>JACCHZ010000128.1:0-1284318 GCA_018907045.1 Wiebesia pumilae
CCTATAAAGTTTATAGAACGATAATTTACCTTTTAATAGTTTTTTAGGTTTAGAGTAAGCGATTAAATTTTTTAAAACGTTCGTGACTATCAAGAGAGAGAAAATTATCAAAATTATTTAACCGCATTTAAAATAATGATCAATAATGATTATTGACATATTGTTCTTCATAATTAACGTTAATAATGTTCGTTGACAGGGGGTATGGAAAATTTTACATTTATTATTCTCTCGTTTTGGCAGAGAGAGCACACTACGTGTCAATCGGTTGGATTGCGTATGCGAAAGTGTGTATCTATAAGCAGAAAAATAGGACCACAAGGTTGGCAAAGTAAAAAGGGCTACAAGGACGGGAAGGACGGAAGGCCATTTCAAGAGGGATCACGGGAAAATCCGAGAATGAAGTAATCTGAAAATTAGATGGCTTGATATTGACGGTCCACAGATGCAAAATAACATGCATGTGTGTGCGAGTGCACTTAACCGATCGAGCTTAACGAGCTTTCAATCGTAGCCTGCGTTAAACTCGTCAGTTCGAGTATGCGTCCGCATTTACTTATAATTAACGAGAGATTGCCATGTAGAAGCTCAGGAAGCTATGCGTATATAGAATCTCCATGATGCTGTCTAGTGGAAATATCGAATTCCGATCTAAATTTTAGTTTTTGCATCACTGAATAATATGTGCTATGAAGTTAACGTTTCCAATACTCAATGGCATACTTTCCACCAATTTCTATGGAATTCTTATTATTCATTTTTATTACTAAACTTTGGATTTTATCTCTTTTTAATTAAATACTAAATGTCTTTAAAGTGAAAAAAACATTTAAAAGTCTACTCACTTGAAAATTTGCGTAAACTTACGAGTAATTATTCACGAATTATAGTTCGATACAAGCTATGAGAAAATGAAACTTGAAAATGTTTTTTTAATACTGAATGATACTTGGTTAATTATAGATTTAGTGAGCACTAAGCAAGGCATTAAGTTTTCATTAGTTATATGTATTGAACACGTATATTTTTGATGGTATTCATGCAAACTTTAGTATTAAAACAATTGGTAGAACTTTTAATACTCTTCCAACTAATGTTAATAATTCATGAATTTTATAATTATTAAGATTAATCATTTATATTAATTATTGTTATTTTTGAAAGCTGATTTTAGAACTTTTAAGTAGTAATGATGAAGTTAAAATTATTAATTTTCGTTTTCGCATAAAGTAGCAGTAATTAAGTCAAATAGTACACTTACTTGGCAAGTATGTGTTTTCCGGTTTTTTTTTTAAAAACGTAGTTTTATGGTAACAGTTTGATTTAAATTAGTAATTTCATAACAAAGAAGATTCTGATTTATCGCATAATAAACTGTAATAGCCATAATTGAAAAACTTATTAATAAGTACGTATAAATTATTTATTTCAGGAAGTCTCTTTTCACCTTCAAAGAAGGCTCTTTTAAATAAAGGTATTATATTAAATCTTTGATGCAAATGTTCATAAGTTTAATAATATAATAGTTGTCAGATTTTTATATTTTTTATACTTTTTCATAATAAAGTAAATAGTTTGTTTCTATGAGTTTGATAATATAATAATGATTAAAACTTTTGTGTACATTCTTATGCAGGACTACAATTAAAGACCGTTTACACTGAAATTATAGAAAAACGTAGAAGGACTTGAATAACACAGACATTTAGCTTTACTTGGTCTGGAATTGAATTCGAGACTTTCAGTTTTCACAACGGATGCGCATTTCAGCTGAGCCACAGATTCTTCAGCAATTTCTTTTTCAAATCGTTTATACATAATGAACAAGTCTGAAACTAGACACCTGCGCTTACCTCATATTCTTCACAATATAGTATTATTTATAATCATCCAGTCTGAGATATTCAAAACGCAAATTTTAAAAGTTTTATTTTTTGTATCTGATCGCTTATCTTTTTGCTATCTTTTAAAATATTTCGATTTTTATTATGAAATTCAGTGAATAATTTAACCTTTTCCGTTTTATATTTACATATACACAATCAGTGCATCAACATATTTTATTGATTTTCTCCTGTACGATAATGTTTGCTTTGAATAATTAAAAGACAGTTTCGTTGTGAATTTTAAATAAAAGAATATCACAAAAATTATAAAAAGATAAATATATTTTTATCAATTAAACATTGTAGCAGTATGCATTTTGATATAGTAATTTTAAAAGAAATTTAAATGTCAAGAAATGTATATTGTTTTCTGCTTCGAAAAAGTTATGCATAAAAACTTATATATTATCTTTAGAAACAAGAATAAAATAATTTTTGAAACTTTGGAATTATATAGTTATAATTATTTATAAATTGTAAAATTGATACGGTTTTTTTTTCGGAAAATATCTCTCGAGTAAAAATGAAGCAGTTTTTATAATAAAATTATTAAAAGTTTTAAGTTTTTATATAGAAATACTCACTATAAAATTATGTTTATAGTATTTTGTATTTTTTCACGTTAAATATAGTTTTGAAAGTAATATTTACTAAAAACTAACACTTGTGCATTTCTCTGAAGTTTTACCAACCAATATGATTTTGTTTTCTTCTTAAATAGAAATTAAATTTTTACTTTAAGTGTAATCCATTATTCTACACGTACTTTTTAAGAGTAGTATAATATTATTATTTAATTTATTACATTTATCATATATTAAAAATAAAATTGAATGATGCTCGTTGCAATGATGTTGTCGTTGCAAATACATATCGTTATCATTATCATAGAAAAGTACTAGTGTTATAACTTGTACTTATTAATTTGTATTGATTTTGTATTGATTTTCTCAGATTGTAATCGATTTTTTTGTCCTATTGAAATTAAGAACAGCATTCACAAGTATATCTTATTGATGCTATTCGTCCATTTATGAATAACGTTTGCTACATTTTTCAGATGGACTCGTGTATTATATATTTTCTAAGTAAATAGAACATTTCCTTTTTTCAATTTTCTCTCTTCGTTTATTATATTAATATTGTATTTGGCAAATCGGATTGGACAGATGCTTTAGAAGTAAATCAATTAAAAATCGTTTTCTTTATATATTAATTTTCTACGCGAGGTGATATAAGTGACAGATTTTGGTACGTGATACAATTAGATGAAATTTGACCAAATCTCTCTTTAACGTTAATATAGTATAAAATTGAATTCGCGAATTCACTAATCATATGCGATGACTAATATCATCGAATGCACATCTAGTTCAAGGAAGAATTTCTCAAGCTTGAAATTTCGTATAAATATTTTCTGGAGTTTCTACAGTGTATCGTTGCACATCTCGCGTAACGCTCGGTGCGTGACTAAAAAAGACTAACTTTTTCGGTATAATTAACAAAGCAAGTTTTTCACCTATTTTCGTAGAAATGCGATAGTTTTAATTAACACGCACGCTAACGCAATCGTGTGCGTGCACACTACAGGGAGAGCTATGCGCGTGCGCGCGAAGCGGCAACAGTTCATTTTCCCGCGGCAAGAGAATAATTAATTCATCTCGCGCCGTTGTAAGACCCGAAAGATGAACAAAGCTGTCGCTAACTTCTGTGCTGCACCATACAACGTGTACCCACACAAAGAACAGCAAGTATAGGACCATTGGGGGCGGTGGGGTATTAAAATCTGGCGCTTACCTTTGCCGAAGGGCGCGAGCAGCAAATAATTCACCAGGGCCGCGCCTGTGTCGTGACCCATCAGCGTGACCCTGGTGGGATCACCGCCGAAGGCGCCGATGTTCTCTCGCACCCACGTGAGTCCCATGGCGATGTCGTGGAGCGCGAGGTTGCCGCTTAGTGCCGAGTCCGGCGACTCTGTTATCGGCTTTGTCCTCAGGAAGCCTGTAGTTTATAGCGTTCGTGTTTTCATCTTGATTTATTTTTTCTGTACGCGTCGATAAATAGAAAATACGGTCCTATTTTACTTTGCATCCTCAATCTAGACTTTTATGGTTTATACTCTTTGTTGATTCTACTTCTTTTCTAGAGATCTGGATACTATTGCTCTTTTTTGAATAGATTTTAACTTTTTTTGCATATATATAATAAAAAAACTTCTGCCAAAACCCTTTATTAGTTATAATTTTTTCGCAATTTATTAATATTTTCTTGCGATGTTGATCGAAAAAAACTTTTTTCAATTGGCTGATTTTATATGTTTAAATATATTATGCGGACATTAGCGAGTAAATATTATTGTTAAAAGTGGAATGGAATTAATGTTTGATTTATAAATTGATAATTGACAACGACTAAGTGAAGAGTCTAGTTAATTTTCTTATACAATAGTTTTTAAAAGAGATTCGTTTAAAAATTTTCCCCTTTAAACCAGAGTTCTTTCGGTTGGAAATTACTACATTACTTTAAGTATTATCATTGTGTAGAAAAATAAGAGCAGCGTAGTTTTATAAGAAATTTTTAAACGGTGAAATGAAACCTTGTATATGAATAATGTCACCGAGCTAATAGAGAAGAGAATAGAGAAGCTAAAAGTCGAAATACTCATTTTTAGGTGCTATTGATTTTAATAGCAGAAATATTCAATTTCGCAAGTTGTAAGGATAGTATTTGTAAGAAATTACTTCAAAATACAAACGATGCTTCCTTAAGGTCTTGGAAAATGCAATAAAATTATGATTACGCTTTTATGGCGATCAAATAAGACATTTAAAATATAATCTTGGAAAGTACGACTTCCTTAGGAAAAAAGTAGAAAAGGGTGTTTCTTTTGATAAAAAAGCAAAGAAGAATACCCGACAGCTGTGTTGGTAGGAAAGTTTTCTCTGGACCCGATGCAACTTCATTCTGCATAATTAGAAGGTCATAAACTGTAATTTCGAAAGTTTGGCCTTGTCAGCGCGTAAAACTCGAGGAAATTGCAGTTGGAATACTTTTTGAACGGGTCGACGTACGCATAGCCGTACGACATGCACATGCATGTACACAAGAGTTTTGGATATCGCCTACACCGCTTATAAGGTTTAGAGGTAAAGCGAGTTGTCGTATAATACATAGAGTAACGTACCCAAGATCCCGAGGCGGTAGTTTAGGGTAATCACTATGACGTGACCGGCGCTGGCCAGGACCGAGCCGTCGTAAATGTTGCCGGTGCCCCACTCGAAGCTCTCACCGTGGATGTAAACTATCACGGCGTAAGGCGCCTCTAGTCCTCGTGCACCTGCAACGGAAATTGTATCATCTAGTCACTTATTCTCTTACAATCTCTCATCTATATTCTTTCCGAATATGAGAATATGCATCACATCACGTACTTAGCAGTTTGAGAAATCGATTGCAAAGCTAAGTAGAAAAGTTTATTCGGTCTTAAAATTAATATATTTCAATGAACTTTTTTTTGTTCTGTTTTTCAGCTTATAACTGGATATCGTGCCTGTAAAACTTTAGGTTTAAAGAAATTCCCCTGCATTTCACGAACCTATTTAAAATATATGAAATAAATTTATTGACTGAAAACAAGATCCAGATTTATTTTTGATTCAAATATATTAGTCGTATTTATTTTCAAATATTTAGTATACCACTGGGAAACATATATTCTTTGTAGCTAATAATTTCTTTGGTTAATCAGAAGTGTTAGTAAATTATGTGAAACTTTTCAAAATAAACTTTACATGAAACAACCAAGCTTACCGAATAGATGAAAGCAATATATGCTTTTAATTAATGACTTATGATTATTTTTATGAAAAGAAACTCGAACTTCTTGAAATATGTTGAATTTTTTCAAAAAATTTTAATTCAAATTTCAAGTCGTATGTTTAAAAGATCTTTTCTCTTTATATGTGTTACAAAAATGGCATAAGTTAAAATTTCTTCGTATGTCATAGTGCCGAAATTTTTAAATAATTAGCGAGAGAAAAGCGTGTGTAAAAGTAAAGTTCAAATATTATCAACAATACGTAGATTAAATTAGAAAAAAGAAATATTGAAATATTTTTATAGGATAAATGATTCCATCAGTATGAGAGCAGGCTTCGACTGCTCACATCCACTTAATCATTTGTTAAAAATAAGTATAAAATATTTAATTATCAATTAATTTGTCTACTTATCATTTATCTCAATTTTCTAAAAGTTTTATTAATTGTTTTAACGAGTTAAAGTAATAATGCATTTGGTAGTTTGGAAAATGTTTTTACTCCTAATTTATGGTGTTTTTAGAGACCATTTATTTTTAATTAAAGTTTCGTCGTTAAAAAATGATTAATTTACATATTACTATAATTATTTATCCATTATATTGATTTTATATTCCTTCTTATATTTTCTTCATTCTAAAACTTATGAGCACTTTGATCACTCAATAATATAATGCGAATAAATGAGCCAGAGGATACGAGCAAGTGCAGTTATTGTACATGTATATATATAATCTATTCTGCATGAACTTGGTCAACTTTCTTGCCACTACGGTTCTTGGCATAAATATCTATACTAGATGATGAATTTTTTACACGAACATATATTTTGAGATTTTAAGTGCAAAACGATCTATCAAAAAAGCGACACGAATCAAGACACGAGACTTAAAATAATTTCCTTTTATTCAGTTTTTATTGCTTTTAGTTGTCGTAGTTAGTTTTCCATTATTCCCCACATAAAACTCCTATAATTGGTATAAAATACATATAATTAAAATTTTAAAAATATTATATGATACTTTTAAAAAAACCAAATTTTTAATTTAGCAAAGCCATTAAAATAATAAGTCATCGCATTGTAATAATGTTTTTATTGGTATTATATTCTATCAGTAAATAATAATTTTTATTTCAAGAGTATTTAAAGCGATATTTTTATTAAAATTCATTGTTATTATAATTAACAGTTTACTAGTAATTAGAATCGTAATTTAACAACAAATTTCATAAACCTTGTGCTTTAATTATTTATTCACACAATACTTGTAACATCTATTCGCACGAAAGAGTAGCGGTCTATACTCTCGCACTTTTGCACTTTTACTTACAGCGACGAATGCATTTTCATAATCTCGAAGGGAGTTTGGCCGAAGTAGAAAAGGTACTGATGCATCTAAGTTGTAGCCGCATACGATAAATTATTTTACTATGAACAAAGCTAAAGTTGGACGTTAGCTATCCTAGTCGGCGGCTTGTAGATTATTTTATTAACAACCTCACTCGAAGTACTTCATTTTCAATCTGTACGTTATAACAGATTTTAAAAATAAATTTAAATTTTAACTTTTTAATTTAATTCAATTATAAAATAATACATAATAGTTTGCATATGTAATAAGAGACTCTAAAATATAGATTCTATAGTATTAAGATTTTTTTTCATTCTTAAAGCTTTTGTTCATTTAAAATGATATATACATACATACATACATACATATATATATATATATATATATATATATATATATATATGGAAAGTACTTATTCATATATAATTTGTGGTTAAGTAGATCGGATTTTACTTCCACATATACTATAAATAAAATATATTTATGAAATGAAGTACTAGTTCGTGTGTTAGATTGAAAAAAGAAATTTACCGCGTACTACTACAAAAATTTTAATATTCTGGTAAAAATGTTAATTTACTTCGAATAACGAATATCATTAAATGAAATACATTATATTTTGTAAATATTATTATTAACTGTGCAATAATATCTTAGAATCACTTATATTTTCATTCTAATTACTATTTATTTCAGAAAGTAAATCAAATTTTGTTAAAAACTTTTTTTCTGCTTTGAATGAATTTCTTTGAGACTCGATTGCAAATAGTTTAGAGCCTGGGTCTATTAAATCAAAAATATAATTTATTACATAGTTATTACATAGTTTACTTTCATTAAAATATAAAACAATTGACTCAGTCGAACAAAAGACATAAGAAGGAAGGAGCACTCAATGTCATACACTAATTTAATAATAATAATAAGAGTAGTATAGCATGAAAATTATGTCAATTTAAAATGAGGGTTAAAAGTAGTGCCATTATTTACAAATCCAAGGCCGGTATAAAAATTTTGAATTAAGACGATTCATGAACGTATATTTAAATATATTCTAAAACACAAAGAACCTGTTGTCCGAAATGGACTACCGAATAAATGGAATTAACGACATTTGCATGGAAGCTAAGAGATTTTTGTAACATTGCAGGATGCACTATTTTCTGTTGATATTTAGCAAGATGTAGAGAGAAACCATTCGGAATGAAGTCAGAGAAAGAAGGAGAGAAAGAGACCCGTTACTTTCTAACGAATGATCTTTTAATTACTACTTCATAAGCAATATCCATACTAGCGGAAAGTTTTAGCCGCAGAGAACTAGCGTGCAAAAATCTAACGAAGAAGCAGCTGGTGCAGGGTATTTAATTAGTAGAAGTCGAGACTACCACTTTTCCTCTTTCTCCTACGCCCTTCTTTCTCCTACTCATTCTCTTTGACTTTCTCACCCTCTTCTTCTGGAGTATATCAGCCTTGTTGGTAATTGCGTGTGGGAGAGCGACTCCGAGCTGTGATTTTCTAGGACTCGATGGTGCCATTTTTCCGTAAGGAAGAATGAGAGAGGATAATTAAGTGAGTGATTCGGCCGTATACGAAAATTCATTAAGGAAAAAGCTATAATTTACGCTTTTATAGCCCCGTTTTCGCTTTAAGCGACTCCCTCGTTACGCGTGCGATTACTCGAATTTTGAAAAAGCAAGTTCGGAGAAGGAAAGACACGGAAGAGAAGTTTAGGTTCTTTTTCTTCGTGTTTCTGTCGTTGCTGCTATTGCTATCGTTACTGCAGTTGCTGAAGTTACCGCTGTTACTGATGGTGCTGCTAGTGCATACATGCGCCAAGAAAAATTGTTGAAAAAAAGAGGAAATGGATTGCACGTTGGTACATCGAAGGGGAATTCTCGTTATGAAAAGATTTTACCTTTCTATCTGAGCATTTTGCTCTTGGCATTTTTAGTTCAGTATAACGCGTTACTGGGAGGCTTGCTCAGCAATTTCTTTTTTACTTTGACCAAATGGTAAAGCATCATTTAACTTTTTCATCATTACTTGCATACATTTATTATTTGTAGAAAAGTAAAAAAATATTACAATATATAAAATTAATTCAATATATTACTTGTATAAGTGATTTTGTCCAAGTGGTTCAATTAATTTTTAATTCAATAATATCTAGTGTTTTTTCGAAAAAATTACGATAATATATTTTCTTCGATGAAAAATGTTCTTTTTATTATTTAGATTAATAATTTAAGTTCCTGAAAATTTTTAATAAAGCAATAGAGGGCCATGAAATTGGTTAATAGCTTGTACTATTTTTTGAATTACTTGTGTATTTTGAACGATAGGTAATTTTTATTTTACTTCTAAGTGGAAAAAAAGAGAACCCTAGATAGTTTTGTAAATTACATGTGAGTACTTCGATAATCCAATACAAAATAAAAAAGGAAAATTTTTGGTTTAACGTGGAAATTTAGAAAGCCTGTAATGGATGAAATTTGAAATTTAAAATATTCAGCCCCAGTTATTTGTGGGTAACAACCTATTTTGAATTTTCATTAATATCATTGCTCAAATTTGGAATTGGTGCATTTTAAAAAATCAGAGTGTCATTAATTTATCACAAATCAGCTTCTTATTTTAATAAAATTTGAAAGTAATTAATTAATTTAATATTTTGTAACAATAATTTTGTATACTTATTCAGTTTTTATTTGAAAATGTAAATGCGCAATATAATAATGTATAAGCGAGAAAAAAAATTGAGTGAATATATATAAATAAACTTGCAACAAATTATTTAAACTTAATTAAGTGATGACTAAAAAAAATTAACTGTAATATTAACTTATTTGTAAGTAAATGATACAGTTCTAAGCAAAATCGATTATCTAGTTACAAAATTTTTTTTTATTTTTACATATACAGTAGAAGGTGAGTAAATTTTGTTAAAAAGAGAACTTATAAATTGTGAACGTATAATTAGCAATATATACTTTAAGAATCTTTGATAGTTACTAAATAAACATAAGCATAAAAATACTCAATAGATTTTATGATTCTACAAATCTATTTTCTCTGAACTTTGCGAAATATTCAGACTGTTCAGTGATTTATAAGATTATATACCTGAAACATTAAATATTTTATATCTTTAGATTCATATTGGTATATCTCGTTTTTTTTTTATGCTCATTCTTGTTATTCTTGTCCGCTCATTTATCTTGAACAGGTGAAGCGTGCCTACGTTACCGACTTTCGGAACAGTGCATTCAACACAAAAGTTAAACCCTCATTTCAATGCGCATTTGCTAAGTTCACAGTTGACAATTTTTTTGATATCATAACTTAACATAGGTAATGATAAAATGCAGCACGTGTGCATGGCAATGGTCCTCACAATAATTGGATAACACCGTGAGGTGGAGAGAATCGTCCTGTTGAATGTTGCGCATACGTATAATACTCGTTTTGTGCTTTCTCAAGGATCGAGCAAATAACAGGGATTGGAAGAAAAGAGGAAGTGAGTTCGAGAATTAGTGCATATACGCGCAAGAGAGGTTTTATTGGTTTCGTGAAAATTGAATTTCTGTATTGTTAGATAAGCATTGTCGGTCGGGGTATGCTATTACAATTTCTGTCGTCGCTGAAGACGAGCTCTAGTCTCATGATTACGTACGCTAACTTTACCCGTCTTTCATGTGTTCTGTAATTCATTCGCTATAATTTATTTGGCTTAACTGTAGCTGTTTTGTATACTCTCGTCAAAATCACAATCTTTATGTAATTCAGTATTTCTCGTTGCTGCGTAGATTTTTTTCGTTTTAGTTTTATTTTCTGTCGGAGAAAAGTAAATAGGAACTTGTATTCGCGAACACAAGAATTTAATAATGTGGGGTCCAGCTTCAAAGTTTGAAAGTATTTATGCATCCATGCAAAGGAAATTAAATGTAACCATTTATAAATTATATCATTTACTTTTGCGGATGATGATAATATAGAGCTTCTATGGACGGTGTTACTTATTAAAAAATTTATTCGATTTTCAGTGGTATTTTACAAAATAGAAATTTAATTCTTAATTTTACAAATTTTATTTGTACTATTTTTGTTTGACTCGATAATAATGAAAGAAGATCATGTCGGTCAAATTAAAAGTATTACAAAACTATACATGTTTATTATTCATATTTATTATTCATACTCTGAAGCGTCAGTTTTTGTCAATGTATGATTAGAACCAAGTATAACATATGTTATAATACAAATACATTATCTACTAAATATTCATTATGATGAAAAAGAGAGATAGAGAGAAAACTCTAACGAATGCACAAACTAACTAATAACAATCTCAATGAAGGTCTTCTATGAAATTATGATCAGTTTAAGAAATGCCGCTATCTGAAGTTTGAACCCTAATCATAAAAATGAAGCTGTTCTAAATTTTGTTATGAAATAACTATATTAATATTAAAACTATTATTTAAAGCCTTATAGATATAAACGAGCTTTATGAGATTTATATTTTGATACGGTCAATCTAACCATTGAACGAACTGAATTTTTTAATTTCTAACACAAGTTGAATGAATACTTAAAATATATACTTTTTATATATTACATGTATTATTTATTTTAACCGGCGTGCATGCTTCTTTTATATTCGTATAATATTTAGAAAATATTTTGAAAATATGGACAACTTGTAAAAACATTAAAGAGAAGCTTAATTATTTAATATGAAATGATAATTTTAATGAAATTTAACAATTATGTATATTATTTATTTATGATTATATACGAAATCATATTATTAATTAAGGCACTGATTACTATGTAAAATTAAATTTGGAAATTGTTAAACAATTTTATATTCCATACATTTAGATTACGATTATGAAAACGTAATTATGAAAAAGTAAGGAAAAGCAAACTTTTAGAAATATTAATAAAAATATGTTATTGGCGTTGTAGACGTAAATTTTGAGCAGCCTGAATTGTTTAAATAATTATTCTTTTATCTATAAAGATTATAAATGGTTGCTTTGACATATTTAATATCCAATAAATATTTATTCACATTGTAATTGAAATTGCCACTTTTGAAGTGGAAAAGAAGGTTTCAGAGATCGTAAAAGATTGGATAATAAATATCCAATTTTTCATGCATACATACAATTCTGCTAACTACTTTATGCTAATAGCTTTACATCTTTCTGTCTTTGCCTTTCTATTGTTCTCCCATTCTCTTTCTTTCTCTCTTTTTCCTGATCGTGATCTATCGTACACATAGATCTTCATATAGAAATTATTGTGAAAGCATTTAATTTTAGTGGCGTTAATAATTAAATCATTTATAATTATTGTTGATAGTACAGTAATTGTATGAAAATCGAATTTATTATCGAATTCAATTTTTACACATAATTGAATAAAATTATGTTAGACTTGGCTTAGTTTAAGAGCGAATAATGGCGTAAAAAAGTAATCCAATCGCAGGGATCAATTAAAGAATAACGTTTCCCCTTCGTTATTAATTTAGAAATTTTTGCGAGAAAATTGCGTCGATACGACGTACAGATGTATGACATGAATCGGTTATATTACACGCTCACATAAATGAAAGAAGAAGAAAATGAATAGCGGTTACAGAAATTACTAAATTTCAAATATGACGAATCTCACACGCGTATCGCGTCCATTGTCGAATTAAAAGCCTTTAATTACGTTTAAAAATGGTTTTGGATTCCTCGCTTGTATAGTACACATGTAGCCCATCGACGCTGTGATAAAACAATACACAAATGCAACAGTAACAGCTATTATTAACTGTTCGCATCACTGCATCTCCGTTCGGACATCCACGCGACGCTGTGGCAACTGTGCAACTGCTCGGCATTGCATCGGTAAAATTAAATTTGTTCGGCGCTCGTCCCTTCGCTATGCTTTTCCATGTTACACATATATTCTACGTCCGGAATTTCATAAATATCCCTCTCCCCTTGTTCGCTCGCTTTCTCTCTCTCTCTGTGCTTCCATATCTATCTGTCGTTATTTCCGGATTATTTATTTCCTCTTGTTAGCAGGGAATAAATGAGTAAGAGACAAATTTTCAGAATATAATAATATGGGCGCTTGGCTTTTAGGCTTTTAGCTATATCGCGAACAATAATTACTCGGAGAAGTAGTTGAGAAGAGTTTCGATGGTTCTTTACTATACATTTATTGCACATTTATCATACACGTATTTTTCGCATTAAATATTCTTGATATTGCGATGCCTCTAAGTTCATTACAGTAAGTACTAAAAAATGTAGACCATTCTTTGTTAGAATGAATTTTATTAATTTATTAATTTTAATTTATTAATGAATATTACGACTGGCTCATTACTTAGCGAACTATATAATAAAAAAATATATATAACGATATATAAAACGTTACTTGTAATATTATTAATTTCACTGAACATCGGTTTAATTAATTTACCATTTATAATCCTTTTATTAGTTGATAAATTATGAATTAATTAAAAGATATTATACAGAAGGTAACTCTTGAAATTTCCAGCTAAAAGATTTTAAAATATTTTTAAATGTTAGTTTTTCTAACGACAGATACTGTAAGATACTATAAAATAATTGTCATTGGACAAATTTTGCTTGATTTTTCAGGTAAACAGAAGGAAACTCAAATAGTGATATTTTTTATGACTAGGTATGTATAATATATGCTCTTCAAATTTGAACATTGACAATACTAATATACAATAAATACTTAATATCAGGGCAGTTTTTATTTTTTAACTAAATAAAACGACACATAAATTATTTCTTTCGTGTTATATATACGAATCGTAGAAAAACGATCGTATCTGTAAATGTAAGGATACAGGTTTCAAAACTTTAAATGTAAAGTCAAAATACAGTTATACCGAACGATAAGTGAAGTAAAATAATATAGAAAACAGAATTTCTAATTATTTTTCCTATTTAGAAATAAAAATCGTTCATGTGTAATTGTCGTTATATGTGTGACTTAAAAATCTTTTGTGAAAATACGCACGTGCTATTAGAACAAACATTCATATTATTAAGACTATTTTATAATTTGCAAAGCTTTTTAATAATAATTAATTTCAACTCTTTTTACTTATTAAAATTGTTAGAGTAATTATAAATTTTATATTTTAGCGTTTACGTTATTAAAATTTAGAAATCCTGTCGAGTTCAAAATGAAAAAGTAATTTGAGACGTCTATTGTTGATTTTAAATGCATGAAACATAAATTATCATGCATCATTTCATAGTTATTGTTTGATTAACATATTTTTTATCCAACGATCTTGCTAAATTGTAATATTAAATTTGATTACTTGATTTCTTTATCTTATATTGTTCAAGACCAATTAATTTTTTACATATCTTACCATTATTCGTAAATGGTTTTATAGAAGTGATGCATTTTAATTGTTAAATAAATTGCTTCTTATATAGCAAAACTTTATATTTAAATTTTAATAGTTAGAATATTTTCCATTTAATATTTAGAGTGCGAGGAAAAAATGGAATCAAGTTTATTGAAAGATTTTCAGTTGCTGGTAAATCGAAGAAAAATTGAATTTCACTTTACCAGGAAATATTTTTCGTTTAAAATTAATCTTTTCAGATATTACAATTATAAGAACCTTTAAAAAGTATTTCAAAATGCGCAAACTGTTTTTAATAAGGATTTCACTTTTAACTTCTAAGATTGATTTCAATTTTAGAAGCTAAAACAAGTACAATGTATTTAGAAAATATTTTCTGTTTCTGTATAAAAAATATAGTTCCGGTTTCGGATACTGAATTAATTTATTCGTTTTCCAGTAGAAATTTTGTATGCATAGAAAGATTTTTCTTTTTATGAGCACATTAGTCGCGTATATTCTTGTTGAAATGGTCACAGTTATAATTTAATAAAAATTAGGGGAACCTAGAAATAATTTTTAAGAAGCATTATAATATTAGGTAATTTTAAGTGGATTTTTGAGTAAAATTATATTCAGACTTCACCTAAAATCTTATTTACGTAATTTATAAATTAGGATTTTAGCTGAACTTTTAATCAGTAATATAAAAAAGTTTGGATATTTATTCAATTTTCTTAAAACATATTCTCAGTATTTTCAACATTATTTCAGTTTTTGCTTTTCCTATTGAGGAGAAATATCATGAATAACCGACATAAATTTTAACAAATATATTACTCCCTTCTGCAAACTATCCTTCAAGTATCTAAGTCGATAAAAAAAATTTTAACAAATTTTTCTTTTTCTATTACAAGTACGATTTTAGGTATTTTAGAAAGATAAGAATTAAACTGTGTAAAAAATATATAAGTCCTTAAGAGAATTTAGAAAAAAGAAATTGTGGCTTATATTTATTATATTATATTATATTTATTATATAACAGCTTACATTTATTAGCATAAGTAATCGTTTCCCCAGATTTTTTAAATTTACTTTCAATATCTTACATCTAATATTATTTAATAAACTACAGAAGTAATAATTGAAAAGAAAACTTACCACTGCCTGGAATATAGAGATTGAGAAACAAACAATCTTCGCTGTGGTTGCCAAGGAACTTGATGAAGCGCAGGAGTTGATTGTATCGGCCTTGAGGCATATCCTGGAGGGTGGCAGTCTGGTTGCGTATGTCGGGTAATTTTTGAGGGCAGACTTGTCCGAAGGTGTCGGCCCGTTTCGTACCTTTCCAAGCCAGGGGCGGGTCGGGTACCCGGAACCTTGAGTCGCCAACGGGCGGCGCCGCGTACGGGATGCCACGGAACACCTCCACTGGGTCCAGATGCTGACTGTTTAGGTCCTGGAACATACGTGTGCATGGAAAACTTTAATCTCTTGACTTGTGATGGAGATGCGTGAATGCGATTTTTTACTTTTTCTCTTGTGTTCCTTAGAGTAATTTCCCGGGAAAGTTGCTTCTATCCCGCGGCTGTAAATCTTTCGCTCGCAATTGCCCTTGAGATACAACGGGCCCGGAGTCAATTCTGTAATCCTATGAAGTGTTTTAGTTCGCGGCAGTTACATACGTGATGGAACCGAATAAATAATTCAGCATGGATTCTGAGTTAGTTTGTAATTTGAGTCAATTTCGAGGTGCCGATGGGTAAGGATAAATTGAAAATCGATCTATGATCTCTACACCGGTGCATGTGATGCATGAAAAACGAAATGTCAAAAATATTTGAATTTTTTTTATTTTATCAGGAGAAAATCGAAGCATTAAATTTTAGTATGAATATGACAACACGAGAGTTTTTCAGTAGAAATACCGGAGTTTAGTACGCCACATTTCTCGCTATTAATATGTATTTTATAGAGGCTTAGTTAGTAAATTTCATTTATAACTAACGAATGAAATAAAATCTATTATGGGGTAAGACTTACAACAAATGTCACGATAATGTATTATATTTAAATGTCTCTAAGCAATTAACCATGTACGAAGCTATTACAAAGTTTACCTTTAAAGTTTAAAACCTTCTAAGTTTACCTTAGAGCCTTCATTACATTATAAATGATTTCTTAAGTTTTAATCGACATGAATTTAACAATAAGCTATTCAAAGTAAGATTTTTTGAAAATAAAAAGCTTTACTTAAAAGCGAATATTCTATATTCTATAAAAATATTTTGGCGTCTTAAGATTGAAGTTATTCCCTTTTTTCAGTTTTTTTAAAGTAAAGTGAATATATTGACAAAAGTACACAGTAGAAAAAATATTATTCTAATTCTAGAATCATTTGTATTTATTTTTAATGCTCGCTTAATGTAAAACAATAATTTTCGAACTTTAACGTATCAAGAAAGATTTTTTTATTTCATGAAAATGGCAACATTATTGAGCTAAAAGTGTCAAAATAATGAGTTACCAGAGGATTACCCAACCACATGTACGAAGTGGTATCGCTTTATGTTCATAGATTCGTAGATTGAAAACCTTCAACTATAAAAATATATGTGCCCTATAAAATAATAATAATATTCCCTCCTTTTATGAAAAATAGTACATGAAGTTTTTTCGTTAAATATATAATTGATAAATAAGATATACAAATGTGTGAAACGTATTTAAATTAAAATGTACTAATTTAGATTAAATAATTAACTTTGAAATAATAGATTAAACTATTTTTTACTTTTATTTTTATGTTCGTGTACGATATGCTAATGTTGAAATGATTGTTATAACTGGATTATGTTACCGTAGGCATAAAAATTAAAGGTATCGATTTTTATTAGAAAATATCATTTTCATCCAAGTTATTTTTCTTTTTATTGTTTAAATTTAATTTTTTTAATTTATAAACCCTCTTACCACACCGCTTTTCTTTCATTATTCACGTAGAAATTTATCTCTTTACTGAATATAACACTTTTTATCGTATTCATGTAGCAACTTCCACCACAATCTAATATTTTTATCGATTTTGATAATAATTCCTTCATTCATTCTTTATGTTTTTTCATTGCTTCATTGTATATAAAACATTCCATGTGTATACCGTGATTAGTAAATTTGAATATTTATTTTTAATAAGTAATCTATAAATATTTACCAGTATTCATATTGAATTTTACTCGCAAATTTTAATTATATAATTATTGTGAAAAAGATATTAATTTAAAAAGTGGTTGATTGCTCAAATGATTTTTGAATTATTTATAACTATAATAAACATTTAAATGACTGTATTGTTTTGTTTTTAATTAATAATCTTCTCGACATTATTCCCATGATATTCAATTTTTCATGTTTCTCCATAAAAGTAAATAATGTACAGAAATATTCGACATCATAGCGAATTGCTTTTTGCGCACTATCAAAAAGTATATTGAGTCATAATAATTCGTGATTTCAAGATGTTAATAAGCTTTAATTAAAATTTTTAGGTAGTGCTTTGTTGCTGATGGGTTCTGCATCGATGTCTTCTCTTTCTGACATCTGCAGTAAAGGTATAATTTTTTCATTACAGCATTGCGTTTTATTTTCTCATAAGTGCCCACGAAAAAATATCGAGAAAAAGACGAAACAAAAAAGAGAAGACTCACTCCATGTCTAGCAGTTATATTTTTCATGATATGCGTACTCATTCGTCTCTATAAAATGCAGTGCGAAATATACAAAAAGCGCGGCTATTCGTTGATCCAGATTCGCGCAATACTCGTAGCCGCTCTCGTTGACTGAAATAAATATCGATACGGATTTGACAATGCCCAACTCGTTCATTTTATGACTACTGAAAGCTCTTATATGTATAAATATTAAATATATATATATATATATATATATATATATTTGTGTAAATACTCACACACACAGATTTTGTTTTCTTTACACTTTGTTATCACTCTCCTCTCTCTCACTCTCTTTATTTCGCGTTTTCTCTAATTTCCTCTAAATCGAATAGTTTAGTCTCTACTCGAATACTCTAAGTAGAATATACAATGCCAGCTCATACAGTAGTAATAAGAGGAATAAGGGAAATTCCTTTTGTATAATTCCACTCATTTTTCCACTAAGCGAGAGAGTGAGAGAGGAGCGAGAAAAAGAAGCATCAGGACGGATGAAATAAAATAATATCGAGCTGCTGAGCTAAACGCGGGAAGACTGCGAAGCAGTTTCGTGAATTATTATAATTTTTTCAGCGGCAAGCTCTGAAATTTTCTCTGCAAGGACGATTTCATTCGAAAATCAATCGAGCTCGAACGTGACCGTAATCTCTTATCGGTGTGTTGTCGCCGTCGTCGCCATAGACGCGCTCTTACGTTCAGGAAGCTCTATAAAGAGGTGGGGTAGACCCCTTGAGAGAGTAAAGACGACGTTTTTGGAATATTCCGGATTCTGGGTGCGAGTTGATCTCATTTGCCAGGGCGAACGGATAAACGTAAAACGGATTCGCTTGCGTAAATGTACAGGTGAAACTGCGGCTCGACCCAATATCAAAGTAATGTGTTTGTAATATCACGCGATCAAATGAATAATAATTTCGAATCGAGTGCCGATTCATCGAAAATTCGCTTTGAGAATCGGTTGGATTGTTATACGAAGTATATTCACGTATGTATGTATTATACGTTCACTTGTAATTGAAGGTTTAGCCTTTTTTCCACTGTAACAAATACACGATAATGTTGGCAATCTAATGTATGCTTAATTATTTTCTGAATTATATGCTGATTCCATTGATGAATTGTTAATTGGACGTGAAGCAGAAAAGAGTTATAATCGGGAGTAAAATAGAGAATAATGATTGTAACAATAAATTAACACGCGCCTCTGTTATTATATTCTGATACAGGAAAAAATAATATAATTTCTCTTACGAAAAGCAGCAATTTATTTTACGTCTAATATTATTTATTATTATGTGTAATGTCGTAATTAAATGGTTTGGTTAACTTGTAAATGGAGAGTACGTTTTGACATTATGTTATTGTGAAAAGATTCAGTGCGGATAGTTTCGTACTTAGCAATTCTTATAGAGGTGAAAAACGGAATTTAAACATTATATTTATATATGAAAGATTTAGTTCTTTAATAAAGTTATAAAAATATTACTGTTTCGGAGCACATTTAAAGAAGCTTTATCACGAAATGTGGAAATAATGTAATGTGCTGCGTCGTAAAAGTCCATTGCGAACATAGTGTTTGTGCGTGACAGCACACTGTCACGCACAAATGCAAAAATGGAAGCTTACAGCATGCGGGTCGCTTCGGCGAAAGTACGTATGTGTGAAAAAGAAGTGAGATTATGTGTGAAAGAGAGTAACGTGCTTGTGCGTTATCTCGCCGCTGCTGCGTTCCCCACCGCCGGTCATCGATAGGGGAAAAGCTAAGCGGGGCCGCCCCTCAGAGTAACGATTTCACCCGACAGACGGTGAATGAAAAGCAAAGGAAGAAAATCGCATTTGGGCAATAAAGGAGGTGAACCTGCAAGGAAGAAGCAGTCTGGTTGGGAGTAAGGAGTTCTCCATGAGTCGTGCAGATTATTAGCACGCAAAATACAACTACAAGGGGGTAGTCTGGTTGGAAGTAAGTAGATATCCCTGAGTCGTGCGGACTATTCACATGCAAACAAAACTCCAAGAGTGCCAGTCTAACTGCTCGTTTTTCGTCGTGCACACTTCTTGATCCACGTTCTCTGACGTAGACTCTTGACTTACCCAGAGTAAATTATCTTTACCAAAACAATGTAAATTACTCTTCGCCATAATAAACTTAGATCGTTGTAAAATACCACCGTCTAGTATGTAAGAAAAAGTGCCGCATCTATGGTCTATGATGAAAACATGAGTTGCGGAGCACATTTGGTATTAGGAAGTTGGCCGCTGATATAAAAGATATGAAACGCCGCCACGGCTGAATAAATATTTATCCTATACTTTCCAAGCAATAAGCATACTGCAAAAGCTGAATAAATGTAAATCTGCATCGATAAATATTAGTTTAATAATCGAAAAGAGCCGCCGTTTTAATTTTGCCCGGTCACTTCGCACCTCCTTCTGCCACGAACCTGGTCCGACATCGAGCCGTCCGAGCCGGGACAACCAGGGAGCGCAAAGGGACTAAGTCACCGCTACCAGAAAAGCAAGTAAGTAAAAACGTTGTTCGACGATCGAACGGGGTTTTGGTGGTCAAACGTTACAGTGCATTACATGCATATTTTGTTATAGAGTGAAATAGAATGTTTCTATTATTTTATATTACAAAGCCACTTTTTATATTTTTATTGAGCATGAGAAGTAAACATATTGTCAAATTATAAAGCAGTTTTTATTATAACTGTTTATATCACTAAATCTATAAAGAAAAATTTGAAATGAAAGAAATTATAAATAAATTCTTAAGCGTTTATCTTAAAAAATTGATTATATAAATGAAAGCTTAATGAAGATTGAAATATTAAATTAAAGTATTTAAAATTTAAAAAATATATTTATAGTATATAGTGACGGTAAAACTTAAAAGAAGTTAGTTTAAACAAAAATTAGCATTTGTATATTTTTATTGTATAACCGTAAATTGATTGCTTTGGGAAATTATATTTGACAACCCTTTCAAGATTCTAGTAATATATGTAAAATTTTGTCCATATTATTTATTGGACGATGTTGTCATCAATTTAGCTGATTACTTCAATTATGTTCAAAGCAGTTGCAATAATAGATATTATTTCAATAAAATAATTAATTAATAAAAACTGTTTGAAAACGAAATTTGCCGCAATACGTTTATCTTATAAAATTAATGATAATTAAATCAATGCCATGTCATACGATTTTTTATTATTTCTTGCAGCTGTTAATTCGAATAATCTAATTAAATTGTCAATTATAAATATAAGAGCAAGAATAATGAATGCTAATGACTGTTAAATAATAATAAATTTTTAAATAAAAATTTAATATATACGCGAATATTCTAAAAATTTTACTTTCTATTATCTTTTGGATAGTAATAAAAACTGATTATAAGATTATTTTCTGACAAAAAATGGATTCTTTTCTCTTTCTTGTTTGATTCTATAAAGATCTAAGTTTGACGCGCAAATGACTGGGTGAAAAAGCACAACCTTTCTTCAACCGCGTTGTATTGTTAGTTTATTGTCAAAGTTTCGTGGGATTATTCCTTCATGGAGTAGTATTCGGTTTTAGAAAAGAAAATGCTAAAAAGAGAAAGTACAAGTACGCGCTCGAATAAGAAAAGAAGCAGCAAGAGGGAAAAAAGAAATTTTAAGCGAAAGTGCTAAGATTAATTGTTGAACTCGAAATGAAAGAAAAAGAGCTGCAGTTGCTGTATTGAATTGTATCGTTGAAAAGAAAAAACAAAAACTCATTTTCTTCTTTTATTTTATAAACTCTTTCTTCTCTTATTTTATGAAGCCTCTGTTCGTTATCATGTATACGTCAATTTCTCATTAACCCGTAGAGAATTCGAGGTTTTTCTTATTTTAATTAATTCATAATTTTTTATCTTCTAATACTGATTTTAACATGTACAATAGTACTGCAACAATAAAATATATTTTTAAATTAAGGTTTTATTAAATTTTAAATAATTATTTTCATATAAAATTATTGATTATTGTGTCGATGTTATGTCATAAAACTCTTTAATTATTTCTTATACGATAAATTAATATGTTAACCCATTGTGTTCGTACACATTAAATTTATATATATTATGAAACTATTTAGAAAAAGACATTTTCGTGATATAAATATTGAAAATATTTGATATGATTTTATAAATAAAAACATATTTTACTACACCACTGATGAATGAATATCATTGTTGTACGATATTACTTCCAAAATAATTGATTCTATTAAATTGAAGATTGTAAATTTTAAAATACTAATGGAATATAACTTAATTAAAATGTTTTTTCTATAAATTGAGTTTTAATCATGTTTTTTTTTTGTTTTTTCTCTTGCTCATAAATGATATTGAAAATTCCGATTGTTGTAAAGTAAAAAAATAGATATTTGTGTTGACTATTAAATTGATTTTCAGTATGCTTGATCAATAATTTTAATTTATGTTCTGATACGAATGATAATATTAGAAAATTTGAAATTCTTTTTTACCTTGAATGATCAAAGAGCTTTTTTTCATTTCTAGAAAATGTACAGATAGAAATATTCCTTTTATTCTGTTCTCGTAATTACCAACTTCAAAAATCCCCAGTATATCTTCTTAAGAGAATAAAAAACGAAAGACAAGGAAATTTATGCTTAGGGTAGTTAAGATAGTAATAGTTTGCTTTAATTTTATCTCCCCTTATCTCGAGTGATACGCATGCTACTCATTTAAATGGATTCATTCAGCAACCTTTTGTGGTCCGACGACTCTAAGTCCCTAATTAAACTAACAACGACAGAGAGACAATGAGACGTTATAAAGGGTATTATAGACGTTAAAACATTAAAGAGTTTTTCGTTAAGTAAGAAAACTATATTTTTCTAGAAAATATTGTAAATAATTAAATTTTTAGTTGATTTTATATACACGAAAAATGCAATGATTTATGTATTATTAAATGGTGATTAAATTACTTTTACGCTTATTACAAAAAATTACATACAATATGCATTCAAATTATTTAGATCAATTTACGCAAATCAGATTAACACTTGTGATTTAATTTTAGGCAATAATACAGTTTATAATCAAAGTGCATAAAATGTTTTAAAAACAAATATCAAGGTTAATCTAACTAGTATGCGATTTTTCAGCTTTACTTTGAATTAGATAAATAATTATGTTTACTTTTCTAATTTCAATTAAGATAATAATATTACTAGTTGTTCATTTAGTAAATGCAATTGATTCGACTGACATGAAAAGATATTGTTGGAAGAGTAAATGTTAATAGTTATTTGGTTCAAATAATTTAAAACAAACAACTACTTATATATCGCAAAATTTTATTAAGTTAATGATTTTAAATGAACATTATACTAAGATCTAGAGAAATCGTTATTTTTAAAATATTTTAAATTACTTTTATAACGTTGAATTTGACGCCCTCTTTGCAACATTGTATTTTATTTTTTATATTTTTTATTTCAGATAAATATATAAAAAAACCATGAGTTAGATCCTAAGAAATTGATGTTCAGATGAAAAATCTAGTTTTTCCATTTATTTTCTTATTTATTTGCAACAATTTTTATAAACTCGTCGTTAAAATTATTAAATGAATCGAATTTTATCTTTAATATGGAAATAATTTTTTTCTAACTTGAATTTTCTCAATACTATCTAAAGTTTGTTGATATAGTTCTTTAAGAGCAGTTCTTATGAAATATATCACATGGAATGTGGAATAAGAAGTTTGGAAACAGTTTGATACTCGCTTTGGTGAATTATATCATAGAATGTATGTCTAGAACTGCGAAAATCTTACGTAATAACTTTCTAGTTCAATAAAAAATTTGCAAGTCTACAAATCGTACTTAAAAAATGTTACGAAAAAACCAAGAAATGGAATTAGCACATTAGGTCGCATAATAAATTCGAAGTCTTAAATCGTACTGTGAAAAACAATGTAAGAGCGCGTGAAAAGTGTCGGAATTTTGGGAAATACACACACAGTCGTTACTCCGTAATACTGTTCTGTGTGAGCAACGAGTTATGTGGCACGTAGTATTACCGATAGAGACAGGGTGGCTATTCTTGTGCATAGGATATCGCACCACTGCACAAGGACGACTGGACGAGTGACGCACGATTCTGCTCTTCTCTGGAGGAGTTACTGCGCGTCAATGGACACGAGTGGACCTGCTCTTGTATATCCGCGGTGACCTCGCGTTCACGCACCAGTGTGAATATCAATTAGATGTAATTGATGTCTGGTACGTCGGATGTGCAGGATCAGTTGTACTGTGAACCCCCACATATGCGACGATTGATTACACGAGACATATAAAATGGCTCCTCCACTTTGCCGTGGGTGCTAGTGCGTGTGTATGTGTGAGCGTGCGCACATACACAAAGTTTCGGGCTGAACGTTTTATGCACGACGGAGAAAAATTATGCGAGAGCGACTAATGACATCCCACTTTTATTTGTATGTGGTCACTGTGTTGGCCACATCTGTTGACATGATTTACCAGTGTAGGATTTCTTTGCTTTTCTCATTTTTGGCTAATGCAATTTGAAATTCACTTTATGTCAGAGTGGAAGATTGAATTTTAATCCTTACAATTATCCAACATGAATTATTTGATTGATTATCATATTTCATTTATTTGTATTTCAAGGCGTGACTTCATTTTATTTCTTAGTAGCTTTACTTTTTTCTTGTATTGTATATTATATTCGTAAATAACAGATTGCACTATACAGAATTGTACGAAATTAGAAGAAATCTTCATCATTCAAAATTAAATTGAAATTTGTAAAAGATCGATTTCTTACAATATAATATTTTAATATTAAGAAATATTATTCAAAAAATAAATGAAAAATTAATAAATACTTTTTGTAATATAAATAATTGCTAAAGAATATCAAATTGCTTTTGATATTCTTATTAAAACAGCTTAAATATTTACTAGCGTATTATAAAAATTTTCTCTTTTTCGAATAAAAACTAATTTTGACATCCTCTACGTGTGGTATATTTAATACCATTTTTGTGCATAAATATACTTTATTCAAATATAATGTTGTATTTTATAAAATTTAAATAACTAATATTTGAAATTCTGAGTAAAAATCAATTGTTAAATTAATCAGAATATTATTTTACATGGAATCTCATATATTACACGTTATCTCGTATTGCATGCACGAACTTTTACGCAATAATGACTTTTAACGAAAAGTATTTTACATTTTACTTAATTCGATTATAATAGTTTTTATTAGAGTAACTGCACTAAAGATTATAGACAAATACAAGTTTGAGCATTTGATTTAAATAAAAATAGTATTTGAATATCAATTAAAATAGATAATTTTAGTAAAGGTAAAGTCGATTTAATAAATTTGAAACGATATCAAGCGAAATTAAAAGTAATACAGTGTTTATAAGTGTAAATCGACTATTAATCAATGTATCTGTGAAAATTGAAAAATAGCTCATAAATTTAATGACGATTTATTATTATATTATAATTTGGTAAAGGGAAAATTAAAGCTTCATTGTCAAAATAAATACTTTATCATAGATTATTATCGAATGGTACCACCATAATATGGGAAATATCGTGTTAAAATAGATTCATATGAGAAATGGTTTTTAATTTAAAAAATTTTTTTACTCATTTTCATTATTCAACGATTAAACACGATACATGTATATTTATGATTCCATATCAAGTATTTAATTATTTTAAATTAATTTATAAAGAACTAAGTGCAGAGGAACTATTCATTTTTTTCGTAAGAGTCTATAGAATAGTGATGAAAGTTTTAATTTTGATCGTGTTATTGATAGTACAGAAAATGCTCTGAACTATTAAAAAGATATTTAACTATTAATAATAAAATATTTTCTGTTTGTAATAATTTTAGAAGTTTATGAACTCTTATATTATGAAAATATTGAGAATACTATTCACAATTTATTTTGAGAAACATACGCTCTTTTATTAGATAAAATTCTTTATAATACTATACATCTCTTAAAAATTATTCACAGAACTAGTTTATACTTTATATCAGGATATAAAGGATGATTTGTAGTTTTTTAAATCATACAGGAGCATTTATGAAAAGTTGAGAGTTTGATATTGTAGGAATTATGATGGTTTTTTTGTATATCTGAAAGCTTAAAATGTATATATATTAAAACTTTCAAAAAAACTTTTTTCTTTGGAAGAGAGTAATGTAGAAAATGTCGGTTAAAGGTCTAGTCTTTTTTTACACAGTTCTCATACGTTCTTGTTTATATTACTATTTCATTATTCTTTTCTACTAAACTATAAAACTGTTTTAAATGATTCAAGTGCTTATCTTTATGGATAATTTAACGATAAATTATTTATCTTTAAACTTCTCTTATGTCGTAGGTAACTTTTTCACGTTGAAATGATTATTGAACTTTTTTTTATATCCACTTGTATAACTAATTAAACTAATTAAACAGATTTATAAATCACATTGGCTCTTACAAATTTGTTTATTGTTTACCAATATCGTCTCTGGTATTTTATCGAAATTAGATTAGAATGAAAGGCAGGAGAAGCTTCCGTAGATGAGCTGTTATTTAACAATGCCGCACATCTCCAAATATCGGCACTCGAAACAATTTTCACGTTCAGCTGCATGTAACATATCCATCCGATTGTTACATTAATTTATACAACTGGGCAGGCGAGTTTGCCGGCACTGTGGCGCCTAATGTACGCTGAATCGATAATGATTGATCAACGGAACGAGCGAGCGTCGCCTCTGTGAATTATTGCTTATGATTTGTCCTCCACTCCCTGCAATAATGGCGAGATTGTTGTTTATCCGGGAATTCATCTTTTATAGGACGTCAAGTACGAATTGTAATCATGACGATAATTTTGATAGGTACTGCGTGGACACAGTCATTTGGCTTTCGCTGACGGCCGATGAGTACACTGGAGAAAAAGTTAATGAACTCGACGAATCCATATTTAGCATGATGAAATCGTCGATTTTACATCTCCCGAGAACAAATGAATACATATCAATTGATATTGGACTTTGGCCGATTAATCAAAGTTTCACGTTTGCTGCGCATTATTCCTGTCATCGTTCAGCAATTATTTTAAGGTGCGATGTATTACTATTGTTTTAGCGACAAGTACTAGATTCTAAGTTATCTTAGACTTTAATATGTGGATTATATATATACCAACAAATATTATAAGCAGTAAAATTGTTTATGTGGAAAAATATTCTATTTATTATTTAAATTTTCCATTATCTGATAATTTCATTTCCAAAATTTACGGAAGCGTACCATATTTCAAAGATCTGTGGTCATTTATTATTTTTCAATGAAATAATAAAGATTTGATCGTAAGTATTTTATTGTTGCACAATAGATTTCAATATAAAAATCAGCGAATAAAATTATAATCAAAGATTTATATTAATGTAAATGATTACCATAATCTTCTTTTATTCATTAATATTATAGATGTTATTTTTGCTTATTTATTAATAATATTTAATATTTAATATTCAACGTATTATTAACAAAGAAGGTTAGACTATGTAGATCGTTGAAATCACTGCTGCTATAGCTGGCTTTCTTGTATCTATTAAAACCTCCTTTCATTGAACTCATTCATTTGATAAAAATAAAACACTATAAATGAATATCATTAAGAAAAACTCAGAATTATTCTCAGTTTGGTACATCTAAATTTAATATTCAGTCATGGAAAACTATGCTTAAATTGTATAAACTTAAAGGTATGAAATATTTGAATGATAATAAAATTAGATAAAGTTCAATTATAGATATGCCTGAACAAATAATACGTACGTACACTTCTGTTGATTGGACTGTAATAAAGAGATAATAGAAAAGTTAGATGTAGATATGATCGCAAATATGATTCTCACGTTACGTGGTCAGAAATATTCATCTATTTTACGATTGATCAGAGGTTTTCGCGTTGTTATATTTGCAGTACGTAGGTCCATGCCACGATACTTTCTTTTATGATGTGATTGCAGAGCAGAGTATTTATGTGTATATGTATATGTATACGTGTGCTCGCAAATAAATACTATGCAAATGTGCACGTACACTCGCTATCTGTAACTTTATCTCTGTCAATTGCTTCGACTATCTATCTTTCTCGGTTTCTCTTCCTACCTGACTCACTCTGTATCTCATTCTCTCTTTCTTATTCTCTTTATTGCGTTGAATAAACAAAGTTGGACTTGGGCAAACGCTTCGGTCGAAAGAGTATTTCGCGACAGCGGTGCAAAGCTTTACATAAATATAGGCGATGTGCACGTGCGAATATCTCCTATATTCGATGAGATCCTATGAACATTTATACGACTGTACATATGCGCATCCATTCGTAATTTAGGTTCAATGAAAATACTAGCTCTTTCTGATGGATGGTAATACAAACGACTCATTTGTTTAGGAAAGATGTTTAAAAGGATAATAATTGAGATCATGCATGAAATTCCCTTTTGTATAAATTCAATTCAATTGTTGTTATCTTGGGAGGTTTCTGAATAATACTAGGCAAAAATTCAATGAAACGTTTAAAAGCGTTAATGATGACGCAAACTTGAATCATTAATCAATTTAAATGGCAATCGAATGAGTTGCATCTTAATCCCTTGAATCCCTTTAGCATACGAGTTATATATAGCATATAATCCAACAAGTTACAGAAAAATATTTTACATACATAAATAAAGATAAACGAGGTCTTTACACTCATTATATAAATGATTTATTTCAATCGTAAATTATTATGGAAAAATATTTTCATTTTTGTATTTTGGATTATGTTCATTAATTTTTTATATCCTCTTATCGTAATAAAAGTAATCCTATTACTATCAGGATAAACTTTGCGAATATTTAAATAATAGATTTCATAATTTACAAATGACTAGATAATGATTACAGGTTTTAATTGTATCCGTATATATAGTAAACCTTCATATACTTAACTATTTATTACAAAGAGAAAATATTACTACACTACCCTTCCATATATTAGTTTAATAAATAAATCACTTAAAAAATAAAATAAGAAACTAATTGAATTATATTATGTAAAAAATTTCGTTGCATTTAAAATTAGTTAGAAGCACTTGGTAATTATTTATTTAAATAATTATATGGCTTGTTTTATTGTCAGTAAAAATATTATTTGATAGTATAAACTACGTACTATCTATGGAATAATTTGCACGCATTAAGTTATAACTTCTGATCTTATTCGAATGAAAAATTAAAAACAAAATATTTATAATTTATTGAATTATATAAATCGTTATTTTGAACTAAATTTACTATCGAAACTTCGAATTACAGAATTTTAAACTAATTGTATTAATTGCTGTCATAACATTAATTTCTTTTAATGTTGTTAATTTAGAATATCATATTCTAGTAAAATTATAATATGTACGTACTATAATTAAGAACGTATTAATATTTTTAATAATAATCAATAATTATGTTTTAATTATATGAGTTCAATAAAACAATTTTTAAGTATTATTTGTAATTTAATAATATTTTTCATTAACAAGAACAAAAAAAATTATGTATTAATTACCAACAATGATATAAGTAGTTACATTCTATTAAATGTAGTATTGTAATGAAATTCATACAACTTTAATTTATTATTTGATATAGAATTTTAGCTTCAGTTGTAGAATTGTTAAATACTGAGTTATTATTATTAGTTTTAAATTACAGAGAAATTGTGAATTTTATATTCACATTTAATATTACTATTTATATTACCATCAAAATTCAGTATTAAAATCCTAAAGTAAACAATTACATGTATATTTAGATATAAATATGTATAATAATACGTTCAATCTATTGTTTATGAAAGTTTAAAATTTTAAAGAAGCTTTAATGGTAATAATATTTTCTCGTAGCAGCTACTGCTCATACATCTTAAAATTAAAAATTTGAAGAAATAGGTAAAATATGAATATAGAAAATTGAAAAATATCATTTACGAGTTTAAAAATATACGTAATAAAAGATGTTCGCTTTTCCTTTTTTTATATAAAATATATTACATAATATAGGTAGACAAAAAATAAAATATCTTTAACTTAGCTTCAACATAAAGTCTATTTTTCGTCTAAAAGTTAACGCATAGGACACGTATTGCTCGTAGAAATTAGATGTGGATTTTTAAATGAATAATATATTCATATATGACGTTTTTAAGTTCGGTTTACTTGTCAAGTTAAGAAGAGAGAATTGATGAATGAGATGTAGACATAAAAGGAACGTAGACGTTTCAAATTTTTATACATTAAAACTAGATTTCAATTCGATTTCAATTTTATAAAATGTACAACTTTTAAATTATAATAAATAATTATTGAATAATAATAAGACTTTGACTCAAGAACAATTACCATCATTTTTGTTGTTGGTTTAAAGTTTACATCGTGTACATTAAATTTTATATTTACCAAATGTATTATTATAAATTGAGGATTCAATTAAATAGCTATTTCTAAGAATTTAATTACTTTTAATATACTACTAGGACAAAATAAAAGTTAATCTATAAGCTACGTATTGAAATATTTGGCTTTGTTTGGTCTATAGCATTTGTGTAGATGAGTAATAAGTACTCTAAATGCATTATCCTTCTTGGGCGCATAAGCAACGGATGCACATAGCCACTTGCATACCTTACCTGTAGGATGCCGCGGATCTGTCCGGACTTGGTCTCGACGATCCTGGATGCGTATCGCATAGGCGGTGGCTGCTGGGGCACGGCGCACGTCGCGAGGTCGACGATCAGAGCCAGGAACAGGACGACCGATCGGCGCAGTCCCAGCGGCCGGCGGCATCGTAAGGGCATCACAGCAGCGACGGCAGCAGCATTCGCGAGCCAACGATAACAGCATACCGCGTGCTCTGGACGCCTCTCATCTCGCCATCCTCTCGCGGTTCTTCCGGATCCTCGATTACTCTCGATTAATCGGGAACCGAGGAGCTATCGGTTCTCCGTCTCTGCTCTTCCTACTCGTGAAGACGCTGCCAGTGAGCCTCCTGTATGCAACATGGACACAAAGGTACATCCGGTTACTCCTCTGCATGTACAAACATATTTATACGAGTTTAAGGGGATTCAAACGTGATACTTTTATGATTATGCACACTGCTGCTCGTACTTCTGAGATTTCTGGCATATCATTCGAAAATAAAGTGCAAAACCAAATGATATTATTCGTTAGATAATTAAGTGCTAATAATAATAATATCTTTATAATACGATTATTGTATATTGCTAATCGATGAATCAACATTATTTAGTGTAGAATGTAAATCAATTACAAAGTCTCACAAACAAATAAAACGTTAAAATTGTAACTGGTATTTGCATTGGTAAAAAGTGTTACCTTTCTGAGAAACTTTTTTTTCTTATTCTTGACTCCCTTATAATATTCACCTTTGCTCAAGAGCTAATGAATCTTGCAATACTATTTAATTTTCACCGAGAATAAATAAATTTTTATACTGAGAACGAGGCAACTTTTCTTCAAGATTAAGCTTTTCGAGTCGCTATTTTCTTCGTTTTTCAAAGGGCTCTATCTACAAAGAAAGTAAGACATGGTTTCTTCACCCTGAAGAACGGCTACAGTAGATTTTTCCCAGGTACATATAACTTTGTTCTAAAGGATCCGCTTCTCGAGGAAGAAAAGTCTTCTTGCGTCCGACGTATAATCATAGAGAAGAAGAAAGTGGCAACAGTCATTCTCACTCGATGCAAAACGAGAAAAACAGGAGTTTCTTAGCTTGACTCTTTCTATGCTCTGTCTCAGTCTCTCTCTCTCTCTCTCTCTCTCTCTCTCTTCCTCTCTGTCGCTGTCAGTACTCAGTTTGCTTTTTACTCATCTTTTTGACATTTAAGCTTTTTGTAGCTTTTCTCCATCACTTTTTAGCGTAAGATTTTTCTCTTTCATGATTTTCGTCAATTCTCTCTGTTTTCACTTTACCGATAAAGAACCATCGGTACTACGTTAATTAAAAAGAGAAGTTGCATTCACAGTTTGCATTATTTGTTTCTTTTTAGTTAGTTCAAATGAAACTTTATACACTTGTACTGTTTGAAAATGTTTTTTGTCAAGCTCTATTTTATTTTAACAAGAATGTTATTGTTTTTCTTTTAAAATAGATAGATATTTTAGAATTATACTTCATTTAAATTTACTGACATTCATTTTCTAGGAGAATAAATTTTATGAATATTAAATAATAAATTACATTTATTAATAAAAAAAAACTCAACCTAAAATTAAACAGATTTGGTTGAAAAGGAATAACTGAATAAATGAATAATAGTATTAGCAAAATATATACAAAATTGTGTATTTATCACTTATCTGGATGTCCTTAGATTGCTTTTTTCTATTTATTATGATTTAGACATATGTTTCTCAGCTCTATTTAACAAATAACTCAGAAATTGAACAGAAATTGAAATATTATCAATTTTTGTTTAAATGATTCTTTTTTAAACTGCTGTAATGGAAAATTTTATTAAAATTTTAATGAAAGTCGTAGACTCGTGCAAAGATGCTAAAAGCGATAGATATCATCATAGACCGAATTGTTTCTCGATTTTTTCTTCTTATTTTTTCTCACATTTCAATTGATATTCATTCGTATCGATTTTTGTTCATACTGCTTCCTTGGCTTCTCTCAAAGACTTTTTCTCGTTCTTTCCTTGTTACAATTATTCTCGGATTTTACTTGGAGCTATTCTCATTAGTTTATTTTTCCTCGCACTATGTTTCCGGTCCCCACCTTATCCGTCTTTTATACGATTATACCATTCTCTACTGCACGAGTCGGACACCTTAACTTTCTACGGAAGTCGTTGTCCTTTCTGCGCTACCTCTTCCTCCTTCCTAAACCCGTTGCGATTCAGCTCGCGTTTTTTTCCATCTCTTTTGCGATAAAGCCGTTCCCGACTATCAGCCAGTCGTGAGCAAGTCGCAAAAATGAGTTGGACTGTCACGTGGAATTCCCCCGCATAAACATCCCTCCCAGTGTAATTCGCTCGGTGGCTCGTCGCGAGGGCGAGTAAGTTATGATAATGCCGGTGCATAGTTGGGCGTCCCACGCGGGTGCCGCGAGCGAGATACGCGCATGATTTAGCGTCCTGGGGCACCGATATAATTATTATAAATTCCAGACATCCCGTAGCTCATCCCCCGAAAAAGCTGACCGTTTTTGCACGCGTGTTCGCGTGCGTGCGTGCGCAGGGGCTAGAGGCACCCGGGTTTGATGAAAATTCAATTTAGCCGCGCTGAGTCTTTTTTACGGCGTCTCCCCGGAAGTTGCGTGGCTGGCGTGCGCGACACAAAATCCTTATTTTTCATTTTTCAGAAGGCTATTTCAGGTGCATAATAATCAGGACACGCCGGAGGATATATTTCAGGGAGTTGGATTCTAACTTTTGAGGATGCTCGCAGCGAAGCCGAGGCGCCCGAGGGAAAAAAAAGAATTACGTAAATTATTCGTTCGTAAGTCATGTAGATTAATTTGTTCAGCGAAATTTCGTAGAGTCGATGCGTGAATTTGGTCGCTTCCGGTCTCCGAAGGAAAATATTTTATTTCACGCACCGTGCATTCATAATTTACACGGAGGGAATTTAAATCCCATATCCTTTATGAAAATTTAAACTTTGTGGAACCTACTATAACGAGAAAAAAACTTCCTACACATTTGTGGGGATAATTCAATAAAACTCATGCGTATAAATTTTCACAATGCGCATAATTCCAGGAGAGAAATCGCGACCTCTGTAGAGCATTATTCAATTGACTTCAGCCGCAGGGTTGAAGGATTTCATTGCGAGAGCATAACCGGCGACGGCGAGAGGATGAAGGAGAGGAGAGAAGAGAGAGAATCAACGATCGGAACAATCCAGTGTGCACAGCGGATCTGCCGCGCCGGATGGAACGTCACCCACGCGGATGAAAGCTAACGTGGCGGCAGTGCAACGGAGATTGTCGAACAGGTTCAGCTTCATCGAGAAGTCGATTCTGACACGAGGCAAAGAGAGACAGGTAGTGAAAGAGAGATTACGATAGCAAGAAAAGGCAGGAATATTGCTGCAGCAGGAATATTCGCTGAAAGGAAAGGAGTTTATTTAAATCATTCTGAAAATATACATATCCAACGTTTTTAAAAGTATAGTACATAAGTAATAAATCTGTTTTAGTTTGTACTATAGTATATAGCATATAGAATATAGCAGGAGAGATTCCCCGATTCTTCGGTATTTATTATATTAATAAACATTTTCTGTTTAACGAATAACCTTTTTGAGATGTACTTAAGAAACATGGGATACTATTTTTTAATTACGTAAATAAGTAAATAAGAATATACTAGATTAGTGAATTGTTAACGTTTTTTATCAAAATAATAATTTTAAAAACGTAGTAAGACGGTCGAAAATGTAATAAAACATATTTCAGTCTTTTCTGTCAACTGACTGATTAATTATGACTTTGAATAAGCACATATGTTGTAAAATTAATTTATACAATACATAGTAATAACTTCAAATATAGAATTTTATTAACTTTGAAGTAATTTAAAAACTTACAGTGTATTTTATTTATACGATAAATATAAATAATAAAAATCAATTTATAATTATTGGTAATTCTTGTGTATATGATTCTTTATATTTTTCAAAATAATTGTATAGAATTTGACTCAGATTAGATAAGAGATATTTTATTACAATTACAAGTGTTTCATTTCAGTTTCTAATTAACATTCTGTCTAGAAAAATATTAAATTTTAATCTCAGATGTATAAAATCATAATTATTTCTGTTTTGCAACTTTTGCAATTTCACAAATTAATATTATTTTCACGTTAATCGAGATGTAGTAGTCAACAAAATTCTTTTAAAAAGTTTCATTTGATCACTGTGTTAAATTATAATTCGTTATATTTGTAATATAATGAGAAATATTATAATTACGTGAATTATTTTCTACGTGTTTTTATGTAGTAATATTATAAATATTATTGTAACATTTATTAAAAATCGAGTCATACCAGAATTGAGAAAACTGAATGTTTGTAGAAAGTATAGTTTATGCATGCACTATTGTTTAAATTTTATGGTGCATGTAATTACACATTTTTATGAGTTTAAGAATTTTAATTTTCCAAGAGGCTTATACAAGATTATTTACAGGTCAAACTAAAATGCGTAAGTATTACTTTAAAAATATAAATTTTGATTTTTATTGGAAGGATAAAATTAAAGGTTTGGATATGATTGTGAATGTTTAAATATTTTAAATGTACATGTGGTTTCAAAATTTATAGCACGTTTATGCTGAATATAATCAATTTAAATACACTCATTTGAAAGGATTTAAAAATTGGAATTTTCTTTTATTGATATTATGAAATATTCAATTTACATAAATCATTCATATTTATATCAGCAAACTGATTTATAATTTTTTACTAGTTGAATTAAAAACTTATATTATTTTGATTAAACATTTAGCTTCATTTAACGAAGACTATAGAGATCCTTTTCCTAGAACCTTAAAAAAATAGGTCGGGTTAACATTTTAATTCCATACATTACTTTTCAATTTCAATTTAAAGTAAAGCAAAATAACGTATTATTTCTGAATTTATTTCATTTTAAATATTTATTAAATAAATCTATGTTTCTGATCAGTTATTTGACGAAGGAATTCAAATTTTTTCCATAACATCAGATTTTTTATTTTAAACTGTAATAAAAATTAAAATAAACTTTACAAATAAGCTTTACTGGAAACGTTAATGTCATAAATATTTGAAATTGTTCGCATCAAACACAGCGAATTTCAAAATTAATATATATTATAATGAAATTATTGTAAATTTGGTTACCAGCATTTTAATTATAAGTACATAGAGTAAAGACATTCATAAGTAAGGCTTTTTATGTGATATCTACAAACAGGAAACAAATAAGCAATCAAGATTGATATTTTTATACATTGCATTATCTGTTTTTGCAAATAAAAAAAGTTTCGTATATTATTCTAGAAAATATATAAGAAAACTATGAAGAAAATATGATTTTCTATGATACTATGGTAGAGATATGTAGTGTGACATATTTATAATAGCTTTTCACATTATTAAACTTTCTAAGAGTCTTTAGGTAGTGCATTATAAACGTAACTTTTAGAATAGAAATATTTATGCAAATTTTGGATAAGTATAACCAGATTGATACGTATCAGACATTTTTTGGGCCAAATAATTATTTATTATTATAAGAGGCAACCCAAATTTTGCCAAAAATGTCTATTATTTAATATGTGAATATAAATATAAAAAATTAAAATTTTAAAAATAATAAATAGATTAAAAGTATTACGTACATTCCTATAAATTACATCTCATAAGTAAAAAAAATTCATATTACCAACATTATTACTTGAATATTCGTAATTAGCGTTAATAGCCTTCATCAATTATAAAACGAATATAGAGAAAAGAGAGAGAGAGAGAGAGGCCTGCACATTCGAGCCATTCCTTATGTGCACTAAATGATAAGATTAATTATTACTATCGACAAGTATTATAGAAACCTTTTAGCTGAATATTTATACGCTAGTTATATCAACACATTCATAATTTGCCGAAAGTGCTAGACTGAAGGTGAGTAAGTATAGAGAAAATTACAAAACAGAGAACTATGCGCTAATATAGAATATAGTAGAATAATAGAGATTCGAAAACGGTTACTTTTCGAAGAAACAATATAAGATTTGCAATAATTGAGGCTGAAATGGAATTGACGTAAGTTCAATTCCATTCTCTGACATTCGTCAACGACCATCAAGTTGACTTACATACCATTTTTGTTCCGGCTTTTGATAATTAGGGCAGATGAATGTACTAGATGTATGCATATATACATACATGAAATATATATTGTAAAACGAAAGAGTTAACTTTGTTTCATCATACAAAGCGACCGTATCTCGGCCCACTGAACTCGCGCCATATCTTTATCCTTTTTTCTCTTTTGTGAAGTGGAAAAGATGGAAGAAAAATTTGATGGAAGTATTTAAAGTTTGTTCTTCTTGTTCTGAAATTTGTTTTTATTAATGATTAGGATAATATAAATAAAATGATTTTGATATAATAAATGTTTTTTCATTTAGCTTAAAGACTATGTTTTATGTTCAACAACGAGTATTTACTTTTGTATGTAAGTATTTAAAATGAATCATTTTAAATGAAATATTCATAAAGTATTTTATTACTGTAAGATAAAATTTGAAAACTCAATGTACGTTGTTAATGCGAAGTATAAAATAGTTGAATTATGAATAATTATTTGTAATAAACAGAAACAAATTACGCAACTAAATTATCTAAAAAAAGTTCAAAATTTATTTAATACAAAGGAGCACATCTTTGAAAATTAATAAGACAATATTTTGCACTTATTATCACATATGCTATCGAAACGATTTAATCTCACGCATATTCCACACCGTATAATAAAATAAGCACGAATAATTTTGACTATAACTTTTGATACACTTTTTTATATTAGAAAATATAGTAGACACATTAGAATTATAGTTTTATGGATTTTTGACGCAATTCAGGCAATAAAAAGCCATAAGAAGTGCATCTACTATTTACGTGAACTGTCGAAAATATGGATCGAGATGTACGAGCAATCGATTGAGAATGACCATCCGAAGGAAGTAAATTCAGCTGACAGAGGATGTAAGAAACAAAAACCTATTAGAGCCACTAACCGATTGCTATCCTAACTAACACTCCTATGGAAACCAGAGTCAATTGGATTGGATACTTTTGACGCTCGTCCATACATCTTTCTCTCGTTGTAGCGAAATTACGGAAACGGAAACCCATTGGCGAGTCATTCGTTGAAAAACCACCGACTAAGGAAGTTAACAAAAGACCATCGATCAATTCAGTTGTCGAAAAATCATCAATCAGGAAAGGTGATAACGAAAATCGCTAATTATGGTAAGGAAGGAGGTAAACGAAAGCGGTAAAAAACAGATTCAATGGACGTTAATTAAGATACGATTATTATTTAATTAAGTTACGAGGTATCAGATATCATCGTTCACCTGCAGGCGTTAAAAGAGAGCCAAACACTGATACCGAACTTAATCTTTTATAAAAAAAATCCTCCCCTCTCATTCTTTCTCACTGTTTCTCTCTCAATAATACCGAACAGCAAATTTGTTGTTATGCTTTAATGTTATGAGTGTTGATTATTCTACGGTTTTCGCATATAACATGGACTTATTTTGTTAATCGACTGTTATTTTATATGTATACGCTATTATCCTAATGTTCTACAACCGTATTGAACAATATGTATCGAAAACAAGATTTAATTAATATATTATTTTAATGTACACATATTTCGAACTATGAATAATTATTCTATTATATTTAAAATTTAAATTCACCTTAATATTTTAAGTATCAGAGCTAAAAGAAACGTTAGTTCTAATATCATAAAAGATTTTAAATTGAAATGTGAATATCAGATTTTTATTACATTCGTACTAAAATATTCTTATTGTTTTGAATAACATAGATGTTTTAGTATATATTTCATTCATTTTATTCTTGATTTAATCTCAAACTTCTAGGAACTACGTACCAGACAAATAGTATTTCATTTATTAATATTTATGTAATAAATAATGATTAATATATTATATTTTAAATTATTGTACTTTTAATAAATATTTGATTAAATTTTTTTTTTTATTTTTATGATATTGCACATAAAATATTTGAAAATACTGTTTAAACTCTTTTTTTATACTGTATTTTATATTTTCCTTCTATATTATCAACATTCTAAGAAATTTCTTAAAACGTTGATTAAATTTTTTAAAAACTGTTTTGAAGTTTCCGATTTCTAAATTAAATTCGTTCTTATTTTTATTAAGTGAAAAATACAAATATTATTCATTTATATCAAATTAAGGCGTTGATTACATTAATATATCATTAATTAGAAAAAAAATAATTTAGAATAAATATAGAATTAAATATTTTCAGATAATTATTTATAACTATTTTTAACATTTTTTATTTAGGTGTCATAGATTCTTGTAGTTGCTGTTTCAGACGTTACTATTTCAAGTAATTAATCTCTTTGATATGAGTTGTGAACGATATTCGTAGTAGAAAGCTGAGCTTTTTGAATGTAAGCTTTCTCGATATGAATTTGAGTGAAGTACAATACATACACCTAACATGCAATCTTTTTTCTTATTCTTCGATGATGCAAGAATAATCTATAATTACGTAATAATATATATATATATATATATATTTCAGCATTTTATAAAAAAACTATTTACTGGCATAATCAACCATATCATTTCCATTATTATATATAAATTAATTCATGTATCAATAATTCTCTAATTTTTAGAAGTTAATGGTATGCGGTGTTCTCGCTGAGTTTTGTTTATGTTTTATTTACGTGATACAGATAAACGAATAACGAACTAAATCTTTGACCTTTTCTACTTAAGGCATACACATGCCTTATATGAGGCATTTTGTTCATTTTAATAATTGCCATTTATAAATGAAAATTTAATAAGTAGTACTGGAAGATTATTAATATTTAAAACAAATTAAATATGATGGATAGGTTTATTACAAATTTATTGTTTTATCAACACACACACACACACACACACACACATTTTTTGGTTTTAAAGTAATAATTATGTATCGAATCAAGTCTTGTCAAAAGATGATCTTATTTATAAATCATTTACATTGCTCATGCTAAGTATCAATAGACTTTGTAGAAGTTTTCTAAATGTTTAACTATTATTATTAGTATTATTATGGAGTAGTCTATCGCACAATAATGTACATTGACATATAATAAGTATGAATTTAATTGATATTTGAAGAAAATAAAAAGTGTTTCGCATGCACTTGATTCCATTGAATGCTCAAACTAAAGTATTAAATGAAGTTCTTTTTTGTATTTCCAACATTTAGTTTAAATTAATTTGTATTTAGTAATTCATAAAGGTAATAAAACATTTTACACTGACGAATTAAGTAATAATATGTATGTTAGATATTAAAAGAAGACCATTGTAATCCCTTGTTACTATTGTTTGATAATGGTGTACATATAAGATATTGTTACTATAGTCTAGCAATGAAACCACAAAGTATTTTCATATTATACGGTTAAAAGTTTAAATTGATTGGAAACTACTGAATTCGTAATCTTGTAATTTACGAGGAATTAATTACAGTGTACGTAATACCTTTGTTTAGAATATATTGTAATTAAATTTAAAGGTATATTTATGAATACGATGTTAATGTATATAGCGTGGATTAAATTTAAAAGGCTTGATTAAATCAATTGAACCAATTATTGCGTGAACAACCTTTTTCTCTTAAAAACGTAAGAGTGGGAAACCGCTTTTGCGAATGACTTATTGCTCACATTAATTGCAATTTCTCAGCGAGACTGAATGCAAGCTCATTTACACATTAAGAGAAGAGTGACTCAAGGAGGCGTCATAAGCTACAAGGCAGAAGAGTTACTTTCCTACTCTCAACTCCCATGCCGACAAAATTTTAAAATCCATCGTGAGTTCGCGGTCGATATGTCTCAAGGACAGTGCGCATGCGCTGCGTCCGTTATAGTTGGACCAATACTACTACCTACATTCAACTTCAGATCGTCGTCGCCGCTTCTACAGTGTGGTGGTACTGTAGATTATAATTTTGCCGTGTCCTGCTTGAGTGGCAATACGAGTGATCTGGCAGCTTTCCGAATATTGGGAATATTGACAGTTCTTACGGATGGTTTTCCCCAATTTTTTATTTCGTCGGAATCAGGTGCGTATTTAAGTTTCTCGAAATAACGAGTTTTTATTCTGCACTTTTCACACGGAAGAATTAGCAGGAATAACACCGTTGTGTATCTCGTATGTATAGGCTGCCGTGGTGTCACGGGACTTACAAGTTACACTGTTTATCCGTAAAATTCTTATTTTTACCATGAGTAGACTCGTACCTAACCAAATCGAATGCTTAAGTTACGGTTATAAAGCGAATAAATTCAGATATAAATGCTAATATACTGATATCAGTATAACCTATAATATCTTCCTTTTTATAAATTATTTATTTAAAAGTCTGTATTTGTTTTATTTTTATTACAGGTGTGAGCTAACCACGATGTCGACTTCAGCAATTTTTTTCTTGGACGTGAAAGGCAAAGTCTTGATTTCCAGAAACTATCGCGGAGATATAGAAGCAGGTGTTATAGATAAATTTATGCCACTTGTCATGGAAAGAGAGGAAGAGAGTAATCTTACACCAATCATTCAAACCACAGAGTGTACTTATGCTTATATAAAATATAATAACTTATATATTGTCTCTACTACTACAAAGAATGCAAATATATCATTGGTATTCGTATTTCTTCATAAAGTAGTCCAAGTTATGCAAGAATATTTTAAAGAACTCGAGGAAGAAAGTATTAGAGACAATTTTGTTGTAATTTATGAACTTCTCGATGAATTACTTGATTTTGGATATCCACAAACAACGGATAGTAAGATATTACAAGAATATATAACGCAAGAAGGACACAAATTAGAAATACAGCCTAGAATTCCAATGGCAGTAACAAATGCTGTTTCTTGGAGATCAGAAGGTATAAAATACAGAAAGAACGAAGTATTTTTGGATGTAATAGAATCTGTAAATTTATTGGCGAATGCAAATGGCAATGTATTAAGCTCTGAAATTGTTGGAGCTATAAAAATGAGAGTCTATCTATCTGGAATGCCAGAACTACGTTTGGGTTTGAATGACAAGGTATTGTTCGAATCTACTGGTCGTGGAAAATCAAAATCCGTCGAGTTAGAAGATGTAAAATTTCACCAATGCGTAAGACTTTCAAGATTTGAGAATGATAGAACTATATCATTTATTCCTCCAGATGGAGAATTTGAATTGATGTCGTATCGTTTAAATACTCATGTTAAGCCACTAATTTGGATCGAGTCAGTAATAGAGCGGCATGCACATAGTAGAGTAGAGTATATGATAAAAGCTCGATCTCAATTTAAAAGGCGCTCAACGGCAAATAATGTTGAAATAGTTATACCAGTGCCAAATGACGCGGATTCACCAAAATTTAAAACTACTATTGGTAGTGTTAAATACTCTCCGGAACAAAGTGCTATTACATGGTCTATCAAATCTTTTCCTGGAGGTAAAGAATATCTTATGAGGGCACATTTTGGTTTGCCATCCGTTGTTGGTGAGGACATAGAAGGCAAACCACCAATTCAGGTGAAATTTGAAATTCCTTATTTTACTACATCAGGTATTCAAGTTCGATATTTGAAGATTATTGAAAAAAGTGGATATCAAGCATTGCCATGGGTTCGATACATCACGCAAAATGGAGATTACCAATTGAGAACAAATTGAACGAAAAGCAAGAAGATAAATTTTGAACAATTTACTCTATCTTCAACTTTAGAAATCATTCTTGTGAGTGTAAAATGTATAGAAAGTTTTATCGAATAAGCAACCTAATAGTGACGATGGATTGGACATAAACAAGTGATAATTTGTTTTTAATTTATAAGTATTAATGAATTGATTTTTTGCGCATTTTTATCGGTATTATTAGGATGAATTATTAAACAAAAATTTGTATAGAATTTTTAAAAATCAACATCTTTTATTGTTACTATTACAAATAGCTACCATAAGGTTAAAGTGACAAATTGACTAATCAACTCCCACAAATTTTTATTTTGTATATAAAAGAAATGATATTGAAAGCCAAACTCGATAGAGAATTTTGATTATAAGCCATATTCGCTATAGTATTAATGTCGAAACACAGTTGTTATCACTTATGTAACTAGCAGAAAATCTGTAAATGTAGCGAATCAAATAAATTTTCAATTAAAACGTGATATTTTTATCTTTATTATCCAAAAATATATTTCTATTCGTATTCAATTAAGTTTTATATTATTTAGAATTTATTTGCGATTAATTATTGTAATTGCAAAAGTAAGTTGCACTGAATGTACTTTTAAATCGATTTCTTTATTTTACTTATTTTCTTCAATTTTGTTGCACTTCCGTGCAATATTGTATGACAATGTGGTTATCATGTGGATACCGAAGTTAAAATCTTAAAGAGATTAAGAGAAAAAAACTGATCACTAATAAGGTCAGTAAGAAGTGCATAAGAGTTGTTAGTTAACTTAATTATTCGCAATATATGCAATTTTAACAGAGCATTTAAGAAATCTATATGTTATTAGAAACGTGTATGGAAATTTTTAATTTTATCGTGAAAAAGTGTCTCGTATGATCAGAAATTTACGTTTCTTCATTTCGTCGATTCACTGTGAATCGGCTAACGTATCTTTACCTCGTGTAATATATTTCTGAACACAGGGTTCGAATTACTTAATATAAATTTGGCGCTTGTTAAGCGAGTTATACGAAATGCAGGGATTGCATTTATTCTACTAGCGTGAATTAGAGTAGTTGGCAGCGGGTAGGAAAGCTCGGTACTAACTCGAGTGTGCGTTTTCCCTTACGGTTAAGACGCACTGTACAATACTCTCATTTGGTTGCCTATTACATATGTGGCGTCGCATCTCGAACCACAATCATTTTATACGAAAGGAGGTAATTTATAGGAAGTATAGAGTAACCAAGTAGGAAAATTGCTCGCTCATGGAGTTTCCGCCATAACGTCGGCTCACCAAGTTTTAGCTTCATACGTGTCTCTTAGCTTTCGGCATCTGAATACCATTTAAAAAAACGATAGTCTTGAGAAGCGAAGAGGACCATTTGCCGCTGAATATATTTTCAATATTATTCATATATCTTGTTCGCTTAAATGCACCTGTCACCAATACAATTTATAATATTATTTATGCTCTATACGTTTTATGGTTTTAAATGCAACATACAAATAATATTATATATCATATAAATGAAAATATATAAAATTATATAAAATAATTTTTTTTTATCCTTAAGATTGCATTAAGAAAAACTGAATATTTTATTAAAAATGCACGTGTCTGTATTATACTAAATAACGAAGGATATCTTGAATGTGTTCAGAAACAAGTCTCTTATTTGTAACAAATATTTAAAATTTATACATTTGCGTAATTTATTTTAATAAATGTATTTCTGTAGACTATTTAATAGAGAAAAAGTATTTTAAACTTTATAAATAAGTGTAAATAAAATTTTTTTTAATTTCAATATTATTCAATTGATTATCAATTTACGATTCTTATAAGCTGTAATACTTTGCGAGGTACTATAATATAATTAAATTGGTTTTACATCTGCGCTGTATTATTAACCTACTTTATATATATAAATGTATTTATTTTGAATGAAAGTACTTGTATTGGTTCAGTGAGTCAATGGATATAGAATTATGTCATACACTTCTCCATATATTTTAATTAAAAAGCGATTTATTATTTCAGTTTTATACCTTCATATTTATATTCGCCGGAATTTAGCTTAATTTTCAATTACATTAAAAAATAAATATAAAACGTTGTAACCAATTATCAGAAATTCATCGTACTTATTATAAGATATTTTCATTATGCCAAAAGTCGTTGTCAAAAGTGTTGTTCATTATTATTGTTTCAGCCATCGTATATTTTAAACTTATATAACTTTTTCCGTTTTTATTCTATTTAAAACTATATAAGGTACTGGCATACTTTTATCGTTATTTTAAACGTTTTATTGTAAGATAAATGCAAGCTAGGCATCACTTGAAAATGTTAATGGTTACTACAAGTGAATAACTAGAGGTTAGTAGATAATTTATATGTCGAAACTGAAAAAACCAACAATAAAAAAAACTGGATGTCAAATATCTAACAAAAGATAAAGTTCAGTGATTGTGATCTTATATGCTTGTATTAATTAATTAAATGAATTAATTGTAAAGTGCCTAGTTACTATTAATTTTTAATGAATGTCATCAATTATACTCTCAAAGAAACAAATGAATTCTCTTACTAATACACCTTTATTTAGGTTTTCCATTAAGATTTACACAACTGTGTAGTAATCTTTGTTAAAGATTTGTTCCCGTATGAAGAAGCCTTTGCGAGGCATATCATCGAATAACTCGATTATTTGTTCGTATTGAAACACCTGTAACTTAAACGAGTCATACTAAAAATATATGGCACAATCAACAAACCGATTGGCATCGATAGGTGTATCCAACCACTACCTCTTATATAAATCATTGATTCAGTTCTCGGCTCGTATAATCGGTGCTTTGTTCAAGTAATTTTTGGAACCATTTTCACTATCATAGACGTGAGCTCTCTAATAGAAAAAGTAAATTTACCAGAGCATTATAAACGGACGCGATGTCGAACAGCCGGAGAACTTTGACTCGATCGAGGAAACTCCGCGATCCCGCGAAAATTTTTATATTACAAATTAATTTATTAAATGGAATAAATTATATATTCTGAGAATTTATTATAAAAGATTAAATAAAATTTGGTTCCTCGTGTATAAATTGCGTTAAAAATGTATGGTTGAAGTTACGTAAAATAATATAAGTTTGGTCAGGCTGGGCATACAGATTCATGTATTTATTATGTACCTCATTATATCACGATATTTTATCTCATCGATGTTTTATCTTATCTACGTTGAACAGTAACTTTACATATATGTAAGTATTACGTACATAGAAAGTCGGACCTTCATTACACGTGTATTAGAAGAACGTCATTATGTTCTAGTTAACGGTGAGGATATTCAGTGCATAACCTCATACCTCACATACAATATTTTATATTCGCTTTAACATTGTAATTTTTTAGGTCATGTACATAAATTAGCTTGAAGTTGCACCAACTTTTGAGAAGGAATAAAATATTATTAAGTATTATTCTATAGAAGTTTCAAAAGATTAAGAAAAATATCAACACCGCAACTACGATTAATCGTCGTTACACTATAAATAATACTTATGTCTCATAAATAATTATTTCCAATTATTAAGCCAACATAAAAATATTCATTTTTACATTGAGCAGAGATTTCTATTTTTAGCGTCTGAATACGGTAAAGCATATTCTATACTCTACTTCTATACTCTATCTATGATAACCTAAATGTAAACGAATGAATTTACATTGCAATAATGTTGTACGTCAATAAATAATACTGGATTCTCCTTTTGTTCGGCGCACTGAAAGCCCTAGAATAAGCGGATCGCATAGACTATTATGATCTCCTATTACTCTCAACTGGTCTGCGTATTAAACAGCGAAGGTCTGATAAAAAGTAAATCAGTTCTTGAGCAAAGCAGGTATCGACAAGTTCTAACATAATTGCATCGTTCAATGCTACGACTTGCACAAGCGTAACGATGCGAACGGTGACCTAAGAAAATCGATGACGTACGTTTCCTGTGTAAATGAGATATATATTATATTAAATTAATACGATATTCTTAGTACACATTTCGAATGGATGTCATCGAATCTCTTATGAAATATAAAATAAGTTTAATAATTCAGAGAGGTACACAGCGAACTGTTCCGCCGAGCAACAATAAAGGAGTTTCGTCTCTGCCTGCGGGTGATCCGAACGCGAAAGAAAATAATTATGCAAAAGCATACACATGCAGAGGCAACTGAATCAGCCCTTTATCCTTTATCCACGCGGCGCCGCCCATTTCGCTCTAGCCGTCGGCGGACAATAAAATTGCGCTTCGAGCTCGTCACCGGAGCGCGTCGTCTAAATCAAAGGAAATAGCCCCACGCGTGCGGAGGAAAGCGAAGCGCGGGATCGATACATTGACACTGAGCTCGGAAACTAAGCGAGACAGAGCCCTTGTCGTTTTGACAAATGAGCCGACATGAAATCCGTCCGACATGCCAGCGACCCCCTGAAAACATTTTAATGACAATGCGAGCATCGCGAGCGGACGGGGCTGAGCGCACAGAATCCCCTGTTCCGTCGCTTTTCATCGGATCGTCCGCGCCCTTAAAAGACCTGAATCGATATATCAAGCGCGATATGCTCCGCGCTAAGCTCTCGCTTTTTCCCTGCGAGGAATCCCATAATTTAACCGGAGTTTGATCGCGACTGGCCTTTGCATGCGCCCGACCACGTCGACGATAAAAAAGCGGTAGTCCACCGACGAGAACCTGAGAGAAAAAAACAGAGAAAAAAGAGAAGGAATAGGGGAAGAATGACGCAGCACCGCGAAGATGTGAGGGGAGGAATAGGAGACCAAGAATTAAGAGATGTCAGGATTATGGATAATTCATTTCTCGTGCTGTCTTCCATTATGTGGCGACGGGCGTTTATTTTTAAGCAAGATTTGATCATGAAAAATGAGGATTGTCGAATGTTTATTAAGCGATGGCGAGAAAATATCTTTCATGTCGTTATACGATTAACATTGGCTTTATTCGATATTAGAAAGAATTCGATATTAAAATCTCGATACGAACAATTACACGTCATCTTGATATTTATGAGATTGTAATAAACAGGTAATTTTTCCTGATACCAATTGAAGCCAATGAAAAAATTATGTGGAAATTACACGAGAGTTTAAACCATATATATTATTGTCGTATCCTCGTGATGTTAATTAACAGTAAATTAATAAAATAATCATATTCACTTCATCAGTACGCAATTACTTCAATCATAAATTAATCAATATCGGTAGCTTCTTTTTTTAATTAATTTAAAGTATTTTATACAATTTTAGTATATAAAGTATTTTTATATTTTAATAATGTAATTCACACGAATATATCATTCTAATAATAAATTATAAAAATAAATGTAGGGAAACTTTGGAAACGTTCTTCTCCATTTAATTTAAACAGTTGATCTATTTAATTGAATTATAATTAATATAATTAACATTACAAATTTACAAAAGGAGCAAGTGATAAGGGAGAGGGTTGATTCTCCCATTTAAGGACAGTTGTGAAAAAATAGAAAATCAAGAGGTAAATGCTTGATAGTAGCCAGAGTTGCAGCAAAAAAGGGTGCAAAGAACTGTAAAAAGGAAGGAGGGAAGAAAAATCGGGGAGCGTTAGCCGGGTGATCGAGTTCTGTCATGACTTGCTTTTACGTACTTTTTATACGAGGAATTCCGGAGGAGCACCTTTGCGACAGTCGGAATTGAATAATTTCACCGCTCCATACTTCCGCAGAATCAAGCGCGTCGATCGTCCGTCTGCATCTCACCGAATGCACGACTGCATCTTTATAACCGCAATCAATCATATACACTCTGATTAATCGAACCGTACTTTAGTTCGAAATCGCTTTAACTTTCTGTTTAGCTGATGCAATTTTCAAATCTGCTTGATGGGCTTCTACATTTACGCAAGCGTTTAAGCATCGGAGAAGGAGATCGGACTTGCGCAATTGAATTTGCTAATCGCGTGAGTCTGTACTTATTGGCGCTGGGGGAGGGGAGGGAAATATTCATCCAGAAGAACGTGCAACTTTGGACTGTGAAATAATTCGACAAGAATAGATGAAAATTTTGTATAGAATCCCGACGCCCGTTTGACGTTTTACGAGTGACAGGTACTTGAAGATTCAATACGTACTTTGAATACGCAATTCACAATGCATTAAAAGCTAAACATAAAAACTTTGCAGAGTAACATAAAATTATAAAATTGTTTTGTTACTTTACAGTCGATTTATCTCGAACATCTCGTATTTAACGTAATAATTTAAATAAATAAAATATATAATCAGGTGTTCTGCAAATTATTAAGGAAAGGTTTCATTATAGCAGAATAAGTTTTTAAGTAAATACTAATACAATATTTTGCCAGGCTCAAAGGATAAAGTTTTGAATCCACAGAAAAAAAGCATCGTATTGACAGTTTTTGCTATGAGTCTGTTTCTCTCTTTCATTCTCCGTATATATATGTAAAGCTTCCTCTCAATCGACATGTAAAAATAGCCAGAATCCATAATTCGATTTGAAAATAATCCGCTTCAGTCTTAGTGCTCAATCTCCATCGAGCGCTACTCAATCTAGTCTCATTCCATTCTTCTGGACAGTCTAAGGCTTGGAACGTACGATTACAGCGTGATTGTATCGCCGCAGTATTTACTTTTGTTTCCCTTTTCGGCTCGACGTTTTTATGCGTTCTTTTACCCTCTTTTTTCTTTAGCTACGGATGGACGAGCACTGCACTCACTTCCTCTCTTCATTTTCTACTTCTCGTATCTTCGCGTAATTAAAACGTCGGACGAAACAATATCTGTACTCCTGAGTGGGGTACGACCGAAGAGTTGTAGTGGTGGTACGAGTAATTTCAAACGCGACTGCGCAAAATTTACAAAATATCTAGAGGTATGAGTACCCGAAACGTCCGATAATCATGCGACTACTCTCTTCGTAATTCCTGTGTGTATGTATAATAGGTGTTAGCTGCATTGTAAAAGTAAAAAGTACTCTCAATGGTAATGTTGAAAAAAAGTAACAGTTTAACTGAACGATTAAGCACTTTCATCCACAAAAATGTTTTTACAAAATTTCTTTTTTAAATTCTCTAGTTTATTTAAACGTTAATTAAAATGTTTTGAATTATAGGTAGAGAAAATGTTTTTTATTAAAATTATATATTTATTATAAATATAATGATTAAATTTAGCTTCCTTCGAAATACAATTTCAGAGTAGAATGACAATTTGTGAATAGTAAGTAATTAATGTATGTTTCTATTAATTTAATTTTAGAAATATAAATTTTATAATTTTTTCATACAATTGTAAACTCATTACTGCAATTTCAATAATATTTTGATATCCACTAAATTTTTAAATTAAAATAATTCAAGAGATACAGATTATTTTATAAGATTTTATTCGTATATTCGCTGATTTTACTTCAATATATTTAGGAAAAATTAATAAATAGTTTGTAATTAAAAATGACGATTACAGTATTCATAAAAAATTCGAATGAATTGCAAAATTACAATTATTCCGTATGCAATGTAACTTAATGTCGGATTTTTTTTATAATTATGACACGTTGCAACTCAAAGATTATCCATCACGAAAAAATCTATCATTCCCCAGAAAAATAAAATTATGTGTCTTTTTAAACCGTCTTATCCCATAATAATAATTTTTAAAAGCAGTATTAATTGTTATTTATTACATTTGCACAATTATTTATAAATTAGAGAAAATTATAAATTTTGTTTAAAACGTGTATTAAAAGCGATATACACAAGGTATGGACAAATTTATTTATTATGTCTACGTTATTTATTTATTACGTTTACGTTACTGATCACCTTTGAAATACTTTTTCTCTAAGAAACTGCATTTGATCCATTATTTATTTTAGTGTTGCTTGTAATTCTTTGATAGATAAAAAAAGTGTTGCTTGTAATTCTTCGATAGATCCTTAAAAGCTTTATAGTTTTATATTTTCCACGTATCCAAAGGGATCACCCCGAATGATCATTTTATTTTAGGAGGCAAAAGAAGTGATTAAATTGCATTAAATTCAACGAATAGATGTAGTAATTCAGTGTAATTATTTTTCTTCCTCGTTATAATGTTACGCACAATTAATGCAAAGTGAGAGGGTACGTTGTGCTGGAGCAAAATTTACTTCTTATTCATTTACAATTGAGGTTGCATATAACGTTTACAGTTCTGCAAACCTAATAAAACTTTTATATAAAATATTAAAATAACGCTTTGCGTCTCTAGAATGTTAATCTGTATTTAAATAAAATTATTTCACATTATATTATGTCTTTCTGCTTGAAGGACATATCGGTTAATCGAGAATTGGTCTACGGTTAAAGGCTTTAACTTTAACTAGCCGCTTCAGAAAATTTGAACTCTCTCGTATCATTTATTGAGTTTCTACATGAAGCGACACATCTTTGCTTCTGTGTTGATTCTTTTTTCTATGTAAACATTGCGTCTTATTCCAATAATCTAGGTGTTCAATGGTGAGCAGAATAATTTTATTTTTATTAATTGAAAGAATGTTTTCAAGTAAATCCAATCCATACAAGTGGTTTTTTTATGCCACTTAACAATTAGAAAGCGAAGAATGCACCGTACATTTCCATAAAATTAACACATACTTTTGTTTACGGTCGACATGTGCAGAGCTTCACGTAGGAGAATATTCGGTTTTTATTCATTATTCAATTACAAAACGGCTGGCCAACCGATAGTGGGATTTAAATGTTCGTAGATAGCTGAAATTGTCTTTAAAGCATAGCGAGCAAAGATTTTTTTAAATATGTATCGAAACAAACACTGATTCTATAGTTCTTAGGATTTTTAGTGATCAACCGAGTGAAGCCAGCTTACATTGCGCATAATACCTAATTTAGCATTTGCATCCATACGACAGTACAGTTGGAATAAATTTTAAAATTATTATTATAAAAGTTACTCAAGCTTTTATTAAAATGATTTCTCGTGCTCTTTACTATCTTATTGCATAGTATTTAATATTATCGTTTTATAATAATATTATATTGGCATAAAGTTCTTTAATATTTCTACGTTCAAAGAAGAGTATTTTGCGAGAATTGTGAATTTATAAAATTAAATAAAGAAAATTTTATTCGTAAAAGTACTTTGACAGAACAACCGGGCTAATACTACATGGATGCTGCTTCGTTGAGACTGCGGTTGAATTCGTAAGCTAGACGTTGGGGTAAATACAGCCCTCCGCTACGCCCGCGGCTTCTGCCGATAACAACTCAGAGCTCCTTTTCGAACTCTACATCGCATATGAAGCTTTAGAACACGCAATAGAACAATGGATTTCACTCGTGACTTTGAAGAGCTGTGCGCAAGCAAGGACGTGAAGAATTTTTAAGGGAAGTAATGATAATATAATAAATAATGCTCGTACGAAAGACGAGGAACAGAAGCAAGTTTTATTATGAAAAGAAAGTAACTGAAAAGTATAATCATAATAGAAAAACCAATAGAACAATAATTCGTGGTGAATAGCTGTAAGTCTGCCATAATGTGCGTAAACGTGGTAAACAATCCATCTCTTGTGTCAAGCGGGAAAGAGTTCGGCAATGCAGGCGTAGATGGAGGAAATATGCTCGGACGAGCTCGGACATATATCAAAAAGACTTACGTGTTCGGTCGGAATGGCGCGAAGATGCCCGAGCAAATTATCCACGTTGAAAGCGAACGTTGAACTCACCGGGAACCGTTCCTGTCGAAGAACGCGCTCAAACAAGATAAGTGTCTTACGCGGTCTACGGAAGCGTGTATGAAGTCTCTGAATCGTCCAGCTCGTCTCCTTCCTTATAATTCAAAGCGTGATTTTCGATTATTTTCACATTGCTATTCATCTTATCACGGTTAAAATATCTCGCTATTTTTAACTTTACTCTTCCTACGTGCGTGCATTAGCAGCTATTGAATCACCATCCGTGCCAAAGTCCTCCTATCAAACGAGTGGCTGTCTGTTGAACACTTTCGTGCAACGAATTTCATATCTGTCGTGATTCAGGGAATAAAAAGTTATACATTATATGCACATTTTCATTCGAGGCTAATGAAAATATACGGGTCCAATATTTTTCGAAGAATTACATTTGTTTCTTATGGTAACGTGCGTCGGCGAGCGATATACGAATGGATTGAGAATTTTATGCTTTTTTCGAATTCACATGAACATATTTCTTTACTGTCTAGAAATTTCCATTAAAAAGAAAAATATGAATATATTGCGTTAGAATAAGTTACTTTTTAAAAGTATTTTCTGGTTTCAGAATCTATTGCACTGGCCTAAGCAGAATGAAGACATTGACAAAATCATTGTAACAAAGTATTTTATTCGTACTCAATAACATCTTGATCCTTGCCGTGTCTGATTTCATATTTTCTGATATTGACAATTTTTTTTTACAAATTAATTTTAACTGAATTCATAAAAGCTGATGTAAGACTAATTTGAAAATCAAACTTGTAATTACCCACGAGAATGAATATCAGGTTGCTCTGAATTTACACTTTATTCAGGTGAAATATTGCAACATTTGAATATTAAAAATAATTTTTTATATTTCATGTGCTTTATTAGCACTTAATTCATCAGAGCGATTTCAAATTGTTTGGGAAATCTTATACAAGTGAAAAATACTGTATCAATATATTGTTACGAATAATATATTGATTTTCGTCAAAAATAATACATTTTGTTAAAACAGTTCCTTTGGAAGTCGAAAAGTCATAATGTCCTACGACGAAATATCCCTTAAAATGGTAAGCAGTGAACTTAAATATTTAAATAACAAAGAGAGATTTTTTATATCGCATTAAAAAAAGTATAATTAAAATTTTCTATCTACTTTTTATTAGAGTAGAGAACGACTCTTTTACGAAGTGTTTATTCTCGATAAAGGTGAAAATAGGTTCACTCGATATACATTCGATTCGATTAATTTACTATTTCAATTCAACAAGTGTCGATCGCGTAAAAGAGTTTTAGAGGAATTGGAGGCACTGATCACTTCTTCCATCAATTGAGAATGTAAAGGACATCGATAACGGAAAGATGGAAGGTGCCCGAGTGACGCTGTTTGTGCACCGATTGCGTTCTCCTCGAGCGACGTGCGATAAACGAAGACAGTTTGAATTATCTGGACAAGCTGTGCGAGCACAACCTTTGATTTAAGTAAAAAAATTCGTATCGCGGAATTTGGAGCGCGCGTTGCATATCAAATAACTTCTCACGCATTGCGAAGGTGGACATGAACGAGGCGTTTCATGCTTGGCAATGCGAAATTAGATTACGCGTAAGTACGAGTAATGACGCGCTCCGTCAGGCACGAGGATCGCGTATTGGTTTCGATCTCGTCGAGCTGAAGGGATGACACGCACCGATGACGACTGGATTTGCACGCGAGTGCATATTTATATGTGCTAGTGCGACCGCATATCTATGGCAGCTGCATAATAAATTAATGGTTTGCGATACCGAATGGTTTGCGGGCAGGGGATTACGCCATTGATCAGTGAGATTGTTGACGGCGCGAACTCGTAGTTTACGAGGACTCGCCACCACGGTAATTCCACCGACTTTATTTTACGGGAAGCACTTCTATCTTTTCGTATGCACCCCATCGAAACGCTTACGAACTGCTACGTCGAGGTTCAAGAGAATCGTCGAGAAAGTTATAATTGTAGGAAAGGTACGCGGACTGGCCTAGAAATTCGTACGATACCATTATTGACGTGCAATTACTCATGAAAGAGCGAGATGACCCATGAAAAAATTAGTTATGATAATGAGAGAATAATATAACAGGTAAAATGGGTCGATCAGCGCTTAGAATTGGAAGCGCTCGACAGGCGACTCTCATTCGTTCAACCGTAACAATCGAGTGCTTCTGATAATTAGCGATGATTGGTCTATTTCATGGCTCTATTACTCGATTTTTAAATAGCACACCTAATTTTTTGCATAGCTGGTGACTTTCATACACCTCCTCCACTTACTTTTTATATTTTATTAACGCTTTATGTAATATCTTTATTATTATGCGCGTTCAAAATTCATTAAATAAATCTGGAGAAAAGAGAGATACTTACTTTTTATTCCGAATTGTATAAAAGTAGGTAGTTAAGAGTTTTTCTGTTTCAATGGGCTCGATTTTCAATATGAAGAAAACGTACTTATGCAGTGAATTCTTGTAAAAATGATTTACGCAATGGCGCCTTCTATGCCGATTGAATTCCTAAGCTTGACTGAAAAAATCACGTTCTTGATCAAAAAATTGAATATTACTCTGTAAAGTTTAGTTAGATAGTATTAGTTTGAATTGAAATTTAGTATAACAGAAGTAGAAATTGTATTTATTTGATCGTCAATCACAAGAACATTGTTTCTTAAAAACAAAATTGTACAATACACTATTACATACAGCGCGTACTAATTCAGTTTATTACTCATTTTTAAACTTACAAATAATTTTATACATATTTAATTATAAATTTATTTCCGCAGTTAATAACATTAAACCGGAATTATAGTATTCAGTATTCAACTAGATAGCGATAGACCAACATTTTAGTAACTTAAAAAATCTACATTACATATAGAATATTTTCGTTGATTCAGAATTTATTCAATAATTTGTGTAATGTTAATAGAAAATAAAAAAGTATTTAATACTTTTTCTAATATAACGAAGTTATTTTGTATACTACTCATGTACATAATACATATTACCAACTAGGCAAAGAAATAAACGACACATTCTAATATACCGTTCTATTTTCATTTAAATGAAACGCTATTGAATATTTTTGGTTGTGCTTCAATTTTTCAAGTGTAAAAATATATCAATATAAGAAGAATGGAGTTAAAGAACAGAATGACTTCACTTTCTTATGGGATCGACCCTTTCATTTTGAACGTTCATATATGTTTGACATTTATTGAAAAAGAGTTTCTATTCATTACAAAAATAAAAGTTCATTTTCTTATCTCTCGTAAAGGTGTGTTTAAAACCACTTTCTTCAATAATAAATAATAAAAATCTTTAATAAAAATTTATAAATTTAATGTAATAATTATCTAAATGTTTTTCTCCTTTCGCAACTCACTAAATATCTCGTTGCTAATTGAAACTGAGAACAGCAAATGGAAAAACGAATAGCGCTAGTACCATAATGTAATTCATTAAAATATAAGGGCGAAAAACACCTGAAAGAAGCGTACATAATTAGTGGAAAAGAAACGAGCAGTCAAGGCATCGAAGCGTGGAAGTACAATAAACGTGAATTAGATGCGCTTATTGCTGCGGAACTACTGTACGATCGCGACATTGTCATTCGATAATAAAAAAAGAGAGAGAGAGAGAGAGAGAGAGAGAGAGAGAGAGAGAGGGAATGGAATTCAGGGATACACTGCGGAAACTGCGGCAGATGGAAACGACTCTGATCGTGAGTTTCTGGCAACGTCTGTCGCGCACTTTGCCAATATTGGTTACAAATACGCGGTCGATGCGGCGGAATAGGTCCAACTCATAATTTCTTTTCAAGTGTTAAAAGTCCATGGGGAGCTCTACACTTCCGTAGCAATGCTAATTTTTGTTGTACTACCAACCCGACTTACATTATTGCTATATTTTTGATTCTCATAGGCGTGAAGGATGGATACAATTTTATCTGTGTTCGTTACCTATTTTTCTTCTTTTATATCTTGTTCATCTGTTTCAATCATCGATTTGTAATACAAGGAACGAACTTCCTTTAGTACATCGTAATTTCACATATTTAGAAAAAAGAAAGACAATTTATCAGAACAAATGAAATATCGAATGATATTTCTTATTTATTTACTAAAAATCAATTCGAATAATAAATTTTGTTGGTTTACACGAATAGCTGTAAATAATGCCATACTTTATGTTGAAAATGGTATGTAAATATTGCAATTATGTTAAAAATTATATTTTAATTAATAAATAATATCATTTTACTGAAATATCAGTCCTGTAAAAATATAGAATCTAGTAAATAATAAATAAATGAAAATATATTTTTGGCAAAATATATGCAAAGAAATTTGTTGTTTTGAAACCTGAATTTGTGTTCATTATTGACATTTTTTTTAAAAACTTCGTAAATGAATACAAAAAAAAATTTTAAATAAATAAACATAAACACGAATGAAGCAATACATAAACATAAACTTGGCTGTTCTTTTGAGAATATGAATATGTTTCGGAGGCAGGGAGTTTTAGTATTTGAGTAGTCAGTTTTATAATAAGATTCGTTTAAGAAAGTCACGTCTCTGCGTCGTGAGAGAGAAATTAATGTTTACTCGTACTCGGACATTTCTATGTCACACTGACAGAAATATTCTGCTATATATTTTCATTGCTAACATTTTTTCTCTCAAGAACGCTATTATTTTACTAAGTAGTACACGTCTTTTTCACCGCGTTTCGTTACAAAATAAGAGAATTGTTAGATTATTTGCGAAACATCAGGAGTATATCTTTGAAATATATATATTTCATTATTAATTAATCAGTTAATTAATTGCTAAATAAATAAAAAAAAATGTTGATTAAATTTGTACTGCATCATTCGTGAAATTAAATTTTAAAAAGGTAAAATATCGAACGCGAATAAATGACTGGGTGATTAAGATTTGTATCATAGATTTATACCTATATTTTCGAATGAAGTATGTATGAAAAAAAGCTTTTGAAGTAAAGATGAAAAAGCGACAAAACAAGTGTGGGTCTCTTGTTCAAAGAAAAATCGATAGCTTCGAATCGTATATTTTTCTCCTTTATTTCTTCTGTTCTCGATTACGCTAGAACACGCATGGCGACAAACGCAGAAAAGCAGAGCTTTATATATATAAGTGTGTCTGTGTGTGTGTGCGCGCGCGCGTGTATAAAAAAGGCTGAAAAATGAAGTAGAGGCAGGCAACAAAATGACATAAAAAAATAACAAGAAGGAGAAAAAGGGCGAAAGAGAGAGAGAGAGAGAGAGAGAGAGAGATAGAAAGTAAGAACACGTGGGTAAGAGGAACGTCAGAAAGCATCGACGTTGTTAAGGGGATTGAAGTCAACTGTAACAATTCTAAATTACGTTTGCGCTGGTGGGTTGCGCATTACAATCCGGCTTTCCATTTTTCTTCCCTTTCTTCCCTCTTTTGCCATTCTACGGTGATAAACGCACGGACTACCGCTGCTTCTTCTGATTTCGCGGAAAGTCGGTCATATAGCGTTCCCAGCGAATATGTCTGCGCATGAGCGAGAGCGTTGCACAAGTACTTGCGCGTGCATTTCTTCACATTTCTCCGATTTCATCGAGCGAGTTATACGGACGAATCGGAAATGAAAGAATGATAAGTGTGAACGTTGCGCTCCCGTCATGACGACGAGTGTTAACGAAATACGACTTTCCAATGCAAAGAGAAGTAAAAGAGAAAAGAAACGTGCCTTTGCGTTTCTCTATAATACGCATGTGATTTTTAAGAAGAACGTGGCGACATTTTTAGTTCGATTGGTTGTAGGTGCTTCAACGTTTGAATCGTAGGACATGAAGTTTTGACGGGATCCGTAACAGATTAATGGCATAAGTCGTAAATCATCGAGGGGACTGAAATCTTCGTTTGCTTAAACTAGTTTTTCATCTGTCGTCATTATTTTCGTTGCTATTGTTACTAATTTATTAAAAATGATGGGAGCTCACTGTAAATGCTAACGGAGAAAGTAAGTTCGAGCCATTAATTAATCTATCAAGATATGAGTTTACGAGATAAATCTGTTGCGTTATAAATCCAGCCAGTCATCTTTCTAACGTAAATCTTGTTATGATATACGTTATTGCTAGGTTGACCAATCCTTCCTCTTCCTTGCAATTTCGAATAATAACGGATATTTATCTATATCAGACGCCATATTTTCGTATCCATGTTCACGTCATGATTATTCTATGATTTTATTCTTATATAAAACTCGCAAAAAACAACAAAATTCGCAGCAGAGACATTTAAGCCTCTCGTCTGAAAAAGAGAACGCAGAGTTTCTTTTCGCTGTAGGTGTATAAGTGTGTAGACAATTGGGAAACGAAGGATAGAAGGCATGAAAGAGATGGAATGAGAGACGTAGAGAATGGGCTTAGAATGAAAAATGAAAATGAAAAAGGGAAGAGAGAAGTAAAAAGGTCGTGTAGTACAGGAGGAAGCAATTGGAGTCGGAGAGGGAGTCAGGGCGACAAACACGAAAATGAAATATAGGCGTGCAATAGTCGTGGCTCTACAGAGAAGAAAGGCGTTTCAGTGGTAACAGTTCGCATTAGGCGGCCCTGGTAAACTTGTCTTTCCCTTTGCTGGTTGCTGTTCCTTGAATACGAGCGACTTTGCGCTCTCGACGCGTTTGTCCTCATTGTCAACGCCGAAATTTGAAGACCTAGGCAAAGATGACAGCGAAGGCAAGTTTTGGCTCGAACACGTGAAAATAGCCGAGCCCAAGGGGATGAGGAGTGGCACTTGCCAAATTGCTGATACGGAATCGCACGATGTCGCGCGATGAGTCTCGTATTAGGGAAGTTTCTTGCAGTTTTAGAGAGAGACGACGAACGTCCTCGGTATATTTCTTTCATGATTCTGTGCTTCTTGATCTTTGGATGAATTTAAGTAGTTTTACTTTTCTCGGCGTCCTCTCGTTGTTTTGCTTTATAATTGTGTAAGCTTTTTATTGATAGCGATTTTACGTTTGTTTGTCTTGGACTTTCTATTGTCGAGAAAAGTGATGAAAAATATTTCAACTCTCCTTTGCGAGCTTTTACGATCCAAATAATTTTCTTATTGAATTTCTCATTTGCCGTGCACATTATGAAAAAAGTAATTCAACGATCGAAATATAATCTTAATTAAATTTCAAAGAAAATCTTAATGGCACAAATTACTTTATACATGTTTATGACGAAGCTTTTGGAACATTGTAGTTGAAATAGGAATATAAAATGTCCAAGTGTACTCGCGTTAAACTTCTACATAGTCCATATACACGTACATACGTATATTTACATATTTATTTTTACTTTGGTTGAAACAATTTTAATACAACAGAATTGATTTCCGAGAATATAATATAATGTAATATTTTAAATAAAGGAATTTTTCTGTCAGTCTTTAACAATAAAAGTGAAACTGCCCAGTAGAAAGTAACCTGACATTTTATGCTTGAAAAATTTCAGGACTAGTTGAGGTAGAAATCTTTTCAGCGTCTGAATTCAAACAGAAGGAATAAAACTTTAATCTGGTAGTAGAAAACGACAACGAATAGGAAAAAGGGAAATCAAGTTAAATAAAGTAGATAATTACATGCTCTCTCAAGAAGTGCATTCAAACATTCTCCAATTGAAACGAGTAAAGCTATTGCTGGGGGATCTCGGGCATCTCATACTGAATAAAGGAATGGACAAATTCACGATTAAACGAAATTAAGGTATTCACTTAAAAATCCCTTTCAGAAGAGAAACAGTATGGAAGAAACCGCCCATGTCGAAGCTACGATCTCGTTTCAAATAGGAATCGCGCGAAATTAAACGTCCAGATGCAAGGCAAGTATGGTGATTGGAAGGGAGAAAAATCGTAAAATGAAATTCTTTCGGTCTCCGGAAGAAACGTTCGGCTGAGATAAGAAAGACACGACTCGACTCCTCTTCTCTTCTCGCCGCGTTTACGATAGCAACTACAGAGGGATACGCTCTAAATCGTAGGCGTAAGTATAGAAAGCTGAGTTCGCTGGGAAAAAGGATAAGCAAGAACTCCGCCGACTGAAAAAGTATACGCGGTGAAGGATGAACGGGTGTAGCTGGAGGGGGGAGGACAGATGAAAAAACCGTCCGTGGACTGCCTATTATGCTCGAGCTTTTCATTGCGTAGGTTCAGGCCGTTTGCTGTCGGAAGCTACAGTCAGACTGAGAGGAAGAGAGCGAAGCGACTTGGCGGCTTCGCGCTTTCATTGTCCAATGGCAGAAGTTACCGGTGGCATTTCCAGCGGGAGCGACGTAGACAGAGGCGAATCCTTGGGAAACGCGCGCCTAGCACTGTACAGCGCGGGTGCGTATTGAACGGGGAGAAGCAAGAGGAGCACTTTGAGACTTTGAGGTGAAAGACCGAGCGTCTGCGGAAAGAAAGTTTAAGCGCAGAAGCGAGTGGCATACGCTTTTGGATATCGCCGTTGTTAGAGTTGGAGCAATTGATTCGAACTTTCTTGATCGAAGAGTAGTTTCCTGCGCTGTGCGTACTTTCTTACTCGCTCTCTCGTAGTTAGGCGAACAAACTTCGTAATCCGGACGGCGACAATTAGCACTCCGGCTCGGGCAAATGATTAAGTGGATCATAGGAGTTGTACTGGTTTACGCACGTCTCCTGGTATCACGGCTATTACATCGCTCTGGATCTGCTTGGCGTTCGTTCGCCGCTGAAAATTGCATTTACTAATTACAGGATTCACGGTATTCTCAGCTAGGTCGGATGGACGCCCAGGAACTTGTGAACGACGTCTGCTGGTTTCAAGACGGGACGCGATTGGTACAAAAGGTGCTTGCTGCTGCTTCCCTGATTCAGTGATTTATGATTGCCGGGGGAACTTTTATCTTGATCTTGTCGAAAAGCGCCGAGAAGCGTCGAGAGGTTTGAGTGGTGCATGAAAAACTGCTTCTTAAATTAGGTTTTTTCTAGTTTGCAAAAAAGTGCGAGAGTTCACCGATTTCTTCGGTTTGTTATTCGCCTTAGATGTTTTTTCTCAACTGCGCGCTTTCATAACTGCAATCTTAATTCTGAGTTCGTTAAGATTTATCATTGCAGTGTTTTCAATTTCAATTGGATCTCGTAAAGATGGAAATTAATTCACACTGAAATAATTTTACAATTAGTTGACATGCGTATGTAAATTATTAATAGATTTATTACGAGAGACTAATTGAAAAAACGAGAACACGTATTATAATTCATTATAAAGAAAATTAAGAGCGACGGATTTATTAGCATTTAAAAAATCTTTTTCTAAATTTAAATAAGTCAACCTCTTATTAATTCAACACGAATATGAAGCGTGTTCATAAATAGAAAGTAATTTCATACGAATTTAGTCGTGAGAATGCATATATTCGTCGAGAGTGATATATAGCGACCACATAGCTATGAGTTTTTCAGGAACTATTCCCAGACATTTTTACGAAAAATTAAAGTGCCGTAATTCATAAAGTTAGAAATAGAGAATGAGGAAAAAAGGAGTGCAGGGCAAAAATATGCAGAATCGCTTAAGCGTAGGAACCGCGAACAATTTGTGCGTTGTTACGAGAAATTGCTTCAAATATGGTAATTCATTAATTGAGCTTAGTGGTTGTTCGCTCTAGCGTATAGAGACGCCTGCTGCGCTTCGACGATTACGCGAGACTGATTTCCTAGCTCACGAGCTTCAAAATACGAAAGGTATACGTATGCATCGCTACCGCGTAAATATATCGATTGCGCAAATTATACAGATCCGAACGCTGTTATATCACAGTAACAATGATTTACGATGTGCACGAGTGAATGCTATGCGATGCTTACTCGCGCGTCGAAGTCTAACGAAAGCTGTAAGAGTAACGTATTTCTGATCGCGGAGCGGGTGAACGCGCGACAAAAATGTACATAAAATGCACGACGCTCCGTTGTGTGCGAGAGTGCGCAGCTCAATTTTAACCGTTTCGAAGGAAAGCGTCTTAATGGCGATGTTTGACTGAGAAAAATTCACGTACTTTCATAAGTAGTGGTGTGCACAAATGTGATAACATGGTGAGCGAACTTCTTCCATCGACGAAAGATATTTTCAAAATGCTAATCGTAGTTTTTTTTAAAACTCTGATCCTGATTGCCAAGGGCTCGCAAAGACATTTAATGCACTATTACTATTTTATGACGATATTAATTTTATCTAAGAAATTTGTCGTGTATATTGGATGATAATGATATTGCAGGAGAATATACACCATTTTATTATAATTTTTACAGAATATTATACTTTGCAAATAATTACATAAGAAATTTTTACTATGACATGTTAATTTTTATTCACGTTATAATATAAATTATAATTCTTTTAAATTACGAGAAAGCTGAAATAAAATATTCAATCCCACTTATTTAATCGATTGAATATACATGCATGTACTACAAGAGTTTTATTAAAATTTTACGCTTAAGAATTTATTAGGTACCTGTAATATTTTCCAAATACAGATAATTTACAGGCTAGCATGAAACATTTTTCTTAGAATTATAGTTTCTACTTTTATGTAAATTGTTGATAAGTATCGTAATTTATATCATAGATAATGGTCTACGATTGAATTGAAAAATTTGTACATTATTTTACGCTTTGAGGTAAAATAGCTAAACGTAGCATAGCGCGTTTTTAACATATAAAATCATATTAAAAATGTTGAAAATGAAGCACATTGAAAATGTTTAACTCAAAGTATCGTTATCACTTATAATTATTTAAAAATAAAAGCAAGTAGGAACTATGAATTCAAATTAAATGTATATCTTATAAATTATAAGTGCATGGAACAACGTTCCAAAATGTGGAAGTAAAATTATTTGGAGTATTTTATAAACTAAACTTATATCTTTTTTTATGGTGATATGTATAACATCCTAATCAGCAATATGAAATTAAAATAGAAGTTATTCCTGCATAAGAGATTTATTATCCTCATACCAGAGAATGATAATTCGTCTATGAGAATATATACGTTTAAATAGTACATCAATATCTTAAAACTACTCGTTTTTCATGAAAATATAATAATAAAATATATACAAGATAAGAGAATTATAAACCTGGGCTTCTAGATAATATAAATGTGATGCCATGTATCATTCGATTTATGAAAATAATACGATTTGGTATGTTAAATTGAAGGGATATTTTGTAGGTTTCTCAGGAAATTCTTTTCGTTGAGATGTTAAATAAACATAAACATGTTTTTTATGTGTAATATGTACAGTAAACTAAAGGTTACGAATTTACAGTAGCGATAAGTCATAAATTCAACGTTAAGCAGTATACGATCAACAGATCGAAGAACGGGTCAGAAATATAAAGGCGACGAGAGAAAAACGACGACGGAAGGAAAGAGAAGGTTTTCGATTTTCCTGTAAATGTCCGCTAATTCAGCTGGTAATTTCCTATCGCTGCGTTCTACGACATCTCAATCAATGATGCGTCAAAATGGAAATCGATAGACAGACAACCTCATCGGCTCTTTCTCACTTTCGTCGGTTCGCCTATCCTACGATGTAAGCAAATGTCAGTGAATAGACCTTTTCTCTCTATCTCTCATTCACATCGCTCTCCCCATGAGCACTTCAGAGAGACAAGGGAGTCTTGTTTGCTTCCTAAGTAAAGCGATAATACTATAATAATTCAACGTGAAACTGCACTCTCGGCAGTTGATGAGTAAGTAAGAGCGTCGCAGTGACTTTACTATTCTAATTCAACATTGTCAATGTCGAGTGTAGGGTACGCGATTATATTATATTATCTAGAGACGAATGGCCTAAATGTCGTCCAATTTTTTTGTAACATTATTTACTTTCGTTCGCTTATTAAAGACTACAACGGTGAACCTTCTAAAAGATGATCAGTTGTAACTCTATGACTGTTTCAAATTTCTTCGTGTTATTTTCTTCTTTTTTTTGGACTTTTAATGAAATCAATATTTATAGAAGTATATAGATTAAAAATAGTTTATACGAAGTAAAATATTGCCATTTAATTAAAATTTAAGTAGTAATATAATATTTATTTAAATATGTGTAGTTTATATTATGTAATTTCTTCTTAATAAAACCTGGCAGAGTTATAAAACATGTACGTATATTACCTAAATGAATATTTAAAAGTAAAGAATGCCAACTGAATGTTATGAAATAACTTTTTTACGTTTGCTAAAACTCACGTAATATTTAAATGAAATTTTATCCAACCATGTTTTATTTTGTTGAAAATTCAATCAAAAACTATATTTTGAACGATATTGAAAGAATAAACATGCGATAAGTGATATTTTGTGAAGGTAGAACATTTGGAGCAAAAAGTATAGGTACAATAATGAATTTTGCCCGCATCAAACTACGAGAGAACGTAATCACATTGCATGATGGTTACAGTCAATTTTGGGATAAAGAATAAACGGTATATCAGAAAAAGAAAGAAAGCAGGACCCGCACGTTTTGATGGAAATTGTTAATTTCAGATTGCGTGGCGAGTTCACAGAAATTTAATGGACAACTTCGAGAATGAATACCTTGCGTGTTGAAGAAAATTTGACAAAGTCGACTCTGAGTATTTATATAAATTGCAACACAAATTTACTTAAATTATAGTAAATTTACATTTTAAAGTTGATGATACAAAATATTTTTCATACTAATACTGACGAATAAAATTTTTTACTTTGTGGAAATAAAATTAAGGATTATCTAAAATAATTTAAATTTAAATATTAAATATTAATTTACCTTTAATTTACCTTCGTACTATCGTATTATCTATTTAAGAAATGGAGTGTTTTATGTATTATTATTATCATTTTTAAAGCTGACGTAGAAATCGGTTAAAATGTGTAGTCAATGAAGTAATAATCTTTTTTAAATGTTATATCACTTTGTAAGCTTAATCTATGGTGAATCGATTATTTTGAAAACTTAGATAATTACTTCAAAATATTTTTAAGAATTCAATGTTTTATCAATGTATGGTTTCAAAAAATAAATAATTAAAACATAGAAACGATAAAGTTTTCAAATTAAGTTGAATGCTTTAACTAGAAAAGTACATGTTACATAATTGTAAACATAAATACATTGAGAATAATCAATAAAGTGTTAGAAAATTATATAATAATTTTATGAAACGTGGAAGAAGATATCATTTATATTTAATTGTAAGTTTGCATGTTATATTTCTTATATTTTAAGAAACTGTTATAAACAAAATCTTATACAAAAGATAGAAATAATAAAAAATATAACTTAATAGTTTTTTACTGGTAAAATCCTTATTTAAACAATTTTTTCTGATACTTTTATTATACAATAAATTATAGTAACAGTTTCATAACGGTAAGTAATTGTAAGGTGAATCAATTATCATTGTACCATGTACATTTAATTTTATACTTATTCTTTATATTATTATCATTTACGTCTAAAAAAACGTTTGCAAAGTAGTAACATTCTTAATAATATCCTTCGTATTCATATTGTTACGAATTCATGGAAGAACTAATATGAAATGTATGTGACCAAATAATACGTAAAATTAAGTTTTCATATAATTTTATCATTAACATATGTAAGCGATGTCGACATATTGGGGTCACCTTTTCGAGCCACATGTACGCGATTGAAATAGAGAAACGAATTAGCGAAAAACAAAACTATGTTAGAAATTGTTATACAAGTACATGCATCCATTGGATGGCAGAAATAGCAATAATCTCTAATAATTGTAGGGTTATGCAGTCTATAATTAAATATATATTTCGTAGTGTCGCACAGCCGCGTTACAGTTCCGTTCTTAATTTGAAGTACGTCACGAAGATCGTGTTAGAATGGCTAAAATGTGGAAAAAAGAAAAGTCGTTAAAAATAAAAAGAAGTAACGAAAGCACGCAAAGATGAATGCATTTATGAATTGATGAGGCGACTGAAAAGAAGATGTTAGCGATTGCGAGGACTCGGATTGTTGGCTCAGAATTACAACGGCACGAAGGCGGTGAAAGTCGATATTCGACTAACCAATAATTCACAGGTCATTCTTTATTCAAACTCGAGAGTAAGAGAAGAGCCTGCAGGTCTACGTCGTTGAGTTTTCAAGGCTCTTTCAAGACTCACCAACGGGGACCCATTAAGCCATCTTCCTACCTCTTCTTTTACAGATTCTCTTCATCTTCTCCTGATACATTTACTCATTCGTTCTATTTTTCTTTCTCTCTATTGGTCTATTCTGGATCGGTTTGTATTTTGAACTGCTCTCTTTGAACTACGGATACGTTGGCACAGTAGAAAAAGGATAAAAGAAGGTAGGCGGATGGCTGACAAAAAGAAAACTGGAAAAGGTAAACGACGAATAAGGCAGTGAAAAGAAGCGAGAACAGACGGGAAAGAAGAAAAGCGAGGAGCCAGCTTTCGTTTTATATATAATACGCCGTGAAAGAAGTGCATATTTTAGCGTGAAGCAGCGGCGGCGGCGGCGGCGGCGGCAGGCTTGCTTGGTTCGTTTCGACCTTTAGAACCGAGGATTACGAATGTCCTTAACGGAATAAGCGCACGAATGAAATATTTAAATAAGAAAACTCCCTACTACCCTAGGCTCTGACTCTGGCATGCTTCTTTTCTTTTATGTTTCCTCGCTTTCCTTGGAATGAGTAGCAAAGCTCGTCTCCACTAAACACTTTCCTTCCACCTCTCAACTCGAATTTTACTTACCTTTTTTTCCATTTTAATCTTTCTTTTACTTTTTCACTTTTTTATGGACGAGACTAATTCCTGTATAGAAGTGTCTTTATATGCACGCATAAAGATGCGGGTGTGCGGATACTTATTCGTTTCATTCGGATGAATTAGAATCAAGAGTCTCAACGTGTAATTTGTGGAATCACGAAAAAGGATAAGGACGCTAAACGGACTTAAGTTTATATATTTAATTTGCTAAAATAGTTACCGTTTGTCGAATTGTAAAATTGTTTTAATCGGAATGGGTGTACCAATCACTGCAGTCACATGTATTTGTGATATAAATAAATAATAATTTAAATAATAATATAAATAAATAACTTTATTTGCACGAAGTGTTTTGCGAACAAAGAAACCGATTTTTTATGTGCTATGTATCTATAATTGCATTAAAACTAGAAATTTGATTCAGAAGATTTAGTTTCACGTATGCCTTTTAAAGATAAACCGATATTGCATAACTTACCCTTTTTCGATGCTTTTTATAAAAACAAATAATATAAGTCCTGATTTCATGGTAATTTTTAATTTTTGACAATGGCAGAATTCACGTGGAATGCCGCATACGCACATGCTAAAGGATTCGAGTGGAGATTGGGGTCTCCTTTCTGTGGTGCTTTTACGCGATGATCATGACGAATTACGGCTGCATGGAAGAATGCGAGATATCTGCTAGAGTATAAAGCTTTTCATGCATTTTCTTCAAGCTCGCTCTTTGCGTGCGATTTTCGAGAAAAAATGCTTGTCTTTCCGCGTTGTCTTTCGTCTTTTCATTCTTTTCGTGATATCGCCAGGACGAAGGAAAAAAGGTTTCAAGATAATAATGTAAGAGAGTATTTTTGTAGATGTATATAATAAATAAAATGTATCATTAAATTGATGTATAATGCTTTCAGTGAATAATAAAAGTGTATTATTTCTTAAATATTTCCTTTCATAATTTATTAATAATTAATAATTAATAACCTGCGCATCAATTGAATTCAAAAAGATAATATTCAAAAATACGTCAGTTTCAAGGTTTTAAATTAATTGCCCTTCTGCAACAGAAGTAAGGTATTTAAATAATATTTATCAAATTGATCAATTAAGAATTTGTTTTTCAAGTAATCTGTAATATAACGAAATTTAAATACAAATATAATTGTAAAATAAAATTTGTAAATAATTTCTTGTTATTCTATTTTTATTTCACTGTATACACTATTCTGTTTTTTAGAATATCTTTATCCTAATTTACAATTTAACGCTTTCTTGCTAATTAGTTTACTTTGCGTATAAAGTTATTTCATTCAAAAATTTATAATTATATTATATTTCTATTATTTATATATTATCTATATTCTTATATTTCTATTCATCAAAGATTGGAATTTAGTTCAGACATGTAACATTTTGCAATATAACTAATAATTTGATAAAATTATTATGTCTTGTTTGGTATTAATTTCATTTTGTGTCGTTTACGGTTTCACTTTTTTATAAAATTTCAAGATTTTATTAATATACCAGTAAGAATATTAAAAATTTCAGCTTATACAAATGACAATTTGTATGTAGGAGAAAGAATTTTCATATACTTTCTTAAAATCAGAAATTTAACAAATATATTGTTAATAAACAAAAGAACATATCAAAAAATAACTCTATAAATATAAGTCGAAACATTCTTATATTTATTGTAGAATATTAGAATATTTTAATAATATCATATCCATAAATTAAAAAGATGAGAAAAATATTTTTTTATCAATAGCAAAAATATTTTATAATCCATAACGAGTGGTATGATTTTCCACGTAAAGGATTTTCTATATTGATCAACTAACTCAAGCTTCTTTTCATTATTATTTCTTCTTGATTCATTAGAGTCTCGGATACTTGTTCAGCTTGGATAAGCTTCGTCGAAATCTGTGTCCTTGTTACTGATTTCGGTAAAAAGACTACTTTTAACCACTTACTTTGACCTTCAAGCATCATCTAAAAAATTTTGTACGGTGATATGTATTATAGAAGTTTCTTTTTATTGCCTTTTTTCATTCAGAAAAAAATATAAATAGCAACGAAAGATTATGAGTAATAATGACCTTTTCTTATTTTATATACAAAATTGTAAATATTTTATTTTTTCAATTTTATCGACTTCTTTCTTTACCAAATAGATTCATATTTCTATATTTTAACAAATTATAAAGATCATACACGTTGTATAATGAAATAAAAAATTATGCTTGTTTTTTAATTGTGTGTCTAGATACAAGAACTTTATAAAGCATTCAATTCGTTATTGAATTAGTTGTTGATATTTTGGCGTTGCAAAGTAAAAACATAAAAACTTGAATTCGATAACACTATAGTGTAGATGTGGTACAATTGTATATTGTATATTGTATAATTGATTTGACTTCAATTTTACCATTATTTAGGTAAAGTTAAAAGATACATTTCGTTGAGATTATTCTTGAAAATCTAATTGTTGCGATAAATAAATAAAAGAATAAAATAACATGAACATTTTTAAAAATTTAAAAGGCTTTCATAATGAAAAACAAGAAGTTAAACTTAAAAGTAGGCGGAGTATTAGCAAATAAACGTAAATGGATGAAATGTGCATATTTATTCACCTGTAGCTCTATTAAACTTATCGATATCACTTGAATCTGAGACTATTTTATACCACAGAACGAATGCAATGATATTTAAATCGTAACCGATCCTGAAAACGACACAATTTTGCAAGAGTACAAAGTGCAAACTCCGTACCTTCATCAAATGAACATTTACTTCTGTTATAAATTTCAAGTTGTAGAATTAAGTGTAGTTTATTTGTCGTTTTTATTCAGCTTACATTTCTAATAATCCAAAATCATGCGGATGAAACATCTAATTAATTGCTTCCCGTATACGTAAAAATACATACGCATTTATAAAATTATAAATTTATAAAAGTGAAATAGGTTATTTGGCTAGATTAATAATAATTTTGTCGACTTGGAATCATATGCAAATACTGACACTTGAAGCATTTATTAGATTTTCACACTTATTGCAAAACGTGATATACTCTATTCAGAATTTCTGTGGTATAACGAATCGAACCATTTTAACCAGATCGATGTGATCCTTTTAATATCTATGCCGATATTTAAAGGCATTATTTTTCTCTTTCAACGAGCAGAGTTTGTCCAAGAATAGAGAGTAGCATCGGGAAGCGCGTTGTACATCGATGAAATTAACAATTATTATCTCAGCGGATGTGATAACTTGAAACGACGCCATGACTTGGCGTCGGTGCTTCGATTATCCAGTTATTGGTTCGCTTAGCTCCGGGACTAAAAGTACAGCGTAAAAGAAAATTTTCAATCTTTAGCCTGTTTAACAGCTACTGGAAACTTTCGTAATAGCAGTTACGGAAAAGATACACTTGCTGCGTCAAAAATATCAGAAGATCCTTAAAAGAAATATATGAAACTATATAAGAGTTCCGTAACCAAGATGCTTCAGCTTTTTTTCTTTCAAGATAGTAACTTCCGTCCTCAACGTTGGAAAATAAAAACAGTTATTACTGTGACAGGCGCTACCAGGGCTGTCCTCATTACGAGAGTATGGTGTATATATAATGTACGCGCACATAGATGGCAAAGCTGTAACGAGCAGTGCTAACGGGTCTTGTATCGAGTTAAGTGCAATTCGAACCAAGTTCGAGAGTACGGGATATATCGAAGGGGTGCATCTATTGCTCGCGACGACTATACCGCTGTATAAATGTGATTCGTGTATCCACGTGATAAAACACTAGCGGCAAATTTTATGGGATGTTCAATGAGGACCTCTCGAAGCTTTGCTCCTCCTTAAAACCTAGCGTACTTTTAAGGCAACATCGAATTCATTTTAACCAGTACGATAAAAGATTGCAGTCGATTTGAAAGATAAATCAGAAAAGATAACGCTAGTGTGCTTTCTTAGACAATAACTATGTAATTTATGAAGAAAGGGAACGTTCGTGCTGGCTTGAAAAATATTCTCTTTATCTACGAGCTGTGTTTCTTAAAGGTTATAACTATGTTTAAATTATTACTTGTAGAAATTCACGATATATTCTGACACGTATTAGATATACGCAGAGTTTATTACTCCATCGTATTTCATGCATTTTTTACTGTACTCCATTATATATTTTTCATACTGTAAAATATTTGAAGAAATTCTGCATAAGAATCACGGAATGAAATTAATGTGAATGAGTGAAAATTATTATAAATAACAATATGATTTAATTTTGTAAAGCTTTAGTTTGCGTAAATTAATATTTAACTCGAAGAATTAATATTATGCAAATATGCAAATTCTAACGCCTATTTAATGAGAACCAACAGTAAATAAGCGTAACGCTATAAAAGTAAATTGAGCTGAGCCGTTTAAATGGCAGCACGAGAGTCCAAGTGTACTTTACACTGATATAACACTATATGGCAGCACATCGTCCAAAATTTCCGAATCAGATGTATTTTAAGGGGGCGATACTCTGGAAAACAATGGACTATGCAGTAAGTGGAGCCAGTCTTAAGTTGTTCACTAGTAATCGACAAGTAAATGCGCTCAGTGCGGTCGACCATTCGATTTGGCGTTTGCGTCTAAACTCCAACGGTCAGAGAAGTAGACCGAGAGAACGCAGCATTAGCAACTCGCGGGTAGAGCAATTAAAGCTCTGCGAATGCGCATCCGGAAATCCTCTGGAATCTCCCTCGTTACACGCCCTCACCTATACGTAAGCATAGATGTAGCTTGCATCTTAGTTGTTACTCGCGAGCTAATTACTAGTAACAGGCTTGTTTAAACTGGGCGTGTAACGTTTTCCGGGCTTCCGTGGAGGGGTTTAGGGGGCACTTGCGACCAGTTGGAACGCAGATGTCTCCACTCGTGCGTGGCGCTCTTCTGACCTTTGTGGCATTTGTGTGCTCGCGCTTGAGAGCTTTGTGCGTACGAGTACACTCAGCTTAGAATTCTACTCTTGATGGTCACGCTTATTGCGCCCGTAATCCTAAGAGAGCGATGTCTACATTTCAACCGACGCAACTCGAGTCTCTAACACAGAAGCTCTGAATGAAAGTGCGTCAATTGTGACAATAGAAAATAACTGCTCATAAAATGGCTCGATTGCCTTATATTTTAGTTTCTTATGTAATCGGATTTACTTCTTTGATACTCAGCTGTATCTCACTGGAGGGGAACATTCGTGTGCTATTGTAACATGTGATGATTCAAACTCGAAACGCACTTCTCGAGCATTCAGTGTAAGATCTTCCGTGATCACGACTCACGGATATTAAGCTTCTTTGACTTTCTTTCTTATTTTTTCGGTTTTTTCTTCAAGTTAGTTCTCAGTGCAATCTTGCAGTGCTGCTCAAGTTAGAAACGTCGTTTCAACAGCGAATGCGCTGTCAGCGAATAATGCTCACAATAAATGAAAATTCAGGGTACTCTTACCAATACTATTTACTAATTTTGCGATTGGAATTCCTTTTGGTGTATTGAATGTGTCATTGTTTTTGATAAATACCATAATCAATCAATTCGGTACAAAAGTGAGCCTATATATGCATTTTCAATGAGAAAGCACGAGTACGATCGAACATTGTGGTTCGAAATAAACAAGTAAAATCGTTTTTTTATTTAAGTGACTTTTGAATGAGCCAAAGTTCGAATAAATTAATTAGTAAGCAAAGGGGAATTTTAATAGTATTTCAATAGTTCAAAGTTCAACAGTTCAAAATTAAATATATAAGTTACGCCGTGATTTATTACACCTAAAGTTTATTATTATTAGAACAATCAGTTATGCACAAAGTTAATTAGTGTGTAGACGTTATAGAATGTTTTCAAAATGTAAGTTCAACGTGTAATTAAATCATTTTAAAGGACCTACATTTCACTCCTATTGAACAATTAACTTCGAACGTTCAGGGTATTTCAAGGCATAACAATTTTTAATATTAAATGCTACCGAAACTAGTTGTGATCCATAAAATTATACCTAATATGCGTAAGGCCACATGGTGAAATATTATAATTAGCCTTTTGTAGTGCTCCTCAAAAGCAGCCATAATTAAACGCCGCAGTATATATAGAATTATAAAGAGCTCGGAAATTGCACGAGCACATATACGTAATTCCAGCGGTGCAAATCTATGTGTATAACGAGGAAGCGCTAAATTTTGCTTATTCCATCGCAAAGATATCCGCGAACTCTAGGCGGTAAATATCAGATAATCTTATAGCGAAAGACTTACGCAGTTTCATGCAAGCCCCCTCGGCTAACTTTGAAGACGACGGGGCTAAGATAGAAGAAACTCTCGAAGGTTGCTTAGACTCTCTTTTAGACTCGCGGACCAACGTATCGACCAAAAATATCCAGTAGTTGAACATCGCATTATACGCAGGCTCGATATCCAAGTATCACTGGGCAATTCTTGTTATAAGTAGACCCTTTCTATCGCTCAGGGCTAGAACGACAGGAGGGCTAAGAACATTGCTTCGACAAGTTTAAAATCGTATTCCACTTGGATGCGGACGACGACAGCATTGGATTACGCGATACATACCAAGAGATAACCCTTCGCCTCGGTTGTATAACACTGGCAAGGATGTATGCAACGACCGAAACAGGGATATGATAAGGCACTGGAAGATACCCGAATTCGGATGGGAATCGAATTCATCCGGCAGTTCTTTTGCTTTACGCTCGAAGTGAAAGAAAGAGAAAGTTCTCTTGAGAATTTGACAGAATATGAGAAGTACGTTACCTACTTTATGCGCACTTCTAGAATATTGTATAAGATTCTTTCATAAATGCGTTTCTTATTTTTACGTGAAATCGCGTACAATAAATTTCTAATTTTCCATATAATTTTAGAAAAGTATATATCTGCTATCTGCTAACGTATTTTTGGATTTTTCGTAAATATGGATTTTTATCGCAATACGAATTTTGCATAAAAATATGTTCAATGTGAAAAGCTTAATATTTACAACTATCAAGCAAGCAATAACTTTCTTTTTGCAAATAAAAGAGGTAAATGATCGATATAATATCAAGGAACAGTAATATTTCACGTTAAATATTACTTGAATTAATTCAGTAGAGTAATAATGGCAAAGTAAATGAAAGATAAAAATATGGATAGCGACGAAAGAATAGAGCTGTTACATACTCCAAAGTCTCTTGCCAACTTTCCTTTATAATTATTATTATTGCTGAAGCTGTGGCGGATTAGCAGAGTTGAAACTTTACGTTAAGCGCTGACAAGGATACATTGCACCTTCGAAACTCTTGTACATCCTTAGATGCGTTGTTAACGAAATCATTGATAAACTTTAGTTTCCTATCAAACATTTCCAGTGTTCGTTTTTCAGTATTCTTTCTAAAAACTTATTAGGTTGTTTGAGCTTAAGTAAACAATTGAAACTGAAAATTAAAGTAAAAATCACAGTTAAATAATTTAATAATATATAACTTATTTAATCAATAAACTTATTAATAGTGAGTTTTATTTGTAAAACTGTAATCTAAGTAAGCACATATAATATCCATTTATAACGTACAAAATTTAATCTTTATGAATAGTTATAAGAATAATAATAAATCTAAATTTTGTTAGTTTGATGACCCATACGATCTGCAATTTCTTATACGAATATTTGCTTAAGACAATAAGTACAATTTATAAAGAATATTTATTATTAATAACTTTAGTTGTATTGAAATTTTTCTGTAATTATACCCGATATATGTACGCGCAGTAAACCAAATCTCTCTTGAAATAAGAGAAAATCACACACACACACACAAGGTACGAATGAAGAAAGATGAGAGCAGGTAACTTCACAAGCCATACGAATAACTGTATCGAGGAGGTCCTTTATTTTTAATTAAATCAAGGGAGGTCGGTACGGTACTGCGGTACAAAGAAAAGGTTGAACGAGAGATGGGTGTTCGAAATTCGTTAACCCTTCGTGGCCGCACCAAGGAATTAATTAATTGAACGTGCTACCAGAGTTATACGCTACGAAAGAGGCCAGCGACACGCTGCATTTGACTAGAGTTGTTGCTTTTTCGCTGCTTGGGATGAGAGATGACTTGTCGAACGATACGACTATGACACCGACGATGAAGCTTGAAAGCTTGTCGCTTCTATAATGTCAGCGACACCTCGTAAAGTCTTCGGTAGTCTGCAGCTTGCGCGTCCAGAATTGCCTTTCTAGTTTGCTTTCAACACTTCCCTCTTCTCAGATAAATCGCTTGCTGTCGATGTCCGCGTCGCGTATCGACGGTTCGAGACTTTATGCTGGGATTTTTACTCTGTATGGAGGTGCATGATACGATCGAGAATAGATGACGAAGGTGGTGAAAAGAAAGACGGTAAGATAGAAAGAGAGAGAGTGATTGAGAGGCAGAAGGGAGAAAGGCATGGTTCTTTATAGCTGCTCGTAAAGTCAATGTCACGTGTAACGTCATTCTTGAACAGCGATTCTACTGTCGGATTCCGTTCTTTATTAACCGAATGGGTTCCCATCCCGTTCTTCACATGCTTTCTCTCTCTCTCTCTCTCTCTACTCCCTCTTTGCGATTCTCGTTCATTCGAAGTAATGTGTGTCTACGCATACGAAAAAAAATACACATACACACATGTGCAGACAAACACGCAAATACGCACACGACGTATTCACACAAAGCCACACTCAAAGATACATACATTAGTATTGTAAGAGCGATGGGTATATAGGAGTTTAAAATAACAAGATTAACAATGCAAGTACTTAACGCCCTGTAAAAGAAGTATAATAATCGAGTACGTCAGCTAAGAGTCATTTTATTTGATAATTTTTCAACGACTATTCAAATGACCATTACATACTTAGATTAAACGTATATTAGAGTATATTAGCACATAAACATATATTAGCAATATTCTTTGTTCAGAGAAATAGTCATGTAATAGTGTGTTAAGACTGGAAATCACTAATAGTATTTAACAGTACTTATTTTTAAAATATTGTAAGTAGGTTTGAAAATGAAAAGTATCATTTTTTCAAGTCGGCAAGTTATAAATTTATTTTTTTTAATTGAGCTTTTTCTTTTTTATTTTAGTTTCTCTAAATTCCTGAAGGATAATTGAAAATTATTACGTAAACAATTTTTATTTCCTTATTTAAGCAATTTATAGAATTGTTAAAATTCTCATTTTTATTTTGTAAATTTTTAGATTAATTTGAGATTGTCTAGAGTGTTATGAATAATTTTCATCTTTATCGGAACATTTTTATGTCGATAGTATTGTTAATAGATCTGAGAAATGACTTTTATAACAGCGCTAGATAACAAAAATTTATAATTGATTGAAATTCAATCCCAAATATATAGCACTATTACCTTTGCTATTATTATTAAATTATTATTTATTACTTTATTCGTTAAGATCTACACAATACAGAGAACTCTGGACTAAAATAGCGAATAGTATATTATGTTGATGGGCTACTTTGTGGGCTGACTATTGTCAATCTCGTACTACTGCGAAAATATATACATACCTGAAGTATCGACATATTTTCAATTTCAATACAACACTTATTGTATTATTAAAGGTTAATCTTCATTTTAATATTAATTTAATTAATACTTTTCGTTAGATATCCACTGTTGAATCAAAAAAAGATAACGGACATTCGTTTGGAGTGCTAAAGAAGCGTGCCAGAAATTTCCACAAAGAAGGTGGAAGTAGGGCTATTTAAGACACACTAATGTCTTCGGTAAATAATAACTCTTCAAATACTATGACAAAAGACGAAATGAAAATACAGAAGCTCAAGTATGAAAAATAGGAAAATAAATCTTAATCAGATTAGAGTGATGTGTGTGTAAAGGATAATATGTGAATAAGACGAGATCAAAAAATAGACGAAGAATTAATCTTCGATAAAGGAATTTTCTTTCAAAATTTCAATTTCCGACTAAATGTATAATGTATTTTGTTTTTTCTATTTTTTTCTTAGTAACATTATACATTTTATTCTGATTAATGGAAAAACTCACACATAACAACGAGTATATTATTTCATTATTTTTAGAAATCAAGAGTATCAAATGTTTACTTAATAATTTAACAGATCGTTTGATAAATCACCGAATATAATTAATTAAAAGTATTCTCTAAAATTGATAAAAAAATGCTAGTTAGCGATTTTTATTACATGTAAAATGTAATTTAATTTAATAAAGATAAATTAATTTTAAGTTTTTTAGAAAATTCAAGTAATATTGAATTTGGAATTTATCACTGTAATTTATAAAACTAAAGTTTATTTATCTTGTTATATGATTACAAAACTTTCGTATATTCGATAACACGAGTGAATAAAAAATGAATAAGATGAATCAACGGATGAAGCTTTATTGACGCATACCCTTTGAAAATAAAAATGACGTATTTTGATGTCACATTTATTAAAGCAATAAAAAGAAGATTTTTTTTTTCTTGTTATCGCACTTTGCTCGCAGTATTCGCTTTTATCGAGGAGGCCGATTCGTTATCGGTTATTGGATTCTTGTTTAACTGAAAGAAAGTAGGACGATGCCGCGCCTAGATTCATGGCAGCAGTGATCGTACTCTTCTTCGTGACTCACTCGGTATCATTCCGGCATCGATGTCTGGTTAAAACGCTAGAAGTAGCATCGCCATGTTATAGAAATGATATTCCATGATTTCGTTCAAAAGACTGTTTACACCCTATTACGTATTATACTGGAGGCCAATCAGTTTAAAAAAATGCATATTCTAATGATAGCTGTATTCAAAGTGACATTTTTTAAAGAAAAAGTTTCTACTCTTTTTTATTACTTCTATTACTATTACTACTACTCTGGACTATTTATAAGGTATTTCGTTTACGAGTGAAAATAATTTAATATTTTTATGTTATTTATCACTCTATGTTCGATCATGGAAATTCAACTACATTTTTATGTTTCTAAATGTATAACTTATAGAACTAGATGAAAATTAATAAAGTTTATTTGCATTTACAATTAAAAATCCAGTAGAATTGTTTTTATCATTCTGATAAGATACTCATCTTTGATATCATATTTGAGAGCAATGGGTTGTGTATGAAAGGTTTTAAATCACTCTATATGTCTTCGTATAGAGAGCCAATGTAACTTCCAATCTCAAATTGATAAATTATAAATTCGTTTTTATGCGTAATCTTTGTAATGTAAATGTACAATCATTAATTTAATTCACTGTAAAACGTGAGTATTAATCATTGATATTTCGAGGATATATTACCTTGAAAAACTCAAAAATATTAATCTTGATATTTATTTACAGGCCGTGACTTATCGATCCAGTCAACTTTTGTACATGCTACATTCAGAAAACATGTAAGATAAGTAGTCTTTAATTGCTAAATAATTACGGTGTTTACTTTAATATATAACATAAGAATATAGAGTAAATAATACATAAAATTGTCGATTAATACATATATAATAATTTAATCAAAAGGTTATATAAAGTTTTCATCACAGAATTCTATGATTATCTCCTTCATTGTTTATTAATTGTTTTGTATGGACGTTATCAATCAATAAATTGTTAATCAGTATTTTTAAAAACACTTTTCTACACAATGTCTACAGAATTATAAAACATATTTTGTAGGAAAATTGCATTTAATAATAAATTCAAAATAAAGTTTACAAAATATATAGTAGCATATACTTAATTCGATTGCTTTTTATTGTTTCTGCATATATAGATATAAACATGCGGTTACTCATATATGCAATAAAAGTGAGGAAATTTATGTTTTATTGCAATTTTTCTAATAGCCGAGCGATAATCGATTTCGATAAAAGCGAAAGCATTATTTAGTGGTTAATAATTGATACATAACTTTTTTGATTAAGAGTAATAATAGTAACACTCTCATGCATCAAGTATAATGGTTTAAGCATAAGTATAAAAAAAGTATAAAATTCCTGCTGCACGCAGTTCACACATTGTTTTATACAAAATATGAGAACGTAATGAATAATATATATATATATATATACACACACATATATACATATGATGCTAATAATAGGTATGATAATGAGATTTTTAGGTTTAATAAAAATGGTGTTTTGTACTTATTCATATAAGAAATAGTATCATATGGAATACTCAATTTAAAATATATTCAATTTTTTAAAATAATTCAAATGATAATTCGAACTATTGTAAAACTCAATTTTTTTAAAAATCAGCTTAATTTTAACAGTTTATTAAAATATATGATTATATATTTCTATTTATTACTTTTCATTTAATTTAATTATTAATTCAATGAAAATCTTATATTCACAGTATATTCTCTATGTATTCACTGTGTATTCACTGTAGATTTAATACAAATATATATATTCGCAAACAATATTTAGAAATTATGATTCCTGAAGTATCTATTTAATAAATATAAAACGAAATGTTGTTAGATCAACATTTAATTTATCACTGGCATAATTTTAAGAAAATTAAACTAATTATTCTAAATAATACAAAATTATGTAGCAGTATCAATATTTCTCTAAATTAATCATAATTTCTCTGTCTTCAACTTATTTTATACAATTTCATTACGAAAGCAACTCTTCTTTCAGATTTGAAAGAGAAAATAAAGAATATGTAAATGAATAATATTATAAGTCATTGTAAAATGGAATGAATAAGTGTATAGAAATAAAAAACCAATCTTACTGAGCAATATATATATATTGTACATATATCTTAAATGCATCTGCAAATTGGCATTTATGTGCAGATAAATATTTTAAAACTATTTACCAAAACAATTTGTCTTGGTTCAATTAGTGGGAAATTGGAGAATTCAGAATGAAAGGTCATAAGATAAAAGAGATAGTTTGCACATTTTAATGCGTAACAAGTATGGTTAGATCTGACTGTCATTGAGCAACGTATGCATCTACACGTATATAATTGTATTTGGTGAACTTTTACTCAGTATTAGTTAACTTTTCGCTTATTTAAGTAGAGAAATTTTTCTTAAAATTAATATAATTTTATACTGTATAAACGGGTGAATCCGAATCGAAACTTTTATTTTCTTTCAAATATTTTTGATATAATTTGGATATCTCTCTACATTTGCTACATTTTTCTGGACTGCCAATTCTTTTGAAGGAAATAGTTATAATATAGATTTGAACTGCAGCCTAGGGAAAACTGAATTACATAAACATAGATCTGTCATACTCGTCAGACTGTAAACGTAGTAATAGGGATAAGCCGATAGATCGATATGAAGAGTCAGCTTCGTTGTCAGTAGCCGTTACCATGTTGAAACGATAAATAAAGAGAAAAGAAGAAAGAAAAAGCTATTTTCGACAAAGGGGATAAACTCAAGAATGACAGGTGGAATCGGCCGTTGTAGAAGGGGCCACTTACTATCGCATTTGCTTTGATTTACGGATTTTCAAAAGTTTTTCAAGTACTATTTATCCGCGACGTGCTTGCATGCATGCTATCAGAGAACGCGAGCAAACATGGAAAATCCTACTTGTCTTTACCGTTTCTCTTGAAGCCGTGACATTCGTTACCAGGTTGACGAGGAGATACAACGCGATTGTTTGCTTGGTCGGTGGTAGGCATGGAGACGCGCACCCGTGCCTATACACCCAATTTAATACCGCATTTGCCTTGTGTGCAAACTAAAGTGTGTGGCTGTGTTGGTGGTTAAAGACGGGTATTAAAGAGCTTTGCAAAGGATCCTCGAGGGTTTATCGGCAGGATAGGTATTTTATCTATAAGTATTAAGTGAAAGTTTAAAAGAAAAAGAGAGTGCGAAAGAGAGAGAGAGAGAGAGAGAGAGAGAAATTGAATAAAAAGAATTGCTTTGAGTTACACAGATTACATGTGGCTTTTTAATAAATAAAAGTACAGGAGGAGCTTTTGGTACTTTAATTTTAACTCTTACTATTGAACAAGCATTGAATCCATCGATTAACGAAGCTTACAAGTTTGTGGCAAATTTACAATTAACAAGAAATGTAAGGGCTTTAATATCAATAAATAATATCCAGTAACGTACGTAGAGAAGTTGTGATGTAGAAAAGCTAGAATTTGAAAATCTTGATGTACATACCATTTGTTTTAAAATCTATAATACTTAATAAATTCCTTTATAATCAATACATATCATTCATCTTGACAATTCTTCTTGATTGTTGACATGTATTATTAGTTTCAAAATATCTAAATTTTTTATATTATAATTTAAATTATTGCAAAGATTTTAATTTAATTAAAATTTTTATTAATTCTACTCAAGGAAAAATCGTAGAACGAAAGATCGATAAATGTCAACCCCACTTAAAATATGTACATATGAAATTAAATACACGAATTTACGCAACATTTTCATTTAAAAAAGGTCGATAAAATTTAAAATTTTATCGACAAAGAGAGTGAGACACAAAGAGAAATAAATTTCTTTTTTTATTTCAGATATCTGGGATTTAAATGGTGCAACGATCAAACGTACTTTAAAGAAGCCGAACGACTTCCTCGAAAACGAAATAAAAGCCAAATCAAGATTCTTATTTTATCCATTCAATGTAAGAAACAAAATTACGAGTCGAAATATTCAACTATCTCGTAGGTCCTAAATTCTATGGTAGCAGTGAAGCTTCATATGTCGAGAGGCTATTTCTAAGCAATCTTGGCAATAATTCGCATATCAGATAACTTGAAATGCCTCTCGAGTTTTATGTAAAATTTATGAAGTCCCCTCGGTGAAAGCGTTCGCAAAGCACAAAAGGAACGGAACTACCGGTAGCAGATGGCAGCGAAGCTCATGACCAAGACCGATGCCCTCACCCCTTTGCGTCACATCGCGGCACATACGTGCGCTCGCATAGAGCTATTGTGCTGAACAAGCTTTTGGGGCTGCGCCGTTCACAATGTGTCCCCCCGACCTCGATGGTACTGCATCGTGACTCGAGCAAAGACTCCGGATGGATAGATGGACACGATGGATAGATATACACAAGAAGGAGGAATTCCGAATGTTGTACGAATGTCGCCGAGTTTATTTGCGCGAAATCCCCGTCTATCCAGCGAATAGGCTCTGATTACGAGATTGGTCCCACTCCGAGGGGGTAGCAGAGCACGATTCAAATCCCGGACGCATCATTGAGAGATCGAGCGGGACGGACGCGCGTCGAACCCTCGCAAGCAAAGCGATAACCTCGATTCACGTAGCTGCACCCACATTACTCAGGAGGACACGCGCTGCCTTACCCTATTTCTCGCCGTCTTACCTTTCCCGCCATCCTCTTGGTCCTCTCCCGTTTGATTGAGCGCACACGCCCGGTTTAATGCATCGCTCACCCTAAGAGCTTCAACGAATTCTCTGCGTATTAGTCGTTTCAAGAGCGAGTGCTTCGTTGGGCCATGGAAGAATATTGTTCATTATTACCTAACGCAATTCCCATTGTCCTTAGCATTTGTATTTTTTCTTCGTGCTTCCATTATTCTAGTGATATGTTTAAAGATTACGTAATATTCGAATGAGCTGTAAATTATTTTTTTATGGCTTTAGTGCAACGCTTTAGCAGTAATTTAGATCGTTATCTTCGAAAAGCGGCTTTAGAGATTTTTCTATACAGATATGCAAGAGCCATAAGAATAAGAGTTTATATGTCCCTGCCTTCTACTTTCCTAAAAAAATAGCATTATTTTATCACATGATCATGTATGGAATTAATATGCAAAAGTGTACGTTTATAAATTTAATAATTCAACATAAGCTCTCTGCATATATTTAATGATATACAATTATCATATTAACTGTTTACGTTAAAAGTGATCTATACTTTTAAATAACTTATCATGAAGAATTCACATATTATTCTTGCGTTTGAGTATTATTGAATATTAAAGTACAACGAAAACTTTTTCTGATCCATTAATAAAGTTTTAATTTTATTTTTGACGATTTACTAAGTCAATCGATATTTTTTATGTACTTTTTTGTATTTTAATGGCGAATTAAAAAGTTTTTAAAATCTGATGATTATATTCAGATGATGCAAAGATTAATTTGAAAGAAAATTAGCTTCTGTTTATTTTCAAGTCCGTTAATTTGTGTCACAGTTTTAAATTCGTTAAATTTTTTAAATCATTACAAATTTTAATATTCAACAGGTGTCAAACGAGGTTTTATTAGCTTTTGTTTATCTATACTTCATGTAACAACCACGAATTACATAATGATTATTATTTATTAAGGACTCATTTTTTCATTAAATTTAAAAATAAATTTGATTTTATTATATTTGTCGTATATCATGTTTCATTATATTATGTATTACATTAAGATGTAAAGTATAAAATTATTCATTTCGAAATTTAGTCTTACTTATCAAGGAATACATTTCACAGCTTGATGGCCTGAATATAATATTATTTCTATATATTAGGGATTGTTTGTAATTAAGTACAGATTGTATTATCTCTTGATAAAAATTCAAGCACAATCTTTATAATAAAGAAATCACCAATTATCAAACATTCACAATACGAATAATAATATAAGGAGAAATATTTGTATAATATGTAAAAAAATTTTTACTTACATAGACTTTTTAGAATTTTCATCTGAAGTGGTAGAAATTTTGAATAAATATTGGTTCGGTATTAAATGCTTATAAATTAGTAAAACCGATAAATCGAATTCTCAAATCATTTATTACAGCTTAATTAATACGACCTGTGATTGTTGAGTAAGTTCTTCTTATTTCACAGAGAACATTGTCGCGAATAAATGTAAATGAAGATTCCTTAGGTATAACTAAGGTTGGGGAAATATTTCCCGTCCCTAAGCTTGTTTATGGAGTGCTTTGCAAATAAAAGCTGCGCCAGAATAGGGAAAGCATAAAAAATGAAAAAGAAGATAATTTAAAAAGGGATCTTCTTAAGAAGTTTGCGAAAAGCAAAAGAAAGAAGCTGACGATGATACGTAAGAATAGGGTTTCTATTACAAGTAACGAGAAATGAAAAAGCGTGTGCTTCGTTTTGAGAGGCGGAGATTGCGCAAAATTATAAGATGAACGCCAACTCCGATAATTTGACTTGTGTATTAATGTTAGGTGAGTGCGGTTACGTAAGCTCGTCTTTTCTCGCCTCTTCCACGAATCTCGAATTTTCGTCTGCCCGATTACGTACGATTAACTTCGCCTGCCTAAGACTCTCGTCTACCTTTCGCAAGACCTTTGGGAAATCAAGTTTACCTATACGCGTGTTCAGAGAGCCGAAAGCCCGCCTCGTACACCGAATACAAAGAAACATCAGTGCTGGTACTTGCCGAGATGAAATAATTTTCTTTCGGCTCAGGTCATTTACAACCTGCCTCTGCCAATCTCTTTCAACTTCTTTCAATGTTCGGATATACGCGAGAGGAACGCGATGCTGACGTTTTAATAAATTTTCCTTCTCTTGCATGTGGAAACTAGAGGAGTTTTTTCATTACCGTGATACATAATGCGAATACCGGAACGTTGACGAATGCAGCAGTAATTATTGTCATGTTTTATTAGGGAATAAAAATCAAGGATAATTTTATAATTATTAACTATATAAATTATATATAAAAATATGTAAATGTAATGATTCGCTTGAATAAATATTAAGTGTTTTGTTTATTGGTTTTATGCGATTACAAGCGTTTAAAATACTTATTCAGAGTTTAAAAAATACATCCAATTTTAACCGGATAAAATATTAAATAGTCTTTTGAAATGATAGCCAAATTCTTTTCCAAAATTACAAGTTAATATCTTTATTAAGATAACCTTAAGAAAAGTTTTCATCTTTTCTCCTTATGAAAAATTGGAATCGTTACGTGAATTAAAGAAAGTTTTGATTTTTAAATTCAGTCGTATAACAGCTTCTTCTTAGATTTCATATTTTCCCAGTATTTTTTCCCAAAAACACTTTTTTTATTTAGAACATTATTAAAGTAAATAGAATAATTATTTATATATTTATTTTAAAACTAACACTATTAGATTTTTATTTCACATCATCAAACAAATTTCTAAATTCGTATAGCACAATTAATTAATTTATAAAAAAATTATTGTTTTTATATTTATGTGATTATTATTCAATATAGTAAAACGCACATAAAATTTCTGAATTATTTCTGTATTTTTCTCAAAAATTTGTAATGTAGATACTTTATTAAAGTAAATTTTATAGAAAATTTCCAATTGTAAGAATATGCTTTTCGTTTTATATTTTTCCTATTTTCTTTCGATCGCGTCAAAATGTCTTTATTTATACAGAATTCAATTATTATTTCTAATATTTTACAAAGTAATTAGGAAAAATACAGTATTTTAAAAAGACGTTTATTCATATAAATGTCATTAATATAGTTACATAACAAGACTCCTGTGTTTTCTTGTTTGTTCTGAAAAACGTCACTCATTTACTTAAGAAACTTTCGATTGATTTTTATAATAATTTAATGAACTTTTTTTTTGTTGATTTCAGTAAATAGTATCGATTTTGTAAGGATACGAAAAATTTTTCAATTTCTTTGAAAATAATAAAAATTTTATTCAACTGTATTTCTTCTTTTTGTTTGTCTACCATGTAATTGTTAAGAAAAACTTGAAAATCTATAATAGTAAATATTCTATCTTTTTCCTTTAAATTCTAATTACAAAATTTATGTTGCCTATTAATACAACGAAAGTATAGTTTCAATATTTTTCTCTCAATACTGTAATTTGAAAAATAGATAATTTAAGTAACAAAAATCTATTTCAGGATACAATATATTTCCCATGAAAATTTCTTCATCTAATCAGCATGATGTTTTCTAAAACTATTCAAACTCTACTAACTTTAAAAACTTATGAGAAAGAAATATTAAGCAAATGATACTGAATCTAACTAATAAAATCTTGCTGTTGGCAGTAATTTGTATTTGAGGTGTTCTATTTTAATAAATGAATGTATAATTAGGAATATTACGAAATTATGAGTTAATAGAGCCTGTCGTCACTAAATAACCTTTCTAATTCTATTTTCGTCTTTAATTCTAATTTCCTTAATCCTTCAACCTTGGCCGTTAAACATAAGAATTACAACTACCGTCGTGAAAGAAGGAGATGGTGAAGTGAAGTCCTCGGGCGAGTGCAAGAAGCCGTGGTTCACCTTTACATAAACTAGTTACTTTACGTACGCGAAGATCCAATGCAGCAATTGGAATTAGATGTTGTTTGACCTTTTATCCTCGTGCAGATGCATACGACGTATGTTTCTCGGGTTAAGAAAGTTGATTGCACCTTTTGCATGCGCACTGTCATCTCTCGACGTAATTCTGAGAATACATTGAGCACGCATACGAACGTAAACAAGAGCTCGTGCGAACATAAGGAGCTGTCTACCAAATTAACTTAATTTTAACGCAAGCAAACGCGCACAATGAAATAATCAAACTGCATCCGAGTTTAATTGAGTGGGTCGTTATCGGATACTTGAGTTTGTATTTTAACAATTCTCAACATTTGCTAAAGATAATAAAATTTGATTTGAAAAGATTAATCTTTATAAAAAATAAATTCGCTCCATCCTAATTTGTTCAATTTTCATTTTTTCATATCGTGTTAAAATAATGTGGGATCTCTTCGTTTATATAAAAGAGTATAAAATATTTTTCTTTGATGAACTTAACTATTAATTATATAAAAACTGAAGAAATGAAAGTCAATGAAAATAAATATAAAACGTGTTCGATATTTATAATTTAGGCATATATATGTGTATAGGAGTATAGTAAGAATAATTTTAAACAGAGAAAATTAGTGCTTTTAACCTACAATGTAGCTATAAAAAATCTTATATTATATGTTACTTGTACACATACATGGATATTTTCTTTAATCTTATCTCTTGAAATTTGCCTTATTGTCTTTACCACTTTCCACTGCAATACAAATAATTTAATTTTTTCTATAAAAAATAATCCGGGATAATTGATGTCGATGCCTAGTTACAGTCATATACTTCAATTCTTTTTACTTTAAATTACGTAAATTTAAAAACCTCGGCTGTCTTTTGTCATTTGAACTAAGTTTTTATAAAGGAGAGCAAATTTTGTTTAACATTTAAAGGTAGTATCGAAATATGATAGGTATGTACGAACAGGTACGAATATATATATATATAAGAAGCAGTCAAATATATAGATAAATATTAAGCGCTCATAGCTGTATATATATTTATATTTGCGTGTACATAAGAGTAATTTTTGCGTTAACTTTCAATTTTCCATACTTAACCAAAGTCGCTACAAGAAACATAGAGCTGTGAGCCTCTTTTCTCGATCGCGCGATACACTAAACAGCGAGGAAAAGCCTGTATCTCGTTAATACCTCAAAAGAATTCACTAGCTTTGAATCCAGCTTTCGTGCTACGTTACTTCGGTTATATTTTATTCTTTTTTTTATCCTCCTTCCTCGATTTTTTATATACACACACGAGGACCTTCAATTTATTGTTGGTGTAGTTTCTTTGCGTTCTCTTTTTTACGCGAACCCATTTTAATCCACGTGTACAACGTTAAATCGGGAGGCGTAACACGCATAGGTATTTATCGACTGAATCTAGAAACAGAGAGAGAAAGAGTGAGAGCAAGGGGGCGCTAGCGAATGAGGGGAAAGTGGGAGAAGGGGGAGGTTTAACGGACCAACAGCTATGATTTAAGAAGGCCGAGTACAATCAGAATCGTACAACCCATTTTCTCTTGTTAGTATGTAAAATAAAAAGCTCGCCTCTTGCCAAGAATTATTTTGCTCCTCTGAATACGTATTATTGTCGCGAAGATAAATGTTGGTATTAATTTAATATGTAGTTTTTATTAAACAATACTAAACATTAACGTAAGTTGTCAATTTTACACTAATTTTCGTTGTACAATTATTTTTAAGAAATTTGAAAAATTCAATACTCTGCTGAGTAAAGACGTTTAAAATTATTTTTAATCTACAAATATGACTGGAACTTTTAGAATTTGTATTCAGAATATACGTATCAACCATTTAATTTTTTTTTTTTTTTTTTTTTTGAATATTTAAGTGGACCTTGGTTTTAAAGGAACGTTTCCATTACATTTTAAAATTAAAGATAAATAATAATCATCAGACTAATTAAATCTATTACATCGGAATCTAGTAATAGTGATTATTTATCGAGAAAATGTAAATTTCTTTACAAATTTCGTTAATCTAGATCTATTTTGGTTGAATTATTTACGTGATAAAACAGTGAATAGGTTTGATCATCGATTGACTGCTTCGCGTTCACTTTGCTTAATAATTTGATTGATGTATATTTGATAAAAGAAAAAAATCGAAAAACACGTTCATCATTCTGTTTGGAAATTTTACAAATCTTTAATAATATCAGTATTTCAGTGGAATATTCAGTTGTTCACGATTCGGAGGAGAAAATCTTTGGAAGGATTATTGCGTTTAGGAGAGGGAGACAGAAATGTGCGATTTAAGGGAGGAGAATCCGGTTGTACTCTCTTAACGTAAGAGCTTGGCCGCACGCAGTTTTTTCGAATGAAACGAGTTTCGATGTAAGTTGTATTAACCGTAGCTGCAGGTATCGGCTTTACAGGATATAGAGGATTTTGAGCGAGCCGCACCAAAACCAAACGCCGGCTCTCTTGCTACCTCGCGTATTTACAGTCTGCGGTTTTGGTGGGCTTCGAACCATTTCGTTCGGCCTCGTTGGCTACCATCTACCAGGTGAATTAAGCAGTCTCAGATGCCTCTCACGACTCTGTAACTGTACTTCCATAAAGTAAAGGGGAGAGAGCATAAGCTTGCTTCATTTATTTATACCGTACCCCGAAATATATTGCGAATTTTACGTAAAATCTTGGAATGCTTATACAAGCCAGACGCATACTTACATTTACTTTTCATTTAGTTCTAACGATCTTTTTAACTTACGCCGGTGATTGTGTGTATGTAATTAAGTAATTAGTTGGCTTAATTAAAATTCTAGACATCCTATTTGTAGTTTTGGAGCACGCGACAAGAATTTCATTTTCTAAATAATTTGCTGCAAATTTTTAAAGAAAGAACTTTTGCCAAACTTAACGGTAACATATATAAATATGACGTTATTCAAATTAAATTCTTCAACTAAAAATTTCTCGTTTTTAAAAATATTCATATAAATAAATATTTTAATAATGTATGTTTGATATGTAAAATCATTTAAATGTAAGAGAAAAATGTTAAGACATAGGAATATGAATTAAAATACGATGCAAAAACAAACTAGATAAACTAATATATAAAATGTAGTAAGATTTAGTTGTGATAGTTACAAATGTTATGAAATACCTAAGTCTTTTAACGAGACGATTTAAATTTACCAGAAAATAAAAAGAACGGAAATAGATGAGTTAAAATAGCTCCCAGAACAGCTCTTACTTTGTATCAACACACATTAAAAAAGAAATCTCGATATATTTTCTCTTAATTAGCTAGATAAATAGTATCCGTTACATTTTATGTAGAGAAACGACTATTAAATTTTTCAGAATTAACTTTGAGTATGTTAGTTAATTAAATACGGCGATACCTTTTATTTCATTACATGTCAGATGATCAGTCAAATATGTTCGTGTTGAAAATAATCAAAATCGTGTGTGAAAAGGAAACGAAGCGAAGAATAAAATAGGCGTATTTATAGTTTGCTCAAAAAGAAATTATAGGAACTCGTAAAAAATGTCGAGAACTCGCGTCATTTACACTGACTATGTTTATACTCGTTTGCTGGTGAAAAGGAGACATGTTTCTAAATTGTGCATGAAACGAGCGTAAAAAGATCCCATATAAACATATACACATGGAGTCAAGCTACAGAGTATTTTACGCATGCCCATTATTTTTATCCAATGGAGGATGAATAATGTCACGCAATTCTGTTTGCTTTTTTATAGTTACTCCTCTTCCCCTTCCTCTGTCAAATTCAATGTATCTTTCTCTTTCTCTGTCTAGCTTGTATACACTTTGTCTTACTTTCTCTCTCTCTCTCTCTCTCTCTCTCTCTGTCATCCTAAGTTGTTGAAGCGAGACCAATCTACCAGTAGAAATTCTGTTTCTTTCCCTCTTTTGTGGCTACGGGATTTTTACGGTGTACTTCTCCAGGTTTTGTACTTGGCAAAATAAGATAAAATGAAGCACGATGCGAAGCACACACTTGCGCATCTTTTATTCCCTACACATGCGTTTCACCTTCATTTTAATAATCTTTTTTTCTTCTCTTTATCTAGTCCTTTTTCTCACTTTTCACTCACATGTTCTGGACTTTGATTTCGGATCTAATGTTTATAGAGTTCATTAACGTTGATTTTCAAGTCTTTTCATCGTGAACGCGTATGGATCATTATTTTCTTCACTTCTGTATGTTCTTTCCTTTTAGATAAAATCACTTTCCATTTTTTTATCCTTATCTATCCTTTTTATTTTTCTCACAATTATTCTTCCTGTGCGTGGTTCATTATATTTTTTTACTTTAAGTTTTATTGTTCCTTACAAATTAAAAATTTAACTTTTAAATATAAATGGTTATATTTATTAAAAAAATTTTTAAATTTTAAACTTTACGCAAATGTGCACTTTCATACTTTTAAAAATAATAAAATTAAGAATGTACTTACTCAAAATATATAATATAAAGTTAATTTAATGATATTGTTAATTATTTTTATCGAAATATATTATAATATTCGTAATATTTCGTGTATTAAAATAATTTATATTAAATTAGAAGTTTTAGTTTTTGCATTATACAAACTTTTAATATAAATCTGATCTCAAAGCTGCGAATGTAAGAAATTTATTGAATGAAATTTTTACCAAAGGTTTTCGCAAGCTTGTCAACTATGTTTTAATCAGCTTTTAGGTACATGGTTATACAAGAACTGAGGTATATAGGAAATATTTACAAAATCTTTGGTCAATTTCCAACATTTTAACTTTATACAATAATTTTATATGGGATATAATATAGTTTCATTATTGTGCACGAAAGCATATGAGTCGGTGATGCTATTTAAGCATGCAAATAAGGATAGTTCATAAGTTTGGTGTCACGAATATTGATCATGTTGATGTTCTTGTACTAAAAATTGAAATACAGTAAACTTTGTTTATTGTCATTAGTTGTGAAACTTCAGATGAATATAAAAGCTATTCGTTAAAAATAAAAATGAATTCTTTTTTATTCAGTTAGAATTTCATTAATGTTTTGTTTTTATACCTAGTATATAGTTCTATACTAGTAATAGTTATTCTTACTTGTATATTAGTATCATAAGTAATCTAACAAAATTTAAGTAAAGAATGAACTTGTAATGAAATATAAATAATACGTTTTTATTTCAAATTTGAAATTATGTATTTTCATCTTTTATCAAAGGAATGTCTAGAGAAAAGTAGTATCTAAGTTATAATTATTACTAGAGAAATAAATTTTCAATGATATAATATATAATGTTGAAGTTATAAACTACTAAATAGTCCACTGTTGACTTTAGAAGACATTCAATGCTTTTCCAAGTTGTGTACTTCGATTCAAATATTTTACAGTATTTTGCAATATTATTTTTCAAATGATATTGGAGCTCATATCAGTGGATTTAGATTCCATGAATACAAACTACGGATATAGCGTTTTATCCTTTGATACGAAATAAAACCTTACGCAAAATGATCAAAGTCCGTGAACTAAAGGTTGTATGCCTTTTTTTCGGAAGAAACGCTACATTACAGTAGCCTATGCATTATAAAGTTCATACAAATTTGTCCAAAAAAGCATGGTTTCTTAACAATTATTAGGTGTGCTGAAACCAAAAAGGGTAAATTTGTTGTTAATTAATATTATTCTTCAATTAAGTGCGTGTTAACCTTAAAATAAAAATAATTTTAAAAAATTTTCTTTGTATAAAAAACATTATGTGATTGCAACCATTTCAATAATGTCTCTTTGCTTTTCATGTTCGTATAAGAAAGCCACAAATGCGAGTGTACATCTCGAGAGGTCTGTGAATGGGAAAAGTGGACGCGATGTGTTTAAGGAGACATAGCACACTGTGCAAGCAGGCTCATGAAAAATACACAACAATCACGTAGATTTTACTCTTGGGCTTGTAAGGAAGTATCCATCGAGTGCACTCTCGAATTGAAAGAAGGGTGGAGAGAGGAAAGAACCGAGAAGAAGGAGCAAGAAAAGGAAGTGGGAATAGGACCGTAACTGGAAACAAGGATTTCCTTGAGGACACTCGCATCGGAAACAGACCGCGAATGGATCTTTGTAGCTTCTGCTTCAGTAACGAAGAAGCGAAGATCGCCTAGTCGTCGGTGTACTTCCTTGCTCACATACATATTATGTATATATATACGAATGCATAGTCTGAGTAATGCATCATGCTCGTATATAGTTGCGGTGTTTCAACCACCGTAGGTGCGGTCAATAAATCGCCACCGTGAAATGCTCGAAAGTCAAAAGAGAGAGAGAGAGAGAGAGAGAGAGAGAGAGAGAGAAAGCTGGATAGAACTAAAATTCGATTGGTATTCTAACGATGTGGAGCAACGAACTGGCGTTGCACAAGGCCAACCAAGGCGAAAGTTTAGCTGTTACGAAGATTCGCACGCAGCGAGAGATCATAATGATGAGTGAACAGTTCTTCGGAGTAACGCTTCGACTCCTTATTTAATTGGTTTATTTTAGGAAGTTAGGGAAGAAAGCTTACTTGGGACATTCGAGGCAAACTTGTTCTTTTACTATTGCGCAAAATAGGATTTTTATTCTTCGAGATTTTTCTCTATTAAGTTTCCTTAATATTTTCGAGAAGTAAAGTTTACTGATAATTGTATCGATACTCTTTATGAATTTTTATATCGTTATATTAATAATAAGTTGGCATGGAAGAGGTTCTAGGTAGTAGCACAGTTCGAAAGATTCGAGATTTTATAGTGAAATATTTTATAGACTAATTTCATAATCCTTCTAAATTCTTAATGTTTCTTTAATTTAATTGTCGTTCCTTAGATCAATAAACTTTCCATCAATATAAAAATTTGATATAATCCTTTTCATATTATTGATACTTTGAAATCATATTTCCAATTGTAATACATGAAAAAACGTCTTCTTGCTTTTATTGATATACATCACTTAAATAACTCATAACTTCAGTCAATATTTTTCCATATTAAATTCTATGCACAATATGACATAACTCAGTTTGCTAATTGCAACAAATCAAATATCTAAGTTTACGTAGATCACTTTCTCCACCATCGATGAATTTATCTGCGAAAATTCATTGATAAATCGAACGATATGCAAGTTCGCACTGAGCCACGAAATATATCACCTTTGATCATCTCAAAAATATTTCCCATATTATACGGATAAATAGAGCTGTAATAACGGAGAAGAAGTAAAAGAGAAAGGCCTCGAAATAAATGCCGATACGAAAATAAAGTAACTTTTCTGTCTCGGGTGATACATACTCGGGTACGTAAATCATCGGGGATTCGCGAGCGTAAATTAGAAGAAAATCACACATCTGAACCGCGAACACATCTTAGACGAAAAAGTGCAGACCCGCTGAGCTCGTTCGCTTCGCGTAAATTCTTAACCAATAAAGCACGCGTCACTGCCTTCTATTTCTTACCCTCTCGCCACGTCATATATATACTCTTACATCGGCGTAGTAAATACCGGACTCATCGGAACGTATAAGTGGAGAAAAGCGAGAGAGGCTCCAAGAGGGAGGAGACTACATATATATATAATGGAGGTAGAAGGCGGTGGAGGGCTGCTCTGTGCGACCGCAGTCTAGCGAACGAGTTTGTCTTTGGTATTACGAGAAAGTGGAGTCGGCCCTCGTACCGCTTTAGCTCAGAGCTATAAATTCCGCGCTCGCACTCCTACCACCGTTAATATCGGACCCGCGTGGAAGGCAGTTTACGAAATCCGCCCATCTTGGTCCTCTCCTTTACCCCATTTCTTAACTACCGACCTCCTCTTCCTCCTCCTTCGTCGTCCGCCGTTTCTTAACCTATTTTTGAGCAACGCGTTCTCAATGATCCATGGGCATTGGATGTTTTTTACCCACAACTGTGTCAAAAGAGAATAACACAGCCATATGACTCACGATCTTCCAGGGGGTAAGATGAATGCCATTGTCCTATAGCGGATACGTCGAACACGTGGATAAGGCGGATGTATGGGTTTACGCTTATGAGTCTATGTGTCCAGAAGCAGGGTGTGCGTTGATGTGAAAAGCCGCAGAGAGCGCGAACTTAAGTTTGATTAATTCGATGTTGAGCTGAAAGCCGTATTGAAAATTAACTGCACGGTAGGAGGATGGCGGGAGGGGGGAGCGCCTAGGGTTACTAAAGATATTCTAATATTACGCGAAAAGCTTCTTGATACATATCTTATCGTTCAGGTGGGTCGAGGAAAGTGCAACTACATATTTCATCAAATAAAAGTAGATCGATTCAGAAACACCAGCACTCTGACTAAACTGGATTCTTTCTACTTCGCGTTTTTGCGGACATGAATACGTTGTTTAGCTATTCGATTCGACAGAAGTTTCTGGATTCATGCATTATTAAAATTACTTATACTTTATATAATGGTATTATATCAAATTACCTCCTCTAACAACAATGCTTCGAATAATTTATGTAGAATTTCTCTTACAGTCGGAAATCCTCGCATATACCCTTGGTATGCTTCTTAAATAGTAGCTTACAATTTATAGCTTACGAGTTAAGTGTACTACAATTTTTACATAAATTACATAAAAATAAGGTTAGCTTCGTTTGGATATACCGAATATTCTATTAACTTCGATTTTAATTTGATTCATATATTTGAAAATATTCATCATTATCACGTAATTTTAAAAATCAGATATAAAACATCATTTTCATTTCGTAAGTATATGTATATATACATTCGTTTAAAGTTAAATTTTCTAATTGCATCTTAAACAATATATTATAAGTTTATTCTTTTAATTATTATGCTTGTATTACTGTAAATAATTATAAAAGAAAAATTGATTTTTACGTTAATGACAATAATATTATTGGTGTTTGTTAATAAAAACAATATTTTAACATACGAATTTGCAATATTATAAAAATAATTTTCAATTTCAAATAAATAATGATTTTTATAAATCATTGAGTACATTCATTTTCAATTTTGAGAAGGTAGAACTGTTTCAATAATTTTTTCATAAAAAAACTTGTTTTAAATTTCATACTACAAATACAAACAATTTTATAGTGTCGGTGATATTAAAGGTTCTAATAAATTCGATATTTAAGTACAACTATACCAAAATTAATACATCAAATTTTAAAGTTTTAATAAATTCAAAAATTAAAAGTAAATTTTTTATATGATAAGATATAAATAAAAGTTCGTGAATTCTATAAGTGCGAGTATACGAAACTGATTTGAATTTAGCAAAGTGTAGTAAACAAGTCGTGATTGAAAATGAAAAAATTTTATTCAAAGTCGGAAAATAATACGAGATACAAATACGTAAAGCAGAAACTTTGAATATATTACCTGAAAAATTAAAGTAAAAGTCATGAAGATATACATTTCAATTTCGCTAAGAGTATTTTATTATAAATTTCAAGAAAATAGCTCTGTAATTAAACAAAATAGTTTTTAAATATATTATAATTAGATATTTTACATTCATTCATTCATTCATTCATTCATTCAGCAAATTATTAAGACCTTAGAAATTTTTATTAGTTTTAAATTATAATATATTTGTACATATATACAGCCTTAAGTAAATGAAAAGCACCATTTTTTATAAGTGGTCAAGTAAACCAATTTAGAAAAAATTAGATATAAATTATTTACAAAAGTAGTTAATGAAAAATAACACTATAAAAAATTACATATTACCGTATAAAGACATCATGTATTACTGATTTCATTTGAAACGTAAAATTAATGATATGCGGAATAAGTAGCTTAATACAGAAATAAAAAGGCAGCGTATAATGTTTGAGTAAAAAAACCGAAAAGTAGAAGTCATTTATGCAGACCAAGAGAAATACAGGGAGATAATGTTAAATTTGACTAAAAGAAGTAGGGTATGACGGAGTATCTTGCATGGATTTGGGAAATGGAGAAGAATGGCGCTCTTATGTGGATAAGATGATGAACTTTTCAGTTTCTAACATTACCTAAATCATAATGATAATACTATGATGATAGCGATAATTTTTAATAAAATTACTGACTACATGAAAAATGCAGATAAGCACCATCTCAAATTTAAAATTTATGATTCAATCAAAACATTGCAAGAACAAAAATTTCATATTGAACAATACTTAAATAATGGTAGCTTTCTCATTTTATAATATAATGAATTAACACTGAGTATTTTTATATTTGTGAATATCGGATAAATAGAAATAAAAACAATTGTTATTATTATAAAGTAAATAAATAATCAATATATTCTTTATGCTCTAGTTTAAATATGATTTTAGATTGCAGATAAAGAAAGACGGTTGTAGCATACAAGATATTTAGTTTTTGAATAAGCAAGACGTCATTTCATCTTTGAATCATACAAAACAACTCTAATATCATTTAGAATAATTAAGATCAATAATTAGAAACTTAAAATATTATATAATAAATTATTAAACATATTTTTTATGTATCATAATTTCATGAAATGTCAAGTAAGTGAATTGAATAAATTTCTATTAAGTTTCGATGTAGATTTTTATTAAACGACCAATTTACGGTAGAAGTAATATAAGTTTGACAGATTTTGAGAACTTTTACACACACATACACACACAAACACACAATAGATATATTTTTAAATAGAAATTTTAAATGCTATTACTAACAAATTAGTTTAAAAGAAAATCTTCTGGCAGGTATTGATGATTCACATTTCATGTACAATATTTTGCAAAGCTGGCGGTATGCAAAAGATAAGACTGAGTAAAAGCAGATAAATAGCTTGATAAATCAGTGTATTATGCACGCTATCAAGTAGGAACAATTAAGAAAGTTATTTGCGAGATACTTAAGGAGTTATTGAGTAATTCATAAAGTCCGTAAGGCATGAGGTATAGAGACGAAAAGGGGAGTCTAATTATGTCAGAAAAACGCATCTCTCAAACTGTTTTCATTTGAGGTAAATACTTAAAAGTAAAGGATTGCTTAAAAAACGAATTCACCAAAAATATTGTTTTTGAATTTTGTGATTTATTTTATACAATCGTAATGAAACATGTCAATTACTTTTGTTAGTAAACTTTAATGAAAGATATTTAAAAGAAATCCAGACAATTGACAACTTACAAGGACTAAAACAGTTTGGTCATCTTTTCAACCTCTGATTCGACTTCATTAAAGTTTATTAAGGATCTATAATTACTCTAACCTTAAAATAGCAAGATTTGTAAAGGAAAAGATAAAAGAAGTTACTAAATTTAATGCATACTATCTAATATAAGATCCATTTTCAAAATCGATAATTTGTAAGTTCATTCAACAATTCCTTACAGATAGTTGTTTAACTTAAGTCTAATGAAAAATGTAATAAACATTAAATCCACTTTTAAAAAATTGATTTATAGAAATACTCTCTTTAATATATCTATTAGTAATATTAGTAATACCTTTATATTACACAATTTTATGTAATAAACTTTTGTTTTCTATTAATATATTACGTTATCATCGTACGATTATTCCAGAATAAAAATTCCAACATATTTTCAACTTAGATGAATATTAATATAGTATACGAACCTAGTAATACACATGAAGTTTCATTATATTATTAAGCACTGTTGAAAGCAGCATATAATAATTTACCTGTAACAGAAAATTGGAAATTATTATTTTGCAAAATTTTTAAATGAAATCATGTTTTTAATTTTTCATAATTTTATGGTAGATTAAATATCAATTATAGTAAATTATATTTATAATATAATAAAATGCAAAACAAATATCAGTTCAAATTATATTATATATATATGGTATACATTTTGCACTATGTAGAATTCATTGTATGATTTAAATTTCAATAGTTTGAAGTTTGGATGATAGAATATATTTACTAATTCTTTGCGAAAAAGATTTGCGGTATAAATTTTTCAATAATGTACATTATTATTAGAATTCAATTTTTATAAAAATAGGATAAGCAATAAAATAGTCAATATTGACTATAAAATTAAACAGATATGATACATTTCAATATTTATTTATGCGGCGAGAAAATTAAAGCACATTTATACTAATACAGAAAGAAAATATAAGATTCAGAAGTTTGATAATAGAAACAGATAGAGAATATAAGTTAAAATGCTATTATACGAAAGTGAGAAGTGTAGGGCATGAATGTTGAGAATACATGAATTTTCGAGTCAGAGATAATGCTGCTTTTAGCGATACTCTGTAAATCTGTTTCAAGTGGAAATTGAAGTTGGAGGCTACGTATACGTAGGCGTGGAAAACCGATGTAGTTTCTCTCATAAAATGTGTAAAGATGATGCATCGGCGGCTATGTGGAGAGTAGCGAGAGCGAAGATTGAAGGACAAAAAGGAAACTAACCCCTCCTGGATGCTGAGCATTATATATATAAGTGTGTTTATTGCATAGCTCGATTTACGCGAGGTGCCTGAACTTAACAGACCCTTCCAGCCTCACACGGGATTTTCTAGGCGGTGCCTTTATCCATGTTCCTCCACTTTCCCTTCAGACTCTTCTTTTAGCCGCCGTCGTCGTTCTAGCGTCGAGTGAGCGGATATCTCTCGGACACGTTCTATATCTCGTTATGCGTGGATTAAGATGAATCCAGCATATCCACGTAATCCTGCACAAGGACATCGCTTAATGAGATTAAAAGCCTTCCGCTAGTGCTAGTACTGCTTATGACGAAGCGCTTTATTAATAGCATGTACAAAGGTTCTTGTAAAAATATACTTCCAAGATTGGAAAAAAAGGAGCGTGTCAATCATTTACGATAATCGAAACGTTTATCATTATTCGGATACTTACAATTATAACGTAGGGCTGTAATAGAAAAATCAGAAAATAAAAGACAACGAAAATTCAATGGGGAGTGGTAAATAAGAGCGAATGGAAAAGGAAAGGAGAGAGAAAGAGAGAGAGAGAGAGAGAGAAATGACAGAAGGAGAGCACAGTTTTGTATACCTAGAGGTACATGGTTCTTGATTTGTGATGCGGAAATCTATCGATTAGAGTTAACGAGGGAAATCTCAGGCACTTGAATAAAATGAAAAATATTTCAAATTAATGCAAGAGGTAGACACGAGAGTGCTGAAAAACGTCCGTGTAACGGACTTGTATTGGAATTTATCGCGAAGCAAGTATCTTCTTCGCTTTATTTTCGATTCGACGTTTGTGGAATATATTATGAATATGTAACGTATGCATACATAAAAGAACAAGAGAAAGAAAGATTGATAGAGAGAGAGAGAGAGAGAGAGACAAATGTATGGTTAAGTACGGGAAATTGAGCTATGGAGTGCATTCATTGTTTATAGTATCATCGAGACGAAACGAGTTAAAAGAATTATTTTAGGTAATGTAGCAAACTTAAGTGTCCGGCTTTGAAAATACAAGAATCCATGCATTAAAGCATTAGCTGTGAATCTGCTGGTCTCGCAGAAGAAACAGAAAAGCAAAAAATTAGGGAGCTGGTGAGTTACGCCGAGTGCTTGAAAAATAATTAGACTCGACGGATTGAGATAAAAACACTGGACGTTTATCGTATTTCAGCCTTTGTACTTGTCTTCTCTTTTGCTGTCTCTGCAATTCGTACGTGGAATATTAAATTAACAATTTAACCGACCTTTTTTCTCTTTCTTCTTTTAATTGAAATATTAATTATTACTATACTAGCCAACCAGACAGTGATAAAACATTTTTTTAAATAATTGTTTTATATTTATTCATAAAAAGAGCTGAAGGTTTAAAAGCTTTTTAAGAGTTTTGCGGTAGTTAAATCAGATTATACTGCTTCCTCGAACACGAATAGATCTAACGTGTACGAGAAAAATTCATCTTTTAGATGTCTTTAAATCACGATTATTAAAAATTATATAGAATGAAAATTAGTTTTTAAGAGCTGATTTGAAAGAAGCATGCACTTATTCTCTAAAAAATTAAATGTAATGGATGTAAATAATTGATAGTTATGGAGAAGCTTTGTCTGATATAAAAATGAATAAACTACGTTCGATTTGTTCGATTAAGTAGATAAAATATATATTTTCTTATTTGCAAAATCTTAATTCTAGTATCTGCTCTTACGAACAAGCATTGAATTTTCACGTAGTCAAGAGGCTTTTCAGTCAGGCGCATATGCATTACGCATATTTCAGCAGCTTACAATGTTTCTGCCAACATTATATATGCAGTTGACCCGGAGGGATTCAAGTATACAAACAAAGTAAAAGTTAAAAAACTCTTTTTTTATCCAGTAAGATTCCGTTTTAAGTAATAAAATATTTTTTGGAAAAGCAAAAATAAGCTTTTTTATTCTAACAATTCGAACGCAGTGGACTTCTTTTGAGGAGAAAAGTAGCGTATTGAGCACAAAGTTTAAGGAATTTTTCGATTTAGAAAACAATTATGAGCATTCATATGACATGTCCGTTTTATTTTGCTTGTGTAAGTTCCAGAATTGTACGACTAGAGCTCGCTACGTTTGTCTTAGTGTCAACGACATAAAAAATTTTTCAAGATAAGGAAATATGCTTTGCTATTGTACATAGTTTTATTGATAGTTTTCAAAAACATTAAAGTGTAATCATTTTATTTCATGAACTTTTTATATGTAATAAGTAAAATTTGAGATATACGATTAGTCAAATAATGTTCATGATAAGTTTGCATTAGCATAGCAAAAACTTTATTTAAAATTATTACCAATATTAAAATTTCATCTTGAATATTTTCTTAGATATTTTTTATTAATTATTAAATTTTTATAAATAACTAAATATTAAAATTTTTTTCATTAAGAGCACCAGATATTCATTTTTGTCAAAAAATTTCTCTGTAACTCAATTGCAAAAGAACTAAAACAACTTTAGATCTGTCGTTTTACCTAATCTTTATCAGTATCATATAAGTTGAAAAAAAAAATTACAATAGCTTCAAGTGTACATATATCCATAGTAATATGGTATTCAACATTACAATAACATTTTCTTGATTTTACTCTGATTTAAAGTTGAAACACAGAAATAAAATTTGTTTGAATAAGAGCCATTTTTATAGATTCGTAGCGAGTGGACAAAACTATATAAAAAAAATTAAAAAAGGTGGTCGAGTAACGACAACTTTTTTGAAAATACAATTCCGAAGGTGTCTCTAAAAATTTACAATTTTTCATTTTTCATTGTAAAAGTAAACACTTTTATAAATCGTACCTGAGATTTGTTTTATGATGATATATGTATTATACATTCTTAAATGCTTTCAAGTAGATATAAATCTCTGTTCAACAGTCGGTAGGGTAAAATTCAAGAACAAACTACTTTCGAGTAAAATGGATCAATCACTTATCAAATACGCTTTCAAATCCTCACACCTCTTCATCTTTCTTGCAATTAAACATTTTCGAAATTATTTCGAAATTAATACTTTTGAAAATTGTTATATAAAATCCCACGTCATTATACTCGAGACTTTTACTTCTGAAAAATGTAATAAGAAGTCAATTTTTCGATTACCTAGATACAGGTTTGATTTTTTGTAGAATTAAAAGGATTTTTATATTATACATATATATATATTTGTTTTCATATTTTTTCTTTTTAATATTCACGGTTCGACAAATTTATCTCGACTAACTTAATTAACAGGACGAAAAATCAAAAAGCATGTTTTTCATAACACGACGGAATAGTAACGAAGGAAAAAGAAAAAAACAAAGAAAGGAATATACCGAGTGAGAAAAAGAACAGAGAAAGAATCAAGCATGAGAAATTTACGGGCTATGCAAATTCAGCGCATAGAGCGTGTAAGAGTCGAAAGGCGAGCGGAATATTTTTCCGACAAATTGGTGGCGTCGACTATACGCAGCATTAGAACAAACTAAACGCGTAATTTTGGTAAATCGAGTTTGTCGCTAACTCCTGGGACTGATCCAGAAAAAGATAGAGAATGTTTTCTGCTTGAGCTTTCAAGGAATGGAAGTAATACGTTAATTGAGGAAATCTCGTCTTATACGCGTAGGAGGAAAAATTCTTATAAAACATTCATTGTCTTGAAATTTTGTTTTATCGTTTTTCCTGTTATCTAGAAAATAGTATTATGTTAGATAAAGTGAAAGCTGCACAAGGTAATAGAATTAAGTTCTTGAAAACGAATCTATTTCAGAGTACTATTGAAAATAAAAAATTAAACTACTTTAGATAAATCTTAACTATATATATTTTACAAATATATGTTCTGTATTCTATATACTATAATACAATCAAACTCTAAGTTGATTAATCATACAAAGTAAGTTCTGAAAGTTCTGAAAATCTTCTTAATTATATATTTGAAAATATGTATATTTTTCTTAGATTCGATTAATTCCAAATTAAAACTCGATGCATAATTCACGCTTCATTAAAAAAAATGCTATTCAAAAGAGATATCATTATTTAAAAGAATTTTTTATTAAAGAATTTATTATCTACGTTTATTGCATATGTCATTTAAAAATCTCTTTGATTTTATGTGAATTTATTGATAAAAAAATCATCAGTATTTTAGCAATGATTTATTAATTATCAAAGCTAATTAATAAATTTTTCATTCCTTTTAGATATGCAGTTTATTACTCAATATGTAAAGATAAAAATAATAATTAGTACTCGTCATTTTACTTTGTATCCTTATATCTAAGTAAGAAACTTACAAAATGTTTAAGGGACTTGTTCTTGGAAAAAGTTAATGATTTCAATAAACATTGAATAAAAAAATGCTCATTTATAAATCATTTTATAGTACTGATAATATTTATAATATTTACATGAGTTGCAAGTAGATAAGTTCCGTACATATTTAATATAAAATGAAGTATTACGGTATTTAATTACGTTTTTCTTCAAAAAATATTTTCATTTGAATTTAGTAAATTTTTCTCATTACAATTTTCATTAGAAGAAAATGCGATCGAAGAGACAAATTTATACGTATGTACTATTGTAACAAAAGAATGTGGAATACTGCTCCAAAAAGAACTTTAATCTCAGAGCTTTCGCTATTTATCTAGAGTCGAAATTACACTCGCGGAGTGTATTCCACGCTTTCAGCGCTCATCTCTGCTTTGCGTCCACAGATTTTCGCTTGATTCAGAACGACAGGACCAGTGCTTTAAACATTCAGAGAACGAAACGAGAATTAGACGTTCTCTTTATAGAGGAAGAAGAGAAGTTGAGCTTTCAAGGTGTAATTACACATGGACAATTGGAAATTCCGACGCGAGCCACGATTACACCTGATAGGATGCCAGACGATTTTGTGGTTAATAGAACTGGTAGTTAATAGTCCAAAATCTGTCCTATTCACTGTGTTGACATTATCTTTGTATTATAGTTTCTTCTTCTTTTGCAGCTTCCGTAACTAGTTGAGTCATCGATAGATCATCGTTGTATTTGCTGACTTCTCTCGAAATTTTTCGCATATTTAGATAGACATTTGGTCTTTGAAAATACAGACATTACGGTTTTTTCTTAAAAGAGTTATTTCTAATAAAATTAAAACAAAAGTATTCCTTTCCATTTATATCCTTTTTCTATTCTGAATGGAACTATTAAACTTATGAGAAAATATTCATTTTTATGATATATTTGCGAATATTTTAGCTATAAAAATTGAAACTTTAACAGTACTGAAAATATTACATCTTGACATCTTGCTGTAAAATTACTTTCACAAGTTTATATTCAAGTTTACGTACCTGTTAGTGTAAATTTTTTAACATACACATAAATGATTCCATGATTTATAATACTAATCAAAGTCCTAAACTCGCAAAGTAACATTTTCATATTACTCGAATTTATTTTTTATTTTACTGAAACTACTATTCATGCTTATGATTCAACTGATTAATTGCACACTATTGTATCATAATAACGATTAATAACGAAATTTCGACTCTCAAACAGCTGAGTTTTACTTTTTAAAATATTAATAATTATTAACTTTATAATCCATGTTTATATTTTTTTAATTTTAATTGTACAAATTTAAACACTTATGATATCATTAATTTGAATAATAAAACTTAAGATTGTCGATCTTTCTTCCAAATGTCTAGTGAAACCATAACCTCTTTCGGAAACATAAATTAGATCCATATAAAATATATTTCACACTTTTTATTCTAGGAAAAACACAGACGTTAGTTTTTTGACAAAAATATGGCAAATGAGTTTTTTATTTACATAAGACTGCACTATAAATATACTAAATGGGATATATATTATCCTATACTTTATACAAAAGTTTTTATCGGTATTTTTAGAGTCGAAGTTGTAAGATTACCTATCTACGTAATGCGTTTATTTTAAGTTTTGAGTCATTTTGCAGAAATACTATTTTATGAAGTCCAGGTGCTCCCTTAGATCTCAATTTTTATCGCATAAAATTCTAATTTATCAGTTAATAATGTATGTAGTATTCAGAGAATACCTATATTATTTTGAACAAGCTAAACTATATATTGCAATTACTTTTACGAATGAAAATATCAAACAATATCGTAAAATAACATTAACTATAAGTTATATGATTCAAGTGATCATCTTTCTAAAAAATAGAAATATTTTTATTTACATAAAAATAAAGAATATACTTTAATAATACATAAATGTTTTAACTTTCAAAATTCAAAATTAAAATGAAACCGATATATAAAATTATCCACATCTTAGTAGTGGTATTGATACTTTTAAAAATTATATATAATATCCATTAAAAAAAATACATGGATGTACTTTATTAGTACATGTGGGAATAAAGTGAAAAATAAAGGAAAATATTTACACTAGAATATTATTGACTTATCTATTTAAATTATATAAAATATTGTTACTTTATGAAATAATATTGAAATGTGGTTTCAAGTTTTTCATAAAGTATAATTTAATCGTTTTACATTTTATTTTATTTGACCTCTATTATAGCTTAGGGATAGTATGTAGATGAAAAAATCTTTAATAAATTAAATTTATTATTCATTAGAAATACATCTTATATAATCTATATGTATATACACTCATTCTAATTCAATGATAAACCAAATATTAAAATTATTCTTGTGATACAAAATAATATCATCATTTTAAATAAGTATGAAATAATATCTATCTTTAGAAAAGGATAATAATAAATTTTTATCATCATAAAACGGTGTGGTTACCAGAGTATTAATTACCAACTTTTTAAAATCTTATATATAATTACATTTTAGGTACGTATTCTACTCTTACATTGTTAAAGAACTTGTTCTTCATCGCAGTACTGTCACCTTTCTATTTTAATTCTACCATTCCTTATAACAGTATAATTAAAAGAAAGATCTTCTAGTTATATGTATCCTTTTTGGATTTTAATAAAAGCAATTTCTTGTCTTTTTCCTTTTTCTTTCTTGAATTTATTACAGAAATGTTATCAAGCTTTTTTATCATTTTATAGCGTACTTATAGCTTGCCAAAACAAATTTGTCCGTGAAAATTCTGCACTTAAGAACTGAGATAATAAAAATATATCTTGGAAACTGTTATTTTTCGTTCAGGCTTCATTTATCGCGAAAATAAATCGATGTGTTAAATCCATTCGAAATTGTCTCAATTTAGTCTGCAAAGATTGTTACTAAAGTGACAAGCACGTGAATATATACATCTATATATATATATATAAAGACAAGCATTGAAACGTACATTAAAAATGTGAGTATATGCCATGTTGACTCTTTATCGAATCATGGAAATTCGATAAAGCACCTAACGCACTGCTAAATCGGCGCTTCGTCGTTGCTTTTTTGCTTACGCACGCAAAATGTATGTTTAAACTTAGAGCTAGAAATCCTCTCCCTAGTTATATTAACTATGCGACTAGAACCAAAGGAGAGAGAAGGAGTAAGCGAGAAAGGTAGAAAATCAGAAAGAGAAAAAGTGCCTGAGAAAAAAGTATTGAGGTAAGCGAAATCGCACGCTTGCACGCGACTTGAGTCCTTCGTCAAGGAAATTCGGAAGCTTTTACGGCTCCATTTTCTCCTTCTTTTATTCTTTTTCTTGCTTTATACTTTATCTCTTGGTTCTCTCACTTCTTTCTCCTCGCAATGCCTTCGATTCAAGTAGAAGTGTATCTTCTACTGCAACTAAACCGTCAGCGAATTCCCGAAGCACGGCTGTGAATAAAGCGAGTGAACTGGCATTTACTCGAATTTTAAATGCGAATTTTTATTAGACTTTTTCTATTTCTCTCTTTCTCTCTCGATTTTCTAGCTCTAGAGTGTAATTTACGCATTCAGGAACACTAACAGTATTGGCGAGAAATAGGGAGAAAAACTCGTGACGAACACAAAATCTGTTGTGTTAAATGGTGCATAAAATTTTCATTCTCATTGAATATTTTGCGAATGAATTCAATTATTTTTCATAAGCTAATTAATTTTCCTCTTTGTTTCTCAAAAGATGATTTAGAATTTTTCTCTTGTACCCTGCACATGATATTTTTAAAATTTACATTAATTCGTACTTATAAAAAAAGATTTTTCGACGATTTTTTTATATTTAACTCACAAGAACTTTTAATGTAGGTTATTTTATATTCATTTTAATGAATATTATTTTACCTTGGAAATAATTTTATCCTTACTATAAAGGATGGAGCGATTGAGTTTTTAAACAAAAATAGTTTGTAAATTTAATATTTCCAACCGCTTATACTTAATCCTGATGAGTATGCAGTACATGCGTAATAAAATAAAATTCTTTTAATATCTCAATAAAAAATTAATACCTATATTTTAATATATATACTGATATAAGCTTGAAATTTATGGAAAGTACATAAGTAAGATAAAATGAAACTAAAAGTTAACGTATATTACAAAGTTTAAAAGTTATTTTAACATAGTTTAAACACGAAGAGATATCTTAAAGTGAGTGAAAAACTACCTAAAGTTCGAATATAGTCGTTAAAATAGAAATTTCAATATAATTGGGATTATAAGGAAAAACAGGAATATTCTGTAAGTTAGTTAATTTATGAATTTAACTACTAATTATCGAAGATTTCGATAAATAGAGAAAATAGAGAAAATAGAGAAATGCGATTTTATGACCTAAGAATTCGAAAGAGGATATACTAAGTAATAGATAAGAATATAGAAAATAATAGATGTACATAGTGTAAATGATGTATGCATTGAATATATGATATGATAAGTTACTATTTTATAAGATCAATTTATGCAGGAATATTATTGTAATTTAAAACATAATTTACAAAATCTGACGATAGTCGGATACGTTGGGAACAAATAATATCAATAAGAACATTGGGTCTAGTGATAAGCCATAAGGGATACCGTAGCAGAGAAATTCAAAGATAATACTCTTATCAAAAACTGCGACTTGCATACGTTTCAAAATATACAAATGGACTTGAATGAATTCATCTAAAAATCAAGGAAATTCAGAAATAAATTCCATATTACATGATTAGCAGAAGCGAAGCTAGATATCATTGGATTAATACAGATGTAGTCTGTCAAATAATCAACAGCGTTTCTGTATTATGAGAGTCGAACGAGATAGAGAGAGAGAGAGAGAGAGAGAGAGAGAGAGAGAGTGAGTGAGAGTGAGAACACGGTAAGTATCTTTGAAATTTGGAGCGATTCCATTCTCTGGTACCTCGATAGGAAGCTCAGGACCCACGAGGAAAACAGGAACCATGTGCAGGAGTAAAGACAATTTTACATTAACGAGCCGCTTTCGCAACGCGATCGCAGTTATGCGACTTGAGCCCAATAGTAACCGGAACCTGCACTATTTGATCGCACGTGTTTACGCATAAATTACGCGGCAGTCCCAGGGAATTGTTCCTCGTCGTAGTTGCTTCTCTCGAGGGACGCTCCAAAACTCCTACGTTACCGCTGCTTCGGCTCAGAACTCGTTACGCATGCATACGTATGTAGGAATACACCCGTTTTACATTATAACTGGATTAATTTACCGTGCAGTGAGTGTAGCGACATGTGCCCCATTTCGCCTAGTTGCCTTGTTCCTTTTCTTCTGCGTAGAGATTGGGAGCTCATTAATGTATTCAAACGGAACCTTAAATCCTGTTCTTTATATTAATCAACCTAAGGGATTCTAACTGTTCGAGAGCTCAGTGTCAAGTTTTAAGTTAGATTTTTCATTATCATTGTACTGAATTTCGAGTTTAAAAAAATTATTATTTCATTAGGTGATGTTGACCGAATTAATATTAATGAAGGTGTACGTTATTAGGTGCAGCATATTTGTAAAGCAGTTTTCTTACTTATTTCCTGTAATAATTATATTTCACAGTTGCATATTCTTCGCTGCTTCAACTGGTACAGCATTTGATAATAATACAGAACTACGTTCAGAATTTCTTTGTAACATTTGCATAACTGTACAGAATAACTGTACAGACATAACGATAGGTAACTGTACTTTAGTACGGATCGTTCGAATAACTGGACAAAATTACTAAAATCCATCAGAAACGTTAAAATTCTAATTAAAGTCCGGATGACATTAAGCTGTACACGCCAATATTCCGCTTAAATTCATATTAAATTCGTATAAATAATCGTCCGTGCCTCATAAACCATTTTCCAGCTTTGAAAGGCAAGTCAAACGAATCTGCGACGTGCGCCAGTGCATCGCACGGCGTGCAGATAATGAAACGAGGTCGATGGGGGTTTCCTTCTCGAGTGAAGCTACACTTTCTGGTGCTTGTTCGTGTGCGTGGACGAAATCGTCGGGAAGCACGGTAATTTATCTCGCATCAGCTCCATTTGAATTACAAATTGGCTAAGATTACAAGCACTCGCTAGCGACACCCGCGAGACCGGGTGAGACCTCGCGAACTTGAGCGATAACCGCGGACAGGACGAACAGCCTTCCGCTTTTTAATATTTAGAAATTTACGCGCGAGTCGCACATGATATCGACGTATAGGTGTCCTGCGCGTGCACGTAACGTTCGTTCGTGTGCGTGAAACTTTATCAAACTGATAAAGCCAGCAGTCGCTAAATTTACTGACACGTCTATGTTAATCTTCTTCGATAACAACTCTGACGTAAGTCTTATAGCACCTTCGATTATAATTTATACAACTACAAAGTAGTGGTTTATGCTGCAGTATAAAAATATATGTTCTATACAGTGATAGTGCGATCGAAATAATTTATTTAAAAGTGTTTCAACACACGCATTTAAATTTGTGCATACATTCTATTCGATCAAGGTTAAAATGTCATTTGTCGATAACGTATCCAGATAATAGTAGCGTCGATAATTGACTGACAAGTTCGAAGCATATTGCATTATTGCACTAAATTCTCTATGTATTTACTCGGAAAGCATCACTATGTCTGACGATTTTTTTTAAGATAATTACTTAAAACCGAATATTTGCTATTCCGGAAGTTTCTAATTTAATACACATATAAATATTGTTAATAAAATGTCCATTGGACTATTTCAACGATTAATCTATTATTAAGCTTATACGGATACATTTTATTCAAAGCAATATTAAAATTGGCTAATATAGTACTCGTAATCATGTGTCTAAAGAGTATTTGAAGCTTATAGTGTTCATTCAATGCTCGAATTTCGACATTTTCATAATATTGTTAAGTATCCAAATTCTCGACTCCTACTTTCTACTAAAATTGTAATTATGCCTCATAGTGATTATCATGATTGCTAGGTAGTTTGACTACTTTATTATTAGAGTAATTAATTAGAATAATTAATATTATACTCTTTATGAATTTAAAGATTTATTTTATTTATGATAAGTTCTTTTTCCATTAGGAAGAAAATCTATCCACACTTGTAAAATTTTGCTTCACTTACAAGAAAACATACCGAGGTGTACCTCACCTTTTTTTCTTTTGGAAATTGCTTTTACTCCAGAGTTGCATCTCTTATTTTTTATAAGGGTAAATATAACATTTTTTCCTTTTTTTCTCCAGAAATTTTTTAATTAAACGAGTCCCATGAAAAATTATTCTATGATGAACAATATTGAGACGTGAAGTTATCGTGTCTTGGGGTTTTTGAAAAAAAAATATATTCAAAGGGGTAACTATCCCTAACAAGAGTTTTCTGATATATACCTTAACATAAAAATTTATAAAAAATATATCTGTACATAATTATACGACCATTTGAGGGTAAAAAATACCCTTATAGTTCGCCCCTGAAAAATCATTTTTTTAGTTTGAAAAGAAACGATTTTCGGGGGTGAATTTTAAGGATGCTTTTCATCCCTTAAATCGCCGAGTTAACACGTTAAAAATAATCCGTATAATATTTTTTGAATTACTGCAGCATATTGCGATATCAAAAAAATTGGTGAGGTACACCTTGGAATATTTCCTTATTAGTGCATATAATTATACAAACTTTATTGTATAATTTAATATTTACAGTGAAATTTAGAATATTATTTATTTTTTTCGAGTACGGAAGAATTAACTATTTGAAGGAGCAGAGTAGTATAATTTAAGAAAATAATTTAATTGCCAATTTGAACATGCGATGTTTATGTAAAATTATTAGCAAGAATTAGGTATAAAATAATTATTCAATTATTTTATAATTGACGAAGAAGAAAATCAATAAATTATACACGTTCTAATTATACTGTATTTTCTCAGTTGTAAATAATTGAATTTAACTACGAACAGCCTAGGAATATATTTCACAACCTGAAATGTTATTATAATATGGCGATTTAAACAAATATTTTCGAAGGATAAAAGACACAATTAAGATAAGATAATTTTGAGGCTACATTTGCATTAAAACTAAATTTTATATTCATATCTCGATTCTAAAAGTATACATGTTATAAATAAATTATATTTTTCTCTTTGCAATATGAAATTTAACTAATATATACTTATTTGTGCAAACGCGTTACGCTCATTATTCGAAACGTTTAAATGTGACGAAAACCTGGTCCATTGTCATATCATTTTGTTACAAGGGTATGGCAGAAGAATTAAAAATTTTCATCACTCGTGATATAACTAGAAATTTTATTTTTCGAGGCTTTCTTCTATTATATTTATTTAAGAGTACACGTATTCTCAGAAGTCAATTAATATTGAGCTAGAAATACTAGTTTTCCGTCGAATTCGGCATAAATTAATTATGGAATTTTAGAATGATCTAGAAAAATATCAGTTTTTGGTTAAAACATCATACTTTTCTGTAGTTAAAAATTAATTAAGTATACTATTAACATATTCAATATTTATATATATATTTTACATCTATATTTATTTTTTAAAAATATTTTATACTATAAAGGACTTTATTAAATTTTACTGAAGTTTATATATTTATTAAATTTTCAGTACATTTAATTTAACTTAAATTAAAATGTATATTTAATACTTGCACGTGATTTGTTCTGGTCCTTTTTTTCAACAATTTTCAACGTGACTCTTGTATTATAATTATTTGATACCGTTTTTTATTTGGAAAAGTAAAAAATCTTACATGCACATAGTAAGGTTTTCATTTTCTTTACTTAATATTTTAATATTTTATTTTAAGAAGTATTATAAAAATGTAAAACTGGCATATAAATTAAACTATTTAAAATTAAGCCAATTAAACTATTTGATCTTTCAATTCACTAAAATAACTCTAATAAATATTACTCATAGGTTCTGTAACTTTAGTTAACCTAATGGTATACAAACAAAATCCTCCAATAGCACATAATTGAAAAGAATGACGTGTAAAAGATAATTGTTGATAAATGATAAATCTGTTACACTGCATAAGCTTTCTAGAATAAATAGATGTTCATTTGTAATTTAAGTATTAATTCTGCTATTTCGGTAATAAATAAGTTATTGATCTGTAAATATGATATCTATCCTATCAGTTAAACTTTTAAGTTCTATTTTCAAAATAATAACAAAAACAATAATTATTATTATCAATAATTGAAAACTATTGTATAAATTTATCTCAAAAATTCTGGGTTCTCGTTTAAGTAAGAAAATAAGAATAATTCATGAAATAGAATTATTATTAAAATAAAATGCGATAATGTGAAAGTATTTATTAATTAATTCAATTCAAAATTTCAATAACCGAGTAAAATACAAATAATAAATATATTTCTGTTGGTAAAAGTTCCGTGCTATAAATGCAAAAGGGAACTGAGTTTGTTGCTTTATTCATTGTTATCGATAATTCAGTAGTTAGCGTAGGTAGAAAGCTGATTAAGTGCTAAGAGAGTCTCTTCATACAACAGTAAACAAAATTCGCAAGTACATCGATCGCGGTTATGGTTTAACAAGAGTCATGCACCCCCAACTAAACTTCAAAACCTATCACTGCGCACCAGCGCATGAAATTTTATACGCCAATGAAGTGCGCATAAGGTACTCCCTTGATTATTGAAAAATATGTGACTTACTTCGTTTCGTTATAGGATTCACGGAGCTCAATGAGTAACTCTACCTACAGGTTTAGCGGACTTGTACGCACAAGTATCAGTGACACTATACAGAACCGGGCAGGAAACTTCTCTTCCGGTATTGTATGCGTTAAGAGCCGTAAATGCTCGTTATTTTGACTAACTGCTAACCGACAAAGCCATTTGAGGAGCAAGAGCGAATAGGCAGACGCAGTAGAGCTTATGCAGGTAAGCCGGAGGTCGTAACCAATTTGTCTCCTCCGAACGCTCGAGCAAACGTTATACCTTCAGAATAACCGAAGGAGGGGATTCCAGACAATGGATACCTGATCTAGTGGACAGCTTTCGCCTGGTCACCAATTAAAATATTGTTAATTAACGGTAAATATCCTTTAGTACGCCTCGACGTCGTTTATGCGCAGATCTTCTGCACAATCATGGAATACTCGATGCTTGTATGGCTGATGCGAGGATGCCTGGCAGGTTTGCGAACCTCGCGCAAGATTAACCGCCAGAATGCTGACCTTTTTCGAAACCAAGAAGAATTTTTAAGCAGACAGAAATTTTTATGTCATTGCTGAAGCTTTGTTCTTGCAGGCCTGAGTTTTATGTTCGAACAACTATAAATTCAATTGTGCAGCTTTAACTAAATCACTTTAAGGCGAATCTCTTCTGAATAGCCGAATAAATGTAGTTCTAGTGAAATAAAATGATTTTTCTACATTGTAAATTGAACAATAATTATATGAAATTTCTTAATTTAATAATGGTTTATTTATTGAAATTGAGTCTAAGTGGAGTCTTACTGATTCATACCCTGATAGAATTTTTTTAATTGTCTTCGTGACAAATTTTTTAAATTTATGTCTTTGAAAAAATATAAATGGAAATAGCACAGCAGTTTAATTCCACTTTGGATGGACGAGTGTAGACGTAAATAAGACTTTAGTGAATTTTATATGAATTTCATTTGGGTTGTTTCAAAATAATAAAAAGCATCAATATGCCTGTAATACCAAAGCCGAACCTAAATAAAACTTTAAAGGCGGTACAGTATAGTGTTTTACCTGAGATAAAAAATAAGTGTGTCCCTTATGTTCGCCTAGAAGAAGCTACAAAGTTATAAGCAGGTTAAAATCTTCTAAAAATTTCTATCCACATAAGCAATTATGTAACAGTACTCGCAAGAAGCTGTATTTCCGGACACTACGAGAACTATGTTATCCGGACACTATGTTCGTGCTTTCGCTATATATTATTTTTAAATAAGCGTAAGGGCAAGGATGGTGCCGAGAAAATAAACTTTTCATTTTTTTCTCGATCTAATATGCTTTCGCTTGCGAGGGATTCTTTTGACTTGATACAGCACAGGCCGAAATGCGCACCATAAAAGCCGGGGGGTAAGCATTTGCACGTTTTCTATTTCCTTTGGACTTTCGGGTTCTGATTTACTTTTTCCGCTCGTCGTATCCGCGTTCCAGAGCAGCGGTCGGTGAAAGGACGGTTAACCCGGAAACCGCAGAGTCCTGTGCACCGGAGTCCAATGCTAACTTTCTAGGTACACATTTGTACGTGGGACTCATCGGGCAGTTTTCCACCGGATTTATCGTAGTTGCGACGACGTCGTCGCCTTCGATGACGAGATCGATGTGCGAGTAAGACTGAGAGACTGGGCCTATTAAAACCGAATACCTTTTCTCGGACTTTAAAGTAGGGCGAAAAATGCTTTAATTAGTTTTATATTGAAGTTATGTATGTGAGTAACTACTTCTGAGGCGACACATTTATTGTATCCTATTCTGATAAACTAAGTTTGGTGTGAAGTTGTACTTGTAAATTACTTTCTTTGAATATGAAAATAAAATTATACTGTTTCTATTTTTATATAAGCTGTTGTATAAACTTTTATAAACTAAAAATTATGCAATAGGTATAAAAATTTTCTAAAAAAAAAGTTCGACTTACATCTTATTTAATATAAAACGCAAACATATGTAGCGCATAATAATATGCAATTTCATGCCTTTAATCTATATGACAGTTTATGTATCTAAAAGATTTGCTGTACATTTTAATAAATTTTTAAATTGTTATTAAATTTATACTGCGTAGCTCATTTCTTCATATTTCCCATAAGTATAATATTACTTCTTTACTTTTGATATAATTAAAAGCAATGTCTATTTGTTTTTGTAAAAATATCGAGAAGAGAGACTATAATTTACAAGTCATTAATTATTATCCAACTTTGAAATGTATTATTCAGTTACGAATAATGATAGAAACACCATAAAAAGAGTTGACTTTATCTATAGACAATTAGCAATTAGACTAATATTATAGTCTAGAAAGAGTCATAATAAACATAATACATTTAAAATAAAATCATGTTACTATCAATATTTTATATAATCAAAATTAATTGTTGCGTTATTAAGTCAAATAACAATGTAAACATAGATTCATCTAATATATATCATTTCATTATTTAGCAGTAGTAGAGCAATTTTTTATTGCTAAATATAATGAAGTTAATTTTTTTCAAATTTCTCTTTACAAAAAAATTGCATACCAATTAAATACATAAATAATTATAAATATAAAATAAAAATATAACTGAAAGTCAATAAATAAATTTAATATTATTATGTTTTAGAATAGACAAAAATGAGTTTCAGTTACTGTATAAAATACGAATTGATGGAATGTTAAAAGCCTTTCACGTTCTGTGTTATTTTATAGTACATAATATGGAATGAAATTTTAAACGATTATATTTGTATCGAAATATTGGGTTATATATGTTTTTTAAAGTAAAAATTTAACCTTGGTTTATTTGTATTAACCGTTGATTTACACAAAGTTAGAAACAAAAAATTCTATGAAAAAATTCATTTCGAAAAACAGTTGTGTTTAATATACAGAAACAGAATTTTATCATAAAAATTACAATAAAATTCAGGTACAAGTTAATATGATTATATAATGCAATATAATAGTAAAAAAAATAATGGAAAAATAATTAATTTTATTATACATTAATAAATTATTACTCATATTCACGAATAATTTAAATTCAATAATGAATTAATTATTAATTATATATTTAATTAATATCCATATATATTTAATAATTTATTAAGTTATTGATTCAATGAATGAATATTTATTGTATTATTTTATAAAAGTTTAAAGTCTAAGAAATATTAGTTACATCATTATTTAATTAAATATTCACAAATTTAGAAATTTAAGTAAATTTTTATAAAAGAAGTAATCCGATTGACTAATAACAAATTTTACCTTATTTTTATTTCATTGTCGACATATTAGCAATTTATCTAATTACACAATTAGCTTACTCAAGATAATATTCACATAAAACTTTGTCTTTTTAATATTATATTTAATCTTTAGTATTTTTTAAAATATTTGACTAATTTCCATACTTTTATGTACGTGACTTAGCACAGATTTGTACAAATATAATTAATACAAATTAATTACACAATAATGAGTGTAAAAAAATGTAGAGCTAAAATAAGTGTAGAACTTTTGTATTACTAACAGTAAATTAATAGTAAAAATTTAAGAGTCAAAATGAAGGCAACAACAAGCAATGTAAATTTTATACGATAATTCATTAAATGTAATCCAAATATGTTAATGTAATAGACCCATACAGAAGTAAGCATGTGTATTTCGCGATATGTAATATTCGTGTTACTATAATTAGACATTTACATCACTCTTTGTATAAGATTAAAATTTTAAAGTTTTAAGTTTAAGCTTAGATATTTATTCTAAGTACATATTGTTTATATAATAATCCCAACAGTTAGAAATCTTAGTTTAATTAAGAACGGTTGCACTTAACATTTTCTAATTAGTAAGATAAAAAAATTCTTGACTTGAAAAAAGATATAAGAAGAAAATATATAGGAAAACATGTTCTTCCACGCATTTAATAATTTGGTTATTCGATTAAAAAGTTTTTTAAAATATGAACTTCATACAATTCCAAAGCTAATCAAATATAATCTTTCAGGCGTATTTTGATAATACTACTAATAATACTTATCTTAAGCATCATAACACGTCTTAAAACATTATATTTCTGTATGCTGAGTGTATTATATTATTAATTATAGAAAATTATTAAAATATTTAAATCCCATTATTAACACGTGTGTTATTTTAAAAATTTTACATGCCAGATTTAGAATTTTGAAATATTCAAAGATATTCCTTGATTTTTAAAATGATTATTAAATAGTCATTAATTCAAATATACGAAAAGTATATACAGCTACGGAAAAAGTTCTTTGAAATTATTCTTGAGCTTGTACATCAGAGATTCAAGATTATGGGTTTGTAAGCTTGACAAAATTAATATGACTAATAATTGTTATTATATTTCGATGCTTCTTTCTTCATGTATATAAATTTTGGTCATAAATAAAACATCAAAAGTAAATTACTACTCAATTTGAGTTTCTCTTAAATTTGAAATTTTTTTCTGTAAAAAATACGTCGTTAAAGAAACACATTTCTACGTGTTAAGATATTTGGATGGAAAATTTTTTATCGAATAAAAATTATTACGATTCTAATGCAAATATGATAGTTACAACGAAGAATATCAGGAGAACTTTTTCATTATTATTTCTACTTAAATATTGACAATTTATTTTTTGAATAGAATATGTCTTCCATAAAAATTTTAAAAACTATCTAATGACATCATAGATATTTATTTTCACCGTAGTTGATAATTTTAAATTTATTTGAATAATGAATTTTTTTACACACGATTGGTGATTCTTAAATATTAATTAATCCACCATTAATTAATTGACACCGAACAGAATATAACCTATATTGTAGTTTTTTCTAAAAATGTTGAAAAATTTCCAAAATTAAATTAAGTCCAACGCTCAAAAGAATGAAATTTTTATTAACTAAAGGAGGAAAATATGATGCGTTAAAAAGAAAATTTTTTCGAAAATAATAAAAATAATATTTTATAATATTATATAATATTATACATTAATAAAAATATTATATATATTAATAAAAATGATATTATGTAATAAAAATAATCTTTCATTACACGGACATAAATTACTAATTTTACTAACTTTTCTTGAGCACACTTAGAATTCTACAAAAAAATTGAAATCCAAACAGTATACTTTAATTTGGTAATATACGAACTATTTTCTAAAATAATTACGAATTTCAGATAATTATCAAATTACGTTTAAATAATGTTTATTCATGCGTATGATCAGCACTTGCATTCCGAGTGATCAATGTATATTGTAATATAAAAGCTGGAATTTCAACATGTGCCTACGCTATTAAAAAGGTATGTAGTTAGCGTAATTTATTGCACCAAGATAATTGAATTTATAGAAGAAAATATTGCTCGAATGTCGCGACATTCTGCGCTCGTATTTCAGAAATTTCATGACGCGGGAAAGGAAAGCTCGGCGACTCGTCGGGAATAATATCCTGCAGCAGTCCTTCGGTATCCATCTCGGACGTTACGAGAATCATTGCGCTTGCGCAGAGAAGTGCGCGAGGAGACTGCGCTCCTCCGGGATAATCGGGGGTGCTGAAATGCCGGGATAACCAGTCGAAGCCCATTCAACCGGGAAGAACAGAAAGACCGAATGCGCTCGCACGTATCCGGGCGCGCGCGTACAACCGACCAAGAGAGAATGCAATCAAGATTAGACATCGGCTTATCGAGAATTAAGCGGATTACACGAGCCTTGTTACTCGTGCGATGCCGTTACGGAGACACTCGAACAGCATAAACACACGCGACCCACTTGTCCATACCACAGGGAAGCTAACCATCTCATCCCTGTATTTCTGCCACATCTTAACGCTTCTCTGGGCGAAAGCGAGTAATTTTCTTTCCTTTCTCCAGTTCGCGAGCTTGTGTTTCGATCTCTTTTACGCTGATTTACTTGCTTACAACTTAATACTTAATTCTCTGATACCTCCCCACGCGTAAAGCGGACTTTGAGAGGTATTACATTTATTGATTTTCATTATTAAACGATTAGCGTTACTGCATCTTTCTAAAATTTAAAATAAATTATTTAATTTTGACTGTCGTTATCTGTAAACGTCGTAGGCACAACAAGTTTCGACAAGGCAGACTCTCATGATTTCATGGAAGCAAAAAGTCACTATTTTAAAAACAGAAGCTTTGCTGCAGATCACCGTGATTTAATAGTGTCGGCGATCGATGATGCAATTAAATTTTAATATTTATAACACGAATTCATCATTATGTAAATAATTGCGAAATTATACGAACACGTAATTTTAATACCATAAATTTCGATTTCGGAATCGATTATCCATTACAATTATTTTATGCTTACGACAGATTATTTCTTTTTTAAAAGAAATCTAATACATACTATATCAGCTTCATATTTTGTAGAATGTAAATCGATATTATTTCTTGAGAATTATGTTCCACTGTTTTCTTTTTTTCATTGTCATGCCTCGTATTATCGTAATCCCATTCTATCATGTATACAGAACGGTTAGTTCTCGGTACCAAGGCTCGAGTATCTACGTCTTATTAAAAATTCTTCCTTTACAATTACAAGGAATAAAGGTATTATCATTAAAAATATTGCTATTTTCCTTTTTGTTTGTAATACCTAATAATATAAGACTTATTTAATCATAGGTCACTTTAAGGAAATTTTTCATTCTTTAAATACTATTATTATTTTTGAGACTTGTATCCTAATTATTTAATTATAATTTCATAATAAATCTAATACTCTGTAATTGGTTTCAGTTTACCTAATTAGTCTGTCTCATTTTTGGCTTTTATACAGATATCAAAAGAACTACTAAAATAAAAGAAAAGTTCCTTTTTTAGAATTATTATGTCATTGTTAAATAATACTGATATAGAAATATAAAAGGTAACAAGAATATTTTTATTTAAACACATGATTTCATACAAGTATTTTAAGATAATGAGACAAATTATATTTTTAGTATTATTACACTGCATGCGCCTTTTGAGTTGTCGTAGTAGTTTTTAAAATATATACTTTGTTAGAATTTAAATATTAGTAGAATGAAACTGAGTTTTAAAAAATTGTTATCTCAACGCTTTCAGTTTGCCCCATATAAATTCGACGATTGTTTTCTTTTGTAAACATTGTGTACGAACATTTACATTATAATTAAAAATCAAAGGAAGTACTTGAAAAATAATTACGCGGTGTTTCTTCTTAAATTAAATATTGTAACTGATGAATTACAATAAAAAAAGGTTCTATAAAGATGGCTTATTTATTAAATATTTTATTTAAAAAATACTTAATCTATATTTTATTTAAATATTCTATTAAACAGTTATATAATAATATTATTTACAAGTTAATTTGCTATATCAATAGATATTATTAATAAGTCGTAATAATAAAAGCGATACTTTGATTTACTAAAGATTCTAATATTTGGTTCTTTATATAGTTACGATCTATAACTGTATAAGGTTTCGAGTAAATATGTAAAGGCTTGGAAAAGTTCCATAAACAAGAACTTTATGAAACATTTTACGGGCATCATAAAACATTTTTTCGAGTGATTGAAGTTATGTACAAAAAGAAATAGAAAAATGAGTATAGTAAAGCTTTGCATATTGAATCTATTAAATTTACGTTATAACGATATGATTATTACACAAATTTAATTTATTTTTATTATTTTTTTCATAAATAAAATGAATTTATGTGCGCATTTTATAAAAAGTTAAATGAGCTTTCGTAAGAATAATAATGATAATAATTATTATTATGATGCTGATGATGATGATGATGATGATGATGATGATGATGATGACGACAACAACAACAACAACAACAACAATAATAATATTTCTAAATACAAATCATACTTTCTTACCGAACAACAAACATATACTTAAACCTTCATTAAGCGAGCCAATTAAATGTGAAGAAAAACAAGCAGCAACGATATTGACTAAATTTTAATTGCCTAAGTGCCATGCGAAGGCTTTGGAATGAACTAAAGAGGAAGAAGTGTATGTTTTATCTTCGGTTCGTCAATCCGGTTTTTAATTAAAGGCACGTTACAGATTGGTAAAAAATAATTAAAGAATCGGAAAGAGGAAAGAGCGCCGATCGAGATGCGATAGTATTCGACATGAGAAGGAGTGGGAAATAAAAGTAGTCGGATGTAAATCGATAACATGTTTCGCTGTCGTAGGTAATCACTTGTTTGCCTGGGGTCGGTTTCGCTTCGCGACTCCCCGATGATGTCGGAACTCGCAGATTTTAATTCTAATTGATTTTAGATTGCCCGACGACAATCGCCTCCTCCTCTCGGAGGAGGCGATTCGCTTTGGGAATTCATAAAAATGATTGGACGACATGAAGGTGCTTTAAAGGTAGCTCCATGTGCACGTGTATAAGAGGATGCTAGAGTAAAACACGTATCTACTATGAACTATTCGTCAATTTCCCTCTCTCTCTCTCTCTCTCTCTCTCTCTCTGCCTTCTTTTCCGCACAATGAAGCAAGCGAAAAGGACTTGTACGACGAATTGAGTAGCGATATATCTCCCGTTTCGCGTTTATCGTCCAAGGACCGTTTAACTCTGGTCGACGAAAATTGCTCGATGTATTTCGTTGTCTCATTCCGTCTCCTCTTTTATTTCTCAAGCAACGCCCCTTTAACTCCGAGCATTGTATTTCCTGTGTTTCTTGACTCCTGGACTGACGAGGCCATTCGTAACATTGTAAATTATGTATACGGGGTTAAGCGAACGCACAGAACTAATTCCGTTGATCTCGCAGTCAATATATGATGGCCTTTTCAATTTTCAGGAAGTCTATTATTTTCGGAAATAAAGGTTAGCCGTAACATGAATTTCAAGCTAATTGAAAATTATTTTTCGTTACTTTTTACCATAAAAATGAGCTGAAAATTTCATCTACGTATATGCTTTATTTTCAGAATAATTTTATATTATAATAATCTATGTCAAAATATACGTCTAACGTATTAAAAAGAAAAAAGAATCACCTCCTTTTATACCTTGCATAGTTTTCCAAAATTTTCTGACATCATACATGAGTCTAGATTTTCTTTTAATGATAGTTTCACGAGCATATTTTCCTTTATATTCTTCCTTCACTTTACTCTTTATTCATATTTTACTTATATCTACTTATTGGTAATTACTTTAGATTCAAAATGTATTTTAGTCAAAGATAATAAGGATGTAAACTATCGTAATCAGATTTGATCTGTATATTATAATAATTCGTAGCAAATTGTGTAAAAAGGATTTTTTCTTAATTCGTAATGAATTGATGTACATAAATTTATTCGTTAAATAAATCTTTGTTTAATCTTAAGAAAATAAAGATGCTGACACAATGAAAGTGTTCAATTAACTAAAATATTTATTTAAGTTTTATACAACTTGTATTCATTAAATAGCATATTATGCGAATATTATTAAAAAATGGTAAATATATAAAAAATATAATTACAAAAAATTTCTATGTATGTGTTAATTATTTTAAAAAAATATTTAAAATAACGTAAATACAAAAGAAGTTTTACTAAAATTTATTTGAATACTTGTATTCAAATTATTTTATCTTCCAATATAGCTTTGCTATCTACAAAAATACAACCTTTTTAAAATTATGGAAATTATAAATATACCAATAACATATATTTTTGTCAATCTATTTCCTTTAAAACTCTTGTTTCGTTAATTAATTAAAGTATAATAGAGCATTCGTAGCTTTGAATTTTTAGTTTCTGCTCTATCTGACATAAAAATAAGAATCACTTCAATTTAAAAAGTTTGATCCAGACTACTTTAATATTGATAATGCAACTTTGAGTCGTATGATACGAAACATTGTCATAAAAAAAGAATTATAACGCTCACGAAAATCAGTTACGAATACAAGAATACATATTTAACTTCAGCAAACCAAACTATCCTTCTTTGATTTCTGGGAAATATTGATGCATTAATCTTGATGAAATCTTCAAGAAATATTAGCGCTTGTCTAACATAAAGCTTATAAAAATTTAAGAAATCCAATTCAATAAAGAAAGGAAAAATATGTTGAAGAAAGTTGGAATCACGAAGTTGTGTAGATGAATCGGATTATTAAAAGTTCTGAAGCGGTAAAAATTTCAAAATTAATTGCTGTGTTGTGCCTGACAGTTTATTGAATTATTTGCATTGAGCAACGAATTGAATTGAATAGTAAACACAAGAATGAAATCAAATAGAAAAAAGAGGAAAGAGTACGTTTCGAGAAAATGAAAAATAATTCATGGAGGAAGGATAACAGTGACAAAGATCAACCGAATGTAAAAATCATTTTATAGCGGTGAAGATTTATTGTTCTGTTTTCTGCGGTACCAATTCTGCTATTTGTACGGAATTTACTATTCTGTTATAGTTATATCATTGGATGAGAAAGGCGATGTTCGTATAATTTAGTCACGGGATTTAATAATTTTGTGAAAGTGCATATTTAATGAAAAATGACTAAATATTTACTACATTATGGAGCCATTATTAGTTCTGTGAAAAAGTTATTATATATGAAAGACTTTCATTAAGTTAGAAACGTATAACTAGTTCAAATAAAATAAAAATAAGAAGTTAGAACCGTTGTAAAACTTCAGGTAAAACTTTAGATAAGTTTAGAACTGTTTTGTATATATTAAGAAATTCTTGGACCTTATTTATGTGTAATAAAAAATCTCGGATTTAAGAAAAACAATCAGTAGTTCCATCTGCCTTGATACGAAAACATTAAGAGTATGTTAAGTCTTATATTATCGCAGCACTTTTGATTCACAATATTTTGTAAAACAATAGAATGCAAATTTTGCAAGGATAAAATCAAGTTACTAGATCAAGGACCTCTAGTATATCGACTATTCAACATAACGAAGCTTTGTGTGTCAAAGGTGACTCTTATGTAATCAAAGCGTGAAATTCGAATAAGCATTAGTTAGTGTGAAAGTCATTAATTCGATTGATGTATACATACACACACATGCGTACACGCAGCAAGAATAACGGAACCCATAATTCGCGGATGCTTTCAGCGAGCCTTTTTGTTCATAAGAAGGGTCCACGATATTTTCAAGGCTAAAAATAAAAAGAAGAATAAGAAGAAAAAGAGCGAAATTTTCCTCTTAGGTCAAGAGCTGAGTTGAGGTGAAAGAAGGTATTTTTACTAATTCTCTTACTTTTTTTCCGTGGACTGCGCTCTTTCCTTCTCTCATATTACGCACTACTGTGACGAATTACTGTGTAATTCGTTATATGTTGCATAAGAAGAAGATAGTACAAGTACTCAGGATGTCAAAGCAAGCCATTAAACCGATTTGCACTTGACTCGCGTGTCGATGGATTTTGTATGCTTGACCCGAGGCTATATACCGAGGTGTATCTCGAGAAAGTTCCGCAGCCGTTCAAGTTGGCTACGTAACGCACCCCCACACGTGCCCACACATTTACATGTGTATGTATACGTACATAACTGTACTTGTGTAGATAGAGATATAGACTGAGTTAATTATTCGGACATTGAAAAATTCACGTGTCATGGATATGCATAATAGAGTTAATTATTTCGCAAATGAGAACTTTAGTATATATTTCTGCGTGAGTTGGGACGCACAGTTTAGAGTGAAACAAAGTGTAAAACAAATGGTTCCCATTTGCAGTATTTGTACCTTCGATTATTTTCACAAATATAATTCAAGCAATGTTCAAATACATTAAGTGTTTATCTTTCACTTGACAATAAGTTAATTTGCATGATAAGACACTTACTATACATTCTTAGACGTCAGTCTTAAAAGTTTTATCAGTATTTTTCATAATTATAATTATCATGCTCTAGGCTTATTATATATTCATAAAAATACTGTTTATAAAATAAATTAATGCATATTGTAAGTGTCTATGAAATTGACATTTTATGCTCAATTATTTCTAACAATACTTAAAATTTTATTTTTAAATGCTAACAATCACGTTAAATTAGTAATATTGGAGAATTCTAAAATATCACTCCTCAGATAAAAAAAATTTTATATTTTTTTTCAAAATTTCTTTTACATTTAAGCGTTATTTGCATTCATTTTTAAATATGCAATATTAAAAATTCATAATTATAAAGTTTTATAATACTTTCTAGAACAGCATTCATCACGGTAATATTATTATCTTTGATTTTTAACTTAATTTAATGAAATTTACATACATATTTTAAATTAGAAGATAAATAATGAAATTTGAATATAATAAGTTTAATCTAATTTTAACAAAATTAGAACATTAGATAATAGATTTATTTCTATATCAATTAATATAATTTTTTTTTATCTTTTACAGTTTTTCAAGAATATTAGCTATGTTGGATTTAGAATTAAATTATTGTAAGATAAGAATTGCTGTAAATAACAGTATTACTAGTTTACATAATTTTATACTGAAAATTTATAATGGTAAGAGAAAAAAATATCATTTGTCTTATCCAATTACTATGTAAAACAGTCATTACTACACCAATCAACGTGTAACATTACATAATTCAGAGATCTGTTAAATTGTTTTTTGTATTTAACTAAAGCAAATACTATTCATGCTTATATCTCTATATGAAACGTGATTTAATACTGAATTAAACAAGCGTAAATAGATAGTAAGTCTATTTATGTTTATCGATGGTATAGAATTCTCCTAAGAGAAGTCAAATTAAATTCAAAAGATAAGGATATATATTCCGTTTTATGTTATCTGTAGTTATTTTCATAAAGTTATACAATGACATCTAGCATTTGCAGTACATTTGAAGTATTTTGGATTTTTCAGAATAATATCAAAAGGCCAAGACAACCGGTAAAAAGAAACTTGAACATGAAAAAAAAAACAGATAAAAACTGCAATACCACTGAAGATCTTAACATTAATAAAAATGTATAAAGCGGATTAAATGCAGTACAAATTATAGTACCATTTAAAGTACTGAGCATAAAATAATGATATCTTAACACCGGCTTAAATGGTAATATAACGTCAAACATAATAAAAGCAATGAAGAGTAAATTAACGCGAAGTGGACTCGCGTTCACGCACACAATTACAAAGTGTTCTTTTACATACTGGAGTAAAAGAGTATCTTTATGAGCTCACAAGAGAATAGTCTATTACTTTTAAGTAGCAATGAAAAAAGTGTTCTACTAAAGGAAATCCTACTACCTGTAACTAATATTAAAGCAAGACAATTGTAAAATCTAAACATCTAAAGAATTATCTTATTCTTTTATGAGCAGATATTCCTTGAGTACAATTTCATGGGAATTAATAGAATGAGCTTGGTTAAATAAAAAAGTCGATAGCCTTTTTGTTTTTGTCTCAAATGTCGTATCTTAGACATACAAAATCGACATGCAAGAAAGCAGAAATTCCGTTAACCAGAAGAGAACCGCTGAATTAAGAACCATCCAATTTTAATACGTAAACAGCTAAAACCATTGCTTAATTATTCAAAGACGAGGGTTGATTTCTTCTTGAATAGAAGATAAAGTAGACAAAAATCGATTTAAACTCCTTGGTCTTCTTAGCGTAAAGTTGAAATACAAGCATATCGACCCGCTGAGATCACAGAAACAATTATTGTTTATGCGATAGATGGTACATGTCAACTACGTGACTGATCATTCAATAAATAACTGTAAATTTCCGGAGAAGTAAGCAGCTTCAGGAATAGCTTAAGGAACTAAAGAAATTAGGTAGTGCATTAATGGATTTTAAGAAAAGAATATATTATACTAATAGAAATATTGTTTGGTAGGAAAACTAAGAAACTTCAAGGATGTCAACAATAATTTATAATTAAAAGAATCGAATAATTTTTAATATTTTATAAAACACTGGATAGAATATAATTTACATATTATAATCGAATGAAAATTATGAACATACAGAAGGATATATACTTTTTTATAATATTTTATAAAATGTCAACATAATCAGCTCCTCTTTTCTGTAGAGTAACGAAGTCCGTAACAGGATTTTTAAATCAATGATGCAATTTACGGTATTTTTATGATTACGTTAGTTTCGTAATAAAATCTTAGCGTACTTTGATGTAATGTATCCAATCTATTTTGTGATCAATTTTATAAAGGTTTCTATAATGATTCCTTTTAAACTATATTTAATGCCAACTATATTTAATTGTACATGATTGCGATTCAAACAGTATGTTGTTTTTAAATAAATTTTTAAGAATCAATTTTTCGTTTTTCAAGTTATTTTATTGCGTACTTTAAGTAAATTAATATTAACATATAAAATAAAACAAGACAAAAATGTCAAGTATAAATAAGATAATTGTTTTCTACATTATCGTAAATCTTTAATGTATAATAATATAATAAAAATGTTTATATGTATATTTTTTCATAATTTGTTTGTAGAGAAAATAAGCAATAACATTTTTTAATTAAATTTTGTAACATTATATATATATATTTATATAAATACGCACGCACGCAAGCACACATGCGCATAAATTATATGGAATTATATCACTTCGAGTTACCACCGATAATCAAAGAATTTTTCTAAAATAAGCGTCGGTCGAAGATCTGCTCTCTTACTCTCTCGGGCGTAAACTCGCAATTAAGTGCCGCTCCACGTAATTGGCCAGACTTGCAACCAGTCTGTCAACCTCAAAGATACGCTAATGCGTAGCAGTGCGACCGAAGTCGTATCGCCGATTGTAATTATCGCGAGCTCCCGCTAATCGTAGCCTCGTAGCGCGTGGGACTTTAGCTCAAAGGAGTTAACAAGCCAGAATGGGATTTACTCCGTTCATGCGGAGTCGCGTGCGAGAGGCAAATGTGCGACGACCCTCACTTTTTGAGTTTTATGCGGCACGTACGTTGGAACGTAGCATCCGAACGGATTTTTCAGGCTGAATATCACCCTTCTTATGCTCAAGTGGCACAAGTGTAATTCACTTACTCAAGACGAGGGTCTTAGCAGGCAACTTTTATTAGCCGTATATTCAACTTTTCTAACGACTGGCAAACCCGCGAACCCTACGTACCCTTCCTTATGCTTTAATAATTATGATGCATCGCCCGTACATAATAAGTATTTAAGATTAGAACTGTACAAGTACTTTGCATCATATTTAAATTCAATTAAATTTCCTTATTTAAATCGGGCGTCTTGTTGAGTGCCACGAAATTGAATGGACCTAAAATTATTTTGAGGTCTTTGAACTTTATCACGCACTCGATACCTGTTCCAGCGCAACGCGTCATCTCCAAAATATCGAACGCTAATAAAAGATGCGACAAGTAATAAAAAGTTACAAAAATTTATAGCGATGTAAACGGAAGCTACGTCATCGTACATCACGCATCTTGGCAGGTTATTCGCTAATACACTTCCAGTGGTACGTCTATGCCCAGTGGTTTTGTGAATTCTTATTGACCCGGACACTCGATACATCTTAAGTTAATTTATACGCGGAAGCATTACAAAGGCGGAAATTCTTTTAAAATGCACGAAGCGTCAAGTGTCAGAGTCGATATTCCGCTAGAGCAGCAAGTCGCGTTCATAAATTCCGATGTCGATAAATTACGATTAACAGCGACGGACACGGGCGGCGCGTCCATGGATTTATAAGTCTAACGATACCCGTTCTACGCTGCCCATCGCCTGACTTATAAATCCGGTAGTGAATGCGAGCATATCCGGCATCATGGTGTCACTTGTACATTTATAATCCATCCGGTTATCGAGGTTATCGCTATCTCCAACGAATCAACCTGGCGGATATTTTCCTCGAAGCCGAGGCTGACGTATATGCTGCATATTTTCAGATTCCTTGAAACAAATTTTTAAAAAGTTTATACATCTATGCCAATTTAGTTTACTTTAGATTTATTCATAGATTAGGCTGAATTTTGGCGAATGCTTCAATATTTCTTAGAGAGTGAAATAATGATGGATCATTGATATTACGATGAAACTTATTCATTAAATTTGACTTTAACAGTCAATAGATTGCAGTGTTGGTACATTTTATTTTAGACATAAAAAAAATTATGAATTAAATTGTTGTTATTATCAATAAAATTGATAATTTACATTAAAGATATCCAAAAATATCTGCAGCATCTGTAATTATTGTTCAAAATTTTAAAAATACGCTAAAAAATAGACGAAATATCGTTCGAAAGTGGACTGATTGAAGTAGATGAATCTAAGGATATGAGTAACAGTATGTAAAAAAATACTCTAGATAGTCATAAAAATACTTCTCTTTGGATCTATATGTTCCAACTATTCTAACATGGGAACTTGTATTCGTAATAAAAAGAAATACTTTTATGACACTCTGTCTTTAAGAACTGATTTACGGAGATTATAATATATAAAATTTATGTAGAAATATGTAGAGCGTTCGTAGAATAGGAGAACCTTTTTACTTGTAACTCTTTTTCATGACTTATCATGACAGGCATCCCAGGGGAGATAATAGAAAAGAATCTTTGTTTTAAAAATATGCAGGAAACAAGACGCCCTTTCAAGTTCAAATCATAGTTTCAGAGTAAAACGTATGAACTTTCTTGTGTGGAATATTTTAGATTCGAAAGCACCCACCTGTTCTATATATATGCAACCGAGTGGTGCAAAGTAATTATGTTCGAGAAATGTACTCAAAGTTATTGATTGATGGTCCTGAATACGAATACACAGACATGTCTCTTTACATTATGTAGAGTAATATGCTTAACAAGTTAAGCCTATTAGATAATATTGGATAATATAATTGAAACCAAAGCGAGACATCATTGAGCAATGCAATAAAACTAATACATCTATAAAATAATTTTGTATTTGTGGATATATTTAATTATTTACGTAAGACTACTGTTTGGTAAGAATGTTTATTACGCTATTAAACTATTATTATCTTTTCATTTATCTACAGGTATGCGTCATTTAAAATTCTACTATCCATATTCGTATAATTCATTTATTAAACTACCACCAACATTAATTTCATTCGTCAAATATTAGATTTACTTTATTCTCAGTCTCAATTGAAAACTTGAAAGCAAGTAGTTTAAATAGACTAAAATATTAATTTTTAAGTTTAAAGAAAGACAAGCTTTGTGTAAAATTATTCCATGGAAGGCAATTGCCTATTATCGCTAGATATAAATATAAGAAGTAATAACAAGTATTGTTCTCGAATTCAATTTTCGAAAGTTGTTAAAGAGTAAAGGAATTTGATTGAGTATTTTTATAAGAAATTTTACTGCATTAATTGTAAACTTTTGATAAACTTTAGCCGGAAAATCAAATTCATACATCTAAATTTCATTGGGAACTTTCCGTTCGTGGATTCTGATCTATAATATTTGTTGAATTGTTGAAGCTACTTAATTTAATCAACCGACTTTTGAAGGTAAAAACTTTTCGATTCTTTATCGACAGTAACTTTTAATTGACAAACACTAAATCCAAAAAGGTACTTGAGATTCAAATATCCTACTTGGAATTTTGAGGTAAATTTTATTTTGTACTTCTTAATGCAAGCATTTTCTTCCATTAGTACGCGCACTAGCTCTATGGGAAGTTCGAATGGAGGGTGAGATGTATAAAGTTTTCGTGTGAATGTAGTCTATTAGAATTAGTATTAGACGAACGCTTCGATCATGCCAATCGTAAATGCTGTTAAACTTGTATTATGAGGGGAAGAGGATAGGGAGAGAACGAAGGGGTGGATATGCGGCAGCGGATACCGAACTTTCCAAACTCGGCTACGAGATTACATTTTTGTAAGTTTCCGAACGCCGAAATAGCGCATTTTCGCTTGCGAAGCTGCTCGATTTATCGAATAAAAGAGTTAAGGAGAGTAAGAGCGAGAGAGAGAGAGAGAGAGAGAGAGAGGAAGAGCAAATAAGTGAAAGCAAATTCGGACGATGAGAAATGACGGAATGATTTTATTTGATTTTATTTGCGTCGCAGCTCGGTTCACCGATAAGAAGATCGTTCATTTTTTTCCTAGTCCTCTTTTTTATTTTTTATCCAATATTTTTTCTTATCTTGTGTCTTTCTTTCTATAGTTGCACATTTTTTATCAATACGTGCGTCAGCATTAGAATGATCAATTTACAAAATGCGTGATTCGTTAGTCCATGGAAAAACATTCCTTACTGTTATCGTTATATTCTTAATATTTTTCATACATCTTTTATAATTAGATCTTAATGATACGCATAGTTGACATCTTTTCCAGGATGAATGAATTGAATTAAATTACTACTCAGTGTAAATGTAAATCCATCATTTACGTTGAATTCATATTTAAGTAAACAGCTCTATGTTTACACTGTCATAATAATTCAGTTGTTATAACCATATCTAATTACAAGTAAATATAATTAAATGCATATTAAATAACTTTCAATAATAAATACGTCGTTGAAAATAGTTGATTCTTTTCCAAGGTATCATTGGCAGATTTCACTAGTTTGAAATACTTTTGAAATACTTTTCACAGACATTATCCGACTGTGATTCTTCAACCGGACAAAATAATAAACAAATCCTTGATTTATACATTTTTATGCAAATTTTATGCAGTTAAGTCGAAATTTAGAAAGAATTTAAAATTGTTTGTAGCTGCATTTTAGCAGTGATTCATGAATTTTTCCATTCATGAAAGTTTTCATGAAATAAATTTGATTTTCTTGTACATTACATGAAATAGAAAAATAATATAAGTATTTACCTTTACTCGATAAAGAAACAATAAATTGATCAGAATATATTATATATTTTACATTAAATTATTGGTTTTAAATTGTTTTTTATTAATTATTATTAATTAATTTATTTATTTATTATTAATTAATTTATTTATTTATTATTAATTATTATATTATAATAATGATTCTATTTGTGTTATTTACTATACTAAATTGTAAGTTCTATTACATTTTAATAAATACTTAAATTGTTTTTAATCGCATGTGTAAGAAAGTTGTATTATTATAATAATTTAATAAAATGAATTATAAACTCATAATACTGGAAATAAATATTATTAACTTGACTATCATTAATGCCTAATACGTAATACAGATATTAATCTCGATTGTAAAACAAAATTTTAAATAAGCTTTCAAATATGAAATTATCAAGAATTCTGTATTAAATTAAGGATGATAAAATTTGCAAAATTTTATTATCATGCAAACTGTAATATTAACCTGTTAAAAATATCTTTTCCTAAATATGAAAATCGAATAACTGAAAGCTGCGAAAGTGTTGGCTTCGCAATTATTCACAACTTTCTTACCTAAAGAATTCTTTCCAAGCCTTCTGCAAATGCATTCGCAGGTGCACTTAAATTCATGTAAATGTATCGTATAAATTTGAACAAGACATCCTCTTCCTTTCTGCTCTTAAGTAGGATATAAATTCGCGCACTAACGTAGTGTTTTCGTTTTTACAATTACGAGCATAGATATCCGGAAGGTCACCAGACACACACTTCTTCTCCTGCCCATTGCTCTTGCATCACCGAATCATAAAAATATAAATATACGAGGGTTATAAAAAGCTAAGAGATTTAAAACAACGCGTTTGTCAGCGACGCGTCATGGCTACCAACTGCGAGTCCTCAGAGTAGGGATCGTAGATCGAATACCCCACGTTTTCCTTTACAAGATTACGAGCTTGTGCACGAATGATTATGTGTATGCCATTGTGTTTGCATTACAATTCACGATGGTCTGCGGTTTACACGACTGCGACTTTCTTAAGTATGGAGATTTCGGCGACATCAACCCCGTTTGTTCCATATGTATATGAAAAGCTGAGAATAACGTGAGAAAATGTAAAATTGAAGCCCCGTTATATTTATAAAAAAACGCACGTCATTTCACCAAAAATATATTACTCATGGTTTATGTTCTTATGCCAATTATGCCTTGCATCTGGATGACCAAGTTTCCATTGATTTTTCAATGTAATATGTCTGTAGGTGTCCTTGACGTTTATTATCAACAATGGCAATAATTAAATCATTTAAGCCTTATAATTTTTAAATATTTTAAATAACTCATAAGAAAATATTACGGAAATATTACTAAAAAATATAACGAGCAGTGAATAGAAATATAAAAGTATCGAAAAAGTTATTGCATTTTAATGATATTTACAAGTAAAAAATATATTGCTACACTATTATTTTTTAAATTAAATTAAATTTTCAAATATATATAAAATCTGAATTACTTCATAGAATAGAATTCGAATTTTAATGTACACAAACCATCTGTATTGAGTAGCAGAAAACAACGAAATCATAATTGTCAAATGTAAAATTAAAACTAAAAATAATAAGATGAAGATATAATTAAATATAATCAATGATAAGAACATGTAGCTGAAATTTATTATAAATTTTTAACACTAGCATCGGTAAATTTAAAGAATCGTCTATTTAAATATATGAAGATAAAGGAATTACAACATTTTTTCGTAAAAAAAGGTAAATACATATAAAATAGCTTTTCTGCAGTGGTAAATATGGTGTATGTTGCCTCTGATTGGAAATATATTAGCTATTTAAAGAACATCTACACATTCGTCTGTATTCAAATAAGTATAAACACAAGCGTACGTACATACAACTACTTTCTATAAGTGCCTTGAAGGCTGATAGAGAAAAATCACTATTCTTCTGTCATTTTCTTCTATTTTTCTATTGTGTATGTTAGGAACAATATACGTAACATTTTCCGATACATTTTCTGTTTTGTTCTCTTCTCTGTAGCTTCTTGTTCTTTCGTGGCACGTTTCTTACGATAATCGCCTGCACGTGTATCTATATGACATTAATTCGCTTCAAAATGTATAAAGAACGAAGGGATTGTCGCAGGAAACTAAATTAGCTATTAAAATAAATTTAAATTTGTTCAGGTATACAAAAATTAGTTAAAAATTAATTCGATCGATTGTTATTTAATGGTCATGATTTAAAGTGTACACTGTAAGAAAAGCATTGAATTTGTTTTTATTTACGAACAATTGATGACAAATAATTGTCGAGAACATTACTGGTTATTTAATCGAATGCTGATACGCAACAAATTAATATAAACACAATACCATGCGATATTAAAAAATGTAATGAACTTTTCTATTAATTATTAAATGTACTTTACTTTAAGGAAAATATAAAATAATAAAACTGATGCATAGAATGAATTTGTACCATATTTATGCTGAACATTGTATACCACAAGTGAAGGCTTCCATTAAGTTCTTTTTCTCGCATGCATATAATTCGAGTATGAATTCTTTTTTCCAAGTGAAAATATGTTGATGAGCTTTTTTATGCGATAATTCTCCCATTTCAAATAGGTCCTAGTCCATCTTCTTCTTAACATGCATCGAGAGTAGAAGAGATAAATCGGAAAGAGTAAGAGAGACAGGAACAGGTTACTGCTTAAGTTCGAATACAATTACATAGAAAACTTGCAAAGCTCCAAAAGCAACGAAGCCGCCTGTTCTCGAGTCAAGCTGGGATCTTACAGCTTAAAGAAGGAATCGAAAAACGAAAAGCAATGCGGAGGTATACAGAGAAAAGCGGTACATGTACAGTAGGGCATAGGGCAAAGCATAAATACAATAATTGCTATTTCGAATGATTCGATTGCATGTACATTTATTTCACGCATTAGTGAAAATCGCCGGTAAAGGATATAAAAGTGAAAATAGGAATTTTCTTTTAAGGGAGGGAAGAAACGCGCATGTATCAGTTGTTGCTTGATAATCGATAACAGTAGATCAAATGTTCTAGCAACAGATGATTTGTTCTTTTCTTTTTGTGATTGATACGTAAGGGGAGATGTAACGTTACGTGAATGATATTCCCTGGTTGTGAGCTTAAGTGCGTGAACCAAGAGTTACGTACATAGAAAGTAGATTAATAGAAGTTACGAGCTCTACATGTACAGCTTTACTAACCAGATTTAGGCTTGCGGTAACATCGAGCGCGGCTTCGTGCAATAAAGGTACTCGATATTACAATTAATTTCGCCTAGTGAGTTAATCCATTTTTATCCAGTCTAAGAAAAGTTTGCAGTGAGTTCTCGCTGTTGCATCTTCCACAACAGGCTTCGCGGTTTAGATGATCGCCGAAGAAAAAAATTCAAGAGCGATTCAGAAGCGGATTAACACAGGTACATCGAACGATCGGCTGATAAACTCGCTTGGACTTACGGGGCTTAAATATTTTCTGGAACACTCTAAAGGTGCAGCCGCAAATTTTTCTTCTACAGAATCGGTAGGCGATTACGAGGGGTGAGAATTCCATCCCGCTTCTATGTATCTCGTAGTTGAATATTAAGGAAAAATCCGCTTAATCTTGTGAACGTTGTCGCGCTCTTGAATTTCTTGTATTTGAAAGGCGGCTTAAACATTCATACCCTCCTACTCTCCTACCGTCGAAAATGAGTTTAATTCTATCGGTGTTGAACAGCAGTTGCGCATCCTCAACGCTTCTCTTATCTTTACTCAGATGAGACTTGGAGTATTTTCGTCTTACATAGTAAATTGTAATTGCATCTGGCTTCCTGTAGACGTATGGTCGTGAAATTAAAAAGTAACAGGAAAATAGTAAATAAGCATTATGCGTCTTAAATGAATTTTGGCGCAATTACGAGTCATTGACAAAAAATGATTGTGGAATCTCTGATTAAATAGTAAACTTTGATTCTCTCGATGTATCTCTTTTCTGTATTTTACAGTGATTTTAATTGACAATTATTTGGAAGTTAATTAAATTCTCACTCAGCAATTTACTATACATTTATAATATTAAAGCTAAAAAGAAATCTGCATAAAAAAGAAGATTAATCTCTTTGTATGCTGAGAAAAATAATTTGTTATTAATTAATATGATAGACTTCATAAATTAGTTCAGTTCTAATTAAATATTATATGTACATGAATCTGAATTAAAATATATTATCTATTTCACAATGTCTTTTTTGAATGAAAATTTTAATGAAAATTATAAATATATTAAAGATACAGTATAAGAAAAAGGTATATTAAAAAGAATGCGTGATTAAAGAATGGCCTAGTAAAAAAAATGAATGTATAATAATTAAATTGTAGCCTGAAATAGATTAAAAGTTAGAAATTATCAACATCGATGGATAAATTAACTACTAATTGAAAATATTTTCACGTACTATTTTTAAATAAATTTTTTATTAAGCTTAAGCAAATTAAAATAAGTTATATACCATAAGCTTCATTATTTGCTAGCTGAAAATAGTCCCGAGAGTCTCTTTCAAAATCGTGTTTGACTGTTGTTCTCTTTGTTCATGAAAGTTATTATAGTCGGTCTAACTATGTATGCGTGTGTATTGTATTAAAATAAAGCTAGAATAATTAAATCAACAGAGTTAGTTTTTATAGACAATGCATATTTTAATAACAACATTTTTTATATCATTGCTTAAAAAATGAATAAAAGAGACAATTAAAAAATATACCCATAAAATAATGTATATAATTTAGCGCAGTTAAAATTTGATTCATTAAGTTACTATTTTTTAAAGTAATACTTTTACATTTTATTAAATATATAACAATCAAAAATGTGTTATTTAAAAATTGAATGATATAAAAATGTAATGTCTTCATATTACGTGTACAAAGCATTTAAGTTAACATTAAAAGCTAATTTCATTTCATCAAATAAACTAAATAACATTATTAACACAAGTTTATTGTCAAATATGAATTATTTTCTAAGAGTTGACTATATATCGTTTAAATCGAACATAATTGAAAGGACGCTTAATTCAAAAAATGCATTGTCTTCAATTTCAAGCTAATTAAATCTAATTTTAAATTTTACAGATTGCGTGTATAAAGCATACCTGGATGCTAAAATAATTTATAATGCGCTTTCTACGCTTCGTATTATTGCTTAACAGAAAGCTTCTTTTCATAAAATAAAAATTAAAAAAAAGATGATAAATTATAGTGAGATAGGATTCACGTAAATACAAGTACATATACGTATTCCTCCGTAAATCGCATTAACGCACGTTAAGTTTTGCAATTACGAATAATTCTTCAATAACGAATTACGCAGAGTACAACAATGGCACTGCGCGATTTATAATATGTTTATTCAACGACGCTCACAGGAATGCCGCAGAGAATTGTAGATGAATGCGCGTACATACACGTAGCTTGAGATAAATCGAAAGGTGAGAGCGAGCGAGAGAGAGAGAGAGAATGAGGGAATTCAAGTGTGAGCGTTGGAGAATCCACATCGGAGATAACGGTTGCAGGCTGCTGCAAACTCGAGAGCGTACTTCTAGGCGGCTGGAGAGAAACCGGGGGGTTGAGGGGCTGGAGATGCAGACGGGGGTGACGCAGCAGAGGCTGAAACGAGGCGAAGCGTAATTACTTCCAGTGACGCATTACGGCCGATTCAATTACGGTGGGCGATTCGTTTTGCGGATCGCGATCGCGCTCTCTTCTCTCCTTCGTTCCCCCTTTACCCTCGCGTCTTCGACGGATAGATCGCGATAAGGTCTCGGGGAAATTGCCGCTCTAATTGCTATTATCCTACCCAACTAACTCGGCCACTCCCTTCCCTCCTCCCAGTCGCCATATCAACCGCCTTCACCCGCTGCGTGGCGTCACTCTCGTTCTGACGTTTACCTAAAGGCAATAATAACGTCCCAACTTTAAATGGTATAACCCTCATGGAAGCGCATCCAGGGACGCAGCTCCACTTAGTGCCTCTGGACCGAGAATTCGACGAAATCGGCTATTAGATAGACGACGCGTCTCTTGTACTCGTCATTATCTCGACTCCTGTCGAATGCTTCTTTTCGTTCGCTGATTAGCATTATCGACTCCACCCTCGCTTCCGTTTTTCGAGGTCAGTCGCATTTATCCATGTTGCCGATCAATACGATTTGCCTTAAAATGTTTTGTCATTCGTATCCTCTGCATATCCTACTTTGATTAGAAATATTCGAACACGATTTTGATAAGTTCGAAACTAACGGAATCTAGAACTGAGCAACGCTCCATAAATATGAACATATTATTTTAATTTTAATATTAATCTGTTTAGCTAATGAAAATATAACTAAATAATATTATTTAGTGGTACATAGTCATGGTACATGATCAGCGAGTTATCAAGGCAAATTATATATTATATTAATTTTATATTAATTAACAATGAATTAATATTGATTTAATAAATATATTTTAATTGTATGAAATTATTTACAGATTGATTGCAAAATATTGATTCGAGATCTGCTTGCAAATTAAATAATTATCGAGTAAAATTTACTTGCTCAAACATTCAGTTTATTTGGATAAACTATATCAAATGAATGAAAATATCTATTATGTAAATAAAATTATCTAGACGAAAAGAAATACTTAAAATTTACAAAAAAAATATAAAATATCCGTGGAAGTTCATAATTTTCAAACGCAAATAATGTATGTCAGAAAATTATATTTCAAATCGAGTGCGCAACGCACGAAGTATATCTGTATATTCGAAATATTACTTAATACCCTTATCTTATTACTTTTCTCGTAAGTCAAGCGAGTCATTTTTTTCAATTTAGCAAGATTTCGCAAAGGCAAGCAGGTACTAGTAAATGTTATCGTTGTTGTTAAATCGAATTAGCTTCCGAGAGGAAGCTCGAGATGAAAAATATGTTAAAAAGAAATCTTCGAATCCTTCGCCTTTCAACCCACGATATTGAAAATTCATACGCGGGATCGTATACGACGAATACTCCGATGGGAAATGCCGCCAAAAGCCCAGGGTAGAGTGCAAATCTCGTACAAAGCAAGGAGGCAAAATAAGCCGTAATCTAGTAGGTGTTCTGTTTTTTTCTCAAGAGCGTTGCAATCGAAATTTCTAAAAAATCAAAGTTTTCTAATTCGCATTGCGCGAGCGGGATACTTTTGCACCCCCGGCAGAAATGTCGCTAATCCTGTTTGAGCTCGGGGCGCACGAGGCCAAGCTAAACACCTGAAACCCGGGACGCGCTGCGACTCGGCCGAGTACGTGTTGTGAGCAGCTACGGCGCTTAAACTTAATCCGGCCTACGTTTCGATCGATCGATTCTTTCGCCTCGCTGGGCTTTCGCTCCTTCTTCGTTCTTCTTGCACCGCTGCAACCATCGCCGCTCCGCCCATCTCCAGCAACTCCTTTTTTCTCCCAATCTGGGAGAAAACTGCGCTGGGAAAAGATTTTTCTCTGCTTACCTCGGTACTTTAACTTACGATCTGTTAAATCGCACAGATTGTGGCTCGATCTATTAAATTTATGATAAATTTGTATTTCCAAATTAAACTCATTTCCTTGCATCACAATATTTCATTCATTAATGAAATACAATGCACAGTTTCGTAGTATGTATGACCTTTAAAATCAGTAAATTATGATATCAAACTGATTAGTTTAATACATACTTTACGATTAAAGTTGAGATAAAAAAATAAACTTCATTTCATGAAAGAGAATCAGTTTTGTATTTTTCTTTATGACGTTGAAACCGAAAATGCGTGTTTCAAAGATTAAATAATTTTTCGAGTACGCGTATGATCAAACTTTTTTCGAGTAATATCAATACAGAAGAATTTTACAGTTTTAAAGAATCCGCTATAATTTAATATATTCGTTTGCAACATAAAGTTATTCTCTTTCTTGCATAGAAAATTGTAATATTTTGAAACATAAAGTACATCAGATTTGACAAAAGAAATATATTCTCATCTGTTACTAAAATTCTTTTCATACTGATATATTTTAGAATATTGAATTTCTAAGATTCTACTTTTTCGATTGCCATGCATTTGCTTATGTGTTGATATAAAATGCGAAACTAAGATTCGTGGTTACTCTATGCACAGTTTTGGAAATTTTTCGCATAAAAAGTTTCATAAACTTATATATATCGTTAGATATAGATTTTTGAAAATGACACAAACAAGTTTTGTATGATGTTGATCTCATATTTCCAATATGGATCTACTAGTTTACGAAACATTATTCACTTTCATTATGACCATTACAAACGCTCTAGTTAATTTTCCAATTGAAAATGTATAAATTATATAATATTTCATTATTAAAGAATAAGCTCTGTTAGTTAAGATTACCTTAAAATCGATAAATGAATAATAATTGGTACTTTTAAAAGAAATAAGCTTTTAAGAAAGAATTTTTTTAAATACATTTTTGAATTTTTAGTATAATAATTACAACATAATAGACCAACTTATTATACAAACAAAGTTTTTTCACAAAAAATTGTTCCAAATTCAAAAGATCTATATATATATATATATATATATATATATATACACATATATATCAGATCAAGAAATTTACAATTTATTTTATAAAATGCTAATTATTTGCATTTTAATTTAAGGAATTTTTTAGAATAATAAAATCTTGCATATTAATGTCGCTGATGCTTTATACTTATTATACTTTCAAAATGGAAATAGGCGACTTGGTATTAAAATTTTTATCAAAATTTTGTTCTTAAAATAAACAATAACTTTACTTTGACAAGTAAAGCTTATTTACTGTAAGTGCTGACAATTCTTCAAGTTCATAATGTAAGCTGGAAAATGGAAATGCAAAAAGTACATCACTTTGTTTCGGTCGACCATACATAAATTCAAATAGCGTATTTTCCAAAACTAAGAGAGAATGAGGAAAAGCAATAGAGGAGAAAGAGAAGAAGAAAGAGAGCTGGGAAAAGCTACGAGCAGTGAGAAGGAAAACAAAGTGTCCCTCCCGTACTGAAAACGAAGGAAGTGCTCTCGAGCGAACAGAAGAAAAAGCGTTTGAGCCAAGTTTAAACGGGAGACAGAAATCAAACAAAAAAAGAAAGGACAAAGAATGGACAAGTGGAAAGAAAGATATGAAGAAAAAACAGCAATGAGCAAAAAATAAAGTTTGTTACTATGCGACAGAAATAAAGAATCACGCAAAAGGTAAACGTAGAAACACGAATGTAGAGAGTAGAACTAAAAGGTAGAAAGCGTGGATAGACTGTTAGTGCCTTAGGAATAGAGAGAGTGAGATAGAGAGAACCAGAAGTACTCGCGCACCTCATGACAAAATATTTGAGCATTCGCTAGAAACATTTGCCAGCGTCCTCAACGGCACGTAATAAAGCGGCAAAGCTCTTTTCCAATAATACCTTTCGCTGCACCCCCGTGCCACTACCCTAACCCCATGGATTTCACCCGGTCGCGCTCTACCGCTTTTCAACTTCGATGTGTGCATACAAACCTGAAACGCTGCGCCTCTGAGTTGCGTTGCGATACAACTTCCACGGCACTCTCACTTTTATCACGAATGACAACCCAGTCTGCTCTAACGAAGGGAATCTGTTGTTGTGGTCAAGTTCCGAAATCGCTTTATTTTTCAAGCTTTTTTAAACACCGACACTACGTGAATCGAGGGCCAGTCTTTTAGACTTTTTCACTTTATCGCGCTTTTTGCTTCAAGAGCTTAAAATCGAGGTCTCTGTAGCGCTTAAGAGATATATAGGATTAGATCTCTTTGAAATTAAATAAATTAATAATTCCTTTTGAAAGAAACTTAATTCTATCACGTATCTAATGATTATATTAGCAGGAAAGTAGCGAGCTATTTTAAGTTCCCGCGCATAGATAATAAGTTATAAGGGTTTCTCCATTTCTACGCTAATTGACGTCAAAGACTTTTTTGCAAAACAGTTTGGCAAATGTTGTTTCTTCAAATAATGAGGATTAAAATGTATTTCAAACAGAATATAAAATACTAAATTTTTTCAATGTGACGATCATGAAGCTTTTACCAAAGCCTGTCTTTAACTATTTAAAAAGAGCTTCCTGCACAATTACCAAATGTATTCATTCGAATATCGAACTGAAATATAGAAATCACGCAAAGCATACTTTTAATTAGACGCGTTTTCACACATATAATTGCCAAAATTCTATGCGATCACTAAAGCTTTTTTTCCTGTCAAATTCAACTTTTGCTATTCTCCGAAAGCGAGTAAAGACGCACAGAGTCGCACTTCGCAAATAGACACCGTTCTCGTGAGCTTAATTTAATCGTCCAAGAATATACTGACCCAAGCAGCTTTCTCGTAAGTGTCAAGGAAAACAGAATTTAACGAGAAGATTAGCTCTATTGCGCGTGGATCCATCGTGTCTGTCTGTTGAGCGAGCGAAATTCAAATAATAATAGAATTTTCACCAGCTATCCACTCCCTTGGTAACTTACTGTCTAGAGGGAGTGGATTCGATTTGCGATACAAACTTTGGATATGTCTTAACAAAGTGGTTACTTTCTTCTTTGGGAAAAAAGGAAACTTATCCTAATTCGCGCGTAAAGATTCAACTTCTAATTGGATTGGATGTTAGGCACGCAGTAAGACCCCGATTGGACAGAAGTTTTTAGATAAATCGAAAAAAAGAGAATTTATTTCCCTTTTTAGATTCTTCTTCTCTGGCGTTCGCGGTTGAATACAAACAAGGTAATTACGGATCTTTCCAGATAATGACATCTAACTCAATGCCTCGGAAAAATCGTCGCACAAAGGGATTCTTTATGGACGGTTTATCAGTTCTCAACCCTCCACCCCCCCCCCCGCCGCTCACTCACTCGCACTCTTTATGTACCACATTCTATCTCACTTTACGTACACATACAAGAGCTATAAAAAAGAGGTAGGAGATCACGCTCCCGCGGAGCGATTAATCGATGTTTTCCAAGGGACGTTCAAAAGCGATATCACGTTTACTCGCTTTTTTGCTCATCCACGAGCTACTGGTTGTTTTTGCTGGAGAGTCTTGGAGTTCGAGTGAGCAAACGCGCGTGCATATTCGACTGTCACCGAACCTCCTTGATAAGGACCGCGAAAGAAAGTAATTAACAGAGCCCGATAATACCTGTGCCAAGCAAAGCGGGAGAAGAATTTTGATGAACAGCGACAAATACGACACTTCATTTTACGCGTACTAAGCAGCTTGGCGAATGGACCTACGACCCGAGGGCAACGTTCGAATACGTGAATATTAAACGTTCAATATCGAGAATAATATGCATAAAGTAAAATGAACAAATAGTAACGCGTTAAAGTAATAACTTTGGTACCTCCAAACGAAACATTTGAAAATCAAATGCACAAATATTATGTATTGAATTAAGTGCAAACTTTTGTTTTCGTTATCATTAAAAATTCAACGCTAAATTGTGATCTCTAATTTTTATTCTTTATTTCACTTTAAAAGCAAGAGTCAAGGTAGAATAAATTAGAATGTTAAAGGTAGTTATAAAGTTTATAATATAATTCAGCGGTTATGTTATTTTTTATATAAAACAGAGGATATTTAAACTTTAAACATATACAAAGTCACAAAATTTTTTACAATAACTTTCTAGGCTAAATTTTTCAGTAGAGTACTGTTAAAAAAACACTGAAAATTATAGAAAGTGAAGTTTAAAATGTTTCTATAAATTTCTCCGAAGGCTGAAAATGTCTTGCTCAATTTAAATGTAAGTTTTAAGTGCTCGATGGTAACACTGAAAAAATTGAAACGTTATTAATTAATAGCATTTAAAAATCAAATTTTTTCATAACATTTAATAAACTACATTTATTGCATTTATCTCTGTTGAATAAAATCGCACGTTAGTGTTGCAACGTCGCGTATTGTAATTAAACAATAGTAGAAGAATTACTTCAGTGTGGACTGCCTATTAAAATTCATTCCCATGAACTACTCGCGCATCAAAACATACTTAGTTTTTACCAGTGCTTTCAAGATCTATCATTAAGCCATGATTCGCAAAAATTACGACCTTCGTTCTACCGACAGCAATAAATTGTTCGTTTGCTATCGTGAAACCGGGTAACGCGATTAATAACGTCTCAAGTGTAACAGCGGTAGAGACTTCAGCGATTTTTCACGGGGCCATATGAGGTAAGTTTTAAAATTTCGTGGTGTACGAGCTACGACGACAATGACGAGGAAAAGATATATACCGACCTTAGTTGACAGAGGGAAACGAACAAGTGCACAAGAAAGGGAGAGAAAGCCTCGCGGGAGAAATTAGGCCGAGAAAATTGTGAGGTATAACCGTAACCGTCTGAATATCCCGATTTTGCCTAGGGACGCTTAATGCAAAGAAAGCGAGAGAAAGAGAAGTACTCAGTAGATGAAAACCTGTACTCGTGACAGAACCGCGAGATAAACTTGATTGCAAACACCGAGTGCCTACAGATTTTCCATTAAAAGTATACATATGCCTTAGACTATTTCGGACTATAGGTGGTTCATGAGTGCAGCACTTGCATGATTTTTCGCGATAAGTTTAAATTGAAAAACCTATCTGAGAAGCAGTACAATTTTGTAGAAACAATTTTTAATCTACGCAGGATAATTGCATGAATATTAAATTTTTCAAGCAAAACAATATTATTCTGACGTTAAATTTCAAAAGTAATAACAATGGTTTACGTCATCTACTTATTTTCTACAAATGTGGATTTCGGATTCCATTATTCAAAGCCGGCTGATCTTACTCCTCGTCCAGATTTGGACATACGAAAAAGTTTAGCAATTAAATTGGCAAATGTAATACGAGCAAATTGTGTTATTGAAAAATGTAGAAAAGTAAGGCAAAGAGTTTAAGTCCATTCATAAGGGCTGCAGCCGCATTTAATTCCAAAGAGTTTCCCGGCATCACGATTCCTGGAGTGCGCGCAATCTCATCCCCCTGAGAACGTCCGTGGCCCGAGACCGCGGTACACAGCTCGTCTACGAGGTTATTACATTATGCAGCCGCGTGCCACTGGGTTGTATCGCTGGTGAAGCTCTCGAGTATAAGGTCATCGCGCGCAGTTTTACGGAAAAAATTTATGGCGCGTCGCTCGATCCGGAGGGAATCTACGCCTGCCCCTCATCCTCTGGCTTCTCGTAAGGACGACGGAGTGAAGGTATGAGGCGTCTTTGGTCTGGGAATCGCTGCTACCGATGGCGGCACCGAAGTACTGCAGCTTAACAATGTTTGCTTCTTTTGAACTATGGCGTTTGTGGCGCACGAGATAAAAGGGGTGACTCACCCAGATAGCCGCTCATATAAGATGCGTGGGTGCGACAGATAAATACGAACTCAACCTCGGACAAGGACTCCTGATGTCTTTTTCGGCTGAAGCGACAAGCGCCCGATCTGCCGACGCGGCGACGGCTTTAAAATACGCCGAGAAACGTTTTATTGCTTTCAGAACAAAAGACGCACTTTTACTTACTTAAACTTTTACACTTTTTCTTATTCGACGATTGACTTATTTTTGTTTACTTCGATAATGTACGATTTCTCTTGACGATCAAAATATATCGCTTTTAAATCGAGCTTACTGAGCGAGTTACGCTGGTAATACCGGACATCAACATAATGAAGTCGTGGTTTACGAGATTGAAATAATCCGGATGTAACTCTATTAGTTTTCTATCATTCAATTTTTTCTGAACGTGATAAAAACATAATTTTACGTGTATTATATTATAAAATATTTACAGTTTTTCAATTTACTAGATATTTAAGCTTGGATGCTCTTTTCTTATTTCTCTCTTCTTATTTCATAACTTTCTTTTATAAATGTTTAATATAAAAGCATAAAACTGGATTTTCAATTGCTGACTTAAAATTATATTATTAGAGCAACTTTAAAGTTCATAATTTTAAACGAGTGCGTTTTCAAAAGAATAGATTATTTCGTTCATTTCTTATTAACACATATTTTAAATATGCGAGTGTTCTTTAGAAAAATATATCCTGTCTGTGAAATAATGTATTATTTATATACAATATATGATTCTATACGATGAATTATAAAAATATCTTTTATCAGAAATAAGACGGTTGTATGATATTCATATTTAAGTACTTACATCGATATACTTGCTCTTCATTGAACGATATTAGATCCTTTTTCTCTAACAAAATATTTAAAAGCATTTCTTAAATTTACTTAGCTATTTATGCTGTTCCATAAGTTATTAATTTTTTTCTTTCGTTAAGCAAATAAAAATTATCCTTTTCTTTTCTCATACTTATTATGAAAAATTATTTGCCTTTAGAAATAAATTGTTTTTCATGGAAATTTTATTACAAATAACGCATGTTGTGTTTATGTAATAAAAAAATTTATAAATTAGAGACGTGTAGTGTAGCGTACGTGTTTAATATGTATATAAGATTAAAAGCCATTTTTTTAGTAAAAATATAAGATATACGTAGTCAGAGATTTGAGCGACTAAGCGTGTAAATATTTTACAAAAAATTTTGCATTAAATATAACATATATTTTGGTTTAGTACACGTTTTACGTAAAATTTAGAAAATCTATCTTGCAGCACCTGGATATAATAAATAATTAAATGAGACATTATAAACGATGCATATATTTAAAATGTTGATATCATTGTACAGAATAAAAGTTAAATGTAGGCCATTACATTTTACTGCAGTCTCAAAGAATTACCGAGCACTTTCAAATTTAATATAATCTATATTAGAATAATGTTTATCTTGGAAACTAATATATAAATAAGGCTGGTGAAGTAAGTTCTAGTATGTTCTACATCAATCAGAATTTTATTGCCCATATGTCGAGCTAATGATATTTACCCAATATTAAATGCTGCCTTCATGATCTATCTATGTAAATATTTATGTCGCTTTATCGAACACAAAGTACATTATCATTGACGGTTTATACGTTTGTATTTTACAGGCTTTTATCCGACAAAATTACGTCAGATTTATACCTCGTTTACCCAGGAGCTTTTCGTAAATGGTTGTAATCTTCTATCAGACGCCGGATGAAGAAGGACGTTGTTCTAGAACTACCCAAGCATCGCCTTACCGTATAATATTTTAAAGTAAGTTATCTTTTAAATTAAGTACCGGGTTTGATGACATACTGTTATTTCTATTAATGTGCCAATTTAACAGTAGATGAAAAGCTTACTTAATCAGTATTACAGAAGTTCATCATAGTACTTACCCAAGTTAAGATAATCGAATCTACTCCTGCGAGTCTTACATAAATGTTTTTACATGCTCCGGCTATGGACAACTTAAAACACTTTTTCATATTAAGGGGTCGTTGTTTCAAATTGACGTTCACCTACATTTGTTGACTTAAAAATGTTAACGAAAGTATTTGCACGCTCGTTGTTTTCAAATAAATATTAAACATTATTATTAAGTGCTTTACAGCGATAGAATTGCTCGATTTTCGAATATCCAGTATTCCTATATTGCAGACTCGCGCTTGGAACTGCGCCAACTCGCGTCTTCTCTTCCTCACTTAGTAATAAATCACTGCATGTTTTGACGCGAGTAAGCCTTATTTTGTCAACAATCCAAGACCCTATAGAGCTTGTTGCTGACTCCAATTTTTTTAAACCAGAAATTAATTTACGTCCGTATATTAAGAGCCTAAGAAATCCATCCGTAATTCGTCGAGTTTCAACAAACGCAACTTACTCTTGCTCCATCAACATAATCAAGGGATCTCGGACTAATATCATAAACGAATAATATCGCCATAAATAAATAGCGGAAATCGTAGGATCCTAACTTGGCCCATTCAAGAGTAATTACTAATTATCCAACTTACCTCCCGCAGCCAATGGTTCCCAGTCTTCCATAACATGCACGCAAGCCCCAGTAATAGTACTAGGAGTATAAGTGAAATTAAATAAAAGTTAACGATTCCAATGAAAATTAGTAGAACGCTCATGCCGATGTTCCAACTCTCTGATGCATAAGAGCTTTATGAGGCGTACACGGAGACAGTGAGATAGAGACCAGTATCCCTAATGGATTCCCGAAATCCGTATAATGGAGCGGCAAGCAGGAACACGAAGGCGTACTCGGGAAAGTCAGTAACCGGGGGTGAGCGTGTGAACGAGGGGGTGCGCGTGGTTAAGAAAGTTACGCACACTCGATGGCGCAGAGGTGAGTACATCGGCCTCTATTCCCTTCACCGAGCAATCGCACTTCGTGATTTTCCGCGTTCCCCGGATTCCATGAAATCGGGATTCCCGTGGTTTTTCATTCTCGAGATATAGACGCGCGCGTTTACCGCTCCATACGCGAAAAAAAACTGTACGCTGGTCGGGAGATTGTATTTTCCAAACGACTGTCAGCGTCCAAATTTTACATTCGAGCGCGGCTCCCTCGGAATATCGCAAGATTCGTGGGGGAAGTCAATCGCGATTGCTACGAGCCGATCTTATAGAACGTTCCTCGTTCTGTCTAAAGCGTTGGTCATACAGAGGTACATCGAGAGACGACGTACGGACTCTCTTGAGAATGTTTTTCGATAAATTAAGCGTCGAGATTAAAAAGTACACGGAAAAAAGTTTCATTCGCTTTAACTTGAATAACAAGCGAACTTTCTATATATATATATATATATATAGTGAAAACTTTTTACAGCTCGATATCGTCCACGTAAAGGAAAAACTTTTCAAACTAGGCTTTAAGCAAGAAGTACAAATCTATACAAGGTGTATATTAATGTTTTGGCGAAATATTATTGCTTCCTTTAAGTGCTCTTAACGAGTTGAGATGAAATTGAGGACGGTATTCTTTTAATAAATATGTGTTGATAAATAGTGCTGATGTTTTGAATAAGTTTTTGTATGGAATCTTCTCTTCGGTCAAAGTCATTTATTGAAATACAGCACGGAAGCATAAGCTTTAAATATTTTCATATCAACAATTTCAAGGAAACATTTATCTATACTTTTGTATGCTTTGATCTTTAATCGGTAAGAGATCACCAACATCTATTTTACGTTATCAGCTTACCTTAAAATATCTCCATCTTTTCTCTACGTTGTTATATTTGTATAAACGAAATTGGAAGAAAAATTTTTGCATTCTGCCATACATCTAAACTACAAGCTATCCAAAAGTACGTTCTTAAAATGAAAGAGACGTTCGAGGGTAGGTAAGGGCACAATTAAAAAGCATTTTCGCGTAGAAGCTCTTGTAATTAGAACGGACCACGAGCACATTATGCGGCAAGAAATGTGAAATTCGGAGCGGCGGTGGCTATGTGAAATTCGGTCCCACCGACGGTCCGCACCTTCGAGTGCCCGACTCTTTGTGGCCAGCCGAAGAAAATAAAGGGCGAGTATAAAAAAGAGAGGTGGAGTGGCAAAAGTATCGGGATGCACCCTTGTATACTTAAGGTTACAGCGCCAAAAGGAATAATGCATACGTAATATCCCGAATAGTTAACGCGTGAATTCTTCGTTTTTCCAGCGCTTACCACTCTTTAGTTCGGAACAATTTCCATAATATTTCGCTGAACGATGAAAAAAAGTAAAATGGAGAAAAGCGGATAGACGTGGCGTAATTAGGTTATGATCCGCATGATACATCAAGTGCATAATCCCCGCCTGCATCGCGAATTACAGGAGAAAAATCTCGACTTCGCCTCTTTCGAGTAATCCAGGGTTTCGGTCGTTCACTGATACCATGATAGCACAAGAGCTTTTTATTACTAGTCAGCGAAATGAGGATCCATAACAGGAAACAACGCTCGGGATTCGTCTCTGCCCTTCCAATTGTCGGCAGCCCTTTCTGTGTCCTTAGCGTTCTTCCCAGTGTGTTACCAAGAGGATAACGAAAATCATTGGCAGCTAAATGGATATCCACCATCCGCTTCCTTTACAGCGATCAATTCTACGAAAATTAATTGAATCCTTTAAAAAGAACGAAATGTGCATGAGATGAAAGACCGATGTTATCCGCAAGATATAACAACATGGGTAATGGTTTGTTACGCCCTTTTTACTTGGAATTTCTATCGAAGGAACAATTTGTACAAGTCGAGCGATTTTCTGTAAGCAAAAAAAGAGATGCGCGGGTCTCGGCTAATGACTTTCCAATCGATATTTTTATTTATTTTTAAAGAGGTAAGTAAAGAGCTTAACACCTTAAGAATAAGAAAATTATTCATATATCTAGTAACTTCGCATATCGAAAGTAGTGGTCGATATGAAGCTTGAATACGTTAGGCAAAATTTGTAAATTCAAAATCCAATCTAGATGATAACGTTGTTTCAAATTTTAAATTCTGGATACGTAGTAAAGATCTGTAACAACGATGTCATTCTTATTTTTAGCTACTCTACACACACACACATATCGATAATTGAGCATTATTCGAAAAGTATTTTATCATTCCTTACAACCACTTTTCCATGTGAATTAAATATTAATGCCTTAAAGTTGCCGATCTAGAATTCTAAGAAGGTTTAAAAACTATCAATAAAATCAATTTCATTCAAGATTGCGTTTAAACAAAGGCAAAATAGAAAAAAATGAATCATGGCAAAAGTGGCATGATATTTCTTGACAGCAACTGTGATATATTAACCTCCTAAATTTTGCAGAGAAACTGGTATCGGAAGTTCAGCTATAGTCGATTGGATACCTTCGATCCTAAAAAGGAATAAATACAAGCATAAGATAAGAAAATAAGAAGGCATTGGCTGACATGTCCTGATTACGTCTATAGAGAAGGAAAAAGCATTTTTATTTTGCCGTGCAAAATAAAAACAGGAGCTACGGGAGCAACGTGATTTGTCAACGTCAAACTGAGAAATATTCGCAATAGAATCAAAGGATGTACATGTAGAGAGTAAAGGACACGATGCAAGAAAAACAGAGTCCGATACGAATATTCAGAGGTTTATAAGTGCGATTTCCTCGCTGCGGATTAGTAGCTGTTGCGTTAATGAAAAAGGAATTATAACCAAGACGATTTTCAAACTCATACATGCCACTCTCTCTCTCTCTCTCTCTCTCTCTCTCTCTCCTCTCTCTCTCTCTCTTTGTCTTTCACATACACACGCTTTCGTGGCATTTGTTCCCGACAATTGATGAGGGTCCTCGACAAAAATTCCGAAGAATGATCCTGATCAATACGTTACGATGTATATGCGTATAGGTGAGAGCGGCAGCCGAGAGGACTAACATTTATTTCTCCGTGGAAAAGAAAGAAAAAATTTATTCCTCGTGGAAGAAACATTCATTCCTGGATCCCGACGCGCAACATCGCCAAGCTTTCTGCCGGCGGTGATTGCCCCGTCGATAAAATCTCGCGTGTCGCCGTTCACGTGGGCTCAAACAGAAATCGTTAAAACACCGACGTTCCAGCCTCGAAAAGCGTTGGCGACGTGTAGCGGGTCGGAGTCACTCTTTGCCAGTTTTATAATAGACGACTGAACGCTCCGCCGATTTCGATAAAACAGGCAAAATGTAGCAATTTAAATTGTTTTACCGTTTCTTTATTGAGCCTTTGCACTTGATCTTTCAAAAGCCTCTATGTGTCTTTTATTCATTGTGAAAGAAATAAAAATTATATTGTCGAATAAACATCAATTTTGCAAAATAGGCTGACCAAACATATTTTAAACTCCTAATGCTTATTGAAGCGAAGATCAATTCTTTTTAATAAAGTTTTATTTAAAATCTTCCCAAATGAAAATTTAACAAAACATCTTTTACGAAAACAAAAACATTTTTTAAAATAATAAAGACTTACCTATACCAAACAGAAATCCTTTTTTCTAAATTAATTCTAAATAAACGTTATAATTCGTTATTTCATAATTGGTGTCAATGTCTCCGTTTCAAGATTTTATACTTTAGCTCAGCAAAAATTTTTATTATAATAGTCCACGCTTGCAAGTCCATTATGGTAAAATATAAACGGAATATATTTATTAATTTTTAATTCAATGAAAAAAAAGAAATTAAAAACACGTGAACGATCCAATAAGGGAATATAATTAAATTTTATTTGGTTTCATTGCTAAAAACGCATTTATCCAAATCAGTGAAAAGTTGAGCTCCCTCGGTAAAAATACACAGTTTTTGTTATTTGTGACCCGCTACAAAACAACATTGTAAAGATAAGAACAGAAAAAATCGAACAGAAAAAAATTCCATTCGTCCAATTGCGTATATAGTCTATAACTTTGAATATACAAGAATTTAATTAAAAACTAAATTGTATTTTATAATTAAATATTATGAAAACGATATTAATTACTTTCATTATTTTAATTCAGGCAAATATTTTTGGAGACTTATGTTGCATATATCATCGAGAAATATTGGCGACCTTATATAAATTTTGGAATTTATTAAAATATTAAGAAATTAATATTTTTTAGAGTTTTATTATTATATTAATATATTTAATAAATGTTATAAAACACTGTCAATATTTTTTTTAATGTACGTGGGATAATAATTAAATAAAGTATTAAATTATTACACTTAAGAAAATCCTTCATATTTGTTTCTGTCGATTAAAATATATATATTTTACATTTTTTTCGATACCACATAATATTTTATTATTATAACATGATATCATCACTGAATAATAGTATATTATTAATTGAATTTTAGCTGCACGTTAATGTTTTGTTTTAATAATTTTATTATAAATTAAACATAATTAATTATGATTTATATGTGAAGTAAAGGCAAATACGTACATAAATTAAATTATAAGTAAAATCAAATAAAGAATGAAATTAGTGTTATTTTATTGAATTATTATTAATATTATAGAATAAAATTTTCGAAAATGCTTCAAAAAATTCACTCTTCTTTTACGATACATACGAAAGATACGAACCCCCGAGTTCAATTTCCGGATGAGTAAAGCCAACCTACTTTTTCAAGATGTACTGTATTTTTGTGGTTCCATTTGGAGATGTTTAGTATTAAATATAATTATAAATAATGAAATTACATCTATAATTATACATCTAGTCTTCATCAAATTATCATATCTACTTTATATCCAAACCTAACAAAAATTATAAAGAAATAATAAATATATGTTAATAATGACATTCTAGGAAATTAGAAATTTTCTATCGGAGTTCAGAAAGAATATTTAGAAAAATTTTAAATAAGGTTAAATTTAACAATTTTAAGTATTCGTCAATTCATAACTGATCATAAATTATTAATTATCACAGTATAAAGAATTATCTGTACGGGAATTTGGTAATAAAAAATGTATTACAACCTACAAACTATATAAATTCATATAAATTTTAGTGTAACATAATTTTTAAGTGTGTCAAACTATCCAAGATAGAGATGATGTAGTAAATTCCAAAGGCTTTTTTTAGAAATTCACATTTTACAGAATTTTGTATGCAAAACCCTGGAGCGGATCATATAGATTCTAACATCTATACCTGTATACTGAATTCAAAGTAAAAGCTAGTAGAAGAACACGTATACCGTATTACCAAGAACTCGATCCTAATGAACATAATGTACTATCCAATCAATAAATCAGAGCATATAATAAAATTTTTATTTATGTTTCTTATTGAATCACTCAAACGAATGTTTCTATTTCTTTTGGCTTAGGGTATTGCCTTTCATTAAAATTTATGCCTATCCACCTATTGCGATTTAATCTCGAGCTAATTTTTAGTTAAAATTTTAGAAAGTTTGTTTAATTTTACCTTAATCTTGTTAAAAATGATTATTTCAGTTATAGCTAAACATAGAATATAAGTTTCTTTCATTCAAAATTTACAAAAACGTAGTATCCAATTAGCTTATATTTACAAGACATAACTTTTTTCTTTTATAATAGTCATATTGCTTAAATTTTTTAAAAGATTTTTTATAGAAATAGTTGTATAACTTCAAGTAATCATCAAACTTATTTCTATGTTATAAAAATTAAGAAAGAATTTTAATTTTTAATTGTTATGATATAAATTTATATCTCGAAGTAAGCGAGAACGTATCTGAAAAATATGAACAGAATGAGAAGGAATCTGATAAAACTATTAAGCGAGATAAAAATTAAGAAAGAGACGCTATGCATCGCATTAATAAAGAGAAAAAGCGATCGGAATGAACAGCAATTTATGATACTTACTGTTCTTGAATAACGTCGGTATGGACGCATTATTTAAGTAATCGACTGGATGGTAACAAATGTAAATACGAAATCTTAAGCGAATCCTTAATGTTCACAAGTTTTTTCACGACTTTCTCACAAATCTGAACTGTGTGATAAATTGTGGCGTACTTTAAACCAAATTTTAGTTAAAATGTTTAAAGTTGAACTACATCACATGCAATTAAATACATTTTTAATACTTTTTTCATTTATTACCTTCACATATTTTACTGCGTTTCGATGATTCTTTTATATTATACCTACAATCGAAAATTTAGTCTCATTCGAATGATTACTTTTACTTAAAAATCGATTATCAACGAAAAATAATATAAAAATAATCAAATTAATAATACAAATATGAAACCAAAGAAGCAGGTTACTCCTTTTTAAAAGTATATAAATACTACTGAAGTTATATACCGTAAATCTAGGATATAAAATATTGGATACTTCAAAATTATTTATAAAATGTAGGAAACGCTAATCACCGTCACATAAAATTGGAATAAAATAAAAATAATACAGTTAAACCTGTTGATTGCATTTATATTTCTATAGGCATAATAGGGTACGATTCAAAAGTCATTCGAATAAATTAGCCAATAAGAATCCATATATTTGTAATAAACGACATTCGAAATTTATTTCTCGACGAACTTTTATACGCATATTGAGAATACCGAATAAAATAAAAAAATTAACATTTATATGAAAGCAACAAAGTTTTTAAACTTTTTTAAAGTAGTTGAAATTTTATTATAAAAATATAAGATATTTTATAAAAATGTTTATTTGCACACCTTAAAATGAGTTCCGTATAAATTTATCAAGTTATCCGGATGAAATTAGCATAGAAAATATTTTGAAAAATATCGACAGCAGTCTTGTTCATCTACATCATTTCAAATAAATCAATGACACGAAAATCGATCAGCCATTTAAATTTACGTACGCAGCATAAAATTATGCACGAGATTCAGGTATTAAAATTCGAGCCGCAAGAGGTTAAGTTGCGTCGAGATATGGCCATAAACCACGCCGTAAAGAATAGCCGAACGTTGAGCTTCACAGCGCAGAAAGACAAGCAGCTGTCAAGTAAAACAATTGAAGGGCTTTCGTTTGCATCGCTAGATGTAAGCCCCAACTGCGAACGTATACACTTTTTCCTACAAGCATCCATCGAGTGAAACTGAGCGCGGAGACTCAAGGATGTTTGCTGTCGGTACCCTAAAAGCAGCTGAATAATAGCCAAAAAATAAACGAAAATTTTGATGAGTGCCGAGCAAATAGATGGGCATTATTTGTGTAGTGCACATCGGAGTATCGATCAGCTCGGGTGATTCGTTACGCCGATGGAGATTAAAGCCGAAGCTTTTTATCTGGAGGATTAGCTCAATCCTCGATTTTCCATTTTTCTCATCAATGAGAAAAGTTTACAATATGAGCATTGTTACCCATTTTATTAGGGTGAGAGTCGGCTTTTAGATCGTATATATTCTTGTATTTTTTATAAAGTCATGTAAAAGAGTTTAATTACACAAAGAGGCAATGGCGACTAGATTTAATAATAGTTCATTTAAAAAAAAAGCATTTGTCTCTGAACGGTACAATTTTATATTACAAATACCGCTAATGCGCCACATCATTGAGTAACGAATTTTCATTCATCAAACAAGTTTTCAGAAGTTCATTAAAAGGAAAAAGTAAAAAAAGAAACACTTTTTCCGTTGAAAATTTTTCAATACAAATTGGGTGCTTTTATCGTAGAAAATATACTTGTACGCTATCGAGGCTGCGAAAATGCAGTTTGCCCTCTCTATACGCTGCAACATCAAAGGCTAACTTTTATAATTTTTAATGCATCAAATGACGTAGCATGCACTTTTTTTTAAACCACTTAATGAAAGAAGGTAACAATAATGAAACTGAAACTAACAACGTTTACGCAAACGTTGTCGGCGTGCAAAATGCAGCATAATGGAAATGTATTCGAAAGGAATTTCGTGTTGCCGATGTAGTGTAGAGGCTTCCCTCGCGCAAAGCATCTCGAAGAATGTTCTCGCGTTGTCAGGAAGATCGGCAGTTACCCTCTTCCTTTGGAGCCTCTGCTTTCAATTACCGCGCGATTTCCTCCTTTTAACCCTACGTCGACTGGAATGACTCCCTTATAGCCTCGACTATTTGTGCGTGTGCCGCACACGGACGGCTTTCAAGGTGTAGCATTGTCAAAAGTGGCCCACTCCATGGAGCGCGGCCAAAATATTCGACGAAGCGGGCTATTATCTCAGCGGGTAGGTGAACAATTGGATTTTTCATCCCCGTCCTTTTTCACCCGCGCTATAATGAGTGCGTTCGCGTGGAGTGCGTTTCGTTATCACGGAGGCTTATGATATCCTCGGTATTATGTTCTGCAACTGGCGATTGTACCAACGTGAGTGCATTCCGTGTAAAGGATTTCCACGATTAGCTCCACCAACAAATTCTGCGGTGAAATAAAAACGAAGAGGATGCATCATCAAGATACTCTAACTATTTCCTGGATATGTATTATTATCTTGGAATAACAAGTTACATAAATGTTCTTGTCGTTCTTATTTTATCGATAGCTCGTAACGATAAAAGTATTGAAACAGAAGTTAATTGCATTATTAATTTAAATACGGATTTCAAACTTTGACACTTCAGGACACGTACTATAGCCAGTTTTCATTTATACGGCTAAGGAATTCATCGTTCTTACTGTTTTTGTCCATTAGCAGTAATAAAGTATTCTTTTAAATTAAGATTTAGTTGATGAATTTGAGCTAGAAGATCCAGCATGAGTTTTATTCGCCCTATTAAACTACAAAGTTTTATTATGCAGCTATATACACGTAGAACAACTGTAAAATTTTTCAAGTCATAAAAATGAAAACTTTTATAATATCCTCTAGTAAGTGGTAAAGTTCAAAATTCCTATTTCAACGATACACTCATTGGTTAAATAAAGTAAAATTTTTCTTTTAGGTCCATATAAAGCCACAAACGATACTTAATACAACCAACTTTTCATAGGAAAATTCAAAAATCTTTTTAATTATACACAGAGCTACTTACCACTATCGATATTTTCTTACAAATTGAAAATTAACATACGTGCACATGTTTAATATAAATTTTTTATTTTAGAACTATAAATTCGTGTTCTTAGGCCTGGCAACGTTTCACTGGAGGATAATATTTATAAAATTATTATTCTGTTAACGACGTGAAAAATATTAATTAAAATAATTTCTACGGATAAAAGAATTGAATGGAGAAAAGGTGAGTGAATCTTCTATCGGAACGTTCCATGGCGATTACTCTCAAATGATTAGAAGTAAAAGGGTTTGATCAATACTTGTTAAACTGTGGATATATATTTGACATAGCGTTGAATCCTTCATATGATCAAATATATTATATTCTGCAGATATTCGCAAAGAGGTCTTTATCGGATCCTTTGTATCCTCCATTTTAAATGATAGAATTAATTGAATTGAATTAGCTAGAATAGGCAAAGCGTCTCGGTAGAAGTTCTCCATAGAAATCGAATATTAAACAAAAAACGAAGCGAAAGAATTCGGATAACACAAGTCCTCGTCTTTCACGTGCGTAAAATTAGCTTTTATATTATACTGTGCGATTGTTCGCGCATCTGCACTGACCATCGACCCAAAATGAACGAGTGCATCATGATTTTACATTAACCAGGACAGCACGCGCGAATCCCCATTACCTCTGCAGTTATCGTTATCGTTAACGTCAATTTAATCGGGAGCGTTCCCGTGCGACCATCCGTGAAAAAGGAAACCGTGATTGCCGCGGGCCAAAAGACGCGTTCGCACCTCCGTATACGAATAGCACACATGTACGCCGAAAAATAGAGGTTGAGCAAAAGGGGCGTAAATCGCAGGGTTTGTCGCCGATGGGTTCAAAGCCACGGTGTCTACGTAACTCCGGAGAAAGTCGAAAAATGGGAATCGCTAAGAGCCACGCCACCTCGAGCCATTTTTCTCAGACCCGTCTCGCTTTAACTCGCTCTTCCATGCTGCATTTTCGTGGCTCTTCGGTAATGGAGCTGAGATTAATGCGGCACCGTCAAATTTGTCGCGTCCGGGTAATGATAAAGGTTTCTAGAGAGGGAGTGACAGATCGAGGGGCCGGGAGGGATAACGCAATGGCAGTGAAGACGTTGAGGGGTGATCTGGCAAAAGAGACAAGCATACGAGAGAAGAACAACTGCAGCTCGACTCTTCTTGCCCAGAACTTTTACTTATTTTGATATAATGTTCATGCGCACCCGTTCACGCTTGAACGCTCATTATCCGAGAAATGGATAAAAGTATTTCGTACGTCCACTAACTGCGAGTCAGACTGTACTTCTAAGTTTTTTTATCATCTTTCGTTTAGCTTTTCTTTGTAGAAACAATTTTAAATAAAAATATCTCTCATGGATTTTTGTATACTAATTAGCACGAGGAAAAAGCTCTCAAAGGTCTACAATGATCTCATAAATATTTAGAACTTATTTCTTTGATTATGTGATTGTACGATAAAGAAGTTCTGTAATTAATTAAAATTACATTCTTCGCTACGGCGATAAATAACACGAAAGATACATTCAGATTTAATAAGAGATTAACGTGATTTATTGAATCGAATTAGTAATCATCGCTAATCCGTTTTTACGTACTATCAAATTGTATTAAAAATTTAATAAAAAATTTGATACAAGCGCCAAATTGAATTCAATATTAATACACTTCATTAGTAGTCTGAAAATTTCTTTTTTTGAAGAAATTGCCAATTTAAAACTAGCTATAGCGTGGTTTTTTCAATTAATTGCTATAGTATGTTTATAAAATTCGTCGTAGACGGGACAAATTTTTTGCGATATATTTTCAAATGGATGTTTAAATTTCCACAAAAACTTGACTGTAACTACACAATGTTGTGCTATAAAATTAATTGAAATTACAAGTAAATAAAACTACTTACATATTTTAGTAGCTACTTAAATAAAATTACCTTAAATAAAATTACATTTATAAAATAATTAATACTACTTACGTAAATTCTTTACAGAATCTACAAATTAACTAAAAATTTTGTTATTTGTACGGCAGGTTAATTGTTATCGGAATAAATCTATGAGTTTTAGCTTGAGATATCCAAATATGAATAACAATTTGTCTACGGACGTATCGATAGTTACAAATGTACTCGGTCTATCAAAATCACATTTAAAGAACCAAATAGTTACTCCTTTCATATTTCACTCTATAACATCATCTAGGCACACAGATATGTGCACTAATCCTCATGCCAACGATATCAACTTGGTCTCCCGCAAAGCAGATTTCCCATACATCTCCCTTCGTAGACCGTGACGGCAAAGTAAAATCAATAACCCGCTATACGTGAAACCCATGTACGATGTCCTCGGCGTTGAAGCAGCGGTGGCGTCAGCAGCGGCATGCAAGTTTCTCACGAATTTCCATGATATAAAGAAATTTCGCAACGACCCTGTAAAATCACGTGAAAGCAATTTCTTATGTTAGTCCACGGTTGACGCCTGCGCAGTACCGAAAGCGAGGGCAACGCAGGGCCGTGTCATTAAGAGTTATCGCACTCGGGTGCATTAGGGGAGCTCGTTTGATAAGAAATACGACGGCTAATTTCCTTTAAGATCCGCGAAGACGCAAAATTAGGAAGTCACCGGACGTGGAAGGTAATTCAAGGAGGAACGTGGCGTATCTCGAATCACAGAAGCATCGGTCGCCAGTCAAAGGACAGATCACAAGGACAAATCGTGGAACGAGATGTTGGTCAATCAAGCGGAAACCACTCGCCTCCCACACTTCACCAGAATTTCCAACTGTCCGCATCTATACGATTTCCATCGTTTGTTCACGGAGGACATTAGGGTGCGACTTTTTTTCCCGGCGTCTTTGTTTTTTCCTTTGGGGCACGGTTCGCTCGAGGAGATGCAAAAACTTTCCCAATTAATTTGCAAAAAATATTTTAAAAAATCCAAGCACTCGTGTACCGGAATTGAATCGCCATTGTTTCGTTTCCTGGCAGTTCACTTCGCGACCGTCGTTACATTTTTCCGACGGCGAACGAAATTTACGACGCTGAACGTTATGAATTCGTAGTTAAGCAAAACTTTTATTGATAGTTTATGGCCTAATAAAAAAAGAATTTCGAATGGAAAACACTTTATCATATTGTTTGCAACTCAAGGATTCGAAACCTTTTATGTGCTTTTATTATAACTTGGCCGTGAAAGACTGAATAGTAATTCAAATAAAATTAATTTTCCGATGAAATCTATTAAAGTGACTTTGTTAACAAGAAACTATTTAAGAAAATGTCATTTTGTGCCATAAATTCTATTTTATTGTCTCAGTATTATTATCAAAAATGACGATTTCAATACGATTGACATTAAATAGCAATTCAGAGACTAAGGGTTCTTTTGAAAAAAGGAGCTTGTCATTTGTATTCAATATCGCTGACATTATGAAATGGCATTGTCAGAGATACTAGTAAATAAAAATTAACGAGTCCCCATTGTTGTAAAATTCTGCTTTTCGTGTTTCTTAGGCGTATTTGCGCATAACTATAAAATTTGCGACCAAACGCCACAATGTCAAACTATTCATTTGTAACAATCCGGGAAAGTCAACATCGCTCCTGAGTGAAAAACGATCTCCCGCATACGTCATATAAAAGAAAGTACTTGTCCCCAGACGCGCGGCATAAAAAGTCGCGCTAACCTAACCAAAAACTACAGAAATTAACGAGTTCGGAATGTAGAAATGAAAAGAAGGTCAAGTCTTCGCGCTTTTGTAAACACTCTTTCACCCTCCGGATACTTCGGCCTTCTTTTCACGTCCTCATTTTTTGCATCTGCTGTTGCCGTTGATGCACGCGCGACATGTACGACGCGTACCCATCGTTAGCCACGGCCCGCTTTTATTTGCGGGTTAATTTATTATGCTAATTACTTTTACGAGTGCACTTGGCCGCAGCAGCGTCTAGTTTAGTTAGCCCCAGACTGCTCGAGTCACACTACTGGGTTCGCAAGCGTCCTGTATCCATCTCTATCTCCTTTCTCTCCTATTCTGATTCTCTCATTCTTGAAGATAAGTGAGTTACGAATAGATAGATAGAGAGCTACAGTAAGGGAATGTGTGTGAAAGAGAGAGAGAGAGAGAGAGAGAGAGAGTGATGACGAATGAATTCGTTCGGTACAGTTGCTCCTTTGGATACAGGCTTGAAGTAACTCGGCGAATGCACTTCATTCGCGAGTTCGCAGAACCTTCTCGTAAATCGAGTAAAGGAATGCCAATGAACGGTAACTGTAGAGGCTGAGTACGCTGAACAGCCATTGCTCTTCTTTCGATTCTCGTTCAACTTCTTACACTGTATTTCTTTTAGACTTTATTCGTTCGGTCTATCCTCAATGGCTCTCTTCCTTCTTTCGTTACTATTGTCTTAGCCATCGATGCACAGTAAGCAACACATTCGACTGCAATAACAGTCAGTTTGTCTCCAAAAGTTTTCTCAACAACTTCTTCATAATTAAGAAAATTCTATGATTTTGCAATACAATATCTTAGATTCATAATATTTATACTAATTCATTGAAACTAATTCGTTAAAAAGTTTGAATAATTTTAATAAATTACAAGAATTCTTTAGTCTATGAATAATTTTAAGTTCATTATAAGTCACTCGTATATCTTGTACTGAATTTCGAGAAACTCACAAATAATTACATTTTTAATTGCCCCAAAAATAGAAATATATATGATCATTTGTCCAAAAATTTAGTCACAGTTTAAATGCATAATTGTAATATTTGAATAACTGTATAGCGAGACATTATCATTTTATAAGAAATAAATAAATTTAATGAGTTAAAATCAATAACAACTGTATATATGAAATGAACATGCATAATTATATACCTAATTATTGCATATATATATATATATATATATATATATATATATATATATATATGTATGTATACATACATAATATATATAATTATTTTACATAATATATATACATAATTATTTTTAGTGCTTTTTATTCAGTTAATGTTCCTGCTGAAAATATTTTAGAAATGTATAACTAATGAATCGAGTGTAATGTAAAATAAATATTCCAATCGAGCGCAAATCTCAAAAAGTATTATATTTTTCGAACAGCATCTCACTAATAATAACTTCATTAGTTAAAATCAAAATTCATTTAAAATGTTGTTGATGCACAATACTCACGAGGATTTTATTACTTTTGTTCTACTTTGTGAAGAAGTAATTCTTGTTTTCCGTTTCTTTTTCTAATTCTTTCTGTTTTCTTTTCACTTTGTTCGTCAATCAGAAAATCATTCATATAAATGAAAATAATTGGAATGAAATAAAAAGGTATAGCGTATAAATCTTTATTCGTGTCAAGGTAAATAATTATAATCAATTATGAAAATTGACTAGCTGTATTGTGTTAATATAAACAAAGTATTATGTATAAAAAATATGTGTGTTATTTAATAAATGTAAGAGCATACACAGTTTGAACATTTTATCATTGTTTATATAAGATAATAATGCATCAAGTAAAACGCACTAAATTACTACTTATAAAATTTTTATGATTATTCAAATTATTGTCGAAATCTTTGTGTTTATGTCCGTCTTCATTAAGAATTTTAACACGAATAAGCTCTTGCATATATAAAAGGCTCGAATAAAAAGTTTATTAAAAGTGAAAACAGTAATATGACATCGAGTCCCTCTAATTCGCGAAATTTCATTACCGCTTTTATATTGTTGCATATATCATTTTCGCAATATGTTTTTTAAGTATTCGAAACTTTCTATCATATTTTCGTGACCTCAAAAATTCAAGAACCACTAATATCAAGCAATTTTGTGTTAAAAATCAATGAAAAACATTTTCTAAATATAGATTTCTTTTGAACGTACCATAGCGTAGCTTTAAGTCTCCTTGAATTTTATAAAGTAAACGTGAAAACGACAAGAAACTTCTGATAAGAAGGTGAGCTTTCGATATAAATCTCGTTGCCATGAAAATTTTGCTACCATTATACATACCACTGGACTGATAAGCGCATGCCAAACGAAAGACGACGAAAACGAAAGAGTAAGATGATAGGAGAAAGTAAGAGAGTAAATGAAGAAAAGAATAGAAGGTGAGAAATCCGATTAGCGAGAAAATGGAGGTAAAAATCATGACATTTTTCCGGAGTAAGGGTTTTATTTGGATTGCCAATGATCGCACAGTTCGAAATGAGGAGGTGGCACGAGTTCGGCAGGTATCCCACTGTAGTCGAGGGTCTAGGTGCCAGAAATCTGGCGCGCGATAACACCGAAGCTCGCTCGCTTCCCCATTATCGAACCAACCCTCTACATCTGGGATTACCTTTCCTTCGGATAAAACGACGCCAGCCGAGGTTCCTTTACTCCAACCGTCTTCGCTCTTCCACGTACACGCATTGCAATACAAGCCGTGGGAACAGAGAGAGAAATGACTTTCCAGAGCTTGTTGCCCGAAGTAGAAAGCGAGAGCGAGATGGTGACAAATTGGGGAGACTTTCTTTTAGTCTGTAGGAGAAAACCGAGGAAAGAAGCCTTGAGAAATAGTGCGCGGTATACGTAGCGAAAAAAAAAACAATGCTAGATTACGATATGTATAAAGTATGAGAAAGAGATTTATTGAGGCCTATACATATTTATTAATCCTCTCTCTCTTTCTCTTTCTCACACTTGGATGCATGCTTGGCTTTAATGTAATTAGAGATTGCAGATGTACGTTTCATCGTTATTTGGAATGATTTATTTTTCGAGAATGGGATGTATTAAATAAAGTATAAGTCAAAATATTTTTTACAATTTCACTCATGTTATCTCGGAATGCTTTTGATAAGAAAATATTGAAGGAAATAATATCGAAAAGAATATTTATGTTTATCGTCTGATGTATGTATTGAAATAAATCGGATATTCAATTGTAGAGTTTACTTATTCATGCATTTCATAAAACTTAATAATTCCTTGAAGCTTTATTCAAAAGACGCAATCCCAATACATTATTTAATTTATATGCATTTTCTGTATAATAATGTTCTCGATTCACTGAAGATGAAATATAAGTAACAAAGACTGATTTGGAAAATGAATCAATACAATAAACTTACGTAGTTTTAAATTTCATAAAACTTTAAGAAATATAAAAGAATATCCAAATTAACAGTTCTAACTTTTAAGCTCGTATAGATTTTTTTACTTTTATCTTTTCTATAATCTTATTCTCCTTAAGATATTTCTGAGTATCTTTCTTCAACTGTGCTCTTGATTTAAGAAATACCATCTCCTTAAGGATTTCATTAATTTGGCCTGCTTACAGCAAACAATATTACGTGGCTCCTGAATTATAGAATAACTGCTTGATCAAGAAAAAAGTTAAATATCGAATCTCGTGACAGCGAACGAAACCAAAAAATAACGATAAAATAATTTTAATCCGTCTTGGACCAAAATTCCTATTATTCGTTGAGCGATTTGATGCGCTTATATGTCAAATTTCTTGCAGAATAATTACATTCTGAGTGGGCAGCTACTTACTTCCATAATAAACTTTAAGCCTTACAGAAGTTCAATAAATAATTTAACATTCACAGTTTTCGTAAAATATAAGTACTCTTTACATTTAACTGAGAAAGAAAAATACAAAGTAGCCTTATTTCATTTGTTTGCTATATCGACTCAATATTAAAATACTAGTTTTCTAACTAGTGTTATCTATACACTGATTCTATTTTTAATATTATAATTAATACTCTTCCAAATACAGATATGTTTCAGTTACGAATTAATTTTTTAGTTGACGTAGCCTTTATATAAATTTATTTTATAAATATAGGAGGTTATTATTTAAAAGAATTATTAAAAAAAATGAACTTAATCTAATTCTAATATAAAAATTGAATTATATTAAACGTTGAAGCTATCGATCCTATGAAAAATACGCAGTATGCCTATACTAAACGTATCCTAATTTAAATTTAAGATAGAATTTCATAATAAATTATGTGAAAATGTAATACTCGAAGCACAGAGTTTGTTATTAACAAGAAAACTACATATTAATTCTTTAGAATTAGTTTTCTTGGAATTTCAAATATCATGAAAATGTGAGTTCCATTTATGAGAATAGTACTCGAACTTGGTACAGAAAGTGCTTTGAACTAGTTTTTAATAATATTTTTGACGTTCAACATTGTTCGATTATGACGATTGTTCGGATGAGTTTTCAGTTTTGCAACAAGGGAAAATATATACGGATTGCAGAAAAACGAATATGGAAGTTGTATAGTTGCTGAAGTAACCATTTCGGTTAAAAATTTGGTCACGGAGGTAACGGGGTGACAAAGAGCTTGCCGTGATGGAGCATTCAAGAGTGCGCAATCTCCGGCCGGATATGATTCCTCGGTCAAAATCTCTTCAACGCTCGAATGATTCAAATTCAACCAGTGGCAATTACTCTGACTCTCAGACATCTATCAGACCTAAGGAAAAGCTTTAAATTAGTTATATTTTTATCCGTTGTAGATGCGAGATCTCCCATAATAAGGTTTCTTTTTCACATTACTACGTACACTCAAAACGGCTGAAAACCATCTAAAAATGTCTGTTATTGACAAAGTATAATCTATGTAGGTTGGCTTTGTGTCTTTACAATCTTTTATCGCTATTGGTAAGTCGACGCAGAGAGCTGCTCGATGTATCATTTTTTATATTTGTAACGCGATTCAACGAACTATACCTAAAAATTTACCATCGAACGAGGTGTCCTCATTCTATCGAGTACAAATTTATACGAAACATTAAATATCAGCATTGACAGAAATTAATTTTTCTCGTTTATTAATAGTGTTATAACAGTGTTTTAATTCTTTAAACTGCGCAGATTATTCCTTGATAACTATTGTATAATAGTTATCGACAAAATGCTCTGATCTTACAAATGCAAATTTACGATTATTGAACTTTAGATTATAAAAATGGAGAATGGCTTCTATTCGATTTATCAGTAGTAATATAAATAAACATCGTTACGTAGTAAACGAACTTACGTAGGTAAATACTTATTTATTCAATTTTGAATTTCTAACATGCTCGGGGTCGAATTTATTAAAAATGAAATCGAGTGTTCGATGTGCGTACAATGCAGACAAAAGCGAAAGTTAAAGGTACCGGTAGCATCGCGACGTTTACTTGCTTCGTGTTTCTCGCAAATATTTCCTTAAGTAAATCATTATAGTATTGCTGGGCTATTGTCGTCCTTTATGCCTCCCCAAGAGATAACGGTGATATTGTTGGTAACGACGTCATTAGGCAAGTCGACTGCGTACCACGAACTCGAGGTCGTCGCCATGAGCGAAGATACATCATACAATTATCTCCTCCGTGGTATGTATAAGCTTATATATGGAGTTGCATGATCTTGTGGCACGCGTCCGCCGTCGACACAATTAAGTTTTCCATGTCCGTGATATCGTTGACTCATTATTATGCTCTTCGTCTTTCGGCTCGTACAATTATACAACTCGTGTAGAATCCGCCAGTAAACCAAAATTATGGCAAACAAATACGGGACAATGCGGATTTAATCATCGTACTTTCAATACGATCATAGGTTAGTGGGAATTTTTCGAGAAACTTCGCAAGTACAACGTGTACACTCTTAGTTAATGTTACTAATGAAAGCGATAACTGATATGGTGATGTAATAATTATTTCTGGACCACTTGTTATTTTCAAGAACAGAAATAATTGTAATGCTACAACGTTACACTGACAGACAAACACATTTATACCATATGCGAAGTTGTTATTGTTGTGGTTAGTACACCTCGTTGTACATTCTAGTCTATTCCCGGCCTCTGATTGTCACAACATAATCGGGATTTGACATTCAATTTATTTGCACACATACATTTACGTATATACGTTGCTAAGTTTTAACATGTATAACTTGCGATAAAGTACATCAGTGTAAAAACGCGAAGGACTTTGTTGATTATTTATAAAGCTACCTGTAATTCTACATGAAAGTTATTTATTTCAGTTGTGTTTACATAAGTATTTTCACAAAACACTAACGTTTAAACGCTTTCATATTGTTCTTTATAATACCATTTTATAAAATTTCTGTAAAAGTTTAATACAAGTATTTAGATACGTATTATGTTCTTTTCCGACGAGCAGAAAATTCTTTACTTTTGACTAGAAAAGAATTTCAATAGTATATCCGTTCATAAAGAATTTACGCTCTTTTCAAGTAATTTATGATTAAATGTCGAATAAAACAAGCTCGACGATTGACTTTTAGTGTATTGTATTTCAATCCTTGACAAAGATTAACTTACTCCTTTTATATTTCTGATGTGAGGAACTAGAGTCTCGTTGTAAATGATGTAAATAAGAAATGTAACCTAAGGAAGAAATCTCACATAAAAGTAATGGAAATAGTGTAAATTCTCTTTATAAAACGAAACTCGAACTAATTTTCTTAAATAATGGATAATCTGAGCACTATTCTAGAGAAAACTTATATAATATTTAATTCGAAAACGAATTGGATAGTCTTATTTAAGAATAAATAATTCGTACATATAATTTGTATATTTTTTGAATGGTCGATCGTTACGTATAAATGTCAACTAAATTTGCTAGCCAGCTGAGTAAAAGATCTTTGATACAAAAATGATCTTCGTTTAGTTAACTAGTGTTTATACGTACATATTTAAAAGATAGAATCATGAAAATAGAAGATAACTGTAGAAACGAGTTATTTCGGCTTTTGTCCGGAAAATCTTCTTAGAATAAAGATTCTCACTTGGGATACGTCCAGAGTGGTATAGCAAAAAGATGTGATAAAAACGAGCAAAGTATTTTCATCGGCATATATCCAAAAGCTACTCAAGAATTCAGAGTCGCAAAGTAATCGGATCTTTAAGCGATGTAAAGCTTAAATGCTTCTCCTCGTTTAGAGTTACGCTCGTGTGTAACGCTTGCAAATGAAATAAAACGAGAGATAGAGAAACGCGCGTGAGTATGCGTTATGGTGAAAAAGCATATTTTTCAACTGCTAATATAGAAGAGAAAGCGGTGCAACACAGCGTGATGTCTAAATGCATCTCAAAAGGTTCAAGGTGTCGTCCCAAATCGACGTGGCGCTCACTTTATTACGCGTTCTGCGGATGGCTTCCTCCGTTACGCGAGTCTCGTCATCGTCATCGTCGTCATCGCCTTTAGTGCGACGCTTTATCTTCGGATCTTCCTCTCTGCTACTTTCATTTCTCGTCGTTCGCTAAAAATTCGAGAGGCCTCGCGTTGGCTGCGCTCCTCCTCGACGCGATTTTCTTACAGACGTTCAACGAGGCGTACTCTGATTTACGAGGAATTCGACCTCTTCTCTCTTCATTCTTGCTGGGCGACCGAAAACAATCACTTAGCAAGTAATTCAAGGATTCGGCTGAACGCGAACCCGCGCAAAAAAGCACAAAAAGCTCTCAAACGCGAAACCCTGTATTTGTCTCTTATATTCAAACCGTAGTTAGACTGTAGATGCGACTCTATAAGACAGACTCTATAGTTGATCATAGACTTTGCTAACCACGGACGCTGCACATTCGTATTCGAGAATGGCTTTGTAAAATTAGTCCCAATTAAGCATCGGCTGTTCATAATGCTTCACATATACCTGAATATTATATTATATTTATAACGAGAGTGTTTAGAAAAAACTCTACGTATATTCTAAGTTTTTTTTTATTAGGTGGTTTTATTTTATCATTATGTTCATTTCAGTAACAAACTAGGTCTTGTATATATCTATTAATAAGATGTCAGTCCTCTGTATACGTACATTAATCCATATAGCAAGCATATTTTAATAATTAAAATTTTAAACAATCATTCTTTTTATTTCAGATCCAAGGAGTATAACTTATCTAATAATTCTAGTTAAAGTTTTTACTTATTTAAAATTGACGAAGAATAAGACAAATATACAAGAATCTATATAATATAAATACTAATAAAAGTTGGATATTATACAATTATTCCTGTTGATTTTCGAATCCAGTTAGATCGTCGTCGTCATTTTAGTTAAAGAGTACAAGTAAACGAAGAACGAGCGAGCCCAGTCAGTAGATTTCTAAGGAGATGATTTTCAGAGCGTCTCTAGATATTATCGTTTTATCTCGAGTCTATACCAAATCAAGCACATAAAAGTTTATTGCTGCACTTGTCGAGGGTCGCCAAAATTCGTAGGCAACTTTTGCTTGGTATTGGCTCCTGACAAATGCAAAGGGGAGTGGGCGCAAGTATCTCTGCGTGACTTGAAATAAGCAAATAGTACATTAAGAATGCGTAAGAACAAAAATGCACTTTTTAGATTATTATCATTATTCGTTACGGATTATTCGTTAATATTCTCTTTATTTGAATCCACGAACAAAATTTTGGTAAAAAAAATCATTTTCGTGCTTTGAATATCATTACAAAATATTTATTTGTGCACCGAAATAGAAAATCATAAAATTATTTTACGTTTGAATGGCAGAAAATAAACCAGTCCAAGGAGACGCGGTGCGCGATCAATGTCGATCAATGTGGATCGAGTACCCATCCTCCAGTTCGTAATTTTTAATGCTTTAGTGTAACGCGCTCGGAAATATGCATCTGTGAAGAGAAAACTCAAGAAGAACTTTGTAAAGGCCGAGTCACGTTGAAGACTAAAGACAAGCGCTAAGGATAGGGATGAAAACGTCAAAAATATGAGTAAAGAAGCGCGGCGAGAAATAAAATCGCGATGTTGTCGAAGACATCGAGGGAGGGGAGGGACATTGAGTAATCAGAATGCGTGAAAAATGCGCTGTTATTGCTACATCGAATGTGCTGTGAGATTGTTTTCAAGTGCGCGCAACTGTATATATGCACGTGCCATGCTATGAGAGTGTGCATTGTGTCATGGATTCGAGGGTCTTTTATTGGGATGAGTGCACTAGAGGCGAACAAGTCTCTTTTTACACCGTTGTTTATTTGTGTTGGCATGAGAATTAAGGTCAGCTGGTGAATACTAAGGAGAAATAACATATTTGCGCTGCATTAATAATGCTTCTGCATAAAGTTTCGACTATAAAAACTTCTCATTTGAAAGGTTATTCAAGAAAGAATTTGAAGCTTGGGAAACTTTTTTATATCTTTAATCCTCCGTTATTCTTTCGCTTTTTTCCCGATGAAAATTTTACACGTCAATGAATTTCAAAATACTTTTCATTAGATCAATCTAACTTTGTAAATTTTTAAGAATTTCGTATCGCAAAAATTTTTATTACACAAATAATTTTGTAATAATTTTGAACTTATAAATATCAAAGATTGTGAAAAAGAGAATGTTTAAGAGGACTTGATTTGGACATAAGTATGAACTTTAGAGTAAAAGTTTACTTTTATGTTTTTGGGTTTGCTACAAAGGATTATGGCTATTACATTAACGTATAGTAATAGGAACATGGTGAAAATTACCATGACCATTGAAATTATGTTTAAATTACGTTAAATTTTGATGAAATTTGGATGCAACGTGTTCAAAAACATTAAAGTAAATTGCCCTATTATGACACATAGTAGATCCACTAAATAATTACCGTAGAATGTTTAATTGAATTAAATTTTTATACTTTTTTATTTTAGTGTAAAACTTAATATTTTTTTTGCGACAAATCAATATAATAATAATAAATTAACGTAAATAACAAAACTTTTATTTATTTTAAGAGCAAGCTTAATAATTAGGATATTCAAAATAAAAAAGCTTATATTTCTGAATTATACAATTTTTCTAAAGTAATATTAATATCATTTTTGCGCATTAAATTTAATTATTAATAAATTTAATAATTATAAATAATATCATGCTAATATATTTGCTTTACACTACCTTTATGCGATAAGTACAATTATAACAAGGTGAATGTACTTATTGTCTTGAATTTTATACCGAACATAAGTTCGATAGTTTTAATTTTTTCTTTGTAATTCGTATATATTCTATTATTCTTATTTTGATAAGATATCCACGTTATTTGTCACATATTTTTGTAAAAAGTAATTACATGAAAAATTATTAAGATCTAAGATCATTTACAATACAATGAAATCATAAAATAATTATATAAATAAATGAACTATTTTAATATACCATAGAGATAAAAACTATTTTTCTTTTCAGATAACTAAGAAATATGAAAAAATGCTGGTCATATCAATAGTTAACTTCTTAAGAAAACAGACCGAAGAGTAAGAGCAAGAAAGACAAAAACAGTCAACTGCATGATCAAAGAGAGAGAGAGAGAGGGAGAGTGAGAGAGAGACGAGGTAAAGACGACGAAAAGGAATAATATCAACACAACCTGTCAGTTCTGTTCTAGTTGGTTCTCGTACTCTCGTCCATCTTTTTATCCATTCGCTTTTTGGTTCACTTATGCTGAGACCGTTCACCATTTCTTTTATCACTCTGTCAACCGGTGTGCTTCCTTTATATCTTTCTAAATCGTCCAGTTGAGTGTCCCGTAGGAAAACAAAATACACCAAAAGATTCTCTCTCGGAGCCTCAAATGGCCCACAGACATAAGTATATATGGTTCTTTCTTCCTTTTCGTGGCTACGTCTGCATACACAAGTATCCGTGTACACATACAATAGTGCTTCGGCTTCAAAGCAGTGTGAGGCAGTGACGAATTCGTGGAGGGAATTCATCGTTCTGAGCTCGTTTTGCTGCGTAAATATCATGCTAAAACATCTGCTAACGGATCGTTCGTGATAAACAGTATAAGCGAAAGATAGCGGGAAACGCCCCCGGCTGTACGCTATTACCAACGTTTCTTGTTTTTCGTTCCTATCTCTCTTTTTTCTCCCTTTATATTTTTCTTCTATCTTACTCTCGTATTCAGAGAAAAGTACAAATGACACTTTTCACGTCGCTATCCATATAACTTTTCCAAATAGCAACTTGTTCGAAGTAAGCGAGGGAAAGGGGATTATGAAACGCTCGCATTTCCAGGCGATTTCCATAGTGTGGTGGCAGTAATTTTTCGCTCGATCTCCGTCAACTTTACGAGTTCTGCAGAGTAAACTGCTATATGCGTTTGTCATATACACATGTATATAAAATAAGTCTGCGTATTTGTATTCGCAGCAGGTAGTGCGAGGAATTTTTGGTCAGACCGTGGCAATGGTTTTGAAGCCATACGTTACCAACACTAGTTTCTGATATTTACAATTCGATAGCAAATCATTAGTTTCATATTTGCAGGTACTTTTACAAAATTATTTACTTTATTTCAAAATTATAAATGATGAAAATATGGACATTCAGTATAATTTCATTCGTTTAGAATAATTAAATTTTAGCATAACGTGCGTAGATATTAGAATTTTTTGCAAAACAAGATTACGCTACGGCTTTACTCATTCGGTAAGATTGAATTAGCGATGAAATCAAGTTTGCATTTATCCGACATAATTTCCGTATAATTTCATAAAAATTGATTTTATAAGACAAATATTAGGCCAAAATTAATTATTGCATTTCGTTGAAAAATATGTCGTACGTAAAAAAATCTACGATTTGAGAACTACCGTCGAAAAATTTAACGAGAAAGTGTATTTTATAAAGAAACTTCATGTAGATAATGAAACGTTGCAAATATAATTAAAGATAATTATACCGAGCGTCGAGCGAGTGCATTCTACCTTTGGCCTTCCAACTCGGAAAACAGCAGTGATTATTCGATTAACGCAAGCAGAAGCGCCGGAAAACTTAAATGAGCAAGTCAGATATTTTCTTTTTATCAATTTCAAAATTAAAACAGGTTAGCTGGCATTATAAACAGAAATTTATGATAGATCATGTTACGTATGTACCTACATATACCGCACAGAACCAAGATTGTACTCTAGAAAGTTCCGGCAACTTAATTAGCCCGGCCAGTACAGTGAGTAACTCTAACCATCTATCGCTCAGGCGTTTCTCTTGGTCTAAGGAGGCGGCAGCGATATACGACTGGACCTCGCTGACCTCATCAACCGTTACAGCGGCACTACGCTTTATTGCCGCCGGGATGAACAACCTCAGAGACGAGGTTAATTTAAAAAGTCGTTCATTCAACTTTTCCCCACGAAATATAGTTTCGTTCTCGCTACATAAGCCCAGCTCAAATTATTCATTCGTCATTATATACTAAATGAATCACGGGAAAATTATAAATAGAAAAATTGCATTTAAGTTACTCTGATATATGCCTCGCTCTGATAGTCAAATATGCAGAACAAGCACTCGGGACACACCTTCATAAAAAGCATGCGGGAATAATCCATTGCAAAATTAATAAAACGTGCTCTGGACGGAAGGAACGCATTCACAATTGACATGCGTCAGCTACAGTTATACAGCTGCCTTATGTACTCTGGTCAATGTAATTATCGCGTTGAATCGCACAATTTTCAGTGCAAGGATTTACTTTCGAGATCGCCCATCAACTATTGCGATAACTTCTGTCGAATAAGTTTAATTATAGATAACACGGAAACGCGTGTGGAGAATCGATAGAAACGAAGGACAAGCGTCGGAGATTTATTCAAGTATCTACTTTCGAAACTTAGTCCCTTTTGCCAAAGCTAACGAGCAAATTCTATGTACTGTACACGCTATAGCACACATTTATGACCCACGGGTCAAAGGGAATTTCGGGGTGATCGGATGCACACGCGTACCTACGTGGAGCGCATGGAGAACGAGGTTCGGTATCTAGTCGCGTGGGCATGCGAGTCGGTGCGAAGATCGTCGTCGTCGCGTTGGACAGCGAACGTGCGGAGGATACGCAGCGCCTGAAAGGAATAAAACCTACTTACCTTGAATATCAACGATCGGCAGCAACTCGGATCTTCGGATTCGCGACGCGCATACTAAGAGCATCGTTGTGTCACGTCCATGCACAGATCTGCGGCCTCCCACGCATTCATCCGCAAGTAAATCGGGAGACGCAACGTGGCACGTGACTCGCTATTTATTCCTCGGCTAATCGCTTCACCCGCGTCGCACCACACAAACATCGGCCGCCGTGTAACATGCGGAGCCACAACATCAACGCCACTGCGCGACCGCAACAGCCGTACACACGCTCGTCCCTCGTCGTTGCGCACCGTCGCGCAAACTGCCGAGCCATCCGCGCTCGTCGGGCTCGTTCTCGCAGCGTGTCGTATAGAGAAAGAGAGAGAGAGAGAGAGAGAGAGAGAGAGGGAGAGAGAGAGAGAGATCGCAAACTTTCGTTGCTCCCACCCTTATGACAAGTCGACGGCGACGGCGCAGCTTCTCCTTCGGTCCCGATGGATATCTCCAGCGAGTCCCAGCTCCCACCCCTAAGGCTTACGACCACCACCATGCTGTCGGACGATCACCCCTACCAACGTCGGCCGTTGCCGCTCCTTCGTTCCCGTGCACCGAACGACCGAACGAGACTCTCTTACTGACTCTCGGATCGATTCAACGTCCGTTGCTCCGCTCGTTCTTTTAAACCCTTGTCCTCGCACTCTTTTCTTCTCATTCGTATTATCGGCTTATTAATAAAGAATAATTTGTTATGGTATTCCGAACCTGAATTTAAATATATTGACGCTATTCAATGATACCTCGGCATTTTTACGCAACAGCGGGAAAATTTGTATATCTGCCTTAAGCTGCTAACACTTGCATATTCCCATGTTTTATTAAATATGTTTCCAATCTAAAATTAATTTACTTACACGTAGCTTTAAGTAGAGATCACATTTAATTTCTATTCAAACAGTACCATGCATTACAAATTAATATAACGTTCCTGGTTATATTAATCAACTCTATAAAATGTTCTTGTTTCTTTTATCATTTAATGAATATAAATATAATTATAATTTATGTTACAATTTTCATAACGTAATTATAAATAATCAAATTTTATAATGTATTTATAACGTACATAAGTTGTATGTTCCTAAGAATGAATTGTATGTAATATATGTATTTGAAGTCTCTCACGTATTATGGCTGTTATAATAATTAAATAACTCATTCAAAGTTTGTTGGCATAGATTAATTCATACGTAGTACTAAAAGTAGATGTTTAAATTATTATTAACATTTATATCAAAAGAAAGATTTCGAATAAAACGGTTGCATTTGTTAACAATTTAAATTCATAGCTCAGAGAAAATAGAATTTAATTCAGAGCACGAATGTACTGGGACAAATGTGAAAAATATTTTCACTTCAACTAGTTATTTGGTTTTATCAACTTTCTAATTACTTTTGTTCTTATTTTTGTTCAATGTTTTATTATACTCTACAAAGAAGTAAAAAAAAGTCCAAAATTAAAGCTACAGGAATACATACAATATTTCTGGGTGAATACAATTTCAAGATAGCGTTGTCGACCTATATTATAGTATATATGGGTACCCTTTGAAAACGGTTGCACATTCAAACTGTAGTTGCGCACGTATATAGATAGATACAAAGGCTTACTGCGTAAGAAACAAGCAGGCCGAATACGCGACGCATATGTACATACACATGTGCACCTGGATGCGCCGTCTAGTTGTAACAGACTTGGGAACATGGGGAAACGTTGTACGCAGTATTATAATTCAGATTAAAGAATTTTTACTTGCAAGGCCACCATAACAGGAAAGACCTCGTATTACTCTAGGAGTTACATTGATATGTGGGGAGATTCCGAAGTTATTATCGAAAAATTCATCTGGATTTGGTCGGAGATTTTCTTGCAGCCAAAGTTCCTGCATTCATATATTTTACATAATTTTTCTAATTCATGAGTTCGGCAAGGTATTTATGCTTGAGATCTCGAAGCATTCGGAATAATTTAAAACATGAGAATAAAAATAAGTTCCTGCGAAAAGTTAGAAACTCACAATTTTTCTATTTTCACGACACTCAGCTTAGCTTTATGCCGCCAGGGAACTGCTAGTTCACAATTCCCAAGTTGATGATTGTTTTTTTTTCGATTGTCATATACCAATATGTGTAGTAGAATGAATATCAGGTATATGGGAATCGAGAAAGAAAACAATCATTGTGATCATCCCGGGAGTCTGGAACAAGTAGTCCTTCGGTGACCCAAAACCAAGACGACTGCTGTGAAAATAAGAGATTGTGAGCTCGATATTCGCTCGATATTCACTCGAAATATTAATATTTTTTTAGTACCATCTGTTTTAAATATTCTTTTAAAGAATTCGTTTGATTTGATATGACGAAGTCTAACGAATGTTAGACTTTGCCAACAAACATTAAAGTTATATATAAATACGAAGAAAAAAGGATAGTAATATTTAATCATTCGGTTGGGTGAACTTAAGACAATAAAACACGCTTTTGCTTGGTATAAGAAAAGTTAGTGTTCATTATGAAGAGAGCAGCTATTCGGCCCATTTCATGTACTAAGGAAAAATGTGATATTTTTCCTAATTATATACTACGATACGCTCAATTGAATAGAAAATTACTACTCACATGTTTTCTTTGAATATTAACATTTTTTCATAATAATAAAAATTGAATGTTATTATAATAATATGTATTGATTCATTCTTCAAGAAAAATATATTCTAATGCCTTAAGTATTCTTCGATGCGTCACATTAAGAAATATATCAGTCTTATATAATTCAGTAGTAATAACGCTTATTAGTTGGACACCATACCCTATATTGAACACATTAAACTTTACAAAATAATGATCGCATTTATTTATATCGCAATATTAATTAATTACGGTACTCATTATTTTCTATTAATTTCAATGCCACTATGTTCGCTTATAGCTTATGATTTTAAAAATGCATAACTTGACAAAATTGAAAAAATTTTTAAATAATAGCTTCAGTCTATTATTTAAACTTTTATCTCATAAAAATATATACTATTTTTCATTTATTATAAAAAAAATTTAATGCCTATAATTCAATATAAATAATTTTCTTACGTGAATATTCATTTCAGAATAGATTTTACTTTCAATAATAAGTATCATATATTTGAAATGAAAATTTCTCTCGGAATACGTAACATGACTAGAAAAATTCAAAATATTCATATGGCTATATTGTGTATAAAAATGGTGTATATTATTTTATAAATAAACTTAAGACAATGTCTAATAAACAGATAATAAGCGAAAAACTAAAAGATCACATTTATTTTAAAGATGATAATATATGTGCATTATTAATGCAATTGGATGAATTAAACCTCATATTAGAAGATTTAGTTCCACCATTCAAGCGGCTCTCATCACTGCGAAAGCTTTCTCTTTAAGATTAACGGAGTTTCACTTCATTACGCTTCACTAGAAGCTTCGGAGACTATCGTGGCATTCTTGGTCCTCTTTTCTTATTTTTCTTACCATACTCTCTCTCTCTCTCCCTCTCTCTACCTCTACCTATATTGGTCTTTTTCTCCTTCGCCCTCTTTTTCTCTCTCTCTCTCTCTCTCTATTTACTCTCTCTTTCCACTAATATATACATATACTTTGCCAGATCTTGTCGAGTAAATTAGATAGTAATGGAGTTCAATTTTGAGTCTCGATAGACGAGGTTAGCTAAAATATCTTTTAGTCTGTTTTTCTTAGTACATTTTCCATAATTCAATAATAAAACATATTCTATAAACGATTTTATGAAATTTTATGTATATATTTAAGTTTAAAAAAAAAAAGCAATTAGAATTTATGTAATTTTAATATTTAAAATAATTTGTAAACCGAAATTTCGAAGTATGTTTACAATAATGATATTATTAATAAATAACTAATTTATTGTTAAAAAGTACCTTATTGTAGAGCTTGTAAAGTCAAATTTAATGCATGAAAAATATAAATTTTATTATTTATATTTGTAATTTAAATATAATACAATTATTGAAAATAATTATCTTATAGAATTATTTTAGATCCTTATATTATAAATCACATAGACGTATATATTTATTTAACAAATTTTATATTAGTTAATAAGTGTTTATTATTTGTTTTGTTAAGAAATAAATGTTTGTTATTGTGAATAACTTCTACGTAGTTATATGACATGATAAAATATGATATAAGAAATAAGAAAGATGTACAAGTTTGTATGTATGTAGATCGTGATTTTGGACTTTCCAAATAACGAATATAAAGAAACAGTAATTTAAATTTCTCAAACTAAACGTTACTAGATCTGACGACTAATTTCCAAAATTTTAATTTTTATGAATAGAACTTTCAATATTAAATTGAAGGTGCAATGACAAGGAAAATCGAAGTTGTATACTATAGAATTTATTTCATAATTTTCTTAATGTATGTAATTGAAATAACATAGAATTCTTTCATAAAATAATTATAATTTAATTATTAATTAAATAAATAATAAACTTAACTAACGAATAAAGATGAGAAAAATACGTTATTATTTTTTATTGTAATAGGTTTAGCAAATGCTTCAGTATTAAACAAGTCGTATACGCACAATTCATTAAAAAATAGGAATATGAATTTTATTTTCTATTAACATGGTAAAAAAATCCATTTCTAAATTTAATATTAATATTTTGCAGAAATGCGATCATAAATACATAAAATAATTATTCGATGATTTAACATTTTAATGATACTGGTGATTATTCAAATGAAAATTTTATTGATATTTAAATGTTAATTATCAATTTAAATTAAAAGCACCTTACGAAGAAAAATATTTAAAAATTATGCAGACATTTTTTACTGTAAAATGTTATAAGAAAACTTATACTTTATTGAAATATCTTCAATAACTTTACCACGTATGATTACATAATTATAGAGAATTCATTTAGAAAATTGTATTTAAAAAATGAAATAAATTAATAATAAATTACTAAGAAGAAGAAATTGCTCGTTTTTTCATAAACGTTTTATATAATATAATTAAAACTTATTACTATTAACTCACATTACTTGCAATAAGTTCGAGATTTTCTTATTAGTTATTTCATATTATGTATAATTTTCTTCACTGAAGCATAAAATTATAACGTATGACTTATATTATAAAAAATTTAATTTAAAAAATGTTAAAAGTATTAGTTTGAAAATATATTGTAAGCATGACATCAAAACGGTACATATTTATAAAATATACTTTTTAAAAAAAAAACGTTACTTCTTACAATGTTGAAAGGATAGAGTAAAAGGTTTAAAATCTCTCTTTTAATCATCATTTTCCCCAGTATACATACAATCCCGCTCATAGTATTAGCGAAGCAGTAGCAAGATTTGTTCTCTCGTGCATATTAAAGGAAATAAAATTTTTTCAGGAGCGTGCTGGACATTAATTTAATTCGTTACACTTTTACAACTCTCTCTCAACTCCGTAGGTGTCACACCTTGACGACTTAATAGATTTTTAATGAGAAAGTCACGATTAGAGTTGATATTCCACGAGGACAAAATTCAAAGTTTTAAAAATCTTAATAAAAGAAAGTCATATTTAAGTAAAATCCAGTCAAGAATTTAAGTTACTCGTTTTAACAATAGTACACTTTAGAAACTTGAGTAAAATTCACTTAAAATATAAGTAGCACTTTGCATTTTGTGCATTTGTTAAAAAACATTATTTAATACGATGATACCTTCAGTTACAAGCATTAATACAATTTGCAACAGTTATGCAATTATTAGTGAAATAACAATATTTTCTTAAATTATTATTATACACACAATTTCAAGCATGTTATTTTATGATAATAAGTATTCGATTTATTTATTTTCGAATAAATTTTTTTCTTTAATTAAAATATTAATTCATTCATTGATTAACCTTTATGAAATTAATTATCAATCACTGAAAATTTTCTTTGGAAACGTTATAAAAAAATATAATTACTAGTTTGAAAATAACGTCTGATATTAACGAAATGGTATATTAAATTTTCACTCTATATGCTACAGTCAAATTTTCACTTATAATAACCAACTTAAACGTCTTCACATCAATTACCCCCTGAAACTAGTTGATAGAAAAATTATGCTTGTTTGTAAAACTAAGCGATTTCAATTACAATGTATAAAGAAGGCTTATTTATTGTCAATATTGAAAACTAATTTCGATATAAGTGCTCCAGTTATACACAGAATTTTCTCAATCATAAAAAAAAATTGGCTTCCTTTCTTAAAGAAATTATATAATTTATTCAACTCAAATGAAGTGCAATTTCTTAAGATTCTGAAATAAATTTCATATCCAATTTTTTTCTCAACGCCCACTTATTCGAAACTGCACATCTCTTTCTCGCACAAGCTCTTCATACATTTCAAACACACACCTCTTGCTCAACTCTTCTTTGCTGTTCATATACACGCCCGCGTAATTTCAGTAGTTTTGGAGGAGGAAAGATCCCTGCTGCTATTATCACGCTTGACACGAGTTATATCGCCCGCAGGTAACGAAATTTCTCGCAAAGTCCTTACTTTCTCTCTCTCTCTCTCTCTCTCTCTCTATCTATCTATCTCTCTCTCCCTCTTCTATGTCCCTCCTTTCGACCCTTCTGTCTCTCTGCCATTCTACACTTCGTCATCTTTAAAGCTAATGAACTCCTTCGATGTTGCCTTCAATTTTCTCGAAGCTGTGTAGTAATTGTTACTTTGACTGCATTAGAAAATCTCATACAATCTGCAACAACAAAACTTTTTTCGCGACGCATTTACGAATTTCTTTGCAAAGTTGTAAGTCTCTTACTGCTAGTAATACGCTTGAAGATTGAAACTTAGCGTGGGTGTTGACGATACTTATGTACAATGTGATGCTAGTTGAGAAACCATACAATTCTAATTTAAATGCAAATTAATTGCGTTTAAATGCATATTTATAATTAAAATTTCTTAACATTTGCTATTTTAACGAAGATTTCATCTTTGGCATAATCCTTTATTATTGTTTTACATCAAAAATAGAAAAAACTATGTTTGGTGAAAATAAACGAGAAATACAATTCTAAACTATTTTACTAATGGCGGTAAAATTTCTAATAATGCAAATATTATAAAACAATATTTAATAGATAAAACATATTTATTTTTTAGCTGCTTTATGGTCAAAGAATTCTGAACCTTGTAATATGACAAATGTGTAAAATATTATGCTTTTATCTACTTTGCTACTTATCATACGATTAATATTTATTATTTTTCTGTATTCTGAGCAATGAATTAATTATTTTCCTTTGTATTATCTTACAAGGTAAAATGAAATATGATCGATTTTCTATGTTTAAAATTGAAAATTAGTAATATATAACTTGAGTTTTTCTATTAACGGAAACATCAATCAGGATGAATAATTATAAAGGTCGTTGACATTTATCAATCATAATAAAGCACTGCTCCTATAGAATGTAAAGTCAACAAACGAGATCATTAAATTTGCTACAAATAACGATGCCTTGACTATGCAGACGCTACAACAAGCAAAGTCGCAAGGCGCATTAGAGTTGCGTAAGTTTGTCGTTTGTAACTACAGTGAATGTGAGTAAAGAGGCCAAAATTACAGTACGAACTCGCCATTATTGCAGACGCATATGATATTTGCGATTTTCTCACGCTTAGCGTCGGCTAGTCTGAACGCCAACACAACGACTCGCGAGTTGGCGTTAAAGTTCCGCGCGTTTAATTGTGAATGTAACCGCAGGCACAGCTCTAGAAGCTTCGAATCCAATGGAATATTAAGTACGGATGTGTACGCTTGTACTTGTGTGAGGAAGCAGAGCGATAGAGATTGTTAGGAAGAGTTACTGGAATGGTAAAGGAAAAGTTAAGATGAACCAAGACGCGTAACCACCAAGTTATACGAGTGATCGTTATCGGATTTTACGTCGGAGAGAATATAAATTAATTAAGAGATCTAACTTAAGTAATGAGCTATTTCGCATAGATTACTACTACGTAAAATTTTTTTATCCATCTTTCAAAGGGCACTTTACAAACTCAAACTCTGTGTTTCCATTTATAAAATTATTCCATTCGTTTTTTATTTACTAAAGTGCTCTTTGCGAATTGAACAACATTTCTCAAAGAATCGAGAAAGAAGTTACACTAAAATTAGAAATTTTTGAAAAAATTTAATTATGCATTTTCAATTATAAGATTATTTATATTATATTATAATCTTATCATTGTAATAACTAAGATAAATGCTAAAAATAATTTTCGTAGAATTGCAAATGAAAGTAGTAATATTATGCGTGAAAAATTAAAAAAAGGCCAAAGAAAGAAAATTATATGATTCTGAATATTTTTATAAAGCATTTGTCTAGTACTTACGTTTTGAATTATGTTTTATAATATTACAGTAAGAATTTAATAGGAATGTTTCTGAATAATCAACATTTAATATTAAAACGTATTATTTGTTAAAATCTTTATGTATATTCAAAATATTTTACAATACAGAACATAATTTATATCTATAAATATTAATAATTTTAATATATTTATTTTGAAAAATTCTTTTAAAATTTTATGTTTTTACAGTATACAAGTATCATTCAATCAGATGGCATCAAAGATACTTCTCTCTTTTTTAGCTTTTTGTTTGACAAAGAATTGTGTATGGGCATCGAAAGTATAAAATATAAAATGACGGCTTTTCGATGTTTTCCTTTAAGCACTATATATATATATTAAAATAAATAAACCTGATATAAATTTTTATTACCAAAGAAATATAAATAATCAGAAATACCAATAAAATATCTTTTTTCTAATATTGTTTCTATTTTTAAACTACATAAAAATCCTAATAGTCATAAGTTTTCTTGTCATATAACTACCATAAATTTGTTCAATAAAAATGAAAATCTTATTATTATTTATGTATACATAATAGTAACACCATATCTGCGTACTTTTACTTTTATTCCTTTTTTCTGTAAAATAATATATTTATAATTTATAAGAATATTAACTGAATTTATTAAATGAAAAAATCTACGTTTACAAATAATAACTGATATCTTAACCCTATTAATTCTTAATTAAGTACATTACTAATTTAATAGTTTATTATATAATTAATTATATTATATTATATTATATTATATTATATTATATTATATATTATATTATATATTATATTATATATTATATTATATTATATTATATATATTATATATATATATATATATATATATATTATATATTATATTATTATATATATAAATTATATTATATATTATATTATATTATTAAATATATAGTTCTAATTCCTTTTTATGAATTTTGAATTTTTTTATATATATTAGTCCTATGAAAGCAAGTTATATCCCTCATACACGAATATAAGTATTTGTTGATTTTAAAAATTTTAGTTTATAAAAGTTAATATATAATTATAATTTTATTATTAGTAATTCTATATTATCTAATTTAACGTAAAATTTAAATTATAAAACAATGAAATTTATTATCATTTTTTTAAAATAATTGGAAGATGAAGAAAACATGGTTGAAATTTTACTAATAATATAACTTCTGTTTATACGTTAATATTTGTGAGTGAGGTAGTAGGCTCGGATATTCGTGCAGGTAAGTTAAGGGTATGTTACAACGGATAGTCGGTTTTATCGGTTGAAAGAGAAAGTACAGGGAATTTAAATCTCTGAAAGTTGAAGTCAGTACTGAATGTACAAAAGAAGATGAAAGCAACAGTTTTAGAGGGGGTGAGAGAGAAAGAGAGATAATTAAAGTAGCCGTCGTTAAGAAATTTCACTGAGCCAATTTTACAGTGCTCGAAGTGAGGCCAAGAAGGGCTAAGTTAACTCGAACGACCATTAACTCACCGTAGGTCATCCAAGAGAGTTAACTCGCTTTTCCATGTCTCCTTCGTCTGACGTATACGGACTTTTCTACTTTGTGTTCCTGACGTGCCGTGATTAGAATTGTACTTTACGTTTCTTTTCTTATGTCTAACTCTTTTACTCTCTCTCTCTCTTTCTTATTTTATACTATAGCTGGCTATTCAGCGGCAAATTGTTGCTGTAAAGTTTTGCGCACTAGTCCGTTCGTTAATGAATCGAATCGAATTTCCCAAGTTTGCCACAGAATTGTGGTATACGTTAATATCCTTGTATTTGAAAGGAAGGATCAATAAGAATACAACTATTGTTTAACAGCTTTGGAACAATATATCTGATCTCTTGTATGCAAAAGTAACTACTTCTTGATATTTATACAATAGTACTTATGCTTCTAAGTTAGCATCAAATAATTACGTGTAAATTATCAACTGAAGAAATCACATAGATCGTATAATTAAATTAAATTAAATTAAATTAAATTATTATATATAAATTGATATTGAATAGATTGACTTCTTTACGTGAAACACGTAGGCGGAAAATTAGACAGAGAGAATATAAGTTAGAAAACGAAGAATATGATGAAGACGGGCAGTCAACGAGACAAAGATTCGAATAGCTGGCGGTGCGACCTGCGATAAGGGACTTCGATCTTGAACAAACGATCTCGCGATCGATTGTAATACTCAAAGAATAATAATTAATCTAATTAGCCCTTTAAACTCAGTGCTATCCTTATCCTTGACCAATATTACCCATGATCACTCTGTCTCTCTGTATCATGCGCAAATAAGAGACAAACCCGTATATCTATCAGTTGTAAGGTAAAAAATATTTATTCCAATTGAAAACGTAATACTATAATTACGGAACTATTATACCAAGAAAAACTATTATTACGTCAAGCAATTATATTAGAAAAATTTATCACAAAATTTACTATTTTGTGTAGTTGATGATTATTAAAATTTAGCATAAAAAATTAAGCATTAAAAATTATTATTAACTATTAAAAATGATTATTAACTCTACTTTGTTTAAAAAAACAACTAAACTAATTATATTTTTTAAGATTATAGTTTTGACGATCCTTTTGCATTTTTATACGTAGTTTTGCTCTTTAAATATGATAAATATTTTACAGAACCCACGACTTAAATATAACTTAAGTGTTAAACTAATATTTAAGTTTCAAAATATTCTATAAAATAAACTGTACTATTTAATATTAGTTATAAATCAAATTATAAATAATTTTTTTTATTAGAATGAACGTTATGTTAATTTAATGTTAGTTAAATACATAGCATAATATGTTTTACTCAAAATTAAATAAAAAAATTATTGATTATTATTACAACCATTTAATATAAACTTATTATAAATAACATTTTTTAAAAATGCAATTATTTTCTAAAATCATAATCGTTTATATATGAAGATTTTTATAAAATAATTGATATTCTACAATTAAAATTTTCGTACATTTTTTTAAATAACTGCAAATTATTAAGATAAAACTAAAGATACACGATTAAGAATTTATTCATTTTACAAAATTATAGTTACTGTATGGCAATAGACTTTCATGATATACGTGACTGTAAAAATTCTTCTACCTTCATTATTTAATGTTAGTTAGACAATATTAATTTCTTGAAGAATTCAAAAATACACGTATTCCTACATTTGTCAAAATATATTCTTTTAAAAATTCATGTTTCTGATTATTTAAATTCTTCTTAAAATATAGATTGCTTAAAATATATTACAAATATTTTAAATTAATTATTATGTAAATACGTATCTTGAAAGTTTGAAATTTTCATCATATGACATCATCAAATTAACGTTATAAAAATTTATTAACTATTTTGAAATATAAAAATGTTACAAATTTCTTGCATTTTTACAACACAAAATTAATTATTGTATAGAGAGTATATAGTCTTTTTTGTAAAAAATACTTGTCATAAATAAAAATTGTCAAATTTTTATATGTACAATAATTCTTTGTTTTGAAATTTTTTTTCATAAATATGCCTCCTGCAAAAATTATGAATAAAAATAAGCATTATAATTATTCAGCAATTGCCAGAAAAATTATTTCTAGACCACTAAAAAAATTGTAGTTATTAAAAATTATATGCGTTCTTGCTTTTTCCTTTTATACATAAAACTTTTGTTTAATTAGATAAACGACGCATATATTTAAAAAATATTGGGATAGATAATTTTAATGTCAGCAATAATGAAAAGAATATACTGAAATTAATGGCTGCTGCAAAGGATCTATCAAATTTAACGTGCATTTTTAAGTTAAATTGAAATATATTCGGATGCTAGCACTTAGAATTTCGTAAGTAATTAATAAATAACAATCCATAAAAATTTTTAAATTATTTATTCCATTCGTTTTATTATAGAAAGCAAGTATTTGCCAAAGAAAAAATTTAATTTGCAATAGAGCTTTCAAGAAAATTATTAATTCTCAAATGCATGCTACAATTTGATTTGAAACAATATTATTAATATTTTTAGTATACTAAGTATAGCGAAAAGTACGCAATGTTGGTAACAAAATGAATTATTCTTTGAAATAAACTGGCGTCTTAAGAAAAGTGTTATAATAATTACGAATTTCGAATTTGAAATCAATACTCTGAGTTTATTCTACTTAAAGAACGCTTCTTACATTTTTACTTACTATTCTTATCGTAGATGTTTATGTTTAGACAGCGAAATAAATATTTTACGAGATTTCGATACTTTTCTTATATGTGCGTTAAATATGTATCTTTCAGCAAACACAGTTACGCAGTTACGCATATACTCAGCGACAATAGCTGACACTTGAAGACGGAATAGTGTTCGAATTTCGAATGCGCTTACGTGACTCATATAGCGCAACTAAGCGATGGAATACCTGAGTGAAAAATCTTTTTGCACCTCGAGCGCTTTTGCCTACTATTCATCTTCTCCGGGCGTCGCGTCGCTCTACGGCCTTCTGGCGTTTCGAAATTTTCATTGAGACTGTCTCCCTGTGACAAGGCGAACTCATGGAAGTTCTCGCGCGTGTTTCTTCCTAACCGGCGTTTCCAGCAACTCGCTTCAACGCGGTAGCTTATTTTTCCATGCCAGGAGTTTGCTCGGCTCTCTTCAAACGCAAAAAGTAAGCAGACGAAGGGATGCAGGGAGCGAGCAAGAAAGAGCTGCTCAAGTAGGTCGCCTACAACAATCGCACTCGTGTCAAGACGTGACGATAAATCCTTTATGTAATCCCAAAGTCCTGCAGGACTTTAATTTACTTCCGGTTGCGACCATGTGTTCGCGTTTATGTACACATATTTTATGTGTACATAAAATATTTCCGACACTACAACAATTCTTTGCCTTCTTTTTCAGGCGTAGCTTAACTTGTAGCAACATTGAAATATACTTGAACTCTCATATATTAACATTTATCAGTTGAGTTTCAAACGCAAATGCACGTATCAAACGTAAATGCGTTTTGTAATACTTGTAAAAACGAAATAATAGATCTTAGTAGTAATTATTTTCAAGAGTAAGTCTAAAGTAGCAGAAAGAAATGTAATCAGTTTCGTAGAAAGAAATTCGGCAAAAAATTGAATTTAAAATTCTGCAATTTGCATATCAATGTTAACTAAGCGATTGAATTAATAACAAATTTACAAAATTTATCATTACTTTAAATTAAAAATTATTATTTATTATATTTTATTTATTATATTTTTACATAATTTATTACGTAATCAAAAAATTATCGACAATAAAATAAAATTAAAAATTACAACTCATATCATTTTTATTGTAGGCTTATCCGCGTGTTAGTTAAGTAAATTTTATTTACGTTTCAATGGGAAAATAAAATATGTTGAATTTTTTTTCTAGAAAATGGCAATGTATTAAACTGATGAGCTTATATTGCAGAGTTACTGATTTAACATCATTGCAATATCTAGAATAAATGAAGCTGCGTTACGTGTGCGAGTTTATCGGTTTACATGATTCTCACTTGACCGACTTGTGTTTATAAAGTACAAGATATACTTTATTGAACGTCTATCTCTCAACATTCTTTAAAAAAAACTTTCGAACTATAAACACAATAAATTTTTGTAGTAGATAACATCGCTTAATCATTTGACGATCAAAAATATTACCATCGTAATTCTTATTGATAATGACTCTGACTAACTGATACTTGATATTTTTTCATTGAAGTAAAGTACTTAATACTCTGTAAAATCTTTGAAAAACAGTTTTTGAAAAACATACATTATAATTCTATATATATAATTAAAGTTTTCATACGTTTACAATATATTTTATTCTATTTGTAGATTTTCATATTAAGTAATATATTTATTGCATAGTTTATCGTTACTTCTGTTAATTAATATTAAATTTCCAGATATCAATATTGAATATATCGCATATACATTATGTAATTTAATTGATTCTATATTATATTTTATAGCTATATCTACCACGATTTATATTCCTCGTTTCAATAAATATTTCATTTATTCAATTTCGCTATATACAGAATTAATCGTAATGTTAAATTATATTCTGTTTATATTACAGAATGTATCGAATGAGGTTATATCCAGATATTCAATAACTCAAATGTAATTTTATATATTTCTCTCTGTCTCTCTATCTTTCTCTCTCTCTCTCTCTCTCTGTCTCTCTATCTTTCTCTCTCTCTCTCTCTCTCTGTCTCTCTTATTGTCACCGCCTTTCTTTCAGATTGCATTCATATGCCAACATATCTTTTATAAAAGTAATATTACTGAAAGAGGTAAAGATGGAAAAAAAGAAAATCAAAGAGACAAGAATACAATAGATTCAAAGGCTAAAAGTCTTTAAGAACACTATGCTTTTATTTAACTTTTGACTGATGTTTATGTAAGTTCTTAAAGTCATAAGATTTAACTCTGGGACTAGCTGTAACCACGTTAAAGGATATAAGCGTTTTCAAGGGTACGACTACATTACCAGTAAGCAAGTAAAAATGAGTTGCCATGACGTGCAATCTTGCACTAGACCACCCTATCACTTTAATAGTAAAGGGCCGTACCCTTTACTTATTCACAATTTTTTACTTATTTCATTTAAAGTAAATTGATAGATATTGATACAATTTTTGTACTGATTTCAGTTGCTCCTGGTATTCTGATTCAATCTATTTGCAGACTTAGGCAAATCGAATTTAATAATAACTTCGAGGAATAATCACTAGCAACATATGTTTATATTAATCTACGTGGATTTATACAGATTTATATAATATAGCCAACTCTGTGTAGTACTGAAACGCGGTTGAATATATTGGAGTAGTTCGAAATGAAAAATTTCGAACATCCTCTCCTGAAAAAATTTCTGAAGCAAAATTCTCAAAAACATTCGCGTATGTAGATCTATATAAACGATCGATGAGAATTTCGGCATTTAGGGAATGAAGTTCTCATTTAAATCAACACGATTTTCGGTCCAAGAAATTCGGAAAATAGTCGAACTCGCAAGTCATAAAGAAAAAAAGTCATAGCAGTAATCTCGACCTTTGTCACATATCTTTCTTGCGCTTCGACTCTCTCTCTCTCTCTCTCTCTTTCTTGCTTCTGCTCTTCAGTCTCGAGGGTGTTGCGGACGCGTGCCGTAACTCGGCAGGTTAAATGTATATTTGCCAAAGACAAACGCCATTGCGGCTACCTAAGTGCAAGTTGAGTTTCGACACATGTCTGCAGAGCAATGAAACCGGCACACTTCTTTGATCTTTCACGACAAAAATGCGATTTCACGTGCTCATTCTCTTTCTCGCTTCCCCCATTCTCTTTTTGGACCCCACTCAACACGCATAATTCAGTTCGCGCTACCTTATTTTCTTCTAGTATACTTACTTTTCACTACTGTCTTAGAATTCCTTATCAACTAAATTTATTGTTTATAGAAACTATAAAAAATTCGCTTATGCAGAATATGCTTTAAAGTAGACAACAACAAGTTCTTATGCTACAGAATTCCCTAAATTGATAAAATGTTTGGCAAAAACTGACAAATGAAAGTTATCTTTAACTTTAAAAATTTATAAATAATATTTTATTACGCATTAAAGTTGTAGAATAATAGAAATAAGATTAAAGATATTTTATAAAAACTTTTTATAAAATAATAAAAATGTTAATGCATAGATATTGCAAGATAATTTCAAGATTTTCACACAAAATAACTTCTTTTACTTTTTAACTTTAAGAGAAATAATAAGGAAAGGATTATAATAAGGTTATCTGTGAGTTAATTATTTATATGAATAGTTTTTGTATAGTTCTCAAATGAACTGTTTGATTTTTAAATACTACTAATTGTCCACCACAGATCGTTAGTATGCTGTAAAACATTAAATTGGGCTATTTATTGTATTATTTAATTTTCTCTCGCTTGTTTACTTATATCAGTCCTAATTATGCGCTAAATTCCTACTATTGGATGATGTTGATATCTTTGTCCGCAGAATGTTTAGTCTTTCAAGATATATTTCAACAGGAAAAAAAAATATTATATTATACATTATAATAATTATAACTATTATTTCTTTCATAAGATTCCTTTTTATTACGAAAAATTCGATTGCACTTTTTACTTGTGTACTATATAATTTGTATTGGATCAGATATTATATGTAACAAAATCAACAAATGCAAAATTAGATATTTAATGAATAAGAAAGTAAATAAAATGTATAATAAGTCCGTTTTTCTATATATTCTTGACATCTAACATTTTAAATTTTACTATCAATAATTATATATATATCAAGAATTATATTTTACTAAATACTAAAAATTGTTGAACAGTTTTTGATTAGAATCATTCCTATTCGGATTAATAAAATTCTACATTTCTTCTTTTTTAAATAATACTTCAATATTTTGCTATTAACTAGTTGTTAAATGGGTTGTATATAAATTCTAAGAAAAATTTCATAATTTGACTTTAAATAAAATTAGAAAAATTAAAATAACGAAAGAGAATTAAGTTTTCAACAGTACAAAAATTCAAAGTAGGTAATTTTAAAAAATTGGAAAAAGAATTTACATTTCATTGGAAAAAGAATTTACAAGCTATGTACCTATGGATATGAATCGATTTTCAGCTTAGACCACCGTCCACCCCATCCGTCCTATCTTTCAGTCTGTTATTCTTTCTCTTTTCTTCTTATGTGTTTATTCTTTGCTTAATAATAACAAGAAGAAGCTTTGGAAATAAAATGAGAAAAAAATGTTATAGGATCTATTTATATATATATATATATATATATATATAAAGAGGGCGGAGGAGGCGGGATAAAACAGAAAAAATGTATACAAAAACTAGGGTACTATAAAGGTGAAAAAAAAATGGCGAGGGAATGAAAAACAACAACGTCCTTAGACATGGGGCTATCCTTACTTTGTCTGGTGCTTAAAGCGCGAAAAAGACAAAAACAGTTACAGAGGGCTGATGGTCGATGCAATTACACGCCCTCGCTATTTAAAAGTCAAAGTGAATGCAAATGAGAGCAGCATAGCTACGTCGACGCTCACGACACATTGTCGACCATAGAGGCGTTGACTTTGGTCTTCAGTGCCTTGGCGAGCAGGGGACGACGACGGCGACGATAACACGAGTAAGATGCCCATCCAAGGCGCTGCCGTTAAGCTGTAAATTATATTGGAAAGACAAGATACGGGGATTTCAATAACTGAAGCCAATCGACTTGAAGATTGTAGAAGATCCTCCATTGACGGTGTTATTACAGAACGATCTTGGTTTCATGTCCAGATCTACATTAGAACGACTAAGAGTTGACCCCAGGAATCTTTCGTTAACTTAGTGGGATAATTGAGTTTCCTCGTTTTGAAAATGCGTTGAAGTCACTTCTCACCGACATCTTTTTAAAGATTGTTAAAGATCAGTTTCTTTTTTAATTTGAAATTGCTTGATGTACCAATCACGTTCACTACGTTGCATAAAAAGATGTCTAGCTACTCGATGTAAACTTTCGAGTTATACTGAATAAATGAAATTCATCGAGCTTTACTTCAAGTACTGCTTTTCGAAAAAGAAAGAAAAGAGATGCTTATAGAAGTTAAAGTATTATAAGTCGCTTACTATAAAAAAGATTCAAATAAGCTTGTGTACTGAAGTAGTAACGTCTCGCAAATAATAATTACCTGCGCTCTATGAACAATTGTCCAATTCCTCATCAATCAATAATTATAACATACTGGCATTGGCTCGTACTCTCCAAACCAATTAATATTTTGTTTGTCATTTAATATTTTACTTTACCGAAAATACCTAGAGCTCTTTCCTAACGAATAATCCAAGTCCATGCAAATGATAAATAGAGCGATAAAGAGATTGATTAGTCACGTGCTACGATAAGATGAGGCATGATTGAAATGACAGAGCGTGATCTATTTGTTCAATAAATTGGATGAGAGAAAGCTACAAATATGCAGTTTGAAGAAATAATTCAAAGCAAAGCAAACGAAGCCGTTGAATACACTGTTGTTGGCAGCGGTGAGATGTGGCACGATCGTTGGGGCCTCAACGAGAGCGAAATGTTGCGAGACAAGAAAGAAGGGGATGGGATCCAGGTCGTCCATCGCCTCGTTCATTCACTCGACTCGAAGAGGTCCATTGTCCACTGGACACATAATGTACACACTTGAACATCACCTCGCCAAGTGTTGGCCTTCCTCCTCCTCCCAAATATCGATACAAACACGCAGGCGCATTTGTACACGCGTGGAGGCGATAATTTCGAGGCCGTCGCTGTAGCGGCTCATTGTTAGACAAGGACATGTTGCGCGCGCTTAACGATCTCTCCAACAGCGTCCCAGATACTCGAGACTATATCTGGATCGTGCGCACCTGTGCGTGGCTCAACCTTTGCGAATGAGAACGGCTGAACCCTTCGATCTAAACCCTTAATGCTGACGTGCGGGTGGACCTCCCAGTGAGTTCAAATCCTCTTTATGTTGCGCGGACAACCGCGAGCTCAGGGATTTTGATCCTTCTCGAGTTTTACGTTACGAGTACTCATATTAGCCGTATTCCGAGAAATCGCTTTTCTTTGTTGCCTCTATTCTTAATTCAGCACATGCGTCAAGCTAATACGATCAACTGTTTCGAGTAGTTGAGCATTTATTATTGCCAATGCTGTTAATAATAATTTTTTGGATTCTCATTATTTTGTAAATTGGACATTTTAATGGATGCCGAAGTGGAAGAGAATTTTGCGATTATGTCCAATAATATCCGAATGATTTGCGTTATTTGTCAAGATATACTTACGAATCTCACCGATGAAAAATTTAATTTCTCTTGATTTAATTCTTGCGAAGGACAAAATTGTCTTTCCAATCAAACGCGCGTAAAGACTACATTTTCTTAAGTTCTAGTTTCTTATCAATCGTATATCCTTATTTTGAAATACTTTTAATTTTAAATTAATTTTATATTAATTTCCTGCGTCTAATCTTCATATCGAATAAAAGTATTTAGCAATAAACTTAAACAATAAATAAAATAATTCACAATTATTCTCTGAAGGATTCAACTGATTATACGTAATACTTTATGTATAACAGTAAAGCGAATGAAAATATAACTTAAAGCGAATATAAGTTTAACAGAATTATTTAAGAATTATTTTAAAATCGTTATACGTGGAAATATGACGTTCCATTTTTTTTGACATCTTAATTTCAAATTTTCTTGTACAGCACAAAATAACGTTCTAGATAAATTGCATTTTTGAAAACATTTTTACAGTAAAATTCGAAAAACCCTCCTACAGAATTTTCGATAGAAATTGCAAAGCTTAAAAGAAACCTTTGGAAAAATTATTTATAAAACAGAATAAAACTATTCTTATATATTACAAAATTATTATAAATTTTGCAATTGTTGCATACCATTATCACACAAAATATTGGTCTGGATCTTTGTACTTTCTCCTTTAAAAAGAAAACAATTTAATTAACTGAAAAGTGAACTACAGTAAAAGCCAATTTTGTAAATCGATTTGTATTGAGTCGATCTACGTGCAAATGCACCCGATTCCCAGTCCTTGTATACATATACATTTCGCGGTACCGCGGCAAGTGTTAACTTTTCGGAAATCGAGAAAAGCGCCGGCCGGAAAATGACCGAAAAAATTTCCATAGCATAACGAACCGCGTTGCTCCTTCTCGAACAACGACGGGATTCGGAGCAATAATCCCCCCCCCCCAACAACTTTTCGTCGACTTGACATCCTCTAGCGCGAATCAACGAGAAAGGGAAGGAAGGAAGGAAGGAAGCGAGCAAAGAAAAGCAGGACAGAGGTCGAAGTGGGACCGGCGAAGTTTTATTTGTTTTGTAGTCTTCGAGCGATTTGTTTCCTCAGCTTCTCGAATCAGCTACACCAGCTGCCTCCGCTTCGCGTCCCATTCGTATAATAGCTATCGTTATCAAGAAATTAAAACTTCGTTAATGCTACCGCTCTTACTCTAATTGGGAAGCGTTACACGCGAAGGCGCAAAACTAAATTATATATTCTAAATTTTGAGATGATAGAGATGCTACTGGTTCTCAATGAAGAGAAATAAAGAAGCGAGTGAAACGTTGTCTCGCTAAATTAAAATGTGGAGAGTAAGATAGTCTTTGAATAATCTTTATTTAAGTTTTCGAATAAGTTTAACTGCGTCGAAAAATCATTTATCATGTTGTATCTGCGTAATTGCCCTTTATTAGTAGTCAAGACTTATGACACGAGCACGAATTTAAAGAAAATGCTTTTCATTATTATTCATGGTAAATCTTGTTTCAAAAGTCCTGTATGCTTTTCCATACATGTTGAACGATATAAAATATCACTGGAAATTAACTAAACATTTATATGGATTATTTGTCATTTGAAAAACAATTTTTCTATTAAATTAAAAGAGTGATATATAACAAGTATGTAAATAAATTGCTATTATTAAACGAGCTACTATTAACTCAAACGTTTTACATTTATTAAAAATTAATAAATAGTTTCCTCGAGAAGTATATTTTGATCTTAAAAAGGTCGCCAAAAGCGTACATATTTTCGTATATCTTTTTAGTAGAATTTTCATTAATATATCATACTTAATCAATTCGAAATTCTTTATATTCAATTTTAAGATGGTATAAAATTAATTCCTCTTAAATCCATTGAGTAATTCACGCTTGAAAAGGAAAACTATTGACGATTAAATTGACGATTTCGCCTAGTTAAAATTACATGTCTAAGCGAAGAGGTGGAAAGTCGACAAGTTTCAAAGAATGAATGACATTACGGGGGATTTCTTAGCCGATTTCTGTAATTATTCGGGCGCAATGGAACCGAAGACATCAAAGTGTCGAGACTGAATCAGCGAGACTCGACGGATGTTTAAGCCTCGGGCGTAATGCGACGAGCCTCGGGGAGGCAATAGGTGAATCCGTCAGCTGTGCAGCCGACGTTTCATCCCTCTTAATGTAACAGAAGTTTTCGAGACGCGAATCGAGGTTAACTATTCCATACGCAAATGTGCATTTGCGTAATGGATTTGAATAAGACTTCCTTGACAACAAAGATGTTCCGCCTACTCGCTTATCTTGCTCTGTTAACCGAGACACACACGACCTCTGTATTCCATTACTCGTTTTCTACTTTCGACGTCATCAGCCTTTTCACTGAGAATACTTAAACGTTCGGATAATGCGCTGTATGCTGTGACTCTTCTCTCTTTATATTCCATTTTTAAGGTAATGTCGAGAGTTGAGTGCCGGTAGAACGCAATTGCGTGCACGATCGTATTTTTCTTTGCGTTTGTATCCTAATAAATAATATTATTTAAAATTGACTATTTGCTTGTTTTTCTACAGCGCACAATATAATATCAATAATATTGAAAAGAGAGCTCTGATAAATTATTCTTTACGCAATAGCTAAATGAGACTACAATTATTAGAAATAAATAATTTATCAAACTTCGATGAGTTTGTTATGAGAAATGCAATTTGGTCTAACTGAATATCACCACAAATGTAAAATATTTTCCGAGTTACGATTATTGTGATGCTTAACGATAAAGTTTTCACCACTTTCTACAAATATTGAAATATTAAGTGCAAATTAATGTTTGCTCGAAGTGATTGTGCCATAAAAAGCAGCAGGGTGAATATATTTCTAAAATAATTTTCCATAATATTTATAAACGACGGTATCTATTATGGATTTCAGTCATAAATATACTAATTTTGATTAGCTTTGGTTGGAACTATATTTTCTTTCATTGCAAAAAACAATTAGACAAACGGAAGATTTAATTTTTAAAAAAAAGATAGAATTTCTAGAGAAATAATCTAATAAGTATAAGTAGCTACTTGTTGGCTTTAGATAATATTTTCATAGTTTTATCGCTCTATAATCGTGCCAATCAATTTATGAATTATTTATTTCAAAGTAACTAATTACTCTGTAGGATTATTGCTTAAAGACGTGTAAAATAGCTTTTACGCATAACAATATATCACTTTTTTAACTTTTATTAATTCCTAACGATGAAAGATCTCTTGAAATATTTTTCATTATAATTTTCTTATCATAACAATAAGAAAATAAAAGAAATATGAGGAAATATGAGAAAATGAGGAAACAGAAAGAATGATAGTTCATTGTTCAGGGTGGCGGATTAAAGAAGTGTGGAGAGGGTTGCGGAAGTGATGAAACGAAAGGCTCGCGCTATGACTCGAAGGTTATAAGTAAGAGGTGACTGCTTATCGCCTTGATCTACCTCGTGTATGTCTCGATTCAGTACTCGATTCAATAGCGAAATGCTACCGACAGCTTTTCCTCTCAATTGATCTCGAATACAAAATTGAGAACATTATTTTGGAGAAAGAAGCGACACTTGAATTGCCAAACGAATTATTCATATTGTAAGAAATAACTTTTCTCTTAAGATATTGTATGTAGAATAGTAGTAAAAATTTTTCAAGTTTTTCATCCACTTGAACTTATCATACATCCATGTAGATATAATGGTAGTTTGTACATTTTTGATGTTTGCTCTCTAAAGTTTTTAAAGTGGAATTCCATTCAACGGGATAATTCCTTGCTGAACAATACTCACTATAAACAAAAGAAATATATCTTGCTTCTACTTTACAATTCTCTGTTTCTCTCTCTCTCTCTCTCTCTCTCTCTCTCTCTCTCTCTCTCTCTCTCTTTCTCTCTATTAATTTCTGTATTTATTTCTTTTTTCTGATAAATAGACACCTTCATAAATCACGAACATGAATTTTTACATATATACCAAATTATCTATTAGTAAAAGGTAAATGCAAATCAATTAATGAAACCAAGATTGATTTCATTAGATAAATAAATTTCTTTTGTATTCTGGATGCTTAACTTTTAGAAATGTAAAAATTTTATATTCCTATACATACATGTATGGCTTATTTATTTTATAAGAGTATTATAATTTAATCATCTTAATAAGAACCATGATATTTTTAAAACAACAATTACAGTAAATATCTGTATAACAATATCTTATATATATGTATATATATATATAAATTAGAAGATACCTAAAACTATTAATTTGTAATAAATATGCTTCTATAATTTTTAAAATAAATTATCTACTCAAGTTTAATGATAAGAACTTTGAAATTTCTCAATAAAGAAGAAATATGGTACTTTTATCAACAGTAAACAGATCAAAAAATCTTTTTTTTGTTGCAAATTCAATAACATGAATTAGTATGAGCTTACAAAGAATTTAGTGAATTTTTCTATAAATTTCATATTTTAAAATGCTTTAGATATTTTGTTTTAAAAATATTTTGAAAATGTGATAATTTTGAAATATTGTTAGAAAAATTAAAAAATATTGATCAATTTATATGTATAATAAATAAATAATTAATATATATATGATATAATAAATTAATCTAAAATTAATATTTCGTCTACCCTTAGTAAAGCTTACTCGTTCACAGAAATCTGATTTTGCATCGTTGTATCATTATTAACATGATTTAATATAATCTAAAGTGAATAGTTTATAATCACACAGTGAAAAAACAACAAAATCAAATATATAACATATTTGTGAAAAATAGTATAATATTTCATAATATTTAATAGTCTTTAATTTGTAATTATCTTACAATTTGTCTTTAATGTAATTGTACATATATTTTATTATAGAACATTGTAAAAGATGTAAAATAAATGTTCTTGAATGCTAACGCAGTTCCGTTAAATTGAAAAAATAGTGATATTTTGTATTCTAGTTGGTTTTTTAATTAATATATTTCTTTGCTTGTATTTGTAACCAACTGTTAGTAGCGAGCCTAATTTGAATATATTAGCAAACGCTCTAATTTTGAAGATAGATAGACTTCTTCTTATGAAAAAGTGAGTAAATGCGTTCATATGACGAGCATTTGGAGTAATAAAATCCCTTTAAAGCGCTCGCTCGCAAATAGACGAACTGTTCGCACGGGCGTTAAGAGATAAGACTTTAACTGTTGGCATTAACGGCTACATCGTACGTCACACTTCGTTAAAGTTGTATAAACCAACTCACCTACTCTTCCATTCGTTCGCTACTGCTTGTCGCTTTCTTTCTATCTTAGACTTGGCATTTACATTCCATGTATACTTTCGGTCAAATGTTGGCACTCTAGATCTAACTTTCTTTTAATAATTGGAACTATTGAATAAAAATTTTTAAACACTCGACTATTTTTACATTTATGCTTTTTCGTAATAGATAATTAACTTATAAAACGTAAAAATTTGATAATTTTAATTAACAGCTTGATTTTTTAATATCAGTTGAAACTGAGTACATAAAAATTTGCTAACATTATAAAATATAGAAATTAATTATCAATGGACTTTTTACTTAATAAAAAGAATTAATTTTGAGTAGATGTCAATGAATACCGGTATTCTTATAATTGCATCTTTTTTAAATATCGACTTATTTTAGCGCTTAATAATCGTACATGAAATGAATCCAAAAATGAACATATTTTTATTGATAACTAATATTTATTTGCTTAAGCATTCAGTAACAGTTATACTGTATGATTTTAATGAATGTTATTACATCATTATTTGAAATTAATCAAAATTATTCTAAGAGTCATTTACATGAGTGTCAAGAATCAAATGCATATTTAATCAGTATATAACATAATAATTATTAAAAAATTTTAATTTTAATTTCAATAACTATAAAAACAATTAATTGACGAGAATAATATTTATGTGTAATTAATTGAAGTAATAAAAGTATATAAAATTATTAAGGAATAAAAGTATATAAAGTTAATAAAGTAATGAAAGTATATAAAATAATATATAAAGTTTTATATAAAAGTATATAAAATAATTGAAAAAATATGTTGATTAAGATTAAGATAGTCATTGTTGGAGATTATGTAAATAAAAATATACTTTAACTTTTAAAGAAATTTTATCAAAAGGTAAATCACAAATAAATACGAGTGGACTAGTTAAATGAACAACAATATGTATTTGTGAAAATTGTTTTGAGTGTCTCTAAGTGCGTTCTATATGGTGCAATAAACTTACAGTCTAGAGTAATACTTTTATATCTATCATTACCCAAGAGTCGATACGTATGTCATTGTATTATATTCTAACAATATTACATCAATACCAATAATAGGTACAATAAATTCCATACATTTTGCGCAAAATATACTGTCTTATACAGCCACTTAAATATAAAATCATGTATACGCACGTATAAACTGTTACGTATTTTAATTCATCAATAATTGAATATTTATTAAGTAATACTTAAATAACCCAATTATATAATTTACCTTACATACGGTTAATGTATGGTCTAACCTTAACTTCAGAAAATTTTAAGACATATTTTATATATATATATATATATATATATATATATATATATATATATATATTAATTACCAGGTTATACACGCAATACAATTATTTATCAATTTATAATTTTTAATAGTCCAATGCTTCGATCGATAAGGTCGTTTTCTATTATTATTTATTTATTGTATAACATTCTTTCCGATTGTAGAATTACTGTCGCGATAAAATCTCAAATAACACGACGGGCTGCCACGTCGAGAAACATGAACTTCGCAAGCTCACGAAACAGGCCTTACCGACCAATAGAACATCAAATCGAAAACGGTATAACCAATAAGAGATCATTTTACCACGGTACTTCCGTCACCCCGAAGTTTTAATATTCTACCTTTATCATTAATAGAAAGTGAATCTACTTTCAAAATTCCTTTACAGTAACCAAAATGCATTATAAAGAGCTCCTTCTATTTTAAAAAGAAATCAACATTAGTACACAGGTTGGATGTGATAAGTCCTCATTTCTTTCAGTTGTAACAAGAACTGAAATTTGGCTATCAGTTTGTTTAGAATTGAAGCCCACAACAATATAAACTTAAGAAAGAGCACAATCAAGAATCGTAGGATGTAATACAGTACAATATGTGTGTATAACTCATAGATTCAACTTATTTCTCCACTCGCTAGTAACTCTATAGACAAAAAATAAAAGGAAGATTTAACATAATACTTACATGTAATGGTACATCCAAGAATGTACAGCTTAGATATAAGCTTAAAGAGCTCTCCTGTCCAATAAGACGAATCGTAAACTTTTTGTCTGCTTTCAGTCTCCATAGTCTGTCACACTCCGAAAAACTGCCAAGGGATATAACACTTCGCACATCCACGTAAAATCCGCGTACTTTTTCTTTTCTCGTTTCTTCTCATCCATCCAATGCATCTCGTATTTTCTATATTTGCTCGAAATATTCTGAGAGGGGAAACAAGGAGGCATAAGGGTAAAAAGGGAAAAAAGTATAAATAACCGGAGGCGCAAAACGGTGAGGCTTTGGCGGCAAGCGCAGGAAAAGCTAGGACTCACATTATATTTCACAGCATGCGTAAAACTATACAGCCAACTAGAGAAATAAAAAATTTGTTTGTTCAAGCTCTTTTCTTCTATGCTCCACTTTCGCTTACTGTAATTCACTTTGTAATTCATTAAATTTAAAAGAGAATACTCGCGTTCGAAATAAATAGAGAATATCTCTTTATCAAAGTTCTGACGAAAATTGGAAATCATCAAATATTAAGAATAAAAAATTATTCATAGTGAACTATTTTATATTAAGTTGGTGTTGTGATTCATTGATTCAATAGACGAACTGAATTTTTTCCAAATATCCCACTATTACTTTAAAATTTATTTCATAAATTTTATAAATCTCTTTCTTAAAAGTACATTTCTATAAGAAATATTACTACCACTATTCGATGTATGCTCATATTTAATTACAATAATTAGCAATAACCATAATAGCTAAAATAAATAAATACCAATGAAGAAGTTCTCGAGTACCAAGATATTTACCAAGTTACTAATTAATCGAGTTATTCCTTTCACCCTCCAATATTTATGAAACTATGGTAAACATTGATAAGAAAAAATGCATCTATGTGTATCGTGCTAACTAGCAAATAAATATATAATATCCATTGATAAAATCTATATATATTGAAATAATAATTACGAACTGTAGGTTCAATTTTATAATAAAAGAATATTAACGATTTCATGTTTAAACTAAAGGTTCTTATCGAGATGTATTTGATAAGAATTACTTTCTTTTGTGAAGGTGTCTTTAAATATTACTAATTTTTAACTGGTAATCTTTCAAGTTAATTATACTTCAAATTTAATGTTTTATCAAAGAAATAGTTTAAAGAGTCGAAGTTTTGAAATTTTTCATTTTACAAATATACTAATCATTTTGTGTAACTTTCGATTCATGTACCATTACTTATAATACGTTTCTATAATATATATATATATATATATATATATATATATACTAAGTAATCTTTTCCAATCTTAGTTATAATGAACACGATAAAAACTTTTTTTATTTTATACGTGCACACATATTTATATATTTAATATATAAATAATTAATTAAATACGTAAATGATTTTGAGAATAACACAAGAATTTATTTTCGACTCTACACTATTATAATAAAATATGCATAGATGAACAGTGATAAATTAATACATTTTCTTTTTTAATAATATAAAAATTAAACTGACTGAAGAAATATTAAGGAAATATTTTATTTCTTGGAAATTTAATACTTAAAAATGCCCATAAATTGATCCAGAAAATTAATTTAAAAAATTAATTTAAAAAATATTTATATAAAAACTTATATGAAAGTTATTATAATCATTGTGTATTAATATGGAACTTACAAAATACTTGTAATTATTATCAATGTTTTGAACAGAACTGAATACATTACGTATATAATGTTTGATTTCATTTTAATTATTTATAACTATTTTAGAACAATTTACTTATTTACTTATGTGCAGATTCTTAAAAAAAAGAGAAAAGAAAATATAAAATATTATAAAAGTGAATATCAATTGTTTAATTCTTTAATTTTTTAAAGTTGCACCATTTTTTAATATATGTACAAATATTATTCTTTTGTGTAAGAAATCACGCTTTACAAACAAAATTTAGATAAAAATGAAAATAAAATTTCATAAAAACAACATTTATTTGAAAAATTTTCTATTCTGACAATGTACAAAGCAGACTTTTTATGTAGGATCCATGAAAACGTTATGACAGATGAGGCAAAAATAAAATATACCCTTGCAAATTCTACTTTCCACAGAGCTATGCACTAATTTAGTATAAAGAATTTAGAAACATGTTACAATTAGAATATTTTTCTTCCGAGTTATTGATTCATGCAAAAGTATCATTGTATTAGTTACTAAACAATAAGAGATACATATACAAAACTCTATTAGAGTAAGCAAAAGGAAACAAACAAAAAAGTGAAATATATGTATTTACTTTATACAAAAGTACATACTTTATATTAAATTATAAAATAATTATTTATTAAATTTGATTTGGCAAATAAATATAAGCACTCGAGTATTGTCTCATCTTACTCAAGTACGTCTTAAAAAGAAATGTATTTATCGTTTATGCACTGCTAAAAATTTTTCATAAATTTTCGGAAGAGGCTTATCATTATTTAAAATCAACGTTCGAAAATCCGATTAAGTCGTTCACCAAATTAATTTCATCACTTCCAAGTCATACAAACTTTCATGATATTTTATAATAATTTCGCTATATAAAAGAGAATATTCGTTATTGAATGCAACGATTATTTTCTAAATCTAATAATTAAATTTTTTAATATACAGTAACATTATTTTTATTATAAAATCAAATATTAAATTTTGGAGTAATTTGAAAATTTATTCCATTTTCTACTACGCGATTGATTAAATAATGACGTAGAAATATAACCCATATGAAATTGATTTTTCCTTTTATAATTTTAAAATATAGTTTTAAATATATTTTTAAAATATATTTTTAAAATATAGTTACAGGTCATTACATTCGTAGATCACTTTCTGTATTTGAAAATAACTTTCTACTCAAGCAATTAAGCAACGCTCTGTTTGAAATTCGTTAATACGCATCCTGATTCAGTCGTACTGATCGGCTTGATAAGAAATCTGCTAAAAGAAAATCTTTCTATTAGGGAACACCATACGTTCTAAAATGAATCTTGGTAAAGGAGATCATTATGAATTTTAGTAGTATGAAATTGTGTTATAAAGTTCGCTGTAAAAAGTAAAAGACCTAATGGTCTAATGTAATGTGCTATAATATCATCGTCAACAGAGAAATGCGGTGTAAAAACGAGTCTTTCACCGAAAAGCGAAGGGCAAGGAAAATCGCTCGCTGATGCAGCTCTGCACTCGTGAAACACGTTTCCGCCCAAAGCACAATGTACATTCCAGCCACTTATTGCCATGCTCACGCGCACGCGAGCCACACCTGGAGAAATATGTCTCGTCTCGAGCTTTAAAAAGACCTCGGCAGTCGTTAACGTGAAAGGCGGCACGCGGTTCGCATTAAGGGGGCGTGAGTTAGGAGCGCGAGATCGCACGGCTAAGATCACGGCCTTACATATGCGCAATTAACGCTACTTGACATGCTTTTTAAGCGACTCGAACTCGCGCGTACTTTTCCAAGCTCCCGCAAGAATAAGGCTAAATCGGTATTCGGATAAGCGGCGGCGCACTTGAGTGTGGGTGCGTGGGCGGCCGCGGCAAACGATAAAGTGAGTAAAAACACGGTAAAGCGCGCGCGCCAAGTGCACCCAAGGAAAAAAGAGACAGCGACCGGTAATACACATGGATGTATTACTGCTGTGGGATAAAGTATCTGCAAAGCTGTGTTGGTGTATATGAGTACGGAAGAGGAATCCCATATGCCATTTCTTGCCACGACGAGATCTGCTTTTCCTATATCTCTCATTCCTGCTTCTTTCTCTCACGAAGCAAGAATAAAGGAAAATAAATTCTTAAGGATAGAATCTGCGCGAAGGCGGAGGACTAAGTTAGAAAGAAATAAAGAACGAGAGAAGGAGAGAGAAGTTGAACGAAGAATCTCGAGGCTCTTAAGTAAAACCTCCACGTTTCGCTGTGAAGAGAAGAAAGGATAGTATAACGCGTTGAATAAATGGGATTTCATTCTCATTTTTATAAAAGCTCGACTTCATATCCTAAGAATTTTGAAGCGCAATGTGCACCCCATCTCTTATAATATTTACATATTTTCTTTATTTCCTGCCCTTTTACCTTTCAAAGAACAAATTTTATTATTACAACTGCAGAATTGAATTAAGAATTAAGACGCATAAAGCGTATGTATAGTGTCACGTGGGGCACGATTTTTATCTATATTTAGAAGTTCGAAGGCGATTCGAACGAGTTTTGGCTGCTTTGATAAGACTACAAAAATCGTAAGCCTTAAAACAGAAGAGATTATGAAATAATCTTTCGTATGAATAATACATTTGATACATTGCGCAATATTTGCAAAATTAATCAACCAATCAAATGAAAACTGTGAAAATATTTTTGGTCATTGTTTACTTTAACTGTACTGTAATGTAGTTGACAAACTTTAGAATAGTTGACCATACTTTGTATTAATTATCGATAATTGTATTCCAAATGCTATTACTTTAATATTTTCGAATAATGAGAAATGAATATATAAAGCATACTTGTACATTTAAATAATTTCCCGACATTTATTTCAGATAATCTAAGTAACTCCTACAATCATAAACGTCTTGTTTGTTCGAAAATAAATAAGCCATCCAAGCTTTGAGTATACGAAGGTACTAAAGAATTGTATTAAAGAAAAATTTAATTCTTCTGTTTTAGATGTTCGTATACTAGAAAATATGCAAACGTTAATATATATTTCAATTATCCAGAAATCACGTCGAGCCTTCAATCTAAAAATATCAATTCAATATTGAATCTGAAAATTCACTACATGTACACGGATGTATTTACTGTCGTTGTAACATACATAATATTATATAGATGAAAGGAACGTTTACTAGTTCGAATTTAATCAATAAAATATAATTAAAATACATTATTTTATTTTTCTACAAGGTTCATAATACAGCAGATTTACTGTATTTATTGTAGAATGTTTTTCATGTTTTTTATCCATTCAAAGCGAGCTGGTATTCATATAAATTAATACATTTTCACAATAGTATTCTATCTTGCCTTTTATTACAACAATTTCAAATTCATCAATTATTATATAAATTTCAATGAAAAAATACGAATATACTTGCATTTTAATATAATTAAAAGTATATAAATAAGCATTACAGAATTTATAATTCAATTTTTTTCTATTTTAATTTGTAAAACTTATATTTTAAATTATTTTTTTACCTTAAATATTACAGTAAATTATTTAAACATTACTTTTAATCAAAGATCAGAAATATTGCATATCTCTCAATCAAATTACTATCTATTACTTAAATATAATTTTACCTGTACTACTAATCCCTCGTAATCTTATATAAAATGTTATTTCAATTTTTAAACATTATGACTTAGATTTTTCGAATATATTCAATTATAATTACCCGTCAACTTTTGTTGAAATTCATGATAGCAGAATTGAATAAATTAATACGGTTAATACTTTTTCGTTTATATATATTATTTATTATTTTAAACGTAGATAAGGAAATACTTCCTGCTTCATATTCATAACTGGTTATTCAAAATGAATCTATTCCATCTATAGAGATCATTATTCACAAATATCAATTTTAATTTTAGTAAACTTTAGTTTAAAATCTTAAAATAATTATATTACAAACGCTACTTATGATTATTATTTAGAGTTTTTATTAAAATTGTAGCATTATCTTAATGTTTCAATATAAGTAATACGAACAAAAGTACGAGAAAATTCGTATTATTTTATGAATTTAAAAAAAATGAATAATTAAGAATTACTCGTTATTTATCTAAAAATTAATGTCTTCAAATAATATAAAATAAATAAACACTCTAAAACATAAATGTGAATAAAAGATATATTCCAGCTAAGAAAAATTCTTATATTCCTTTAACAATATAATGCAGGATTATCATTTCCATACATGTACACTTAATTTTATTCGAAAGATATTTAATTACTTTGTACTCGTATAATAATTTCGTAGAATAGTTTCATTATTTGACTGCTATTCTACCTCAATATATAAAGAAAGTTCTAGTATATCAAATCATCGTAAATAAATTGAAGTATATTAAAGATTCATTATTACCTATTTTATAAATAAGTACAACGAAATTACCGTTATAGTTAATTTATTTCTTAAAAGCACATTTAAATAAATAATTAGTCATTTTTTCAAATATGTAAAAATCTTAACCCATAGCAAATAAGATTAAGCTTCTCAACAAAGATATTAATTGTTCATATACAAAAATTTACAAATATTTCAAAATATATTATATTTTAATATAACATATAAGTTATAATATATTATACTTGTAATCTAATATACAATACAAATGAGAGATGATAGAAATCCTATTAAATACATAAAGTTATAATTTAATAGAAATATCTTCTGTTAATCTTACCAATTTGTATGTTATATAATTTTTCAAATAGTTAAAAGAAATCTACATATTAATTTGAATAATCTGGATCCGTCATAGCGTTTAAATACATAACTTAGAAGATTCCAAGTAAAACAAGAAAAAACTGTCGAAGAATTAGAATATATTCTTTATACTAATTTATTTTTCATAATTTAATATCTAATGTTATTCTTCAAATTCACATCCAATATAATCATTTACGAAATCGTTTTAATTACATATTAATAGATGGATACTAAAAATAAATCAACGTTGTTAAAAAACCTCAAATTACAAAAATGTTATAACAACCATTTTAATTTTCTTTAAAGAAATAAATTATCACTAATTAGTTATCGAATATTGATATTTATAATAAAATTTCATTAAAATCTACTTATAAATAAATGTTTCTTAATATATGATGATTTTAGTAAACTAGTTGATGGCCTGAAATAATACTTATTAGCTGTATGATCTTAATAAATGTAAAGATGAAAATGAAAATAAGTTCATTAATAACCAAATTTATTATTTTTAAAATTTTACTGTATAATCATTTCTAAAATACACGTGAAACATGATTTTTACAAAGTAAGCAAATAAAATAAATCTTACATTTTTATAAATTCGCTAGAAGTAATAATATTTTTCCAGATGAAAAATTCTATCATAATTTATTATATTTTAGTGAAATTTTAATAGAAAATTACGATCTTATATTGTAAAATACTCATCTGATTAATATAATATTGTGTAAAATTGCTATTTAAAGTTCATTAATGCTTATAATTTAGAAATTCATATTAGATATTTTAAATAAATTTTAAATTAATATAAAAAGAAGTAAATTAAATCTCTGAATAACAAATAAATTGAAATAAGTTTTAGAATTCTGTTAAATTGGAAAAGATTTATCGCAAGAATATTATCAACTGAAAAATTCTATTATAGATATCACTTTTTAAATAAGTACACATAATTATAAGACTATATAGAATTATATTATTATTCTAATGAAAAAAGTATAATTTAAATAAAGCAAATATACTAAGAATTTTGTTATTAATTCAATACTTACACAAAGGGTGCGTAGATTAAAAATTTTAATATTTTAATTATATCCGTTAATAAGCACGATCATAATTCAAACAGTAGTAAAATTTAATAGTATAGTAGTTTTAATTTAACAATCAGTGTAAATATTATTCATACTGATTCATTTAATATCACTTAAAATCATGCTTTCAAATCATAAATCATATTCAAATCATAAAAGACAAATTCAAAATAAATTAATGTTTGTGGAAAAATATTCGACTGAAAATACTATTAAAATTGAAGATGCTAATGATTTTAATTATTGTGATGTGAGCAATAATAACTGCATACTCCACACATGCACTTGCAATAAATAATTATCTAATAATAAATAATTACTACGTATATTTTAGCAAAAAAAATTCATTTTGTTGATGAACTATCACTGTAAAAACTTATTCAAAATAATCTTTAAAATACAAATTTAAATATATAAAAGCATACGGTAAAAGATTTCCTTTTAAAAATTAGAAGATTATTAAACGATTTAATAATACTGACTGTCAGTTTACTTCAATCTCAAGCGATCAAATTTTAATTTAAAATTCAAAACAGCATGTAAGCGAAATCCATTTTAGTTTAATATCGATGAAATCATCAATACTCCAGATATTTTTGGAACACTAAGTTAGTTTATATTATCCATATAATCTAATATATTAATAAAATTAAAGTGGTAATAAAGAAAATAATTTTTCACAAATACCTAAAAATTCTAAAATTTCTAGCACTGGTGATTGAAAAGCATTAAAAGTAAGTCCATTTTATCCAAAATAAATATATTCAATTAAAATAATTTTCTATATAGTATAAACAAACCTAAATCTTTCTAAAATTTTAACATCATTTGCATTATAAATAAATGATTAGTTGATAATTTTTATTTTCAACCTTAACATTTAAAATAAATGATATGTTATTACACAGTTTCATTTAATATTTTCTTTCTTGAATGATATTATTTTTTTAAAATTACTTAAGTAAAAGAAATTCTTATTTTATTAATATAGGCATATTTTCATTATAAATTGATGTTAAATTTAAGTTCTCAAATATACTATTTAATTAATTAGAATACTTTCAATCTACTTTTATATATAATTATTAATTATTTTTATTCCATTTTTGTAAAAATTACTTTGTAATAATTACTTCGAACTATGAAGATCTTTTCTTTCTGTTTTTAAGTTTATAAATTATCGCCTACCACTTAAAGCTACAAAAAATTATCAATGTACATTTTCAGCTGTGCCGGTTAATACTAGAAAGAATAACAACCATATATTAAGAAGTACAAATAACTACTACAGTTCTGATCTACTTTGTTTTTTTACAAATTTTTATTAAACTCGCACACATAACGTAGTCATTTCAAATTGATGCGAATGATAATGTAAAAATATGAATCGAAAAATTTTCTTTATTTATAAGAATCTCTATTAATATTCTTAAATAATGGTTTACTAAAAGGCATAATTTATTTGAGTTATGCTTATATCCCGATAACATTGTTTTTTACAGAAATATTTATACCATTGTGGACATAATATATTTTCCGCTATTATAAGCTTATATTTCAAACATCAGTATGACATAAAGAAATATCCACAACATGAATGATTTATTCATACTAAAAATTATTTAGGAAAATCAAAACATAATGCTCCTAATTTTCTAAAGAAATTATATTTACATTTATACCTGACAAGTTTTGTAATAAAATTTCAAATAATTCAGTGTTTTATATAAAATGAAAGTCCTTACAATAAATGAGACTATATAAAACGAATTTAGCTATTACACGAATAACTTGAGTTAGAAGCTAATTTGAGCTCTCTAATGAACAGAAAAGTTGAAAAAATTCTATTTAATCTCATGTAATATTAAATACATGCATTCAAGTACGCAAATACTAAATCTACTAACGCTGAATTTATTTTCAAGAATTTTAACCAATTCTTTTAACCATAAACATCATTAAGCTGCACTTTTTGAACAAATTTTATATATTATAATAAAGTGCCTAGTCTGGTTCGTATTTTAAATTTATCATAATCATTATTTTAACGAAATTAATTTTCAAAGTTTAAAAAGCTTTAGCTACACTAAACTAAAAACAATTACATTAATACAATTTCCTTTTGGATGTTAACTTAATAACTCTGATTGAAAAAGAAAAATATAATTAAAGAAAATTGAATACTTTTTATTTGTTCAAAATGAACAAACTAAAAAAAGAGAAAAATACTAAAAATATCTAAATCTCCATTTTGATAAAAATTTTAATACTTGACTTTTTTAATAAAAAGATGTCCTTTTTTTGAAAAGATTGAACGTTATTTCTAATGTATCACTATTTTAAATAATAATATTATCGATATTAATTATTGACAATGATATATATATATAAATTTTTAATAATGAATTATATAACTTCAAATGAAGAAATTACGTATTAAAATATGAAATGGAAAATCATAGGCACAAATACAAAAATATGTCCGAGCGCAAAACTTCGTTTCACAGCGTTTCATTACTTATCGATTTTCTATGAAATGAGAATGTTCGAAAAATAGGTACCAACTATTTTCAAAGTCGGAATTATGGTAAAAAGTAAATTTAAAATTAATTCACACTCTTTTATTGAATAGTTTGGCTTATTTTCTATTTATTATGCTTACATTTTCTACAAAATAAGTACTAATTTTGTATAAATACTTTTATGAGAAACATTTATTTTACAAACGAATAATAAATATAATTAGAAATCTCAAAATATAATTTTACAAGTCAAATAAATATTTAGAATTAAACTAGAACTTCTGACATAACATATTGACTGTTGAACATATTCGAAGTGCATTACGCCAAGTAATTTCGTTATTTAATTAGAATTTGATAAAAATGTTTATTTCTTACTTAAATAGCTGCTTGACATATTTTTATTAATCTAAAAATGCCTACTGCATAACAGACAGAAAACAAAGTTGTAAAAAAGAAAAATGTATATATTTTAGCAATCTTTTCTGTTCGGAAATTTAAATTTATCTGTTTAAAACTTTCTTTAGCAGTTGCTATATTTTTTTGTACTTACTAAATATTTCTAAATATACTAACTAAATATTACTAAAATAAAAAATAATAGTAATATACTTCTTCTATTTTGTAATATTCGCTATTACATTAAATAAGTAAGGCCTCACTTTTGAGAAATAATAAGGAGAAAAAGGAGAAAAATAAATTAGCTTTTTATAACTTAAATAAGATAATAATAAGTAACATATATTTGATTAAAAATATAAAATACGATAAAACTTTATAAGAAGTTGCAACTTATGACATATCTCAAAATTTCCATAATATCTACAAAGTTTACATAGTTAGAAAAATAAATAAACTGGTGAAAATAGAAAATATAACACCGCTTGGGTCGCAGACGAAGGAAAAACGAAAGACCGAATAGGAAAGTCGGTGAAAATACCGGCCATTACAGTCGGATAGCAGTCGCTATAGTAATATTTCTCTTTCGCATATTTCTCTCTCTCAGCTGTACTGTCTATTCCTTTTGGTTATCCTTGCCCTTAACGTACAGGAAGGAAGGAAGGAAGCACACAGTTTGTCAGACAGCGCCTGCGTGCGGACGCTACTCGTCGACGAACGACAAGAAGTCAGAGATAAAACGAGAAGGCGCTCGACCGATCCCCTCAGCTATTCTCTCTCTCTCTCTCTTTCATACACACACGCACGCACGCACACAAAATACGTACTCTGTTTTTTCTGACTCTTTAGAGGTGGATATTTTTCGAACAACGTGTTGGTACTATGAGAAGAACTATGAAGATCTTTGAGTGTGTGTGTTGGTTTGCGCGCGCGCGCGCGGATTTGTGTGTTTCTCTCTTTCATTTTGTTTCAGTTGCTGATCTTAGATCTTGGAAAATGTAAGACATTAAGAAGTTCAAGTCTGTAACCTTAGGACATGTCATCGACGTTTTCTTTTAAGACTAACCAAATTCTTTTTATACAATGAATAAAATAAATTAAAGAAAAACGAAGTATGAGGCTAATGTTAAACTCCAGATCGCCGTAATAAATTACTTATGTAAACTTCTAATAATCGATTATATATGAAATTCATGCAAAATATATATTTAGCAAGATATGCAACTATAATATATGTAATCAATTCTGTTACTAAGTTCTTTATGCCTTTTTCTTCGTATTATTTTTTATAATTCATTTGCTTATCTCTACGTGCGTATATACATATACGAAAATACATAAAGATAATATTTGTAAAATTAGTACAGAATATACAAATTTTTTCCTTGATATGATTTTAATTAATTTTTTAGAAAAAAAATGTAAAAAACTTATATATAACTGAAATTTTAGGAAATACATATTATATTAATAAAGAGAACTTTTTCAGAGGACTAATACATCAACTAATTACATATGTAATGAATTCATCGTGATCTACAGATTATCAATAGTTAAATTTTAAATTTAACTAGTAATCAAATTTTGGAAATTTGATAATTTTAATAAATTTGAAATTTCTTTTAATTAATAACTTTATTGAAAGTATGTGGAATAAGGATATCACAAATAAAAAATGAAAAGAATCAATTCTGATTTCAATCTATGATAGAAAGATCATAAATTGAGAAAATAACTAGAATAAATAGTATAAAATGTAGCACAAAATATTTTACTATAATAAAAGAATAGTGTAAATGAATTATAGATATTATAATTTTTAGTATAGATATTGTAAGTATAAAAACACAAGAATCTTCTAGTTGAAAAAATCTGAAAAAATTAAAAAAAAATACGAGAATCAAAGTACGTTCAAATATTCTGAATATATTTATGGTAAAATAAGAAAGCGCGAGGTTTTATGTTAATAAAACGATAAACTTTTTAGTTTCTTATGCAAATTAAATAATAAAAATAATTTATTAGAAGTCAAAGAATTAAAAGAAGATTCGATAAAGTACATATCATCGCTATGTTATATTTCAATTTTAAATTAACCTTTCATTTTAAAAAAATTATGTGAACCTAAAAACTTTTTATTATACAAATATTTGAACATAGAATAAAAGTATGAAAACATTGTCTTATAACTGTGAAAATTATAATTATTACTCAAATTATTACATTCTTATTACATACATTCTTATATTCACATCAATTCAAAATGAGTTCTTGAATATTAAATTTCGTCTTTTGCAGCAGGCCAACAGAATTTACTTCATTTTAAATATAACAAGCATGTAACATAGAAAAAACAATGTTATTTTTTATTAAGTAAAATAATTTATAAAATGGAATATGGATCAAAATAAATTTTGTATATAGAAAACGAAAAAATATTACTTCATATTTTTGCATAAAGAAATAAGTTTAATATTCATGAATTCAAGCAAAAATGAAGAGAAAAATTTTTTAATCAAATAGCTACTTTTTTCAGCTTAAAATTAATAATTAACTTCGAAATTAATGTATATATATAATTTGTTAACTTTATTCGGATTTGAAATACCAAGGAAAATTATATTATGCTATAATACGAGCAAATATTTACAACAAAAGTTTATTGCTTCTATAAAAAATAAGAGAAAAGATATCCCCCTTTTATTTTTTTAATTATGTCCTTAGCCATCAACAGTATAACTCGAATTATGACCTTTTACCATGTAGCCACATAATTTAACAATGTATGAATTTCAGAAGTTGCAAAATAAATTACGTAATATAAGTTATAAACTTTGAGTCCAGAAAAGAGGAGAGACAGATGAGTGGAGAAAGAGAAGAAAAAGTGAGGAGAAAAAGAAGAGAATGAAAGGGGAACATTGAATTTCACAGAGAAAGAGAGCATGATAGAAAATCAGCCAACGACAAGCGTGAGGCGGAGAAAAGTTTAGCAAGGGTTTGTTGTTTGTCACGGCACAACTATATATAACAATTTGTCTCTCTTTCCCCCTCTATTGCTCTTTCGCTGTTTGCCAAGTAAGTTTCCGTGATACGGTAATTGAGTGTACACATATGTAGCCCAATGAAGAAGAGAGAGAGTGAGAGAGAGAGTGAGAGAGAGCTAGATAGATAGATAGATAGTGAGACAACAAGCGCTTGCAAGCTTCAACAATTCAAGCATGAAATGTGGATACGATGAACCGAGCAGAGTATAGCTTTCTCCTGCAAATCTCCGAGTAAAATATAGATGTAGCCAATTTGGGCAAGCGCGACTCTCAATACCGCAGTCTGATTATAAGCTCAAACGAGACTCCGTTAACTATCTTGCACTCGATTCTACAACTCAATGAATTTTTTTAGCATGCCTTTCGTTTCAAACACAATACTGTCGCGACATCTCTGAATTTTATATATTTTATGGCAGCTTTCGAATCTTACCTGTTTACGTATTTCCTTTATTACGTAAATTATTCTTTAGAAATGCTTCTGTAGGCACTACGTATGCTGCATAAAAGTTTATGAAATCATTATATTTATGCTCTATTATAAAAATAAAATAACAAAATTATGTGATTATTTTTATTGTAAAATACTTTACTCGACGCTTTCACTTTAAACGACTATATTATTTGCAGTGAACTTATTAATTATATTTGAAATGAACGTTAATCTTATGTATACTTAACTCATCGTATAATTTTCAACGCGATATACGTGAACAAATACGTAGCTTATTCTACTTAGCTTAATTATAACTATATTGGTTTAACTAATCCTGACAATTTACATATTAAACTGAAAAAACTTAAATTTCTACTGATAAAGTTTGAGTATAATATTAAGATTTCCAATATTGTTCATCGAGCAATGTGAAAGCTAAATAAAATAAATGTGCGAACAGATATTTAATTCCTTTCTTGTACAAATGACAAAATCCTTAATCTGCAATAAATATATTACTCAAAAGAGATTCGCAAAATAACAAAAATATGATTTGTTCCAAATATGTACAAGCAGTAGACAAGTTAATGTCCATTAAGATAGGAAGATGTATATCGTTGGATAAATTAAAAATATTTGTACATATTTATAAATTGAATTTAAGCAATGTCACTTATTTATAAAAAGCTGAGCGTCGTATATGCTCTTTCAAAAGCATTATCATTGCTGATAAAATGTTAAAAATTGTTTTATTGTACATTCTAATTCATATAATCACAATATTTTCTAGTGTTAAAAATTTAAATAATCAATGTACAATTACTAACTAATGCTTTATTATTTTCAATCGAAAATTAATTATATTTAATGTATATCTTCAATAAGTAAAAATATTGTATTGATAACCAATAATTTATGATACTTGGTCGCTGCGTATTGTAGTAATAAATTTTAGCCACTAGTAGTAACAAATTTTCCAAGATTTACTTAATAAATGAAAGAACGCTTATTTTTTCTATTAAAAATCTTATACCGGTAAGATATATTCTCAATACTGGAAGATCAATACTGGAACTTAGTGTACATCTCTAATTTCAACTGAGAAAATTTAAAAAGCTTTATTGTAATAATAGTGCGAATTAAAGGGATGAACATAGAAGTATAGTCAAAGGTAAATTAAGTGGATTATACTGGGGAAAGTGGGTTAGTACAGGTATCAAGCAGGAATAGAAAGTAACAGGAGTAACGGAAAGAACGTTGCACTCTGGTTACATTTTCTTTTAAATTTAAGCAATAGGTCAACTTACAATGGTGAGACAATAACGGAATTATTCGACCACTACGCGATATCACAATTTTTAACAATAAATAAATAAATTTAATAGAAAATCAAATAAAAGTCACATAGTTTATCAATAACATGTAGTTTACTTTAATTATATGTCCGATATTTTTGCAAAATTTTGCTAAATATTGAAAATTTAATGTCTAGAAATGTTAGTATGCAGACATATCTAATAAAGCAATGAATGTTTGTATACGCATACGTAAATGTAAATATAAATCAGGACCTAGATTAATTTCCTTCATTCGAAATTAATAATGTAAACAATAATGCTAAACTATATGATTAATATCATGAATATTAATTATATATTCACGTGTTGGTTTCCTAATTATTCCGGTGAGAGAAAGTGAAGGAACTAAATGATAATGGTTTACTTGATATCCATTCATAGTAATAATGAAACGACAAGTTAGACTTGTCCTATCTGCTGCAGAAGTTCCGAAAGTATTTTCGAAATACTATATTCCTTAATAATATTTATAAACTAATACATTTAGTTTCAATACTAATATGTTCGATTTATCTTTGACTATATGCTTTCGAACTCGTTACATTAATCCTGTATTGCTTTTATAACAAAGGCTTTGCATTTTCTCAATTTGAATTTAATACACACTCGAGTAATATCGTATACAACTGGAGTTTATAGCTCGTAGGCATCAAACTCTCAATTGAAAGAGCATACTTTATAAAAACATTTTCTAAAATGATTAATAAACGTTTATTCGTGAACCAGGTTTCCAAATTTAAAAAGAAGTTTTAATTATGATTCAGTGCATACTGTGAAAAAACGATCTTGAGAAAAACAGTTAACTCACTGAAAACATAAATAACTTATGTTTTTATATTATAAGCTTAATAACGAAGGATTAAAGTCTAACTCTCTACTTTCAAGTAAAAATTGGGGAAATAGTTCATGAGAAAGAAATATAAAAAAGAAGGGATCAAACCATCTCATACCTTATTATTTTGTACAAATCCGTAAGAGTGAATTTTCTTATTAAAAGAAGAGTAAGAAAAAGAGGATCTCACGGTCAAAGAGGGATAGAAAGAAAGAGAGGCAAGTGAGCTTAAATGATTACTATGGATCCCCGAGCGCACTGATTCAGCGGCAAAAAGCTTGGCTCGGCTTCTAGATGGACGTTTCGAGCTTCTTCCCTTGGACTTTTTTTCCATCGAGCGGAGGCTGCCGAGGACAAAGAGGAAGATTGCGGCTAATGAAGTGTCATGGATTCGGCAATACGAAAAGCGAAAGTTCGCAAGCTGGCATAGCACGCAGACGCCGGGACAGTCAGCAAAACACGTGTACACACTAACTCAAGTTAGAGAGACGCGGAGGCCGCTGTACTGCCGGTATAAACCCCAACTTCTATCGCATTAACAAACAACGTCCGTGGAAACTTGTCGCAAAGCGTTTTCGTAACTATCATCCCTCTTAATCTTCTTCCTAGGTGACACTCGGGTCGCTCTGTCTTCCGGTCTGCTTTGGATCCTACTTGTCCTCAGTCCTACGGGAGCTATGAGAAACTACCGTGGATATCGAAGGATATCCTCTTCGGTCAATTCGATGTGCATTTAGAAAAGCGATGCGATCCACGACCCTCGACTCGTTATGGGTTCCCCGATATTATCAATTTATCGCTCGTTCGCTTGTTTCGGACTCTCCGCGGCAAGCAGTGATATTTTATCGAAACCTGCTCTTATTTCGGAGCGCCACTTACTGTATCGCGTATATAATTGTGTATTTTTGGAGCAATTCACCGCACTTCTTAAATCGTCCCGAAATCGGAAAAGAGCCAAAACTGCTTTTGTAAGAAAGTTCATAAATCAGGTGCAAGCAGCTGATAACTAAGTTTTTTCGAAAAGTGAATTTTTTTATGAACTGCTGAGTTTTCTCAATTCAAAAACTTAATTTATTTCACTTGGTTCTTTGGATAAAAGAATTTACTTGGGAAAATAATTTACTAGGAAGTCATTGGATTATCGAGAGAAGGTAGTTGAGGCAAAGTGAAATGTCTTTGCATAGTTCAACATTTCTTTTGTAATTGTATTAAAATTTTGTATTTACTATGACTATTGGTTTTAAAATAAAAGTTTCATTTCTTTTGGATGTATATCAGTGTGGTTTTTAACCTTGTAAACTCTTAATAACATTTTCCATTTTCGAAAACGATGGATATCCAAATTGTACGAAATCTTTTACTCAATTGATACTAAATTCCGATAAAGTAATTCATTATGTTCGTTACTTTAAATTAATATATGCTGATATTTTGTATTTCTCATTATAATTATCATGGGATTATAAGTCCATTGAAAATAATGACTTTTATTTCCTATTTGTTATCATTTCGTAGAACTGAACTAACAGAAATATAAGTAGAAATCTAACTCTTTGTCATTAATGAAATCATGCGTGGCATTACATATACTGACGATCATAATAATATCAATAAGATAATCAATGAAAAATTAAATCGCCATTAATCGAATAAGTAATATTTTTAAATCTTGATAGTTTTTCTTAAAGTTACTCTTCTCAACTAAACTATTCAATTGATCGCGCACAAATTGCTTCCTCGAAAACTTTGCTTATTTCTAATTATAACTTTTTTTGTTAACGTCTTTTCAGAATAGCAGGTATGATTGCATCCTCGCTAACTGCGCCGCAAAACAGTTCCGTGTATTCGAGCATGGTACTAAAAGAACATAGTACTAAACAGCGAAAAGGAAGCTAAGTCGCTAACGCAAAGTTTCCTCATCTCGGCAGCCGAGTAAAATTTTCGCGAACGAAGATCCCTGCAGTAGCACTTCTCATTAAGAAGAAATCCCGATGCATGGGGGCGTAACGACGTCGAAAGGAAACGCGGCCGAAAAAAAGTCTCGGTAAATTATGTCGCAACGAGTTGAGTGACTTTTGACAGCATCTTCCGTCGGTGACTTAGAGTCGGTGTCAAAATTCATATAACGCCTTACAAACTGTAATGACTGACCCACCACTCCACTTCAACCTCCCGTATAAAGGCCGTTTTTCTCGTGCTCCTCCACTTTTGAGTCTTCCTTTCTCCCTCTCATCGCTCCACTCGCTCGCGTACTCGCTAGCTCTGTCCCTTTCTTTCATTCGCCCAATGTTCTCTCATTTCTCGCAATACTGCAGCCTATTCTTTGCTCCGCGAAACTACGCGGTGACTTGATAAAATACGAGCACCTGCTAATTGCATCGTTATACTCGTTATATACGTCCCCTTCTTCCCTCATCTCAATTTTACCAAAATATTCGGAAGCTCTTTCAACAACCGCTTCCCATTCCAAGATCGACATATAACTTATAACCTCATGATTTATTTTAGAAACTCGCAGACTATAGTTTCACTCTACCTAAGTTTTCTTATCGTATGGCGAAGTTATGGTATGATGAAAGACAAATATTATATTATGGCTTTGTATGAATTTCTCGCTATATAGGTACTTATTTGTATTTTGTATTCAGCTAAGAGAAATGGTGTAATGCACCTTGAACATCGTCAGTCTTACATTAAAGTGTTGAAGTCCTTTAAAGCGAGAGACGTGTTGAATCTTTTGCTTTATTGGAATACAGACTATCAATAGTAATATAATGATAAATATAATAGTAAATCTATACTGATAAACAAATATTTTCTATATGATTTTCTCGTAATAAAGATAGGTGTATAAGATGTATGAAAAAAACCCCAAGATGAAATTTAATCCATTTGTTCTTAGTATGAATATCCATGCTCAGCGTTTTTCCTTGTAGTAACTGAATTAGAAAATTTCTATGCCTAACGTCTCATGTACTCTTACAGCGTATTCTGTTATGATATCGTTAAAAATATATTTTTATATTAATTGCGCTTCTTTCGTATCAAAGAATTTTACAAATTTGCCTAATAATTTATAAAACGATTTATATAACCATGAATCCCATTTATCTCTATTCAATCTCACTTTATAGAAGAATAAATATTCGGTATTCGCCGATTATAGAGTAGATTGGTCAACGAGTAAAATAAGTGGTTACGATGATGCATCGAAAGTAAGAGGTGCGAATGATGTGGTACTCAATCCTCGTTCCAGCTAGAATTTCTATCTCAATTAGGCTCATCGCGTATTAGTCATCAATTACCTATTCGTACCCGTAAATGTATAGAGAAAAGTTGACACATGTACAAAAGTTAGAAAAATATAGATTAAATGATGGGATCAAACAAATGATGAAAGTATCATCACTAATCACCGAGCACAAATTATGTGGAGTGTTTAAATGAATTTATAAGTTGGCTTATTTTAAAATTGATACATTACTCAAATTACTTGTCATTAATAACAGCAAATTTTCAAAGTTTTAACGAGTTTTAAATTTAATATAGAAGAGCTACGTATAAGTTGATGTATTTTATAGAATCCAGTTAGTCATCCAATCAGACTGCCTACATCCAGCTATACGTGTATTTTATGTATAAAATGGAACGAATTCAAAATTAAAACTTCTTAAAATTGTGAAAATTTGCAGTATTTAATAACGAGTCATTTTAAAGAACATTTAGTGTACAAATTGTTTCTGTCACTTTATATACGTTTCCCCTAGAACTAAATTTCCGTTTTATCGATTCAGTGATTTCATAGAAAATATTTTAATATCCATATGTTTGCAATTTCTAAATATTTTCAGTAACGTTTTGTGAGCTTACGTTGAACATCAGCTTTAAATTTAAAACTAAATATAAAAATTTTACATATTGTTCGTGCGCAACTATATATCCTTTTTCTGCCTTGCGACTTTTAACCCTATTCCACGTTTTTCGTACTTTCGAGTAATATCAGCGAATTTAATCCTTTAGATTTCCAGAGGAAAACGAACAGTCAATACAGTTGGTGAAAACGTAACCGTGAGACTTTCTCGTGGTACATGTGAACGATTAGAGAGTTTGGGAAAGAGACTTATTCCAGGAGAGGTGGGGTCGCATTTTAAGCGACTTGTCCTGCCAAAGGCAGTAGATAGAGAGCAATTTATCGGGGCCACGCACGGGCGACGTGTATCGTCGGCACATACAAGCTTCGCCGTGCTTGACACCGGGGGGGACGGACCGGGACCAAGTACCGTATAAATTTCTCGGCGGGGAGGACGCCACCGACGTCGCCAAAAGCGAAGGTCGGCCATACGTGCGACACCTGCAAAGCCGGGCTTTCGAACTTTGCGCGTTAATTAATTGCTCGGAGGCACCCGACACCCCTTCGCACTCGCCTCATTGATTACGTAATTTAATAAATAATCAGTTTGCCCGCGTTGGATGCCTACGTAAAACTTTCCTGAAATTAAAGCTGCTTTTTCTCGCTTCGCGTGCTACCCGTTATTTTCCCACATTTTCACCGCTAATAATTCATGAGGATAATAAGTACGGAAAAGAAAGCACACTCGCTCACTTCGCGTCACTTCGTAGTATCTAATGATTTTTCAATATTGAAGCGACTCTGCTGTCATCTTCTTTCGAGACAATTATTAACATTATTAAGGAACTGAAGGACTGAAGGCTAATTTTAAAAACTGTAGTTTAGTACTGCTTTTTATGAAAAGATTTTTTTTTGCCCTCGATGCTCTTACATCAATATTATCACATACTTATCTTATTTATCACTCTACTAAGGAATGGATAAAGATTTCTAATATGCGAGGTTCTTGTTATTGTTGAACCACATGCTCGATATGTAAGGAATTGCAGTTTAAATAGAAATAGGAAAAGCACGATTCCGAGTCAAGAGAGCAAAGAGAAAACAAAAACACGAAGTGAACGATCCACTATAAGTACGGAAAAATCGAGAAGTGAAATCGTCTTTGGAAAGCTTTCGTGCCAGGGGAAATGCGAGCATCGAACTCGATCGGGAAACGTTCTAGTCTCGAAAATCAGTGTGAACGGGAAGACGAAAGTCGATCTGTGAGCTCGACAGGCTATTTGTCAAGTCTCTGGCAGTTGGTTGAAAATTTGGAGCTACGAAGGATTCCATTGATAGCCAGAGGAAACGTGTCGGAATCGAAGAGAAATAGTTAGGGAGAAATGGAGGTGGAGGTCGCGGGTCGCCGCGTATCTTTGTGCGTAGGGTCGTACTACTTGTCCTTTTCTACTCTGACTGGTTCGAGCCAATTTTTGTTCCTATTCTAGGCTATTATTCACTTAAAGGTACATATTAAGATAAATTGATACATATTTTTCATATTTAATTAAAGATTACTATTCGTTTAAAAATTATATTCTTTATTTAATTATTTTTTACTATATCCTAAGCTTGAATCAAAATAACATATCTAGAATTCATTTTAATTTACCATTTATACTTATTAATATTGAAATTTTAATTTTTGGTTCTGTTTAATAGATGTTACATTGTCTCTAAAATAAATTATGAAATAATTAAACGTTATCTAATAACATATTTGTCTTATAAATGTATAAAAAATATAATCTTATATATTTCTTGTTAATTAATTTTCTTGTGTAATTTTCTTACAAAAAAGCACTTAATTTTCTTAAAATTTTATTATTCCTATTGCACGATTCTTAAAGCATTGGAATCACTAATATAAAATTGTATAAGGAGAAAACAATTATGAAACAACAATATACTATATGTACATACTTTTACAAGATTTACGGTGCTCTTACTGCAATGATTTATCAAATGTCTATAATAATCTTAAATTACTCTACGGTATTTTTGCCAAGAAAGAAGTATATATATTCATAACATTTTCGATCTCTATAATTATATCTATAGTTAAATTACTTTAACTTTTTCGAGATTTATATTCAGTAAATAAATCTATAAGAAATAAAAGAAACGAGTTAATATATCAAAGTAAAACACCATCTTTATTCATTAAATTAGTAATTCTTATGAATTTTATATTATTCCTATTATTTTAAAAGAAAATGATAAATATAATTTTCTAAAATTGACTGTGGCAAGTAAAATTGTTTTAAGATTATTTAATCTTCTCTAACGCAAAGTTTAAAATTAAAACAACTGAAAGTTTAATCTTTATATCTTCAAATTTTAAATTAAGAAATATTACATTTTTTTGAAAGTAAAAACTAAGTATTATCTTCGCATACCATCTTTATTATTCTTAAGTTTTATATAATCAAACTAAAAGAAAATTCTATTAATTTTTATTTTTTATTTGAATGGCTGTGCATGCATGTGGGTGCGCGAACGTGTGTGCGTATGTGAATATATTAATATTCGTTAAGGTATGTAATTACGCTTATATTAATGATGGACATATAATTTTCAAAATTAAACATTTTCTAATTTATAACTTGCATAATTTAAAAATTCCTTCCACTTCATATCTAAATATTTAATAATAATATGTAATTAATTTGATTCATCTAAAATCTACATATTCTAACTTGTCTAACTAAAATTCAATAGTTTAAATATATTAATCAGACAATTCAAATCGTTAATTGAATGTATGTTGAATCGCTTAAATTTATCTTTCAAAAAGATCATTATTGTTTCACATTTCAGAGTGAAAGGTATAAATAAATATAAAATTGATTAAAATAATTTCATGAATACAAAATTGATATTTAATTGAATTAATAAATTAATATGTTAATTGAATTTCAACTCCAAGATAAGTATATAAATTGAATAATTGACAGTCCATAAATTAAATAAATAATGGATGCTTTACTTTAGACGAATACAAGTACAAGTATCTTTATAATAAATTTACAATTTACAACAATAATTCTATACAGAGTAATTACTTTAATTCGAACCACTTACATTCTAAGATAAAGAAGAAAAGTAACTATATATTGACATTCGTGTGAACTAACTTTAGTATGCAACAATTGCAACTTAAAGTTAATCAAGTTTTCATCTAGAATAACAGTAATTAACTTTTAATATAGTCTAAAAATTGCACCAGTTAGATTAAAACTAAATGTCACGTAGCATGCCACTTATTAGCATATTAACTATAGAAAAAGTCAAAAAATGATTTGAATAATAATGAAAAGAACTTTAATTAAATTTACTTTTTATCAGGAAAAATATTTAGTAACAAACTTAATAAAAATTATCTGCTCATTTTCATTCAAACCACTAAAAGTAAACTATGAAAGTTATTCACACTTAAAATTTCAGCCAATTAAATGATAATTATGTTTCACAAAAAAAATAATTTATTAATCACCGAATATATTTATATTCGTTAATAAAGTATCTTATATAAAAATAATTAAGTCGTTAATAACAGTAAGAGTTATGATCTGGTTTAAAACTAAGTAAAAATTTAATATAGATAACGATAATTTTATTTATCAATGTCATAGAGTACGTCAACAGTTTTCTTAATCGATTTATAGTCGATAGCGAAGAAAATAAATAACCCGACGTTGCAGTATGATACTACAGGAGAAACGTTTAATTATAAATATTGACGTAATGCGCACACCAATAGTTAATGAGCAAGAGCCGCAGGCGCACAATTTCTCGGCGATCTCATTAAAAGCCTAAAACTTCATTTTAATATTTTTTCTCCGTATATTTTATACAGATGTATGTATATAGCTTTCTCTTTTGCAATTTACCCTGAAGCTAGAGGATTCAGCAATTCAAATAGTGATTTTTAGAATTCTGTTATCTCCTCCACTCCTTTGTATTACTTTTTCGGAGCCTCATCCGAGTCCATTTTTCCTCGTATATTTTGTAGTCCGATATTGCTAAATTATTTCCATCCCATACATTTAAAGGGGAAAGAAGAGAATGAACTTGATATATTTAAATAGGAAAAATTAATCCAATTTTGCATTAATATAAAGAACTCAATGCATATATATAACACTTTAATTTAAAGCTGAACGCGGAAGCTAAGAATTTACTTGACCGCGATTTGTATGCTTGCTATTTTTTAACGAAGTCACATTATAATCTCCTAAATCTGAAAAACATGCAGATATAAGAGAAGTGCAATCGGTGCATTATATATCCATAAAACTCTCTCAGCGACAGTGTATGAAATGAAAACGTCCATAATCTGCGACACAACTGCCCAATACTACCTAACCTCAGCTACTGACCGTAATCATCTCGCTCGGGCCTGGCGTGCACGCAAAAATATAAAAATTCTCTTTAACAACAGCTGGAATGTCGGTCTAGACTAGTTTCGACAAGAGCAGTTCTCGACACGCAGCGGTTAAGCTCGTTCCGTGGCCTCGTAGCTTGCCTTTAATTATCGCCCATAGCTACCGACGACCCTTGTCGTCGACTATACGTATAAAAGCTGATCCCCTTGCAGCTTATTTCAGCACTCATATTTTATTCTCTCGACGCCGATACGCTCCCATAGCCATTTGCCCCCAACCCAAAATTGTATCAAATACTAATTTAAAACACGAGTAGCCTTAAATTTTTAACTCAATTTTCCAGGGTCGGTCTATGTTAGACTGTTGATATGTTAGCTGACTATTAAATTCTCTTGCTTGACAGCTCCTGCATGTCTGATTCATCTTGCAGAACGTATGAATAATTTAAAATTAATTATTGCCATATTACTTTCCCTTACTTTACGAAAAAATTTTTTCTTAGTAATATTATAATACGAATGCTCCACTTTATGGATTTCAATTTATCTCTTTCTGACATTTACATTATAATTACATAATTTTAGAAGTAAATCTGCATTAATGTTTTCAAATTATTGAAAGTTATTTCAATTAGACCATCCGAAAACTGAAATAATATTCTTAGAGAAGCTTATCCATTTTATGTCGCTTTCAGAAAGAGCTCGAACTGGAAATAATTCCAAAAGTATGAGGATAAATGTAACGCAAGTTAATGGAACCCTAAAATTTTATTTCAAAACATTTTTAAAAATATAGTGTTTCTTTCTCTTCCTGATGCATACGTAGTTTTCGTAGCTAATGTAAATATAAACTTTGATTAATGATATGAAAGATGTATGGCAAAAATGAATTTAATAAATTAATTGATTTCACATACATTCTCAAATAATGTACAATCGTGAGAATAGTTGGATTTAGATTCCAGGGAAATGATACAATAAATATACAATATACTTACGAAAACAAAAGAAGATATGATTTTTAACTAACGTTAGTAAAATCAAATTGATACAAATGAAGAAGTTTCTGAGTATACATTTGATTTTACTACTTTTAACTGCTACTAGCACATAAAATATCCGAATTATACTTCACGAATTTCTCTTACATTGCGATTGTCTCGAGACATTTAAGATGCGAAAACTAACCATAATATGCATATTAAATAGCGATTCCAACATTTTCTCCTGATAATTATGGAATATTCGGATTTGTTAATTAAGGAAACTTAATAATCATGACTGAAGAATTATTTCATTATCATTAATTAATTTCCAGCAATTTTATTGTTAAATACATTATGATCCATTGAAAGATAATTGCTATTTAATTATCAACTTAAGAATAAGAAAATGTATTAAATTCGATTTAAAAATGAATTTATAACCTTTATCACGCTCATTTTCTTCAGATGAGACGTATTCCAGTACTAAAAAACTTTCAATCGCTTATCACTTATTTCATCACCTTACCAACAGATTCATAAAGCAAATTAAATGAATAAAACAAATAATAATTTGAATAAACAAGATCCAAAAAGTAGTTAAGGAGAATTACCTAGTCTATGTCGTGTCTTTCATAACTCTTACGCACTATGGTCATACTTCTTGTTACGTTAAATACAATTCACTATCTATTTTGGCTATTGATATACGATATCTGCTGTGGAATTTTAATAATCAAATGCCTTAGCTTTCAATGATAATTCTGGAAATTGATCATATTATAAATGAAGTTTTCTATTTTTCATCAAATGCATAAACGAATTCCCGTTTGTTAGAAATATTACGTAGTATTGTTAATGAAATTTATCAATCAATACTTTGATTTTTTTACTTTTACAATACAATATATCAGCATAATCTGATCATTAGTTACTTTTTCGAACAATATTTTCTTCTATTTAAGAAAACGATCTAATTGTACCGCGTAGCTTCTATTTCTGTTTAAAACTGTTTAAAATTCAGAGCATAACTTTCTAAATTATCCTTAACTTATAAAAATAATTCTAAATTATTTATTGCATAATCAATTGCTTTTTACTCGTAATTTTTATATTTTCTGATTGTCAATTTCAAAAATTGAGCCAAGTTTCTTCCAAATAGAAATTTACATTTGAAACTGAAAGAGATAAATGTTTACATGTGTTAAAAGTTATAGCAGTTTTTCTTAAATAAAGAAGGTACTTTCGTGATTAAAGTAAAATAATTTGTAATTAATTATACCAGTTACAAAATCAACCTTTATAATCGAATTAAAACTAGAAAATAGTCATTTAATATCTAATTTTTAAAATGCATATGCCGAAATATGAATCACATTCTATCGATATATCTATAATAGTCTTTACCCGGAGTTTATATCATATTTAATATTTTATCTATTAGTAATTCTGTGATGCGAATTATTCTGGGCTATATTCAATTAAGAAAATTAAAGTATTACAGACTTAATTTATTGTATTAAAATTTAAAGTATAATAAAAAAAATCTACTTATCAAAAATTAAAATGCTTTCTAAAGAAAATTACAATTATTTCTATTAATTCAATGACGATTCATAAAATATTTCAAACTTTTCATTTACTATAAACTATTAAATTTTATCATTTCTTCATATTACTATATCTTACAGTTCTTTTCATTTATTTAGAAAAATTAGATTTGAGTAAGATAATTTTTAACAAAATATGACAAAAGAATTGATTTTAAACTAAGAAAATTGAATTTAAACCGAAAATTTAATAAATATGCCACTAGTACGTTTTCGACCAAGTAGTAATAATTTTATATCTACAAGACCATTTGTTCAAAAAGGATTATTTTAGTTGAAATACAATTGCTTCTTATTTTATTATAATAAAAGGACTATATTTCTGACATAAAAAGTATCCCTTCCAACTTATGCATTCGAATAATTCTGTATTATCAGATTCTTCGATTCAAGTAAAAATGAATCGCTGCTTTAGGGTTTCTGCCGATGGAATCTTATTTCTTTTAATGCACCAATTTATTTCATTTACATAAAAATATATTCTGTTCATTTAAACTAATTTATTTTTTTAGTTCAGCCGTTCATTTTACGTAAAATTAATTCCTTTATTTGAAATAGAATCAATAATTTCTACTATTTTATGGTATTTTAGATACAGTAAATTTATTGCGTTAAAAATTACTTATTTTTTTAATAAATTGCATAAATATTGAAAATAAGAAATTCTACTATACGGAATACACACATATATTTGGCAAAAATACTTTTAATAATGATGCTTTCATCACTAGTTTAAGAAATTTTTACTTCAAGAAAATTTGTAGCATATTTTATGCTAACAATATGTTAAATATACATTTTCTAAGCTAGTAAATATTTATAATTAACGATATAAATTTCATTTACGATTAAAATCAAACTTTTTAAAAAATTACAGTTATTCTTTAAAGTAACTACTACTTAAATTAAATAGATATAGTTATTATTTGAGAATTTTTTTATTAGCATTTGTTTCACTTCTCTATAATATTATAAACAAATCTGTAAATTAAATATATATTCGAATATTTTTCATTTATAAAGGTGATTACTAATTTCTTCAAATTCTATCTAATTTTTTCCCAAATATTTTTGTCAAATGTCGTTTGACTAAACGACAACAAATATTAAAACTCTAACAAATAAAAAAATCAACAAATAATTCTTTGCGATTTGTATACAAAAAAGAATTTCCATAATAATGCTACCCAATTTTTTGTTTAATAAATTAAGAATCTGGGTTATCAATAGTATCTCCAATATTGTTTTTCGAAATAGCGCTAGTAAATCAAATATATTTTCTAGAGTATTTTCAATATAATAGAAATGCTTTATAACTTAACATATAACAATAATAACTTATAAAGTTTGAAAATTCATGGCGCATTGAAAATAAAAGTATGTCCTAAAAAATCAATAAGTGAAATTTGTTATAAGATAATACCTGCCAGACATCCTCATAAATAACATTTAGGAAACTTTCGATACATTTCAAATATACGCGCAGTTATCCAGATTAAAGGTGAATAGGTGAATCAAATGCTCACGTAGAATTGCATAAAAAATGTATAAATAGTAACAGACTTTATGAAAAGATAAAGCCGCTTTAGATAATGACCATATTTTATATAAAAATAATATATTTTCATTAATATTTTATCATTTACTTGTTGTATTATATATTACTATTATACGACTTATTACCATTATATAGATATATGTTGGACTAATAACAATAGAAATAAGAAAAAAAATAAAAGTAGGTCATCTTTTATAAAGTAATTTAACTTTCCTTATCTAATAATCAAAATTTAAGTTTTTAAATTGATTTATAATTGGTTAAATAATAAAAAGTTTACAAAGATTTTATTTGCAAAATATTAAAATTTTAATTTGCAAACATCCGAATGATATGAGATATAAAGTAGTAAACAAATCTTTCACGTGAAGAATACTTTCAAAACATAAACGACTAGAATTGCTATTAAAATAATTGTACAAATAATTAGACAATAAATATTTCTGATGTAAATATATAAAAAAAATGTGTGCATGAAATATTCTCGAAATAATTTGATGAAAAATGTCATAACGTATATAGACATACAATAATATATTTTATTTTTTAAATAAAATCTCTTTTATACATTTTTACGATGGATTATTAAGAACAATATCAGTTGAATGTGAAACAAAACAGTACTTTACAAATGATGTTAGTGCATGTAAAATAACATTTATCGTAAAAATTTAAATAAATTCAATATAAATCTATTATTCTAATGTATTATATTATACATTATATAAATATATTATATTATATATTATTGAAAATTATAAAAAATTTATTTTATTTTATGAACCATTTAATGCGTATAGGAAAATAACTTGTACAAGTGGAATAAATTTGCATACAAAACAGATGAATTACAATTTTTAGAACAGCTACTGCCCATTGGTAAAATACTTGATACAGAGGCCCATTTGCTTTAACTAAAGAATGTACAAATTGAATGCAGTTGCATTCAAATCTATGACTTCGCAGTGCACATGCTACCATTATAAGTGCACGTATTCACTGGTTCTTGATTATCTTCATTCATCCTTTTACATGATTAGCAATATATTTTAATGTACAGGTATTTTTGATAAAAGTATTTGTTAAGACCGAGAAAAATGATGGAGATTTTCGCGAATCGTATTTTCATTGGAAATTCTTTCTGACTATTAAGCCATTTACGAGTATTATATATCAAGTTGAGTACTACCATGTCACTTGCAGGATAATTAACCTTTTTCAGTTCATCGCTTGTTTCTTACATGAATGATATCCCACTTTTATACAGGTTGCATCAATTGTATGATAATTTTAATTTTACTACATAGATAAGTAAATAAAACTTTTGACTTTAAACTAACAAATTTTCTGGTTTTACATCGAGTCATAAGCCAACCGCAGATACTTACACTATCGTATTATCTGTCAAAATCAGAAATTCTCTCTATTGTGGTGTAATATCGCGTCAATATGAATGTACATTCAATAGACAGGTTTATACATGAAAATATAAATTGATACTAGCAGTAGGATATGTATTTTTATGGTAGTTAATGTAACGTAACTTTCTGTTAATGTTGAAAATTTTAGCACGAGTATAATCAACTTTTTTCTTGGCTGAGTTGTACTCAATATGAACAACTTAAGGCAAAATTGTAATTTCCTATTCTTATCATATTTATCCTTTATTTGGGAAATAATCCTTCTCAAGGAACGTCTCTCCATAAATGAAAAACAACGTTCTGGACAAATGAAAATTTTCTATTTCGTGATTTTCATTAATATTAATCCTAAAACTTCGTATTATTGCCTGAAAATTGCCTTTAACTTTTTCACCTTCTAGATGTAGAGTCACAAAGATAGTAGAAAACAAGTTTGGCAGCGGAATCTGTCCGCTGTTACGCGGTACTACTTTATGAACCTGTTCGTCAACAATATGAAATATCTTTCGCGCATGTGTGGTTACTGGTTATAGAGGGTGGATGAAACGAACAAGGAAATCACGCAGCAAAGAACGGAGATGCCCGAGCACTTCAAAGCCTCAATGTAGCTCGAAGGCAAAGCGAGTGCGATATGTGCACTTGTACAAGGCATACCAACTTACTCCAGACGCATCCTGTAGCTCATTTTTTCTTCATTTTCCATGAATAGTTGTGGATTAGTAATATTGGTGGTTAGTTTTCACTTTATGCTAAGTAGATAGTAAACATCGATGTCGTGGTGAAACTTTATTAAAAACAGGCGTTCCAACGAATTTAGACATTTTAAATAATTGAATAAGGTTTGCACTGAACGCCTTTTGAAACTGATAAAATCTGTTATTTATAAAATAAAGTAATAATTCTTACAGTTTGTCTCCGTTCATGTATGCTACCTATGTTACGAGATGAACGTATGTTTATGCAAATTAATAATCTTCATAAATATTCATAACCGGCAAGTGCTATTTTCATAAGTTTCTGCGCATACTACATGCACCGTATTTGTCAGTTTTTAGCTTCTTTGTTCTCTCCTTGGGATAGTAAAAATTTATAAATTACAATCCAACATTAATAATCCATATTTCTACAAGGATTGATATTATTTTTCTATCAATTTGTAAGCAAATCCTGAGAGTTATATTTCTTATCCGTAATGAAAGAGAATTTATTTAAGCGAAATTGAAGATTTCTTCTATAATAATTTAACTTATTCTATTGCTAATAACATATTGTTTTAATACTGCTACATTTGTATTAAATCTTTCACTGACTAAGCATGACAAATATTATAAAATGTAAATAGCACCCAATTAAAATTGTGTATGATAAGATTTTATTAATTGTCTGACCGAACGATGATATTATTTCGCTAATTAAAATAAGTTATTTTTTAATTTTAAATAATTAAATTTAACAATTCAAGAAATACATGTGCAAAGTCGATAACATTTGCATAAGAGATACGGAGATGTTTATAATTATAATAAAATGTATAAATACTGAAATCGTAATACTGGTATAATGGATATAATGGGACTAATTTTAGTATATTGGGAAGGATTACACGTATTCTTCAATTTCTATGTTTGTCTAAACCACCTTGTATCGCCTCTCTCCTTTCTTCCTAATTTCTACTGGCAATAAAACAAAATATCGTTGAACCACTTTGTTAATTACTAGTAAAGCACTGTACCTTCCTCCGTCGTTCGAGCAAAGCTTAACTTGAGCAAGCGGATCTAGAGATGACCGCACGGAGTAATTATAATTATCTAATATAGCGCAGAGAGCGACACCGACTCCATCAGGTAACTGTTTCGGCCGAGTCAAGTTGATGTGCCGGGGATTCCAGGAGCGAGCATCGACGTACCGAGCTAAGCGTGCAAACTTTCCCTCTCTTGCGATGCAAGTTTCGTTAAGTTCGGTCTCAACCTCCACCCAAGTTAATGCCGGCAACTCATTATCGGGTTAGGAAAACTTTCAACATAACTTGGTTTGCTTAGGATAACTCACATCGGCCGAAACCGCCGACCGATTAATTCTATCGCATGCCTTCGCTGTTTACTTTTATCACTGTTGGCTTCCTCTTTTCTAGCCCCTTATCACTCTCTTTCCGTCTCTCTCTCTCTCTCTCTCTCGCTCTCGCTCTCGCTCTCTCTCTCTCTCTCTTCCTCTCGCTGTTATGGTTTTCTGCAATACTAAAAACTCTCGCCGATGTCAGTAATCGTACAATTTCCTCGCAGACATTTTATACGGAATAATTACAAAACTAGCTAAACTACATACCGGTTAATTAATCGAAAGTTGATTATTCAGCAGAGAAAATGAAAACATAAATTAACAATATATGTGCTGTGTTATTAAAGGTAAATGTAGGGGACTTTGCAACGATAAAGAATGCATGGAAGTTGATTAAAAATTTATTTTATGCGCGTTTAAATTGTCACATAACTTAAAAACAATCGATAGCATTATTTCATATTAACAAATAATTATTAAATTAAGTAGAATAAACTTCACCGAGGCATTACAATAACATATTAAGCTATTATTGTTCAAAGTTTTGTCTAATATAGAATAATTAATCTGTAATAGACATATAATTCTATAAAAATCTATAAAACTAAGTTCCAACAATTTTTACTTACCGCTAAATTATACTTAAAATATTTTCGTTTACAAATTTCCTGTATTCAAAGCACAAACATTATTAAAATTTAGGAGAATTTTAAATAAGTGAATTAAATTTTTAATTTATGTATGAAAAGATTTAAATTATTTAATTAAGTTTAAAAAACAAGAAATTATCATATCATCCAAATATCTCACTTAGTTTTTATGTAATTGTATATTCATCAACTGAATTAATTACTTCATGAGTTTCCACAAAACGATATTAATTAATGAACAGATGACTTCATAAAGTATATAATATATCATTTCATATGTAATATAAACGTATAATATTTCTCATAATTAAGAAATATATAATAATACAAACAATTACATAAAACATATATGAACATAAAAAAATTAAGATATTATGTATTTTAATCAGTTTATTATTTTATTCACTTTACCAAAATATCATAAACTTAAAAAAATATGAAAAAACTCTTTGTGCCTTGTATGTATTACATTATTTTCTTATATTTTTTATTTTTATAATATTATATATTCTAAGTAACGTTATTTGTGCATTCAAAAATGTTTTGAAGTTATTAACATCTCTTTATACTTGTTATATTAACAAGTATAAAATTTTGAAATAATAATGTCTACGAATAATCTCTATTTAAGAGATGGTAACCTAAAAATTTCCAAGTAAGTACCTGTTCATTTGCAACTATCAACTCCTCTTAAAATTCATTTTCTGCTAAAAACCATATATTTATACATAGATAAAGTATAAAAGTATTATTAAGATTACAGCAGAATGTATAAAATGTCTTAATATAATGAAAAACGATGATCACGAAAACAAATAGGAAAAGCTGTATAAAACAACTTGGTGGACGTAAGGGTAAACGGCACAGATTATGAAGTTACTTCACAAAAGGTATTAAGACAAGAGTCTACGTAAAAGCTCAAGTTCGAGCTTTTGCGCTTTGAACCAAGCTCGCACATAGAACAAAACTCCATAACTCGAACTAGCCGATGAACCCTGAACTTTCGCTCGGGTGGCATTTTATTAAATCCTATCTCTCGCCTATTCCTGCCTGTACTACTATCTTCCTCTTTTTCTTTACCTCTCTATCTAGTTCTCTCTCTCTCTCTCTCTTTCTCACTCACTCACTGTACTTCCTATGTTTTTTCATCTTTTCCTTCTTCCAACGATTCGAGTTCATTCACTTTCATCTTTTCACATCATCGACATTGGCTGCATGATTATCTTTCCATTTAAAGACACTATAGAGATGCTCTACAAAAAGGAATTATCAAAAGCATTCAGTGGAAAATTAATACGGAGATGTAAAGCTGGATACGTTTGCTACCTTAACAGCATTATTAATTGTATTTATATTTTTTGGAAATAAAATAGCTATGTATTAATTCTGTCTACCTTTAACAACTTTAATGAATCAAAGGATTCATCGATCGAAGATTTTATAATATAATAATAAAAATGACAAACCTTTTAAAGGAAATTTTCTATATATTAATCATTTTAATTAAATAACAGTATTTTCTGGCAATTCTGTCAATTAGCAAATATCCTGTCAATTAATGTACATTAAGCCAAGCAAAACTTTTGCAATCGAGATACAGTATTTTCACGTGACAAGAAAAATTTACATCTCCTTCAAATTTAACATTTTAAAAAACTTTCTTGAGTTATTTTAGTGAATAATTTTTAGATGTTTCAAATTTTTATTTCCACAAATTAAATAATTTATACATTGCATAATAATTTCCTCGGTATTAAGTGTTGTGGGTGTTAACTAAGTTTCAGACAAAGTATATCTATTAAATTAAACGTTTACCACCCGTAAAAATTAAGAATATACTTTAAATAAACTTGCATTCAAAGAATATTATCATTAAAATAAAATATATATATAAGTTTACCTATGTATTAATATACATATAACTTTTTGTAAATCTATTTTAAATATTCAAGGAATTATTATTTCTTAATTCATATATTTAGGCTATATTATTAAAAATTATTTTATTGGATTAATTAATTACAAAAACATATATTGAAGTTAAATTATTAAAAACAGTATTTTTTGGTTTTTCGCATATAATTCTAATATCTTATTGAGTTAAAGCTAGGAAAAATGAATATATTTGTTAAATTTTTATAAGATACCATTGTAGTCTTAATAGGATATTAATCAATTTCACCCAAACATTATGAATGATAAAATCACAGCAAGTATGTTACCGATAATCGTATTTATATAGTGAACTTCATCACATTTATGGAATATTTGTGAAATCACAGAGTTAGCACAACTAATTCTACTCAGCTGTCCGACATAATCGTACAAGACTAAGTAAAGTATGTAAATGCACTACATGTATCGATGTGTATATATTTATAGTACTAATATCGCGGTTCAAGTATATAACCGAAGTATATCACAGTTAAACTAATAAAATTAGTGGACTTTGCTATTAAAGACCAAAAATACTTGTATGTCGTTGTTCGGTACAAACAAATCCTGTAGTTTCACTCGTAAAACTAGAAAATGTCGTAACCGCAGGTAGTTATCAACGACAGATTAAATGTATATACCGAATGAAATTCGATAATAAATTCCTAATTTCTTTTATTCATCAAAATGTACTGGTCGTAAAAACAAAGAACACAACAACGTGTCTAAATTTTGCAGATAATTATGTTGCGTGATTAAATTAGAATTTTTTTTATACGCTAATGAAATATATATAATAACTAATAAATATAAAAATATATATAAACTATAAATAATAATAATATAATAAATATATATATATATAAATATATATATATATATATAATAACATATATATGAAATATATCATAATCAGAACGTAGTAAAAAAATGTCGATTTTCAGTATTATTATATATTAGCTTAGAGCATTTGTCGACCATAATAAAAGCGAAGTTAACATCTTTATGAAACATATACTGGAAAGTGTACAACAATTTCTAACAAAGAATTATTACATTTATTATAAAAACAATAATTCTTTAAATATTAATAACATATAAGTACTACTACTAAACGTGTTTATATTAATAGTGAATATTAAAAAAATTTTCGAGATACGTATTTTTTCTACAGATAAAATGGATTGATTTGATTTTTTTATTGAAACCCACCAGAATTAGAATTTAAGAACAAGAATAAATTTTCAATAGTTGATAAATTACAAAGTTTTAATATTTATGTTTGAAAGTGCAAAAAATATTGAAGTGATATTCGGAAGCAATTATATTTGTATATTAGTCATTTTATTCGTTAATTTCAAGTTGAGTGAGCGAACATTTTCCTTAGTGTAATAATTTCTAACGACTCGTGATCATCGTTTAATAATTTTCGCTCTGCTACTATATTATTTCCAGAACAAATGGCAACACAAGGCGTCGCCATTGCAAAACGTCCTTTAACGAGAAATAAATTAATGATCCTATTTGACGGATGCGCAGCTACAAATTTAAGTAATCGCTTCTGGAATGAGCGGAACTTGACAACGCTTTTCTCGTCTTACATAAAGCAGGATCCTTTCGCAAGCAAACGATAAAATTTGAATAAAAAATCAAACTCCAACTAAAAACACGTTAGTCCCTTTATTCACTGTAGTTATCCAGCTTCGTTCCCTCGTAACCGCCCACGAATAAACACAACTAAGCACGACACATCGTACGCAATTAGCATTATGCATTATTACGTTCGTGCGAGTCGCGGACAGTGATTCATCGTCTCGGAGTCTTGTATAATTTATTCCAACGTTATTTATGGGGCGCCACCACTCAAACCATAGACATTTAGCTGTTTCGCCGCCGTGTGACGAGAATGGCAATGTGCGCGAAAAATAACGCCTATTCGATCGGGCGAGCTTCGCGTGATTTACAAGTCAAAATGGTCGAGCGCGTAAACGGCGCACGGAAAGACAACGGGGTCGAGGCTCTTGGCCGTCTTATGCAAATCGACGCGCGATCCCGACTCAGACGTCAAATCGCGCCAAACAATATTCAGATACGCGCGGCCCTGTTGACAAATGAATTTCATGTATAGCCTCGGGACAAGGAGGAGGTGGTAAAGGTAGAGCAACGTCGACTCGGCGAAATCGATTATTGAACTCGACTCCTGGGGAAAAAGTGGAAGGGTGCCCAGGCACCGCGTCATCGCACTACTAACGAGCTCGCGGTTCCGCTCTTTCATGTGCCTCGACGAGAACAGAAGAACCAATGCGTACAAGTGGAAGGGAGACAGGAAATCATTACACGCGCGAGTCGAGTTTCTAGTTGCTCGGATGAATTCGACGCGCTTCAATGCCGAAACGTATGTCCTGGTTACATGCGCGAATGTAAAATTTCGGTAAACACGACAAAAGCCCACTTGAGGATTGAGAGAGTTTTGGTTGTCGCGTGTTCCTATACAAACGAGATAATGTTTATTTTCATTTTTCATAATGCATTTACCAATGTTAAGTTGTTTTTGTTTCCGCATCATTAAGCACAGGATCAGAATATCTATGTTGGAGATATAATGTTTATACAGATGAGAGCAACCCATTATCATCCATTTTGCTTTGCCAAGAGTAATTTTATGAGTGCAGCAATCGAAATACTAAACCAGTTTCCTTCGGCAAGTGAAATGACAAAATTTTGAAGCGTAATGTTTAAATTATGCAACACGTATATATAATAATCCTTGGTTTGACTCTCTTATACGTAATATTACAAAACCAAGTCGTATTAATTTTTCTAACTTCTTATTTTACAAGTTATTATTATGAAAAGTGATAAGTGCGATACACTCGTACTTAAGAAATGTTATCGTAAAAATATTTTCATGTATACTAAAGTTATAAGTTATTTAAAGGAATAAGGATTTTTTAAAAAATCATGGAATAAATAACTGGCGATACTCGAAGTTCTTCTGATAACTAACTCTCAGATTTTACAATATAATGCATCGAATGAAGTTTCATGAATTCAAGAACAAAAACTTAATCCTCTCAAGTAAAAAGTTCGAATATCTCCTATCACAGCTTGCAAGGTAGCATATATAGTATATCTTTATACATGGACTGCCCATGGCATCGTGAATCAGAGCTTTTTTAACTTTCTCCATCATAATTCAAACACTATTGAGTAAGTCTCTTAAGAAAAAATAAGATACCATTCAATATATTATGTTTATAGTGGAATAATGTGAACATGATTTAAAAGGTATTGTAATATAATTATAGGATAACTTTAACATTTCCAAAGTACATTTTTAAATATTTAAAGTATAAAATCTACTTAGTTTGATTATAGGTAACGGTATATGTAATAGCATTAAAAAATCCTTTTTTACACTCATCGATTTTCAGTAAAAGACAAATAAAATGCATCACTAATACATTTAAATTGCATAGAAAAATTACAATTTTACGAAAAACTTTAAGCTACATTAAAAGGAAAATAGTCCTTATAAGATTTTAAATATAATTCTCATCGTAGCATTAATTTGCTTAAGAACACGGAACCGACGTACAGAAATATTTAAAATTCAACAGTTCCTTACAATTTGTAGGATGAATCGTTGAATCACGAGTGCAATTGGAGCTTTTTTATTCTTTTCGATACAACGTTTAGCTTTACTATAACAATCTATATTTCAGAATCATGTCTCTGCGGAGCGAAACTATGAATATCGCGAGTCATGCTTCGATACGAGACCATGAACCGTAGTTCGAGCATCATCCCCGGGGGTACCGAGGCGCCACAACCCTCTCCTACCTGATTCATTTCGTGGCGCTAATTTCACGGTAATTCGGACGAGAAAAATCTTCGCATAATTTCTCAAAGAGGGTTAATATCACGCGCCTCAACGCAGCTAACAACAGCATCAAATATCAGGAAACATACTGGCGGCGCCATGATCGTGAAGCCCGATAATTACGAGCAAAATTACAAGGGAGGCTGCACACGAGTCACGCTCGATCATCCGCGGATAAAAGAGCCTCGCCGAATGGTCGGCGAGTGGAAGAAGGAGGGAAACAACCAGTTTGTGACAAGATCGGGTCCGTTTTCCGGCGGGTCCTTCAGCTGCAGGTTCGCCGGGCGGCGCACACACCCCCGGCAGGGCGTGAAGGATCGGTCAGGTGCTGTCGACGTCCGTCGTGGGGTGGGAAACATGATCTCGGCGTGACACGCTTACATGCCGGACTCGCGATCGATTATCTTTGACACGCGTACGATCTTTGACATACGTATTATTGCGCCCTGGCGAATCCTATCGTGAAAGTACTGTCGGATCGGGATAATATTGTTCATTATGATTGCACGCGTGAGCCACTGAGCCGTGAGCATCATATTACCTCCAGTCCGCACCTTTTTCTGCGCTGCTTCTGTTTTTATTTGTGAAATTCGCAATACCAAATTATCGTGACTGCCTCAGTTTTGGTCTGAATCGTGCATTAGTCGAAGCTTTTGATGTGTCTGAGTTCGACAAGTTTCGCTCGTGTTCCCTACAGAACGACAATACAAATATCTGTAGATTTAGGTACCATCGAAAGTGATAGTTTTACAAGAATGCTTACGTGACGAGATTGAAACGGATAAGTATTCAAAGGACTATTTTGAAAATGCCAGAAAATATTAAGGAATTTTATTATTGTATCTTCACTCGTTCTCTTCTTGCAACTCCTCCATCGTAGATTAAGAAATTATTCAAAAAATCTTCGTCATTCTGAAGGATAATGTCCCGTGAAATTTATCAAAGAATAAGCGAAGATGCAAGCACGTCAAATTTTTTAATGTCAAATTTAGTAAGCTCTTTCGTTGGATTAAGGAAAGGTGTGTAAATTCTCCAAATTAATACAACATGATATGAACATAGTTGCGTAAAATATTGTGTTTTGGGGAAAAATATCAAGTAACTTAAAATTTCATAAATAACAAAATTTTGAATGTTGTCAAATATTTGATACTTGACCAGTTGTATTACCAGTTGTGTAAAGATATAACATTTTTTAATATGAAGATATCACATTGAACAGTTGTATTCGTTAAAATTTTTTTTATTGAAAAATGTTGGTTATTATTTTTTATCTCGTGCAATTTATTCATGAGAATGAAATATTTCTCAAATTAAAATTATTTCATATTTACACGAAGATTTTTCTTATCATCAACCTCTCTTGCGGACCAAACAAAAATATGAATAGAACAATACAAAATTATTTTTACCAGTGATATTCGTAAGTTTCGTACAAATAGCTTAAAGATCGTTGTGCTTTTACAGATGATACTCTGGGTGAATTCTAAATTTCTTCTGAATTAAAAATTTAAACTGCGTTTCCAATAACGTACTAATCAATTAGTAGCCTTTACAATAATATTTTAATTTTCTTACTTTTAGTTAATCCAATGAAAAATATTATTTATGTAAAGTACTATTGTTTTAATTTTATTTATTTAATAATGTTATTATTATTGTTATTATTACATTTTTATTATACAATCAAGAAATAATTTCATCAGGCACGTCTCTATTTTCACCTTCGTCTTGCTCAAAGACTCCTCAAAGATATCACATCATCCAGAAGCAAAGTCGTAAATCAAAAGGTTTATCGAACACCGCAGTGTAGTTGTCAAACAGCAATTAAGTAATTTAAGTAAGACTCTCTTGTGTTAAATAGGTATACAAATCTCTCGCGATCTCGGAAAAGAGTCATTCGATGTCGTTGTGCTCGGATTACGTGAGTAATAAACGAGGATAAAAGTTCTACCAGCACGCGCATGCAACCATTTGGGCTTGAGAGCGTAACGATTTAGCGGGATTGTTAACACAGACACGGAAGAGAGCGGAGTAGGAGGGAGAGAAGCTTATCGCACCAACACTGTCAACCGGACCGTAAGGACGAGACAATTTCTGCAATTTCGGTCTCGTTTCCCGATTCGATCGCGATCACTCCACCTTGTCGACAATTCATGTATGCGCAACCGTTGCTCATCAGTCGCGTCCCCGTATAACGCCGAACAAAGCGTTTATCGCACCCCCGTGTGTTGCAACTCTTTATATGTTCCGAGTGCTGCCACGGGGTTTTTCCTCTAGCTGTTTTTTAAGTTTTAAATTTGAATTTAATTATTGATGAGCGTACATTTTGGATGAAAAGATATAAATAGGATAATTCGAAAACATAAATATTTAATTTTATATGAAAATTTCAACATTCGTCAGTTGTTTTGTAAATAACAATAAGAATGTAAAAAAAAGATACTTCATACGTATATTTTACGTTTTAAAAGTTAAATATTTGCATTTTAATATTATATGAAAACAAATGTATAAATTTTTCATTTTTTCATTCTTTACTTACTCTTATTAATAAGAAAAAGAGAATAATTTTCACTTCGCTTTCTCGAAATAAACTTTTTTTGATTCAGCAACATTTGAGCAACTAAATTTTTTCATCATATTTTTAATTGGAAAAACTTTTGTTTCGCTCATAAACTTTTCTAACGTTCATTGCTTTAATCTCCCGCATGCAATTATTCAAAGTAATAAAATTAACCATTTCAATTTAGAATGATTCATGTTGAAAAGTTTATGTTATGTAATAATATAATATTGTTATTATTGCAATAATAGTGAAAAGGCGAATCAACGGTCTGTTACAGAGTTTCGATCGTTTCATTAATGTATTAAATATTAATTTCTTCATAATATTCATATTTAATGAAAGTTCATTGATCCAAATGGATATACTACGTTAACGAAATTTGACTTAGTATATTGAAAAATAAATCTCGTATTATTACAATTTGTAGTTTTCCATTACCACTATCCAATAGCCATCAACATTTTTTCTCATCTAATCCGTCGTAAAGTATACGAAATTGAAGCGCATGAGAAAAATCCGCTCCTGCAGTATAGAGTAAACCTAGTGGATGCAAACTAGCGCATCAGTAAAGAACTAAAAATCGTAAATTTTGCGCTCCGGGTAGTCCCTGCAAACGCTTTCATCAGGTGTGCGTTCTACAGCCCTTACAAACCATGAACCAATAATACCGATAAGACATCATATCGGCAAATCTTCTTACATTGAGTACTACTCTCGGAACTATTTCGTATTCTGCATAGCTAGGCAATATGCTCCTCTTGTCTTTTATATTCGCGTCTTATTGCATGTAATCAAATCATATCGAGATCGCACTTTGGATTTGACATAGCTCTCAAATCTCATCAAACTTGAACTTTAAACTTCTATAATAATGTTCCAAGAAACATGCCGAAATTCAGCGAAATCCACAAGACGTAGAAATGTCTGCTATAACTTAGCAGCAAACGTCGATCCGCTAAAGCTTCTTTAACTTTTTCACGAGGAATTCGTTCAACATCGATCAAGCTGGCTTTAAAATCTCAAAAGCACGCGTATTTTGTGTTTTCCATGATGTAACAGAATCAAAACTTTAGAAGGAAAAAGTGCCAGCTAAAAGCGCAGATGAAGCAAGTTAATAAGCGAGATTAAATATAGTGAGTAAACACACATACGCTAATGTTGGGTTAGTAAAAAAGAAGACATACATCAATGTCACAGTTTTTTCGATATCTTTTTCTCGCGATTCATAATTTTAATCGCTTTTCAAAATGTCGATTAAAAACTTTCCAAAATATCTCTTACATGATATTTCAAGATTATCATTTTGTGTACAAAAGTAAAATTCTTTAGTCGGCAATTAAATATTTATTAACATTTATTCCAATATATGAAAATACATCTTTAATCAATTAATATATGATAATCATTGATTAGTCGAAAATTAAAGTACCTGAATTTAAAAACTTTTTTTACGATAATAGCATACTATTATTATTATTTAGTTGGACTTCATTTTACACTTGGACTTCATTTTAAAAAAAGAATGAATTTAAAAATATTTTAAAAAGCTTTAAAATATTTTCAAGACTTTTATTCTTTGAAAAATTGTATGCAAGCTTCTATAATGTTTTACAGTCTGTCTCTCTCTCTCTCTCTCTCTCTCTCTCTCTCTCTCTCTCTCTCTTCTTTTTTCTCTCGCAGTATTTCACAAACTATTCTCCAATCGATATTGCTACCGTCCTTTTATTTTCGTCTTTAAAATTAATAGCTTCTATTTGTTGAAACTATGCAGTAGAAAATTGATAATCTACGGTTGTATAAAGGAAACATTCTACTCTTACATTTGGCATACATCTTGACATTATACTTACACATATGCATCATTCAAAACTGTATAAAATCTTATGCAAAATGCTCTTTATTTACACAGGCATACGTAACTGCTTCAGAATATAGATATGTGAATCACGGAATATAAAGTAACGAATGAAAGTCAGCTGTGCCCATGTCCAACGACAGCTTGATATTTTCCACTTGACGTTACTGTCGATCTTTGCGCCAATAGTTATAGACGTGAAATAGTGCACCCGTAGGTCTCAATATGCTCCAAGGAACCGACGGTTGGCACAAGCCCATTGCTTTCGCCTTCGTCTTCCGCAATTCACGCGGAATCTTATTGAAAGGTGAGATATGAGAACACACATAACGCATCCGTGCTTTTTATGTATTCCACAGCCTGCAGCCGGATTTTTGCATTGTCCCGATCACTGGCGCGTATTGAAAATTTAGCCTGAAAATATTATATCCATCGGTATATAAACGAGTACGACGGGTGAAGCACGGTAACGCATCGATAAACCGTTTACTGGACATTAAATAAACATAAATTTTCAATATTCGCAAGCATCTTGGTGAAGGTGTGAGGGAAAAAATATTCTCGGTTATAAAGAGCGTCCGTGACTGATTCTTTATTGTTGGCTTTTATCGTGGCTTAAGATTTCGAATTTCATTTCCATGGATACGTACTTAAGCAGTCGAAAACTGTTATGAAAATCTTGCTGCTATGAGGCAGAGAGAAAGTAAAAGATAGCTTATGTTTTCTTTTTATTTACGCTTTCGCGAAACCAAGAGACGCTGATGCGATTGACAATAGGATTGAGATTTACTAACAATAGCTCCTTTTATTATTAAAGATTACTAGAGAAAAAGCAACGTTTCTTGAAATCATTTTTAAATTTAAGCTCAACATTTCAATTGTAATAAATTCATTTAGAAATATAACACAAATAAAACTCACGCTCAACGTTTATTACCAGCAAATATTATTAGATAAAAATTTTAACTTATTTCTAATTCTTATGATTTATAAAAAATAAATAAACATATATCGCATAAGAAAAAATTTATTTTCGCTGATAATAAAAAAGTGAACATTTTAAACTTCTAGCTTCCAAGATAGTCAAGATTTTGCAAGTCATTTAACGTCCCTTTAGATTTCCGAAGTTCTTGAGAAGCTTGAAAGTCTTGATGAAATCCAGGGGTCAAGTTTAACTTATAAATTTTCATTAAGTCGCATTAGCAACGTTCAGGTGAACTACTTTCAGTAAAAGACATAATTACTGATCTCAAACTACAGAATGTAAAGGTTCGTTTTAATTTTTTGCTGTACTCACTGTTGTCAGTTTTAACTTTTCTTCTTGTGTTAATAATGTGCTGAACTTCTTGCCGTTGACAGAAGATTTAAAAACACGTGCTTCATGAACATCAGAAATATCGAAAGAATATAAAATATTTCAACACATTTAATTTAATTGATAAGGCTCGTAGTTTTTTAGCAAAACATATTTATATTAAAAAACAGTGTTTATTAATGTTTCTAAATGACACGGTTTTTTGCATCTAAAATAGTGAAAAATTGATGATAAAAAAAGAAAAAATAAATTTGTAAATATAAAATTAAATTTTAAGATAATTTGAGAGAATTTCAAATCAATTAAATAAATGAAAAAGTACAAATATATAGTAATGAAAGGTTTAACCTTAAATTTAATACAAATTTAGTTTGAAATACAAAATACTCCTCCATCCAAGATAATGCTATTTTATAATTCCATAGCAAAAAATCATTATAATTACTCGAAGCGAAATTAAATAAGAAAAAACTTTCGAAGGAAGAAAAAAATTGAATACCAATCCATAATGATTAATATCGAACAAGGCGATCGATTTCAAAGAGGCGCAATTCTGAGTTATTATGGCATTATTCGAAGACAGAGGAGTATATATCGCGACTATTTTTCTTAAGTACTTCGGATGACAATAAGAACAGACGTACATTCCGTCTGCAATACGGAGTAATCTATTCGCTCTTCGCTCGCATTCGGCATGGACAAATGATGCAATAGATCTAAGACAATGGCACAACGATGTGTCAAAGACAGTTAGTTGGGGCCGCACTCTCTCTCTCTCTCTCTCTCTCTCTCTCTCTCTCTCTCTAGCTTCCTTCACCTTATATCACCATTGAAAATTCAATGGCTGGGCCTTTCGAGACTCTTCCATACACAATAGTTGACCCGTTAATTCTACACGCAACACCGACTCGAATGAAATCGCGCCACTATTATTCTTTGACCTGGCAGACTTGAACTTCACTTGTTAACCCTCGCCCAATATATATATATATATATATATATATATATATATGTACACGCAGGTTGCGCTTTGTTTGCCGCTCTCTCATCTAACCACTCGCACCGGCGCCACCTGAAACGCTCACTGCCATAATTGGATAAGCGAGTACATAGATACGAGTAAGATTCTAAATCCTTAAACCTAATCTCAAGTTCTGAAGCCGAGCACCAGCAAATGTAGTAGTCGAGTCGGAGAGAGTAAAGCAGCCTCCGCAAGCTTCTATCGTGAGACTTCAAAGCCGGTCAATAACCTTCGTTTACCTCTTCCGTTCTTTCTTCTTTCTCCGTTCTTCTCTCTTCTTCATCTTTCGCTCTCCTGCCATTACTTCACTTCTTTAATACGAGTGTTCAATATCTGACGCATTTATTCCAGATTCACACTTACTTTGATTTAATTCGTTACGCTAGAAATTCAATTTTAGTCTCGAACCGACTTTACACTAGGTTTATGGCGAGAAAAGGGTATTTTGGATGTAAACTGGATCACTTATTCGAATTTAAGTTTTCACTGAAAGGAGAAAAGCGTCTGAAAAAGAGAAGCTTGTTTGACTTGTGGTTATAAACGCGAAGAGAAGTTTCAAATTCGTAAGACATTGCAAAGGAAATTAAAAAATATACCAAAATAATAATAAAAACTTTACCTACAGGTCCCGATAAGTTTACTCTGATTAGATATCGTATCATGTAACTGAATTGTTTACGTATAAAGTCAATATTTGCACAATTTCGTGATATAAAATACTCCATGTATGAAATATAGTAAATTTTAAGACAAGCCAATCATTTTTGTTTACGTTGTACAATTTTATAAGAAATTTAAAACCGAATCACGTATACGATCTTTGCAATTGCCAAATATAGATAGCTTATACGATATTATTTACGATATCTAGGAATTTATTCGTGATACCATTATGTAGAATTTATGAGCTTTAGCATTACTTATTTTACTCACTAAACAATGAACAATTAGTTTAAATTAAAGAAACAATTTCAAAAGTAAACAATATTTCGTATGTTCTGATAACCTATCAATAAATATTTTAATAATTTGTCCAACTTTGTCTCTCAATGACATCCAAAGGAAAAACTCTATACAGTTATTTAAGAAGATGCATTAGCTTCATACAAAGGTCAGCATGATATGTACTTTGAATAAATCGTAGTAGTTTTGTTTGTGAAAGTACTAATTATCCCTTGTGATGTCGATTCGAAAGATTCAGTAGTTATGATAAAATTCAAACGATTATTTGATAAATGCTTTGAACTTATTAAAGAGAAACGGTTACAATATTTATCGCAGCAATCCGAACGATCAATTAAATTCCTTTGTTCCTCTTGGTAAAAGATATGCTTTTTAACATTAATTCTAAAATAATTCTTACTATTTTTCATTTCAAATAATATATTCTATCAAGAGACCAAGTAAAATGAAGTTAAAATCTAGGAGTTTTATGAACAAACAGATTCTCTCCACATCGCAATAAAGTAAGACTTCTTTTAATAAAGAGAATAAAGGAAGCAACATCGCTATAATGTTGAATTCAGTGAGCCAGTAAGTTTTATGCAGAGATTCCAGCCATTGCCATGTTGTAAAGAGAGAAGACTGAAACTAGCTTGTTCGCTGTAGCCTCAAATCGGCGTGAGGGTGCAGAAAAAATTAGGGGAAAGCTGAGCATAAAGCACGAGCCCAACAAATTGAACATCGGATCAAGTTTGATTTCCAGTTTGCGCTTGCTCGAGAAAAGTCGCTGTCATCCCGAGGTATTTTCCAAATAATCCGATAGCGTTTTCTCGGCTGGAAATAAGCTCATATCTTAAAACGCTGGAAGGATTGACCGCGCGCACGTTTATCGAGTGGTGCACTTGTAATACGATTCAATATGCCGTGCGCAGCCAACGGAGAGGACGACATGAGGCATCGCGAGCGAGAGCATACCAGATACGGAATCTGTGAAATAGCCCGAGGGATCAAGGAACGCACGTTTCCTAAAATGTATCAAGGCCCTTCTGTTCCTACCCAATACCCCAACGAATTATCCGACTCTCCAATAATTTGCCTGGTCCCCTTTATCTTTCTCCTTTCCTCTCGTCTAACAAAAGAAATTTTCACGAATCGTGCGATTGTGAGATAACGCAAAATTATTACAGAGAGAGTAGTAATGCTACTCAACACCTACAACTGTGTAGGATGGTATAACATTTCCAGATGGCAGAAATTTTAACAAAGTTTGGAAATACTTTCTAAAGAAAAACGTTTGATAAATCACTTCCCTTTCCCTCTTTATTCAAGAGCGTAGCTTCAAGTATTTAAGAGGAAATCGATTATTTTGCATCTATATCCAACGCAAGCTTATATTTTAACGAAGCTGAAATACTTAATTTATCATGCAAGTTTGGATGATACAACTAAACATTACATCAAAATATCATACTTCACGTTATGGGAATCTGATTACAATATTTATGCAATAATTTCGAATCATATAAATATTATTTGTAGAATCGTTACGCAATGAGTTCAGATAACGAACAATTTTTCGTATTTGAAGTACTTAATATTTTCATTGAATTATTCAAAGACTTTAAGACCGTAAATCTTTTAGATAATAACTTTACAGAAGCGCTGCGAAAACAAGAATAAAACATTGGAAGAATAAATTTTTCTGACTTACTAATATCGAAGCAAAGAATTGCGAGTAAAATGTACGAATAAACAGGAGAATTTAATTAATACTAAACTTTCTCGCTACTACAACGCCTGCGATAAGATAAAAAATGAATCCCCTCTATTATCAAATATATCTCGAATATCATAAAATACATTCCTGAATATTAGCTAATTTTTTATCAATCACCACCCCGAGCACACGCATGCCTATCGCCAAAGTGACGTAAAAATATGGACAACTCCGTATATCGAGAGCCTCCACGCCTGGATCGTTTGGTTTTTCAAGTTGCTGGGGGCAAAGGTTAAAAGAGAGCGTCCGCAATGAAATGACAAATTGCCAAAACGAAAAAGTCGAACGAGAGCGCGACTCTGACAATTACCGTACTTCCAGGCACTTAAGTAATTATCGGCTGACGAAATTTTCTCTCTAGCTCTATCTCTTTCGGCAACCGCGACTTCGCGAATATAACTATCGTATTCGCGATCCAGAACGTAATTTGATTTATGCAGCCTCGGTTCGTGCTAGTGCGAGGGGCTAGAGTCCGCTTTCTTCCACCCTCGCGCCCACCGTCGCCCAGAGGCACCCACGCTCAAGCGAACTTAATCGAAAATATTGGAAAGGAAATGTGTGATTAAAAAGAAAAAATCAATCTCAATAAGTGGACCGCGACTCTGCTATGGAAAAATGATGAGCAAGCCTAGTGGTCTGATTGTGAAGTGTGCGAATGTGAATGTAAGTGACAAACAACGTTTCGCAGCAATGCACTTTTTGGGGCACTTTTTTCAAGTTTCCAATTTCTTTTCAGTTTAATACTAGGATTTATAAATTGCAAATTTTCCATTTTGTGAAAATTACTTATCTTAGAAAATTACCCTCGAAACTTGGAAATATACGTTTAATTGTATCGCCTGTTTCTTCATTTAAACTTTTAATTTGATACTGCAGACTGAAACGTCTTTTCTGTTAATTTAAGAAATATAATATTAAAGATATTAATATTATAAATATTAAAACGGTAAAAATATTAACGAATAAAAACATAATTTCTTCGCGTAAACTTGTAATGTTAAAAGTAAAAGTAATACATACATTTTATAATTAATTTTACACGATTGTCATGAACTAAATGATTTTCATCTTTGTTTTGGCGGAATAATGTAAATCGATGAACATACTATGAATTTAAGTGAAAGGAAAAAGTAAGACTGTAATAACGAGCTTTTGACTCAAGTTCATCATCTATACCTTTATTCGTTTACAGAAAGGAACTACGCACCTGATATTAAAGAAATGAATTTTTTACGAGTATAATTTAAATGCTTTCGATTCTCATTAATCGTGTAAAATATTAAATCATACTCTAATCGCTATCGTTTAATTAAAAACATTTTGATTTGCCTATAGATAAAGTAGAGTTGAAAATACACTTGTTTTTCACATTGCGTTATATGTGGAAAAAGTTTCTGCTAGGTGTACTACAGTTTTTATCAGATTATATCTAAATTTTATATAATTAGTTTTTAATGCATCTATAAATATTTATGTAGAACTTTCTGTTAGTACTTAAATTTCAAACAATTGTACGTTATAAGAATCAAATTTAAGTAAGTACTTTTTTGTATTACTACAAATAAAAGTGAAAATTTTGACATAAATGTTAAATGAGAAATGAGAAAAACTTTACTGAATTTATTTGTATTTGTAGTTTGATTGATTAAAATGAATATTTTTCAAAGTCTTTTCTAGAATAATTACTATAAAGTTATGAAACTAGGTTAAAAGTTTCAAAATGTTCCTTTCTGATAGGTTAATAAATTACCTTCAAAATCAGTTTTACACCTTTTAAAAAAATGTATTTAATTTTGCTCGTGTAAACGTATCAAAGGAAGACTCAAAGAAATGCTAGGCCTGCGAATTCGATTTCTCACAAACAGTACAATCGAACAGACTTTACAAGATTTTCTGTTATGCGATAATCTCAGTAATACACCGTCCGAAAAGCATTTCCGGATTTGGCACGAGTCCCAGTGCTTTCCCTCCTCCCATCTCAAACCCCAACAGCCAACCCTGTAATGCGCCACGGATCTCTGATTCTTGAAGGCGACCACTACTCGAGTTATTCTCATCCTTTTCTCTTTCCTTCCTTCTCTCTCGGTATTATTTTTACCTCTTGCACGGTGTTTGACGTCCTCTACGACCGGACACAAATTTTTTTCTTTCACTTTCCCTTTCCTTCCTACCCTCTGTCATTTTTTATTCCAACCTATGAGCTCTGTTGACTACGAGCAATTAGGATACAACGTTCAGCCGTCGAGAACTCAATGCAAAACTTTAAGCCGCCGCTCCTACTTCCGCCTTTTAAACATAATTCACAACTTAAAGGCAATATTTCCTCGAGCAACGTGATTTCCTGACAAAATAGAATAGTTGATACACAGGATAGAATTCGTTAATAATATAATTTTCTCAAATTCCCATTCCTCTTTCCAAATTCTCCATTCATTGATAATTTTAGCCTTTACAGTCAATATCCAATTGAGAAAAATTGCGATGCACATGAGGTGAATATCGCAAATGCTACGGAGTTTGACTACTTTTCACTTTTGGCTATTATGCGCAGTTTGGAAGATCGGTAAGTAAAAATACTTCAATTATTCTGATTTTTTCTCAATGCATCGATAGAGATAAAGCACCTCGGATAAAGGTACGCGACTCGCAAACAAGAAGCATTGACTTAATTAACTCTTGCTTCTCACTGTAAATCTATTCCTCTTCGGAATGGCGCAAAGTATTTGTCTTGATTTCCGTAAATTATTAACCACCGCGTCAAAGCGATACTTCAATACTTAATGACTGTGAACGCTCAGGGTGGAAGCGATATCATATAGAAATGGAGATACAAGCACGGGTACCTATGAAAACGTTTTTTATTTGAATTTATTTCACAAATATAGACGCTCCCTCGAATATTAATATTCAAAAAAAAACATTCGTTTTGTAGAAAAGATAATAATCTCAGAACAAAATTTAATTTTATTTAAAATTAAATTTTATTCACTTTGACATAAAATTAATTAGTGTAGTAAGTTTCAAGTGATTTCGAATCAAAAATAAATTTCGGCAGAGGATACAACGAAATTTTCATCTTGTTCTACTGAGCATTTCTTCAAGGTAAACACGTAACCTTTTTTAATAATTGTATTGTTCTCATAAATTATTAGTAGCTATGTACTAAGTCTCGATTACCTTACATAATTACAGAAAATTAAAATACATAAAAAAATAATACTAACCGTAGTTTTATATTGACGCGAAACACGAGTATTTAAAAAATATTAATATAATGTACTTGTTCATATATAAATTACTGAAGAAATATTTCGAAAGAATAGAAGAAAATATGTAAGATAGAGGAATTTCGTAATAATCAAATAGTTAACTCCAATACTTCACTGAATATTGTAGAGTAATTGAAAGAGAAAAGTCAAGTTGTGCAAAGCATGTATCTAAACTAGAAAATAAAAGTGTAGTTTATAAAATGTTAGTAAGATTAATAGAAAATAAAAGATTTTCAATTAAACTGAAAGAGAAATAGTAAGATAATATTAAATTTAAGTTGAGACAATTAGACTAGAACAAAATTACTTGGATGGATCTGGTTCAGAATTGGAGAGGTTGACACTTTTGTACTGATAAAATAATGAACATCCGTAAGTTCGAAATATTAAAATCAGTTAAATAATAACATAATATTATTATGAAATAAAGTTTATTCGGCAATAAAATATTCACTACGTATAAGTCTACGTAACGTTGATTGACCTTAGATAAAATTGTTGATGGGATTTCAAATAAGAAATAGAATGAAACAGCAATAATAAAAGATGAAAAATAAAAAACTCTGAGGTATATCATCTTAAAATATATTACAATATATTTTTGTCAGCGTAATTTCATTGAAATTTCATTACACTTTTACTTTGCACAAATAAGACACTGAATAAAATCGTTGAATCTTTATTTTTTACAAGTAAATTTAAAAACAAACCTGTATCTAAAAATTATTTATTTATCCTGCAGAATTCAATTAGAATTTGAAATATTTTTAATGAAATTGTACCTTCTAAAGTTATTTATTAATTAATTTAGTAAAAAAGGGTTTGCGTTTCAGATTTATATACATTTTATATCTTACTTACATTTTGAATTTTCAATATAATTAAGCATCATTTGTTCTTTCAATAGTTTAACGTTATATTTCTCCGTAAACACGTATTTACTAATTACTGTAGATATTTATTTGTTTGGTTTCATACCAAAGATTTTTCCAATACAAGGGATCCTTCGATTCCCTGTCGCAAAATAATTTTCGCTCACGCTGAAGGAATCGATAAGTTATTATTTATTCGTAGGTCGATCCTTTTAAACTATAACCGATCTGTTTTATTGCGATTATTTATATTACTGTAATCAGTGATTTCTCATTATTTAATTCGCTTTACATATCATTTTTTCTATCATCTCAAATATAATGTTGCATTTCCAATACCACGGTACGTAAATTTATCATGTTTGCATGCTGATTTTAATTATGTCCGGATAAAACGACAGATTCATGATATCATTAATATTCAAGCGACACTGACAATATCTACAATCAACTAGAGAGTATTTACAGAAAAATGTTTATAACTATGTAATTCTTATGGAATTTTATAACAGTAATATAAAAAATACATGAATTATTGACGTTTTCATCTTAAGTTTTTCCTTAAAATTATTTAATTCGATCACAATAGAACTGAAACTGAACTGATCTACAAGTGAAGATTAATTATTGGTCAATATTTTGCAAGAATTTTAGTATGGTATTCCCTTTAATTAGTTATATTTTCGAGCTTTTCATAGAAAATAAAATAGCTGTATAATGTTTAAGTTATATAAGTTTCAAGGCTACTTTTGCAGTAGATAAACTCTGTATCCTGGAAGCACTTTTCATCTCCGTGCATAATAACATATTCAGCATATTCAGTGTGCCGCATCCACATAATAAAATATGTATGGCATGTAATTTCGTTATTTCGTGACGTTTGTTTTATGAAAAACACGAGCTTTAACGAACCTCCAAACAAGAAGTCCTCAACAATGAGACGAAAAAATTTTATTATTCATGTATTCATACATCTATCCAAGAGAGATTGGCTTAGCTCAAGCGGTTATTTCCATCGCTTTGGCCTTTTTTATTGTCTTTGATAGAACGGTAAACGAGGCATACATTATATGTATAGGCACCCTATACATATAATTTTTCCACATTCCGAGAGTAAAAGTAATTTTCGAGTCGTTAATACAAAGCTGCAGTGACGATATGCAGAAATTCGAACGACGAAGGAGATGTGACGCGGTGCATTAAATCCCGAGCTCCTGACCTCACGCTACCCTCTAATTAATCATTGTCATCCGCTATTCGTTTCCTGCCTCCGTCCTGGCCACTAAATCCGACGCAGCCGCACGCTAGGAGAACATCCAACGGACTGTCGACGCGACACCCACGTCCCGGACACAGCGTTGAAGCAAGCACCACTTGAAGCTTTCAACGCCTTTCTTACTTATTGTTCGTGCTCACTGATGCTTGTTGCATCACCAGCTTGACTTTGTACCTCTGTTGCACATAGGATAACATAGTTAGTCAACGTATTTGTCCTGGCTTTGTGGTACCCGGCTATTGGTTATTCAATATGTACATTCGACTAATAATGATTTTATGAAAATGACGTCAGCGAATTATGAAACGATGGATACTCCCTTGATTTGTTAAAAGTCTACATATTCGTGAATAACATTTCGTCAAAATCATGTGATTAAATATTTCGTGAATTCCATCGCCTTCAATTAAAAGCAATTATCTCGCAACAAACAATAGCTAATTATATTCAATAGCTGTTGCAATTCGCCGTACATTAAGTCTTCATTACGAATAACTTTATACAAATACTAAACCAATTGAATATTTGATTGCATTATGCCGAATTGTAATCAATGTTAAAATTCAGTGTCAAATGCAAAATAAATAAGTACCTTGTATCGAGCATTGATTCTGAGTTATCAACGATTACACTGAAAAACAACTATGGATATTAATTAGCTAGCAAAAGATTGATTTTAATAATAATAATACGTTGGCTGACAAAAATATTTTAACAATTCATGCATTAAAATTACAAAATTAATGTATTTTTGCTTGTTATTCGTAATGAAAATATTATCATTTTCGAGATTTTTATTTTTCAAGACGTAAAAAGATGGCATTATAAATCCTGGTTGAACAATAATGAGACCAAATCATTAAAAACCTTGTAATACCTTTAGTATCACATCATGTTGTACTACCAGAACAATTTTTCTATATTCAAAGTAGAGAATTTATTAAAAATGCAGAGCAAATTTCCTTTGTCGTGTTAACTTTTATAATAATGCGGTATGCTTTCAACTTATAATTTAATACAAAAGAAAATATACTTTTACTAAATCTTTTCATAAATTAAAATATTTAAGACTAAATGCAATTTCCACGTGAACTCTTTGACTTTCATTTATAAAAGATCAAATAACAAGAGACTGCAACATAACTAAATATTAGATGCATTAAAATTCTACACTTTTGTTCACTTGATCATAACGATAACATTTGTAACACAACGCAGATCGCATTCCACTATAATAACAAGACGTGAGTCAGCGTAAGTCAGCGAAAAATAAACTCGACGCGCAGCCCAAAAAGCCATTTGATCAGGAGCGCGTATAAAATATTTTCGACGTAACAAAAAGTAAGAGAAAACATCCAAAAAGTGCTCACTCGAACGCAAACTAGTTGTTACAAAGAAATATGAAAACGCGCGAAAATTCCTTCCGACCCTTCCGCCGTTCCCTTTACCATATCGCCGTCGCAGAATCGCTTACCGAGCATACAACTAATCGTAAACACGCGTTACTAATCGATTCCTTCCTTTCGCTTTTTTACCACAAGTATTACCGACACGATCCTCATTACCGTCACCTACTTCGCGCGGCGCTCTCACCGACCCTTTTTACACTCCACCCACCCACTTCCTTCGCTCTTAGCTGTTGTACTTTAGTTGCGCGCACCATTTTTAACTGACGAGTTCTATTTAACCGTCACGTCCCTTTTTATTATGAATTCCTATTAACAAAATTTACCGTAATACACGAACATTAGCACTCCCGGTATAAAATTAAGCTTACACGCGCGATATTTATCGCTCCCTTGATGAAATCGCATATCAATTATATAGTGTCGTTTCGAGGGCATAGATTATGATACAAATTTTAACTCTCCAAGGCGCTTGAAAAGTTATATTATTCACTTGTGCTTGTTTATGAAATGCAATTACAAATTCTTTTTTAAAATCAATATAAAATGCGCATGTTAAACGTACATCATAATCTGAAAAATAACTCTGTACTGCCGTAAATGGAAGGAGCCTACGCTACTACTAATCCTCTTGATTATTGTAACTACTTTATTAAAATATCATTTTCTACAATCGTTTACAAGATTCTTTATGTAACGGTAATAATAAATAATTACTATAATACTTATTGCAAACATTTATACGTACGAAAAATTAATAATTGTATGATTTTAAAATAAAATTAGGGAGTCGAAACAAGTAATGTTTAATAATGAGGTTTCGTTACCAATTAAGAACAAAAAAATTCCCTTATAATTTAATGTGAAAGAAAACTAATTCACATATAAATATAACTTTCAATGGAATCTTTGATTTTATTATATACGTTGAAAAATAAATTACAAAACTTATATACCTAGTTATGTGATGTTAAACAGTATAATATCGTATTTTGGTCTTGAAGTTTAATAAAATAAAAAAATCAAGTCACAGAAGCTCTAAAAATTCGTGACTTATGAATTTTTCATGGGAAAAGCGAATTTCTACAAATATGTCGGAGCTGCACAAGCTAGCGACACATATTTTACACAATCTCACATTTCTTTCAAGTTTATCCGAGCCTCCGTTTAAAAGTTACGACGTAAAAATTAAAAGAAAAGTTTGGAGGAAAATGCGTTATAAATTTTTAAAATGCATTTTGAAATTCAGGAGCTAGCTAACTTTTTCGACTATAGAATTAAAAATTTTAAGAATTTCTATATACAATCATGGAACATTATACTTTGAACAATCCTCTTTAACAAAGTAAATCCAAAATAATGGATGAAAAATATTGTAGATAAACTCGAGCCGGCTAAAACTTATTGAACTGGTGCTTGTGGTGAATATTAAAATTCCTAATTTCTTTTGCCACGGGGACAACTAAGAGAAATAATTTGAAATTTTGTTTGAGTTGAAGCAATTTAAATACTCTACAGCGAATAATCACTAAACCATGAACATAATGCATATAAAAGCTATTTATTATTTAACGAATATAAAATTCATTATATAAAATTATTTCGCTAAAAATTAATTACGATTACGTGAGTTGTCTTGATTATTCGATAACTAATCTGTAGTGAATACACGTTTCCAAGAGTCCAACGTTAATATGCTCGATATTAATTCCTAACGATAAATTTTTTCCACAATTAATGCGGAATACTTCAATGCGTGTTACTTCAATGTACTGCAACTCACATATGATAATCAAATGAAATGTTAACTTTTATTTTCAATAGAAAATACAAATGACTGCAAGAACATAAAAAATTCAGAGAATGTAAAGTGAACAATTTGTCTTTTTAGTTTTTCGAATGCTACCGTCGAATTTTTCGGGAAAAATCTCAGCAAAGACAATTCATTGCAGGATCTACAGCGAATCCACTATAATTATCTTACAATTATTATACTTTTCTAGTTTCGCAATAAAAGAAAACTAATCTACTCTAGCGAAAACAAGGTTAGGAAAAAAGAGTGGGATTGCTCGGATAAGCTCCGGTCGAACTGGCTTCCGAAATTGTTATTCATCAGGTGCAGCGCAATAAGCTTCCTGAATACGACATACGAAGTTGAAACGCATCTTGAAAATGCCTCCGCGTAAAAGCGAGATCCGTTAAAATGCACCTCTAAAGCAAAATCCCCTAGCCTTTCTTCTCCAATTTACATAAGGCGAGCCTACGCGTGTGCGTGCACATACGTGCCCCAAGTGAGCATACAGAGTACGAGGCGAGGCGCGGATTAAGCCACCCTCTCCCTCCCTCGCTCGTCCGCCAGCATTGTCGCCGGGAAAATTTTACAAGCCGCTGCTATCTCGCTGACCTACGAGCAGACGCGTGCAAGCGCATACAAGCGGGCACAGGAGGCCCAACGCAATGCAATTATCCACTCGAGTCGATGGCTCTTGGCTAGAAGGGAGGCCGAGGATCAAAGCAGCCGTCCAACTGCTCCCTCCGACCTGAAAATCGCAACGATTTGCGATTGTCGTGCGATATTCCGGTCGGTGGACCGCCCGAGCCTGTGCTTGCGCGGGATACCGGTGTCCTCGATGTCTCCTTGCGTCTGTAATTTAAACTTTTTTATCGAGGATAGCGATTGAATTCGGTCTGTGTTTTCTGTGTGCGTCGATGATAATACGCCGGATAAGCGCGATGCGATATATAATTGGTGAGTACGTATCGTTGATTTTACTGGATTCTGCAAGTCGCCTGTATTATTGATAAGTTAACAGAGTTACATTTAACGGCATTACGCGAAAGCTCTTTTTCCAAAGTATAATACAGTTTATCTTGCACGTAGTTTAATGAACTTTCTAATTTTATAAAATGCCTGCACATATGAGTTTGGGGCAACAAAATGTTAATTTTCCGATAGAAAATCATATTAACGAGTTAATGAAAAATTTTTGTCGCTATAATAATCGCGTGAATCTATTACTATTTTGAAATTATGTTCTAAGTAACAATTGATTAATGCTACTTTACTTAGGTCTATTATTTTTCAATTACCTTCTGCATTCGCAACAATTTCAAATTATTGTATTAACTTATGTACAACCCTTCTAATAACGATACATGCCACTGTTGTTTATTTAACCATTATATGACAGACAATGTGAGCTTTTTTGTAATATTTATTGTTATCGATTCTCTAGTTAGCAACGTAATTATCCGATAAACTCGAAATCGCTATAACAGCAATTACATAATATTAAATCTCTGTAGATAAGGGATTAACAAAATATGTAGTTGCCTAGTGCGCAAATAACGTTAAATGTCAATTTGTTATTTAAATAATTGGAAAAGTAAATATTTATTAGTTTTGTAAAATTTAAAAATTTCAGTCCCTGTTATTTGCGAGTTATCCGACATTATTTCGAATTTATTTTTTTTCGGTTTAAAAATTTGTCAAATGTTGTTTTGCAAAATTGCAAAGTTGTGTCGCTCTACGTAACGAGATCCTTTATATTCCCAGATCTGTAAAAACAAAGTGAGTTTTCTGGTTGACATGCGCGTATGTATATTATATTTATGCGACTGCGGACGAACGTATTATCCTCGTATGTACCTACGCACGCAGACAGGCTAAGCACTGAGATAAAATCGCACGCGTGCGTCGAGAATCAAATGTGTGTAGATCGGGATCGCGTAACTTCCAACTCGGAATTCCTTCGGAACGTTGTAATAAAATACCTCAAGCTGCGAATCCGTAGCGTCAACGATCGCATGCCTGTATGGTAGCTAAAAAGAATTTTGCGGAGAATTTGCAGAACGCAAAGTTCGAAACCAGTAACTTGGGATATAGCCTCATCTTGTACATGCAACGCACATCTGCGTACTTTTTATCCAAGGAAAATAGCGAAATCTGCCAAGAAAGTGAATCGAAATCAAAATTTAATAATTTTGTAATTTCTCGTTGCAAGCACATCACTTCATTTCAACAATATGATTTTTTCCATTTAACTTGGTTGCATATTTCTCTTTAGCAAAAGTACAAGAATTCAGTAGTTATTGTTTTAACCTGAAAAATCATATTTACTTTATAATGGATTTTTCTGATTTTTATATCCCTATGAAGTATAAATAAATATGGAGTTTAAATAATTGAATCGTTTATTGTAAAAAAATCGTTTAAATGCATTCGTAAATTCTTAATATAATTATGAAACCAAAGGATATATTAGTTAAATGCATAAAAAATTTAATAAAAATTAAAACTCACGTCTCTATTACGCATTTATTATGTTACACATGAATATCAAGGTAACTAAATTTTGGCTTAAAGAAAATATTTTTTTCCATTATCTTGAGAGTTATTTCATGTATTAATTGATTATATTCCATCTTTTTATTCTTAAGACAGTGCTCGTTTACTTATCAATTGAACGAGCTGTATTGATATTCTATCTGATAGTCGAAGTTGCTAGTAAAACGCTTACTCGTACTAATTCATTTAAAAATGAAATTTCCATACATTACAGCATATATGAACCAAATTTAAAGTGACCTAATGATTAGTTTACAGATTATCGCATACATAAATGAGTTACTTTTTGCAATACCAATAACATACAGAACGACAACACGTCCAAAGAATGGTTACTGAAAGGTTCTCCTTATCAAAGTAAACAAACCATTAACCACTTTTATCGTACCAAATTGAGGACTAACGCAGTTCACCGTTATGCAGTTTGGACTAGATTCTGCACCTACAAGCTTTTACCGACTAAATACCAACTAATATGGTCGAATAATCGATAATAATACCATAGCAGCCACGATATTATCATCGCCACTTCAAATTTCCAGCATCAGTTATAATTTGTACAGAAACTTACGCGATGGCTGGAAAAAACGAAGTTGAAGTCGAATTAAGGATTCTTGTAACAGCAGCACGTGGTAGACGTACAATGTAGCTGAATCAAACCCCTTAAAATTTTGGATACTTTAATCTTAAATCACTGACCAGTGTATATTGGTGAAGCCGTTTGAATCGACTAGTCTCCTGATTTTGGTGATTTGTCTTGAATGTTGTAGTGATAATTTATCACTTAACTAACTTGTCTGCAAGAACAATAATCGCACTAGAGGAATGCTGAATAAGGACTTGTTTAAATATTTACTACATGATACGTTCTAACATGTTGGGATAACAGATACAACACATCACGTTCCATCACAAACTCGATTTCGTTATTCGACGTATCCAGTTCTAAAGTTAGTATCCTAGAGCGTATCATTCTTAGTACAAAATCTAGAAGCATTCAACTTCGAATCTTAGCTGTTTTTTGACAAATAAACAAGAACAGGTTATACTTCTCTTTTAAACCAGCGATACTGTGTCCGACGTGCAAAGCTCAATAATAAAGTTCATGCATTAATCATTAGAACTTTAGTTTCTTGTTGTTATAAATAGATAATAGATACATTAACATCGAACAATTGATCCCTCATAATGAAGAATCGAATAAAACCTTTTGCTTTTTTTTTAATATTATTTCCCCTTCGAAATATTGAACTCTGCCCAACGCTCATGACTTAAAGTCTAAGAATGTAAACTATTTTTATATTTGACTGGGACTTCATCCTTACTTGCATAATTATCATTAGCAAAAAATATAAATATTCTACAGTTATGAAACAATTACTTGCATTTTATATCATAGATAAAGCTTTAAATGATTTTTAATAAAGTACTGTACAAGTTTAGTTTATTTACGAAAAACTACAGGCTGGAATTTTCTCTCTTGTCACACGAGCTTTCCAATCAAAAAATCATGCTCGTTTTATTCGACTCATTATCCCGCTTATCGAACAAATTTTATATACAGTGTAGTCGAGGTGTATATACCGTAGATTTATTTTTAGTGAGAATTGTCTTACTAGAAAAAGTAGCTACTTTTTCTAAGCTACTTTTTACTAAGAAAATACAACATTTATTTCGTAAAATCCATCGAATATTTCTAGAAGTTACAAAAGTTGCGCTTTACAATTCGCGAGCTGATCGTGAAAAACGTCGGAATATTTTATCGAGATAATGGTAATAAATAATTAAAAAAGAAGTATAATATTTTTAACCTAATTCTCTCTACCTTTGAACTCTCATGAAACGTTGAGATACAACAACGTGCCATTACACTGTTTCATATGGTAAACAATAATAATTACAGCTACCATCACTGTGAGACGTTCACTGCGTCTAGCATTATGCAGCACCAACTACTTTCACAAGTTTGCTCGTATTTTCCTTTGATAAAAATGAAAATTTTATATTAACCTGAGTGTAATCAAACACAAGTGTAATAAATATGTGAAACGTAACGTATATAACTTATATGAAATTAAATTATTCAATACTGATTGTTACGGACAGAATTTGTCTTTAAGACTGTGTGAACTTATTTAACTTAGCTGTAATAGCTTGGTAAAATATTAATTTAACATTAACATAGATTTCAACGCTTAAATGGATTATAATAATAGAGGGAGAAAAATAGAATGATTATAAAAACAAGTATATTAAGAAAGTGCGAGTTCAATAGATAATATTTCATTGTATTGATTTATTGACGTATGTTAATTTAAATTAAAACATAATTCACGCCTAAGTAAAACTATACAATTGAGTAGGCTTATTTTAAGATAGGGCTAGATATCAGATACAATTAAGGAATCTCGTTATAAATCAATATAAAATCGATGCGCAAGGACACCCAAGCATAATGACATATGATCGTCTGTTATAGACTCGAGTTTGAGTAAAATATAGATCTTTCGAAAAAGGGGCACATTAATGCTAGAAAAAAATATTGATAATTTGAATACTAGATGAAGGTCCGAGGGAAGATTCTACAACTCGAACCCAGGGTTGCACGAGAGTCCGAATGTGACATCAAATGCCAGGCAAAAACTATCATGAAATTCGCGGAAAATATGAGAAAGCGTATGGATAACCTATGGTGAAATGGCGCTTTCATTTCCTTACTAAGCCCCTTTAAATGATACGAGTTTAACAATAAAACCTTTTATAGATATATATATATATATATATATATATATATATATGTGTGTGTGTGTATACATTAGGTGATTTTCTCGAATTCGCCTTAGATAAATGAAAGGCAAAAGCGATCTGATGCAGACTTGATATACTAAACGAAAACGTAGATTTAAATGTCTATAAAATTTTAGAAAGATTTGTATTACCGAGTAGAGGTTCATTTCCGTTTCATAATTTTCAAAATTGCTTCTAGCCATATTAAGTTTGAAAGTTGTATATCGAGCAGCCCTAGCCTCAGCTGCAAAGAAGTAGAGTGTCTAAGATTACTCTGCTCACATCCTCGAAAAATTCAGCATTGACTACATCTCGAATGCTTTGAAAGAAGGGAAAGAATGCAATATTCGAGCGCTTAAATAAATAAGATTCTTCTATTTTTTATCACTCGTTTAAACATTAAAGATTATTAAATATTTTATCTAAATTGTCTATTTATTACTTTTCATTTACAAATACGTTAATAATAAGCGAGAGCAGTGATAAAGATCAAACCACGTTCACTGTTTACAAAAAATACGTGACAAATATTGATGCTGTGAAACAATTTTTATTTATTTGTTTGAATACCTAATAAGATTATAAAAGTGACTTGTGCAAACATGAAATTTGTGTTTACATTGTTTTAAATTTATCTCCTGCTGCGTACTTTATGTTTCGAACGAAAACATCCTACCTCCGCAAGTTTACTCCATACGCAAGTTCATGCTGCTTTTTCGCATACGCTTATATACTTCCACGTGCTTCGAGAGCGAAAACAGGCGGAACTCATTTTATTCCCTTTGGTATCATACACGATCTAAGCTAATTTCGCAAAAGAAATAGACAGAAATTGGCTGCATTTTCCTTAATTAGTAAAATAAGTCTTCAAACGTACATGTGAAAATATGTGGAAGGAATATTTTACGTAAAACGTACTGAAAACATTCAAAAATACGATAGTAATTCAAACAAAGATAATTTCCTACGTACAATAAAATAATAAATTTAGTAATAAGAATAATAAGCTTGAACTCTGTAAAGTGATACTTTTATTTCTACAAAAGAATTAATAATTTTGAAGAACAATCATTCTTACAAACTGACTTATCTTTAATATTAATGAATTAAGAAGCTTTCGTGTTGAAGTTATATTGACGTGTATATTTTGTATAAAGATATTAAAAATTCTTTTCATAAAATGAAAAAAATTTAAATTAAAAGTTCTATAATTATATATGCAGATCCTTAAATTAATAAGTAAGCTTACTTTTGAACATCAATAAAACTAACCAATTAAAGCAAAACTTGTGTACGTAAATTTTTACGTAAATAATTAAAAACATAATTCTTGAGACGCTTTTTGGATTTGTTAATAATATAGTAAATTTACTCAGTATATTATTCAACGCTCAGACTTTTAATTAGAAAAAAATTGTTTTTCTTTGGAAATAAAAACACTACCTATACATGTAGTTACAAATATTGCAATGCCATTATTCTTTTTTCTTTCGTCAATTTACAGAATAAAAAAGTCATACTTAAATTTAGTTTATTGCTCAGTCAGAAATTAACGAAAATTTAAAATTCATTTATAGAGCATGTAAAAGTATTCATTTATACAAAATACGTCATAAACAGTCATTTTAAGAATGTCGTTACATAGTCACGGACCAGACCATTTCAACCTGCCCCTTTGCTGATTACATCCCATTCAAAGACGGTTAAAAAGGTTCATAAATGTGCACACATACGTATACGTACAAAGCGAATGGACTGAAATATCGCGAACTTGGAGATACGAACGAATACTAGTGGACAGATGAATAGCCAAGTCAAGAGTCCATACGCATCGACCTCGTGAGCGAAAGTAATAGCAGGACGTTATATACTCCGAATAGCGGAGTCAAGCAGAGTTGATAATAAAGAACGATGGTTCATAAAATAGTCAAATTTTTGTTTACATAGAGAAAGAAAACTTTAATAAAAGGATCGAAAATGTAAGACCCATACTCTATTGAATTATTGTAAAAAATTCTTATTATTATATCGTATATATATATATATATATATATATATATATATATATATATAATCTTCTTATATCGAGATATATGAATAAATGAGCCCGTGCAAATGCACTTTTTTAGTACTGCTATAGTAGAAAACCGTATATAATAAGCATTTAGAGATATTATAATTCAATTCCTCGCAGTACAAAAGAGAACGCAAATAACGACACAAACTCTTGCAACAATGTCTTATATGATAGTTGAACCAGCACATATAATTAATGAGAGTGAAATAAAGAAAAAGTAAAATGAAAAGATTAAAAGAAGAGAAAACGAAAGTACTACACGGAAAAATCATAGATAGGGTAGTTACTTAAGGTACGGTAATGCTGATGCGCCCAGAGTGAGAAAAAGATACGAAGGTGCAGAAAGTCGGGGAAACACGAGAAAAAAGAAGGTGAGTGACTAAAGAGATTGGAAGAAAAAGAGAAATGGCTACGGGCATCGATTTCTTCGATCGGAAGTCAAAGTGCGCTTTCGTAGATAACGTCTCACTTTACCCGCTGGATGGAGCAATTAATTAAGAAGCAGAGAGCGCTGATTAGCACTTTTCTCCTGCTGTCGAGAACAAGCGCTCCTCTCTCTCTCTCTCTCTCTCTCTCTCTCGCTCTCATTAAAATACTTGAAGAGAAAAAAGGAGTAGAATAGTGAAATATAAGTTAATTCAAATGCATCTTGAGAATTGAGCCCTGACGTTTACTCTGGTTAAATAGTAATCGAATAAAAGCTCTGAAATACTTTTTAATATAGAAAAATGTAAATTCAAGGCTCCTTTTATCTCTCTCTGTCTGTCTCTCTCTCTCTCTCTCTCTCTCCTTACTTTATTTTCTAATCTGAATGTATATAGTCTTAAAAAGAAAATGTATATTCTTCGGAAGTAAATAAATTAAGGATTCGTTCGTGAAAGCATATAATATATAGTAGTCTAACCGTGCCTTTGCTTTCATTTTTATTATTACGTATCCCAGTGTTAATTTATTTCTTTCGCTCCACGGTGGCTGAAAACGGGGTGTGACATTGCTGTTTCTCCTTTATCCCCGAGAAGAATTGAAATTTAATAATTTACAGCGCCACCGCTCTCTCTATCTTATTTTTATCTTCATTACAATGAGAGAGCTGTAATAGAAAAAGATTCGCACTGCAAAGCTTTAACGACCTCTGACCCCTCCACTCCTACTGCAAAAACTTGATGAAAGTAAGTTTTTTATTACGATGAGTTTCCAATGTAATAAAAACTGCTTTGAATAACTAGGGAATATGGCTTTGGTTTTACAACCCTTTCTTCCTGGACGAATAAACTAGAAGCTTTTAAGTGAAAAAATTATGTTAATTTCTACTGAATACGAAACGATACATGCTATAACAAATGTTAGCAGCTCAGAAATTACGTAATTTGTATAAGCACAGTTTCACTTTATATTTTTAAGCGTTAGCCAACCTGTGAAAATTAATGAACATCTCTGAAATACCATCCATATTATTATTACCGATTGTAACTTCATTTTAGCGCTTATTTAATAATAAATATTATTTGTAAAAAAAGATAATTGGTTGCGAATACTCACGTATGCCAAGAATATTCCGTAGAAGTACGTTTGAAATATTGGAGAATAGAAAGCTTAAACGAATTTCAGGCTTATCACTCGAGTTACGTATTGATTTCTCAAAAATAATAATAAAAATTGTGAAAATAAAAACATGATTCTTTCTTAATATAAAATACATTTCTTTCTTTTTCTGTTCAACACCTCCGCACTCAACAGGTTAATAAAAGCTCTTTGCACAATTTCCAAGAGAAATAACCCTCGGCAATAAGCACAAATAAACGAGAATAATATCGACAGACTAGCTATGTAATCAGGTCTCTATCGGGGAAGTAAAAAATGAGCAAACGAGATTACGTAAAAGCTACCTAATGATTATAAAGAGGAAGTAAAGAGTAAAAGCTGCTAAGACTGCCAAATCGACACCGTTAAGTGAGTTTTCTATCGATATTCTCCACCGCTCTCTCCATCCTATACACGCTCTCGTATATACACACATACTTTGTGCATGATACTTTATTTGTCGAACCACCGCACAAATTGAATAAGAAAATATATTTTTCCATCGACAAGTCGATGAATGAAGAAAGCATTCGGCGATGCCATCGTACGTCACCGAAAAAAAATGTCGAGAGGTAAAAATTTCATTCGGATGAAATGAGCCAAACGTCCGAGGCTCCAACCACTTGTTCCTCGACTCTTCTTACATCTGCAGTAAGAATTTTCTCCAGTATTGAGGGAAATTCTACCAAATGCACGCATTGTACGCGCATATTGAAAATGTGTCTGCGACAGCCTTCTTTCCACTCTCCAGACCATGACTTAAAAATAAGCAGAACTAACGCGTAATTGTTGCCGTTGCCATCGCTGTTGTTAACTTATTACGGGAAATTCTTCCTTTTGTAAGAGAGAAAAATTAAAATAGTCCACGGATAGACGGTGAGGAATGGTGCGTAAAGTAGGCAACGCGGTGGAATGCCCTGAGCAGGGAAAAATAAAATTAACTTTGGGTGCATTGAGATATTCAAGTTGCATTTACGAGCAAAGTCCCTCTACCGTTTTAAATTAAACACACTTTTACGATTTCGCTAAATATATTGCTTTCATTTGTTATTCAATACCTATGGAAATGCATTCTCAATACTTGTACCAAAGGTATAGTAAAGAAAAACTAGGAACTATACTAGAAATAATTGCTCGTAATTTCTTTCGACGTAGGTTTATTTTGTAAATATACGTCATTTATTCCTGTTCTGCCTCTACTTTTAATGGACATTTGTATCAGAAAATTAAAAAACGAAAATTAGAGTAGTTCCTTTAACTGGGAAAAAGCATTAATAATATTTGTGCTCGGTAAAACGCAGCTTCAGTTCTTATCTAACATAAATTCACTTGCAAACGCTGTGGTCAAAATAATTGATTGAATATTTTAATGTAATTCTATTTATATTTCTGATGATTATTTAAAAAAATAATTGTACGACAACTTTAATTTTGTAATATCTAAATAAACGAACGATCTTCTTTTATAATATTAAACATTGTAAAATTAATTTACGTATCCAAATGTACAGATCCGAAGAATAAAAAATTTCTTTTAATTATCAGTTAATCAGTTACATTATTGTTGCTACGATCGAAAATTAAAGATGTTCATAAACCTCGCTAAATATATCTCCAAGAATTAGAGAATTAGACAGAAGACAGAATACAGCACAACTTAAAAGCAAAGCTTTTAATATTTAGGAGCATATTTTAAAGTACAAATGGCATCTGTATAAATTTTCTCAAATTTTCGCGGTGCTTCGCCATTAATTGTTGCGAGCGAGTTGTGTTTTAAATTCTGCCGTTGTTTCGTTAAATAGGAGCAACGTGCAATGAAAAACACGATCACGCAAGAAGAAAAAAGAAACAACAAAGCATTAATTTACTGGCACTCGCAATCCGATATGCTCGTAAACATTATTCAAATTTCTGTAACGCACTTACTCGTCGTAGCACGAAGTAATAACACTTTGCCTCGATTAAAACGTTACAAATAGTCATCCTTCCTCCTCGTAAAATACACGGAAGCCCGGCGCATTCATCGGACTCTATTCGAATCGGAGAATATAGAATTCGTGGCGAGCCGATAAGCATGAAAAGACGAGACCGCGCCTCACAAAAAAGAGAAGCAAAAAAAATGCGCACGATGCTTTACGAGCTGTCGAGGCTCTCGATAACGGCCATTCCTAATAATAATAACAATAATAATGATGACGGCCCTCGCGTCAGGACGCTCTCTCTCGCCGCGTCTTATACCACGGGCCAATTTATTTTCCAGCCACGGAAACTTGTTAAAGTCCCTCTGCCCTCGAATATCTGCATCACGTTCGGCGAATCGTCATTGCACCCCCGCGACTTGACAAATGCTGCACCATTAGCGCGTCCACGGGTGTTTAGTTTACAGTTTGTGGGGTGGTACACGCCCGGTATGCGGAGCAGCGGCAGCTGAAGAATTAAGGGGAGAAAAATGCCACCGATAAATAAGGCTAACAATTAAGCGGGTAGAGATTAATTTTAACGAGTGGCGAAAGACTGTTGAATGTTTTTAATCAACAAGGACTCATTTTTACCTTCACTTGGCTCTTGTACCGCTCATGGACAGTCAACGTTTGCAGTTGCTCCGGCATATGAAAGCGATCCTGCAAAGTGCATCGTCTTAATTATAAAATTATTTCCGTAAATGATACTTAAATAGCGATGGTGTCAAATGGCCACGATATTACACAATAATACCACTTCTATCCTCAACGAGTTACGTGCAATTTAACTAATTCTTTGAGAAAAAATGCAAAATTGTTATTTACTAAATCGATAGCAAAACATTAATTCAAAAATATTAATACTCTTATAAGAACTGGACATTGCTCTTCGTGTCTTATAAATCGCGAGGACTCGTAGATGGTTTATGAGAGATCTCAGTGCTCTTCAGTTTATCTAAATCTTAAAAGACAATCTATTACACCGTCGTCGGGTATTATCGATGCAACTAAGTTTGCTACTAATTTGAAACGACTACTGCAATAATGATGGAAGATAAATGATATTTTATCAAAGATAATTATTACAAATTTTATTACAAATGCATATTTGCGCGACAACAATATTATTACTAATAGACAAGACTAAAAATGAAAGACAACGAGATGTGGGTGTAAACAAAGCGAATATACAATTACGATTGTTTGAAAATCTCTGCCAGAAGCCAAGAAAGCAAAGTACTTTGATTTTTGAAGCCTGCGGGAATTAACAACAGCGTAAGTCTTCACCAGATGTAGTACGTAAACAAAGACAAATGTGCATAAGATGTAATAATGTTTTGGTTGTATTTGGGCTCATGTTTAAGTTGTTATTTGTTTGGGTGAGTGAAAATGCCTGCAAGTAAATGTTGAAAATGGTTATATGCAAGCATACGTTTGTGAACATCCGTATACAGTGGAAGCGTGAATTTGACACATAAGTACAAAGTATGCACCAATATTAACTTTGATAAATTTAATCTAAGTATAAAGTAACATTTTATGTTTATCGGACGGAATGAATAGATTAAATAATTGACTATCACCGGTGATAGTTGTTCATCGAATACGTTCTTTTATTTTTGTACAATAATTAAAAATGAATTTACTTTTATTGTTACGATGTTATTTTTATATTTCGATAGTCGATAATTATAATGAAATGATCAGAAAAAGTGAAAATGAAACGGCAAAGAATTTTGATTTTTTGTTTTTTAATTGTCCTGAATTAAAGCAAAAACTGTATTAATTTACGTCGGTATTTTTGTATAATCCACAGCCTTTAAAGTAAATAGATGAAAGACGGAATGGCTTTGATCCTTCAAGAAGTTACAGCGAAGAAAGCAATTTGAATAAGTAGATAAAGCATTTTACGACATTCTCATATGCATATATTTGCTTTATGGTGTTACTCTGTAGACGATGTTTTTTTATGGACGAGCACAATTCAGATGTCAAGAGCAAGAAAACGCGCCAGAGCGTCTTTAAAAAAGAAGGGGAGAATTCTCGAAGGAAAAGAGGTACAAGGAGGTGGAGAATGGATATAGCTGGAGAGAGAATGTGTAAATATAAGAAGCAAGAAGTAGGACGCGCAATGCCAAGAAACGCAAAGAGAAACAAACATAATAAGATACGTGGAGAAGTGTAAAAGCGCTGGAGCGTCCGACCGAGGGTGAATAGAGTGCTCTTAGCAAATTGGAGCGCTCTGGCTTTTCTATTACCTCTCTCTCTCTCTCTCTCTCTCTCTCTCTCTCTCATCCACTCTTTACAACTCTTCTTCATTTTCATTTTTAATATATCCGCGAGAAAACTAAAAGTCTGTAATCTGTATCACAGATACAGATCTTGCGAAACGTTAATCGTCAATGTCAAGTTCTCCTAATTTTTCATTCTTTTTAACCGAACATTCAACGATAATTTTTATTTAAATAGTATTTAAATAAATATTAGGTTGCACGCTTTTTAAAGAAAAATCTATGTATTATTCGATATTATATTTTTTACAATTTTTTCATGATATTTTACAGAGCTACGCGCATACGAATATATTTATTTACTTTGTTTACAACGGTAAATATTTCCCTACATGAGTTTTATTAATAAACAGCCGACTAAAGTTAGCAATTGAAAATCAATATATTAGCGTAATAAAGTAAGAGAACATTTATTACATTCTATATTAACTCAAGATTTAATTTGATTTTTTCATATTTACAGCCTATATGTAAGAGCAATCTCCATAATCCACGTTAGTTAAAATGCAATTCGACTTGTTCGGATTTAAATTTCAGTTTTCAATAGTTACTTGCAAAAATGATTCATATGTAATAAATTTTTAATCTATTTACGGTATATTCTGTTGGAAATAAATTATAAGATCGTACATTAGTGTTTGGTTCTAATATAAAGTGGAAAAAATGACTAGAACAATACTGTAATAATTAAATGTGAAATAAGCATATATAGCCACGAGTGCGAACCTATATACATTTGCATCGACATGTGCGAATGCGCATTTTTGCAAATACGCGAATGCGTATGCGATGATGCACATGCGCGTGCACATGAATGTCCATGCGTACAAGCGTACATTTGCGTACGTATATATATAGGTGAGCACGCACGAGCCTAAATATGTATGGATATATCGGATTTTGTATACTTACGTGTATATATATATATATATATATATATATATATTTGAAAATAAAATGAGAAGTCGACTTCTTCGAGACGCATTCTTTCAACTACTTAGAAGTTATGAATTTGAACTCCAAGATCTTACATTTCCTTCCTATATTCTCTTCTACAGTCAGACGCAATGAAAAAACGTCAACTAAGAGACACCAAAGTTATGAGAAGAACCGGTATTTACGATTATTCAGCCAGAGGTGGTAAGAAGAATGATGCTGACGAAGTCAAGAAAAAATTCTTTTCGCACGAACTTTCGTCTGGCTTCGTAGTTGCACACTCTTTTGCAGCTTCCATGATAACGACAGAGAGAGAGAGAGAGAGAGAGAGAGAGAGAGAGAGAGAGAGAGAGAGTAAGAGAAAAATATTGGTTTGGTAAAGAAGACGAACTTAACCAGAGAGAAAGAAAAGTAGAGAAATACTGGCGAATGGAAGGAACACAGAGAAGATGAAGAAGATTTCCGATAACCCGAGAGACCTAAGATAGCTTTCGTATTCTATAGTTGAAGCAAGAACGGCTGCGATGATTGCGACAGCGAGAAAATGCAGGAAATTGATCCTACAGATAAGATACGCGTCGCGGCAGAAACTTAGTAGGAATCATATGGCTATGCGCCTCCAAAGGAAGAATGGAATCGAGAAAAGCTAAGAGAGAAGTTAATCGTCTCCGATTTCTCAAGCAGCTCACTATTATCGTGAGCTCGTCGAAGCTCTTGTCAAAGAAATTGTGCTGCTGTTGTCACGAGAACTCAAGCTTCTCTTTCTTTCTTATATCAATTGACTTACTCTCTCTCTCTCTCTCTCTCTCTCTCTCTCTCTCTCTCTCTCTCTCTGTGTATGGGTGTGTGTGCGTGCGTGCGTGCGTGCGTGCGTGCGTGTGTGTTTGCGCGTGTCGTATAAGCACGCGAGATATCAAGGACTGAATTTTATAGTTTTTGTACCGATACCTCGAGGCAAATAATGTTTTCGTCGTATGTTTATTAAGCTAATGTATACGTATCTGCGGAAAGATCTGAAAATAATTCGAGGATACTCAACCGGAGCTCGTGAATTTTTCAAAAAATTACTTTGCAAGCTAGACTCCCTTAAAACTTTGTCGGATATTATGCAGAAATGTAATGGGGATTGAATTTAGCATTTGATTAATCAAAAAATGTTTCTTTTAAAGTTAAACTTTCGTCTCCTCTTTGACAAAATAATACAAGGATAGATTTTATTCAACTTTCACCGTCCGCAACGTGAAGCTACATTACACTTCTCACCAGTAACGCCTGTTCGATATTGACAATTTTTACTCTAGTCTCGCGTTTCCAAAGAAAATTAACATCCGAGCTGCAGCTGCGTGACTTCTGAGCTCAGCTTCGAGAAAATATCAATAACGAGAGGCAATCGCTCGTCGCGGATGAATAACGCTCAATTTAATACGAGAAGAACAATGCGCGATCCCGTGAAGGTGATAAGCCCGGGCCTCGCTGAGAGATATTCGCTTTCTGAACGAAAGCCGTTGCAAGCGATTTGCAAAAACAACAAACATTCGAGTCTCCGACAGACTCCGCAATCGCCGCACTCGGTGTTTACCCAAAGCCTCGCTGTTTTCGCTGGCGCATCAAGTGCGCACCCAAGCATAACCTTTACGCCCTTATCGCCCACGCAGCCCGACAGTCTGCGCAAGTGGCGATTACGCGCGGCACCCGCAAATATATTGCGTGGCGCGGAGAAAAAGACGAGGGCCAAGCCAATGCATCAACTTATCGAGGATCTCGAATAACTTGGGGGTCGCAGTAGATTTCTCCCCCTCTTTCTCTCTCACTCTCTTGCGCGCTGCATTACCCGTCCGTGTAATTTTCCAGCACGGCGGGGACAAATAGGCCGCGGTACTTGCGGGAAGCTCGTAAGAACGATTTGTACGCGTATGGAATTTAGGCAGGGACACTAGGCAGTGCATATGTACACGATTGCAGACGAACACCCAAAGAGACCATGGTACTTTGCCTCTGTGTGTATCTCTGAATGGTTGGGTACCTGTATGCGTTGATGTAGAGAAGGTAGAGAACGAACACCCACCGAATGGTCTTACATGCATAGGCGAACGTACGTGCATTGAAATATACGACTTTCAGTGAAAATTCACCGTGGAAATCTGCTCGAACGTCGTCATAAATCTATGCGCCGTGTAAAATAAATATCGAGCGTACATCTATGCTTGAATTGCCTATGAGTTTATGCTATAGAGATAGCTTACGTTAAATTTATAAACAATTTTTTCTACACAAATTTATTTTTGATTTACTTACAATTCTGTCTTTCTATACTTTCTTATTTTGTTCTTTACAACGAATCTTACCAGAAGACAATATGTACCATTTATGCCGAAATACGTCATAGATATGAGACCGAAAGCTTCTTCATGCATTTCCTCTTTATTTTTTACAATAATAATTTATTAGAAGAAAATGTAGTATTGTCATTTCAAAAAACAATTTGCCTTCTACAAATTTAAAAAAATACAAAACCAGTGAAATAAACGTTCAAAACAAATATTAAGGCATTAGTGACGTTACTTTTTAATTTTTATTTAAAGAGTTTATATGTCAACGAATTGCAAATCCGAACTTAAATTATTTGAATTCTGAGTAAGCAAATCAGTTTTTAAAGAAAAGTAAAAACTTCAGTGATCCTTTTATCCTAGATAAAAGTCAATATCTGATATTTTGCAAGTACCAACATAATATTTCAAATTTCGAATAAAATTTTTTTAATTTAAGCCGACTATCCAATTTGATCGACTGAATTTAAATAAATGTTTAATATTTATAAAAACTAGATTCCCCAGCTTGCCTTCATATTGCATTATTAATGTTATAGCCCTTTGGATCAGGATATAATTTATCTAAGCTTAACCTAACGTACACGAAATAAATAGTAAAAAAAGTCTATTAAAATATAATTTATTTTAACTCAATGTATAATTCATTATTACATTGAATTTAGATTTATTTTTCTTAACGTTATTCGTCAACTAATTATAAATTAAAAACATAATTCGAGTAGAAAGCAAGCAATCGTTAAAAACAATCTACGTTTCTTTTAATTTTTATATCATATACCTTGTAATCTTTAGACATTGACTTTCGTAAGTCTTAAAAACAGTATTTATAACATGCGAATATACTGTTGAGACATACTAAAACTATAAAGCACCGATCATATTCATCGAAACCTTGCAGAAACTTTAATACGAAATAGAATACGTATAAAAGACAATGATGAAGAACTACTTATTTCTCGAAACTTGATTCATTTACAAAATTGATATTAAATTTCAGTAAAAGATTCAATAAATATTTAAAACTTTAAAATACTTCTTTACGTTATTAATGATTGATCTAAAAACTCCTTTCTAGAAATTTCTCATAGATTTTCATTAAATATTAAGTTATTTTACAAGAAAAATTACTACTTATTTATAAAAACAAACAATTTTATTAATAATTTATAGAAACTATATATTCCCTATATTCCGAATATTTAGTAATAGAAGGTAGTAAAAATATTCTAAGGATCAAACTCTTACTGCTCAAGAAACATAAAAACAGAACAAAAAACAGGATTGTAGTATCTGAAATACCTCCTTCCAGTACTTGTATATTTTAATAAGTTTCCTTTACAGTTTACACAAGTTTCCTTTAACTTAGTTTCACACTTTGAGTAATTTTAAATGGAAATTATTTTTATCTTTATAATTACTGTAAAATTAATTATTCCTACATGAAAATATAAAATTTATTAACGTTAGTTAAACGACTTCAAATGTAAACTACAATTATTATAAATTAAGAATATAACGTAAAGGTTATAAAGTTTTTCATTGTTTATTATGAAATATTTTAGTAAGTCCTGCATAGAAGTGAATTAATTGCTTCTATATCACGTTTTAATCTTTTAGAGAAATATCGATATGACTTCAAAATTTGTATCTGGATAATCATAAGCACTACCTTCGATTGGAAGCCGGAAAGTATTGGAATTCCGATAGATTAGATTAGACTTAAAGAGTAAAGTTTCGTACGCGCAATAAAAGGAGAAAATTAAGCGAAAAGATATTTATACCTTTATTTTTATGGATTTCTATTACTAATTATCCAAATATATCTACATATTTACATTTTAATTTACATTAATTTGATCGCATTTACATTCAATGGATAGCCACGTGAGGAAAAGATAGAGAGAGAAGGAGCGAAAAAAAATATGTAGTAATAGGCTTACTTCAACGGAAATGCAAGAGTAGACCTTGTGAGTCTTCCCCATCCTCGCGGGTACCCAGATTCCTTTTCATTTTCCACTAATTATTATTTCCTTACATCTACTACACATTTTAAACATGCCGAGTAAATTGAAGGATACATCTTTTTTCAACAATCTCCGCTGTATTTACCAAGCAGTATTGAAGTTTTCTTATACTATCAGTTTTCGTTTTTGTTTATTGAGTATCGTAACTGTAAATCATCAATTTTGCAAAAACAAAAAGCAATCGTTTAAATTGTAAAATATAAAAATAACGGCATTTGTCTAGTCTCAATTACTTTTCTGACTTTAATTATTTTTTTTTTACGTTTTCAGGAAGCAGACGATTTAAATGTAAATAATAACTTCACAACAGAAACATCTGAAACATATTTCAAATATATCAAAAGTACAAAACTAGAGAGTATTAGTCGGAATTAACACAAATTTAAAAAAAAATTTTAACTTTTAAAAAGCGAAATACCTGCAAGAAAAATAAAAAAAATTGTAAACAAAACTCTGAAAGCTTAACCTTTGTTTATTTCATAAGTATGAAAATACATTATTTAATAAATTTACTCATACGTATTTTAAAAACATGTAATTTTTCATTTTATACATATATATAAATTAATTTTCTGTGCGCTATAAATTTAAAATAATTTCAAATACATTTTTATATTCATTTATTATGAAATTTTTTTTGCATATCATGATGACAAGCATCACTGCGGTATTTAAAATTCTAAAGAGCAATTTAATAGTCACAGAAGATGTTCAAAATCGGATAAGATAATTCTTCAAAAAAATATATTACAAAAATAGAAAAGTAATATTCGTATTGATAAAACTATCGCGCGTACATAATTATATGATAATTTTAAGCTTACTAGGAAGAATATTACATTCATTTGACAGTAACTAATTAACAATTAATTATCGGAGTATATTTAGCACTGAAATTAATAGTTACATTTAATAAAATAAGTACACTTAAAAGCAAATGAAAGGTTTAAATAAGTTTAAACCTAAATTTTAAAGATTAAATTTAAAGGTTCAAAATTTTAAAGGTTTAAAGGTTAAATAAGTCGATTGATCGTTTCAGTATAAACGATACTACTTATAAAATTAGTAGTTTATAGTGACTAATTTAAAGGATAAACTGTAAGATAGACGTACGTGATTACGTATGAATTTTGTAATAAAATCTACTAATTCTTAATTAGATTTTTAAAACGCAATTGCGTACCAGCTATTAAGTTATTCGTCATTTAGAAATCTAATGAGTCGCGATTCTTTTATATACCAACATGAAGACACGTGCTCGTAAAATATAAATTTAATCTATTATAATAGCGAGCAAAACGTTCGCCAGATTCTGAATGCAAATGTATCAAGTTTAGTTTTGATAGCACTACAGGAGCTTATTCTTTGAAATCCAAAAAATGATTGCAATGAAGAATTACGAGTTCCTTGCATTCGCAAGAGTGGACGGCATTTGAACTATTTCGAAATACAACACTCGCTTCGATCCTCAGAAATTAAAAAAGGATCATTTAAGGAATCATCGCAACTCTTGGTGCTTTAATATTAGCCCTCTGCTGTATCCAACGTAGCTCAAGGGAGCACGATACGGACGCCCTTACCGGGCCTGATCTGCAAAACGTCAGTCCTTGAGCGACGCAAAATTCATTTTCTGTACGCGTGCAGTTCCTCGCTCGGATGAAAAACCGAAAGCGTAGCCGCGGAAATATTTCATCGAGGGCTTTATAACGAGCCATCAGCCACTCGATCGAGCGCGTTGGCTCGCTTTATTCGGAGAATAAATTGTTCCTTCGCCTTCTTGGGGCGGCAATTTTTTCTAATTAGCCGTTAAATTTTAATTCTTCTATCACTAAGGCGCTCCTCTACTTCGTCAAATCGGAAAAGGCTATTGTTCGCGCGGGGAAAATCGCGCTTTGCGCCATTTTCCAAAAAAAACTCGTGAGCTGATGGCCACTTTTAATGCGCTGTCATCATTAGAGATAGATGAGATTTAATCTTGGAAAGATTGTACTCGATAATTTTAAGAAGACTACAAACTGTGTAATAGGATACTGATTTAAACCAATAAAGTATATAATGATTAATAAATAGCATAAGATGAAGTCTTATTTCGTTAACGAATTCAATCGTTTGTTCAACATTTGCTTTTTACTCAGAAGCTCCACCGAAAATCAACGGCAGAAAAAACAATGGAGTAATAGAGCCTTAAGGGAAACCAAGATTTACCGCATCTTACTCGCTATTTCAAATTATTAACATTACTATTTACAGACTATCGGATTGAATCGTAGCATAGTTTTCATATAAAACAGTTTTCAGTCTTTACAATTTGATTTAACTGTTGATTTATAACAGCGTATGTCGTAAATAAGACTTACTAGATAAAGTAAGCTTTACTCGGGATAACACAGCAATAAATCAATTCATATTATAAAAACTATTATTTTTAACATAATATATTTATATCATGTTCATTTATTTAGTTTTCTTATTGATACATAAGATAAATGAAAATATAACTTCTCCTTTATCATTTGTGTTCTTGTTGTTATAAATGCTTTTCAATATACGGAATGATTATAAATAATTGCGAAAAAATCTATTTTTGAGATTCTTATGACTAAACTAGGGGTTTTCAATATAGACAATAGAATCTCACTTTACCATTACTCATGAAACTTAAAAATTTTTTATTGAACTGAATACATTAACTTAAAATATTATTCTGTGTTGAATGAAAAACTCGAAAATAATTTAAGTTTGCTTCGATACAGCCTGATAATAAAATTTAAGTTTCAAGATATAATGTATTTTAAATAATTACTTCTCTTCGGCGTTCTGTCAGTGTAATCTTATTAAAAAGCCGGATAGTTTTCAAATATTTACAGCATTTAACATTTGTCTAATAAGTCTATCCATTCATATTAATAATTAATAATGAATTACTATAAACGACTTTAGTTCATATTACCTAAATGTATTGTTGTAAGTCCAATCAATATTGACAACAATCGTATCGACAGCTAACAACGGTTGATTCGTTGTTCAAATTTCTCTAAACATTCTCATGTTGAGATTTCGAAAGTGAGATGAGTGTAAAAGAGCTGAATTGTAAAAAAAAGACAAAAGCTGCAACAGCGATTGTTGTCGAAGTTAAATTTACTCTCTCGTGTTTTGTTCACTTCTACTTTTCAGGTTTTCTGGATTGCCCACAGGCTCTTTCTCTCTCTCTCTCTCTCTCTCTCTCTCTCTCTTTCTCTCATTCTTCGTTACTCTTCATGTTTCACACAACTTTCATATCACACCAGACAGAGTCAGATAGAGTGAGAGTGAAATATGAATTTTTCCCGAGTATTCTCATTCTACGAGTGGAAAAAGTTATCCATGATAACAGATCTTTTTTCTTGAAGATTGTTTTATTAAAAACATTTTACAATACCTTTTACGTTTTTACACTCGCATATCTCCCACTTATGACAGTCATGAATGAAATAAAATTTGATTTTTTACATAATTTACATAAGCTCGGCGAGAAAAATGAAATTAAAAATTTGAAAATAAAATACGTTGAGTAAAGTAGATAATGAAAATTTTCATTAAGCATATCTTTAGCAATAAGCACGTACATAAGTTGTGCAAGCGGATTATACATTTTTAGCGTTATCCAATCCCTTTCTTTTTCTGCTTGGTGCAAAGAGAAAAGCCAAGCAAAAAGGAAAAAGAACGAATATGCAGATCATCCCCATAGCTTCAACTGGTTGTATAAAAATCCTTACCTTATGCTATTAAAAAGCTTATACAATATAAGATAAACGGCTTTGAAATGCTCGCGACGACTGCTCGGTAAGCGATTACAGCTTACACACGCGGCGTATAATTATCGTGGCCTTCGTATGCTGTATAAACGGCTCAAGAACGGGGTACGGAATTATTGCAATTATCCTTAAATACTCCTCGACGGTCTACGGAGGAACGCACTGCGGTTGGCATTTAAGACCGACATCTCTCGAACCGACGTTATCAGCTGTCGACCAGGAGGGACTGCCACGGTGTTTGCCTCTGTTAGCTCTGCACGTACTCAAACTGCTGATTTCGTACGATATTAATGTAGTATATGCGTGAACACGAGCTTTTCGACCCCATTAAAAGCGTTAAATTTTTAGTTTTGCTGTAATGTTTGCGTAAGCCAGATCGGCGACCCTGGTACGTAGCTCTTGGTTTCGAGGACGAAAGTCGCTCGGTTACGGCAACGTGACCAAGAAAATTAAAGAATCGATCCACTGGAAAATCGTTATTCTCGGATTAGGGAATAGTCATTTCCCGTTGGCGCGGGTTTCGAAAGTCGTCATTGCTTGTGGCTCGCATAAAATTTATCGAAGTGAAACGATCGTAAAATTTATGCGTATCCCCTAAGATTTAATATGCAAGAGTTAACTTACTTTGCGTTACATGTTTGCACTGGATGAAATAATGTACACGATGTATAATAGAAGATACTTTTAAACTGAACGACAATGAACATATTTTAATTGGATTGCAAGATCGTATACCTATACAAAAATAGATCATTTGCAATATTCTTAGCGTTAAAGCCTGAAAATTACGATAAAAGTAATCAAAAGTTTTACATGCACTTGTAAAAACGTACGATAACCATGGGAGCACTTTCCCTTCGAATTAGAGCAAATTTTAGTAGTTTCATTTTTTCTTACGTTAATTGTTCTTATAAAGTATTGAATAGATTTAAGTTGAAAATTTTTGAAAAACATTATACCTTGATACGATGGTGAAATAAAAACATTTATATTATTTTAATAAGTGATTGGTTTTTAATAGAAGAAATAGTATTTATAATGCCTTATGCTTTATCGTATTAATAAAACAAAGATTTTTTATAAATGATAATTTTTTATAAATAAAAAATGACATAGCTTTTACATAGCTTAAAGATTTACTTTTAATTGGAATAAGATTATTCCTTACTTTAATAACAGTGATATCGGCAATAACCTAAATTACTACGAATAAAAATAATCAAATAAATTAACAGAGCCCTAAATAGACCAACGATACACCAATATAATGGAGACAAGCGTTAGTACCAATATACGCACCTGAGAGATAACGTCTCTTTCTACATCTGAGGTTAGGTTACCAATTCAAGGCTAATCATGGATATTTTCTGGTGTTTATGCTTGCAATCGTATTTAATAAAAAATAGAATACTCGACATCGCCATCAACCGCGCTTAGTGCTGGACATACTTATGGACCAGATATTGAACTTCATGTTACGTCTACTCAGATGCTTATATAAACCAGACAGAAGTAGCAGAAATACGATAATTCATATTTTATACATAGAAGCATGTGCAAATATATCCCTCCTATAAATTGTACAAAATACGTAACAAATATAATATTTATTCTGATCTATTTTCTCTAATGTATTTGAACCACGATTAAAGAATAAAAAATAAATTCTTAAAGTTTATTTAAAAGTAAAATGAGAGTTTCCGTTCATCCAAAATAATTATTAATAATAATATAATTTACCTTAATAATCATCATTATTTAAATTTCAATAACGGCTCTCGAAAATAAATTATTGGACTTATTGAGTAATTTAAATTTCGTAATTATTTTATATTAAATTTTGAATTTAACGTATAACATAATTACAAACAATACAAGAATTCAATGCAGAATGATACAGTTTAATGACAATAATACATACAAGTAATCCATTAAAATTATTATGAAAACCGAAATATTAAGTTATACGCATTTAATTTATATACGTTTAGTTTAATATACGTGACATTTAATCGATAAGTATTTCGTCCACTTATTCTTTATATTAGAGCGTAAAATTAGATATACGTCGCATCATATTGAACTAATTAGTCCTAAGCCTTCCAAAGTCGTCGTATAAATTATATGATGTGGGCTTATTACACAAATGTTAAGATCACCCTGACATACAGTTACGTGTGAATATGCTCACGCACCTGCTCTGGTACTTGAAGCCATTCTAAGGTTAACCATATGTGAACCAAATGATTTAGCATGTCATGTCAAAGCCTATTTCAAGTGGGTTGAGATCATTGGCTAACCGTCTGACGCACTGTTTGTACTTCGGGATGATTTTGTTCGTATCCATAAACCGAAATTTCAACAAATATAAACAAAATAACGAGTCTAGAGGTGCTCAATAATTGTAATTCATTCATTTATGTATTATTAATTAACCAAAATCGAAATTAATTATCAATAATTTAACATTTATATAAGCGTATTCTTATAGTAAACATTTATAAGTGTTATAATTATATTAACATTTATAACACATTTAAACGAAACAGTTTTACGAATAAAAGCTTTCGAGTGTTTCTGTAGACTCCTTTCGTAGATCTCCACGTCTTAGTTCAACTAATGAGCGCCATGATTTTAAACCGCATGTGTGAGAAATCTTGACGATGTGAAAGCCTTGAGTGCAATCAATCTGATGGAGGGTATTACATTATACAAATATCATTATATTCGAATCCGTACTTTTTCTTATTTAAATACGTAAATTAAATAAAAAATTGCCATTTCAAGGCATTGATGTGTTTTCTAAAATTAGATGTGCTAAATGCCGCAAAAATACACATATTTTACATATAAAAATAAATTTTTATTATTTGACAATGCGTTTATTTACTATCATTCAATACACTATTCAGTGAGAAATTTTTTGTACAATTTAATATCCCTTATTGTTTTAAGAAATACCTTGAACATCTCGAGGTATTAGATAGAGTCTAATGAAAAGTTGAATTGACTGAATCAGGCCATTCACAAATTACATCATGTCAGGAAAAGAAGAACGTATTTACGTGATTGCGATGACTTATATCTTACATTAAATTACGAGAGATGAAAGATTATGAAATAGAAAAACTAAATTACAAAATTTAAATAAATTGAAACAACCGAATTAAACATTTAACCAAGATATTAGTCTGAGATATCCTTATAAGAATATAATTACGCGTTCAATCGAAGAATTGACGAATTAAAAAATACAAGTGGATTATTTCATATTATTTTTTTCAATATACATTAAGTATTTTATACCATTTTTTATATGTAATTTGTTATATTCCTACTTTTACGACTACGCTCATTGGCTCAACTACATTAGCCTATATTATCTACATGAGTACATAATAGCCAAATCGTTTACTAACGTACCATTAAAGCAAGTATATAATTGAAGTCCTACAAACTATCCATATTTCTTTATTAAAAGTTATTTAAAAATTCAATGCCTGCATTTCTTCGTAATAAAAATTTTAATCATACTGTGCATTAAATTCACCGCGTTCAACAATATTACCGTTAACAAGTGTTTTATTGTAATTTCATTTTGTAGCAGAATTTCAATAGGTCCTAATTTATACACCTACGCTTCTACAAATCCGACATTGGAATATGCGAGCAGAAATTGAAATATCGCAATTAATAATTTTAGTTGGAAATACTATTAGAAGAACATTTATCGAGAAGATCAATAACTTTCAAAGTTATCGTAATTACCCGCTTGAAACCTTACGTTACGTAAGGATAAATTAATGTTCTATAAAGAGAAGGCAGATTATATTTTACGTAAATAAAATATGATCTAATAAAGAACACTGTTTTTTAATTAAAACAACTATTCGTTATTAATAGACCGGGAACATAGTTTGACGTTAAAGTTAATGCTCGAGAATTACATAATCCGATTTATACACCAAGAACTTTGTTTCTCAATAATTCCGAGCGAATGTTAATTTAAATATCTCTAGCGTACGATTTTTTTGCTAATCAACGTCAAATTTTGAAAATAGGCTCACCGCACTCGCCATACCGAACTATCAGAGTCCAGCTCCCCCCCCCCCATCCCATAAATTATGTAGAGGAGAGACGCAGCTTGCGAGCGATGGAAACATGACAAGCAGGGGATGAGACGTGTATCGTCGTCGAACGTTTTAGACATGAAAATGGATGGCGTTGCTTCGCGCACGATGGCGACGGATGGATATCGTTGACCCGTCATTCGCATCAAACATCAACGCGACCTGTTAGATTACCGGATTCTCACTACAATCAATAATCCGCATGTAAGTGATGTAAGCCTTAATGCTTTTTAATGTTCTGTTTTAAACGGAACGGACACTTGATGCCGACTGCAATGCCGACTGCAATACCGACCACGAATTCAATGCTTAAATCTTACTTTAGCTAGTATTTTTATATTGACGAGTGTTCGTTATGCCCAAAAAACGCAGAATTATTCCTTAACAAATGACAATTCTTTATAGGACCTTACTCACGAAGATGATGAAAAATACTGTGCACTTTTTTTTAATGATACAAAGCAAACGTGTGGACAACAATAGCTTAAATGTTAATCTTCGTTATAAACAATTTAATTTGTACATTGCAGGTACTTTTTTAAATTTTACTCTAGGAGAAACTGCGTTGCTGCGTTAAATTTCAACTAATACTTATTTATTAAAACCATTGCATAATAGTTGTGTATTTACGTAAAATTAAGTCATCTTGAGTTTTCTAAGCTTTTATCTCTTTACAATGAAACAATAATAACGCTTGTATAAATACTATTTTTATTCTTAAATCTTTATCTATTCAACTTAATTAATTGATTCACAATTAATTAATCTTATTACCTGTCTCTCAATGCGTAATGCATATTAAGTAAATTAAAAAAAAATTTTTTTAATGCAAAATTAAAACGAGCAGTCTAAAACGACACAAAAAATAATAATTATAATTATTATAAAAATTACTTAAATTAAAATTACTTAAACGTCTTATATTTGTTTCTCTCATTCTCACGAGATATTTTACTTGTATTATTAAATCCTACAAATAGAAAAAAGTAGAAATATTGCTCTAGATTATAACGATGAAAACATATTTAGCATACCATGAGATGCGTCATATTTTAAGCTTGAACGAAATATTTAATATATATTTTTATTTTGTTTTATCTTCGTACTTTAAATTGAATTTAAATTTATTATTGTTTTATAACGAACTAAGTAAGTATAAATATATAATGCATCACTTAGAATTTATAACAAAATCTATTGTTATAAATTGCTATTCATGACGCGTAATTAATTTTATCTGGAGAGGAGAGTTATATTTATATTTTTCGGACACTTTATAACTTCTTTCGGATAAAATTCAAGTTAAACTTAGCCAGTCTATTATTTTCATTTTAATGAAAATATCTTCTTAACTTCACTGTAATTTCAGTTAAAATTATTTTATTTATCTAAAGCGTACCTCATTAATAAATGTCTGGTATAGTATTATAGTACGTGCACAAGCAATGAGAATGGATACTAATTTACGAACAAAATTTAGAGTATTTAATCTTGGTATGTAGTAGCAAATAATATGAGTAACGTTAATTGATGAAAGTACTTCCGCGATTGGCATTTTACACTGATGAATATCGATGGCTTATACAACTTCAAATGAATAAATAGACGTTTATTTCAGTTAAAAGCTTCTTCTGCAAATTATTTTTTGTAGCTTCAAATAATCTTCAATCGATATAATAATCAAACAGGTTATAATGTATTACTATTAGATATGACTGCCATGCAAAATAATAATTTACATTAAATAAGAAATAATAGAAAATTGTAAATACCTCACTATTAAAATTGATAAATTTTAACATAATTTTGCACATAAAATAAATGAATAGAGAGATTACGCTGGCGTTATTATTATAGTTTGCAAAAAAACTTTTATGCAATCAATGTTTATTGCTCGCTTTGTCAAATATTCGCACGTACATGTTTGATATTCAAAATACTCTATTTTGTAAAAAGACTTTATGAGTGTATAAAACTTCTTTTTTTACAAATAAATGTGTATTCTATTTCATTACCGTCTTTTCTTTATATATAAACTTTTTTGATATCTTATTTGCACAAATGTATTATAATTTATAAATTTATAAAAGTGATTCGACGCTCTTAACTAGATATTTTTAAGACATTATCTTAAATACTGTACAAATGCATAAAAATGTCATATACTAAATTGTAGAAATGATCGATATAAAGATCATACTCTCCTCAAAATCAAAACACGTTCTTAATTGACTCGAACCACCCAATTCCCCGCATCTATAGCGATAGCGTGATTCCACTCGCGTTGGAGACGAATCTTGGCTGAAATTTTCTAATTAACGCACCAAGTCAAGCGTCATCGGACAGACCTATAACGAGAAAAATCAACGAAAAAAAAATGAATCCCTGTGGGATAGACGAGCGTGCGTGCAGCGTAACAAGTTCGCAAAATGATTTTCGGCGCAACGCGCATAGTTTCAACATTTGCAACGCCTCGCGCCGAGTGGTGAAACGTCGTTAACGACGACACGACGGAAAAATCTGTCCCCCTAACGATGCGGGCATTTTTTTCTCGATAGAAACGTTTCCCTTTTTCGTCGCATCACGTATCTCTATTTATACGCACGTCGATCGCAGGGCGTACGTGGCTTCATGCACGAGCGCGTGAACGAAATTCGTTTGTGGAGACTCGCTGACACGCAGACGGGAGGTAATCGGCAGATACCGTTGACCAAATCACGCGTGATCAACTTTTCTCAACGCGAGGCCTAGAAGAAAATCAATTTTGTTGCTTTGCTTCTAATTCGTATACAAAACCATCCTCAACGGTACGAGCGCTAAATAGGTCTATTGCATTTCGTTCGTTATCACGGATATTGCGACCATTAATAGCAAAGTAGTAAGAAACTCTGTTTTAACTTATCGTCTTTTAGGTAGTAGTAACATTTACATAATTGTTATTAAAATTTTTAATTAACGAAATTGGAAAGCACTGTTGAGTTAAAGTAATGATTGCCACGATGATAAAATTCTTGAAAAATAATTGCTTAATTCGTGTACACTTTTCATGCGTGATCAAACAAATAGACGATATGACAGTCATGCCTTAATTAAAGCTTATGGGATTCCTAAAAATATGTAGTAGGTAAAACATTTAAGCTGAACTGCTTTATTAACTGTTCTCTCACGTAAATTTCTTCTAGAAATTTCTCCCACGTCACGTAGTTTGAATAAATACAAGAAGTACAAAACAAAGTATAAGATAGAATAAAACTCATACCAGGAAATTAGACTCTTACCAGAATGTTCAGCAATTTAAGAAGTTTTTGATCTGGATTGATTATCCCGTGAGGATTGGATAATCAATCTAATTGTAACTAAAAGTAAATTTTTTAATTTATACAGTATCTTTATTTGGACGATTTTCATAACATGTCGTAAGAAATTATATATAAATTCGATATAAATGACGAAAACTATTATTTAAATTTAATTTATTGAAATTTTCCTTGCAACACACTCTACTAAAAATAATATTTTATAAAAACGAACAAATTTCGGTACATTCTTAACAATATGTTGTGTTCTATTAATACACTATTAAAGTTTGTTTTTCTTTCGTTGTTTATTTGCATAGCAAAGATAAATTTTCACTATTATCTTATTAAAACAGAAATCTAAAAAGAGTTCAAAACAGTTTTTTAATGGCAGCTCTTTCAAGTTATAAACTATTAAAGCCAACTAGTAAGCCAATCAACGATTATCTTTATTGGGAAATTTAGAGGATAGAGTGTCTCGACCCCAATTTATCATTGCTCTCGCCTATCGATAAAGATAATCTCTGATTGGTCTGCCTTAATATATCACAACTTAAAAAAAGAGGTAGAATTAAAAAACCATATGATATATTTCACTCAAATATTTTCTCTCAAAGTATTGATAATCTCTAGCATATTGTTTATATATAAATACACTCTTCGAGTTTACATGAGTTTGCTTTTATTTCTTTTTTCTATACTACATAACGAATACGTTTATATTATTAAAAAAATGAAGATGCTTATTAGATTATTAGAATACATATGAATTTGGTAAAATTTATTTCTATGAGCACTTCGTTTGTATCATCCCTATTAGAAAATCAATTGTATTAATTATTACTCAATTCTTACACAATATATATACATATATTCCTTCTATATTGTCAATCAAAATAACAATTAAAAGCAAAACTTACTTATACAATTATAAAGTCTATAATAATCACCCTTACTGTTCTGTTCCATTCATAAAAAACCAATATCATTTGCATGTACAATGCTATATGCTATTTAAGACATGTTAGAAATTAATTGCAGCGATACCATTATCCGTATTATAAACTTATATAAGTCTGTAAATTTAAACGAAGAATATTAAAAGAATATTAAGATAATAAGATTAAAGGAATATTAAAAAATTTTCAACGTTCTTGTACAATCTATCCTAATTAGATTCTTTTAAGCACAACTGATGAAGACTTTACGTCAAATAGAATTTACATGATTTAATTTCTACTCGAGAGGGATTTAATTTCATAACAAGTTTCTTGTACTTCACTACTACAAGCATTGGATATTTCATAAAAAGTGTATAATTTAAATTAATAAAATAACGTACTCAAATTTAACATACCTTGTTTAATTAATATATGAATTTTATTTGTGTGCCATAAGCATTCAAATAAATTATTCAGGAATTTAAATTCTTGAATAGCAATATATTTCACTCTTTGTTAAATTGAAATATTTACTAACATTTTTATGGACTACTTATAACTATCTGAATCATAACTAATATAACATTTTAAGTTAGGATTAGTAAAAGCATTCTTTAATAATAAATGGAGACTGTTTGGAATATGTTTATGAAATTTTATATCATATTCTGAATGTAATACTATTTTAAATATTGACATTTCACTCTTTTATTTTATTTATTTTTTCAAGATTAAAACATGATAAATAATTATTATCCATAAAAATTAAATGCATATATTTAAAAACGAATTAAACAACATCATACAATGTAATGATTTTACTGTTTTTAAATGTATGAATAATTAACCAAACTTTATTAATTAATTCAAAAAGAAAATGTTAAGCAACAAAATGTGAGCGAACTTAAAATTGTGCAGAAAATACCTGAAACGTTTATTTCTAAATTTCGCGTCTTCTAGTAATCTTTTCAGTCCATACTTCTTAATTGACTTCTAAAATTTATATGTGTTACTGATGTTAATATTTTCACTCTATTCTCGAATCTCATATACATCATATAACCAATTAATGTTATAAATACTTTTATTGTTAAGATACTTCAGAACTTGCAAGTCTAATTCTTTTCATTTTTTCTAAAAACAGCTTTTAAGACATATAGTAATTAGCACTTGCTTATTTTAACACTTGTACTTTTTCAAATTCTTAACATCATTTTAAAATTAAAATCGATTCAGGAGAAAGTCAATAATTTTTATTTATTGTTTTATGTATCAAGTTTCATGAAAATTGTAGTACTTATTCTCGATACTGTTCTTGCAAACATTAAATAAAACGTACATCATAAATCACTGTCAACAGCAAAATGTTTACCGTTTAAGAAAATTATTTTAAATCATTTTTTAAGTAATATTTCTTTTTACAATGATAAATAACATATAAATTTTATTTTAATATATTTTGACACACACCACAAGCTCCTACTCAACAATATCTGCTTTATTTTGCGCGCTTTATTAAAACAGTACTTGATTACCCGATAGAGGGAGATACTGTTTCCTGTTTCTTTTCATTTGCGGTGTACCTCGGGTACGTTACAGGAATCAGGTAACCTGACGTTTATTTATTAACAAATTACTAAATATGCGTAAACAATCACAAAAATGTAATCTTAAATGAAAAAAATGATGTTTCATTTACAATATTTTTATCATTTAATCCTTTATTTTTATTTTTGAATTGTTGATTTCTATAGATTACAAACGAAATACTCATGTGTCTTTTAACATTTGAATTTGATAACAAATGATGTTAAAAATGTGATAAAATATCATTTTTTTGTATTCGAATTAATAGTGTACTTAATCTAATTATATTATATATCTCTTTACGAGCAAATTTCAAATTTAGTATTTTGTAAACAAATTGATTATAACTTCATAACCTATTTCGTGTACCTAACCTTTGGATTATATCTTTATAAAATACTATAAGTTTGTAAATAAATTTGAAAATATATATAAATTAAGTTTATATTATTTTATGATAAGTAAATTAAACAAAAATCTATTATTTAATTTTTCAGGAACCGAGATGACCGATAAACCCGAAGTTAAAGAAAAGCCAAAGGCTACCAGAAAACCAAAAGAAAAACCAACAACTCCTGCTCCTTTAAAAAAGAGACCTTTCAAAAGACATGGCCGTCTCTATGCTAAAGCTATTTTCACGGGTTATAAAAGAGGACTACGTAATCAACACGAACACACAGCTCTTTTAAAGATTGAAGGTGCTAGATCAAAGAATGATTCCGATTTTTACATTGGAAAACGTTGTGTATTTGTGTATAAGGTATTTATACAATAACTGCAAAGAATTTTAATTCATACAAATATTATTTCTTAATAGATTTGTAATTGAAAGGCATGATATTATTCTAATTTAATTATTTTATGCATAGATATACTGTAATATGATATCAGCATTAACTATTTTTATACTTTTCCATATAAATATTGATTAAATATTTATTTATTATCACTATGTAACTTGGTTGCAAGTTTAAATAGCAATCAGTTATATTAAAAAATAATGTTATGCTGAACTCTATAAAACAATTTTCTTTAAAGAAGAAATAATTGTGTACATGACCATTGTTATATCAACCATTTTTTATTGGTTGATTGAAGTTCTCGATTTAAACGTAGTTCATTATTTGTAAATGTGTATATTATTATTTATTTTTAGGCTAAAAACAAGACTCCAGTTCCTGGAAAAGTTACAAAAAAAACAAAAGTAAGAGCTATTTGGGGAAAAGTAACACGGCCACATGGTACTAGTGGATCTGTAAGAGCCAAATTTAAAAGAAATTTACCTGCTAAAGCAATGGGACATCGTATCAGAATTGTAAATATATTGTTAATTAAATTTCAAATTATATAAAAAATTTAAATAAGTCTAAGATGATATAATTATAATAACATGCAAATTTTAAATTATACCATTCAAATGAAAATATTAAGTTGCTATAAGTTTCAATTTTCAAATTCGATGTTTAAGCTTTTTTACTATTCTTATTCAAAAGAATATTGATAAATATTGAACATTATTAATGTCATTAAGAATTCTATTGTAATTTAGTAGAAATACCAACTTATTATTCAAATATTAATGAAGCAAGATTCATGATTATTGCACGTTTTCACTTAGAACTTTCTATAAATTTTATATTCTGTAATTCATTTTTAACATAATTGAACAACTCATTTTTGTTTTGCAATTATTTTTTTGAATAATCTTAAATGGTTATAAATATGTTTTCTAAGACTTGTACTAAATTATGTCATAATTTAATATTTATTTTGAATATAAGGATATTTTTAAATATTTACAAAATTCTTTCATTATACAACAATCAAGCTTATAAATTTGTCATAGTTTAATAACCTATTATTTTTTAATTTTAATTAATAACATCATCAATATTGTTTTCAAAAATTCTAAAACCAAAATATAAAGTGGCACTGTATGAAATATTATTTAATTATTTATTTCTGTAGATTTATTTTCTTATAATCAATATACATGTAAACGTTACACATTGTTTTAACCATTGTAAAAAAAAAAATTTATTTTGTATTTTTTTTTTTTGTTACAGATGCTGTATCCTAGCAAAATTTAAATATGTATTGTAAAATATTAATAAATAAAAACAATACCATATTGGTATCAGTTACTGTAGTTCCTGTATATTTATTAAACCTATCATCAGTGTAAAACTTTCCTTTCCTCAATCAATTTGCATACATCATACAAGCATTTATATTATAATTATATTAAAATATCTTATTTTTAATATGAATTGATCAGGGTATGCATATAATTACACATAATTTTTAATGTAATACACATTTTAGAATTCTGTATCATCGAAAAATAAAATTATATTTTAAACTTACCGATGGATGTGTACGTAAGGAAGCCATTTTCGTACCGGGAACACCTATGTGTGCAAACGTAAATAGTGTGTATGCACATGCGTATATAGTTAAGATTGGTCATCTGTTCTTTGTTAGTGGTTTCGTGATCGCTAATGCAGTCCTTTTTTTAATAAAAGCATATTTGTAATTTCATAATGTCAAAATTCATTTACTTTTTTCGATAACGTAAGACAAAGTTGAAAATTAAAAGTATGGTTATAAAAAGAATATCAGAAAGTGCAGAAAACGTGTGACTGATAGAATGTTTTCTTGCTTTAGGAATTGTTTTAACAATTTTGGACTTGTTACAGCTCAAAATGAACCAAAAAAAGAGGAAAATTTTATTGCATTGGATACAAGCAACATGGGTAATTTTTAATACATTTCTTACAAAAATACGTAATTACCACGAATATGTATACTATGTAAATCATTTTTATAACTAATTATTATATGCTTCCATTGAATTTTAGGACAAGAAGTTGTTGTGGTAAAAAATTGTGGTAGAGTATGTGGTCGTGGAGCAGTTCTAGGAAATGCTCCTTTAGTTCAAAGTAAAAGTTATTTTGAAATCAAAGTACAACAAGATGGTATTTGGGGAGTAGGTATTGCAACAAGATCTACTAATCTTGATTTAAATATTGGTGGAATGGATACTGAAAGTTGGGCTTTAAATTCTGATGGTATAATAAGACATAATCAACAAGACCTACATAAAATTCAAAATTGTGCTCAAGAGGGAGATATTATCGTAAAATTGATTAAATTATTAAAAAATTATAATAAATATTAGTAGAAATAGCCTTATAATGTAATTATTCTATTCTAGGGCATTTCATATGATCATGTTGAATTAAATTTTTATTTAAATGGAAAATCTTTAGAAACACCAGTAATGGGAATCAAAGGGACAACTTATCCTATTCTTTATGGTGTGGATTCATGATTACTTACAATACATTTTTAATTTTAAGTATCAAAGTAATACAGCTTCTTAATTATTGCAGTTGATGATGGAGCTATATTGGACTTTATTTTGGAGAATTTTGTGCATAGCCCACCTATGGGGTTTGAAAAAATTATGTTGGAACAATCGTTACTATAGTGAACTTATGCATGCTTTTATACTGCGTTTCCTCCAATCATCCATCCATGTACATTACAAAGTGTGATTGTCATATTTTCACATCTAAAGCATAATCAATACCAAGGAACTAAATCCTTTTAATAATTACATCATTCAAAAATATATTTAAATGTTAATAATGATACATGTTCTTTTTAAAGTTCCTTTTCCTTTGGTATTGTTACTTGCTGATATTTCCTATCAACGAACAAATCTTAATATTAATAATGATAATTAACCAATGTGTATATTAACATAAGTTTATCTTTTGGATTGTAATATAACAAATCATAATGTTGATATTGATTGATATTTGTCGATATAATACATAAATCTATTTAAGATGTAATCAAGATTTTTATTTAAACCACATCAAAGAATAAAAGACTAAATTAAGCATTTAAAATCAAAACACTTGAGAATTCTCAGGATTTATTAAAAGATTTACATAATTAATTGAGTCAGCTTTTTAACAAGCTGCCTTGCATTACAATAACTATAATTTTTTCTTTTTTAATAGTAGTATTCTGAAATCGTAAATATAATAAGTGTATACAATTCATATATGTATTTTCTTATATCCAGTAAGTCAATAATACTTAAATCTACTTGGTATATTATTTACACTTGCTTAAGCAAGATATGAAAGGCTTAGACCTTTTGTTCGATTCAATAGACATATGTCATGGCTTCGTTGACATCCCATCATGATTTTGACTTTCTTATTACTGTAAATCTCCTAATGAACAAATAATTATTCTAAAAAAATGCAACACCCTGTTAAAAAAGATTCGTTTATATGTAATTAACAATTATAATGCTTATAATGAAGAATATTTAGTAAAAGTTAATATTAGTTCCAGAAACTGGATTTAAAAATCGATTCTGTAGTTTCTCAGTCTGCCATTAGTTTTGCCAATACACTTATTTATTTATTTAAATACTGATTTTCAGATATTGTTTTGTGTTTATTTGTTTATATTTTTTTATGAATCTTGGATCCACTTATGGCACTGTTATACATAGAAAATTGCAGATTGTAACGCAACATTGATAACATTTTTTCAATTTTACTTGATACATTTTCACAAAAAATCTGTTCATAAATATGAATTTTGTAGAAAAAAATTTCAACTAATAATATAGTATGATTGCCTATATTACAAACTTTTAAAAAGTTCACACAAACATAATGTGTCTTTGGTCCTTAAAATTATTAATATCTTCAAAATACAAAATACCATTGACAAAAAAATTATACATTTATCATGTATTATATTATATACTTTAGTTTAAAATCCATTTTTAGAAGTAATAAAACTCAAGTATCTTAACAAAATTAAGAAAATGTTATTTTTTATTAATATTATTTATTACTATTGCATACTTTAATCATTTATTTTTAATAATATATACAGGATTTTAAACTAAAGAAATCTATTCGTGTATTGTACCGAAGATATTAAACTACTAAAAATTTCAAACATGATTATATAAATTAACTTACACCCATGTTAAAACATAACTACAAAATATTTTAACGTTTTTCGCAATTTGTTCGACAACTTAGATTGTAAAAATCGCAATTGATAAAAATTTTATTTCTATTATTTAAAAAGACAGTTTTTTCAGTTATAATGATATATATCCCAATTGTATGAAATAACCACTATGGTAACCTACAGTCTTATTGCACGTACCAACATTCATTGTTGAGTATTAATTATTATCCTATATGATAGTATAACTTTCTTATTTTTTGTTTACATAAAACTTAGGCTGTTGTGAGCACAAAAGGCGTTTTAAAATACAGTTTATCGATCATTTAGCAAAATCATTTATAAAATATATACAATGATAAAGTAATATTTATAAAAAATATTATGCTAAAAATATTTTAAATATTATGAAATAATTTACAACTCACTCGTAATAAAAAATTGCATTACTTTACCACTGGACATCTGCTCTCAAGAACCTTTTATATTTTCTTAGAATTTTAATAAATCAAATAAACGATAGAGTAAATTAAAAATATAACAACTTATTAATGTAAGCAGATCAATATTGAGACACATTACTACTTTTAACAATACATGGTATGACTAATTAGAAACTTCTATTATATACAAACTTAGTTAATTAAGTTTTAAAACTTTTTATGAAAAAAATGAAATATAAAATAATTAAGCCTACTGGTAAAGGTTAATGTGCACAATTATGTTCACGGTTTTGAGATCTTTGTTTGGCCCTATCATCAATACATCTAATAAAATCGACTGTATTTATAACCCATATCAATCTTAATACATATACACACACACATATATATATATATATATACATAGAAGTCATGAAAATTTGTATGATTTTCCATGTAAAAAGATTGATGCATTTCGAAAACAAGATGTAATTAAGTACGATATAACATTAACATTTTAATCTGGAAGAATCAATTTAAAAAATGTCCATCGAAACATTATGTATATATACATTGACATTGAATCATAGTCGCTGTTTATTCCTTGAATTACTGCATTTGAGTCACATTTGGACCTTTGGAGATAAAGTACTTTAAAGTAGTTTATATATATCACAATTTTTCCACTTCTTGAACTTTCATTTATGCTATCACACGTGTATTATTATTCTATAAATGAACTTGAATTATATTTATATGCTTAATTAAAGATTTTTTTGGTATCTAATGAAAGTAAAAAATGAAAAATCAATTCACAGTATCAATAAAATATATAGGTATAATATAAGTTGTGCGCGTGTTTAAAATCAAATAAATGTAGAACAATCTATACGTGATCATCTATTCTCTTTTTAAATTACGAAAAACATCCATTTAAGAAATTTACTTAAAATTTCTGGATTAAATTATAAAAATAAGCTATAATTTCATTTAAGATTTTATATTGAACTAAAATCAAAACATATGTGCATATAAGTGGAAGAACTTTGATGATAGATGCTCGAAAATTAAGAAACAATGTAATTTGCATCTGATGTACTTTCTTCAATGATCAGAAGTTGTTTTTTACATAATAATCGCAAAATAAGTATCGAAGATTGGGCCTACATTTTATAATTTGTCTTTGGTCTCGACCGAAAAAGCTTCTATAAAACTTTTGGTGATTTCTAGAATCTGCAGTATCGATGAAAATTTCTTTCTACATAAAATTATTGTGTATACAAGCTTTCACGAGAAAAATAATAAATACGAAACAAAAATCATTTAAAAAATGATTTGACTAACTTTGCTAAAAAGTACAACGTAATAAAAAAATGTTACACAGTACTGCATTATGCAAGTGAACAGGTAAACTTTACAAGTTTAAAGCAAATTTGGACAATTTATATTAATAAAATGCATACGTATTTCTTTGCATTTATGAAAGGACAAACTTTCATTTTGTGCTTATCCCTATATCACACAGAAAGTTTAGTCAATGTCTGTTGTATCTTCAATCACCGAGTCCCAATTAAATTCAGTTACACTTTGCCTTGATGGTAATTCACCAAGATGCTGAAAACGTTGAACAAAATAGGGATCACGATCTCTAAGACGACGAAACCTTTGAAATGCAAGGTTCGTTGCAAATTCATACAGCTCAAGATCCAGTTTATTCAGCCTTCGAACAACATCCAGTTGTTCTGATGTAAGAGTTGCCATAGTTGCAGCACTAAGTGTTGCATTGTGTTGTTCAAATGCAACAGCAAATCTCATTCCAAAAGTTTCTTCAAAAGAATATTGCCCAACCTAGTGATAATTATTGTAGTACTATATATGTCTTTTAATATTGATAATAAAAATAACGTTCTATATAAAATAAAGCAATTCTTGCACAGTGCAGGGTAACAGAATTTAAACAAAAGACAAACAGAGATATTAAAAGTTTCTTATACGTTTTATATTAATTTGAAATTTATTTTATCCTTTTTATAACAAATTAAAAATTTTATTTTCTGAAAAATTTATTAATGTTAAATTAAAAAATAAAATTCTTTTTTGTTTAATATCACTGTACTTTATGATAAATATATAAAAAAAATGAAAATAGAAAAATTTTAAAGAAAAATATAACATAAATCTGCTATTTGCAGTTCTTTTAATAGATATGCATATATACCACCCTTCTCTTTAATTGTGAATAAACATCCTCGAAAATGAAAAACATAATAACAGTGATTTTTGATATTTGAAATTATAAAAAAATGTACATATTATGTATGTGCGTATGTATAAGATTAAAAAATTATTAAAATATACTTACTTTTTGATATTCTGTAAGCATAAAAAATGGCATGTATTTTAAGTTGTGCTTTGCACTTGCTAACATAAGTCGATCTCGATCTTTACTACTAAGAGATGAATTATAACAGCCAACAAGAGAAAGATCTGCTAACATTCGTGTTTGTCGATTACTTGCCAAATTATAAGGACAGGCCATAAACTAAAAAAGAAATATTGTTTATCCATTTTGATTAATTTTTCATTAAAAATAGAAAACAAAATACTAAGATATTAAGATCATATAAAGAATCAAATGTTTATGTACCTGTTTTAAAGTTACTCCTTTCCAATTAGGGCCTGAATAGCACTGAGGTATATTCGTCTGAGCACCCCCACACCAGTGTCGAGCACCTCTCCAAGTAGCCCCCCTTTGCACATGTCTAAACTCGGATAAATATCTTGCCACAGGATGTCGAATAATTGTTATGTAAAAATATCTTCGTTTAACACTATCTCCTTCAATTTTATTTAATTCAGAATCAACACAACCTGTTAACTCTGTCCAATCAGCATGTAATCCACATTTCCACCCAGTGGAATATCTTGAAAATAACCAATTTTCATTTCGATTTGGACGGAAACAAAAGCAACGTTTACGTCGCCTTTGACACGAGCAAGGTTTTTGCAGATCAAGGTCACGTACCAAGTGTTTACCAAATAAAGTGCCTCCTAAATAAAATTTACTTGTATTATAGATGTAAAATAAAAAATTATATAATATAAAAAAATATTAAAAAAAAGATTAAGTCATTAACTGATCTACTTGATACCTCTTTCAAATTAGTTATACTAATTTTTTCCAAAAAAAAGAAATTTTTACAAATAAAATTGTTAATTCTTAAATATATACCATTTTATTGGAGTAAATTTTTAATGTAATGCTATTTATATTAATATTGATGTTTAAAGTATTTATTGGTTTTTAATTACTTAAAGTATAAAATATATGAAAAACATTCCTCCTTGCATTGAAAACAATCATTAAAAATATATAATTTTAGTCAAAAAATGAAGAAAAAAAACAGAAATATAAACCTTTATTTATATACCAACTAATTGATTAAAATTTATAGTTTACCTTTATAATATTTAATCACTTATACATTTTTTCAATCTCATAACTTAAAAAGCACATTATTAATTAGTTGTATTGAATTTGAAAAAAAATGTTACTTTAACATATTTAGAATGTTAGAAAATTAAAACTTTATTTATTAAATAATTTGTCTGTAAAGATTAAGAATAATAACATTAAAATTTTACTTTAATGAACTAGATTTTGTGTGAAAATACATTTTTTAAATTACTTTATTGAAAGTCATACGTACTCTTTTTATAAGGTAATTATAGTAAATAGAAAATTTATAATTAAAAATATTAAATAAAATTAAAGTTATTATAAGAGGTAATCTAATATACAAGATACAAAGTGGTAACCTTTGTGTAAAGTATTTTAAAGTACTTGCTGAATAATGCAAAAAAATAAAATTACAGAACTATTGTTGGAATGGGGGCTTTCTTCTTATGGCAAATAAGTATTATCTGTACTTTCTATCAATTTAAAAAGATATTAAAAATATATTTACATAAAAGAATTATATTAAATAGAGTATTAAAACTTTAAAATTATAACAAAATAATAAAGTATAAATATTATTAGTGTAAAAATAATTTTAAATTATATTTTTATACAAATAACTGCAATCATTCTAAAATTATATACAACAAAGTAAAAAAAGATATAATTCTCATACCAGTCTTTTGAATATGCAGGAAAACCATCACATCATGTGCATTGATATCAAACTGAAAGGTATCATTTAGAAAAATGTCATCATAACCAAGGCTTCCTTGAATACTCTGTATTTTGAATGCAGGATGTACTGGAAAAAAATTATTTTATTCAATTTCAAGCAAATTAGATTGTAGATCTAGAGTAAAAGGCAAAACCTTAAAAACAAAAAGGCACACATTCATGATTATTTAGAAAATGAAAAGCTACATTTGAAATTAAACTGCATGTATTTAAGAAAACAAATAGAATTACTGCATATGTGATAAAAAAGAATTTGTAATTAATTTTAAGATAAAATTATTCATATATATATAATTTACATTTATGATACATTTATAATTTTATACTTTTAAAAATATCAACTTGAACATATTATCAGCTAATTTGGTTTTTGATAATAATATCATAAAAAATACCTTTGATCATTATGACTTTAAAAGATGGACTAAAACATTTCGAATGCAATAACCATGAATATGCATCAAGATGTTGAAAAAGAGCCACCGATAATGCAATCACTGAAAATCTTCAACCAAGGGGCTTACATCCTTAGTCAAACAAGTATTTTCCAATGCAACATAACAATCTTTATTATGTTATTACTTTATACGTTATTATAACATAATAGCTTGAAATAAAAATCAAAGAAAGGCTCTTACCCGATAAAAGGGCTTCGGCGAATCTCGTGGACTCCTTAGGGTCCCGAGCACTTAGAGCGCAGACGTGATCGGGACAGAAGTAGCCGAGGTAGAGCATACCAGCCAAGGCGAGTAAGAGACAGATACCAACTATGCCTCGCAGGCTAGACCTCCTCGTCGTCCTCGAGTCCGTCATCGCGTACGTCGACGACTCCTCGTCCGGCGCAAGAAGCAGTGACAGGTTACTGTACCTCGTCTTCTCGGTGGCCGACGTCGTCCCGTCCTTCTCCGGAGCTCGTTTGCTCATCTTTCCCCATACTCTTCTCTCTCAGCTCAGCATAAAACAGCCTTAACAGCTTCCTCCGCGCCCCGAGAGTTTGCCGATGATAACAATGACGTAGTACTCGCTTTTGCACTCCGCTGCCTCCGCTCCAACGGCCATCACAGAGTTCGCACACTCCGTTCAGCCTCAGTATGCGTACTCTCTGTGTATGGGCGCGCAAGTGCATCTACGTCAGACTCGAAACATCGAGTACACTGGCGAGCTCGCGACTGAACTGCTGAGGGATTCGTGAACTAGACCGAGGAAGTGGGAAGCGACTCGGAGGCAGCAGAACCCACTTGAACGCAACAAGAGCCGGAGAACCGCGCGCGCGCGCGCACACAACGGGAGCCAAAAGATCTTTCCCTCTCCTGCTCCGTCTACTCGGCGTCGCCCCTTTCACGCTCCCGATTTTCCCAACTGATCGGACGGGAGTCACGACCCTCCTTCTCCAATTTCCGATCTCTACAAAAATAGTCTGGAAAATATTGGCATTTCCGTATTGGTAATGGATTTATTACTCAAGTGCAGACTGCAAAACTCTCTTTACTCTGCAAAACTCGTATTTACTTGTCGTATGTACTCTCGATGTAAGCGGACATTATTCAATAAGATTCAATAACGTCTTCGTTTCAAAGCAGATTTTATTGAAGTTTTTTATACTTATCATCCTTGGGTACATATGAATTCGTTAATAAAGTAAAAAAAAGTAATAAATCAAAGGACCGATAATCTCTTTAATGAGGACGACGACAAAACTTGTATATCGCAATGAAAAAAGTAATAGAAACTATTTCGCTTATGAGCCCGCAAACGCCCTTACGCCAAAAACATTCAAATCGTATACGATTATTTAATAGCCGATGGATAATGAATTTCGTGAAACTTTTACAGTTCTCGAATTCAAACGAGTCCATGAAATAACAATCGATGTTGTTTTTTCTTTCAAAGACTTATTATCGTACATATTGATCTTCCCCTCTTCGTAGTTGTAAACGTTAAATGTAATATTGAGGAAATTTTGTAAGTTCAACATAGGATAAAAACTTATTGAATATTGCTCGGAATCGTCTGCACATCGTTACCCGTTCGAAGCGTAATCTTTAACGGTAAATCGTCTAAAGAGCACATTTAAATATAAATATGTAACAAGGAGTATGAGCGTAAAAGGGGTGCCAAAGAGTGCGCGTGCGATGTTCTTGCTTTCTCTGCTGTCGCAAGCCTATAGTTTCTGCTCACTCCCTCTGGCACGGGGCACCTACTTTGCTTATTGAATATAGTCCCTGCTGTTGTTATGTTCAAGTGTGTATACTTATATTCTCTCCCCCTCGAATGCGTATATATATATATATGTATGTGTGTGTGTGTATATATATATATATATATATATACACGTGACTTTTTTACGCGCGTCCCCTCGATTCCCGTGAAATCGCAGCTCGAAGAAAAGAGGCAAGACGCGAAAAGCGAATTCACGCGCAAAACATTATAACGAGTACTATTGAACGATCTTCCGTATGCGTATTTTTTTTAAGAGGAAGGAGGAAGAAAAAGAAGCTCGAGAGGTGAACGAGCCGGCTAGGATGTATTGTGCTACGCGACACATTGCTTCAAGATGTGCAGCTCGGAAGGAAACAAAAATCTAGAAACCAGACGTCAGATGTTTACAGCGCTACTGATTTCCCAAAGAATAACCTCTATGACCTCAAAGACCTTTATCGCATCTCAAAGTATTTCCATATGTAATGCATACTTGCAATAGAAAACTGGTAGTTCGAACTTCCAACTCCACTTAAGATGAATACGATGGAAACAAAGTCCATTCATCGCAAAAAGTCACGTTTTCGACCCTTTGATGATATTACTTTCGAATATTTAAACAAATGTTTCAATACCTATAATGTGCTTTTTATGCGTATTTCATTTTAATGCCAATGCGTATTTAAAATTTAATTTGTCTCAAAATATAAAATCATCAGCAATTAAAAATACATTTTATAAAAACAAAAATAAATGTCTTATTCTATTTTAAAACGCGTTCGTTAATTTCGTTATTATAATTTATTGCGTTCGGTTCGTAAATGAACGTGTAGCATCAAGTTGTATTTTGAGAATAGAGACAAAACTCAGTGTTAGGGAAATATCATATTTTAATACAATTTTGTTTCAAATCATCTAATTCCGATATTTCGTAGCCTAGAGTGTATTGGATGTAATTTCTGTTTTGCGAAGAAAGTTACAAGTTAAATAAAATTAATTGTATAATTCTGATAATTGTTTAATTTTTATCAAATAATCACATTAAATCTTTTTATTTTACCAAAGAAGATATTCTAAAAATTGTTATTAGCATAATTCCATATTCATAGTTCTGTATTTCATTATTTCTTGCATGCGTATTACATAGCCATTAAACATCGTTTGTCGTATGATTTTGTTTGGAAATGATTTAAAATAATAGAATTTAAAATATTAACTTTTATTTTTGGCTTCGCAAATGATATACGTATTGGTATAAAAATTGAGAGTTAAAAATTTAGAGTTTAGAAAATATGTTTCTTGTAACCTTATAAATTTCCTGTACTTTTTCTAGTATGAACCCTTTTTAAACAATTAAACATCCATTAGGTTTAAAATGCATATTTAAATTTCATATTATATTTATTTATATTTTACGTTTTATAATCTTTTTAATTAATATTATTTGCTGGAACCATCATTAGCCTCAAATAATTTTCTTATCGTAAAAAAATGAGTATACGATGTAATTTAAATAAATTTAAATATGATTTATATATTAATGCATTCGCACAACTTGTAATTTATAATTTTGTTTTTACAGTATCGTTAAAAAAATGCAGAATTCTGGAAAAGATAACCCATTAAACAGTTTTGTTTTATTTTTTTATGTTTTCTAAAGAGGTTGATGATTTGAGTAGCAAAACTATAATTCAGTTCTTATCAATTTTGTAAATAATTTACAATTTTTTAAATTTTCAAAAATAATCAGTAGGTATTTGAATATCTCGAAATTTATTAATTAGATGGCTTTATATTCTGTAAGAAAGTTCATTTTATTAGCTTTATTAACGGCCATGTTTCACAATGAAGTCAATTATACTAAAGCTTAGGCTTTGATTGTCATTTAATTAATATACCGATATTTTATTAATTTTATTATAGATTAATTGATATTCTCTCAATAATAAAACGTTGTCATTTATTTTTAAACATTATTCTAGAAAGTATTGGTTAACTAGTGCAAAACTTTGAACTTTATTATATTCACTTCAGTAAATATCGCTTTATACCATATTACTGAATTAACAACGAATCTTATTTATGAATTGAGAAAAGTCGAATAGATATCATTTTCATTTTGTCTTACTCCATAAAAAATAATATTCATATGATTAGTTTACCATAAATAGGGGTGAACATTTTTTAAAAAAGTATTTTTTAGTTAAAAATCCGATTTACAGATTAATGATTGGGCGTACGTTTACTTTGTACTTACATATCAATAGTTTCGATACACCATATGGATATTTATTAAACTATACACCATGATTCAAATTTAATCAATTCATAATATTAAATCTTTCTGAAACATTTCAAGTGAAAACTACAAGATTTTGAAGTGTTGTTGGCAATTCCTATAAATAATTTATTCACAAAAATTAAAGCTTATATATAAAACATTAAATAATTATTATGATCACATTATCACATGACATACGCTGTAAGAAAATAACAATAAAAATAAGTTCTTGATTGTAATTGCAATTTACCATCTACAGTGAGAAATCGTTTTACCTTTTCATCATATGGCTAAGATTAAATACATTGACTGAATCGAACTTCGTACATGCATATGAGCCAGTGGTTAACATTAACTATACTTCAAGTTTGTTACGCATGTCATCAGTGATGCCACGCTATATATCAACAAAGTTTTTATTAGTACTTATTTGTGCCTATGTTAAAGTTACTAATTCTTAGAAATATTAGTTTTTATCGTAAAATTATATAAAATTAATAAATGTATAAAGAGTGTAGAATATTATATATTTAATAAAACACCACTGTAACTAATAAGCCACTGTATAAAAGATTTAATAAAAGAAACAGTAACAACTATTAAAGATGGAGTAAGTTTTAGAAATATATCATTTCTTTAAATTTTATTACTTGATACTTTTAAGAAAACATTTTATAACATGGACCTTAAACATTAATTTTTATTTAACATAACCTAAAACGTTAACTTACCACTAATTTTTAATTTATTTCATAGTAACACGGACGAAGATATTTTAGAAAGTAGAATAGCTGCAGTGGAGAGAAAAATATTTGGCTTAAATACTACACCAAATGTTCATGATCCATTGCCTGAAACTAATATTATCGATAGTCTTTCACACCTGCAAACGTTAATTGCATCTGCACTTTCTGGTCGAGATAAGTTTAATAATTTAATTCAGATGTTACCAGAAATAGAAAAATATCTAGAATCCGACTCTGAACTTATAAATTTACAAACAGATGTGAAACTTGAATATATTTTGACTTTGGAACCATTAATCAGGGAAAATATTAAACAATTTAAACAAATAAGTGAACTACAATTAGTGTTCAATAGTGATTATTTTAAGAATATTCCAGAAATGTCAGAAAAATTACAACACTTAACATTAGAATATACAAAGTTAAGTGAACAAGTAGAAGAATTTAATGTAGAAACAAAGGAACTGTTATCTAGGTATAATGAAATAATAATGAACATTTCAAAAGTGTTAATTGTGATGGATGCTGAAGTAACTAAGTTGGAAAAGGCTGCTGAATCTAAAGAAATAGTGGATTAAATAATTGAATTAAATTTATAATAATAATATATTTAAACAATATCTTTTTAATTAAATGCTTTTCACTTATAAGTAATTACATGTTTTATTATTCTTATGTAATAAAAAACTTGCATTCTTATTAATGACTATACACATACAATATTTAGTATTTTTCAATATAATAACTATAACAATTTATTTTATTATAATACTAATGTATTATATACATTCATCTTATTAATACTTTGCTCTCTATTATTTAGAAAGCACGCACAGGATACATTTTATTCGTAATAACAGTTTTTATTCATTTTTGATCGTATAAACTTATTTTACATAATCCTCTGGAAACTAAAATGTATCTATAAAAAACCAAAAAAAAATATACGTATTCAATTTAAAATCTATTTGTTCTATACATTATTTACATCAGTTTGCCGAAGCATATGTAAGCATGTTGATAATGTGCCTTTGATCAAGTATTTGTACATAATTTTGAATATAAATTTTAACATAAGCATTCAACCTTGCTTTTAGTTTTTGTTTATCATGATAACAGCAAAATTTTTTACTTTGGCACTTGTGAATTTAAATACTTTGCATTTGATATTATTAGATAAAAAGTTTTAATAATATGCAAACAGTATTGACTGTTAATTGCACTTTCATAAAGTACATTGAGAACTTTTTATCCTTAAATAAGCAAATTTAAACTGCTAACTTTTTACAAATTTTTAAAGCATTTTGAGTGTTAATTTATGTGGGTGCCTGTAAAGCTGGCACAGTGTTTCTTAACCATGAAAGAGCTGGTGCTAAACTTGAATATATTGCAGGATGACCTCTTGAACATCTGCTGTGATGACTAAGTAAACCTTGAATTTCCCATCTTCCTGTTTCACTGACACACATTAATGGTGCTCCTTCATCATTCTGAAAGTGAATGTATTTAAATAATTTCTTAAATTTTTAATTTCAATATATAACTATAATTTAGTATTTTTAAACATAAAATTATTACATAACAAGGTCCTCTGTCGGTGTCAGTGAATCCAGCACAAATATTATACTTCGTTATAAAACCTGCATAATGACTGGTTGCATTACACTCTTCTGAATCATAAGTAGGCACAGGCAAAAATTTCAAATATTGTTGCAAATCCACTTCCCCATTTACAGGAAATCCCCAGCCAGCTGTAACACATAGCTGCCGAGGCTATAAAGTTTTTATTATTGTTGTTATTGTTGTTGTTGTTATTGTTGTTATTGATAGAAAAGAAAAAAATTTAAATAATTTACCTGGAAGAATTGACTTGGAAGACAAACAGCATTAACATTCCTTGAAAATATTAATGGGTCCATTAATTCAACAAGTGCAATATCATTATTATATAAAAATTGATTATATTTGACTTGAGGGTAGGGAACAATATTTTTAATTTTATGTGGTTTGAGAAGATTTCCACCAACGAAAAGTTGCCATCCACTACTTTGTCTGTAGCTAAAAAAATATCAATATATAAATATACTTGTATATGTAAAAAAAATTATTTTGATAAATAAGAATTAAGATTTAAATAGATACCTGTAAATGCACGAGTAACTTGCCAAAGCATACATAGGACTAAGTACACTAGCTGTACAAGCGACTCCATATTTTGGTTCCTTTAAAAGAGCAACGCTTGACCATTGCCCTTCGCTGGCACGAGTTCCTCCCACTAATCTAGCAGTGGGGCCAACACTTTCATGAGATCCACACGAGAATTCTTGACATGAAACTTCTACAATTTTGCCAGACTTACAAAAAGTCTGTTTTTCCAAGTTTACAATAAGTGATGAATTAGGACTTGCATTTAAAATTAGCTGAAGTAAATTTTGATTTGTTCCTTGATTTGTAAATTGAGTTGATTCTGATGAAGCAAATCCTAAGGCTCTACAATATTGATCACTGAATTCTTCTGTCCAGCGATCAGAACATATAAATCTATAATCTCCACTTGATTGTCTAAAATTAAAAAGAAAAACATTAAACGTATTCTATTATAAATACAGTTCTAAGAAGGATTAAAAGAAATTAAATAATACATACCTAATCTTTACAAGGCTACTTCGCATTGAAAATTCATTATCTTTACCTTCTTTATCGAGCTCAATATTAACAGATGAATTTTTATTAAAACTACTAAGGCAGTTCCACTCGTCTGATCTATCTGGACAGTTTTCAACTCCATCACACAACTGTTCTGTAGGAATACATCCCCCAGTTTCACACTTAAACTGATCAAGAGCACATTCACACAATTTTTCGTCTTCTCCATTCACACATTCAGAAACTCCATTACAACGCCATGTCTGTGGTATGCACCATTTTTCAATAGGACAAAGATATTCATCATTGCCACAACTTTCAGAACACGAATACTCGTCAACGTGATTCTCACAATCAGGGCGACCATCGCACTGCCACAGCACCGGAATGCACCTTCCTATAATAAAATGAGTAGACGTTTAATTACTTTAAATTAAGTAACAAGTACATAAATGTTTATGTAAATATTACCATTAGGACATTGGAATTCGTCAAAATTACATTTCCATTTACCGCATTCTTTTTCATCGCTACCATCGTCACAGTCTACAATACCATTGCAAACAAGATGTCGTTTTAAACATTGACCACTAGCACATTGGAAATTCCTCGGACATCCTTCTTGTTCACAATTTACTTCATCTGATCCATCTGAACAATCATTTTCTGAATCACATTTAGCAGAAAGATTAACACAATAAGCTCCGTCCCTCGAAGTTCCATTAACGCATTGGAATTGGCCACTTTTACATTTAGAAAAGAAACTTTGAGAAACTATATTTTCATCGTTTAAAATCACTACTGGTATTTCTATATTTTCTTGCTGAATATTATGATTATTTATTAAATTTGAATTATTTGATTTATTTCTCTTTTCTTCTGAATTTTTGAGCATAGGATTATTTTCGTAATTTTTGGTTCCGTGTTCTGTTGAAGAATCATCAATTAATGTAGAATTATCAACACTTGCTTCTAATACTCCTTGTAATAGTAATGTAGTAGAGCTGTTAAATTCAGTTTCTTCTTCTATATTGTAATATTTGCCTGTATGCATATTATACTCTGGTAAATCTGTTGTAAAAACGGGCTGATTATTCAAAAGTATATTAACAGAAGGTTCCGTAAAGTTATTATTATTCTCTTCTACTACTTCTGAGACAGGAATGACATTAGGATATTTATTAATATCCACATTTAATTCCGTTTTATTTTGAAGGTTAATGTAATTACTACTATTATTAATATGTAGCATATTAATAGTTTTTAATCTATTGCTTAAATTTATGTTCGAATCTGATGTTTCTGATGTTAATTTTGGAATATTATTGTCTTCCATATTTCTACTGTTTTTAGTACCTACGACATATGATACTCCATCTGATTTTAAAATATTTATAGGCATGTTTGTCAATTTTTCACCAGATGTTTCAAAATTTAGTTCTTTTTCTTTCTTGAATTTCATTTGTTGATCGTCGAATTTCGACGCTTTTTTGAATTCATCTTTTTCTTCTAATGGTATAACACGAAGTTGCTCTTCGGTTAGTTCTTCAAATACATGTGGCAATTCAATTCCTTCAGTTGTCGTTGTAAGAACAAACTTATAATTGATTGTTTGCGGTGTAGTGTCATCTAAAATAGATTCTGAAACTGGTTTAATATCATCATCTATGACAGATTTAATTTTTTTGTTAAGTATATCATCATTCAGTTTAAATTTATCAATTTCTTCAACTATATTATCATTTGATGTTAATTCTAAGTTAGTGTCATGTTGATTAGTTGTATTGATTTTTTTAGGCATACTTTCTTTATTTACTTTAGTAAATTCTACAGTTTTATTATATTTCAAAGTACTTTTAGCTTCAAAATCATCTTTTTCATCATTCGACCATGACTCATCGATTCTTTTATCTATTTGAAAAACTAAAGTTGATTCAGTATGCTGGTCTTGTTTAGTATTATCTGTGGTTATTAATTCTTCGGGTAAAATTGGAATTTGTTCCGTTGTTTTACCGTCTACATGAAATATTTTAGGCAAAGTAGTTGTCACAATTATTTCCTGTTCAGGATCGTGAGATGTTGCTTCGGTATAACTTCTCTCCGTATTTTCGGTTGTCGACATGTCATTTTGAATCTCAATTGGTAAAATTGGTACTTGAGATGTCATATTTGGATCCTCTAAATGTTTATCAAGTCCACTATCAACTGTTAATAGTGTTGTAGGCTCCGCTGATGATTTATTAATCTGCTGAACATCAACTTTAGAAATGGTATAATCAACATTATTTTCCTTGTAAGTTTTTTGAATTTTCTTTTCATCTCTTTTTATATCCTGAGAATTATCTAGATCATTTTTTCCAAATCCCTTTGGAATAGATTCATCTGTAATATCATTATACTGATCTTCAGCATTTTCTTCGTTTTTTTTACTTATGATTAGTTCTCTACTATCATTTTCACTTATGTTATTTTGTTCAGTATTAGAATATATTTTTTCTTCTACTTCTGATACATTAACAACAGAAAAATTATTATTTTTAGTATTAGCATTCGAAATATCTGCATCTGTTAACGCATTTGTATTTCGCAGCGCAGTATTGTTCTTATCGGATATATTTAAAGATAAATAAGTATTTGTTTCGTTATCTATGCTACCAGAATATTCATATGCCATCGTCGTTTCAATCATTTTATTATTTATACTAGATGTTACAACATCTTTAACAGTGAATTCAAATGGATTAAGATTATTTTTTTCATCTTTGTCAAGTCGTGGAATATTTGTAACGTACTTTAAATTCTTAGGAGAATGCACTTCTAATGGCATTTCTGTAGATGCAGTTTTTTCTATATACTGCTCAGTAGACATTTCTCTTTCGTATTTATGTTTTTCATTCAGACCTATGACACTAGCCGGCTCATTCGATGGTGTTGTAAATAGTTCAAATTTCTTTCCTGGTTCGATAGTTAAATCTTTTTTTAAAGCACTGATAAGATGGGGTTCAATATTTGTTTCGGTGAAAGACTCTTGTGTAAATGATTTTACTGTAAGTTCTGGTTCATTATGTAATTCTTTTATCCATTGATATTCAGTTTTTGATTCTATTTCTGGAGTTGTTATAATATTAGATATAGTAGATGTTTCTATTTTTTCTTTATCGTTTGTAAACTCATTTGAATTAATATTTGTGTCTGAAAATAACTCCGTTTTTATATTAGATTGTACAGATAGCTCTGTTCCGTTGATAGATTCTGTAGAAAATTCAACTTCAGTCTTACTTTCAATAGGAGATTGAGTTTCCATTATTATTTTAGACATACCTTCATTACTTCTGAATTCATTAGAAGATATTTGCTTATTTTTCGAATTATTCAGATCAACTGTACTATTCTCTATAACAACCTCTGATGTATCTGCAAAATCAATGACCGGATGTTTTTTTATAATGGATTCTCTATCAGAGTTTTGTTCCTTATTCGATTTAGAATAAAAATCTAAATTACTTTTATTTTTTTCTAACAGTAGCACAAATTTTGATTTAGGATCAATAGCTGGTTCAACAATTTGAGCTTTTATAGATGATTCAGTCTTAGATTTATCAGAGTAATTAGATTCTGCTTTTGATTCTTCGATAAGCTTCGGCATTATATTTGGTTCAATAGCTGCTTTTGTTGAAACTTCAAACTCTGTGGATAGTTTTATTTCATTTATGGGTTCATCAGAAGGCTTGGACATACTTTTCGGTTCTGGTGATGATTTTGTTTTAAATTTGGGATCAAAAATTGATTGATCTTTAATTTCCGAATTTATGGATGTATTGGATTCAATTGTAGAATTATGTAAGCGCTCAAATTGTTTTTTAGTGACAACTGATTGCTTAAATTTTGATTCAACAGAAGCTTTGATATCAGATTCTGTAATTGGTTCGGGTTCGCTTCTTGGTTCATTAATTGATTCTGGTTCGCTTTGAGGCTCCGCAATGATCTCTGATTCATTTTTAGATTCACCTGATTCCGAATTACTTTTTAGTTTAATGATTAATTCTGGTTCAAATTTAGACTCATCAGTTGGTGCTAATTTTTCCGTTGGATCGACAACTGGTTCCGGTTCGCTTACGGGTTCAACGGCTGATTTCGATTTTTTTTCATATTCAGAAATTGATTCTGATTGGATTTTATGCACGAAAGTCACTTCAGAATCGATTTTAAGCTCAGAGTTTGGTTCTGATTTGCTTTTAAACACCGAAGATATTTCGGATTTATTTTTAGATTCCAAAGTACGTTTTGCTTCATTTGCAGGTTCAGAATCTGATTTTGGTTCACCTTCAAGTTTCGAAACTGGTGTCAAATCACCTTTAGACTGAAAAGCTGAATCAAATTTGTTTTTAGAGTTAATAATTGGCACTACCTTGTTTTTAATTTCAGAATTTGGTTCTGATTCACGTACAATTGTAGAAACAGGTTCTATTTCGATTTTAGGTTCAGAAACTGGTTCGTCTTCGGGTTTAGACTCAATAGCTGCTTCTAGTACGCTTTTAAATTTAACAGTTGATTCAGGTTCACTTTTAAATTCAATAGTTGGTTCCGGTTTGCTTTTATGCTTAACAATTGGGTCTAGTTCGGTTTTAAACTCGTTATTTAGTTCAGGTTCGTTTTTAGGCTCGAAAATTGGTTTTATTCTGTTTTTTTGTTCTATACTTTGTTCTGACTCGCTTTTAGATTCGGTATTTGGTTCTGGTTCACTTTCAGGATTGACACTTGGTTTTGATTCACTTTTAGGCTCGGCATTTGTTTCTGATTCACTTTTAAGCTTGATACGTAAATCTGGTGGACTTTTAGTCTTGGTATCTGGTTCTGGCTCATAACTTGGCTGTGGTTTGCTTTTAGGCTCGTCACTTTTCTCTGGTTCGGTTTCAGGCTCGATATTTGTCTCTGGTTTGATTTTAGGCTCGACACTAGTCTCTGGTCTGCTTTTAGATTCGGCATTAGGTTCTGGTTCGCTTCCAAGCTCGGTACTAGGTTCTTGTTCGCTTTTAGGCTCGCCACTTTGTTCTGGTTCAGTTTGAGACATTGAACTTGTCTCTATTTCGCTTTCAGACTCGGTACTTGGTTCTGGTTTACTTTTAAACTCGCCACCTTGCTTTAGTCTGTTTTTAGGCTCGATATCAAGTTCTGATTCACTTTTATGCTCGGCACTCGTATCTGATGTGCTTTTAGGCTCGATACTGATCTCTGGTTTGCTTTTAGACTCGGCGCTTGATTCTGATTCACTTTTAGATTCGGTGCTTGATTCTGGTTTGGTTTTAGGCTCTGCGCTTGGCTCTGGTTCGGTTTTTGGCTCTGCGCTTGGTTCTGGCTCGGTTTTAGGCTCGGCGCTTGGTTCTGGTTCAGTTTTAGGCCCGGCACTTGGTTCTGGTTCGGGTTTAGGCTCAGTGCTTGGTTCTGATTCGGTTTTAAACTCGGCGCTTGGCTCTGGTTCGCTCTTAGGCTCGGCGCTTGGTTCTGGTTCGGGTTTAGGCTCGGTGCTTGGTTCTGATTCGGTTTTAAACTCGGCGCTTGACTCTGGTTCGCTCTTAGGCTCGGCGCTTGGTTCTGGTTTGCTTTTAGGCTCGCCACTTGACTGTGGTTCGCTTTGAATCTCGACTCTTGTCTCTGGTTTGTTTTTAGGCTCGACGATTGGTTCCGGTTCTCTTTTAGGCTCGTCACGTGGCTCTGGTTCACTCTTAGGCTCGAAATTTAGCTCTGGTTTGCTTTTAGGCTCGAAACTTGGTTCTGTTTCGCTTTCAGGCTCGGAACTTGGTTCTGATTCACTTTTAGGCTCGGAACTTGGTTCTGATTCGCTTTTAGGCTCGGAACGTGGTTTTGATTCGCTTTTAGGCTCCGAACTTGGTTCTGATTCGCTTTTAGGCTCGGCATTTTGTTCTGGTTCGATTTTAGTTTTTGACAATGGTTTAGATTCATTTCTAGATTTCATTGTTGGTCCTTCAAATTTATTGTATAAATCATAATGTGAATCCTGCCAACTGTTATTATCTGCATGGTATACATCGTCAGTTAATCTGCTTCTTCCTTGAATATCATCCGATATAGTTTCTTCAAAATTGATATTACTTAAATCATTGTTATTGATGCACTGTTTACCATCTTCATCTAATATCTTGCCTTCAGAACACATACATGTAAATATTCCTTCTACATAGTCATATACACATACATCACTGCATCCCATATTTCCAGAATAACATTGGTCTACAAGTGATTTAATGGTTAATCGATTTACGTGATATTTGCTAATTACACTACCATTTTGTCGAAATTTATTTTCAAGGTAATTTTCATTATCTTCCGGCTTTTCAAAAATGGGTTGACTAATACGAAATTTAACCTCGCCTTCTGGAGATATAGAATAAACTTTAATTAATGGTATATCGTTATTTAACCGTAACAAATTGGCTAAGCTACTCTCTATGTCTTTAGCAATATCGCGATATATTCTCGATTTCGGGTCATTCATATGTTCATTCCATTGTAAATCATCTAATTTAATAAGACCATCTAATACTTTAGGAACGAGTTTGTAAAGTGTTTCATCTGTTGTTTGCCATGGTGGAAACGTAGATATAACAGGAGGCGGACTAGAAGGTGGATTTTTTATATATTCTTGACTTCCCGCTGTCTGCGCATCATTAAATTGCCGATAACTAGTTTTATCTGCATTTAGAAGAGGTGTAGCTTCTTGTGTGAGTATAACTCCCGCTGCAATTATATTATAATTGAGTGATATTGAAATAAAAGCAATGAATTATTAAGATGTATCAAATTACGCTTACTTCCTGCTAATATGGCAATGATCGCAGTAATAGCTATTATGAAAAAACCACATCCCCAACAAACTATTCTTCTCCAGTAAGAACTCGTTGATCTCTTATCCTTTGTGACATAGAGTTTTTCCCCTCTGAAAGACAAAAAAATTTAATTAGAATTCTATCTAAATAATTTAATTTGGACGTCAATCTAAAGCGATTTATACAGCTGTGCAGTATCCTGAATGTCAGCCGCTAATTTGCATATTAAAAGCTTTCTCAGTCTTGTTAAACCGATTTACACCTGAAGAGCCAAGAGTGCTTATTATTTCGAATGTGATGGTGTTAAAATTTATGTCATGCCATCTGCGTCGACAGCGTTTTCCATGATGTTTACCGATCACAGTTTTAATTTGTACAAGTCTTATACCAGGATACTTTCAACGAAGACTATTATTTATATTTATCTAAAATAGTCGTAGCTAGAATTTTCTAATCAAGGTACAAACTATGGAATTGGACCAATAGGTCTAAGTCTAAAATAATGCCCCGAAAGGTAATGAAGCGAGTTAGTGTGAATTCCTGGACCACAGCATCCATGTGGGATACGTTTCATTGAGCAATCACAGGAAAGTATCCCATGATATTGAAGTACCTGAGGGCTATCAGCCAGTGGGAATAGTCGACCAGTCCAGCGGCTGGGTCTCTCAGGCTGAGTCCTTCACGGCCAACACCCGGACCCAAATCAAATCGGACTCCAGCCACGGTGGTTTCAACCTCTGTGTCGGGGCTTCTGCTAATTTTGGGGGTTATAATGACTAATAAAAATACTAATGCAGGAACAAGTGTAACAGTTAAAAAAAAGGTTCTCCCTACAACGTATTCCATGGTATGCCGGGCTGGTGAATAAAATGGAATCATAGAAAGCATAGTTTTGAATCAAGTCAAGAACAAATCCCGGACAACACAAAAGAAGAATTTGCGGATAAAGGAGATGGCGATAAAAACAGCGTGATAAAACAAAAGTGGGTGTGTTATTTGTATTTTTGTCATGATTTCATAATTTCTATAGTATTATATTTACCTGATATATTTTCTATGTTCATTAACAGGCACAAAATATTCCTCATAGGGATCAGTTGGCAATTCACAAGCTTCTTGATTCTTGGTCTGCAAGATGTTTGCTCCAGCGTATGGTTTCATTGATACCAATTCGAGGTTCACAGCTTCAATTTGTTCCTTCTTATCGTTAAGATCTGAAATTAGAAGTTCATATATAAAAAAATAGTTGATTTTTTAAAGGTCATAAAAGGAGTAATAAAAATTGTAAAGAAAAATTGAATTTGAAAGAGGAAGTTTCTTTCATAAAAATCAAAGACTATGACAAATTTACGTTTATATTTCGATACGAGACTTACTTTCTTTTTATTTGCAGCATCTTAGGTTCACTGCTTTGATCGATCGAGTAGCGACCATAGCGATATAGAAAATCTCCGACAATAAGGTCACTGTCACTGTTCTACGTGTAAGTACTATGAAGCGGATAAAGTGAAAATACCCTCTTCTATGCTTAAATTTTTAGACATTTGCGCGGTAAAATACTTTTACGATAAATATATAATAATACTACAAAGATTATTTAATCAATAATTTACTGATTATAATCATGGAAAAGTATTAACATAAGTATTAACATATATTATTATAAAACATATTGGTATTTATTATATGGAAACTTTTTTATTCATTTTTAAAAAAAAATAGCTTTTTTCAATTTTCTGTGCACTTTACATTTGATATTCAACAATTAAAGTTCAATCTTATTTTTTATGTAAAACCAATATCGTACATTAATTTCATTTATTTAAAATTTTTTATAAGATTTTTTATGTTTCGTAAGTCTACAACTAAAACATATACTCGATATTTTTTATATATTTTTTTAATGGTTTCCGATCTGTCTCATAGTATAGAATAAATAAGGAAGCTATTTCAGTTAACCAATATTGATTTGATTCAATTAGCAACCCATTGCAATAGATTAACCTTCATAAATTTTTTTCCATTTTGCGGGGAACAATACCCGGGTCCAAGAGGGAAATAGTGGTAAATAAGAATGGTTTCATTAGATGTAAACATAAAGAAGTAATTTTCTCTTTTTAAAAACCGATTTCAGTGGTGCGGTTTACTCAAGAATATGTTTAAATTAAGTAAAAAATTGTGTAACCATCGAAAAGATTATCTTGTTTATGACGTTAAAAAAATTTTCATGTACTGCAATATTTTCTTTTATTACAATTAAACTTTTTCGTTTGATTTTTCTCTTTAAGATTGTATTTCTATGGACGTAGCCATTAAATCGCGTTTTGGTTCTCCAATTTTCGCATGGCGATATTTTATATACAACACCGAGTATCTTTCAGTTTTTATTAAAAATATAATCTTTGATAAGTGATTTGCATTATAAATTTAAAAAGCATTGCATTATTTAGTTTTGTACAGGTTTAATTATTTATCTAACACATATGTACAAAAACTTAAACAAGTAAAACTTAAAAAAATTTCAATGTAAACGAAAATAAAATATTACGAACGATGTTTTTTTAATCTTCAGATACAATCTACATATTCCGTAGATAGAAGATATTCATATGTTAGTTTCAATTAATATGGTAAATCCACTTCTTCAAGATTTAAAATAGATATATTAGTAAAGTTAGTTCTAAGTATTGTTGTAAAGAACATTAGAGCATTAAACATAATTAATCGTACTAAAAAATAGGGAAAAATTCCCTTATTATTTACATATGAAATTATGTAGCTAAGTACTATTTGCTTAAAGTTAATCTATTTATGACGTTTATTTTATGCATATTTCCAAAACTCATATGTACTTATACATTTAAATAGTAATTTAGCCAAAAAATACACGTTGAACTGCAGTGCATAAATATAAACATATTGGTTAAATTCAAAATTTATTACATTAATACATATGCATGTATGTAATCAACAATACTACGTTAATTTAGAAATGTTTTTATTTTAGAAATGTTACCATTTCATTAAGAAACGGGTATCGATGAGCGTTATCTTAAAAAGATTACGGTATCGCCGATTGAAGCTTCCAAAGTGAGCGTATTAAGTAAAAGTGGGGTTCCCTTTTAAATTGTATCTCCCTACCGACAATAGCAGGTCTTACCATTATTGGCAACACTCGTGACGGTCGAGTTGAGAAAGCTGACGTCGTTATTGTTCCCACTGCCATTGACGCCGTTCTGCTTGGGCTTTGGCGTTCCGTTGACGGACGCGGGCGTCTTCTCCAGGGCGCTCTCCTGGGGCAGTTCAACCCTTGTCTCGCTAATGAATTGCGCGGGCTCGGGGCTCGTCCTCACGGGCTCGACATAGTGCTGGGACACGAAGCTGCCGCCGTGGTCCTTGTCGTCCTCGATCGGGGCACCGACGTGGCCTTCGCTGTCGGGCACCGGCTCGGGTCGGTCCTTGAACGCCGTCTCCTCGTCATGGCTGAAGGCCGGATTGTCGGTGCCGCCGTCGCCGTCGTCCGACATGCTGCCCGCGCTGCTGCTCCGCGAATCTCTCACCTCGACTCGAGCCGCGCTGCTGCCGATTTCACTCGGTCAGTCATGCGGTACTTAATCTGCAACAGCCGAGAGAGCGCAAGGGTTCAGTTTTTAGCGGGGGCTGAGGTACGAAGTGTCATCGTTCACCGATGCTGTGATTTCATCGCGCGCGTTCCCCTTTGAAAACATCTTTACGCGACTAAGCAACTTCGTATTCTAAGCGAGCCCTACGCGTGCAGCGTTACTGTAGGGTCCGAATGCACGCGTCCGTGACCGCGAACCTTACGTCCAACATCAAAGGATACATATCAGGAACTTGATTAAAGTGTAGTTCTAACGCAGACTCAAGCGTAAAGCGTATTATTAGAGTTGCACTAATTTACGATTAAAAAATGTAGCTTTGGCATTAAAACTCATGGGACTACGAGAACTGAAACCCTTGGCGTGCATATTATATGGTATAGTTTCAGCGACTGCCCGCCACGGGGACTGGGAAAGACGCGTGAGAGAGAGCGAGGAAGAAAGATTTGATGGCTAAGAGGGTCGTGACGTCATTGTAAAAGAAGTTCAAGCGTGCAGATCCTTCCCCGGGTTCTCAGAGGTCCGGAGCCCTCTCTCTTTCTCTCTTTCTCCCTCTCTCGGAACGATCTTTGAGTACGTACGCACATGCACGTAGTCACGCACATGCATCTAGGCACGGACACGCCTGCACCGCGAGCTCACTTGCGCGAGCGGACGCTCGGCTGCGACGACGGCGTTTTGTGCGCTGCTCTCCGCGCGTTTCTTTTTGTCTTTTAAAAGCCTACTCCTTTCTTCCTCCCTCCACGGCATTCATTCTCGGTTTCCCTCGAATCCTTTGCTTCTCTCTTGTATCCGCGATTCTCTCCACGCCACTGCGCGAGACCCTTCGTTTGCCGCCGTGGCGGCGGTTGCAACGTCCCTCTCCCTCCCCCTCCCCGCCACCCGCCCACCCCGCTATCCTTCTTTTTTACCTCGAGCTGCGTTTTTATCCTTCTTATCCCGCGCTGCTCGAGCGTACGAGCGAGAGATGGAGAGCGAACGCGAACCCCGGAGATCCACGAGAATGAGCCGAGGTAAGAGGAGCGGAGTCTCGAGCGAGGAGAGCTATCTTGTGCCGTCGGGAGATGCCCGACGCCGGGACTGCAGTGGTCTACAAGGATACCTTGCCGCCGGTGGTCCCACTCTCGTATTATACTTATACGCGCCATAGCTTATTACACCGGGAGAAAAAAGAGCAGCAGAAATTACCATTTCTGTATCGCAGACCAAGACGCTCTCGTCATTTTGTAAAGATCTCTGCATCAAGATGATAAATAGGGTTCCGCGATAAAGCAATGATCCCTACGCGGGTCCGCAAATATTCTTGGAGAGTTTATTACATTAAGGCAGATAATACGAGACTCGGAGATCCCCGATACTAAGCAATATCGGGAATTAAAGTCGATTAAAGGGAAATTAATTCGATTTATCGAATTAAAGGGAATTAAAATTAGTAGTCGGTACAGTTAAAGCTGTAAATTCTATACGTGGAAAAGAGAAAATGAAATCTTAAGCAAGTTGGTCTTACAATGACGATTACATTTACTGTCACTCGGATTTAAATATTGTAAAGTTGAAATTAAAACATGTATACGTATATCGAGGGAGATAGTACTCGACCGTGTACGTTCGTATGAACGTACTTGGATACAATTTTTAATTAAACAATTTTCAATCAGAGCAGTCCCACTTGAATTAAGGTAAAACTTGAACCAAGTTTTACCTGAATTAAGATAAAATTCAAAAGCAGCTTTGAAATATATACAATCGAATGGCCACATTATACTATTGATTATAGAAACTAAAGAGGTCTATTCTTTTGAAAAAACTAATATTCATGCAAAAATAACAATGTTATTAGTTTAAGCCTTTTGTTTATAGATAGATCTTGCGTTAGAATTGTGCGCTCTGATGTAGCGTTTGGATCATCGAACAGTGAAATCACTCGCGGATGCTTCTGCGGAAAATCCAGAGGCCATTGTACGCTGCAAAACGCGCACTCGGAACAACTAGTCTAAAGAACGGCACAACATAACTCACGACGCGAAGGCAGTCGGGCTCACTGATGCGCAGTAGATCATTTTGGAAATTCATATATATCGGCGGGCGAGCATAGGGCTTCGGGAAGCCATAAAAATCCCGAATCCCCCAGTGCTCAAGGTCCGCTCGCTCGCTAAATTTGACGACTCTTAGAGAGAGAGAGAGAGAGAGCGGGGAGGCAAAAAAGGAGAAAAAATCGAGCGTCGTCGCGGTCCTTCGAGGATCCTGAAACGACCTGTACGATGCGCGAATACAGCTGCACACGTACGAGCAGGAGGGCCCCGTGCACCCAGGGGGCAAACGAGCGGGAGCCGGTCGACCGATATGAAGTCGAGCTAAAGCGAGCCTGTGTTGGGGTGTAAACAACGACTGGACCAGCACACGTATACGAAACGAAAAGTGGTTGACCCTGAGCAGAGTCGAGCCTGCCACAAAGGACTGAGTCAGCGGTCGCCCGCTCCTGCGAAGGGTACCCCGAAAGCGAAACCACCTTCTAGACTTTAGGTGGATGCACCGCGTACTCCTCGAACATCCCGAGTGTACCGTCCTCGGAAATCCGGCTATCGAATGTGGGAGATCGACCTTGAACCAGACGCGCGCTCGGTCGGTAGCCTCAAGTCACCCGAGCAAAATGGGCGCTTCTTGCTTCGTCGCTAAACCGCGGCCCGTTATGCCAACTCGTCCTTCCGCGATGCTTTTTTCAGCGGAAGGCGGCGGCAACGACTTCTCGCGGTTCCCACGACCGACGCATCCGCGGCTTTTCATCGGGGACGCCCATCTCCTCGAAGGACACGCGCGCTCCCCGAAGCGAGACGTCGGCGGCGGGAACGTGCAGCTGACTTTGTACACCGCGAGCCACTTGGAATTATGACTTTGTGAAATCTTTGTGAAGACTTTCTGGTGCAATTAATTAACTTGAGAAACTACCGCTATAAGTTTGTCAATCGTGTCTACTCCAAGCAATTGGCGCATCTTACCGAGATCCAGATGCACGTGAACCGTCGCTTCTATTATGGTGCGAATCTACATAGATGTGTGCTTCTGATTAACGAGCCTTCCTCAACATTGAAAACATACGACTCTCCGAGGTTGACAAAATTAAATTATACGCTTACTTTCTTTACACGAAGATCTCTGACAAATCCGGAGAACTTATTGTACTTCGTCGCACTTACTAATTACAACTATCTCCCTATATGGTTTAATAGCGATACAAGTTATTGCATTTCAATTTTTCATGTTTATCCGTAAGACTGCTTATAATCGAAAAGTCATTTTATGAGATTCCGTGAACATCCTCCTTTCACTCCGAAAAATCCATCTGAAGAATATACAAGGAGAAATTTAATTGTATGATTAATAGTACGCGCACCATCACAACCAAATAATTTTACCATTTTGCATTAATCTAAAGTACAATCGTGCCACGAATCTGCTCTTGGAAATGTCTTTTATCGGCGTTTGAATTATCACTGTAAAATGTAATATGTATTTAAGTAAAAAATTCAGCATATTTCATTTGAATGTTTAAATTTTAATGGTTTACTATTCGTTTACTATTAGGATCACGTAGAAAGTAGTGGTAAATATTAGAGAGACGTGTATTTGAATTATAAAAAGGGCTGCAAAGTAACTGTCAAAAATTATTTAAACTCAATTTTCAAAATGGACGCTTATATCTCTTGTCGCCAAACGCTTATTAAGTTTAAATTATCAGCCAATACTTATTATAAGACTAAATTTTGATTTAAAATTTTGATTTAAAAACGATTTTCCAGAATAAAGTTGTATGCTTCGAGTAATTGAATTGAATGGAAGCTTGCCAGAAAATTTATGTTTATTTTGTTAGAGTATGTTACAATATATAGATAAATAATTTTGATAATTTAGACCTTAATGTATAGCTTTAGTTTTTACTGTCATCGCGAAGTAATGTCCTGTGAATAAAATTGTTGAGAAGGAAAATCATAGAGCTCGTTGAATTCAGTGAGTCAATTCGCTGGTGCCTCTATTTTAATAAACGGAAAATTCCAAGGTGTTACTAGTAAATTAGAAAGTATGTAAAAGGAATTTGCAACCCAATTCAATTCAAGATATTTTTAGATTTAATATTTACGTAATATTGGTTAAAGAACAGTTTATTACGGTGTCGAAGTCTCAACGGAAGTATCAAGGCTGCTTATTACAGGAGGCAAGCATTGTAGCATGTACGTCAAACTGCGGAAATTAACAAATCGAATGAAGATTGCAATTCTGGTACGATATTAGAGATATCTAATACTGCTTAAGAAATGTATCGTTATCTAAAACTAACCGCTGCATATTTAATTATCTACTCTGTACATTGTAGAGTTTGATAATCTGTAGTAATATTATGATTACGCGAATTAAAAATCAATACAACCTTTTTTGAAAAGTAATCATTAGCACGCCACTTTTACGTTATCGTATTAATCTTCTCGTTTTTCAATCAATATGTGTAGTTAACAATTAAAATAGGTTAACGATAATATATCAAACAATTTTACAGTTTCAGAGAAAAGACATTATCAATCCCCAGAAGCTGCGTGGAGAATTATTCTTGGAAAAAATTAACACGATCAGCATTAAATGTACGACTATCAACGAGATAAGAAAATTTTAATCTAACTTAAGAATTGTTTCAATTGAATTAAAACGATTTGTCTTGCGTGTCTTGTAGAGAACGTAAATGAAGTCTTAAGAACATTTATCGTATTTGTTATACACAATTTCACAAATACATAATACGTTTACGTCAATAATATTGTTATTTAATAAAAATGCAGAGCAAAAGTATATGAAACTAGCATTTTTACACAATACTATCAAAGTAAAGGAATTAATTTATGTACTTATTTAACGTCAAGTCCTTCAATCAAAGGATAAATTTGACGTGTTTAACGGCTAGAATTTCAAAATCAAAAGTTGTGCATCTTATATAATTTAACTTATATCGTTTATGCGTAATCGAATAGAAATCAAAGAATTATTCATCGTATTACTCCGCGATATCTATGTAATAAATATTATTTTTAAAGAAAAGATAATAATCCACTCCAAGGTAAATCAGCATAAAATAATCTGTTTTTAAAAGTTAAAAAAATAGAATAACCTTGATTTGGATTTAAATTAAAGATACCATCTGAAGTAATATTCTTCTTATGAGAAATTTTGTTGGCCAAAATGGTAAATTAATAATCGATTGGATAGATATATTTTCAGCGCTTGGTAGTACCATATTTAAACCAAAGTTGCCTTACTAAAGTGCTACAAGTGCTAGAGAAATGGAACTGCCGAAAAGGTCGAAGCTGCGAGTAAGTGCGAGTGCGGAGAAGGGAAATTTCTGTCATTTCGCTGCGCGTACGGAAGAGAGAACAAGATCCGATTTCGATCCGGTAGAACCTGTTTGAGTAAAAGTGCAATAAAGAAAGCTCCATTTTGATATCGCTTCCTTCTGCTTCAACTTGGCCGACACACCAGAATTTTTATAAGCGAAACATAAACAAGCGAAGGCTCGCAACGTTACATTTTAGAAGTCCCGGCGTATTTCTTTTTCACCAATAAAGGCACTTTATTTATGATACGGGAAGTGGTACTTACAGATACGACAGTAAAATTTGTATTTGCGAAAAAATCTTGTTACGTGGTAAAAGTGGTCTAACGATGTTTTCTTCTTATTACTTTTCAATACAGGTAAAATTGAATCACCAAAGTGTGAGCTTTCTCGTTGCTTTGGATTCGTTTGGCAATGCGATAAAGATCATAGATCGCGAATTTAAATAGCGCAAAATTTTAAATGATGAAAAGAACGTAGCTGCCGGTTATTCGATCGTTTTAAATGATTCATAGAATTGAGTATAATATGCAAAACTTTGTAAAATATTTATCGATTCAGTTTGCAGTATCTTGGATGTCCGTAAAAACATTCGTTCAATATTTATCGGGTCTATAAAACTCACTATTGTAATTCGCTTTAACAATATTCATTTACTATTTGTTATTATTTATCGCGTATCTTTTAAAAATCTGTTATTTAGTTTTTTTCAATGCGTGTAAACGATTGGAAAGGATCATAGAGGAAAAAATACAGTGCTTTAAATATGTAAAGTGTGAAACAAGGATGGCAAGTATATTTATGAAAACTTATACTAATTTTATCGTAAACGTATTTTTCACTTGCATAATTTTGATATATAAAGGAGAGTGCGACGCTTTATAAAAAAATGACTCTAAACGTATAACAATTTTTAGACATAAATTTGAGACTGACTTATAATTCACGAAAAATACTTTATTGGCGATAGTAATAAATATGATTTGCTACTTTTATTTATTTTTTTCATTTCGCAATATCCAAGGATTAAACGATTTTCTTCAGTCCCATTATAATTCAAAGTTCGAGAAAAAAAAACGCTTCAAACTCGGCCATACCATCTATCAATTTTATAATTGAAGATACAACATACTTCGATATACGAAAAAGTGAGAGAAACGTAATTAAGAGTTTACCCATTCGCAAGAAAAAGATTTATATAGAGTTAGGTGCATGTTACTTTGGATCCAGCTTTCTTCCACCTAAGTTTATACGTACACTATCAATGAACTCAATTTTTTCAAACGGTTCAAAAGTATGCTTTTTTATATTGAAGGATAACGCGTTGTAACGTAAAAAATGATACGTTGCTACTTTGTCATTATTTACTCGTATACCTTCCTTTACAACCTCTAGGAAAATAAAAGTAGTATAGTATAAATGTTAGAGTGTTGAGTTTCGCGTTATCGATACTATGGATACTATGGATACTTTCACGTGTGCCGTTTTAACATACTTACGCGCATTAACGACCTGAAATGTGTTGTTTCAAGATACTTCGGTGTGGTCAAATAGCGCATTTGAAAGTGCGTAAGAGTTGTCAGACAAATTTACACGCGTAAACCTGTAATTTTAACGCGCTCAACTTTACAGCAAATCTTGGAATTAAAAAAGTTCGTATTAATTAGAAAAAGGGCCGAAAATGATAAGTCTGTAATGAATGTTCGGCCGTTGCACTAAGTAAATAGTAACGCTTACGGAAATGCGTACCCTACGAGCGCACACCGAATCGTCGAGATTTCGTCTCGCCCGCGGGAGAAAAAATGCGAAAACGCAGATGCGGGGAACAGAGTATCACGACGGGGCTGCGCCGAGAGAAAGTACTTGAAAATCCCTTGGAACGCCGGAGCGGCCTGCGCACTCGAAAACAAAGTACATTATCCGCAAGGAGCGAAGAAGGAGTAAGAGGTGGTCGGGCGTACTCGGTGGATGTTTGGAGGGGAGGACCGCGACTCGAGCGTAAATGCCATTTGCCGGCGACGCGCTCCCCAATGACCTTTGCTGCGCCTGCAGCAGGAGGCGCGAAGCCAGCCACGGTGCATCCTTGGCGTTTTTCCATCGGCGCCGCCACGTCCACACAATGCACCGCGCTCCACTCCCCTGCCAACCGCCCCCTCAACCGACGGCCGCTATTACCTAAGAAACGTACTTTACTTTCTACATTCCGCGCGGAACAATGCGAGCACGCCCACGCAATACGCGGGCCGCTCGGGCGCGTTGAGCGTGACGCCGGGAGGGGAAAACGTGGTGAATTTCTAGCGACAGCCTGGATGGAGACGGGGGCTTCTTGCGCGTCCACCTCATCGTGCTTCCGAGGACTCGATTGCGCAAATTACATTGCGCAAGTTATCGAATTAGTCGAGCAAATAAGCGAGCAGGGGGGAAAGGTTTTCTCGGAGCTTGGCCACTGGGCGACTCAATTCTCTCACTGATCGCGCGACAGATAAGCGGAGGAACTCCGTTGACATTGGAAGCTCCCACCGACGAAGGATGATGCTGCCCCCTCCCGTTCCACCTGGTGCATCGTCAAGCCGATCAAGTGAGAGGATCGTGGTTGCGATAGGGCAAGCACGTATTCACGCGCGCAAGATCGTCGCCGCTCACTTCACGAGCGCGAGAAGATGCGCGATCGGATGATATCGAGAAGTCCAGGTTATTCCCTGACGAGGAGAGGGGCACAACGACGACTCGCCAATTAGAAAGCTTGGCTGGAAAATACAGCTGGCGTTTATTTAGCGATTTGATGAGCCACAGATCCGTTTGATATCGTTGCGGCGCTCCGGGTAAAGAGCCGCGAGCAGATGGCATTTGTAAAAAGAAAGTGTCGATGGCAAAGGCAAAGAGTGAAAGAGGGAGAGAGAGAGAGAGAGAGAGAGGGAGAGAGAGAGAGAGGGAGAGAGAGAGAGAGAGAGAGGAAGAGAGAGGGTGGTGGGGGAATAGGCTTCTTTGCCACTTTTTAACGAATGTCACGAAGGCAAAAAGAAACGCGAGATAATCGAGATGATGCGCGCAAGTAGGCGCCGTTTTCTATCAACCTTCTCTGTGTCTTATGGAGCGCTCTAATCCGTTTCTCGAACGAGTGCATACTCGAAGATCGGAAATTCAATCCTGCGTCTGGACTTATCGGAACAAGGCCAAAATCGGTGGATATTCTTGCGTCGAGCCACAGCAGTGGCCGAATCACTCCTGCACAGATAAGGAAATGTAAGTCGAAACGTATCCGAGGAAATCGACTTCTCGTTACACTCGGATAACCTCGAATAGAAAAGCACAAGGCTCCATGGCATTCCATCGGAGTCAGTCTCAGAGAATGAAAATGAGCCTCTGGATGCCTGCCAAACTCGGATATTTCAAGAATACACTTCTGCAGACGTATCTACATTTTCCGCTTGAAAGTCCCGATCGTTCTCGGTCCGCGAGAATCCACGGATTCTTGTGCATTTTTCTCGTAGAAAAAACAAATGTAAATTAACGAATGTCAGAAGGAGAACGAACGATAAACAAAGCGACGAGTGCAGACGCGCTGGCGCGCCTGACAAAATTCGCCTGTGCATTCGCATTCTAGTCGCTTCGATAAATAATACATGCGATGACGTCACGATGACGAGCTTCGCAAAGAAAAGATTGACAAATTTCATCGGGAGGGGCCACTCGCGGGGCTTTCGCAAATGTCGCGGCCTCGGCTCCTTGGCGTCGGCTACCGAGGATTGCGCGCGAAAAAAATGCACGCGTGCCCAACCTCGAAGCGCCGACTTTTTCCTCGCGACCAAGCGCTAATCAGGATCGATCGTGATCTCTCCGCGAGCGATTTCCTCCCAGTGCGGTGCGAAAATATTTCGCGACCGAGTGCTGATTGACGATTTCACGTGGAAGCCCCTTTTTACCCGGGGTTTCTTGCCAGTGCCTTTTTTCATTTTTTCTTCCTCACCGCAACTGCCTAAGGATCGAGTGCATAACGCTCAACGCGTATTCGTGTTTGCTGCGATGAGGAAGGCTGATATCGAATAATGAAAGGGATCATGTTCGAGACAGTTACATTATTCGTTTAAAATTAAATAATAATTAAATTCGCTGTATCTTCCTGAGCTTTAATAAGAGTGAGATTTGCGATTTAGACAGGGGACTTTGAAAAATATACCATAGACATTTGTTAGCCACTTTGAATCGAATTGCGAATCTTGTTTTCCTTTTATTTTTAATAAAAACTGTTTCTTTTGTGGAACTTACTTATTTTATTTGATAAGCAATTGAATATTTTACGATTTCCATTACTAAATTCTTGCCTTCGACTTGCTTTCGATATTTCTTCGACTTAGTTAACGTCTAGTCGATACAGGCGCCTTATCCTTAATTTATCTACAATTATTTTTTCGATATAAATTAATTAACGAGTATATAAAACCATGTTATGAGTCAAAAACTGCATAATTACATGTACATTATACAACGTTAAATATCTTTACTTTTTTTCTGTTTATAAGTCGTAATTTTCCGTTTTCGTAATGTATATTTAATTTTAATTAATTGAATGGATTTAGGTTAATACTTTGAATTTTATTAAAAGAAAAATTTTACAGCAAGTAAAGAGCTCTTAAAATAAATACGGCAGAGTTTTATAGTTATCTTTAATTACTGTCTACTTTCTTTGAAGTGAAAATAATGTCACGTCAGTATTTAGTACTTTTTTATTTCATTGGAAAATAATTTCACTCGAAACCTTTTTAACGTTTCACGTACATAATTTTAACTCTATGCTACTGTATTCAAAATCATTTATTAGCTGATAACATCTTTAAAATTTAATAGACAGAATACTTAAAAAATATCGTATATTACATTTGTATGCTGCTTATATTTTTAAATTCGTATACACGCATCATTGCTTAGATATGCATAGAGTTGAAATTATTTTATTACATCATACTCAAACTATAATATTGTTTAATAAAATTTTTAGTGTTATATAAATAAGTCTGTAATATAATCGACATCATTTTTTGTTTAATTAAGCCAAAAGTCATTGAAATCGGAAATTTTTTATTTTAACTCGCATTTTAGTTAACGTAAAATACATTAACGCAAAATACGTTAACTAATTGTGACGTTAAATCGTCGTTATAAAATTACCAATTTCGATGAAACTTGACAATTTTTTAAATTGTCAATTAAGGTAAATTTAAATTGTCTATAGGATACCTAAATCACTCTTTAAATCGTAACGATTTACATTCTTTTCGCTGAAAAAGTAATTAATTTTATGGACTTTTAGGAAAAAGGTGTTTCTAACGAAAGTAAAAAGAAAATGTGTATATATTACGCAAACAATATAGTTATCATATGAGTTAAATTTCTTTGGGCTTTAACGAGTAACAGGTTTTGTATTAATATTGACAGAATAAATTCTCTTTGAATTTGTTACTTACAAACCAATTTTCTTCTGAATAGTTGATTCACAAGGGAAACACATGGTTTGAATTACGCAAAATGATCACGAAGTAAATTTTAAATAAATCTCCATTTAGTTTTTCTTTCTTTCTTTCTTTCTTTTTCTTTTTATGAAAAGAATACAGTTTTTATTTATCATTTAAAATGTAGTTCCGCAAGGAACCTTCCGTGCAAGTACAGAAATACGTCAGAAAAATCTCTAAATTTCAATTGCGATCTTGCATAAAACAATATCGAATTTCCATGTTTTCGTTTAAAGTAAGCATTACGAAAATATAACAATAGCGTTTTATTTCTTACGCGAAACTTATTAACAGAGAAGCTGAACACTAACCCAAATATTTGAATTCTTTATTCGGCACCGAAATGAACGTCGAGGCGTGACGTCACCGCACATCTGCACAGGTGTGACGTTACAGTTACCTAGACACGTGACTAAGTAGACGTTATTCAATGCTGTCACAAGTTCGGATGATTTAGTTCAAGCCGAAACGATCTTCAAATTTGCTTAGATAGAGCGTTCCTGACAATTTAAACATAGATGTTACCTTAAATTTCATTTTCTCTCGTTTGCTAATCAGTTACATAAACGAAAAAAATATTACAGTAAAAATCATGCATAACTAATAATTTAAAGTATTCATGAAATTTTCAAATAATATCCAAATTGAATGGTTAGTTATAACGTTAAATAAGCAATAAAAATCTACGCAAAATTCACGACTGGTGTTTCTTTTTCCTAAGAGAACGCATTAAGTATTCGATTTAACAAAGTTAATTTCAAGAACATAGTACTGCAGAATTAGACACGGTATATAAGACTGAAAATCCTTGAACAATGTACCCTTCGTATGATAAATAGCTGCACGCCCGTAGTCGCAAAGTACATAATTTATTGTGCTAATATACATACGTACGTGTGAGGAACACGCGCGCGGCACTTACCCTCACCTTCGTACCGGATCCTTAAAAAATTAACAACTTAGACGAGAATTTGCTGGATATCTTCCTCTCTTTTTTACGTCTTTGCCACGCAACAATCTGACCTCGCCTGTTATTACTCTCTCATTCTCTCTCTCTCTCTCTCTCTCTCTCTCTCTATCCCTTTTTCTTGAACCATCGCGAATTAATTAACTTCGCTCACTTGCGCGTGCGAGGGAAATTTTTTATACGCTCAGTACCTTTATCGGATGCATCGCACGTGGTCGTATTTGAGTATTTCTCGCCATCAGGTAAGAGTCCGTGCTAGACGGAAACAGAATGTGGCAAATTCCTATTCAGAGCTTAATATCTGTACAAGGGCCGGCACGCATACACGGAAAATCTTGCAAAGTATCGTTCAGGCGCTGCAACTCTTGTTCAAGCGTAAAAGAAAACTTGCTTAACTTTTTCAAAAAACACTCGGCACTCGGCTTAGATTAAGTTAATTACCCTCATCTATCTTCATGCTCTATAGCGTTATAATCCTTTCTTCAGAATTCGGAATGTTCTCCGATAGAGTCAAAGTTAATTGCCGAGTCCTGAGCCAATTACTGTAATTTTTTAATAAATTATTTGATCGCTCGCTCGTGGGGCTAAAACAAGTTCAGCGTATCTCGCGCACTGGTTGCGCGGCTCGTAATCCCCCGTATTAATGAGATGCAAAACAGATGTCAACGTCATCTTTTTAGGTTAGTCAGATTAAATGCCGTCTTTCTCATCGTGACTTTCTGGAAATATGTCTGCTTTCGAAAAGCCGGAGATCTCGGAAAAGCATAGGCAAAAGCTAACCAGATTGGTTTGATTAGAAAGTATAAGAGAGACGGACTCGCAGTGCCAGTTTAGTGGTTGCACCTGGTAATAATACCCCTGGCCCCCCACCAAGTGGGTCGTTGCAGACCCCAAAGCCTTGTCTAGTCTTACCTCCAGTCGAGACTTATATAAGACCCCGGCTGCACACGTATCTTTCTCTGACCGGGCGCATGCACACGTGCGCCAACTTTTGCAATTCAGAGTCGCGAATGCGAAAGAGAAGATGAGCGTTGTGCAGCCATCGATGCTCGGAACGCGCGCGGCTTTGTTCTCCGCTGAATTCGCCCCTTTTGCCGTTATCCTTGGTTTCGTCGAGCCTCGAGTAAAACCACTTAGCCGTTTCTTACACGAATAAAGCGATCGAATCCAGCGTTCGCTTTGTAAGTCAATGATAGACAATTGAGAAATTATGAATTCAATCGCTCACGTTGGTCGCGCCGAGGTCGAGTGCAATTGTCTTTGAAAACGACGAATACATGGAATGGAACGAGCGACTTATAAATACCAAGTGGTTCAGAGATTCGCGAAAATACGCGAACAAAAGCATTCGCGATCGAATCTCCATTTACAAGAGCGAAATAGAAGCAAATTTATTTCAAATCCACTTGTATTACATAATTAAGATTATTCAACGCTTTCACAGGTAATTAAGAAATACGGCATTTATCGAAAGTGTCGTTTTATTTCTCCGATAAGAGTTTAGAGATATAAGAGCATATTTTTTTGTACGGTGCGACTCGTGCTCGTTAAAGTATGTTCTGCTTTGTCACTCCTTATGAGTAGCATTATTATTGAGTGCTGCAAAAAGACTGGTTACGATTATGCCTTGTTAAAAGTGTACCCGACTGAAGTAAAGTGAAACGTATGCTGGCTCAACGAAACACGGTTCATAACAAAACCCCAATAACGAAAAGATAATTCATTATAAATTGTGATAAAATTGATGGAAATCGGTAAGAACGATTAAGATTTTTCCCCTGATGCCGCGAAGGAAAAGAAAACAAGAGAGAGTAGTCCCGGCTACTCTTTTCACCATGACACGCCATGTGGGAAAGACGCGTACGGGAGAAGCAACGAAACAAAAAAAGAAGTAGACGTTCAACGACGACATTCCTCGCTGATGCTCGTACCTTTCATCTTGAATTTCAAATATCTAACGTCTCTGCATAAGAGGAAAACCCCCACTGAATCGTCGAGTTGCCAATGTGCGATATCTCCATTTATAAATAACGTAGCATGTGCACGAATTAGCTTTCTTGAAGACACTTAGAGGTAGTCCGCCCGTGGCTGCGAATGAAATGTAAAACTTAATATTTAGCCGCAATCAAGGTCTCTTGGGTGACTCGATTGAACTTTAATGACTCCTTCTGGATTTCAATGGTTTTTCACCTTCGAGGGACTATTTCTTAATTTCCCGCAAGTGAACGAGGCCTTGGCGAATCCGCGAGGACGCGCGTTGTTCGGTTTTGATGTTTCTCCTTTCGACTTTCAAAATCAGCTCGGCTCTCGCATATTAAGTGAAAACCGAGGCACCTACCTCTTCGTACAATTCTTTAATCGAGATAGACTCGAGAATTCCAATTTGGCAAAGTAATGTGTTTCGTGATTCAATCCACCAAAATTAAATGGTAGATTAATGTAATTCTTTCGTGAAAATTATTGTACGCTCGAAATCGTTCGTTGCCTGTCCGTTTAAACATCTGACGGACACGAGGCAGGGCTCATTAATAAAGCGAATACGGCGAATACGGCGAATAATTTTCAATCGCGATATATCGTCACTTTAACCAAAATTATTTTCGTCTGGATATAGAACGGAGGAAGCGTTCTATCATTTACCATGATAGAAGATCATGGTAAAATGCGGCAGAGCAATCGAGCAAAGTTTACGAAAGCAAAAGTCCATATACCGACGAAGTCTGAGCCCGTCATTAAACGTTCAAACTTCTGTCGTCGGAAAATTTCCTTCGACATAAGCAATTCTTCATTTACTTAAAATATGTAATTAAACTTGTAATAAAATACAGAGCACTTGGCCATAATTAATGGCCGCGTACTTTAATGATCAATAGGTCTTTCGGCTTGTAAAGTAAAAGCAAACGAGAAATTGTGCGCGTGGCACAAAAAAACCATGAAATTAATTGTTCAACCTGGAACCAATAATCCGACGCTGTAGAAGCAAGAAAAACGAGCCGCGATCGAAGCTTTTCGCATAAACGAAAACGATTAGGGCATCTCGCGGCAACTCGTAATGTCAGCGCATGATTCGCCGATGGCCCACGAGGCCCTCGGGTCGGAGCGAATCGAGGATTTATCGAATCGTCGGCCCATGCCGGCGACGATAAAAAAAGCAAGGATCGGTTAACTGCTCGGATTCCTGGAATTCTGCAGGTGACCGAACGCGCCTCCTCCGTAAGCGCTAGAGCGAAAGGCGGCTCCGGTCCAGCTTTAAACAGGACCGGCGCGGAGACGGGAAAAAAATGCGAAACGAAAAAGTAAACGAAAAGAACCGGCCCACGGAAACGGGACCTAGACGGACGAGCCGGCAATTCGCCTAGTTGCTCATGCGGTCCCGGCCACGTCGTGGTAGGCGTGCGCTGGATATGAAAGTGTCCGCTCTACGCACCGAGGCTGAGGGAAAGAGAAAGAAAACGACCTTGCCAACGTAGGCGCGCCGGCATCGACGGTACTACGGCCACGGCAACCTCAGGAAATCATTTCGATTTCATTCCTCGCGGGGGAATCCTGTAACAGGGTCGCCAGACTGTTACAGACTCCTTTTTCACTTTTATTTTGCTTCGCTCTTGTGGCGAACCGCCGCGACACCGTAACGGATTTCTACGAGTCCCGCAAATTTCTGGCTTCCATACTGTTACTTTCGGCGTTGCCATATGGGCGCGTACTTCGCGATATCGAGGTGCATATCGAGCACGCGAGAAGCGTCACTCGGCACTTATCGTTCTCTTGAAATCCATCGTAAGAATGAATTCTGGTTTTGGAAATTATTAGATCGTATCGTAGCATTAGCCTCCAACGCGACGATTGCTTAAACATATTTCATATTGATAAAGTCACCAAAAGAGATTACATAAGTTCAGAATTTGAGAAAGAATTTTTATTGCGATCTATCGGTGATGTTGAAAGAATTATTATTATTGAATTATTATGCGTTATTGCGAAATCAGTGGTACGGGAGACTGAATCTTCTGCAATTTGTATATTCGAAGTAAACTTGTAATAAGCCACATTTAGTTGCTCAGGCCAATTAAATGGATTTTTAATGTTTCATGTAATGGCTTTATTTACCAATGTTCTTATATTTTTCATCGTGGATGTTGCAGGTGCAACCAAGCCAACAAACCCGTTTTCTACGTGTAAAAATTAAGAAAGCATCTTTCATACAAATTTTATATAACATCGATTCGAATTATTATTTAATCTCATGACTCTTCAAGTATAAAGTAAGCGAAATCCTTATTTAGGATAAAAAGCGTATCGACGGTATAAATATTCTTAATTATTAATAATCGACTTATCAACGATGCCTCCTATTAGTATACACACGCACATTGTGAAAAAACGATCTATCCTTCTTCCTGGCGTTCAAAACAAGAAATGCATCAGGAAGCACAGAAGCGAAAAAACAAAGCAAAAATGTGTCCTTGAAAGAGTCTAGCACGAGGCTCTTACATGTGCACACGAAAGGCTAATGCATACAATTTAAGATTTTCTGTAGCAAATTTCGAAATCCTATTACATAAATCTCAAGCAAAAATCCTTCTCTATCAGTTCCATCTAATTTGTTCGAGCGTTGCATTATATTAAACTCGCTTCGAAGCCGGATTAACGCACTGCTCTATTCATCTTCCTTTAACTTCGAAATCCGCACCGAAATACGAATCAAGCCAAAATGACAAACACGATTCTGGGAACACGGAAACGCTCGGAATAAGTTTATCCTCGATCGCTGCTCAACCGCGTGTCTTTCCCATTGTAATGTTCCACATAAAATGGCGCCTAACAAGAACTGCCGTGTACTTTACGCACCACGCGCATGCACATAAGAGAGAGTGCGTTTTTAACGCAGGCAGCAGTCAATACAATGCTCATTGAAATATTCTCACCTCGATAACGTGCCATTTTCCAATCTATCAATCAAACTCGCGGTTGGATTGTTTATCTTTGCGTTAAACAGCCGCAGATTTAATTGACGAGGCAATGCGAATATTCTCTTTTCGACACGAGGTTCCTTGCGAAAGCATTTGTCGCTTTATAGACGCATTGCTATAAAAAGATATTTATTAGGGATTTCTCTTAATCGTTTCCTACAAAATACGAGGCCATTGTTTGTTCATTGGAGTTTAAGAGATCCTTATCTCAAAACTGATAATTCTAGTTTTACTATTTCGTGACAGCGACTTGTCCGTAGTTTATGCTTTCACTTGTTTCTGAAATAGAAAATCACGTGTACAGTATCAGTGAAAGACACAACGAAATGAGAAAATTATGGAATTAACAACTTTTAAGCTTTATTACAAATTTCTCTGACTGACTAATATCGGAGATTGCAACATTATTTTCATTTTCCTTCCGCAACATGTGCTTTTCTACCGTTCACCGTCCGTTCTGTCGATCTCGCTCTCATGAATGCTATCGAATGACTTCCTCAAATATAAATACAATGTAAAACCGAGACCTGTAATAATTTGTTATTACAATCGAGTAATACAAATATTCTTTAGGTTTCATCTAAAAAATTGGAGTGTCCACGCGGAGTAATCAAGATGTGTAAGGTTTTACGTGAAAACCCACTGTAATTCGTTGTAAATGCTGCAATTTTTGTTTGGGCTTGTAAAGTTAGCCTCTAATGCGACGCTTCAAGTGTACATCAAGTTTAAAAATAAAACCACAGTCCTGCGAACACGCAAGAAAAATGAAGCAAACAACGAGTCACGCAACCTGATCTCCCATCTGTGTAACTTTGTATCCGAGTCTTTCATTATTTACGAATTCGACGAAGCTAAAATAAGTTATAGTTCATGGACGCGCACGCGTTACCTTAGCAAGACCGTCAACCGAAAAATATTCAAAGGCGTGGCGCACGGAATGCTGAAATCACTGGGCTCTATACGAATTGAGTTTTTATGCACACAGGCGCGCGCGCGCGCACACACACACACACACACACACACATATTTGTACCATAAAAGGTTCCAACGCACACGTGTAAGCGCGATCACACGTAAACACGTGATCGCGCGGTTATCGGGTTTCGGCACACGGGGAAATGCGAAAATAATCTGTCGGGAGTAATCAGTAACAACAGCTGCTCCAAGATAATTGAAAATGGGAGAAATGCGATTCCTCTGGCGCTACTTTTTAATGTGCACAATAATAACGATTTGTTGATTTTAATACGTGTAAGTGGTTGGTTTGAAAATAAAATCGCGGTAGAAAGGTCGTATTTTCGGGAATTTTCAACGGGATTATATAATACGAATCGGTATGTAAATATTTTAGAAATTAATCCCGAAACTCGTTATATGCCCGCAAAGATATCCAATACAGAAGTACTGCAGAGACTGTACAATTACCTGTCTAAAGAAAAATACGATCGTGTCTAAGGTTAAATAAATTAAGTAATTTTGTGACTTACATAATATTGGCTGGTGAATACGTAACGTGTGAAATCAAACACGATCGACGTTAACATCATGCATTTGAATTTTCAACGAATTTTATTATAAAACCCAAGCTGATATTCAACTTTTTTATTTCATGCCATTTATAACTCAGTGGCTATATTTGTTCCTTATATTATACGGAACACCGAAGCGTTACCACTACCGATTTGATTTCCCGAAAGATTGCTTTCAGTTTTTGATTTACCTCGGCTTAACGTCTGCGCGTTGAAATTGAAAAAAGGATCACGAAATTTTGTGGGACGTTGCGCAATGGGAACGCGGACAGTCGTTGAGGGAATGTGGACGATCTTGTGCGAGCACCGGACGTTTCACGAGAGGGTTGTTCTTGTTCTCGTCGCTACTTGAGACTCTATCCCGAATGGGCGCTTATCGCTCTTTCTTCTTTCCTCGCTCGCAACTCCACTGGGCTTTAAGGAACCGAGGTTAGTTTCGAAAGATGCCGGCTCTTCGGGGCCGCAAATCTTAATTGCAAATAATCGTCAATCTTGTTGAGGTGAGTTTCGATGCTCGCAGCCGAAGAATCCGTATGTGCGTTACGTATATATACTAAGCGATTATGCACCTTGTCTGCGCACGTAAAATGCACGTTTGATATCTTTACATTTCTTTCATTCTTTTTTTCCTTTTACTACTGGACGATAAAAATTGGTTTAGCTGCTGGTTTTTAGGAACGACTAAACCGGTCTTTGGTTATCGATGTAACTGACACGTTATACATTGAATGCAAGTGCTTTTTGCGCGATTATTTTATTTTATTTCAACGAAATCTTGAACGCGAGTAGAAATCTTTGTGGAAATCTTAATGTCTAGCATTACGAAAACACGATTGTGTAAACAAGAAAAAGGAAAACTAGCAACAACGAAAATATTTCGAGGGATTTCGTGTCGGAATTAATAACATCGATGAGCAGGAAAAAGTGAAATTGTGCAATAGGGTAAATTAAGCAGCGATAAGTGACCGAATCGAAAAAGCCTTAAGAAATAGAACATTTTACATTTCCAGAAGCGTAATAAAGAATCATCAGCTGATAAAATTAATTCATATACTATGACGAAAGGTACGCTTAGAGCGTAAAAATCTGTGCGTTTTTCAACTTTATACCGACAACAGCCGGACTTACACAACCCATAAAAATGGAACAAAGATGCATTCAATTAAAAATGTAAGTCATCGAGTCCCGGCTCCATAAATTAACGGGGGAAATGGCTGCTGAACTTTTCATAATGTCAGCACGGAGGGCGTATAATGGCGGTCGCAGTAGCGGGACATTAGCGACGTACGTATGACCGAGCAACCGATCGCGCCAATCGGACATTAGCGCTATACGTACATAAGTGAAAGTGTCGTTGGTACGTTCGTTCGCCAGCTCGTGCATTACACACGCGTGCAGGTAGACGGCAGGAGCGCTTAGAAAAGCACGTCAATACCTTCGGCACTCGCGCTACTCGCCGCTCTCGCCTCCTTATACGAGCATTCCGTACGCGACGCTCGAATTACTTCTGAGACGCTTTTTCGCTCCCGAGGTCGCAGGAAGCAATGGACAGCCCTCGCTCCACCTAAGCAAGAGGGGCGAAAAAAGCCTGATTGCGCGGGCGTGCAGTCAACGCTCTCGTAAATTCTTTTCCTTGAGAAACGAAGAGGATAGAGGGTAAACACGGCCGTTGCAGTCTCGCGCGCCCCACGGCATTTTCGATTTTATGCGCGTGGATTATGGATGCCGAGTGCCATCCGAGTCCTTCCCCGTGCGTCAATCAAATTCTGCCGGTGTCGGCTTCATCGGCTCAGCGATGGGATCCGCTTTCCAACCTCTTTGTGCCCATCGAGTGCATCGACGGAAAACAGGACGGCACGAAATTATTATTTATGAATACAGTAATACTCGGGGGTTCTTAATGTCCCAGTGTCTGGTCCCTGATAAAAATCAGGGTTATCCATAAACAGAAGTTACTTGTCACAGTTACGTGTACCTTCAGTAAATGGCGCTATCCATCAAGCATAAATAAAATGACACTTTAAGGAACAATATACGCGTACGAAACGCATAAATGCGCAAACTTTCTTTCCTCGTTCCGTTGGCAGCGGATGGTACTAAGTCACTAAAAAATGGCTGCTCTATATTACATATCGATTTCTACAGATTTCTTTTACTTAATTATGCTGAAAAGTTACTCCGAAAGAAATATTAAAAGCCACTCGGTAATCGCGACCGTTATTCATTCACCGCGTTCGCCCAATTCAAATATAAACTTCCCGGGACAACGGCTCTGATTCTTGCAGTTGAGCGTAAGTGCCCACCTTTCCCGCGCGCTCCGACCATATTAGTGCGAAAGGAAAAAAAAGTGCGCAGCTTCTTACGCAATGCGAGCAGGACTCGAGTCATAATCCGCCGCGACTCCCGACGCGATCTCCGACGCGATCTCCGACGCGATCTCCGACGCCTACCTCGCGCGACGCGGACAACGACGAGGCGTTCGCAGAGGAGAGAAATGCCGAGGAGACCTACTTCCCTTGGTGTGGCTCGTAAGCTCTCAAGGTGAAAGTGTAACGCGCCCGTGGCCGAAATATTATAACTTTCTTTCAGACGGCGGTTCGCGCGCTTCATCGTGTCCGACGTTACGAGCTCCGAGATGCAGGTGCACTGGCCCTCGCCCACCGCGTCACAGATGACGCGAGTCTTTCTTGCGGACTCCGCGGTAGAAGTTGATCCGCTTGTTTCTTATTAATTTTTTCCTGTTGGGGATTACACGGGCAACGCGTCAGAGCCTTTCCTGGATTTCGCTCGCTCGATTGGCGATTGCGAGCCTCGGTTCTTTTCCTCTAAAGAATGTCTGGCACGTTGCTCAAGCTGCGGACAACAATATACGCAAGTGCTAAATCGCCTCTTTTATAAATCAATCTATTGTGGATTTATTATTTCTATTAAACTCGCTATTAAAATCGCAATTTTTATGCCGAGCCATGAAGTGAGTTAATTCTCCGCTGAATGTCAAGAGCGCCAATCCCTCTTATTTTTCTCCACATATCGGACATCCTTCTAAACTATCATTCGTATTACAAAGCGTGCATAGCCTTGACCATAATAGTGGTGAATAATGGCCTTCATATATACATAACTTTCGACTAAAAATGCTACTTAATAAAGGTAAAGAATATTCACTCCGAGAACTTTGAAATCCATTACGGGCATTCTATTTTGCGCCGAGATAAGAATTTTAAAGAATGCCCTACACAGAAACGACATTAGGAATATCGCGAAAAACGTTGTTATACGTGTGAGGTGCATATAAGTGGACGGCTTAAGTGGGCCTGGATCTCGGAATCGCATCGAAAACCGTTTATCATACACGTAACTGAAATCACGTTCTTCTCAATGGAATTATTGAATAAATTGAGAAGTACTAGGTCTATCTCCTTTTACATCGATGTGGACACAGTGGGCGTAAATAAATCTTTCATGAGTTTCGGATTTTTCATTTATCTAAATGTTATCGGCTATTCATATCCTGAAATAGCAAGGATTATTACAACACTGCATTCAATGGTACTAATCAATTGTAAATTTTACAAGAGGTTTATGCAAAAACTTGTAATCACTTTTTTAAGGAATGAATGTCATGTTCGAAAATGTTATTTTCACAAAATGCTTATCAGTATTATGAAATTTAAATAAATTTTATGTACACTTCAATTATTAATGGTCAGCTTTATAGATAATTGTTCAGTATGGGTTACGCGTTCGTGCGGCTTTTTACAACATGAGAAATAATTTTACTTTTACTCGTAATATTCGGTATGAAAAGAGGCACGATTGAAGTGTGTGGCAATACCTAAAAGATTCATGACACAATTAAGAAATTACGCTTAAACGTTCGCCAACGAATGACTTTTAAACGTCGTTGTTTGATCTCCTGCATTAAAACGTAACGTGTAACAACTGCTCGCGTTGAGGCAAGAGCTCGCTTCAAATAAGTCAAGTGTCAAGGTTGTTCTTTTTCACATTGTTACCTCAACCAACCATAAATTTCTTTCTCCAATACTATGTATCATACTTAAGGGAACGGGTAAGAATTCTCTCTAGTGGAAATTATACAACAAATCTGAGAAGCTTGACAAAGCTCGGTTATTAATTCAAAATTCTTCGAGATAAATGCAAAAGTCATTTTCAGATTCTCGTTGGGACATTAAATGCGCGAATTCCTCCTCGTGCTCAACTATGACGTACATTTGAAAGAAAAGAAAACGAAAATCATAACCAAAGGAGAAGAAAAACGGGGGAAAAGCCCCGACCAGCTTAGTCGCCCATATTTTCGAAATAAATTCTCAACTCAAGCTGAGTTAAAACTTGGCCGCGACTAATACCTCGTCGCAGGCTGTAATTTGGCACGCAATTCAGTTACAAAATCACGAGACCAGAAACGGCCGCACTTTCCCATCCTCCGACCGTTTTATCAGCTTCTCCGTCAGTTTTATAGCGCCGCGCATACAATATTGTGCATAAATAAGAATCCCGAGTTTCCGTCGTGGAAGAGGAAAAAAAGTGGCGCACACTCGACGTAAAGTGGCACCCAGGCGAAGCGGTCGTGGTTGTAAAAGAGTACTTACGGGGACGTAAGACGAACACTCCATGTACGCGAACGCCGTTGGAGACGGTACGAGCGGCCGGATGGGGACGCCGAGTATCCCGGTTGTTTACCCGCGCAGAATTCTGACGCTCGCGCAAACGGACGCACCGGTACTGGTTGGCCTCGCGGGTGCCAAGAGGGAAGGGGAGTGCGCGATATCAACCTCGCGGTGTACCGTATCCCATTGTTCCGGGTCGCGCACTCGTGTCGATGCTACGATCCTTGTGTTTTTTCGTCCTCGGTCTGGGCCGCATTTTTGACTGCCGGTGTGCGCATAATTGCTGCCTTCATCGATTTCCTCGGCGCTAGTTACGCACAGCCGCGTATACTGTTTTCGAGAGATCGAAAACGACCCGCCTGGAAATGACGATAAGATGCACGAGTCCTGCCGAGCCTGTGCAACGTCAATTTCTTTTCACGCGAGTATCTCAATCGAGCGCACCGAGACTTTGGCTGGTCTGCGCCTCTCCGAGCCTCGATTCTGCCGACCGATCGTGACGCCTCGCACTGCAACGAGCGAATCAAGAATCACCCGAGCTCCTTAATTTGACGTCTCGTCGATAATACTCAGCCAACTTGCTACACCAACTTGCTTCACCAACTTGCTAACCAACCAAGAGACGCGACTTTCTCAACCCTGCTTTCTTTCTTGCTCGGTCGTGCGATTGTTCGTTTTCAAGGATACTTTGCACGACGACAGCGAACACTTTCGAGCGGTCGAAAAGTTTTTCGCTCCTCTCGCTTGCATCCGACAGCCTGAAACAGTCTTAAATCTGCGTGTAACGTCTCACTCTCGCGTTCCAAGTAGCCTTTGTATGCATAACCAGACGTTGGGCAATTCAAGCAAACCAGCGATTCGGCTCAAAATTTCGCACCTCGGAAGCGACCGCTGAAATTATTTATCGAACGTCTGCTGTTGTAACAGCGATAGGCGACGATGTTCACCGCGGTGAGCGTTTATCTACCGACAGGCGAAAATGTCGGGCCCGCATTTCCAGCTTTGTCTCTCTAGTATCACCGAGCCCGGGTCAATCTAGAGCGCAGCCACGTTTATTCATTGTTATCCCCGATAACGACTTCGCTTCTCTGTAACGAGACAAGCCTTTTGTGCAATACGCGCTCGTACGCGAATGAACGCGCCTAATGGCCTGCCTCTTCTTGGTGTACACGGTGCACGCCTGTGTGCGAGCCGCGTAGACACGTGTGTATGTCGTGCATCGACATGGTCGCCACCGACTATCGCGCAAACGATAATGCGCGCGAGATCGCTTCGGCGTGCATGGCGCGCGATTAGGTACGCGACCGAGGAGACGAGAAAACTCTCGCGAATTTGGCAGTATCACCAATGCGAATTCGCCAATGTTCTAAATTACTTTGGCTGGAGGGAAGCGTCGCGCGCGAGCCGCGAGCGTTAAATCAACGCTCGGGTGATCGACTTGGTATAACTCATTGCGCTCATTCGGATAATTCTAAGCCGGAAATTCAATACGACGTATATTCCAAGCAGTGGTATCGCATTCGTACTTTCGTTCATTTATCTCGTTTCATTCACCAATTACTATTACATTTAACCAATAGTATTCTATTTCCTTGATGAAATTATTAGTATTCGTAGTTCGAAAACGACAAATTTTTAGCCAATCGAACGCAGCAATTGCATTACGTTTAAGTTACTGCACTCCAAGCTTCTGGAATAATAAGCTGGTATTGTTTCCTTACCGATCCAGGGTCTCGCTCGTCGTACTCCGTAAAAGAAGTCGAAGTTAAACGGTGAAGTAACTACGTGCACGTCGGTGAAAGTTCATTCGATTCAGAGATGAGCTCCGTGTAATAGTATGCATCCGTGTGGTGGCGCGCGACTCGGCCGCTATTAAACCGAGCGCATCTTCGTAGTCTCGCGCACTTGTGTTATAGCTTTGCTAATTACAGCAGCTCGGCATGATTTTGCAAAAGTCAGCGTGGCCGATACCACGTAGGTGTACGGTTGGCGATTCAGGCTTATTTTGCACTCGGATCTTGGCCACTCCTCCGCTCGTTGGCTTTTTTCGCTCGTCTTTCTCGCCGTCTCGATAAATGCCTATCAATGAGGGAATTCGCCTCAACAATGACAGTCTCGCGTGCGAACGATGTTGCATACGCGACACTTGCGCAACTCGCTGATGAACTTACGGTAGCGCGAAAGAAACTTGGTCGACTACCGTTCGATTGTTTCCTTGGTTATTGCTTCGAAAAGACACAAATTACTTGCTCTTTTGTGACTGAATTTGCTCGGCGAGAACATTTCGCTTTTTTTTTCGTTTACAATCTTAGCGCGAATTGCCGATTTGCTAAGTAATTGTGTAGAGAAATTAAATTATGCATAGAACTAATTTTTTAACAAGATAATTGGCGATAACTCGTTTTTAATGTCGCAAGTGATTTCGTTAATGCAATAACAGTAATAAATAGACGACATTATTAATAGAAAGGCTAAGATTAACTGGAGACCAGAGTTCGCGTTAATAAGTGTTGTTAGCCTGCAACGTTACAATGCAACGGTTCTGCGTTTAGGATGAATTTGATGATATTATGATTGTCGCGAGCTGATTCATCAAATGGCAATTCGAATTATTCGATTGTAAGAAAAGTGCGATGTTAGTAATTTGATTGGGAAGAAAATGCCGTACGAGAACAAAGTAAAAGCAGACTAGAGTTGAGTGAAATATTCTCATTTCTTATGTGCAACCTTTTGTCTCCTAATTTCAATGCGACATCCCGGAAAATAACATAAATAACAGATCGAAGCACTGTGAAAAGGAGCGTTAGTATCCAAGTAAAAGTGATCCTTCTTAATGGAAACAGTCTCGTGTGTCGGCGTTATAACGCGAATAAAAAAAGGTTGATACACACTCGTAAATTAATTGTACTAACGATACGGTTAGCGGAGGCTGTTCGAGAAAGGGGAATGCAGGCCGTAAAGAGTTTTGATCGAAAGCGAGTGAGAGGAAAGCAACAGAGTCGGGAGCTTTCGCCGACGCGTTTGCCGGCCTCGAGTTCCCGATTTCTTCGCGAGAGTCGCGCATCCCGGGTAACTGGTATCGCCATAACCGATGTGTCCCGATTCACCGGCTGACGCGCGATCAAGGTTGAAGGCAAGAGTCGCTGAAGTTCCGTACCAGCGTCGCTCCTGGGACGAGGAGGCGATGTCGAAAGGAAAATTAAAAGTACCGCTAGATCGGACGCAATGCTTCGTGAAAATTGCAGAAGCACTGGATAATTTAGCAAGCTCGGTGACACGTGGGAAATTAAAGTGAATCCGGGACAGCGCATTCATTGTCTTTTGGATTCGAATGCGATCTGTTTGTGGATTTTCGTGGAATGGAGCCTCTTAAAAGTAATCCAATTCCTCGGGGTGATTATAAGGATTCTACCGTAATTTTCATTGTGGCTTTGCATAGTGGGAAAGAGGAGAGGGAGAGCTCTCGGTTCTATTCTACGCCTCCTATACCTTGATGCTTCTATAAAAGTTTGTTTTTTTTTTTTAAGATCGTTAAGGAGTTTCAGTGGTGTTCTCGTTCCTTGTAAATTTATAGTCCACGCCGTTCAATTCTTTAAACGGGACGGCAGTTAGTTTCGTTTATAAATCCATGGCTATCGAATGGAAAATGACGTAAAATCATTATAAGGTAATGGGTTAGGAATTTACAGTTAACGACTGTAAATTTTAGAATTTTTGTACTTTTATATCTGTATTTATAAATTTATCGCGTACTTTTAAATATTTCTGAATTTCAATATTTTTACCACTAATGTTCAAGATTATATAGAGAAAATATTGTTATGCAAAAGATTTTAACTTTTTTCAATTTCTAGATTACAAATTTTCAAGTATTTTATACAACCGTACGTTAAATACAACACTAAATCCTTAACCACGCAAAGGATTAGCTATCCCACTTGATGCGAAATACTTCAAAATACTCGAACGTACTTAACATCCTCCGAATGATACACCTACGTTAAAAAAAATACATTCGAAACATTTCTCTTAGTTACATGTTACTTTTTCTTTTTGTGCTTTGACTTCTCTTTTTAGTTATGTTATCCCGATGCACGAGGAATGATAAATGTATTTTAGCCGCTTGTCGATATTTTTGCTAGTCGAATCAAAAGAAAAAAAACCTCAACTCAACATCGGTCTTGGAAGACGTGCAAGAAAAGATAACTCACCGTGAGTCTCCTTAATTAAAAGACGCAATTTGCATGGTTAGTAAAAAAATTGCTAAATTCTCGATATGCAATTCCATCAATTTCTACACATTTTACTCTCGCTGGACTTTCAGTTACTCGGAGTTGACAAATCGACAGTCGGTTACCAGGCATTCAAATCACCACAAAGGCAATTTTTACGAAGACGCGTATTGGTTAACAAACGCTAACAGTTCCGAATCATTAAATATAAGGAGGGTTTCACGATGAATAGTTATGGAACTACAATAAGGAAATTATCAAAATTTTCATACAGCAGAAACACATCTTTGAATGCGCAACGAAAAAAAAAAGAAATATTTAATCAACATCATTAGAAATTTAAATACTAAAACATCGTAATGAAGCGCAAATCTAATGCGATCTTGTTGAAATGAACTCCGCTCTCAAAAGTCTTGATAATCGTGAACTTTAACGAGGTGGATGTAATAGACTTACACTGTAGGAAGTTATTTCGTACGACTAATGAAGAGGCGACGAACGGTGGCTCAGGACCACGAAAAAAGACCACAAAAACCCCAATGGGAAAGAAACCACTCGCTGACGTAACACTCGTATGAGAGTCTTCATTAATGAAATTAACGAAACACTTGGTTTAGTGAATACAGTTTTGCTCGCTATCTACATCCCAATCGAGATTTATAATATTATTTTTAAAAATCTATCAAACAATCACTTATCTTTTATTCCATGCTCCAAACGAAAGCAACATTTCTTCAAAACAGCAATTAAAATGTTTTCTAGAATTTTTGCTTCTCTTCGCGGTATGGTGTAGGCCGCTCAAAATATGCTACAGTCGCACTTCATTATACGAATAGATCAATGTATTCATAGCAGAAGGTACGCGTTAAATAGAAATGACATCATCCAATATGTTGCCTAGTTATTACAGCGAAGTTTAAGATTCGATCGGTTCGCGTCGACGAGTGCTCGATTTATAATAGCAAATCCTAAGAGACGGAATGGAATCGTTGGTTTTTATTATTGAATATTACTGTAATTGTGGGTCGATCGAGGAATCGGGTAGAGAACATTAACTGCATGCGCATTGAACTCGTGTCTGACATGCTGCACTATTCACACACACACACACACACACACACACACGCACGCACACGCACACACGCACACACACACACATATATATACAGACATATGTGATTATAAGTAATATTGTTTCACTTTGCATGCGCTATAAGTAACTGCAAACAATGAAAATGGGAAAAAAAACCTATTCGCCAGAGCTGTCATGCATGAAAAAATGAGAAAATCTGGCATGCATTTTAAATGAGATGTGGAGAGCGATAGGATTAAAAATAAAGGAATAAGATTACAAAGGGAACACGGCTCACTTTATGCAGTCATCGAGTAGGTGGATGATATTACAGCAACCTCTATAACTACGCGTATGGAGATCGAAAGCGATACGTCAGTCGAAAATTTCTTCCTCGAAGGTCGCTCGAACGAGGCGGAACCCCGACTTTTTCATCACGATCGTATTTCGACCGATTTCGACCGATTTTCATTTACAGACACCGTGTCTCCCGCTTCTCCTCCGTTCCACCTTTCCTCCACTTTCGCGGAACGCGCCATTATTCTTTGATTCGAAGCAGCCGAAAAAGTGGTTCCAACCATCGGCTAATTGCGGAAACAACGGAGGCTCTGTATGTATTTCGGGAGAGCGAGAAAAAAGAAACGGTCGGATCGGCCGAAGGTTTCTCTTAATGGGCTTGCGCTCCAAGAGCGGAAGCGACGACGGTTGGCCATCCGCCAGCTAACAGCACGCGTCCGATAAATATCGTACCTTCCAACGGTTCGGCGAATCGACCTTTCCTCCCCGTCCGCGAACACCGAAGCGTTACCTCGAGGTTTGCTGCTTGTCAGGATTCAGTGGTCGGCCTCGGCCATATCCCTTGTCCTTCCAGCGAGATACTCGGGGCCGGTGCACCGGTGCGACGCCCAAGTGAGAGGCGCTCTCGCCCCCCGGGGGCCTGCAGTGCTGCCCTACTCGATTCTCGGCTGCTCGACGGGGGCTGCGGACGTCGCGGTTGTTCGGTGTGCGCTACCTAATAACCGTTGATGCCGGGTAGGTGCGCTGGACGAAGCGTGGCGCGCTCGACTGTCGCTGCCAACTTCTTCCCTCGCGCGGTGGACGCGTACGTTTGGGGCCCTCGACTCTCTCGGTCGGTCGCCGGGCGAAGGACCTGCGGGGCCTTGGCGCCTGCGCACCGCACCACGGGGGTGCGTGGAGAGGGAAGAGAGGCCGTGCGCTCCTCGTCGTCTCTCGCCTCTCCCCCGCCGCGACGCAACCGTGTAAAGTAAGTATTACCTGTTGCCGCCTCGGCTCACCTGCGCTCTTCTCAGGTGGCAGCACCACTCGCCTTTTACGCGAACGCGTACCTGCTCGGTTTCGACCGCTCCAGGTTGTTGAGGATGGGACTCCTACGCGAGGCCCCGATTCTTAAGCTCCCTCGCGTTTTCGACTCTCCTTTTTTACAGCGTGAGGCATCCACTACCTGGAGTGGCCGCTCGTAGCAATGCACTCCCGATCGGATATTAATATTTCACGATGTGAAAGCAGGAGTGGGCTCGATCGACGAGAGGAACGCTGCGAATGCAGTCTATGTGAAATATTTGTGCATCGTACAGCACATCGGTTTTAGCAGCTAGAAATCCAGATTTCGATGATCTAATCGAGTTCATTCTATTAACTCGTACAGTCTTTTATCACTTTAAACACGCTCTTGCTCACCTTATATGCCTTAGTTGAAATAATCATTTTATCATTGTACTCTTTCTCCCTAACAATTTGTCGCTTATCGATTTTTCTCACGTGCGTTTCATAGAAGATAATGAAATAAAATGATCACTCACTCGTTCTACTAATATTTTAGAAAATTGATGGACATTGCGCGGGAAGTCTCATCATTTTCTTTTCAATTTTCTTGTTATTACGTTTTCTAATTCAAGGTGAAATAATTTTCCGATAACGATATATCTTGAGCTTCTTTTACGAAAACGTTTATTTCTCCAATCTTTACGTATATTTAAATGTCGTATAATGTGCTATAATCCGAGAAATACCTTTCAACGTATTCAAGCGCCTAATTAATTAAAATTAAAACCTAATATTAAATCTATCATCATCGATCTTCGGATAACTATCGTGGAGGAAAACTACAAGATTGTTATTACTATATGGCATGCTAAAAGAAGTTAATTGCGCATACAAGACTTTGGACATAACAAATTGTAGAATATTCTTTAATTAGAACAGTAATCAATTACAAGCTTGAGTACACGAAAATAGATTAAAATAATTATTTGAACCTTTAATGATTAAGTTCTAACGAATAAGATACTGTCAGTTAACAAAATGATATTGCAGAATTTGTCTTATCGACATAAAAAATATATTAAGAGAAGAGTGTTCACATTTCAATAACAGTGCGTAAAAATAATTTTCAATACAAGTAATAATTTGTAATCTGTATGACGATATATTAACGCTATTCCTTCTATTTATTTTTTCACCTTCAGCTGTATTGCTCATAATTTTTTAGTACCTAATGCTCTAAAATATGTTAATATAAATATTATTCTACGATACTTAATATTTTTATATTTGCGAATGCAATATTTTCTTGGCGGTGATATTTTAGGATTTACATAAATCCATAGATTTATCATTATTTTGCTATAGATGGTAATTTTAATAAAGGGTCTCTCTGTAATATTCTAATAAAAAATATACAGTTTTTAAAATTATTTGATCGAGTTGTCATCGTTTTTCAGCTTTCGTTGGACAATAATTTTATAAATAGTAAAAATTTCGTTGAAAAATTGTAATTTAGTTTATCAGACGAGTTCAAAACTTTTAAAACTTGAGAGAATAAATACTTCGATATAAATACTTGTAATATTATGTATTTTTTATACTGACAAATATACGACAAGTTTAAATTGGATGGCTTCTAATTTAATTCGTAAACGAAAATGAAAAACATCAGTTTGTAATAAAATGACATCTTGTTTAGCTATTAATTTTATTTCTAAGAATTCGCTATCAGTAAAGGACATTTTTCATTGTACTGCACGATAAATATAACGTTTTTAAACATTTAAATAAACGTTAAATAAACATTTAACATTTCTGGGGATTATTAGAATTACACATTTTATTAGAATTACACGTACTCAAGCATAGACATCAAAATATTTATCGAGGATTTATGCTTTATTGAAAAGTCAAATATTATAAGCTATTTAAATACGACGTAAATTTCTGTATTTAACTCTCATACATTATCGCAAATAAATAGGTCCGAAGTATGCGTATCCAATTTCGACGTGAAAAAAATTCATCATACGAAAAAACTAATCTAAAATTACAATTTATTTGTATTTAAAAGAAAAACATTTATTTCTGCTTCTTGAAGGTCGCCCATAAAAATTTCATTATCAGAGTTACTCAATTATACATAGAGGAAGTACACAATAATTTGAACAAAATACGAAAAAAAAGAAATAAATCTTAAAATATTTAAAAACTTCAGCTCCCTCCTATAAAACAGATAAATACGACGGCAGTAAACGAATATGAGAAAAACTAAAGCGAAATGAAAATCAATCACGGGAATCAACGTTAATCGATTTAGTAGACTTACAACGAGAATAAAGAGTAAATATTCTTTTATAATAGGAATCACGTATCGTACCAGTTACGTCACCGCTCTCTTATTATTAACAATTTCACTTATATCAGAAATCCATTGAACTTATCGAATTGACAATCGAACGAAACGAAAAGCTGTTGAATCCTTTGCGCGTATCACGCGATGATGTTGAAATTCGAAGGTTGGACGAGGGCCGGGCCTCATACAATGCAATACAATCTGTCGTAGCGCCCGTCGTCGGGACCTTGAACAGGTAGTTCGGCTCGCCGGCAAGATGACATAATGATTTGACGGAATAAAAATGAAATTACACCCATTTTTACTGTCTTAAACGTGAGTAGAAGCGAGGGTACCGTAGCGTCTTGGGAATGTATTGTATCGCCCTCGCTAATTACAAATGTTTAGATGAGTCGTAAAAAAGGAGCAGTGGAAGTGCGTGCACCGAGAGTGCACGCATGTTGCTCGGTATTGCTGGCTTCGTTATGGAATTTTCAATCGGGTCGTTACCGGTGGCGGCACGGCGGGTCGGAAAGGGAGAGGGAGCTGAAGAGAGAAAAAGAAGAGAACGAGAGTTCATAAGCAGGTCGACGCGCCCGACATTGTAGCTGCACCCAACTCACACTCGCTTTACTTTACCTTTTATTTTTGTTTTCCAAGTGTCCAAAGAGCGCAAGCGAGAGAGAAAGCCCTATAATGGTGGTACATTCACGTGCGTTGCGGTGCAGTTTATCGCGAGTTTAAGGCTCCTTCTTTATCCTCCCTCCTGCTTTCATCTTCACCTTCTTTTTTTCTCTCTCACGGTTATCACGAAATGCGTCAACGTGCATTTTCACTCGCATCTCATCTTCGAATATCCTACAAAGAAATTTACCAATAATGGCTTTCACGGGCACAAATAAATAGGCGCAAACAAGAGGCTTTTTATTTCGTCTCTATAGACCTTTTCAAAGCACAAAATACTTAGTACATGCTTCCTGATCCGCTTTTATTTCATAATTTAATTTAATTCAAGTTGCCGCCACTCGCTTTTTTAGCATTATGTAAAGTACCATTTGCTTTTAACTTTATTGTTAAAAAACTATAACGATAATTTGTGCTTGAGCGAAAATGTAACTTTCCTTCGGATACTTAAGTCAATAAATTTTTATTGATGTTCACAAAACAGCCTAATGAATCAATTACAGCTATGTCGAAGTACTTACAAAAAGTATAATACATAAGCTTAATTTATGATGCATGCAGGTATAAAAACTTATTTATAGCGATAAATGAAGTGTTAAGATTTTATTGTAAGAAGTTAGTAAAGTAGTTGGAAAACGAGGGACAATCCTTTAGGATAACGAAGAGTCGAGAAAAGCTTGTATATTAAGTATGTACTATATCGTTAAAATATAAAAGACGTTCAGAGTGAAGTAAATGCTATGCCCGTGTAAAAATAAATCAAGCGTTGGATAATAAGCGATTGAAGACATTTCACAGAAATCCAACGCGTGAAATCCAATGGCGCAATTCCATCGCGCGTACGGCATAAGCAGCTAACAACTCGTCCTCGAGTCCTTGCAATTAAGTAAAGAATGTTAACATCGGCCTAATAAACGAGCAAGTCCAGCATATCCCCTGGACTCGGATCAAACTCCTTTGGCACGACTAATGCACCGTCGCGGGCGGGATAAGAGGGGACGAACGCATTGTAATATCAGAGTTCGGTACACGCGTAACTATTGCGCGACAATAGCCTAATCGTATGTAGTAGCTCGCGTCGAGTAACGTACGGCGCGGACGCGAGAGACAACCGTGTAATTAAATAAAATAGTCTATACTTGCAACGCGCCCCGCTGGCAGAAAAACGTTTCCTATCGCTCGCTCGCAGCGGCTCTTTTAACAATAATTGTCCCGGCCGTAGCATGCGCTGCTGCACGAGTGCGTGTGCCCTTTTAAACGAGAGTCCCATATGTACAATGTGAACTATTGAAGCCAATTATCTTTTCTCGGGAAAAATTTTCGCCCGGCTCGAGGCAGTAGCCCCTTCGTCGCTTGTGGTGGAAGAGGCTGCGCGAACAAAGAAACAAAATTATTAATGACGCGGCGGGGCGGGGCGGGGGGGGGGGAGAAATCGAGGGCTCGTTCAAATACATCGCACTCCGAAATTGCGCGGTATCGCCAGGCCTCTTATTTAAGAACTCGTCAGCTCGATTGCTCCTTGCGTACCTCCAGCGCATTGGCCGCCTTTTTTCTCGGAGTTTCTTCAGCGATAAATTCTTGACGAGTTACTGCCTCCGACGACATCTCATTACGTGATTTTTCAACGTGTCGTTACGTCGCTCGTGTCGCCATTATATCTTAATATCTGGGGAAACGAGAACGCTGAGTGTTTTAAAAATTAGCCGCATCACGTCGCCGTACAATTACTCAGTTGCGTTATATCGCTTCATTCGACAACTGATGCGTTTGAGTTGAGCGAATGGTATTACGCAAATCAATCGGAGAAACAAAAGTTAACGTTTTTTGCGACTCGCTAGAAAATACCACAGCAACGGAAAGCGAGTTCTTTCGACGTCACGCGGTTCGTTCCAATTACTCCGAAGCTTCAATGGACGCAGCCGATGACGTCCCATAAGGATACTCGTAAACTCGTCGCTGATAACGAGACTCGAAAAATGCGAAGCGCGCGCGCATTCGGAAGACCAATTTACTATTATCGCGGTCGATCGCCGCGTTAATACCGAGAAGCACTTGCAAGAGCTCGATTTATCGACTTTTCGGAAAATTCAGAGCCGCACTGGATCGCTTACTCTCGTTCGTTAAAGTGAGATAACTTGTCACATCGAATGAATAATAATAACTTGACAAATATTACCGAAATGATAACGGTAATTTTGCAAAAACCTACAAGCTATTTAGTTGGTCAAAATACACTTCAAGTCTATTAAATTGAAGTTCTTAAATCTCTACAGGTGCTTAGAATTATTTGAATTTTTTAAGAATGCAGAGCCACATAAGGCCATATTTGAGACATTTGTACCGTATCGATTTCTCGAGCGAACCGCTCCCCCAATACACGCCGCAAATATACGATATTCCATGTGCGCAAGTCTTACAATCATTGGCTCTAGTTAAAGCTATATTCTAGTGCAAAATTCGTATAAATTTATTGGGAGAAGATATTGCACATTGTACTGATTTTTTAATCAGCCTCGTAAATTAGTGTACAGCGGATACAAAATATCTTACGATGAACATCCGTAACGTACACCCTTTAAGTCGATTGGCAATAACTTGGAGCTCACTCGAACGAAATTTTTATATTTTCACAACGACAACTATTGCTCCTACTCGCAATCGCTATATCGTGCGATCGTTCATCGGAATAAATTTAATCGGAATTTTAGCACATTCAAGGCGAAGATAATGTAGATTGTACGGCTAACAAACGTTCCACGTAACGTATCGCGGTCTAAATGACCATTGTAATTCCACTATCGTTGGATAATGTTATAATGTACAATGCGTCTACTTCGAAGCGCGGCGACAAGATGATAGCGCGTTATTATGTCAGCCAATCTCTCTGTAGGTGATCGCACATCGCATTCGACAATACCAGAGTTCTGCAATAAATAATCGCGACCAGTTACTTCGAGTGCATTGCGGCACAACTTTCGAGTCAGCAGACTTGCAATTACAGCATATCTGCGCTAAATTTGAGATTTTTGCGAGTGATATGAAACGGACGGAAAAGGAAAGATGAAGAAAAACGAAAAAGAAACTACGCAAGAGTTCGTTCGCAAGTTTTTCTCGACTCGGTTCGAAAGAGTAAAAACTTTCTCGCGCTCGTTTGAATATCGTACGACTCGGGAAATACCAACGAGTCCGTTGTCCCTTTTTTTCTCAACGAGGCAACGCGGTCGTGACACGACGGTACGATCAACGAGAGAGAGAGAGAGAGAGACGAATGATCTCCATTCGGGGCGAGTTTAGTTAAAAATCCGATCAAACGCGCGATGACTGGCGAGAACGATAATGCTTTCCACGGGAAACATCCGCTCGTGTTTTCCGCTGCGATATCCTTTACTTCTAAGCGCGGTAGAGGAAGATAAAGCTGCAGCAAATTACCCGCGTACCATACAATGGATTTAATGCGCGAAAACGAAGGTTATTATTTCTCGCGATTCGCACAAAAGAAACCTTACGGCTGAGGCGCGTGGGCAGATAAGATTATTTTTATTTAAGCCGGATTCGTCTTTAAAAAAGTTGAAAATAAAGCAATAACGGTAAAGCGAAAATTAACGTCTCGATGCACGCAGAAGCTTCTTCCCCCTTTTTAATTTGTACTCGAGCGCAATGAGAGAATTTTCACTAAACTTGAAAGAAATACCCGAATGACCCTAGTGTTGCGTGGAAGTTTTTATTAAAATATCCTTTCCCTGCAATGAAGTACAATAGTTATTAGAATAGTTAACGTGAGAAAAATACGGTATATTTTTTAAATCAACCACAAAATGTTTTTAAAAACAGCCTTTATTCCACATTTCTTTCTGTACAGTGCAATAAATTATCCATCATAAAGTTCATCTAAAAAAATGAGTAATATCCCTTCGTGTACTAAAGCTAAGTAATATTTGCTAATTTAAACACTTTTTACTGCAATAATGAATAATAGATCGCCGTTTTTTATTCGATAACTGGTCACAATCGCTGTACTGCTCATACGTATGAGTTGAAATCAGTGACTTGGCGTATCACGTTTTTAATTATTTTAATTATACCTTTTGTGTTTACGTATGCTCTATGAATTTTTAACAGATACTTTAACTGGTTAAAATTATACTTATTTACAAGTCTTACAATATTTGTACAAGATAATTAGTAAAAGTTTTCAATAGTACAAAATATCTCTTCGGATACTACATTCATAAATAAATAGTTGACAATGACAAATTCCCAAAAGATTACAGGACAAAAAGGATTATACACAGTTAAAAATTTGAAATAATTAATCGTAATTCTTCATACATTTACTAATAAATATGTTCTTATTTGAAATTTGGAATCGCGTCAGTTTTCAAAAATTAAAAAGTTAATGAAGTTATAGCGCCGTGTGCGAAAGTGTTGCTTATCAACTAAAATAAATAATTAAATTTAAAGGCACTCTTTTAGAGATATTGTTCGTCGCCTAAGTCGCTCAAGTCGCTTAAATCGTATCGAGAAAAAGCTAGAGTAATTTACAGATACTGTACGTTTAAATGAAAATATTCGAAAATCTTATTGCATGAATTATTTTCGGCGTAAACAAGGAAAAGATTTTAGCCGAAAGAAGAGGTCCTTCACAAATGTCGTTATAACTTCGTTAATACATAATACATGGTATATAGTATCGTCAAACGTTTTGAGTAATTTTACAATTGTTTCTACATAATTTACTACGATACGTACATGCATATATATATATATATATATATATATATATATATATATATATATATATATATATATATAATATATGCTCCGAGAAATCTTATGCAAGCGTTCGCTCAATGAGAAACTACTTTCTTTGAAGGAATAACCGGATACAACCCCTTTAATATAGAAAACCAAATATTTAATGGACTTTGAGATTGCAATGTCAACTTTTTGCATACACAGAACAAATTCATACTTTTTGCAGCACTTTGACGAATACACCCCCGTTATTCGAGAATTATGAAAGTATTATTTATCGAGCGTTACGAGCACATATCGGTGACTTTTCCGAACTTATCACGAAATATAACATCGAGCATGTATCATTGAACATTTTAAAGCTGAATAAAACTTTCGAACCGCCATTTTCTCCTCGCACATCGTCAAATTATTCGCATCGCTGACTCATCATAGAGCAAGCGTCTACATATATGACATCTACTTTGCAGGAATATTCAAGACGAAGATTAATGTTTAGTATTAATATACCGCGTAAGAATTTCTTGGAACCAGATGGAATTTGGTGCCAGGAAGACGCAGAGTCAATCATCTTTTGGTTAAAAATGCTACCAATTTATTACATCAACACATTTCTTTTCTTCGTGTATCGCGCTTGAAAGGTGAGACTAAAATCGTTTATCACTTAGGCTACAGCGTTGATTTACTTAGACGTTTCGAACGTATTTTATTATGACGAATATTCATCTAAAAACTAGGCTACATTAATTACACATCAATTAATTCTATACTAAATTTTGGCATGGGAAGAAAAGCAAATCCTTTTTCTATTAAACAATCGAGCACTCTAAAAGATATTGTCCCTTCACTCGCTTAAGCTTTCTTTGATTATCCAAACATTTGCTTAGGCGCTTTGAAATTATAAATTAATTTAACGTACGATAATTTCATCGATCGATAAAAAATTACATTTTCATAAACCGATTTTTATTCAAGAGGCTGCACTTCCTTTGAAAATAACTTTATTTTCGAATGGTGCTGGTTAACTTAATATTCAAAACGGACTAATAATGAATGTTGAGATAAATAGAAGCAATCTAATCAGTAATGGGGACAAAATTCTCAAAAACGATTAATAGTGCTATTAATGATACTAATTATTTTAGTAATAGTAGCAACCTCATGATCTGAGAAATAGTAGCTTGCGTTACTCGTTCAATCATAATTTAGAGGAATACTGTGTAATGTGCTAGTATTATACAAAGCGAAATGCAATATCATTTAAACGTCGACTCGATCAATAATATTCTCAGCCGATGCTACACTGTCAGTCGCTTTGAGAACAGCTAAAATGAAAACTTGAAAGAAATGAAATTTATAGAGCTGATTGTGCGTTGAACAATTATTCCCATTAGAAGATTAGCATATCATTATAAAATACATTTCACATCGAAAATATTTTTAATAAAAGTACTTGTAATAGGCAGAAGCTCCTTCCCGAGGAGGCCATAACTGCCGTCCCAGAATGCAGCATCTCCTTCTTGTTCGGGCGCACATAACCTATCTAGAGAAAGGAGCCTCTCTTTTTTCGGACAGAAGAAGTGGAATTATTTAATTTTAATCGGAGAGCGAAAACAGCTTTTCATTTCTATGCGCGAACGACACGCGCGTAGAGGGAAGGACCCTCTGGCCTTTATATATCTTTCGATCCTCGTATCAAAGCGTATACGAGGAGCTATCAATTTGTCAGGCGCGCTCGTTCGCATTCAAAAACTCACTCCTTCTCCCGAGATAATTCCCCATAACTCTCCCCGTTCACGCATCCGCGCGCTTAATAGCGAACACGCGTAACATCATTCATTTCGCGAGCTGACGCAATAAAACAGTAATCCTCGGCGATTCGCGGAACGGTTCTCCAATGTATCGGCTAAAGCGGAGACGGCGGCGCGTCGTCGGCCGAAGGGAAAACAAAAAGAAGAAGAGGCGTCGGAGGTCCCGAGGATGCGCGAGGATCGTCCGAGAGGCGGCGGCGGCGGCGGAGGCGGTGGTAATCCTTGGTTCTCTCTCCCTGCTGGAGCCCTCACGTCGTCCTCTCGAGGTAGCGCTTGCCCTCGAAGCTCCCGTAGCTGTTGACGTAGCGACCGCTGTAGGAGGCTCGCGACCAGGCGCCCGCCCGGTTCGAGTAGCTGTTGCACGCCATCAGGGAGTTCATGCCGCTGGGCCGGTCGATCGGTACCCCGCGGCCACCTGCGCCGCCCCGGGCGAGGCTCGTGCTGTGCGAGCGCCCGCTGTCCGTCAGCGAGACGCGCAGATCATCGCTCGCCCCGAGCTCCGTGTACGGCTTCGGGCCGCGCTCGCAGCAGCTCAGGAACACGAACGCCGAGATGCCCTGTTTGCAACATCGTCGGTATTAAACTCTGGAGGTTTGGCGGTAGAAGGAGGAGCTCGGTCAAGGCCACTCGACTGCCGTTTCACTTTGAGAACAACTTTCATCCTTATCGAGTTGCTATTTGTTAATTACAACGTCAACGACGTCAAACCGTCGTCGCCACGTTGTTAGACTGATCGATTTCAAGTTTGTAGGATGCGCTTTCATTGAAATACTCGACGGCTCCGAAGTATTGTAATACAAATTTAAATTTTATTCAAATTTCATCAAAATTTCAATCAAAACGATCGCGATGGTCGTATTTCGTTATAGTTTAAAACGATAATCTCTTATGCATACTTTACGCTCGCTGAATATTATTTTGGCATCTTGAAATTTATAAAGTGTCCTCGAATTCTAGGGCTTAGGATAGCCGTTCTTTAACTCCATTCAATTCGAAATAAATCGAGAAACTTTTAACGTTTGTTAGGATTGGCCAATACTTTGGAATGAGAGATGCAATAAGCGGTCTAATTAAAAAAGATAAGTATGCAGTTACATAAATAAGAATTTCTTTTACTCGAACAATAATTTTCGGAACACGATCTGCAAAGATTTAATTTCTTATTTAAATCGTATTTCCGATTAGGCGAACAATTATTTATAACTGACATATTTTATTATGGAATAATTTATTTATGGAGACCTTTCAAATGTATAAAATCAAGTATAGATTAAAATTAGTCAGCAATATCTTTCGCAGTTCAGCAATAAATTCTTATCTGTAAAACAATAGAGTTTTTATAAAATTCAGAGAGTTTGAGAAACTTTTTATTCGATACTTTTAAATAGCTTATCTTTTTTTCTGAAGTACACTTGTTTAAGCATTATAATTTAGGAAGTAAATTATAGTGTTTCTTACGAAAGTAACTTTTTTAATTTTACAGTTCAAACAAGATAAGATGAACGATATTTCCATTTATAGTTGCACTTGCTTTATTTTTTTCTTTGAATTTATTTAAATCCGACATGAAAAAAAAATAATAAATCATATTTAATCAAATATGACCTGAATGATAGTTGTAAGAAAAAATTATAGATTAAAAATGAATTAAATAAGTTTGTCGTTTATTATTTTAAAATGTTACATTTTCGTCGCTCATTGAAAAAGAGCACGTTTCTGTATTTTAATACTATTGCGGAAAATCATACCTTCCTTGTCGGTATTTTTCTTGTATTATGTAATTATTCTTCTATTTTTACGACTTTTAGATCGCGTATACACCAACAGATTATACATTGTTACCGCTGACTTTCTTGTGAACGCAATTTTTGTTTCTCATGGATATTTATCTCAGTTTTATTTCCGGAAGGACTGTACATCATGACATAAAAATTTTCATTGTTCATGAGAATCGAATATTCAGAGGTTCCGATACTTTTCATCAACGACACGAAAAATGAAATTAATTATACTGCACTAACGCGTATTTTAATAGAAAAAGCGGTAACCTTATTAGCTCATGTACATTTCCTTTAAATTGCTTATCATAATTTAGTGTATAAAAGAAAATTTAAGTACTTTTCAGTCGTACTTGTTTATTCAATACTTTAATGATAATTCCACGATTTTAATAAATAAATAATTAATACATGTAAAATAAAAAATCAATATATCTTGGATAAAATGACCAATCTGAAATATAAAATGAACGGTTTTATCATTATTAAACTGCGGATCAAAGTGGAATTAAATGTTTTTTTTTTTTCAAATATAGAGTTTTAATACATCAGATTTTGCACGTTTACTTCTTAATTAAATACTTCTGATGATAATTATATCGTCAAATGATTTTTTAGTATTATTTATCATTTGACTGAAACAATCGCTGCAGTATTAACTGTTTCTTTTTTCAGCTTAAAATTTTATAAAAAAATTACATTTTCAACTATGCCGTGTTATATATCATTATTATTTTTCAAATTTTCTAAATATTAAATTTTAGCGTAATATCAGGAGAATCATTAAGCATTGGATATCGTTAACCAGACATTTTTTATATACCGTATAACTGCCAACTCGATGCTATCGATAATAAATTTATAAGGTTGGAAATGGATTTATCCATACTTACCACGATAAAATGCAATATAACGATAAACATGGAGGCATTTCTGAATCCGATATTGTCAAACAATATACCGGCCACACTCGGACCAATAAAGGCACCGAGAGCAAACGTACTTGTCCAAAGCCCACTAATCAACCCGTAAGTTTCGATGTTATTTGGAAATCCATGAGATCTAAAACATTCATAGTGTAAACTTTTTGAGTATCAAATAATGATCTATATTACATGTACATAATTATGTTGAATTGCACCTGCGTTATGGCTACCCTTCTTACCGTAGTGTCGGCGAAGAAATCATATACAAAGGAGCGTATGAAAACCGTTCCACTTATCTGTTATGTACGATATTGATAAAAGATTTATTCTTTTCTCGTCATGAAATACCCGATAAGAAGTTTATTATAAAAGCAACTCATTGATATTCTACGATGGTACCAAGAATAACTTGAATCATGAATTATATTATACTTATGACACACCGTTATACGCAGATAAGGTTTTCAATATAAATCGTTGATAAGCGCCTCGATAATTCTTTAATAGTTACACGTGATAATGAAAAAGTATCACATATTGAAAATTTATCGGAGATAGAAAAAAGTTCTTCGATGTATAAGTTTTTGGATTTGAGTAGCTTCTTTTTCGTCTAAGCACTGAAACGGGTATGCGATTACTACCGGATTGCCTTTGTGTTCCTCGATCATTCACAAAGAAATATTAATTTGATAAAAGGTAACTAAAATTGAAGAAAAAATTATTTCTTCGTTCCAACGACATAATATGCATTAGTAAATCCGTTATTTTTCTCTCGTGTACAGCTTACGTAAGTTAATTACCAATATCGCAATAGCAATAAAGTCCTGGCCCAAAGTTGAAAGGCAGAAAAATTTCGCGAGAACATTAGCTAAGAACAGTGCGCGCTGTCAATTTAAGAAGAAGGAATTTCTTTATAAAGCGCTTCGACGCTTTAAGACAATAATAAAAAGAGTAATTAACGTGAAGCAAAAGCAGCGCTAACGGTAATCTAAGCGAAATATTAAAAATACAGTTAAGGCTGCTATCATTTGAAATATTACGTCAGCGCAAAGTGCGCGACACTGTGGGTTTACTCACATAGCAATTCTAAGAGCATCGGTGAAACTCGCGACGAGCTGCGCCGCCATCCCCAGGCCGTGAATCACCAGCCCGCACATCGTCGTCCACAGCATAGTTTCGTAGGGTATGAAGGGCGCGGGTCCAATCAGGCCGAATCCGATCATGACTATAATGCACCCAGCGACCGTCGCCACCTGCGACCGTTCACCGATCGTTGCAATATTATTGCTTTATACTTGATCGGTATTCCTCTTCAAAATAGGCACCGAGTGCCCGTCATTGTTATTGTATCGTACTCTCATTACAAAGTATATATATATATATATATATATATATAGCACGTAGCGCCGTCACGATTGCCTAGCTCTCGTATTTTCCCGAATCTTTATAAGACTATTGAGCGACAATACATCTTCCTTGTTTCTTACATACAATTATTTAGAGATATCGATTGAGTATAAATTTAACTTTTACTTCCTTATACTATTCGTGATTAATTACAATGACATCGAGAAACTTTAGCACTTGACATTACTTCCGCCTCTTCAATGGCCTTACTTTATCATGAAATTTACATCCGAGATTCTCTCATTCGATCTCATTTTAAGCGAACAAGAGTTGTACTCGATTTCTTACTATGCTTGCTTCGATCTTTGACTTGAATCTAACAAATCTAACAAAGCGTAATCTAATTTATAAGATGTAAGTGAAAGGTAATATTTGTCAATTTAAAGACTCATTCCACGATAAAGCACAGATGTGTGCACAAGCTCTGGTGTCGTTTCATCAGAGCTTCATTTAATTCGAGGGTGCCGAGGACCTTTTTCTACGCAAGTTCATATCACGATAAGCAGGAAATAAAAGGCTCGGAAATTCCGAGGTGAACTTGCCTTTGGTCTCGAGTATTTATCGCAGAGCCAACCCCAGACGGGAGCAGTCATCGCGTAAGTTCCGCCGTTAATGACGAACATTAAGCCTAGTACGACCGGACTCATGTCGAACTGGCGCAAATGAGGCTCGAGGGTTGCTTGAAGGAAGCCGATGCTCATGCTGGTAACGACAATCGACGCCGTTGCAACCATGACCCCCGGTATTTTCAACACCTTCATGAACTTTCCTGTATCGATGGACATAAAGTTTAATTATGTGTCGAAAAGTCGAAATGGCAACGCGACGATAACAGGTAAGTCTTACCTCCGCTGCTTTGACTGTCTTGTTCGTTGTTATGATGAACAGGTAGAACGAAAGCCGTTACTACAGCGGATAGGAAAAGCGCGAAGCCGAGCACTGCAAACGGTGTCGTGTATCCTCCTAACTACGAACAACTCATTACACATTCACATGGCGCCTTACGTCTGAATTTTTGAGTGCTAGTTTGTTTTTCACTGTCATTTTTTATCTGCTCTCTGATAGAACTCTCAGATTTAAAACATTCGTATTAAATATATATATATATATATTTAAAAAAGCTTTTTTTGCAACTAATCGCACTTCCGAGATATTTATACTTAATTTATGGAACCGTATAGATTATCGCTTTAAATTCATATATTTCGCGTTTAACATTGAACGTAAATAACTAAATAGCCATTTACGAATAAAAATGAAACGGCTGAAAAATACAAGACGAAATGAATTCACCTACAAGATAACTTAAATAATTTACACGCGATACAATTCTTTCAGATGTAAAATAATTGTGATAAGGGATGAGATACACGAATATGCACCTTCGGTAATAACATGTATTAAAAGTATTAGGTATAAAGTATATAAATACAGATACAGAAGTATTTTCAAATCCCGTTGAACAAAAGTTCGTGAATTCCCGAACAAACGTTACAGTAAAATAAAGCTTGCTCTCAACTATATCGTTATATCGAGCAAATATAAAAATCTATGTCATATATATAACAGGCATTATTTTCATACATATTTATGTATACTTATATAACCTATTTTTCCGTATTAAAAGCGATTAGAAAGCAGTAGAAATTCGTATAAGAATGTTTACTAAACGGTGGTACAAAAACTATTAATTAACTGTCCGTTTCACTTATCGGTTGTTTTGTCTTTAATAATTTATCGACAGCTCCCTCCTCGGATAAAAGAAATACTGTACAAGAATTAGTGAAAATTCGAACCTGAAATAGAGCTCCTCCAACGGTAGGCCCAACGATAAGACCCAGACCGAAGAAAGTTTCGAGACTGGCGAATGTCGTGGCGACATTATTGGGGAACTCCTTGGCAATGATGGCGAAGCTCGCCGTGAGAAAAGCGGCATTTCCTATGGCCTCGATTATTCGTATAAGGAAGGAGAGGATGATAAAGGGGTAATGGCCTTCGACTTTGTCAAGAAGACCAAAAAATATAGCGCACGTTCCAGTTGTGAGGATGCCTCCGTTGAATAACAGCTTGGGACCTATTCTGTTTATCTAAAATGAGAGTTTTTATTCGGTTTTATTCAGTGCTCGCTCTTGGATTTACCAAGAGCCAATTTTTCCATGGATTCGTTAATGATCCACTAGACGAATTCAATTTCCATTTGAATATTGCGTTATTTTGCGTTATTGGTCGGATAGCTGATGACATATTAAAATGCAATGAGCAGCATAAACATTTAAAAGAAAACATAATAATAAATAAAATCATTGGCAATGTAAGAAAATTTTATGCAGATAGTCAAAGATAATTTCTTTCGTTTGAATCTTAACACAAATCCATTGGTTTAATTTATTCGTTTCAAACTAGTCATATTTACATGCTGTCCGTAAATGGGGCTGATGATGAAGACAACCAGCTCGAAAATACCGAATACTAATCCATACTCCGTGGCCGAGGCTCCTTTCTTCTCCGCCTACATTATCAATGAGTACATGAAAGACAGTTGAACATAAATAGAATAATTCTAATAGAACTCCGTGTTTACTGTAAATATATCTACGTCCGCAACATAATTCGGCCTTTCTTGCGCTACGCAGTTTCACGTTCCCAGTCGTAGTGCAATTAACCATGTTTAGAGATAAATAATGGCGACGATAAACTTTGGACGTAGCTATCTTAGTGAAAGAGAGAGAACGAGAGAGAGACGAGATTATCGTCTCGTGTCCCGCGCGCGCTCATTATAAGCGATACGTGCAACCAAAGAAATTAGTATATCGAATGTTCTTTACGAAGAGCGAACGCTCTAATTTTTTTCTAATTTTATCATTATTTATCTTGTATACTTCTAAATTTTTCACTTCTATGCACAGAGTAGTGGAGATAATAGCTAATCCCACAAAGTAAATATAAACAGAGGTCGCAATTAAATACAAACTACAGTTACGTTTCATAAATTTGATTTTAACTTTTACTTAATTTTTTAACGGTGCTAAGATGAAGCTGCTTTTAAAATTATCAAATGGAAAAATTAACGAGCAACTAATTATTTTTAGCGTGCACATCAGCTTTAAATAGTCATTGGCAGTATTCGTTTTTTTCTTTACGTTTTAAACAATTTACGAGCGGACAATTAGTCCTAGATATGTCGGCAGTTCGAGCCATCTAAAATTGTACAAATTTTAATTGTGCCCCTTAACGCGATTTTCACTTGATTCGAAAGTTCTCGCTAGAAAGATAGAAAAAGGAATAAATCTCAAAAAGTACGTATCAATTCGTTGAGACTTTTTTATGTGCTCGATAAAAACTTATTATTGATATAATTTTATCGAAACAAGTATCTCGTATCCCTGTTTGTATCGAAGGCGATTACAAATTACATTTAATTTTTGCAGCATTCGCCACAAGGTATCGACACATAAACAATTAAAGCGCGATTTCACAGAAGCTATAGATCTAATGTACATTCGCAACGATATACTTGAATATTCTCTAATCTCACAGGTGGACAACCATTCGAAACGTTGCGAAACTTCGTTTTTCAATCGCTTCTACGGTACAAGTAGCTACGGTGGCTTCGAAAATTAAAGAGCGGATATTAGTCGATCTCTGAGCGTTAACCAGCGACAGCCATTTGCTCGTCCTGAACTACGCGGATCTCCGAACGACCAAAAGCGTCTCGCTTGAAACGTACAAACCTCCCGATGTCTCTTACCTCCTGAGGGTAGAAAGGAGCCTGAAGCGAGACGCAGATCGCGTTCGCGAAGTCCGCGATACTGATGACGATGAGCGTCAGCCATTGCCTCTTGGTGAACTGGCCCATAATGTCCACCTGGTTCGCTTCCTCGCGAAGGATACGAGTTCGCGACTCGGTGACCTTGTACGATCTGGTAACCGTTTGCACTCACGCGGCCGACATATACTAAGCAGCAACACGTGGATCGGCAAAGAGAGGAAATCGTCGATCGGGTGGTTCGGGGAATTGTTACTTTCTGGGGACTCTGACGAAGTGTACGAGCGAAGCGTCGTACCAACGACGTTGCCGGTTCCTTTCAAGTTGAGCGCGTGCGCATCGTCCAGCTAGTGTTAGAGTGTCAAAGTTCACAGCTGATAGCCAGCGCCACTGTTCCGATTCATTATCGAAATGCGACTTCTTCTTTCCCCTGCCCTTTTATTTTCTCTTTTCTGTCCGTCCATCCAAATATATTTATCTCGCTCTCTTGCGGCTTGATTTTCATAAACACAGACGCAACGCTGCAGCCGAAGCGAGGATGTAGATTTAGTCCGTTTTGTAGCCTCACTTCCTAGTCTTAAGTCAAGAGTTAGTGTGGCGACCGCAAATAATAGATAAATTCTCTTCGTTCCATTCTTCGTTTCTCTTGTTTTCATTCATTTATTTGCAAGTGAGTTCAAATATTAGTATTGAATAAAGCGAGAATTCCGTAATCAGACGAAAATGCCGAATCATGATCGCTCTGATTTTCCAGCTTTTTTTACGCAATTAAATCCTAAGCCAACTTGGTTAAAAAACGATGTCTGTGCTTTATAATAATCTTATCGTTTGTTAGAATATTTATAGATTTCGTGAAATTATCATTAGAAGTGCAATGAAGCACAAAATTAAACAATTGAACTGCAAACCTCGATAAAAGTACATACCAAACTAATGATAAATTTGTTCATTTTTCATTAATTACATGAAGAATTACTTCTAATATGAAGAATAAATGTAATTCTTCTTTTACGTTTTTCATTATCATTTCTAATAATTTCAGTTTAGTTCAGACTTTATTCAGACTTTTATTTGACATTTTTAAACTATTCTCGAAAAATTTTTAAATCGATAAATGATACTATTAAGATGGATTTTTCGTTCCATCGATTTTCATAGGTTACACCACATTATTCCAAAAGCGTGCATTTAGTCTACATAAATCTATTATTTAATAATTAACACGATACGTAACAATTTAAAATATTTAGATACATGCAGAACTAATTTCATTTTGAAGTTTATAAAAGTGATAAAATATTGAAAAATAGTAGTAAATTGCATTATAATTTTACCAATTTAAATGATTAGATTAATTTTTTACGTATTTCGTTATCGTTGAAATGTGCCGTATTTGTCAATTGTTTATAATATCCATAAATAGGTACATTTTTAAAATATCTTATATATTTACACGCGAAGAACAATTACTTTGGATATTTCGATAATCTTTATACGTTAAAAAGTTTCACGATAATCATTTATTATACCCGCGCATTAAGGCCATTAAGTTCTTAACATAATAAGTTAATAAGCGATTACTTCATATTAATATTACCACATGTTTTTAAAGCTAAATAATCGACTAAAAAATGTTAATACTATGGCATATTAAAAAACTTATATATCCTATAAAAATTTATAATGTTTTATTATAAAAAAATAATGTTTAATTATTGTATAAATTATAGTTTATTAATTTTTTAGAATCTCATATGACATCAATTTTATATTTTGAGTATAAATTAGATAACAGAAACAGGTTCTTGAATCTGTGATACAAATTAACTTAAGTTTTACATTAAGATAAGTTTTGAAAAGCATGAACTAGCACATATATTCTTTACTAAAGAGCGATCTTTATTTTATAAATTTTTTATAATAATGGAAATAATGTAAAGTAGAACAAATCAATGAGTAACGGTGTTATTCGTATATAATGGGGATGATGTTTTTTTCTTGTGGACACTATTTACAATTCACATTTGTATAGGGAGAGAAAATTACATGCTAAAGAATATTGGAAGGGCTGCCTTGCAAAATATACTTAAAACAATGCTGATACATTAATTAAACTTTTAGACATAGTTTATTAACACTAACCTTAATTAAGATTATTTAACGCATTCACGTGTATTGTATCAAAGCTCACATTCAAAACTATTACTTTAAAAACTTTATTTAAATACTGATGATACAAGTTGATTTAGAATAGGATTCATGTGAGATCAAAGCTTGATTTTTTAATAACATTCAATTAGTAAAACTATTAAATGGGTTCTGTATAAAGAGATATGATCTTGCAAAACATTTAATGACAAAGATTGCAAACATCAAAGATCGTCATTTATTCTACATTTTTCAAAGTGAAGGTGAATAGCTTATATTAATGCTAATCAATGTGAGCTCAAGACATTCATATTATGAAATATTTCCATCTAATAAATATGTTTTATAAAATACCCAGCGAATTTTTATGTCAAATTTCTTCGACAGTAATAGACATAAAGAAAAGCTTTTTCTTCCAATCTTAATCAGACTAAATCGTCATAATTCCAATTTTATATGGTTTTACGCAATACAGTTATCAAAAGTATAGTATACAGTATATCAATAATATCAAAAACATTTAGAAATACAAAAAATAACTTTATAACACATTGAAAATAGACAGATTCCTGTATTATCTTTACTGATACTACAAATGAAAAATTTACGATTTATATTTTGGTATTTTTTTCTCAATTTATAACGGCAATATCAGTTTAATTTTTTCTTAACATTTCACGAACAATTTCTTTTGTGTATCTATTATATGTTCTCAGTTTAGTCAGAATTTATTTTGTGATAAACGGATGTGTCTTTTGGCCGAGTTATATTCCCATAAAACGTTTGTTTCTCTAAGGGCTATAAAAAAAGCAGTATTATATGAAAATGGTTTATTATTAAAATTGATAAAAATTGCTAAAACACATAAAGCTATAGCGTAGAAACTTCATTTTTATCCGAATACTAATATAATAACAATATAATTATTTATCAGTTAGAGTGATGAAATGAAATTAATAAGGTACAGTGGAAATATTTTCTAAACATTTTCGTAACACAAACGTAGACCGTTATGAGTTCTAAGGAATCACGTAGTTATAGACTCGGATAGAAATATTCATATATTTTATTTTTTTTTCTTCCTAGATTCCTAGATAATTCTTTACGATCTAACTAATTTTTATCGCGTTGCCTTCAAATCTGTATCTTCTTCGATATATTACCGAATGCATTAAGGATTCCATTATATTTTCTTTATTTACGAGTCGACCGTTAACAAGTTCCAATTATGGGTGTTTGCATTTGTATAAATTTTATTGTAATAACCAATTGTTCACAACATTCCAATATACCAAACGCTCGATAAGGCGGATCGTATATGTATGAGTCATGTCGTTCAGTTTTATTGCACTCAGTGCTTGTCTTTAAGACGTTGTCGATAACGAGATCCCGACAAATTGAATCGTTGTTTTTAATCCTGAGAATAACGAAAGACGGTAGTGACGTAGTAGCAACAGTTAAATATTGCGTCCCACGTGCTTTCGAAATTTTAAACCTCAAGGATGAGGTTCGAATAGAGCTTTCTATAACTTTATGATACGTAAATCGTATACAATCGAATATTATTCTTTGACCCGTGAAATTACAAATCGCTCCTTGGACTCTATAAGCGAACGCATTGAGCATAATTAGACGCTTTAGTTAGATCAATATATCTGCTATGCGACACGGCTGATCTTCGAATTTAGTATTCCACGCAGGTAGGTGTCGAACATGACTGGGTGGATGCACACGCATACAAAAGTACGAACTAATTTCTCTGGAACTTATCAACGATAGAGGCCGGCACATTTATCGATGACAATGAAACACTATATCCCGAGATATAAAATTGCGCAAAACATCGGCAAGCTCGTATTAATCCTGGAAATTCACGTGTATTGTAATAGCTGCAAGATAGCAGTGTAGTTGATTGTAATATGAAGCTCATTCTAAATTTATATTGTTAGCGGCGCCACGCGATATTATTTAATCTAAACTTCGCTCTTAACAGCATTAAAATTTTTTGAAATTTTTCGATATCGTATGAAAATAGCGATCATCGCGCTGCATCAACTCAAACGAAGACTCCGCGAGGTTATTTTGTTATATTTTCATTCGAATTTCGTCGAGTTCGGCTTCTTTCGCTAATAATTAGTAAAGTCACCAGCGCAGGTAATTAATTTTCCGCCGGGGAATTTCTGTAAAATTACAGTTTACTTATTTCGCCAAGCACAGTGCAATATATAACGAGGGGCCGCAGGCCGAATTTTACAATCAGCAGACAAAGCCTGGATTAACGGGCGAAGAATCACAATGCGTATATCGGCCTACGTGTCGTGGAGCCAGACTTTGAGGGGAATCTTTGTAAATGCCCCGTTGAGGAATGACATGAAGTGCTTGGCGATGCTCGTGCTCGCGGCGGGACGCATCTCCTCTATGATCTCCTTGGCGTTCTGGTTGAGGAACTGATTCATTGCCTGGCCGATGATGTTGTTCCCGTTGATCTGGTCCACGATGCGGAAGCGCGCGCGTCCGAGGTTGAAGTCGATCAACAGTCTGTGGATGCTCATGTAACGCACGCCGTCGCGTTTCTCTTCCAAACCCTGAACACGGGCGATTGCTGCGACATCGCCTGTGAAATGGAGAGATCAACCTCGGCTTTTCTCACTTTTAATGCTAATGCTTGCATAGGTATGGAAGTAATCGTACGAAAAGAACCAAGCAGCGGGATAATCACGTTTCACGAAATCCAAAATAATGTCACAGGCATTTTGGTCAACGTGATAATCCTGTTCTTTTAATCTGATATGTAATACTCAAACATCGTGACTGTCTTTCGCGCCGAATATTGTAAATATCGAAATATTTGCAAGAAAGTATAATAATTATGTGCAAAATACGTATCGCTAACCTTTTACTAAGTAGTTAGGTTTTAGGCTTTAAGACTACTGATGCTTATAAAAATGAAACTCGATAAAAAGTCTCAATTACGTATCATATTTAAAGGAAAAGTGTCTCAACTGCATTTTATCCAATGTATCTACAAATAAATTCTTCAATTTACCAAATAATATGTATATTTTGCAAATCATATTTCATGTTATTTATTTCGCTCGTTGTTCTCGAGTACTCTTAATAATGATTTAGTGAAATTAAAAATTACTACCGACTGCAAGATAGTTTTCTTTATCGAAAAAACATTTCAGTGTCGGTTTCAGATCCCTCCGTAGCATATAGACACGTATCAGTAATTCCCAAAGAAATCGGAATAAAATTAAATATCGGGATATTTAATCGTTGTGTAAAAAGAAAGCAAGATAAAAACTGATTAATACCAAAGAATGCCCAGAAGTCTCCTTGACTTTGAATGGGGAAGAGGAGAACGTTCCCGGCCACCTCATAGCGACCTTGGAGCTCGATCTTTGGTATCATCAGATGGAGATCCAATCTTAGATTTTTCAAGTCCGTTCGCACTCTGTTGATCGAGTAGTTGCCCGGGCCGAAAGCCGTTATGTTGGAGAAGATGGCGCGCACCCTGACCGCGCCTTGTCCGTTTTCCATTCCCAGCTCGGGGATCGTCAGTGGATCGATCGGGGGCAGTTCCAGATCTTGAATTCCTGTGGTGGACGCATTACTCGTGTTAGAATTGCGTAATTTGTTTATTCTCCAATGATAGTAGTTGCGACATTGAGAAATCGAAAAACCGAAAGAACACTTATCATAATTACAATATTTAGATGACGAAATTTTTTTTAATTTCTTCGCGTTTCAAAGTAATAGTTATTTTAAACCAATTGCGTCTGCATTAAATGCCCACGAAAACTTATATGTGAAAATAAAGGTTTTATCTTGAGGAATTCAAACGATGTATGCCCTCATTACCATAAATAGCGTAATAAAATTAACCCCAGTCACACGAAGGCTAAAAATTAATTATTATAAAAGTTTGTGTCAACGTTACAAATACGATATCAGAATTTAATAACTCAAATGAATAGTATGACTATTAATATTCTAGAATCTTCAAAAATATTAACGATTTTAATTACATAAGTTTTACAATATATTTACTTGTAATAAGAAAAGAAAGTAATCTAATATCCAGAATATATAATATTTCTTGCGATATCTCATTGAAGTTTTTGCAATTTATTTATTGTAAATTGATATTTTCAAATTATAAGTTGATATTTGAAAACTTGCCGATAGAAAGTTTTATTATGTAAAACCAATTCAGTCGCAAAGTGTTTGTATTAACGCTTACTGACCTCTAACAAGATATGGTTTCAGATGGTTGAAAGCCTTTTGTATGCACGAGTCTATCGCAGGATCCGTTCTGGTACATGGCAAAATGTATTCAGCTGAAATATAAATATTCTATTTTGAAAAGAAGGATATGTTTCATTTTCATTTGTAGGAAGGGTGAATCATTTGTTTTCCTATTTTACATAAGATGCCGAATATTACGATTGAAAAATATAGAATTTAAAATGTTTCGAAAAATAGGCAAATATTTTATTTAGCTTATAGATAATTTTTTTTTAATTGACATACCTCATTTATCTTATTATTTTAATTATTTTCTCTAGTCGCAATATATTCTTAGATAAGGAACGAGATTCAAACTATGAATATCTTCTTGCGAAGCGACTGGCAAATAATTTAAAATGTTGGCACGCACTTTATTCTGATAAATATTGATATGATATTAATTTAAACCTCTATTATCATCGATTATTTATTAAGAAATTTATTCAAATCGAAGGTAACAGTTGAATACGATTAATATAATGATGCCTATATATTATTACGATAAATAATATGTAGCCTATTTCATTGTTAAATGAAATATTATATTAATAAAGATAATAATTAATTATTATCGTTGTAATAATTTTTATTAATAAATCTTGATTAGGCAAAAGATTATTTTTTAGAATGTATGTCTCCTGTGTTTATTTTAATGTGTAAATCAATGCAAGAATTAAAATCTTTAATTTGGAATTAAATTTTCTCTTTGTTGGAAAAATAATTTTTACGTCAATGTATTTAACAAGACTATATATTTATAACCACTAATAGTAGATAAATTAGAAATTTAATAATAGGAACAATTTTTGTGAATTAAACGTACGTAACCTTCTGCCTTGTCTCCTCTATTTCATCATGAACCATACGTGACCCTTACATTACCCAAATTTAGTTAGTATCAAATTCCTTAAAATTACACTCTTTGGTATATCTGTGCAAATGAAATCTATTAAATGTCTTTTAATTTTCGCACAGTTATAAATTTTATATACTTTTATGTAATTAAATTTTATAAATTAAATAATTACATTTGTGCGTGAAAAACTTGTATTAGTTTATTCGGAGCGTGTATTTAATCAATGCTTCGATAATTAAATTTTATCAAGAAACATTGCGCGAAGCACCATTGTACCAGTAAATTAAAAAATTAATTAATGATATTTTATAATTTCCCATTCATAATTTATATTCTAAATATGTTTCACTTGAAAACATATTTTTCAATTATGTTTCCAATTATATCGGCATCAGATTTAAAAGTAAAGCTGTACAGTATAAATGTCCATTTAAATGAAGCTATCAAGTTTCAAATAAAGTTCTATAAAAAGTTTTAAAGTAAAAATAGATTTTTGGATTTGAACTATTATATAAGAAGATTCAAATGTCAATAATAGAATTTATAAATAACCAATTTTGGCTAGTGACTTAAAATTTAATATTTACAAAATTGTTTTTATTAAAAGTAATCTGAGCACTATTCGGTAGAAGTGAAGCTTAAGATATTCGTGATCAATATAAAATAATTACTTTTTATACAAATGCAGAGTTTGCATTGAGAATATTGTGATCTTCTTTATGAGAACAGTATTTTTCTATCCCGTGGCACTACTTTCATTAAGGATAGAGACGATGAGAACGAATAGAGCTGAATGAAATTGAATCCGGGTTGGATAGAAAAGCTTAAGAAAGAAGATTGATGTCCAAGAAAGTAGAAACGGAGTCACACAAGTAGCGTACAAGACAGCAATTCTACGTCACTAATTAGATTGTCCGGCGAATAAACGAAGTGGTCGCGTGACTGCCTCCGTACTCTCGACGTCTTTCTCCTTCCGGAATAGGCTTTTGTACTTACTTGTACTTACGCAACACGAGTTCTCCATTTCTCATTCGGGTAAGTCTCTATTGATCCGGCGATTCACGTTGACATTTTTATCATATCGCCTCGTTGCAACGCATTTGAGTTAAAATTGTTTTCTTCATTTTGCTTTAAAATGTGCTTATACGCTTAGCACGATGTCTCGGATTAATTTGTAATTAAAACGACCTTGGCAGTTGAATTCGCTCGATATCAGCAGAGTCATGTTGGACGATGGTTCGTAATAACTTCCAAAATCCACTTCCAAGAGTCGAATGAAAAGTGAAAGGTAACTAACCTGATAATACTTGGATTAACTTGTACATTGTTGCGATGAATATTGATTACTCGTCTCATCAACGAGAACGCTGGTTAACTAATGCACTAATAGTGTTTTAATTTCAATGTTAATTAGATCTTTGATTTGAAATGAGATTGAGAAAATTACAAAAAAATGTAGTTAATGATAACGGGTTGAGAATATGTTTGGAATTCTTGGCAATCGAAATACTTTAGATACGATAACTTGCGCAAGAGCAGACATCCATCCACATTTTTCATAAAACTGATCAGGGATTCCGTACATTGGTACGTACGATACGTGCGAAACAAATTTATATTTGCGGAGATGAATCAGTAAAGTCTGAGCAAATTAAATAACAGTGCGATCAAGCATACTCGATCGATGGTTTACGGTTCCCGGCACATTCCGAAGCGTTAATCGATCGACTGTTCAAAAGGACTGGTTCTTAATAATGTGTATTAAGAACTGTGGGGTGACGTTACGCGAAAGAACAGTGCAATAGGACCTTGTACTTATGAGCGCAATGGTAAAAGTTCCTGAAAATGAACAGCCATTTTTATAAGACCTTCGAAATTCGCAATTCGCCCAAGGATCAAACACACGAAAGAAGAACAGTGAGCACTGGCTGTCATGATCGTTTCCATGCTCATTGACAAGTCGAAGGATCGAGCTCCGTATTTTACGACTGTTTTGCAGTCCAGCGAGAACAAAGAGCGGCGATGCAAGCACGCGCGGACTATAAACCTTCGCGTTGTTCTCTCCAATTGCGCACCAGGGTAATAATGAACTTTCGCTGCCTTCGATCAAGGATGCGCACGAGCCGCTTGTCATGCGCTCGATGTTTTCGGACGACGTGGTCGTCTTATCTCGCTGCAAGAGGCATTTCGCAACCGCGTCTTCTATCCTGGCCCTATTCTCGATCCGACGGGTAATCCCAGGGAGGCCTCCAAAGTGTAAGCGACGGTTGAACGCTCTTCTCGGGAGAGTCGCCGCGTTCTCTGATAAACCGATAAACCGATAAACCGATCGACTTGGGCTGGAATTTGCGTTTCCGTGCGCTTTCAAATTATTCCGAAGGTCTTATTTTGTCCGACGATACGAAGCTTGCGACGTGAATCTTCGGGTTGCTTTATCTGCGCACACGCTCGATAAGGGAGTGGACAGCTTGACAGTGACCGGGGAAAGAAATCTCCTCACGCGATAAGCTCCTATTTATAGATATATAATTAATATGCTGGGTGAAATAGACGGGCAGTTGCGAAAAAGCATAGTAAATAATCAGTCTTATATACGAGTAGTGCTGCCCTAAGCGTCTACAAATACTAAGAGAGCATTGTAACGCTAACCTTAAAGTGAAAGGTAGCCGAGCTACGGGAGTCTGTAGATTTGATAAATCATTACGCTATTATCCTAATTATTATCATGCTTCGAAAGAAGTTACTGATTCATGTACCAAGGCTATTTCTACCTAAACTCGTATTGTTGAAATTTATCTTAGGATTTAACATTTTTCATGGAAAATACATTGATAACATTCCTTTGGCAAACTCTGAGTAATAGTAGTTTACCTCACCTGCATAATCAATTTGAGGCTGCTTTATAATAATTCAAATACAATTTAACGCAAAATATAATGACTTTTAAACGGATGTTTGCCTGAAAAATGCCGTTTTAACATGCTTAAAACATTATCTAAAAGTGAAATCCCATTATACAAAATTGATCTCTTGGAGCATATATTATATCGAATTGGTAAATGCATTTTGATCGATCAAATTTTCAACCTTATTACATTGCAGCTTCACAATCTAGAGCTTATTTTAGAAAATTAGCAATACAGAAGCAATACAGAAGAATTTTTCGTTGAAAATCAATTACAAACGAAGATGTTTTACTCTTCTGGCTGATTATAAGATTACAAATGACACGAAAAATTGAGTACAAGAGTTTAGAACTGATAAAATTTTACGTAATAAACAATTGAAAATCACGATGACTGTATGACCTAATATTAAATGAGATTTCAATTTATGTCGAATAAAGATTTTAATATCTGTTTATCAATTAATTACAATTCATACATTCTTTTTTGTTGGTAGAAATATTAGTACCGAAAAAATTAATATAACTTGTGATGATAACATTTTTTACTAATTAAACCTGAATATTTTTACGCGAATTTGTATTTTAGAGAAAAAAACTTTGTAAATTAATTTAAGATCCTGAGACTTCATTCGTATATATTGGAATGTACAATGTAGTTAGTCATAGTAAAAAAATAGTAAGATTAAAGCTATGCTAGCTTTACCGTATATGGGTTTGAAACGTATTGCAACTGTATTTCGTCTGAAACCCTACTTCAATAGACCCTTTGCTCAAAGAACGCGTAAATGAATCCTCCAACAAGACATATTTACATACTGAAGTGACGAATGCATTTTAGAACTAACCAACTTCAAGAGAACCATTAGAGCTATAGCATCATTGTAACACCAGAGCAAACAGGTATATGTATAAAGTAAGATACATATACATAAAAACATATTTGTGTTTTTATGAAAGTGTTATTCCGATTAGAGGATAATTAATTGAGATACGAAACTCTCGTGAGGATTCAAGGGAAAACAACGATATAAATATTAATGAAATTCCATTTCGAGGTAAGAATAAAAGATAGAAAGAAAATAATGAAAGTAACACGAAGGGCCTTGGCAGACCGTTGGTTCAACTTTGTATTCGGGACCAGTTCAAAGTTTTTACTGAATTTATACGGGGTAGAGAGAATTTTATTGATTGAAAATTTATATTTACTTCTCAATAGAGAAGATTTTATGGAATTGATTAAACACGCATTTTTATTGAACAAACAGAAACTTTTATAACGCAACTTAAATATCAAAAGTGAAAAAACAATGTCAACTAAATAAAAAAAAATAGCAAACAGATTTACATGCCTTAAAAATTCTAGAAAATTACGAAGAAGGTCGATCAACTTGAAATTAGCTTTATCATACATTTAACATTAAATATTTATTCGAATTATTTTTATACTTTCAAATTTTATTATAATTGCGCTTTTAGTAATCATCATCAAGAGTATGACATGCGAGCATCACGCTTGCATATTACGTATGTATTTCGTTAGATCAAACATTAGTTTCCAATTTGCGTAACGTAATATTTAACAATTAAATACATTTTAGATGACTAGGTACGTAAAAGATATTAGCACACCTTTATTAAGTTTTCTACGTCCACAAAATTTCGTAACGAATACGAAACTTAAACAAACTAGATAAGCAGTTTCATACGAGAGGTTGGCAGAGTTATACCAGACGTAGATCGCTTAAGGAAATTTAATGCAATCAACATTATTCTGTATTATCTTAATCCTTTTAAAAAATTAATGAAATTTTGCATATCATTAAAAGCATATATTGCGTAATACATAACCTATGTTATCCAATCAAATCTCCTTAAAGTGAGGGACTAAGTCAGACGTTTACTTTATTTACTTTGTGAAAAGTTAGAAAAAAATTTACTTACTATACCGTTAAAGTTATACCGGTAAAGAGAGAAGTAAGAGATTTCATTTGAAAGTTTTACTAGACATTACTGATAATTATAAATTTTAAATATTCAAACATATTTATAAGTAGCACTTTTATTTCTCATGTTATCTGTTTCACAATAAAAATTAATTTTCATTTAAATTAATTTCTATCGACAACTAAGCTACTTTAGAACAAGATAATGTATCAGTTTTATCCGTATGGAGTGTTTAAACTTTTTTATCGAGATTTTTAACAAGTTTTTTATATAAAGTTTTTTCCAATAAAAAATAATCACCTAATTATTACCTACATATTGCGCACTATACAAAATTAACTGAACTTGGACGTGAGAAATAAATTTTCTAGTAATTTCTTCGCTAAGCATATTTTTGGCAATAATTAGGCAAGCATATTAGACTATAACACGTCGCAACCGAAAGTTAATTAAGGCATTATTGAAGATAGTTTAATACTTTCACAAGTATACAACATATTTCCTCAATTACTTATGTTATTCCTAAAACTTGTGACAATTGAATGAATACACATATACATTTTGTTGATTCAATCCAATTTGATTATAAATACGTTCGTTAAAAAATCCTAAACAACATTTTCATCTTATTCCGAAAACAGAGTGTTAAAAAAATTCGTAAATTCGAAAACCGTTGTTTAAAAACTAAGAGAATGTATTTCGAATTACAGTAGATTAATAAATTATCAAATAATCAATTTAAATTTTAAATCTCATAACAAAATTAGTCATTTACGTACTTTCATTGAGCTCGCTATATTCTTCATATATACAAATGGGATAGTATCTCATTCTCAGCGATTGAGAGTGTAGAGTGAAATCTTCGGTAGTGCGTACCAAGTGGTAATCGATTATGTCGTTTTTGACCTGGTCTTGGAAGTATATTTCTTATAAATCGTAGACCAAGACTATAAAAATATAACAATCCATTACCACGCCGTGCATGTAAAAGAAGCAAGCTAAAAAAAAGTAAACATTATAAGCTACATGTGCAAATACTTTGTTCAATTTGATTTACGACAAGGAATACCTATTAACCTATTAAAAACATCACATGTATTAAGTAAGAAATTAGTATACAAACGAATGTTTTGCTTTTTTCGACAATAAGATTAAACGAAATACAGGATACATTAGCATAAAGGAATGTAATGAGTTGTATATGGAATTATTTCATGGCATGAAATTAAATATTCCAAAATTGTATATCATAATTTATAACAGTATGAAGCAAGTTTTTTAATTTAATTTGAACATTTAATTTATGATACAAAAGTTGAATCACTAGTGTTTAACAGTACTGTTTGTCCAATTTTTTGTGCATGCATAAATACATTCCTCGAGTAAAATGTTAAAAATCTTGTTTAAAAAACATGTGTGAGAATTTATAAGAATGCCTTAGTATTTCCTTCCAATATACTCCTATTTTATAATATACGGTATTATTCACGTTATATGTATAATTATAATAATATTTTAATGAATCAAGTATTACAATTTGATTCATATTTGATCCGAACTTTGGTAACAAAAATTCAATTTCATAATAACGATACGAAAATAATTACTTTTTGCAGTTTTCTAATAGATCTTCCTGTTTCATTCTTGCGCGCACACACGTTCGCGCATTTAAAAAGAAATTTGTTTACCATGATGTAACTGGAAATATGGTAGGATTTATTTACAGAAATTCAATCAAGAAAAGAAATATCAACAATAAATATAATACACATTATAGAATATTGCGAAATTTGTTTTCCTTTTCATTAAATAAAAGATTATTAGATATAGAAAAAATCGCAATAAACAAACGAATACTTTATACAATATTTTTCGTGGTCTTGTTCTGTGATTCATTGAAAAATAAAAATGAGGATTAGGCTGGTAAAATACAAAATAACTTAATAGGGACATGATTTTACACACATACATTAAATACTAATAAAATAAAGACTAAATGAATAAACTTGTTTATGAAAAGAAAGAAATTTGAACTTTTTAACATTTTCAAGGTGTTTTGATCAAATAATATACAAGTATTTCAAACATTAAAGCGTCAATTTGAATTGATTTTTAAATTACTAAGATAAAAAAGTTCGGTATGAGAGCCTAGAGATTACTAAAAGCAGGTTATAATTCGAAGAAGACTTTTTTAATGTTTAATATAAAATAATTGTTATAGTTGGATATTAATTTTTGTTTATTTTTCTCGAGTATTTCACTTTTAAATCGACAAAAAATATTGACGAGTTTTATTGTGTTAGTCTTTCGTCACTTACGTAAGTGTATTTTTTAAAATTATAAATTAAAAAAGAAACTTCGACCTAAAAAATATGATTGAAATGTTAGATAATATGTTTACATATACTTGTAGAAAATTTTAGCTGAAACGGTCGAATTACTCAACATAAAGGAAATTCTGTGATTTCTGAAATAAGTTTAACAATACGCCCGTATAAATATTAAATAAATAATATGAATTATAAAAAATGTAAATTGAATTATACACTAAGTTGGAATAATTGTACAAATTGTTCAGAGTGATTTATAACTAAAAATATTTACCGGAAATTTCTTTTTATTTAATAAAATCTACAAATCAAATATGTAATAAAACGTACTTAATTTTTGAATATTCTTATTTTTATTTCAGTGAAACTTATTTTATCATTTTCTTTTAATTAGTCTTAAAAATCTTAATATTCATAACGAAAACCCATTGTTGTATTAAATCCTTACTTGAAAATAATATGAAAATTATAAGCTCAAAGTTGATTTTCAGTATAAATTCGTTAGCGATGGGACGTGTCAATGTAAAATATATGTGACTTAGAGACGTTCAAAAGAATTTGATTGTGTAAATGTTTACTATACAGAATACAAATAGAAGATTTTACATCTAAAATTCTTCAAATTTATTACACTTAAAATTACACTTGTATAAAATCGAGCGAGTACTACTGCTACTTGACTCGATCTACTCTTCAGTTTGCATTTCTACGTACAAGTTTTCTACAACATAATAGATTTTACCTTGCGAATAAAATATTTTGACACTGCCTCGCACTCAACAATATTCAGTGAAATGCAGCTCAATTTACTCTATTTTTCAAGTAATTAAGCAACTAGACGTAATCTCTAATTAAAAATTCACATTCCTTTAAGCTCTAAATAAGGATAGATCGCTCGGTAGTAGAGTTTAGAGTTTCCCCTTGGATTCATAAAGTCGTACTGGTCCCTCGATATCCGATAAAAAATTCACGTTCCGATCCATGCGAAAAAGTGTCGAATAGACATGAAAATGCTCAGTCGCAGCCATTGAGCAAGAAAGCGGTCGAGCCCATCGGAAATCGACGGAGCAACCCATGGACCTCTTTGGGCGGTATGTGGAGCAGAACAGTCACGTTCGCTCTCCTCTCGCATGTGCCACTTTAAAGTCGCGTGGCTCATCGTACGGTTGCGCGTTTTGTTTGCTCCTCTCTCTCTCTCCCGCTCTCGTCAGCTCACGCACAGTATCTCTCTCGGTATCTCACGATCCTGGTACGCTTTCACTGCGCGCGGCTCATTGAGCCTCGGCCGTTTTAGCTCCCGACTTTCTCCACCGTACGTATGCTCCTGCACCTTATGCAATGACTCTGACATAACCTTCGTCGTGTCGGCCTGTGTGTTACGCCATCGGCCCCTCCGCTATTGCCGCATTACGACCGAACGGAGCTACTCCTAGAGGAGATCGTGGCTCCTGCCCCGGAGACCGGAGGAACGGTCTCGTCTTGGATCTAATTTGATTTCGCGACTCGTGATCAATTCTTCGTTGAAATGTTTCGGGGTTGAAGCGAGATTGTCGGTTTTTATACGAGACAATTCATCGTTGTCGCATGGATGCCTCCTCGGTTCATTTAAGCCGATGTTTCTTTGATATTTCACCATCTACTCCCGCAATTGGCAAAAATCTCTGCACTTAACCTTATTACGAGCGCTTGCCAGGGAACCAAGACTCAATTTTAATGTGCAATTCATTTCACGATATAACTGATCAATATAACTGGCGAAATATACGGTCACGTATATTTCGTCACGAGAATTCCTTTAAACGTCCTGATATTTTATATACCGCAATGTAAATTTTAGGTTAATTTTTGAAATACATTTTAGAATCCATCGGTATACCAGAATGGCATGAAAAATTACTAGAGAATCGTCAGTAGAAAATTCGGAATATAATAAGTAACTTTTCAGATCTACTAAGTGATAAGTATAAAGTTTCATTTTAAGAATGTAAAATCTTCCTCACGGTTTATACGTACACATACTTTTAAAGTCATTTGAAAAAATTCACGTGTTATTATTATTCAATTACTTATGCACATTGCAATACAAAAATATCCAACGATATCAGTAACATTAGTTAAAATAAAATTTCCCTTTAAATTTTCATTTGTTCGCTCAGCGTCAGCGAAGATAAGCAATAAAAGTCAACAAACGCCATTAACATCAGTTTTTCTCACTCATAAAGGAGAAATCAAAAGGCTTATGTCTTAAACATAAATTCACGAGGCGATCGCATAAAAGACTCAGGCAATATTACAGAAACGCAGCATTAGACCAGACCAAGAGAAAGAGAGACTCGCGTCCGTCCTTGAGCGACGGAGAAGACGACACCTATCTCTTTGTGCACCAGCAGTAGCGAAAGTCCGCAAAATTCGCGTCTAATGACTCGGTCTCTTGGAAATACTAATAAAAGTCCATGCAAACGATTACGCGAGCGAATCGCAATGACGCGGCCAATCCCCTGCGCGTCTATTCTCGTCAACCGGAGCTTTTGCGCGCGTGCGCGCGCCGACCTCGCGACTTAGTGACAGATTGCAAGATTACGAGGAAATCATCGCACCGGTATTTACCGGCGATTTTATATCAAAATCCTCTCGACTTTTAACTACGTGTGCCATATCGTCGGTACATGCCACGTCTCTTTTTCGGTAAAATTCTGCATCTCACGTAGACCTTTGAATCGTGCACGTATACTTTCGTTAGTAAATTCACTAACGATTACCGCGACAGCCGACGTAGTTAACGAAATATTTATTAAGCTGCGCGTATTCACGTAAAAAGTTGGAGGTAGTTGATATTTCATAATGTCTTATGAAAATTAAACTCTATAATGAATTTGCTGAAGCAGTGTTGTATAAGCATGATATTACAAAATCCGTTTTGAAATATTTTTCAAGATTCGACATTTTATTGGTAATATTATATTTTAGCATAAGAGCGAGGCCCGAGTGTTTGACTTTTCCTCTCTCGTAAGGTTACGCGTGTCGCCATAGTTAAATGCCCCAGACGAAAGATAAAAGTTTTCCCCTTAAATTCGAACGATTGCAAGAGTATTTGCCAATTGCGCTGCTCCTGCAGCGCGCCGATGATCGATTGTTTATGCCGGTGACCATTTCATATCGCAGCACTACATCCAACTTCAAAGCCGCCCAACGTGTTCATCAACAAGGACTCAAAACACAGCGAACGTTAATGAAGGAACAAAACTCGCTTACGCGTTTCAAAGTCAGGCTCGACGGCGTCGGGACCAGCTTCCGGACCAACGTTGGGCGCGGATCCGCTGTTGGCATTAATGATGACTTGAGCACTGGCCAAGCAGACGAGCAATCCGAAGATCAGCAGGGTGCCGAGTCCCTGGGACACAGCCATGATCGCCAGAGATCACCGAGGGTAGAGAAGCGCGGGTTGTGGTTGGCTCGTGTGTGCGCGTTGATCGGTGCGATGTCCTGCCGAGGAGCGACGCACGAACGAAACTAAGACATGTCAACGGTGATGCAGCTCGGCGAACTCGCGGGTTTTTTCGAAGCGGGCGTGTGTAGGTACTGGCGCGACTCGGGCCAGTGGCTGTCAGTGGAGGGGCCGAGCTCGAAACTCTCGATGTAAACGAGGGTAGAGGAGGGAGAACAGCGGCGGTAGCTTTGTGTGATAAACTAAAGACGGGCCCGTTCATATTCTGTCTTATATGCGAGCGCCCCTTCTCTCAGGGCCTAGCCGATCGCTTTAGGAGAGCCAGAATCTCTCTCTCTCTCTCTCTCTCTCTCTCTCTCTGTCTGTCTGTCTGTCTGTCTCTCTCTCTCTCTCTCTCTCTCTCTGTCCTTTTGGCTGTTCCGCGGTGGCAACGAACGCACCAACAAGCCAAGACTCTTTCTTTCTCGAGTGATGCTAGAACTCGAACCGGAAAAACTTTTTCTACTTCCAAGGGACAAGAATACTCGGGAGTTAACGCAACCCTCTAAGCTACTGTATGCAATTAGCTGTCCATTGACTGTCGGTCATAACTCGACTATCTTTAAGTTCAAGGAAGTTTACGGAAAAGCAGTCCGGTGATAATTGATGGACATATAATTGATGGACATCGCACGAGCGAGAGAAAAATCAATGCGAGTTTCCGTGATTTATGAAGGTCTTGTGCAGAAATACGCAAAACATAATGGTTGGTTGCTCGAAATTAGCGCAAATTAGAAGCAAATTTCCAAACTTCCCCGTTTCTCGCTTACTTTCGCTGCCCCTACATTTATGTCGAGTACGCGAATTGCCGCTGCACTGCTCCGATGCAAAAAGGATTCAGAGAGGCCGTGGCTAGCGATCATATCGCTTCTGTATATTGAGTACCGCTCCGACCTCCGTGTTTCGCTGGTCGACCATGAATTCGTAACGAAGCATTGTCTCACCGAATCCGGCTTAGTAGCGCCGTAACGATTAATTCGGTATTCGGCAACCGTGGCTCTAATGCACCGTACCAATCAAGACTTTTTGGAACGCGAGACTTTTGTTTTTCTTATTTTTCTCCTCGGAGCAGTCACACCTTCTGACTCGTCGTTGCGAGAAACACTTCGTATCCGTCCGACTCCTATAAGATTGATCCGTGGGAATTGCTTTTTCAAACAGACTCTGTCGCCAATGTCAGTGCAGACATTGCTGAAGCAGGAAAAATTGCTGAATCGCGAAAAAGCGGAAAACCAATAACTTTTCTAGAATATGTGCATACTTTTAGTATCGATGGCACTGAAACACTCTTTGGTCGCTGTGTCGTGTCCTGAATTGAATAAATAACGAACTTGTTTAACAGATTATGATCTTACATTTAATTTACATAATAGCATTATCAAGCTATCTGTGCATGCAGAATACGTTAAGGTGCGAACCGGTGTTTTTTCAATGAGGCGATGCAATTTATACGTGTCTGCGAGTCGATTATTTCTTATCACGAATGTAAGTACCGGATTCAAAGGGAACACATTTAAATAATGTCAATATACGATAGGAATAAAAATATTGAAAGTTTCTCTGATGACGTTCTAAATATTTTCATGGAAAGGGATGTTACGCTAAGCTAAATATATATTTAAAATAATTAGACTTGTTACTAAAGCTTAAAATACTTCCAAAATATCGTCTGTATTGGTACAAGAGCTTCACATGCTTAATTTGCTTTTAAGCTTGAAACTGAACTTCATTGTAGGAAAATTTAACGTTGGAGATTAATTGTTTTAATTAGTCTTGGCTTAAAACTTTCACGGCATTTATTACTTGCTTAATTTAAACGGAAGGCATTAGAAATGTAAATTTTTAAATAAATAAAAATCAGAAAGAAAATTTTTATTTTTAAGACGCTTCGTTCGTCTTCATTTTTACCGCGGAAAGACTTTTTTAGCTGAAAAAATTAATTTCAACGTGTAACTATATTCAGTGACTTAATATCTAACGTAATCGATATGCAGAGTAGGTTATAAAATTCTTGAAAACTGGTTTATACTTAGAAGTTGTCATCTGCATATTGCTCAATACATAATATATTTACTTTGTACATAAAAAATAAAGTGTAGTATACAGGGTTGTTGATTTTTTTAATTTCTGCAATACTTTCTACTCTGATGAAATTTGCTGGTTTTTTAAATCGTTTTTTAAGGTTATTCGTATACGTCAAAGGACATTCTATAAGTGATGAATCGCTAATGTACAAATTTCTTTAGTATTTTAGTATACTATTTTAATATACTGTTCGTATAATTATTTTTTATTATCATATTATTTTTCGTACCGATATTATAATACATTGTAAATGAGTAGAATCTAATATTGAACGCGAAGAAAAAATATTGCAATAATCTTCGCTTTTATTTGAAATAGGATTTTAATTCATTTTTTGGTGTAAATATATTTACGTATATGGAAGCGTACGTATATGCGTACGCATATGTATACACGAATGTGCCTATCTGTGATTACAGAGAGTTGATACGATTAAATGTTTCATTAGTTACTAAATTAGTTGTAAAAAGGTTTTTCTTTGAAATATCTATGTAGTTACTTCAATAAGTCTTATCGCGTTCAGCTTTTGAAAAAAGTAGTGTAGTTTTCATCGTATATGTAAAAGTATAAGTAGCAAATCAAATTCTAGTTAGAGATAATTATACCTGCATTGCAATGAAATACTGAAATCATAATTTATTGTACAGTTCCTAAGGCTTTCAATCTTAAAGTATCGAATAACAAAAATAATACGCAACTCAACGTATTTCTTTATTGAAAAAGTTTAAAAATCACAGCATTGCACTGATAAGTAGAAAATGCTTTTGTATTTTCGACGTTAGTATTAACATTCATTTAGAAACAGAACCATCGAAATATAGGAATCCTCCATTGTTAATAACAAAAATACTCTATATAAAGTAAACATAATGAAACAAAATTGAAAATTAAAGGGACGTTTCGGAATTATAGTTAAATATATGCACGTGTGCAATCCTTCTCATCCGTAGAAAAAATGTTTCGAATTAAATCGATAGGATAATTTAAATTTCGAATTTAAATTATCCTATCGATTTAAAAAAGTTTCAGTTGCGCATTGCTCGAATGTGCGGTTGAGGACACGTATCTCCTTTAGGATATTTCACACACCTTTATTTGCCGGAGAGGAAATGGCGCTTCCCTTGTTACCCACAAGCCACAACAATTTCTGCTTCTATGCCGCTTCACTCCCCCAAACAAGCCTGTAGAAGTAAATTTATTTCTTTGCATTTTATGTAAGAATACATAAATACATTTATTACAATAAATGCATTCACGATTTAAAATTCGCACCTTCAACGTATCTCAGATTTTGTATTATATTGCTCTCTGCATACATAAGTGACAATTTGCAAAATAATTTCAACCGCGTGTAACTTACTTCATGCTTATCTCACCTTGTATCTTTTGGTTATTCTAAACACATGCTATCCAATCTCAACGTATAATATTCAAACTTTAAAGAGAAAGATACGAATGACATTAATTTTTCAGCACTGTACAACATTTGTATTCTGTCTGATGATCTTTACAAAAGCAATACTTATTAGTAATATTAATAATGTTATACTTTGATACGTAGATTATTAATCGAATTGATAATACCTCATACTATTCAAAATTAGGTGTTTCAAAAAACTCCTTTTACAACTCTGTAACGTTACAATTCTACCTTGCATATTTATTTAATTTACGCGATACCCATTTTGACTCAGTTTAATTTCATAAAATACATTAATGATGATTTGAAAAAATTATTTAATACCTTAGTTCTAAGAAACAATGATACATTTACAATTTTATTCTGAGATTTTGATAGCAGTGAAAAATTTCGAAATATTCTTACGTTCCATCACAATATTATAGTTTATTCAGAGATTTCTCAATGAATATTTTATTTAAACAGTGTACTAAGAATTCGATCCTTTGTGAATAATGTAAAAGAAGTCAGATACCAACCTCCATTTTTAAAAACGTTTGAATATTTTGGAAATGCTCATTTACAAATAAATTGACACTATAATATAAATTTCATAAGCGTAGATACGACTATTTAAATTGAGCAAAGTCTTATTTTAATTATAATTTTTCTGATTAAAACTTTTAATATGAAAGTTTTTCTAAATATTTATAAATGATATGCTTCAACGTTAATAATAAGTCATTCCATTATTGAGAAAATTAATTTGATATTTACATTTATCTATAGTCATGACTAATTTCATATTAAATCTTGTCGAGATATAATACAACTAATCATTAATTTATAATTATATCAACTTTTAAAATGCAGTATAAATGTAGTGCAAATGTAGTATAAATATTGAACTTAGGTTACGGTATGATATATTAGCAAATCTATTATGAAATTTACGCTACGTGGTCCCTAGAAAAATGTTGATTTCATTGGTAACTATACAAATTCTAATTTTATTTTGAACAAAAGTTGTTATCACTTTTCATTATTTTCTTAAAAATACTTTTTAATATTTCCTGTGCTATTGTTGCTTTTAATACAATTTAATAAAAACAAATACGCATCATTCGTCGTTAGTATTCATCTTATTAATATTAATTAATGTAAGCACCATTTTTTATTAACAGATTATCATATTTTAGGAAAACGTTTGAAATTTGTAGCTAACAAAAATTAAATTCTAGTAATATGATAAAAATAGAAATAAAAGTACTTATTCTCCGATGAAGCAAAAATTGCCACTTGACTTTAAAATAAGAAAAATGAACGAACGAATAAAAGTATATGCATTCTTAGAAAGTACATATTTTAAAATATATCTAAGTATTTGAGGAATAATAATCCAGCTTTTGTAAAAAGAAGAAAGCTTTATCCATTGTTTCTTCTTTCTTTCACGATATGCTAGAGATATTTCTCTTTAAGAAGCTGCGCAAAATTTTGCATCATATAAATTACAAAGTATTTAAAATCGTTATTAAAACACGTGAAAAGGTATTCTCGAAAGAAATAAATAGATTCAAATAAGTAACGCTTGGCGGATGTGACAAACGGTCTTTCATCGGCCAAAGAAAAAAACAAAATAAAAAGAGGAAGTGCACGTATACGTTTATGCCAGTCATTAGAATTATTGTATATAAAAGTCGCGCGATTCAAGTGCCGCATCAGAAAAACGATATCAAATACAGTCGAAGAACAAACATTTTGCCAATACTGTTTGCTCGTAGATAGCGACAGCCTGCGATAGCGAATACAAGCGCCATGGACGACTGTTTGCTGAGACGTACTATTAATTATAAAATTTCTTAGGCATACGCACGAATATGCCATTCTAACGACGTGCGAGGATTTCAATGTCGAGTATCCGCCGCAGGAGTAAGGCAAAAAAAAGGACTACTCCATGGATTCACAGGCTTTGGAACATGTCTCACGCATCTGTTACCTAACGCGCGCCGTTTGCTTTTGCGCCTCTTTGTACCGCTCAAGTTAACTCTGGTGCCGCACTACAAGCAGGAAAATCGGCTTTTCACTGCCGTGCTCGTGTGATATGCGGACCCGAGCGTTGTTTTCATGGAGGTATGGATTGCGGGATATGTATCAACGACCGAGAAAATAAACGCGGCTTATGCAACACTAAAATTAATCATCTTAGGGTAGGCTAAAGCAACGATCGACTATTCTTCTGTAAGAATTTATGTTGGCGAATCAATGGTAATTATAGTATACCTTATAGCTGCTATTTTCAACTCGTAGAGTTAACGTTTTACCCTTATTTTATCAGCGTTATCGTGATTTGTAGCTCATTATAATATATCGAGTAGACCTACATATTGGCCACTACGTGCAAAAGTACTGAATTTGGATAAAAGAAGCTGAAAAAATTATTCCGTGAAATTACTTCCAGATTTAATTACTAATTCTTCTTTATTACAAGTAATTGATTATTTAGCGCGAATTAAAGTACCAATGGTATAATTTATTTTATAAATTCACATTAAATCACATTAAATAAAAATCAAATTCATAGGAATTTTTAAAGAAACTAGTTATTGTTAAATCTCACGAAATTATGAAGAAGTAAATAAAATATTAATTAAGTTTCCAAATAGTTTAAGTGAAACATAATAAATAATGTCATTTATATCTGAATTGTAAAAAATTATAAATTTTCTCTCTCATATTCGTCATACAAATAATAAAATTTGAAATTTTCAAATCTGAACTTAAGAACCATAATCATTTAAAAATTATTGAAACTAAATGTACTGCTTTTGTTTTTTTGTAAAACCATAAACAATTAAGATTAAAAATTTTCCAAAATATAAATTTCTAAATTTCAATCATATTTTTATCATATTAAATTAATTATTAAACTTGGGTTATTTTGTTATAAAATTTGAAGTTAGTGATTTAAAAAATTATTTTTACTTAATTATAAAACTTATACATCAATTTCGCTTGATTTAAAATAGAGAATAAAAAAATCTATTATTAGGTAATTTTATTTATTTATGCGATGCTCACAATTACCTGAGTTTATATTTTAATAAAAATGCAATAAAATTTAATATCCCTTTAAGGACTTTTAATTACAAAATCTTTGTTTGCAAAATGATAACATTTAACTCTACGTACTTTAGTACTTTCATAATCTCTTCCGCATCTACACTTTTCTTCTTTTTTTAAAAACTAATTTAAAAAATATATTATTTATATTTGCTTTAAGTCAATAAACATTTTGACTCCAATTGCTTCACTACTTTAATAAGTGAAAATTAAAAATGATAAAAATAAAATTGAAGTAAATCATTACAAAGTCATTTTAATTATTCATTATAAAGATTTAATAAAATTTGTATAATATTAAGTCAAACGTTTCCATCGATACGCTTTTCATTTCTAACTATACAAAGAATTTAAAGTGAATTGAAAACAATGTAATTGCAACATTTTATAATTAAACTTTTTTGTTTGTCTGGATCGCCCATCTAAATATCTAAGTATAAATGAAATAGTATACATGAAGTAGCTATATTACGAATTAAATGAATGAATCATCGAAGTATAGTAAATTCAATTTTTGCATGCATAACCTTATTTTGATAATTAAAGTATGTTTTTAATGTACGATTAATATGCTGCACACAAATCGAGAGATGAAAGCTATTATACATTCCTTCTACATGATATTCTTTTTTATATTAAAATATAATAATGTAATAAAAAATTTTAGAATATCAGATGTTATTTATTAATTATATTGAATTGTATTCCATTATTGCTTTATTTAGCACGGATAACTAGAAATTTTTCGATCGATTCGACGAAATAATTTTTATTTCATAATAAATCAAATCATTGTAGTGAATCATTCATCATCCTTATAAACTTCTTACACTACTTGATATATTTCTTCTCAAAATTCTATTAGATATCAAATCCATTGACGGTTTCTTAATTTGTCAGATAATAGGAAATGAATTTAATAATTGTTGATAAGAAAGCCTTTCTTTATCAATAAATCTTTTGAATTATGTTGTATACGAGTGTTCGAATCTCAATTTTTAAGAATACACAGAATATGAGTTGTTAATTACAGATTAAATTACGATAATAATTTCGATTACTTCTTGGAATATGAGCTTTTTATAATTTTTAAAATTATAAACATTAGATTTTATTGAATATTAGGATATATTACAGAGCCACTTTAGCTTTGTTGGGTTGTTTATGTAAAAATTTTTGATAAAATGAACTGCATAAAAATTAAAATTGAAAAACTACTAGTGAATGTATATCTGGCAACTTTTTTAAAGTTATTCCTTAGGATAAACATTATATACTAACACTTATTATATAAGTTGTTTCATAGACGGCAGTAAATTCATGCACATTATTATTATCGAGTACACTCCGAACAATAAAACTGCTTTATTTAATACTTAATTATGACTCGAGATTCAAAGAGTCATCGTGTAATTCACACTTACCACTTATAAGCTATTTGAGTGCAGAATTTATTTTCTCTTGTTGCCATAGTTATCACTTCTCTCTCCGACATCATAAAACCCCAAAACTTTACAATATATATGACTAAAATAAGAGTGGTCTGCATTTTACTGATAAACCCGCAGGGCATTCAGCAATACACCGTAATTTCATTTAATGTGTGAGGAACGTGAGCTTAGTTTTGAGTGCACCCAAATATTTGTTTATTGTTTGCCTGTGTAATTCGTTAACCTTAGGCTCAATTTATGCATGCTCTAACGAAGAATTAAATTTTATGTACAAAGCAAAAGAATGAAGTTTCAATAGAATTTAAAACTTTCTATTAATTATATCAGCTCGTGAGCGAGTAATAAAATTTTCCGTAATTTCTTTGAATTACATATTCCTTTGCTATTATCTGAAAAACTGTCGACCTTGATTAAAATGCTCAAATAAACCAAATTACGAAAGCCAAAAGAAAATAAATTTTTTTTCAAGATATATGAGATTTGCATACAACTACATAAGGATAATTTTATTGCTACTATCCTTGCTTATTAATTATACGTTTCGTGCATAACATTAATTTAAAATTTATTCCACGTTTACTTTTAACCTACATCTCCTACTAATGCCCGAATGTAACTATGCTTATTCCAAGCTTTATTTTAACCTAAATAAATCTTCGCACATAAGTGAATTTATAACATTGAAATTTCATACGGAATAGAAAGTTTTCGTAAGATTTAGCTACAGTTATCACTTATTTGAAATATAGCTCAATGCAATTAATTTTATCGTGAAAAATGATAAATTTAATATTTTTATTTTGTTCCTTTATCATTTAATAATATATTAACTGCGGCACTATATTAAAGTGAAATTAAGGCTTATCGCAATTTTGTAATTTCACGCAAATATATGAGATATTTGTTGGATTTCATACTGACAATTTCAATGAAGATCACAGTAAAATAATAAACATATACAGTATTAAATATATTTACTTGCTTTTTTAATTTGCAAATTGTATCTCCTCTGGTTCAGAATGGCTATTATTTATTATTTTTGTCTCTTATCAAGAAATTTATATTATATTGCATTACGTTGGATTCCCTTTTCGTTCGATAATTCAATACTCACAGGGAGCGAAATTTATGTATTTCCAGCAGAATATACGGCAAAGAACTAGGATAGAGTACAATGGCATAATCCATCTACAATTGACAGAGTACAATGGACACTTTTTATTATTCACTTGTTGTATAAGTTGGACTGTACAAATATCTCTAAACTTATAGTATTCGCAACTGGTTTTCCTAAAAAATAACGAATGCACGAAATACACTACAATCATAAAACCTTTCAAAAGGTTTACTTTTAAGTGTAAATAATGGAATTTCGTAAAGTGCTCGGAATGAAAATTCAAAACTTGTGCCGTTAAAGTAAACCCGAAAGTAGAGAAATTTGACAAAGCGTTTAAATTACTTTCTAGTGTCGGCAACATAAAGACAAAAGTGTAAAAAGCAAAGCTTCGGCAAATAATTTCACCGTCGAAAGTCACCTATGCCAGGCATGCGTTACTTGAATTCGGTATTCTCGCGACACAAAAGTTACTATTAAAGTCCATTACGAGGTCCTGAATCATCAATAACCAGCACGACATCCCAGCATCGCGCAGACGTCAAATGGAATGCAATTCAAAGAAAAGGGAACTTCGTGCATAAACTCCGTCCGGTTAACATTTCCCTGCGCCCATTTTCCCTATGTACGTATGGCATTTTCCTTTTTCTTCCACGCTCAACCGGCACCTCTCCAATCCAGTCGAATACATTATGAAAAATGACGGATGACAATTCGATTCTGCATTACCCACCGACTGAATAACGCGCCTGCAAGTAGCGGCATCATCGTCGAGTACAGGTGCAGCGTAATACGTTCCCCGGCTGAATTACTTAATCCGAGCGCCGCGAAAAGGAATTTCCCATTAGTCTATTTTTCAGACCGAGGCGGAGAAAATGTTTGTTTGTATGGAGAAAATACCTGCTACACTCGCTGTTCACGATTTGTGTTGGATAATATTTTCGTTCGTCTCTTTTAGCGAAGCGAATATTTCACTTTGTAATCTGCAATTGTTCTCATGAACTGTGCGTTTATAAATGAAAATGCTCCATTTGTAAGTCCGATACAGTTGTATTTGTATTCACTTGGAAATCGATAATTTCATCGGCTTCAAATTAAGATTTCATAGGGCTATTGAAACCCTAAAGCATAATCGAAGCATAATTCTTTAAGTAGTAAAAGGCTCTAAGAGTTATGAAAAATTTACTCAACGCAGTTCTACTTTAAATTATTCTTGGTATAATACCTGTGACATTTATTTATGAAGTGTATTACGTACATGATAATTATGCTCTTAATATTTCATGGGAATTACTTATCTATGCAGCTCCAAACTCCATGAATTCACTCTATATACCGATGAAAGTCTTCTCGCCCAACGAATTTCATCTGAGAGTACAAAAATTGTGAGCTTGTATACATTGACAGATGTAAAAGATAAGGGATAAAGCCTGAACAAACGTTTAATTATAATTGCGTTTTCCAATCATTGGTTCAAGGATTATATACAAAATTAATTTGAAACAAACGATGGTTATTTTAAAATGAATTTACTAAAGTGAGACGAAGTTTCCTTAATGATATCGTAAGCGACTACACCAGCTCTTGAATACATTAAAAACCTCAAATCCTAATACCCGTAACTATTAAAAAAGTAAAGTTAAAAAATGCAATAAAGTAGATTTTTTAATATTTATTTTGTTTGCGTTGTTCAACAGGTGTATATAAAAAACTGATTTTTCGTTGACATGTATAATTTGTGTTCTTTTCAGACTTAAAAAAAATCCTTTTGGATAAATATGCTAAATCTCGTCATCATTGAAGTATGATTTATGTAAGAAATGAATATTGTATTATTTTCACGATTGTAAAAATTTATTATCTTATTTCGATATTTTAATAAGTTTAAAGTAGAGTAGAAAAATACTAACACAATAAAAACAGTTATATTAGCACCAAGAATTTCTTTAAATGTTATTCTTCTCTGAAATCGTTCCTGTTACATGATAGTTACACCGAGTAAATAATGTTCCATGACGTGTCTTTTTCTTCTTCTTCATGGAATTGTTTTTTTATAATTATTAGAACGTCATATTTTTTTAGTAGTCGAACCGATATATCTTACTCAAAATTCAAATTACTGTGAAACATAGACAAAATACAACAAAATGTACTACGATTCAAATGTATTTAAGAAATTTTATGTTTTATATTCCTAAATGACAGCCTTTGACTATTGCGAATCCTTTAACTATAGACTAAAAGAACGTCCATACTCTTTTCATGTATAACTATTCAACAATCTACAAATGAAACGTAAATCTGTGAATAACATATTTTCATATTGATAAAGCAACTGAATTGGTACATACGTAGTACGTTTCGATTGCTTACTTTGGAAAGTATTGCGAGGACAATAAAAAAGGATTCATTTATTAAATAACCATTTTCCCTAAAAATAATACTAAAACTGTTATTAATTTTGAATGAATTCTGTGATAAGCAGCATGCGTGAAAATTACTTTAGAATATTTCAAAAAATCAAAAAAGCCAACGGAATTCCGCAAAGTGCTCGTACATCCGCTAACAATAACATGGAGATTCGAATTAAATAAATCGACGTTACACTTTTTACAATAATTAATTACAGTTACGCAATCACTTTTATACAAAAGGCGTAGATTAATTCAGTAGTCTAATAAAATAATCGAAAGCGATATCAGTGTTAAGTTTGGAATTTTATAACATCAAGTGTAATTAAAAATACCATTTCTCTCCAACATTAATCACTAAAAGAACGCAAAGAAATATGTGGACATAGAACATTTGATGTGCCGTATGTATTGAAATTTAATTATAAAAATAATTACAATGTTTCGAAAGGTAATACAAAATAATAATAATAATCTAGATGCGTATGTGAATGTCATCGTGCGAATATTAACATTTCTCACGATTTTGATTTTATTTTATTCATTATTTCCTAATAAAGAGGACGAAGTTTCCGTCGCCATTCGTATGTACTTAATCGAAATAACAGGAAGCTATTGTCCGTAAAATGACGGAAACGCGGTGCGCCCCGATTAGACCCCCAGGTTCAATTAGCAGCCGCGATTTACGTTCAAATGTGCTAACGTAAGTGCTACGAATCCAAGAGTGGAAACGAAAATCACGAACGGAGTACGAAGAAACACTTGCGAAAGATGCTTCTTGCATTATCGGAGCAGAATTGTCGCGTTAAAACTAGTTTTCTCGAAATCATGCAAAATTGATTCGGTCGAGGGCGGATTTGCGACAAAGATTCGAGACCCGAAGCACATTATGCGTACAAGGTCGGGCGACCCCGAGAACGTGTTATAATCGCTTCTTTCGCCTTTGCTTGTGCAATGCACGAATTCAGCTTCGGCATCCGAACAGTCGAGTGCACCTGCTGTGCGCCTGTCGGCCAGCAACTATCGTACAATGGCGCATACGCTTCAGTTACCGTAAGGGGCATCGAGTGCCCTGAAAACGTCTTCTTATTTACGTATAAAAGGATATTCGATTATTGCAACACGATGTGAATGCAATTAAAATGCTTGTGGTCGCGCACGTTTTATTCGCTTTTATTTTGAAAATCAATGCCACCGATAGTGAGCAGAAAATCATTATTTTAAAATATCATTCGGGAGAACGGAATAAATGTAAAGTCCAGTAGATTAAGAAGCTATTTACTCCTCTATGCACTTGACTTTATGCACGTTCATTTTTTCAAATAATCGACAGCTCTAAAATAAATTTCAATTTTGTCGCTTAATGCGAGTTTTCGAAATTTGTACAATTTACGTATAACATTTGTTATATAAACTCAAGAAAGGGAGTGGACCCGATCATGTGCATAACTTTCAAAAGTGCTAAATAATAAGGAAAAGGTTTATCCAATTGAGCAAATTTCATCTGTATCCTCTATACATAACTATGATTTCTTACCAACAAAAGTCACTTGAAATACAAGTAGTTCAGTGTCAGAGAATGTAGGACATTAGTGTTTTATTTGAATTATTGGAACACATTGAAAAATTCAACTACAAATCTCATGCACAAAAAGGAATATGAATTTTGACATTATTTGCTTGCTATTTCCCCGCCCCCTGCCGATTAATTAATTATTTAATCCAAAACGATTATTTAATCGTTTAGCTGTAATTGCTTAAAATGTGAATTTCTATTTTCAATTTGCGAATAAACATTCTGTCAAGGTCCCACTGCCGTACAAGTATTTAAACTAACATCAATATCTATTTTTATAAAAGAATCTAAAAGTCTGACTAATGTGTCAATTATCTACGAAACAATGTAAGGCTTCGCGTAATGTTTGTTTTTCATGCACATGCAATGTACACGCATTCGTTGAAGCTTTGGTGAAATCCATGAATGGTCAATATGACTCGAAAAGAGTTTGCGATGAAGTTTGGATATTTTACGAGTAAAGCAGAGACACTTGGGAACTCGCGAATGTGTTTTCGCAATGATATCGAGGAGGTAAAAATCATTTAAGACAATTGGAGACGAGATTGAACAGGTAAATGAAAATAACGTAGGCTAAAAATCAAGAAAAATCATATTTCTCTTAAGCAGTACAAAAATATAAAGAGCAACGTACAAATAAAAAGAAACAAAGGATCTTAAGGTGGCAGGAGCGTGTCGATCGGATACTTGGAATAGATCTTGTTGGAGAAATTTTTGAAGAGTCTGGACACAGTGTCTTCGAGCGCGGGTTTGATCTCGGCCGCGACCGTCTTCCAGTTGTCGTTCAGGAAGAGATTCATCGCATCGGCGAGAGTCTCGTCGCCGTTGAAGAGGTTGTCGAGGTGCACGCTCGCGTGACCGACGTCGAAGTCGCAGTAAAACTCGAGCACGCGGAAGTGGGTCTTCTCGGTGCGCCGATCCTGGTAGCGCTCGCCCTGGATGGTCACGACCACGTCGATATCCGTGTAGTTGCCGATCGCCGAGCCCTGACCCGTAATCGGCAGCATTAGGATCTTACCCTCCATGCTGTAGTCGGACTTCATCTCCAGTCGGGGCACGTACAGCTTCAGCCTGATGCGATCCTTGTCGATGTCGAGCCTGTGCGCGTGAGTCACGTTTTAGAATAGCCAAGGTGAGAGGCGCGATCGCTTTTTCATTTCGTCGATGAGAACGTCGAGAAAGACTCTTCTCCCTTACGTACACATTCTCCGTACATTTTGCGCTCTTTTCACCGAAGTAAATCGAATCTATAAAAGTCGTGGCCGATTCCAACGCTAACGCAATTGTGAATTCGTGGCGGAAAAGCTCAAAATTTCATGCTCGAGACTGACCGTGACGAGTAGAAATACAAAGCGAACCAAAAATTTTCTTCTTCGCAACGAACCTCATTTTAATGTATAGCATGCGGACGATGATTTTACCTGCGTTGTACCGAATAAAGAAATCCGGTGTTCGTATTACTCAAGTCTGCCGTACTCGCGAAATTATATTTAAAAAAGACGTCCGATTCAACAATTAGACTTGCATATTTCTTATTTGCAGACAAATTCAAGGAATTTATTTTATTTCATTATGTCTTTGAAACGAAAAGCTTTTAAAATTCGGTTAACTCGTACCTGGATTTATCATTAGAAATAACGCGAGACTAACTTTATTTCGGACGTCCTTTGAACGGACAAAGTTTGATACAATTTTGATACAATTTCAGCTGTTTTAAAGCCCTCCGTTTGGATTCCTTTTTTCCTTTTCTTTTTTTTTTTTTTTTTTTTTCTTTCTTTCAATCGATCGATAAATTACAGTTTTCATGAGACTCGCGATGCATATAACGCGTAATTCCAACCAGTCTATGGGAATTTCCAAATAATTTGACAGAAAATGTATCACGAAGTCTAACGTTAAGTTCACTAGTAAACTAGCTGTCGAGACAACGAAACCAATTTCCAATCAAGTCCAATACTTACTTAACGCTCCTTAGGATAAATTCCGTTCCACCCCAGACTTTGATGTTAGTGTAAGCCGACCTAATGGAAACCGGGCCCGCAGCTTGGCTGAGCTCGATTTCTGGCACATTCAGGGGCTCGCAAGGCGGAATATGAAGAGCCGGTATCCCCGACTTGAGGTACGGTCTCAGCGAATCGACGCTCCTCTTTATGCACTCGTTCAAGTGCGGGTCGCTGCGATGGCATATCTTCAGGAAGGAAGCTGCCATGCGGAAATTAAGTTTCTTTTATGGGCCGCCGTACGGGAAATGAGACTTAATTGAAGAAGTTTACTCACGTATGTCAAGTGTGGATTTCACGCCACGTCCGAAAAACGCGACGAAAGTGACGAACGTGACTAGGCGGCTGCACATCGTGACGCTCGAAAAGTCGCTTGCGGAGTAAATTAATCGTGGCGAAAGTCCTGTCGAGAAGCGCCGATGGCATTCAATGCATTGTCAGCTCCTCCGAGATACGCTGACACTTTTCTTTTATTCGACCGCTTTGTTGTTACCATTTTTCGCAATAATCAAACAAACACGTGCGGATTGCAAACCAATCTAAACAAAAATTTGTTTTCCGTTACGTACACTCTTGTTTTTTCGCTTTCATAAAATTCGAGTCGCGCTCTGCTGCTTGGAAGTCCGATCCTGAACTTTCGAAATATCGTAAGCGTTACTTCAAATGGATGCTTTTTATGGCTAGTCGTTCGCGCGCCAAAGCGCAGGTGCTTTAAGTCGCGGAGCATTTGATCTAATTTTAACTTTTATGAAGTTTCGAACAAGCGCGTAAAGTTTGCTTTTGAGGAATAAAAAAAGATTAAAGTGGAGAAACGGAGAACAATTATGCTCGCGCATGCTTTGTACCTTGAAATTCATTCCATTCTTACATTTGAACACCAGATTCTGACGTCTCGCGAAACCATTTAAATCGCCGTCATCGATCGACCCACTTACAACTGTGACTATTACAAACGTGCCGATTTATTCGTCGCTCGATACACTGGCAATAAAGCACAATATTTTTGAAAATAGAGACGCGGTAAGATGTCATACTCGCTTAGAAGAAAACACTCGTTACGCGTGCGTTGTTAATCTCGATTTATATTTATACGGTCGGTAATGCATCCGCAAAATGTCATTGGTACGTACAGCGACGTCCAATGGAAAGCCTCTAACGAGTACTACTTCGTAGAAAGACACGGAAAAGCGCGAAACGAGAAGCTCGAGCAGACGCTCCGTCATTGGCGATAAGTCAGCGGATCGGGAGAAAATGCACGCGCTGCACATCGGCAAGAGTGATGCATTTGACGAGAAAAGGTCGTCCGCGAGACCTTGCCCTCCATTGAACGGCCGGTGCTCGTAAGTCTTAAGGAAATCACTCGCAGAAAATATCTCTGACTAATAAGGCCTGGAGCAATAGCTCTAGGCTCCCAGAGAGACGCGAGCACCGCTAAACGCATGCGCGTGCGGTCCATGGCCCACATCCTGCGCCCTTCTACGTTTGCGTATAAAACAACAACTGACCCATCAAACGCATGCATTCGGAAAACTGCTTCTTCCCTCATCTCGCGCTAACATTGGGAAACTCGATCTATGTGCTTTGCGGTAAGCTGCACGGTTTTGCTGCTCTGTATATCGATCGCGCTGCTACTTATGTTATTCTACGAACCCTTTCACTTTTGGGAAGCGAAGACCCGCGATTACCGCTCGGATTGAAATACCAGGCGAGCAAATATTGATAACTGAAAGTTTGCACGCATCGCGTTACAAGTTTTTTCTCCCGCGATGAAAATGAATGCGCTCTGGGTAATTCTGTTGCTGGGGCTGACCACCATGGGCAGCTCATCGCTGCTGGAGATGTCGCAGGTACTGTGGTCGCGGTTAATCAGCGGCGGTTACCACAAAATCGGTAAGATCGATCCTCTCCACGTGCCCGTGGTAAAGGTAGATCAGTCCGAGGGCAACACGAGCTACCGCGCGATCTTTCGGAACCTCGAGGTCAGTGGACTCAACGCCTCGACGGTCGAGAGCGTTCACATCGTACGGGGCAGGCTAAAGTCCAATCTTAGCGATAGCGAGGCCGGATACGTGAGCTACAACGAGCAGCGCGATCTCGACTCCATTAGATACAGGTTCCACACACTGGTGAAGGAGCCCAAGTCCAAGAGCGAGGATAAGGATGAAGAGGCGAACGATCGCTTGGAGAAGGTCGTCGAGTACGATCCCGTGGATATGCGGGTCCGGGAGGAAGACGATCTTTTCCAGCCGAATAGCCAGAGTCCAGAGCTTCAAAGATATTATGCGAAACCCGTTGAACAACGGCAACACGAACTGAACCGAAAGTATGAACCGATCTACGGAGATATGAGAGTTGCAATGAACGTTAGTACAATTATTAGTTTTATAATCACACGTAGAACACGTAATAACACATAATACCATTCTTACGACGTTTTAACTCGCGATCTCAAAGAAAAGCGATTGTGCAATTGAACTAGTTTATTAAGCGAATGCTTATCAATTACTTTCACGCGTTTAGCAGTTGTGCTATGCAAATATTAAATGTATTAAATAAAAACTGATGAAAAGTTGCACGTAATACTTCTCAGCAATGAGTCAACCGTATTAAATAATTTAAAGTATATTTTTATTAAAATTTTTGAAAATAAAATATATAATTATGAAAGAATTAATAAGCCTCGCTTTATTCAAAATATAAACATCAAATTTTTTTTGCCTGTCGTCATTACATAACTGCCTTAATTGTTACATCGCTGATGTTAACGAGACAATTTCTAAGATCATCTTCGATGTATCTAAAAATAAGAAGTGTTTCATCTATTGAAAGAAAAATAGAAGCTTGGCCGTGTAAATCATTAGCAAATAATAATTATTATTTAGTTTCGGTATAATAAAATAACGGTACTTAAAAAAAAGTATAAAGCTTCTTAGTAGCAGTAAATACGTGCAGCATATTTAATAAAACGACGTAAATATACTGTAAGTTTTTTTTAAATTCATTAGGCAACATCGAGAAATCCAGCTTCTCTGCATTTAGTCTATTCTCACAATTACAAAAATGCGGACCCCAATCCTCAACCCAAGGATGAAAATTACCGACCGTGTATAGGAGCTTGCAGACATTACCAAGATCATAGCGGCAGAATAGAATATGAAAGGCATCCATCGCAACAAGCACAATTATCGTCCAACGGAAACGCAAGAGAGCAAACTAGAATTTATCCAGATCAGAGTTATAATGCTGACCGAGTTAAGACGGAATCGACAACCGCTGATTACGCAATGAAAGCGCAATTCGAAGGATCCGGTTTTTCAGCTGAAGCATCAAACGGGCAGCGGCCGAATCAATTTTTATTTAGAAAAGGAAATTTCGGAATTAGCTACTCGGATGGTTCGCAAAATGCTCGGGTTCCCTTGGAAAGCCAAAGCGGCGATCCGGTCACTCAAATGTATCGTGTAGGTTACGCACCCATTGAAGAAGGTAATCAGCGTCCAGTGTATTTTAGAGGATTTACGAATCAGCCAACACCTGATGATACCAAATACAGGTAATTGAAGTATAGTAACTTAATACTTGCACATCGACAGTATAAAGTCTAATTCAACATGTTTGCTTATTTACCGAGTTCTCTGCAATATAAATTATTCTACGGCATTTTATATTAAGCCTTTTTCTCCAAAGTCCATTTGACCAATTATGTAATTATTTCCATACTTGGAAAATTTAATTTCACGTTTTAATTTACATTATCTTGGGAGGCTACTACTACTATTATTATTATTATTATTATTATTATTATTATTATTATTATTATTATTATTATTATTATTATTAATTACCATTAATAATTCTATTTATGCCTAATTTTAATTATAATAAATAGGGACGAGTCGATGGATAAAGTTTATAGTATCAAAACAAAACAAAATTTCTAAAGGTTCGTCAATTTCTATATATTTATGTAATAGTAAACAAGAGCGCGATCAAGTAATATACCAATCAGCTGCAAAAAACAAATTCGCTGAATCAATCACGCCATCGAATGCCGAGGAATTCGAGGCACACAAAGCTCCAATGATCCGACTAGAGAAGCAACCTGGTTACGTCGACATTGTCTATGCCAGCGAAAGGAAACCAGAGAACAAACCTAAATTTGAAAATCTGAAAGAGCCTCCTGCGGACGACACACGAGCTTACGGGCTCGCAGAAATTGTAAAGGTAATGGAAGTTTATTCCTATATAACGAAAAGTAAGAAAATAAAGTCAACAGTTAGAAACATTATTTTTAAAAAAGTTTAAGAAGTGACACGAATAAAATGTCGGCTGATCTTAAAAAACGAACCCGAGAGTATTCGTTCAAAAGTTAACTTTATATCGGCAGGACTTACGTGAAAATCAGCGTTACATAATTCATAACTTCACCGAGGGCGAATCTCTAAAGAAGCGAAACGATGCCGTTAGAGTTGCATCCGAGTCTAAGAGGATCAAGGATCTGATCAGGTACGCCAAGGAATATCAAGAGAAAGAAGGATACTTCGAGGAAGGAGTGGAGCTGATATACCACTTTGGTGATTTAAATAACAGCGGTGTGTCGAACGACTCGCTGACCCGAAGGAAGCGCCAACAGCATTCGAATGATAAGAACGAGGTACAATGACGACGGATAAAATAAAGTGGGAATTTTCACTGAAAGCGCACTTCCCTTCGTCTTTCGCTCGGACCGAATCAGGTCTGCTCCTGTACGCTTAGCACCGCCGAAGGATTGGTGCGACAGATGCTTTTGCAATTACCTCGATCGCTCTTTCTCCGTGATGGCAAATTAAAAAGGAAAAAATCGAGTTGCAAAATATCAAGGAGCAAAGGAGAAAGACGAGGAGAAGTGCGAATGCTGGGAATATGATTGGGCTCGTGTTATTAAAACTATGCTTTACGTTGTCAATTTTTCCGCTTAAGGACGACGTGATGCATGTGGTCGTGAGAATTCACGTGCCAACGCTGAGCGTCAAGTCGGATTACGCGCTTATGGGAAAAGTCGGAAAGCAACAGCTACGCGGCAACGGTCTTCTCACCGGAAACTTCAGTAAGAAAGTTATGCGATTATTGGATCGCTTGAGCAATACACGGCCATACGGCGCTTCCATTGTTATTCGCTCTTGGCGCTCGTTTCCGTTCACCAAAACAAAATCGGGTGCAAGAGTGGCGCATGTACAGCGATCCGCAACCTCCTGCAGAGAATTTCACGAGCGACGACTTCGTGCACTGCATAAGCTAATCCTTTTATTGGCAATCATTCGACTTTTCTTTTTAACCAAATCATCCATTTTCCCCTGAAACGACAGTAGCCTTGGAATTTTTTGCGACATTCTCTCTGCTCTGTGCTTTATCACTGTAAAACAGTCATTGAGTTTCACTTTCATCTGATTGGTAAACCATAATTTCTATCGTTGTTTAGTTCTTGAACATTGCGAAAAATATGCCGTTAACTTTTAAACTCATATTTTTATAGCGTTCGTAATATTAAACGTCTCGATGTTAATACCAGCTTTACTATTTTTTAAAAGAAAATAGAGCTAACGTAACCTCAGTTCTGGCCCCTTTCTCTATCTCCCTCTCTTTTGACGTCTATTAGCTGCATCGTGATTATATTATATTATACAAATCTAAGATACATTTTCGTTGCATTCATTTAATTTAATGAAAAATAATTCAAAAGGCTTTTTATGTTTCGGTATCGGAGATTCATTTACAATGCTATTAAATTTTTATATATTGCAAATTCGACTGTACATTGTAAAAAATTATACAAAAGTTGTGCAGTTAGAAAATGGCATACATAACATCCGACTTACAAAACTTTATCCATTTTTCTAGCAAAATATTTGCAGAGAAAATATATGCATTGAAAAGCCTTAAAATATAAATTTGCTTCGTTGATTTTTAGCTAACTTGATCGCCGATTTCACGGTCGAGTTGAAGAGAGTAAACAACAGTACTATGATTGTACGAGCAGCGCGAGCGAAACTTATTTCCAAGGATCGTAAGATCAAACTCCAGGGTATGGATGAAAAAGGACCGGTAGAAGTGATTTTAACTCATGGTAAGTTTCTTCTTAATAACAAAATTGGATTTATTGCAAAAGATTAGACGGTGATTTGTCTTAGTGTTTTATTCTTATCTTTTAAACACACAAATATTTGTATTCCTGCGAATTGTATTGGCATTAAAAAATATTCGATATTTTTTAATGCCTGTTATAGCGTTCCAAATACCTGTTATAGCGCCCTAGTACCAATAATTTCATCTCTCTAGAAAATATTCCTTTCGGGTCACTTAAATAGCTAGCCAAAATTGAAAATGTCTTATTGCGAGTATCGATTTTTAGCTCTTGTATTAAACTATTCTTGTCTAGGATGTCAAGGAAATTTTTTTATCGCAACTTGTAATTACTGTTACGTAAGGTTATATTTGGTATTATAAAACGGTGATAAATTATCAGAATTTTCCTTTACGAAACTACACGTTAAGAGAGAGAGAAGACAGTAAATTACCTAAAAATATGTTTAGGAGGAACCGAACCAATCGCGTGCAGTTTTGCATCGTTACTGCACAAATGCATATTTTGGCCGATATTATCGATGCAGGTAAATTACGCGTACCTGATAGCGATATTATGTAAGCGTTTCGTTGAAAATATACAACTTCACGTTACGCGATACATTTCTTTTCTTTTTTCTTTACACGCGTTGCAAGAGCGAACAAATGGTACGTCGAGCGAGGAGTTGACGAAGAATTCGTCTCGATACACAAAATGTTAGGAAATTCCGGAAAAAAAAAATTAAGATCACGCATATGCACGTATAAATTTGTAAACGTCTTTTCGTATAATTTGCGAAAATAACTTTTACGCACGAGGAAAAAGATCAGTTTATATACTGCTGTAAGCCTTTTTAAGAAAGTGCAGCGATCGGTTAAGGAATTCGTTGAACTCTGCGGAGGGAATTTCCAGCTAATGAACCACGTTTTCGTAATTCGGCATAAATCTTAACGTATGGTATTATTAAAGCAACTTGTTATTACAAAGAGATAAGAATAAATCACGTGGTGTTGATTAGTATGAGCTAATTAGCCGTAAATACCGAGATAAATCCTTTTACAACAAAGTTAATTAACCGGGCACAAATTAAATCCACAATGCTATTTTATTATTATAAAACTGACCCGATCGCAGCGTTTTTACTTAGTATTTTGTAACGCGTCACACTCGCCAATATAATACATGCGTATAAGATTTCACAGTTCACAGTGCGCAAATGTTTTTTGCCGCCTCATTCAAACGCTTAACCCACAATTAGAATTATCGCGCACGCAACTATACAAGCATCTTGTGACTTTCCTTTTCCAGGTCTGATGGCTGCCGAGGCAGTCGCAGCTATGGTAGTCGACGACCTGGCGAGCAAAGCCCTTAACGAAGGAAACGCCGACGCCATGATCTACAAAATGTACAAAAATCTGCCGGTGGTCGAGAGAGTATGATTAGGGAACTTAACTTATTTATTTACTTAGACGACTCAGCTTATCCCTATTTTAAATTATTACTTTTATTTGTTTTATTTGTTTTATTTGTATTTTGTTTATTCGACAGTTGACCTTATTGGTCTCTGAAACGTCTACTTATATGATTATTTATACTTGTATTATCCATCACTTGTACAAATGTTTCTACAAATATTTTCCGATGTTTTTCATGTTGAAATTATAATAAAATGCCATGACTATTTTCTCAACGTCGTTTTTAATATAAACGAATGTATTATGAAACCATAATTAAAGATAATTCGCTATTACAAGAAAATGTATCATTTATGACAAAATTCTTGACCATGTATTAAAAATATCATCCATTTAGATTGTGTGCATTAGCGAGAGATAAAGTGTCACATAAAAAGGTTGCATAAAAATCGCTTTGAACTCGTGCGCACATGTGTAAACAATGCAATTTCATTAATTTTACTCGTTATTGTCGTCAAAAGGCTTTTGAAAGGTTTATTTGACACAGTCAGCCTTGGAAAGTGTCGTGGCACAGCGATGCATAACGAGGTACCGCTAATGTAAACAATAAAGTGAAACGACGCGCGCATACGTAAATTCCCGCAAACAATAAAAGTCGATTTTCAAAAGAGTTGCGCGATCGCAACAAGGAGGGAAAAAAAGGGGACACTCGAGCACCTTAATCAGGACTCCCGAGCAAGCGGTCGCGCTTCCTTCTCGAAAATCGGGGCGCATCGACGTATATCGGCGATCCGTCGACCTGGAGCGCAACGGGGATCGTCGGGTGGAAGAAAACGGGGCCGGTGAAAAGGTAGGGAAGCCGTAAAAGAGGACGACGGCAGGCGCGAGAAGAAAGGAAAAGGAGCGCTTCGATACGGCCCTGACGGCGTTGCGCACCGACGGTCCCACGAGTGGGGTCCACTCCTCCTCGACGGCACCCCGGAGAAAGTGCACCTTTAGTTTATATATATACGCCGGCGCCATTACCGGCGCACGCACTGCTCATGTCGAGAGTGCGCGTAATTGCGAACGCGCGCTGACACCTGGCGCACCAGTGACTACCCTCGGACTTCTGGCATCTCCTCGCCAACCATCAACATGATCGGCTACCTCGGACTCGCGGCTCTGCTCTGCCTCGCTCAAGACTCCGTCGCCAAGTTGCGTGAGTGTGCCTTTATCATTCTTTAATGCCGGTCGTGCGGGATTCGGCGAGGAGTCGTCGAAAACGTCCCCGGGAACTCGCGCAGACTTGGCCAGCCTCGTGCGATGCGCACTTTTAAAGGTCGATAAGAGCGGCGTTATTCGGTCGTCCGAATAATTCTAAAGTTGAGAGAAAAATTGCTGGACCCTGTGCGGCCAATGAATACACGAACTTGGCACGCTCTTTTTCAAATTTCAACGCAATTGCGCACCTATCGATATAATTAAATTAAATCGCACACGACACTTGCCTGAACAAACATTCGTACGAATCTTGAGAACCGAGCGATGATTCGCTGCGGCAGACAACAGAAGCGAATGTTTGACGCGATGCAACCAAATCGTCGTTAAAAGAAAGACTACATCGAGCCCTAACTGATCGGTCCTCCAAGAAACGTAAATATCCAGCAGAGACTTTCGTTGAAAAAAATTTAAGTTGATGTTCCTATTAAGAGTAATATGAGCTTCAAGCCGATAAACGTTCTCGCAGTTAATAACGCAAATTGATTTCTTTCCTTGCGACGACGTTTTCTCTTTCGGATGTTGAAAAGCACAGAAAATAGCAAGCAAAAGCAGCGAGACAGTTAACAATTAACGCGCGGCTGTTAATTTACATTTGCTTTCTAAAGAGAGGCTCGACTCGACTGTGAAGTGAATCGTAAAATTTCGATAATCGATGGAACGACAGAGTCTGGGCACGACCAAAGAAAATGGCACGCTTGTGTGCACGCGGCGACTTCACTTTCTACGCGCTTTCGATTTCCGTTCGAATCACCGCCACGAGAAAAAAACAGTTATCCGTTAAACATTTGACTTTACCCACATGACAAACTGAGACAACGTCTCGCTTTTGGATCGTCATTATTTTAAGTAATACCGTCCTTTCCTTTTCGTACCGAATGAACGCGTATCCCATTACGTTATGTCTGCAGGTTCGGGTGAAGTAAATGCGAATTTACTCTCCAACGTTTAAAAGCTTAACGAATATTCTTCGATTGCTGCCAAAGCAACTGAGTCAATTAAATTTAATCAATAATTTGTTTTATTAATTGTAATATTGTAATTCTTATCAAGAGGTTAAAGGATATGATGACTTTCCACAAGAAATTCTTTTGCCCTTACAATTGCACCTCGTTTTACACCTGAGCTTCATGTTTAAAACTTCCTCGTAAAAATATGAAAGCCTGTCTAAAAATAATTCTATATTATTATTATTATTATAAGTTATCTTAACTTCTTATATTCTTGAAGGTAAAATATTATATGCGGCAGAGCATTCAGGGGGACAGCTAATATTTTAATTATGCCCCGTAAAAGGTGTTCTAAAAGGTGTTATTTTACTTTTAGGAATTCGAATAGCGATACACGTAACCACTTTACTTTCATCTTTTTAGATACATGTATAATTTATTAGGATTCAGTCAATAGTGCGCATGATATATTGCAGACTCGTTTGAAAATTTCGAAAAGAATAAGCGAGTAGCAACGGATGAAAACAGGCCGACATTTCTTAACGACTAGTACTGCCCACGCAGTTCGCATGTGTATGACTATAAAAAATTAAAAACCGTTCCAGCACCCGGTGTAACGGTGTGTCCACGTTCGGACGTACCTGCCCAATACAACAAATGCATTCTGAAGCAACTGGAGACATTGACGCCCTTCCTGGCCAAGGGGATACCGGCTATGAAATTACCGGCGCTCGACCCACTGTTGTTGCCTTCGCTTACCGTCGACCGCAACCTCGAGGCCCTCAAAATTAAAGCCAACATGAGCAATATCCAGGTCTTCGGGGGCTCCAACTACCTAGTGGACGACCTGAATGCCGACCCCAAGGAGCTTACCGTCTATATCAAAGTTCAGATCCCCTTCGTGCACGTCAAAGGCAATTACGACGTTCAAGGACGTCTACTTTTACTGCCTCTCAGTGGTGCTGGCAGTTTTAAGGGAAACTTCAGTGCGTATACTTTTTTTACCCTCGTCTTGGATAACGTTTTGTGCGCTCTCGTGCATACGAATGAAACTGATGAGATCCGTAATCCAAGGAAAATATTATTCAAATTATCTTACGATTCGAGAGTTCGATATTGCAATTCTACTTGCGTTTTCGATTACGAAAAAAGCTTATGCATGTATGCGGAGTAGAGGAACTTTTTTTACTCAAGGAATTGAAGTGACATTCGGAATTCTAGAGAAAGTACAGAATCACGCTAAACAAGTTAATCTTGATTAAGTAACGCGAACGTTATGTATATTTATACCGCGCTTATTCTACTACTTAGAGCACATTAATTTGTTTCGTTAAAATACATTTTAACATTTCGTCGGAAAGGCAAATACTTTATCCCATGAGCATCGATTCTTAATAAGGGGATACACAATGTATTAACTTCAACCGAAATGAGGACCGCACGGACTATTGATTATAACATCATTTTGGAATAAACGATTCCTGTGCCTCGCTTAATGTGACAGTGAGCTCCATTCAATTTGATCCAGATTGCATTAGTCAGAAAATTAAGCAGAATAGGAAATAAAATTGAGAATTAAATAAACGAAGAAAATTTTCAGTTACAAATAAAAAGTAGAGTTGGTGAAAATACGTATATTGCCGTAATTATAATTCAAAAAACCAACCAACCATAATGTTAATAGTCTCGCTAATAAAACACTTTACAAAATGAATAATTACGGTAAATTTATGAACACATTTGCAAACCAATTTTCCTTTATTAATTAATTAAAAAATATTCAGCTGGAAGCAATTCGTGATTGATATTAAAGCTGCTTCTTCCTTTGCACGTCTTTAACAATACTTTTCAAAAATTTCTCATAAATTCCACATCCGACGTTACATTATTCATTAACCGATCATATTGACATCATTGCCGAAGTAATTCTATTATTGCCGTAATTATTAAAGAATAAATACTGTTTGTAAATAATGGACAAATGTAAGATATAATCGATAAATATTCAGTAACCGATTTTCCTTCCTCAGCGAATACGGAGGTGCGAGTGAACGGCCGAGGAAAGGAAGTGATCGATAAAAATGGCATTTCACGCATCGAAATCGATAAGCTTCAGACGAAAATTCGCGTCGGCGATGGAAATATTAAATTAAATGCGCCACGTTCTCACACGTTGGCAGGTGAGTAAATACGGCGATGATCCGTAGTTCCTATAAAATGGAGAGAAAAAATATCATTGAATATCATAAACGCATCTTTTGATTTTGATGAAAAAATTTTAGTTGCTCGACATTTATAAGATTGAAAATACTCGTTAAACACTCTAGTTGCATAAGTCAGCTCAACAGTGGCCACACTTATGAGCCGCGAATAAATTTACGTTACTTGATGAAATTTTTCTTCTTTTACGAAGTTTGTTCGTAACCATTATTTCGAAGTGGAAAAAAAATAAAGTATCAATTTTACACGAGCACGGAATTTTAAAATGTACACAATTTTAAAATATTTTGAGAAAACGTTTGCCTCTTGCAGCCGAAACAGCAGCGACCTTCTTTAATACGAATCCTAGACTGGTTCTGGACATTGCAAGCCCTATCATTGAAGACACCGCGACAACTGTTAGCAGAGCTCTTACTACCAGGGCACTTAGTGCTTTCACCAAAGACGAATTAGTACCGAAGTAGTTTTGCGAAATTTACATTACGTTTGTTATCTTATTTCCGATCGTGTTTATTTTCTAAAGATCAGGACTGTATATGGAGACAAACGACAAAATCTGTCCATAAGAGAATAAGCTTATTTATTAGTATCAAATGATAATTGTATGGAAATTTTACAAAAGAACATGTGCTTTGCTTATTGTTTTACGCGTACGTACTACAATCCGTGAAATCGAAATTTTATTGATAATTTTTTTTATTATCCTTGTAACGAATATGTTTTGCTTTTCTTCTTGCCTTTTTTGCAAATGTGATTATCAACGCTAGATTATCAACTCGTTACCGTTAAATATTAAAGGACATACTAAATAAATGTGATTTACTTTGTACTATCAATATATGTTTTTATTGTAATGTGTTAACCCCATGTTGTTATGCAATTTTATAAATAACATTGTTGAGATAGTATAGCGATAAGAAAATTTTCATACGAATGAATGTTGTTCTAAAATATCTACGGCATAGGCAAACGATTTTTAATGACATTTAATAAATGATTCTGATAAAAAGATCACCCCTAATCTTTGGGAAATAACTCGTCGTAGGTAAATGATTCCGTGATTTTGTTAGCGACGTTCGTAAAGAGGTCAGACAGGGAAGATTCCAAAACTGGTCCTAGCTCATCTAGGAATATTGCACTATTAGCATTTAATACTTCGTTGCTGGCAGGACCTAAAAACAAAATTTTCTAGTACATATAATAAGGAACGTAATGCCAAGCACTTGTTAAAGCTTAAGCTTATAAATTCCAAACGAGCTTATTTCAAATTAGATAAATCAATTTAAATAAACTATTTGACGAATGTTTTTAATTTTAGTTTAAATATCTTATTTGACAAAGAATTTAAATTTATAAAAAGTCATCGTTGAATTTTTATGTCTTTAAGTAGGTTTCTACGGTGAAAGATTTATATGTAAATATTTAGATGCAAACCAACGATTATAAAATTATTGAATGCATTCGTTCGCAATCGAATGCCTCGACCAATCGACACAAATTAAAATTTTGTAAAGTATGCGTAGACCAATTTGTATCTAGTAAACTTTGTATAATCCTTTCTTTATTCTAGAATAATACACGCAGAGTTCGAGTGTTCAAATTTTTCAAATGACACGTAATCTCAGATAAAGCTAAATTTTCTAATAAGCTATATTTCAATAATAAAATATAAAGATAATAAAATTAAAACTATATTATTTCTAGCTTATGATGAAAGAACTTAAGATTAACATTAAAATTATTGTACATAAATGTGATTTAAACATATTTTTCAATAGGCGACATATGGTTATCAAACATTTATTTTTCTGTAATGAGAAATAATTAACAAGACGTCATAAAAATTGGTATTGAAAAATTATTTACCAACTAAATCTTACGACTAATATCAAAAAGTGTAATTCTTTTATGAAAAAATGTATAAGATTAAAAGAATGTAATATAGATAAAATAGACTTAATATTTATTATAATAAATATTTAGTTTATATTAAAATATTAAACTACTAAACTATAACAAATATTTAAAAATTAAACAATTTACAATAAATAAAAGTTAGACAGCAACAAATTTTGTTATGATTCATCGAATCTTGATTCATTTTTTAGTTTGCTGTTGGAGTATTTATACATAATTGTTTGTTTATAACTTTATTAATTTATTCCTAAATTTCTGTTTTGATATAACGTCCGTTATTAATAATGAAAAACAGATCATTAAATCACATAAAATAATAGGTCTCCATTAAGAAATTTAGTATTTTCCGTAATATTTTTATAGCTAAAGTAAAATTTTTTAATTTGCTGTACATGAAAATATTATAAACTATGAATTTTTAATGGGAATTTATAAAACAGTTATTTGTTGGTGTTGATTGAATTTAAAACTTGCAGTTTTTAGTCTACGGCTTCTTGATCTTTCTTTGATTCTTACAAGGGAAATAAAAAAATATAATTACATGAGAGATGACTTACGATAATAATAAAAAAGAAAATCATTATTGGATCAATAGCGTTAAAGCCTAGACCTCGATCATCAAATTTCATCATTGAGACTACGTGACTTGAGTCTTGAACAAATTTCTTACGAATTATTCAAACGCGCTGCATCTCCTAATAAAACTATCTTCTTGGCCATTTTAATTGATACAATCAAGTATTCAGTCACTCGTGCTACTTACTAATAATAAAATATTACAGATGTAAGAAGTACAATTGGAATTCTATTATGATCAGTAAATGAGAACTGGTTGCTTCTAAGCCTTATTACTACCAAAGTTTAATTTGTATTTACGTGGTCCACGTGAAAAAGAATGCACCTACAGCGATGTTGATTTATTTTAATAAATATAAATTATACTTTGCTCTACTTCATTTTAAGCAAATGTATATTGTTATAAAAATTACTCGAGTAATACTTATGAGAGTAAATAATGCGTATACGTTATTCTTCGATAGCCATTTAAATGAATAAAGTAAGAATTGTTGGAAAAACAAATTTTAAATTATCGCAAATATTTTAATTAGCATTATTTATAAATGTAAAAAAATTAACGATCTAAGCGAAAGGAACATAATTAAATTTGTCTATTTACCGAGTATTGGATCTCCTCCAAAAAGGTTGCTAAGGTACACCTTAGCAGAGCCGATCGTTATGGCCAACTTCATTTTTTCAAAGTTTAAATAAACATCGCCATTTCTGTAGACCTTTCGTGCATGTAATACCACATCTGACTCGTAACCAGCTAAAATGACAATTAATTATTCGCTTTAAAATTCTGAATCACTGAAATTATTTACCACTTTTAACACGTGTATTTTAACAGGGGTTCAACAATGTCTCACTAAAGTTTCCGGTAAGGTCTCCGCTTCCGGCAAGCCTTAAAAGCAATAGCCTAGCATCGATCGCGTACTTTCCCTTGAACTGCAATTTGCCAAAACCAACTTTAAACGTGAACGTAACATCGTCGACATCCGCTCTCAAGTCTCGTATTTTAAATGTCGATGGTCCAAAAACCTGTAAATGAAATGTGAATTTAATAATTCTTGTTGCTTTTTCTGTATCATAAGTAAATTATGCTAATTAACATTCGGATCCCAATAGATTAATATGTACTTATTTCAGTTACTTGTGGCATATTAAATATTCGAGTACGTCAACTGTCAATTTAAATTTTTATCGATGAAAATAAAATTTATCTGTTTTATAAAACTGATAAATTCATGTAAATTATCAAGTTCGATCAGTTTGATTATGCTTAATTTCAAAGCATTGATTATACATTCAGATATAATCTCTCTACTGCTTTAATTAAGTTGAATATATTCCTAGATTGAGTGAATATGTATTTACAAATGTTACAACTGTTTTTTATTAAAATGTATTAATAATATGTAATAATACTACATATTACTACACATACATACTAAATGTATTAATGCTACATATTAGATCTTGCTTACAAAAGTCTTTTTATATAAAGAATAGAATCAGTGATTGCATCTTTAATGACTTTTTTATGAGCTTATATTAAAATCTCAAGTGCAGCTAATGTATAAATGTAATACACAGTTTACAATTTTTATAAAGCTTTGAATAGTTTGAGAGATATAGATAAAATATATAGATAAAATAATTTACCCGTGAAAATGCAATGCAATTTAAAAAAATTGAATACATAATTCAGTATTATGTCGGTTTTTTTATTTTATTGACAATATTTATTATGAATGGTTAGGCAGATTATTATCAAAGAGATTATTTGTAAGAGCTTATTAAGTTTTTTATTTTCTATAACGCATTTTTTAAAGGTCAAAAAATAAAAAAATAACAAATTAGAAGCAAATCTGAGAGTAAAAATTATTATTCTCTTGTAAAAAATAGTTTCAATGAAAATCTTGTCACTGAGATTAGTTCAGCATAGAAGAATAGAAAAACTCATGACACGAATGAAATTGAATACATATAAAGATATAAGTACATAACTTTTTTTATCTTCGAATTACGTCCTTAGAAATAACTTTAACAAATCATAAAATATTTATAAACTCCAAGAGCGGATATAAGAATATTTATTAACTATGATCGGTTTATTTGTCAAATCGTTAGGTATAGTAGGATTTCTTCAATTTGCATTTTATTGGACACTAAATGATTATATATAATATTTCACATTTGATTAGAAAAAAACTGTTTCTAATGAGTTTTAGAAGCAGGTTATTTGTACTTTCAGTAATCTCATTCCTTAAATTGCACATGAAAATGAAATTTCAAATCATGTTGTATAATTCTATACGGTGTCTATATTAATAAAAATATTTTATTTACGTTTTTAAGTATATTACGTAATAACTTGTTCAGGGAATAAATAACACATGTTATTACTATTTATTCATATTTTCAAAGACTTTAAAACAAGTTCTATAGTTTTTGTTGCTACTGTCCTTATAATCTGTATAAAAATGACTTGAAAAAATGTTTAACCTTTTAGTATCGTATGTTTGCTGTCATTTTGATTAAGCCTCTCTTTTTTATCTATAATAAAACTGCTTGAAGAAATTTAATGATAAGTGATAATTGTTTATTTAGGAAAGATAATAAAGTAAAATTTTACATACAATTACATTAAATACTTTACGCAAAAGTAATTAATCAATCGTGGAAATCAATGTAAATTAGTAGGTTTGAATAGATAATAAATGTCTTACGTAATTAACTGCTTTCATAAAAACCATTCCCGCAGTTATCAGCAATAAATACTGTCTTAATGAGGATGTTTTAGTCATAATCCTAGTTGCAACTTATATTAAATTCGTGAATGTCACAAAATGATAAGCTACACGTTACATAATTATGATTATAAGCATCCGAGAAATTTCTGCTTTATAGTGAAATAATAATTTAAGTTACTATGTCACTTTTTTGTATCATTACAATTTCTTCATGGAAATAACAAAAAATAAAGTTAATGCAGACATACAGATAGTTTTGTAAATAATTATGAGTATTGAATAACAAAAAATGCTTTTTTAGCGCAATAAATAACATGCGTACAGCTTAAAATAAATGAAAAGTGCAGGTGCATCTACAGAAAATGACATTGTATATTAATATATATACCTCGAATTTTAAACGCATAATGAATGTAACTAGGTCATTATAGCGGCTTCATGAATATTTAATTAAATTCAAAGCGTATTAATATTATTTGCAAATATTGCACTCAAGTCTTTGAACACAGTAAAATAATTATACATAGTTGTTTGATATTTGAAAGAAATATAATGAATATAATGCCTAAAATTATTAAAAACTATTTAAATGATTTTTCCAAATATTATTAAACAATTGTTATACACATTTTACAATAATTTTTATTTAGTATAATTTTTCATTTTTGAAGTATCATTTTTACAAAATAAACCAATTATGAGTAAAACAAATTTGAAAAAAGAATAAAGGAAACTTCTATAAGGAAAAATTTTAATACACATGAAACACAATTCATATTAACGAAATTTCAAATTATCCGAAATTTTTTTGGTGTAAAAGTGCTATTAAAAAGAATAAGGGAATTATATATTCTATTGCAAGGGTAACGTTTTTAAACAATCTCTCCTGCATTTATGTACATCAGAGCCAACGAACCTTTTGAAAAAGATGTAAATAACTGAACAAATGTCATATTAGACTGTCAGTAAATTTACATAAAATAGTTCAGATTTATATAATTTTTTAAAATAAAGATTTTGTCAAATTATTTCATTTTATTATTGATGATAATAATATAATGATTCATATAATTATATTATTTCTTTTAATAATTGTTCAATTTAACGATACTTATATCAATAACTTTCATTAAATATTTGAATTCCAGTCACTGTAATCTAGAAAAGGTTATTAAAGTTTCACTAAATAATTTGATTAAAATGATTCAAATAACTTTTTTCAATCATAAATATACTGATTACATATATATTTCAGAATTAAATGTGTATATAAAACTTATGTAAAAAATAATAGCATCAACTATGTTTGAGAAAAATCAGCGACAATTTTATAAAATTTTCTGGATAAAGTTTTATTGTATAGTAATACAAAATTATCTGCAATAGTTAGCATTCTTTAGTAAAAATAATTCAAATGATTCAATAACGTATTGGAAGAAGTATTCTTATTTTTGGAAAGAACTGTTGCGTATTTATTTTCCTTTCTCTGATACAGAATCTTGTAAATGTTGCTCCGTAAATAAAAACATTTATATTCAATACCATTCGCTATTAAAATGGAATTCCGTATATAAATATAACATTCTTCTGAGTACAAACCGAAAACTTTTATTAACTGACCTTTAATAGATACATTGTTGAAACTAAAACGATTCCACAAAAGGAAAGAAATTATTCCTTTGAAGTATCGCTACTAATTTATATGCATTTTCGGATTGAATAATATGTTTAATTGAATAATGTGTGTGTGAGTATATTTAAAATCATTGTATACCAGTGAAAAATATTAGATTCACGGAGAGTACTTCGATGCTCACGTATCTTAAATACCTATATTTAATCATTATTTAAAATTATTAATTAATTATTATTTAAATTTAATATTAAATAAATTAAATTTAACGGACAAGCTATTTGTTGGCAAAGAAAATAAAGTAAATCTAATAAGTAAAGAGTATTTTTGGAAATTACAAAGTGTTTTGTCGCAGGAAAAAGATAAACTATAGACGGAATATGAAATTCGCATATTCAGTTATACAAGTATTTTTTTATAATTTCGTCCCGATTGAAAATCAGCAATAATTTTGATATTTTGATAATTTTGAGAAAATAAAGAAAAATAGCCTTTACATAAAATTCCGTACACTTATATTTATTGAGATGTAGGAAGATCGTGATTTTGCTAAAAGAACGATTTATGTGAGAAAACATCCACAGGAATGAAAATCCACGATGGCGTGAAATACCTGGAGACCGGTGATGTTGATGTCGAGACGAGCGCCAGTGGGTCCGCGCAGGAGTCTGATCTGATCCAGGTTGAGGGGTTCGATGGCAGGCGCCTCGAGTTCTGGGATACCCTCGGCCAACTTGCTTCTCAAGGTCTCGATCGAGTTCGTTATGCAGGCGTTGATGTCGGGGTCAGACCTTTTGCATGGTTTTATGTAAGGCGCTGCACGTAAAGCGCGTCTCTTCATTATTCATTCAAATCTTAGGCTACGGGTGTGCTCGATTATTCAAGAGCTTATGGGGACTCTGGTTAAGCACGGATGGGTGATTTCATAGCGCGTAGTGTATTCCAAGTCTAAAAATGCTTTTGTGGAAATGTAAAAGTCACGGATGAAAAAATACAAGCGATCGGGAACGTGGTAGAAATGAAGTTGCAGCAATCAGAGACAATTAAAGAAACGTAAAATTACGAAATAATTAGTGGGGTTCTTCGGCCATTTAATCTTAAAGTTCTATTTGAAATGTTTAACAGTCTGAAGTATTGTGAATTCTTATTTACCTGCGATAATATTACATGGGCAATTTTTTTGCTCGCTCAGGGGAGAATTAAACGAGTTGATCACTTTTATTGGTATAATTCTTTACGGAAACGCGATTTCGCGTTTATGCATTCAATGATTACGACTGTAATATAACGTGAATAACGTTTTTGCAAACGATGAACTATCTCAGAAAATTCTGAATATCTATTGCACGTGGTGGAATTTAAGTTTAATACTTTGGTTGTTATCTTGATTTCCATATATCTACATTATTCGAAACTAGTACAAAGATCGGCCTACATCTCTCAACTTTATAACAATTCTTGAAGACGCGGACTTTCACGAGCTAAAGGAAGCGCCATAATAGCACTATAAGCAATAAAATTCCACATATTTATATTGAGTCCATGTATTAAGCAAAGTGCGTAAGTGAACCGAGTCTTATAACGTCTTTGACTTGTCACATTCGTCTTATCGTCTTGATGCAGCAGAATAGTAGACGTAAGTCGTTACAACCACAAGAGTCACCGCGTACAGTCTTTTCATATAAGATATATTCAAGATTTCAATGGAAAAGTACAATTGCGCGATCCACCAGGGTGGCGCGGGTGTGTGTGTGTGTGTGTGTGTGTGTGTGTGTGTGTGTGTGGCGTGGCGTCGGGGGCAAGAGGGAGGGAGGGAGGGAGGGCCTCCTAGAAAACTATTTTGAAAGTAATAAAAGACAGAAAAAAATAATAAATCTGAAAGTACAAATGTGGGAATTAAGAAGCGAGGAGGAAGGTGAGAAATGCTCGGAGGTGATCAGTCGAGAAACGCGTGCAGGAGGAGGGCTACGAAGACGAGGAAGAAGACGTGAAAAAAGAAGAGGTATAAGATAGCAAGGCTCTGGAGCGTGACGTCCACGAGGAAGGGGATGAGGCGCAGGGCCAGCGGTAGCAGGACGACGTCGTCTTGACTGTCGTAGAAGCCGACGTCTGGGCCTGGGAGCGGGGCCCAGACGCTGCCGCTCGCGCCCAGCGCCGCTTCATGGTACTCACGTAACGCTGCGAGCGCCGATCCCGTGATTGTCGCCGCCAGGCTGGAAAAAGAGGAGAGCAAGAAAAAGATCGTTAGACGTGGTGCTGGCTGATAATTATCGGCCAACCGGTCTCGCACTTCGTCCCGAGTGCGGCTCATCGTCCCGCTCGCGGCACCAAGGATTGAGCAATCGCGCGAAACGAGCTCGGCTACGCTTAGAAAATTGCAGCGAGCGCCTTTTGGACGGACGAGACGCTTCGAACTTTCGCTTTTCTTTATTACTCGTAATTATTTATTAATAAAATTCAGCTGTAAAATGTTCACCCGTTACTTCCGAGGGCATTATATGCGTGCGGCTCTAAACGAGCATTTTTCAAATCCGCTCACTTTAACGCGGACTCGCTTTATTTTACGCTGTTCGGAATCGTGTTTAATAGTGCGTATTTAAAACAAAAGAATGTAAATTGCGAGTGTATTCTGTTGTAAACTGAACAGTTGTAAATTGCTTGGAAATTTTTAAACTTTTTTAATACAAAAAATACGAGGCTTGTTAAAACTTTGATTGCGCATTTACTTACGCGCGCTGAATTTCATAATACAAATCGAGTAATTGAGTGCTATTAGTATTTTAGTATGTGGTTCGTTCATCTTAGTAAACGAAAATGAAATATATCGCGTGGAACGTTTACTTTTTACTTAAATTTGCATTTCATCGATACGTCAACTTTATCGAAATTTCTTCTAATGTACGAGAGATTGTTGGTGAAGCTTGTTTTACAAGAATTTAAAAATAATGACTATCTTACTTACTATAAGGAACGAAAATATTTACATTTTTATTCAAAATGCGAAGAAAGAATGTTATTAATTATTCGTTTTCGTAAAGTAGCGTAAGAGTGACTAGTAATTACAACGATAATATATGTATCAATAGACTTCGGAATGTTATTTGAAATAATGTTCAATTTATTCATAATATTTAGAAAGCTTTGCTACATACTTAATCAAGTATTGATTTTAAATACTAATTTCATACTTTTAAGTGAACTAAATAATTGTTGGCCTCTTCCGATGAGAAATGTCAAAGTGTTTTTTATTCCGAGATAATGCATATTAAATAATGTATTCTTATTATTGTTCCTTTTCCAACGTTTTACTATAAAATGATAGGGGAAAAAAAACTAATGTCATTAGCCGGATTAATTATATTTCTTAGTTATATATCTCTATATTTCTTACCTTAAAACAAATGAATGCTAGTTTTTAAAAAATTGTTAATGATTTAAGTAATTCCTTAAATTTTAAAGCATTAATTCATCGACTATTAAAACTAATCAACTTCTTAAGAAAGACTTAATTAGAGCCACATTTTTGTGACGCCAAAATGAATTATTTAAGAGTAACTAAATTATATATTTTTGCACTACTTTTAGATAAAACTATAAATATTGAAAATTTCAGTTATAAAATTTCAAAAACATATACCTTATAATTTGCTTTGCAAATAGCCGTAATTGTATTTATTTTTGAAAAATTATTTAAAAGTTGTCTATGCTTTTCCGCGAGTTATGAGGGTTTGTAATATAAGTCTCTTATTATTTTACCGCGTTAAATTGTGATCGAGGAGTACCGACTACAAATTTCATTAATTTAGTATTAGTGTTGAATGTACGAACGAAAACCTTAGTTTTTCAGCTTACTCTTTATATTCGAATAATAAAAATAGTATTCGCCTCGTTACATTAAAACGAAGTCAAGCGAGAACTTGAAAATTCAAATATCACACTTATCCTTAGCTTCCGTAATCTTCTTCATTTAAGTAAAATATAAATTATATCAATTATGCTGCAGGTTTCTTCATCCGAACTCGTCGACTCAGTCCAGCTACATTTTTATCAGATTCATTACGAATAATGAAAAGGCGATAACGAAAAACGTCAATAAGAGAAAAAGCAAAAAATAAGACTTTAAAAAACTGCACTGGCACTAAATTGCAAGTCTAAGGATTCTGTTGCCTTTCGTTTTTTCGCAAAGACGGTTTGTAGCTCGTCTCGCGCTATGAGGACTGATTTCGCAAAGGTTTACACAACGTAACAAGACTACACGGAATCCACTGGTTCGCTAACATTTCACTCCTGTTTTATCGTCACGGATGCCGCATAGCTTGCATTATTATACTCGGACCTTTTCCCTCGTTTCACTTTTTTTAGTTCCAGACGTATTTTTGTTCATCTCCATTCTAGAGAACTTATCGCTTGGCCTTTCAGTCTATAATCATTTCGTTGTAATACCATGTTCTTTCGCTCTATGCTTTCGCGAATAAAGCTCGTATAAAAAACTTCTATACTTAATTGTTGTTAATTTATGCGGCTTAATATTTATTCGATAATCGCGTTCTTATATTATAAAGGGAAAATAATTTTAAAAACAGAGCACCGTTAAAAGTTGTTTTCATTGAAACTTGTTTGGTTTTCTATGATTTTCTAAGCATCAAAGAAAGCGTTCCCGTGCTTTTCTTCAGAAGATGATATTTTTGCCACTTATGAAACCACGACGAGTGCCGCCGAATCAATGAGTTCAGCAGCACAATCGTATAAATAAAAATTTCAATTTAATTAATATTCAAGTAAGACTGTTTCATCTTTGGGACACGAGTCTGCTTTGATCTTGTAATGACATTTGTTCTTACAGATTATTAAGATAAAAACATTGTGGATAAGTTAAGGTAAACATTCGTATTTAAATTAACAAGAGCTCAAATTTCGTATTTAATTAGTACTTAAAAAATACGACTATTGTTGTTATTATTTTTCATTAGTTTTTACGTTTGATATAAATGGATTGTCATCGATTATTTCAGTTTAATATTCGTATACTAATAACGTATAAAAAATAAATTTTATAATATTCGCTGAATTACTGTTTTATTCGAGAATATTGTTTTAAATTCTAATACCGTATGTATTTAATACAAATACTGCTTAATATTTCAGAAATTCTTAATCAGTAGCAGTGAATGCGAGAGTAAGAGAGTAAGAATTCTTGTTTAATAAAAAAAAAAAAGAAAAAAAATTGCCAAACAATATACAACGGACTGCTATCGAAAAAGATTTACTAAAAAGAAAATATACTTAACCCTGCCATTAAGAGCGTAGTAAGAAAAGCATACAAGTTTTAAAGAATACAAATAAACAAAAAATTCACGTGAACGTAGCAAACAATGTGAAAGTTGTTTAGCGTATGAGAGCGTTCGTAGGCTGAGCTGCGACAGCTGATCCAAAAAGATTTCGTTCTCCAGGCACATTCTGGCCAATAAGACGTTAAGACAGCACTCGACCGGGAAAACGTCCTCTGAGTCACTCGTCCCAGACTTTATTAACCCTGGCAAACTTCGTGGCGCTTCTCTAATATTATGAACCCGCGCAGCGCCACACTCATTATCCCCAGCGAGTCACTTTAATGCATCATAATCAAGCCAATTACCACTGCACGCGAATAACATAAAAAGACACTTTTTACTCTCCCACGGACGTTTTTCCAGCAGGTGCATCAGCGAGTTATTGGCAAGGAAGCGATCCAGTCGAAGGTCGCGGACTCCTCCGCAGCCCATCGTTCGCTTCCCTCCCAAGACCTCGCGCATTATAGAACGGAGGTGATCTGTGCGTACCAAACGCGAACGATAAGTGCGTGCATGTCCACTTGCGGCGATCGGACACTCGTTTCTGAAGGAGCCCATGTCCCGCGGAAAGCGTCGAGGCTCGCGCGCGATGATGGGATCGGCGGAGGCCCGGATCGCGTGCACCGTCGCGCCGGTTGATTGCCTCGTTCCACTTGCCGACCATTGGTCCATGCCCGGCGTCGCTTGCCACACACGCGCGTGCGGGGAAGCCGCTTTTGGCCACTCGCTCGATTGCGCAGAGCCGACGGTGGAGATACCTAGGTGCCCGACGATGCGGTCGCGCGAGAACCGCAGCTTGCGAAACGCCGGGTGTCGCCGGAAAATCGTCGGAACCGCGGGTCCCGGTGGCTCAACGATGCAAACCCTGGGAGATGTGCATAGAATTTAGTCGTGGTTGGCGTTTGGGATGTTTTGTTCGTAAAATCAGAGTGGCAGAGTATTTTGCGGCGTGCGAAAAGTGGAACTTTAACAAATGCTGAGAAATTGTAAAGCGGCAATCATCCATAGTTATGATTCCGTAACATCATAACTTTGTACACATTTTTACGAAGTAGATGCGGTAAAACCTGAAAAGTTATTAGTCCGTGTTTTTAATGGAGACTCTTTTAAACGATCCGTATGAAGCATAGATTACGCAAAATTTTCGTGAATTGCACCATTTTTGTACATTTGTACGGTACAATGGTGCATGCGTGTTTACCTATGTTTTTCAGACTCGTATGAATTATATTATTCGCTAATATCGCAAGATGTACAATTTGAAATAATTCAGTACTCTGTTACATCCAAATCAGCATCTTCGGAATTTAGCCAATTAAAAGGATATACAATTATACAATTCAGTTTATACGGTTAAATTTAAATCAATAAACGGAAACAATAATTACAGTTCCGCATGAGGTTGTGAATGAATACTTTGGTTAACGATAAGTTTATATTTTAATTGCCGATATTCTTTAATATCAATTGATTCATAGTAACTATTAGAATTATGTTATTTACTCAAATATTGGGATTCTGTAATTATCTTGAATAACTATAATTAAAATTCAGATAATTGACTATCTTATTCCATCCAAAGGGCAACAATTTGAGCACTATTATAACTTATGATGCTGGTTATTATGATTATTTATCGATATTATTTATATTATAAACATCCAAATTATATACATACGTTAAATTACAAACGATATTAAATAAAATTTCCGGTAATAAGGGTATTAATATCTTTTAACGTATATCCCTAAAAATCTCAGACGAGTTACATCTAAGGTAAATCTTGCTAAGAGAAACATTGATAGAGCATTCTGATGAAATCTTTGAAATGAACGGGAGCTATTTATTTATTTGAAATATACATAAGAAATGTTAGCAAGAAAATCGATAGATAATTCATTAAGTATTACTTCTATATTTATGAAAAGAATCATTGATTTATACTATTAAAATTAAGGTTACAATTTAAAAGTTATACGATATAAAAATCTACCACCAATTACACCAAAACTTCAATGGAACACTAGTGTAGATTTTAGACTATTTAATAAATTATAATAAATTTGATATCAACGAACTTTCATGGCAATGGAAAGTCGATGTATCGCTTGTCTCATTCGTTTGTAAAGGACGTAAAAGAATCATTACAAAAAAAGTACGTATACGTTTATCGTTCAATATAGAAGATATACCAATGTTTGACAAATCTTTGCTTCAAGGTCTCTGGCTTTAATTAATCTCTGGCAGCACAATATTAACATTTTAGGAACTGAAAGTTTGTAATACGAATGCTAAAATTTTTTAATTTTAAATTTAAATGTATCCTAGGAGTCAAAGTCCACTGGCTTTTTCGCGTATATTCGCGAGCTTCAAAAGTAAGCGCGATTGTATTAATCATAGTTGGCGTACTTTGCTCCTTTACCCAATAAAAAGCAGGGGAAAAAGGTTAGACTTAATTTACATGTGGACTATAATTTGAATACGAGATATTACTTTCTCTTTTCGAGTAATGCAACCGGGGGCGGGAGTGATTTGATTGCTTCAAGTGCGCCGATACGCCGTCGAAAGGAAAAGTGCGTATAAAAAAATGACGAAATGACCTGCAATAGTGTATAATGCATCAAAGTACGAGTGTGCGGAGTCGTGCATGCTTTGAGTGCACGCCCGGGGCAAAAGACGGGAAAGCCAGACCTCCAAAACCCGACTGACTAGCAGCTGCAGCTCGATAACTGCTTAATCAAAGCTCGATTTTCAATGCAATGCAAGTGGTTCCGAATGACATTTCTCCGCGAATGAACTATCGTTGATTAATCGAGTAGAACTGCTGGTCAGAAATATTCCGTGATCCGTAACAAGGAATGCGTAATGATTATTAACTAACTGCACGATCGATAAACTTCATACGTCTGATTAACACTCACACTTGTACTTTATAAGGTTTTCGATAAAAAAAAAATAATTTTCTTTTATCGAGTGCGATTCAACGTGTAATTTGTTTACGCTACAAAGGAATTTCAGTTATGTGTTTTTTCAAAATGTAGTTCGATACAGCTCTTGTTATTAAGATTTTCCATCTTAAAAATTATACGGACGAAATGAAATAAAGATCTTGAAATTTTTGAAATTCGCAACTATCGGTAATACTCTCAACTTGCTTAATGTATGTGAAAATGTATCGTAATGAAATCGATCTCCGTGAGACCAAATTGATAGGTATTTTAACTAATTAAGTACCTATAATACACATGTCATAATTTTCCAATTTCAAATTTCCATTAGCATTATTCGTAACGATAAAGCTTATGTTACATTAAATCTGGAGTATTTACCTTCTGCATTCCTCTTAGATCTCCTTTTTCCTATTTTATTGATAGGGTAATTTAATCACATTAATTATTCCTACGTTACTTCAACTATTGATCTTATGCATGATTTCAAATGAATTAGAAAACCAACTTCAATGCTAATTGAATGGATAAAGAGTGCAAATACAAAACAAGTATCTTATAAAACGGTAGAATTTACATTATATGATTTTATGTGTTATGCATATGTGTGTACGGCTATGTGTATACTCACGCACGCGTATGTGGACGTGATTAATTCATATTATTCGCAAAATATGTAATACGTTAATAATATCTTCCGCAGCAGTTAAATATTAATCTTAAAAGCATTGAATCCACACCATGTAAATAGTAACTCGTTTCTTTCATCAATAATTCATCTAGTGGAAATTTAATTTACCTAAGACCTTTTGTTAAAGAGGATTATAAAAAATAACAGTGACTAATAATATCGCTCCTAAATATTTTTCTAAGAAACTTCGATTGATAATAATTTTTTTAATTTGAAGATTTGGCGGTTTCTTAAAATAAACTTATGAATGAATAAACGTTTTTTATAACTATGTATACTGATATTTATTAATAATTATAGCGGGACGAATGCAGGGAGAAAATCCGTTTTCTTACTTTCTAAATATTGAACTTTATCGGGAGTGAAGATATATTGTAATGAAATGTTCTTTTGGACTGCTTATTCATAAGTTACAACATGCTATACAACGTCTGTACCATTATACGTACCTTAATTAAATGAATTAGTAGAATGCAATTGCGAGATGCAACGCTTTAAATAATTGTAAACAATTTTTATTATAATTAGTGCATAGTGCTTTTATAGAAATGTATTCCAAGAATAATATTTCATCGCACTTTTAATTATTATACGTATTAAACTTCCATTTAGTGTATTTAACTAGAGAAGACGCGAGCAGAGAGATTATTAATATATTACGATAACCGCGGAAAAATATATTTGCCCTTTCAAAATATAAAAAAAATTTGAGCCTCAAACATTATTTTAGTAATTTAGTTCTACTAAAAAATACGGAAGCTTTATTAAAATTCTGAATAGAATTATTTCCGTTATTAGATAAAATCGGATACTCGTTAATTATCGAAAGAAATTGGCATTCGGATGTAAAATAGCAGAATACGTTGCTTGGTAATGAAAACATAATTAAGTAGCCGTCGTTGGTCATTTTTATATGCATCATAAATTATTATGCATTAAAGCATTTTCTTTAAGATGAATCATTGCTATCACGTTAGTGCTTACGTTCGCCGTGTCTTTGTTGAATAGTCAGGATTCACGATAAACCAATACTATGGCAATTATCGTATTTTATTTAACACGATTGCTGGAATAATAAATAGAAAAAATAGCATCAAGCAAAAAAGCAAACACTTGACAATTCAATGTTTATTAGCTGAGCATTAAAACGACTACAAATATACCTTTCAACCAATGCAGGATGTTTCGAGGAATTGCTGTTAATAACTTATGTCATGTGTAAAGACTAATTAATGAAAAATACGGCGCAAAGGTGCTCGAGCGCAAGGCCAATCGAATCAGGAAGAGAAGGAAGTCGATCGAGGGTCATCCTCAATGTTTTCGGCGGTTTTCCTTTGTCTTCGCTCTTCGAAGATCGATGACTCGCGGCCAGGGCAGATGCCGAAACCCATCGCCGAGCACGTGATCGACTTGGCAGACGACTCGACGGATTCGCACGCGCTCATCGAGAATCGGCGAGTGCAGCGGGTGTCGCGAGAGACACTCCGCGACCGGTGAGGTGGGGGAGCGTCATCGCGGACGGGAGAGGAGGATTCCATGCCCGCAGCCTTGAACTTTGCGGAATAGGAGTCACCCCACGGCCGGTGACCAAACTCGAAGGTATAAATATAGGTCCCCGGTGCGAAGCGGTGACAGTGTGTCGAGCTTTTTCACCCGCTGGACTGACAACGACGCGCCATGTCTCGCTACCTCCTCGCCCTGCTCAATCTCACGACACTCCTCGCGCTCGTCCTCGCAGAAGTCCGTAAGTGCACGCAAAAGACAGATTTTTTTATGGAGTAATGATGGTTTTCAATAGAAGCTATTTACTCGGACTCGCTCGAGTCTTTTATTTACCGCGTAGCCGGAAAGAGGGCAAGAAACGCTCTTAAGTAACGCTCAACTTTCGAGGCTTTTTGGTAAAACCGCACACTACATGAGAAAATTGAAATAATTTGTAGCAACTTCAAATTATTAGTCAAAAATATATTTTTAATCGACCTGCTACTTAACACTACTAAGTTTTTATATAAACTTGAATTCCAGGATTTCTACAGTTACGTAATAAAATTAGTAACAAATTACACATAACGACTGTCAGCAATAGTGGAAGATTGTCTTGTTTTGCAACGCGTTTTGAAATTTTATACACATTTTCGTATAAAAATCTCTGCCTAATAATCTGAAATATGTAACTGTTTAATGTGCGTAGCATTAGGTGGTTTCATGCTTGTTTCAATGAAAACTTAAGGTAATTTATTTCAATTGAATTTATCATATATTTATATAGGAATAACTAAAACAGTAACTGATATTTTAAAAAGTAACTAATCTTTCCTTAATTATCTTAATATTAACAAAATTAAGCTTGGTATTAAGTTCCTTCTAGAGTTTTACACGCGAAATCTCTTGATTGTAGCTTTTAAAAAGAGTTTTGCTGAGGTAATAGCAGTTTAACTTGTACAAAGTAACAATCACGATAGATTATCATAAAATTATACTCACTTTAATGAATCGTTTAAAAGGTAGATTATAATAAACTGAACAAAAAAGTCAGAGATTATTTAATGTAACGTGTAATTAATGCGTCACTTTTATCATGCGGTATTTCTACATATTCAAGAAATGCTGCTACTTGATTAGGCGTACACAAAGAAATCTGCAAGCTGTTAATATTTCGTTCCGTTGAAACCTCCATGCGAATGATATGAAAATGTAATTTTTTTTATTCAAAAAACAAATATTAAACAAAACCATAAAAAAACGCTCGTTATTTATTTTTCATCGATAATACGAATTAAACTTAAATATTAATTGTTTTTATATCACTGTCTTTTATATATTTTATCACAAGGATTATCATCGGAAATTTGTATTAATTTGTAAAATTTGAAATAATAATTATTCTCAATAAGCAAAAGATAATATCGAATGATTATAATTATTAAATTATTCTTGTTATAATATTTTTAATAGAAATATGATGGCAAGTGATTAATTTATGACTTATTAAGTTGATCTTTTACTTTTAAAGCAAATCTTTTGATTTACTTCAAATAACGATGCAAACTTTGTATTTTATCATAACATCATCATAAATTTTGAGCTATTTTATAAGAAATCTGCCTAATATTACCTTGAAAAACTTTCTGTACATATGTATTAGAATTATCTTTTTTAAGCCTTAAATATCGTTTGCTTTTCCTCCAGAGGCTAATTAGATTTAAATTAATACAAACAGGATAAAAAAACTGTCAATAAATTTTGCTGAAAATTATCGCAATAAATCAAAGTATAAAAATTCCATATAATCATATTCATTAGCTCTTTACATCTTCCATTGATCCGCATTATTATTTTTATAGTCTTAATAAAAATTCAATACTTTTATTCATGTCGCATAAAATAGAATAACAACTATGGAATAAATATTGACAACGATAAAAGAATCTATCACAAAAATGTATAATATAACGTGCAAAAACTTACAATTTGAAATAGTACTATTTTGATGTTTTTACCAATGGTTTACCATGAACGTAATAAAATATAAAAATAAGATTATTAATAGTATTTTACACGTTAAAAATTTTTCACTTTCATTTTTCACGTTAAAAATGCTAACTTAATAAACATACTTTTTTAAATTTAAACATATTATATTTTTAAATTCTTTTTTAGGTAAAGTGTGAATAGAAATGTGAAATTATCATTTCCTTGACATTTTGTCACGTTTTAAATCGAAGATTTTTATTTAAAAATGCACATTTTTTCCCAATAACTTAACATTCAGAAATTCAATATTTAAAAGTAACGTACCGAAAATAGAATGTTTGTGATATAAGCTGTCCAAATTGTCATACTTATTCGAAAGTCAACCTATTTAATCTGAATATTCGACCATATTCAAAGATATGAATTTAAGACAAAAGTAGCCTTAGCTATTGTGAAATTAATTGTCAATTTGTTTAATTCACTTCTCGTTTATTGAAAGCGTTAAACAATTATTAAAGGTTTCTCTCGTACACCAATATTTAATTATAGATGTTTCATTCGTACAAAATGATTTCTTGTACAAAATCGTGAATAGGGGCGACTTATAAGTATATTATCTTTATAATGTAAGAAAAGCTGCACGCTATTTTTCGTAATATTAATTAAAAACGATAAATATTATGAAATGCGAATAAATATTTGAACTTTTTAAAATATTTAAAATATTTTTTATTGCGTTATTATCGTCCAAAGAGCAATAATATATTACAGTTTTCTGAAGAAATAAATCAAATCATCTAGATACCGATTTAACACTTCGCTCAAAAAGTAGAGCGTATCAAAATATTTACTAACTATCGAAACGAGGACGTAAATTCAAGTTAAATTCTGGTAAAAGCCGCAATCAAGCTAAAGAATAATTGAAAAATGTAAGGGGCTCGAGTTGGGAAATCAGGCGGAATTTCGTCGAGTCTGAAATTTGAAATAAATGGTTAGCGTCAGAAAATTCAGCGTTAAACTGCGGTTACGAAGAGTCATTTGCACTAAATTGACAGGTGCGTACCAATTGCAGCGCCCTACATCAGCGTCTGCGGCCGTCGGAATCCTCAGCTCGACAAATGCATCCAGGAGAGCGTTCTCAAGCTCATGCCGAAATTAAAGAACGGTATACCCGAGCTGGATGTTCCTTCCCTAGAGCCGCTTACCGTCGACACCATCGCCTTGGCCAACATCAACGACTTCCACGCCGTTGCGACCAACGTCAAGCTGAGCGGCCTGTCCACTTTCAAAATCAAGCACCTCCACTTGGACCTGATCGCTCAGAAGATCGATGTCGAAGTCATCTTCCCGAAGATTTTACTGGACTCGGACTACGATGTCAAAGCCAAGGTCATCAATTTATCGATCAACGAGAAAGGGCCGATCACGTGTATCACAAGTACGTTCCTACTATTTAACGAGCTATCTTATCTCTTTTTATAACGTTTAATAATGCGCCAAACGCATTCGACGATAATCTCCACCGTTCATTCGTTTTTTTATCCAAATACATCTCGTTACGTAATACAAACCTGAGAGACTTGTTATAAACGCTACATGAAATACTAATTCGATTTTTGCCAATAATAATACATAAATTCCAATATGCTTGATTATTCTAATTTTTTTATAAAAAGTTTTATTACTGGTTTTATTTTATTATTAGCCTATTAATTTTTATTTTGCGTTCGCACAATTTCATGAGAAAATTATTATTCATCGCTCGGATATTTTAATACTTAGTTCAAACTTATAAATAAAACATTTTTTTATATTTTCAAACTTTCATTTACATGAAATATTTAGTAGGATTCGTATTTTTACTTGTGCTGCATAAATGCAGTTAAAATACATTTTCATACACACCGGTCTATTTCATTATTTTCCATGGATATTTCCTTATACCGTATACGTAAAAAATCTTTCACTTTTCAGAATTAATTATCACTATAACAGCATATTCTGTGATCTTTAATTTTCTATTATACCTTTTTCACGAAAGAAATATGCAATTTCAAATTTCTTATAACAACTGAAGTATAAAATTTAAGGGTAATAATATAGGTAAAATTAAAAAATTTGTTGTATAACATTTAAGTATGTTTCATCTTAAATTCATAATGTATAAAAATTTAATTTATAATTAAAGTATTCAAAGAAATGTATAAAGTATTTAAATACAATATCATGCAAATCATGTTATACTAATTTTAATATTATACTGAAGAACAAGAATACTAATTTTAAAAGTAAAATATACGTTCATTATTTCAAGTCATGTCAGAAAGATTAATAAAATTATACAACTATTAATGAAATCAGTAGTTGCATTGACATAAATTCATTTGTTAATTCAGGGTTAATAATTGTAAATATCCTATTAGTAGCCTAATGCTGTATAGATTATTTAATTAACGCTATCTTAGTTATAAAAAACTGTTCTATTTTTCTCAAAATAAACTAAATGTTAAGATAATATATGATTATTATAAAGAAAATTCAAATGTTTTTAGTTTAATATATTTCTAGACTTAAACTTATTGGTCTTGTTGCTTCAAATATTAAATTTCTGTGCAAAAATATTATATTTGTACTTAATAAAAATACTTTTTCTATTTCTTTTGCCGAAACTTTTAATAACTTCTTTCATTATATATTATAATTATTTTTTTTTTTATTACAAAATCAGTATTTTAATTAGGCTATTGTAGATAACGTGAAAAAAAAACAATATAGAAGAAAAGCTGAATCATTAATACCATTAGTATTCTCATAAGATACATTCCGTTTAAAAATAATATAATCGATATAATCTGTAGAAATATTTGTATGACGAAATTTTTAAAAACACTACATTTTAATTCAGCTATCGTACAATGAAATTAATAAGAGGATTAAGTGTAACGTAAGTAATATGTGTAAATGATGAAACTTTGCTAATTATTGTTTCAAACTAAATATTTATGTTCCACTGAGATTTCGCCCAGTAAATATAGAATTACTGATGAATTCCACTTCAGATTCAGCAACTTCAGCAGAAAAATCGATCAATACCAGATTGTTTGTTTATCTCCCAATATGCATCATTTTTCAATATTTTTTAATCGAAATCCCTCCTGAAAAGTTCAGTCTTCTTGTTTTATCAATCGAAGACTATTTGGAATAATAAGATCATGAGATGAGAAGTGCGTGAAAAATGTAAAGCTCTGCTTAACGTTGTTCTATTTAATAACATAAATATCTGATGTTTTTTCTTAACATACATTTTGTGTAATAAAAATCTGCATATTTCTTCTATACTTAGTTACAGTTAATTATAGTTTTTTGTATATTTTAAATATTTACAAAAGAACACATTTTCTAAATGAATCACCTATGTGATACTCGTTATATCTTTGAAAATTATGCCGATGCATAATATCTCTTACTTCGTGAGAAACTTAACGACTGAGACTTTACTTGCATGAATTCATAAAAGAGCTGCCATCTATTGGCTTATCTGAGAATTTAAAGGACATCATTTAATAGACTGGTTATATCGACCGTAATATAGTTAGACTGATTGTCGTATATACATTACATTATTTACATTATTTAAATTTTGCTTCCCTTGTAATAAACTCACGGTACATTATGATTGATATACTTTAAAATTATGGCTCAACTATAAATATTTTTAAGTTTTTTGTTCAAACTTAAATTTATAACATTATTAGTCTTCGTAATAATATTATAATTTTATAGGTACCAATTAAATATATTCGTTTATTTCAAGTAAATAAACTGTTCTTCAACTTAATGTTTCTTACAAATATTAGAGTTTTCATACACAAAAGCGTTCAAAATCGAATTATTGACCATTCTATTTTGTGACATTGACGTGAATTGCTTTTTTAGTCTTCTAGTAAAATTTTATTTTACGATTGAAACTGAACTATAAATTTAAAATAATTTCTACAATCAAATTTATGTTGAAAATAACGTTTATATTGGAAACTTTTGAATCTTTGTAACTTTCGACATTATTTTGCTATATAAGTCTTTGCAAAGAACAATTAATAATTTTTAAAACAGATGTATCTGTGCTGTATTTTTATTTATGTATAATATTTCACTGCCGATAACACAAATATATAGAATTTTTATGTTCGTTGTGTTTCTCTTGTTGCTGTTGTTGTCAGCAGTAGCAGCATTATTATAAGAATTACAATCTATTTTCAAGAAAGATAAATAATAGTACAGTAGAATTGAGAAAATCCCTGAAACTTTAAAAGCATAAAATCGTTTTCCAATTGCTATAGATTATGTCGTTTCACGTTCACTCTCTAGTGTATCTCGTCGTCGTCGTCGTCACTGCTCTTCCATAAGCTCGGTAAATATCCTCCTACATTGGTAATAACCGCGATGAGAAATAAGGTAGAAGGCGACATCGCGGTACATTTACTCACGATTTTCAAATGTGTTCTACTTATATGTGCATATGTATTCGCACAATTACCTTCACTAAACTCGGGGATATTTACAAACGTGTGTATTAGTACATTTCCATAATATTTGATTGCTTATAGTCAGATGTACTTTTAACGTAGATGCTATTATTGTCATCAGATAAGTTGCAAGTTACATTATCGTTGCACTTACGGAATAAGCACGAGTAAACTTCACTTCCAAAAAAAAAGAAAAATTCGCTCATAGTGATTTTACTTGATTTGCAGATAACGTCACAGCGAAGGTCTCGATAAAATTCCAGACGGTTGAACGCCGAGGACAACGACTCGTTTACTTCCCGTCAATGACGACGAAACTCACGATTACCGATTACACCGCCGATTTCGAATCAGAAGCCGGTGGAAAGTCTAATCCGCTGAGCAAGGCTATCAATTCCGTGTTGGTGAACAGTCGAGAGGAAATAATCGAGAGTATGACGCCGAATATTGAAAAAGCCATATCGGAGAAGATCCTCAGTGTGACCAACCGGATCTGCAAGCACTTCACCTACGATGAACTCTTTCCCGATTGGCCTTGAATTCGGATTCTCCTTTTCTCCGTCCTTTTTACAAAGATCCCTGTATTTTTATACGAATGTATTTTGATGTGTGCGTGTACGCGCGTGTGTGTGAGAGCCAGAGAAAAAGAAACAGGCAGAAAATACAACGCGAAAGATTGCTATGCTCAATTAATTTTACCAACAAAATTCTTACATTTTTATTTATTTTTACATATTACCAACGTAAAAAAGTGCTGGATGTCGATGAAAGCTTTTATCGGAAAATGAAAATGAAGAAATTCTATTGTTGTAATATAATACATAATTAGCCCATTTATTATGCTCCAGTGTAACAACTTGTACCGAACGATCAGCAAAGAATTAATCACGTTGTTGAATACACATAATTATTATTTATTTCTTTTCCTTTTGACAAACTAAAAGTACATTTATTTTGTAAGCGCTAACATGCGCGCTCAGAGAACGGAAGAGAATCATCGCAAAATTCAATTACACACAAGTTAGAATCTACGAGCAACGTCACCAGAGATTGAGCATAACGAGTGAATGACAAAGAAAAACGGTCTTTCAAATTTGCAATGAGAACTGACGGTAAATCATAAAGGCAGCGTGCGAGTGACATTTTTCATCTGTGATTTACGAGTGCATCGGTTACGCGCACGCATTGCATTTCCGTAAATTGCTTTTCGATGCACCGAAACAGATGCGAGATGCACGTGCCGCATCTAGCTAAGAACGATCGCCAGTCCTAACTTCGTCATCCGCAGAAATCTGCGAGCTCACCTCGCGTGCATGTAGCCACTCAGTAAATTCTACTTACGATGCAATCATCTTCTTTGGATTCACGTACGAGTGCTGCTTTTTGTTTTTTCTTCCCTATTTTATTCGTCTTTTCTGTAGGTGAGCCGCCACGAGCAAAGTCGGAACTTGCTGTAAAGAACGATAGATAGAGAATTAAAACTTCGCAACGAAGATGATTGATAATGTTGTATAAGTTTCATAAGTGATTGGCCTTTGGTACGATTCTTCATTTACTTGAAGAGCGATAATTAAAGTAATGACAATTATTGACCTCCGTTAATTGAATTACGACGAAGAACAACATAAGAAACGTAGATGCGAACATCCTGTTAGAGTTTGAAATTTAACGAATTTGACTTTTACCTTCCTACTTATCTATCGATTTATATTCTATCGTTTATGCTTACGAAGACAAAAGTATAAATATACAAAGTTCTGAATATTTGTGAGTCAGAAAACTATTTTTTTATTAGATTGTTGAAATTGAGATAACTAGGTCTTGTAAATAAAATTTAACTAATTCATTGTTAAAAATAAAGAAAGTATTGATTTAGCAGTAGAGATCGTTAATAAAGACTCTTTAAAGTTTATTAAGGTTCACTATTCATACATAAGAATATCTTACAGTGAGCATCACTTTTGTACCATTGTGTAAAAAATAAATAATTACTAAGAACGAGATTTTATCATTACTTTAAACAATATCTTCTTTTGTACTTTTGATAACATATTTTTCGATAATGAAAAAATTCTCACTTTCAAGATATATATACGTAAATCAGAATTACAGAAAATTTATTGTAACAAACTATTTTGTTACAATAAAATAAAAACATTGGATATTCTTTTAGTAAGCTACTCCTTTTTTTTAGTCTATGGGCGAGAAAAGTTCAAGAAGTTGAAATACACAAAGTATAAGAATGCATAGAAAGATAGTTTGAAAGTATTTTAAAGGTGTCTTTGATTTATTTATAATAAAAACACTGTATACGTATTCGTGACTTTGCACACGAAGTATCATTTATATTGAAAATGTTACTGGTTTTAAATAATTTTTAAAAACATTGTATTTTAATCGCTCATCGTATTTTGTTTGATAATAGCGTATTAAAATAATGAAATGATACCTGCACTATGATTACTTGTTAGCAAATTTTGCAAGTCGTTCGTTTCTTCCATTTTTAAGGTAACAACGACTCGAAGCTATAATTTATATGAATTGTTTGCCACGTTTATAGTAATTCTTCTATAAATTTTTTGTAAATAAAATAAAATTTTCATTATTATTTACACTTCAATATTTTACATATAATTATTTCGTTTTAGTTACCTTTCAAAACTGTTTGATTTTAAAAATATTTATTCTACAAAATTATTTACTATACTTAACGAATATTTGACTTCCTCTATTTTACAAAACTACCGAAAACCGCTGATATGTATATTAAGTAAATGATGTATTTTTATGTTCAAATTTATTTAATAATATGTTTTCCTTGTCATAAATTAATTTTCAATTGAATTGTATTTTAAAACACAAGAAGCAGACATTTATACCCGACAAGACACGTTTAACGTCGCCTACCGCAATACAACTTTTAACTTGATCGGCTGTCTGGATTCGGTCACTACTACTGAATACATTTTTTAATCAAATTACATTACCCAATGACAGTAAATCCTATATTTCTATATGCCTGCCCGTAATCTCAATAAACTTACCATTTTATTCTTAATGCAATAAAAAATCAATATACATAGATAAGGTGTATTAAAATTAAACTTATCAATTACACTTACACCTATCGTATACATTGTAATTTTTGAATCGTTGATTAAATCTAATTTCGCTCTAACTTCGCATTTATTACTCTTGAAATAACTTGCAACAGCAAACACCTTAATCGCACGATTTGTGTAAAGTAAATTACACACTATAAAGGATATTGAAAAAAACATTTGATTCGACATTTGACCTTTAACTTATTTGAAAGACGTTTTTAAAATAGATGATTTCAAATAAAAGCAACGGATGATGCGTATTTTTATATCAATTTATTAAAAATCAACAAAACGCTCAGAAGCAAATTTACATCGCATTTAGTTGTAAAGAGTGAAAAGTATACTTGTTTTCAGGCAAACCCTTGATGATGTCGCTACAGCGACATTAAAATAAACGTTAAATCTCGAGTTGCGCATAAAGCATTGTCTACCTGTTAAACATTGCCTATTAAATACATGATCTTTTTAATCAGATTTACAACATAAATTTAAATAAAGAGACATGAATAAACGTAAACATAAATATACGTAAACCTTATAATTATCACTCAGTGATTTCCGTCGTCGTTTAAATTCCCGAGAAGATTTCAGCTGCTTATTTAAAAAATATGTACCGCGTATTGAGTATTGCACATCGACATAACTATATCTGAATCTCGTAGGAAACACACGCGACGAAGGAAATTCTCCCCGAAATGTTCGCGTTTGCGTCGACTACGGACAACGAACTAAATGAAGAGCGAGAAGGATATGCAGAGGAAGGAGCCCGTTATCGTGTTCGAAGCCAAGAGCCCGAGCACGTATGCGCATTCATGTACAAAGAGGCTCACAAAAAAATAATGAAGAGAGACAGAGTGAGAGAGAGAGAGAGAGAGAGAGAGGGAGAAGGAGAGAGGTAGTATTACTCAAGGTCAATGAAGGAGGTCCGATGAAACAGTCGAGACTGTGCTGTACGTCGAGCGTCGCTCGCACTCCAAGACTCACCGGTCATTTTTCGTTCATGCACGTCACGGCACGCGTTTCGCGACTGCACCTTACCACTAGAAAACGCACGATAAATCGTTCGACCGATCGATCAATCAATAATAACAATGGTAAGATTAAGAACGAATCACTGGCGAATGTCAACGAAGAAGATGAGGATCTCTATTTCTCGGGGAAGAGCTGGTCGTAGGTGAAGGGCCGGACGATGTTATTGCCGAAGTCTTGGAAGGCGCTGGAGAGCGCCTTTTCAATGAGGGGCTGAAGCTCCTTGATGAAGGAGTCAAAGTTGCTGTTGATTGCGTTGTTGACGACGGTGCCGAGGGTCGGATCGCCTCCGAATAAATTATCAAGTTTCAGCGAGCCCTTGCGGATGGAGATGCGCATGCGAAACTCTTTGAGGACCAGGTGAGTCTCGCCAATCTCGTCCTTGAAATAGTTGGCCTGGATCTTTACGGAGCCCGTGGCGTCGGTTATGTTGCCTGTCATAGGGCCGCTACCGCGGATGGGCAGAAGCAGCACTCGTCCATCGATCTCGTACAAACCCTCGATGTAAAGATGCGGCAACAGGATATCCAGAGCGAAACGCAGCGTTTCCAGGTCGACTCTGCGAAATAAATAACCATCATATTCAATCGAAAATGCTCGTATCGAATTATTGCCGTGGATCAAGGTTTCGCTATCTGATGGGACTCTGACGCAATCGATTGTACGAAAAGGCTCTTGCTTGGACTTTTCTAATCCGATATGCAAATGACGCTCATTCTGTGAGAAATGCAAGGATACTTAAAAGAATGATGAGTTTAAAGAAAACTTTTGCGACCTGGGTCGATACGCGAAGGATTTTCGCATTTGGGAGAAGAATTAAAAATGACAGGGGCCAATTGACATGGAGCCACGAAACTCCAAGCACGACTTGAGCACTTGCACGACGATCCTTTGACTGCCGTGTCATGGACACGCGCGCACCTTTTCACACGCCGATGGAATACAAACGACGAAGGCGTCCGACGTAACCCCGCAACGTCGTCTTGTTTATTCCTTGCAACGCTAAAGCAAGTCACGAGGCTCCTCGATTGCCCGATTTGTGTTGAACTATCCTTTGAATATTGTTCATTCACGATTTAACCAATAGAAAAGTATATGTGCATATATTACTTAGTAAAGTGGATTTTTTTCATTTTTTAGCATTGCAGATGAACTTCGGGAGATTATCTATCGATTACGATGTTTTTGCATTATTTAAATGTCTTGGTTTTAATTTGTCAATTAATTAACAGCTTTAAAAACTTCGACATGCGATAATGAAAAAATTTCTTTTTTCAAAAATTAGTTATTCGCAAAGTTCTTCAACTGCTTGACTCTAGAAGAAACCGAAAATAATGTTTTAGATTTGAAAGTCTCCCTTAATAACGATATTATAAATGATTAATAACTCAAAGTCCCGCAATGCTTGTACCTGGATAAATACTAACATGAATTTAAATTTTTTCCATGAGCACGTAATCCTTCCTCATGAGTGAATTTATATCTGGTACTTGTAGTACAAACTAGAATTATGTTCAATTATCAATGAATAACCTTGACGGTATCTAGAACAATCCCTGACCTACTATTGTCAATATTGCGTATATTTGTTGGTGTGTATTTGCGTGCATCCATGAGTGCAAAGTGAAGATGAACTCTAAACTTATCTTGATAAAGATTTTAACCCAATTATGAGAACATTGTTTTCCATTCGTTGTTTAGGTTATTTTTCTGTTTGACTGTATAGTTTGTAATAAATTATATGTGTGCTTTAGCGCTCGTAATACTCCAACGACAATGTCTACTCGTTTATATATTTTGTTAAAGATGTATTCTTGATTTGCATTAGATTTTTAAAAACCATAGATTTACTCTATTTCCTCGGTTATTTTTACATATCAAAGATATATTTTGTTAAAGTTATTTTTAATTAACATTACTTAGTACGATGTCGTGATTAGACGTAGAGTTTTATAAAATGTAAAACGTTAAACTCAAGATGACTCAAGTGTAAAATTGTTAAACTCAAGTGTGTATTTATAAATGAAATGAATAGATTATTATTCAAGTAATTTTATTGCAAATTATATTCTGTTAGATAAATTCAATTAAATTCATCCATGAGATTTTTTGTCTGATACACTTCTCTTGTGCTGCTTTATTTCTCTTTGAAAAATAAAATTTAGAAATATATTCGATTCAAAAGAATTTTATTTTGCGCATAAAAACCAAGAATAGATAATTTATTGGTAAAAGTGAAATGCGGAATCCATAAATATCTGTAGAATAAAGCTTACAACGGGATAAATTGAAACATAGAATTTTCGGGATTAGAAACAACAATGCTTATTAAAAAACCAAGCAGAAGCTTCGAGTCGTTGTTACCTTAAAAATGGAAGAAACGAACGACTTGCAAAATTTGCTAACAAGTAATCATAGTGCAGGTGTCATTTCATTATTTTAATACGCTATTATCAAACAAAATACGATGAGCGATTAAAATACAATGTTTTTAAAAATTATTTAAAACCAGTAACATTTTCAATATAAATGATACTTCGTGTGCAAAGTCACGAATACGTATACAGTGTTTTTATTATAAATAAATCAAAGACACCTTTAAAATACTTTCAAACTATCTTTCTATGCATTCTTATATTTTGTGTATTTCAACTTCTTGAACTTTTCTCGCCCATAGACTAAAAAAAAGGAGTAGCTTACTAAAAGAATATCCAATGTTTTTATTTTATTTTTTATTATTTATTTATTGTTTTTATTCTTTCACAACGCATTATCTAAATAGAGAATATTTAAAAGAATATACATTATTCATCGATCTTTTCTTAGATTATTATGAGAAGACTATTATTACTCGATAAAACTATTTTACAAAATTTGTGATGTAATATACACGATGTCAATGTATTAGCTCTGGTGCTGAACATAAATGGAGTAAGCCTCCGAAATAGTAACCGAACAGATAACACTTTCAATTAACCTTATTTGCATTTATTTGTACATTAATATGTAAATTATTAATAATGAATTGATTTTTTTCTCTAATGGAAACTTTTTTAGTGCGCATTTATAGTATTAAAAGTAGAAGTTCTTACTAGCAATAGGATAAAAAAAGCACTTAAGCGTTACCGCAGTTAATGAGTTAAAACTGTTTTCTTTAGTTTTATTGTCCCTTTTTAATAATAATATTGCAGTTTAGATCGTAAAGCTATTGCTGCGGTAACAAATAGCAGAAAAATGTTAAACTCAAAATTACGTAAGTGTTTTTTTACGTAACATTTAATTTTTTCAACGACTCAAGAGACATATTTACTTAACGTCGAATCAAAATCTTATATCCTTACCAATGTCCATTTAATTAAAAGTACTTGCATTCCGCTGTTTAGTTTGCGAATAGGCGAAGTCTACCGGCAAACTCACTCGCGTATTGCAAACAAAGCAACGTGCAGTTGCATGGAAAAAACGCTAAAAGGGAACAAAAAGAAACTTGCGTATTCGCGTGAAAAGGTCGCGCGCGTAATCACTGAGACCGCAAATTAGAGTGCGAAGGAGATGGAGGCAAAGGTCGCGGATCATTAGAAAAGGAGAACGGGAAAACGGGAAACACGTCTCTTTTCCTTGGCAATCGTGGCTGATAATTTCATCCTTCACGGCCACGGAAATTCACGACTCACTCGAGCAGCGCATTGGTAAGGCGGCTTTTCCGCTTCCTATTTCCGACACGTGGCTGTAATGTTTGCGCGCGTCGAGACTAATGAAGATCGACTTTGCGTTTCGGCTCGAGACCGCGATCTTTCCGCAAAAAAAAGCGCCGACTTGAAGATCAGGAAAGGCGCCAATTTCCATTGCGTAATTAGTCTCCGAGCTTCGAGGATAATTGGATACGAACGCGGCGGCACGTACGCCAAGACTCATAAGAGGCCGCGCACATTTTTCAGATTGGCATTGTCGAGCACTCGCTTCTCCGTGGAAATCGGCCACGAACGCGTTTCTCGAACGTTTTCCTGGACTGGCCTGTCGTTGCCGCGAGCGTGTGTAATTGCGTTCGGGCAACGTCGAAGCGTCTTTGCTATCGGCTCGCGAACGCGTCCCCGTGGCGTCGCTTGCGCGCGGAATGAAAATACTCTTCTCTACGTTGGAGTCTCGATTCCGTCGCTTGACTAGCAAAACTTATTCCCGAGGAACGAGTTTGCGACAGCCTATTTATCAACGTGGACTACACGATGTAGACTAATTAAGCCTCTGCTTGAATTCGTAATTAGGAGATACAAAGTTAAAGGTCGTGCTCGGAGAGGAGGTGTTGCCTGGATCAGAGAGCTTGAACAAACGAATTCAGTTTAAAAAATTCAAGGTCGCTATACAAGTTTGAATCGTAAGTAATTGAAATGTTGACTTTGCAGTGGAAGGAGCGGGGATTGACTAGGGCCTCGCCGAGGAAGTCGCCTAGCCAGCGAACGCCGTATCGGTCGCGAACCCTGATTAATACGTTGTATTTATCGAAGAAAATACGAGTGGATTACCTGATTTTCTGGATTAGGAAATTACTAGCACCGAAGGCTTTCACGTCTTTGGCTGTGATCCTGAGACCATTGGTACCTTCGGCCGCGACCAACTCCTTCAACAGCAGCGGCTCCAATGACGGGATGTTATACTCGGGAACACCGTCCATCAGTTTCGGTCGCAGGAACTCGACGCTGTTCTTGATGCAGTTCTCGAGTTGTGGGTCATTCCGTTTGCAGACTTGTATAAAGTCCGCTGGTAAAACAGAAATGAAAAACACGTGCACTTTTCTTTTTCCTCTTTCGTTTGTCTCCTAAAAATGGCCATATTTTTCACGGATGTGTTATACGTCGCGTATAAATTGTTTTACTCGATGTTCGAAAGTGGTTGATAATACATTTGTTTTACGTTCTTTTTTCATCGTTGGTATGCGAGAAGCAGGACTTTCGGAGAATCGATTAGCGTCATTGGGGATCGAGACCCACAAAATTTTCCTCTATAAATATACCGTTTCGCTCTCACGGAGCCTTGACATAATCACTCGTCTCTTTTTGTATGAAAAATGCTAAAACTTTTTTTCCAGTACGCTTAGTCGAGTTGAAGCGGACAATTAAAATAATATCCTAGTCGGTAAGTTAAAATTATGAATAGCGTAAAAAGTCATAAAAAATGTGCGTACGTTCTTTTTACTCATTGGAATAGAAATGAAAGGCGGACTGCAGAGTCATTAGAATGAAATGAAGCATAATGAGAAATAACATAGAAATAAGAAAAAAGCAACGACCGACAATGATCTAGTCAACCTTTTTTCTCCTTATTACGATTGCTTTATTTGCCGTATTATATTAATGATTCTTTTTTATATAACTGCAACGTGCGACTGAGCTCAATAAATCTAATGGCATTTGCATCGAAGAATCGGTCGTAAAAAAGAAAATGACGTTAAATACAATCCGTTTGCTCGAAGTTAAAATTTTTAAAGAATCAATGAATCGGCGAAACGTCGAAATCGAGCGGAGAAACAGGCGCCAACAAAGTGCACGGCTAATAATAAAGCCGATGAAAATACAAATAGTACGGATTTAACGAGCGATTATAAGGCGAGTTTAACGGTCCGGAAAAAGCGGTAATTCCGGTAGTAATGTCTGAGGGGAGCATGAAAAATAATCTCACAGATACTCACGCAAATCGAGAGCGATGCCACTCGAGATGTAGGCGCAGAGCGCGAGCACGAGGGTGATTCGGTACTGCATGTCGCTTGTACGGCCGCTGAAGTTTCAGAAAGCAGAGGAATCCGAAAATCGGCCAACAGTGTCTCGAGGATGAATCCTTTGCCTGAATACAATCGACCGGAGATGGACTCGTAGCAAATGGATAGACCGAAGCCGGTGTTGAGGACCTTATAGCAGTCCCCTCTCCAGTCGTACTTAAGTGAAACCATTGTGCGACGACAGCAACGCACGCTCACAAGCCACGCGTAAATCGCCCTCTCTCTCTCTCTCTCTCTCTCTTTCTTCTTTGCTACTACTCCCACCGCATCCTCGACTCGAAAACTCGAAATATACGTTACCGGACCGAACATACAGATCACGTACGCCTGTGCAAGCACACGTGATATCGCGGGAATGCACTCTATCGCTCCTGTCTCTCTCTCTCTCTCTCTCTCTCTCTCTCTCTCTCCCTCTCTCTTTCTCTGTCCCTCCGTAGACGCACACTACCTTTGGCATCGCGTAATTTGTACTCTGATCGGTTTGCTACCTCTCTCCCCCAACTCTACCCTACCCCTCACGCACTCCCGATCGCGTCCTGTCAGAATATAAAATTGAATAGGCTTACACCGCCGCGCCATGACAGAAAGAAACTACATCTCCAGCTCAAGCCATTAACAGATAGAAATAAAGAGAGAGAGAGAGAGAGAGAGAGAGAGAGAGAGAGAGAGAGAGAGAGAGAGAGGGACGACGGCGAATGAGGGAAATGGAGAGGAAGAGGGCGAAGCTTGTGCGATTGACTTTGGCCTTCGCAAGGAGAAGGAGTGCCACGACCCACGTGTGCCCTTCCCTCACCAACCATTTACTCGCTTCTTTGTCTTTTCTTTCCCTTCGTTCCCTCCAACCATTCGACCACTCGCTTTTGGTGAAAAGCCCGATTTTCCTCCAGCTCTTGAGTGAAGCACTTTCCCGTGGGAATTCGCCCTCTACACCGCGCTTTCGATAACAAACATTCGCAAACGACCGCAACAGCAACTTTCGTCGAAACATCGCACTCTCGTATGCCAAATTGAGGCAAATTTAGATTCTTACACTATCAGCGATAGGTCGGCAAAACTGTAACCAACTTGTGGTGCGATAAGGAAGCACGTAGTGTCACGAGAGTGTCAACAAATCTGACTTTAGCGAATACGATTAAATCGAATTATATTCATTACACTCGTTGCAACCGAAAAATGCGTATACAACCAAAGTGCCTTGTTGGTACGTTCTTTATAGCAAAATCTCTTATTTCTTCTAAGAGCCGTCGAATTCCAATACGCGAAACCAATAAAAATACGAGGGTGGGAAATACGAATACAGATACCAATATATTCTGACTGAAAAATTTGGCGAAATTTTTAATTTTTTGAAATAAATATGCATTATGATAATGTAAAAAGTATTAACCATTCGAAAAAGCAACGCGTATTACTTCATGCAGAATTATAAATAAATTCACGGTGCTAAATACGTCATTACTAAAACAAATATTAGCAAAAGCTTAAATATTATACGTAATATCCTTGAATACATATATTAAAATAAGATACACGTTAATATTATGTAGTAAAAAGTAAAATACATCTTTAAAACGTGAAATTTTTTGAAAAAAAAAATGAAAATACAGGTATATATCGAGTACTCGTGTAGTAATTTTCCCTACTAGACAAACAAGTTACAATGCAATTGATATTGTTTCCGTCAAACGAAAATTGCCGATTCTTAGAAAAAATATGGTGATTTTATTCTAAAAAAAAGAGTATATTAGAATATTGTTGTAAATTTGACAGGCCTTAATAATATGACACTCAAAGTAGTGAAAATTTATTGCATGTAAATCACGATGCTTGAATTATATATAAAAAAGTTCATTTTAATTTTCAATCAGATTTAGATATGCTTTATGAGATTAAAGGATAACAGTGCATGATATATAATGATATATAATAATCACTTCGATTGATTTTCAAAATAATTCATATTAAATATGACTTATCGCATTAATATGAGTTTATTAATATGAGTTTGAATTTATGGACAAAATTTTTAGTAAAATTCTAATAATGAAGAGCATAAAAATGAATTTTTAAGCTAATTCATAATATCTAATTTAATTCTAAATTCTGAAATAAATGTAAGCAGATCTTATAATATACACGAATAAGTAAGCTATACTTAAAACACAGTATTTAATATAATCGATAGTCTAGACCTTTTCTCAATTAATCTTGTTTATTTCAAATATACTAGTTTATTAAATGTCCACTTTAACCAATTCAATGAACCAAAAATATATATACATTTTCGAATTACCTCTATTTATACTTTGATTTTTACTTTTAATTATTTTAAAGTATAAAATTAGCATAAAACGTATTTTTCAATCATAAATTTTAAACAGAAAACTGTATTGAATTAAAATATAAAATAATATTACTGTAAGATTTTTTAATAAGGAAAAATTATATCATTTATTTATAAATTGTTTATTTAATATTTACCATAAATACAACAGTCTAAAAATAATGGAAAATGTATTTAATTAATTACCTTAGTAATAGATGAAGCTTTAAAAATAATAATCGAGGACAGAATTTACTTAGAACAAAATTACACAAAATTTTCTTATAATAAAAGCTTTGTTGTTATATTGCAATTTACAACCCTGTAAATTATAATATAATAGTTGGATATTTCAATGGACTTTTACTGAAATTAGGTAAGTCTAATTTAGTACTCTTATGGATTCACTTTTAAAATATGATGCAAATAAAATTATTTTTCGTTTATTATAAAAATAAAATTTCAAAATTAAATATGACAGAACTATTAGTCAAGTATACGTTTTATTCTGTATTTAATCAAATTTAATGTTGTTCAAAATGTAGAAATGTAATTCATTACATAGTTACTTAATCATAATACGTCCTTAATAATTATCTTTGAATTATTTGTGTAATACGGAGAAATATGTTTCATGGAGCAAATTTTCACTCACTGAATTGAAAAATTGAAACTAGACCAATGTAAACAACCGAATAATGATGTTTAATAATTTGAAAAATTATTAAGCGCTCGCTTTAATAATTTGAAAAATACTTGTTACTGCAAGATTGTGAAAGTTATATTTATATCATTTATAGAGTATACTGTATAAAGTATATAAATAATTATTTGAGTAAGCTACTTGATTTGGAGAATTCAGTTAATTTTTCAGTTAATTTAAGCTAATTTTCTTTCCCTCTGATTAAAAACCATAACTTACTATAAAATATGACTGTTTCATTTTTATATTGAAAATAATAAAATCCGAGATTTGAGGACGATTTCCTAACAACATTCTATTTATGAATGAAAGATTAAATCTTCGTAATAAAAATTTTTATTATCTTGTTTATAACAATTTTTTGTCAACACAAGCTCATGATTTACAGTTGAAGTTAAGATGCTCTAATCATGTGTATTCGTGCATGTGTGTCCGTGCATGTGGATAGAGAACGGAGTTATACGTGTGGGTGTAGTCACTTGCACGTTACAAATGTTCATAAATACGTATGCGCGCATGGCACCAGTTTGCAAATAAAGCAAACTTCCTTTTAAGATTAAGAAAAAAAATCTGACTATTGACAAATTAATATACCGTATGGTTGAGAACAAGATTTTCAATTAATTCATAACAAACATTATTAAGTAAATAACCCTGAAATTTGTTTATTCTGATTTTTCACTATTGAATAAAATTGGAAATTATGAGAATTTATTGATAAAATGTACATTAAAGCAATTAATTCACTTCAACTGAATAATTCGATATAATCCAATTGAAAAATTGTATTTTCTCATTAAGACGTTAACATTTTCACTGTAACTAATATTCTACAATTCATTGATTCGGATACCGTTTACTCGAAAAATGATATTTGTTCATTAATCCGTAATTTCACATCGAATCTGTAAACTATATAATCGTTATTATAATTTTGTTTTACCAAATTTTTCTATTTAAAATCTTACTTAAAATAAAAATTAAAGCAATTGTAAAATATAATTCACTTAAAGTGCTTAAATAATGTTTATAAACACTCTTGTTGGTAGTATTATTTTAACTTAACGTGCATTATAGAAAGAAAAATTTTTTGCTTAATAATATCGACTGAATAGCACCTGGTAAAATTAGTCCTTTCTCTACATCATACATACAATCTATTTATGAGTTTCATTTTTATTTCTTAAAGCAACTGCATAAAATAATCTTACAAAGAAAGATAATCTTACCAAGGTTTTTCTTTAATAACTACTACAAATGTAATTGACCCGGTTCAACTCGAACCTTCAAAATGGTTTTTATGGTGCGGTAAACCTTTTATGGTGCGGTAATGAGCAATATAAATAACATGCTATTGCGATCAAAATTTCTTTTTAAAAATTTCGATCCTATCGATAAGTTTTTCATAAGATAAAAGTATTTGCCGTTCAAGTCTACGTGATTTAACAACTCGTGTTAACGTTTAAAAGTTTTTTTCGACCTACGAGAACGTATTTCCCAAATATTACCATATTCATATCTTCGAACCTGTTTTCGCGCAAACATAACGCTACAGTAAAATGATTTTTAATTCTGACTTTTATCGATTGAAGTTTTGGAAGTTTCTTTAAAAGAGCTTCATTTCAATTGTTTCATTATTTAAATGTTATAGCGAATGAAAGCAAACACATTTATGGCGTATCGTCGTTTTCCTTGATTATTACACACGCACACCTAAATGCCTTCAGCCTTTCTGCACTTAAATTTACAATACTACCCAAGAATCTCGAATCTCTAGTATCTCGTACAGCCAGTTGCATTTAAATGTACAGAGTGAAGAATGCATAAAATACAAATTTCAATGGCGCCTATAAATCTGAAGAATGTTTTAATTTTCATAGTTTAGTTTGGAAATATCCTCTTTATAAAAAAGAGAAATTTTTCGTGCTTTTGTGTTCTCTCTTCAAGTATCCGACACGATTCTGATTCATCCTCTTTTGATGTGATCATAAAGCTAGAGCTGCAATAATTTATGCTCAGATTGGAGGAACGATCTTTTTTCGCGCAATGCTTTGTCCCACACTGGCTTCTCAATGAACTGAGATCTTGAATATTCATTTGTGTGCACGATCCATATTGGATCCACCCAAAAGTCCTAAGATCTTGCTCTGAGTTTCATGGTGAAATATTCTAGTTACATTATGAAACAAAGTACTCTTCGGTTTTACCTTTTTCTGCTTGTGATTGTAGCCTTTAATAAGAAAAAAAAAGAAAGATTTGTAAATATTTCGCACCATTTTGTACGTTCAACATAAGGCATTCTCAAAAAGCAACGTATCTTGCTGAGCCAGAAAAAATAAAATGACCAAATTTAATGTTTCTTTAATAAAAATGATCATTTAGAAAAATATTCTTATACATATGCTTTATCATAAAAATACGTTGATTTATAAAGCGCTTTCATAAACATACTTTGTAAATATTTTCAAAAACTGCATAATTTACTCAACTGAGTTTCCATTTTAAAATACTTTCATAATTTATAATCTGGAGCAATTAATCGTTTTCCGTTGACTAGAAAATGATTGTTTAGAAAAAAAATATTGTTCTTCTCCTTTTAGAGTTAATCGAAAGGAAATTTACAAAGTGACGAAATTCAATTATATTACATGAAATATTGTCGATTTTTTAAAATTTTTACCAATTCAAGTAGAAAAATGTTCCCTGAATCTATTAATGAGTGAATGATATAAAATATAAATCTAACATTCTATTTAACTTCGTTTGAAAACAAATATTTGTATTGCAGCTACACTCTTTTCATATACGTCTATTCAAATGTTAATTAAAGCAAGTTTAACTATAAATTACAAACTTTATAATAACATAAATGTAAATTACTTAAATAATAACAATTTTTAAGTAGTTTTTAAGAATTTCAAATAGTTCTATTATTGATAAAATTTGAATATTAAACTTTGATATTTTTATAAGTTTCTTATACCTTCAAAACTAAAAAAATAAAATTACTCTGGAATATTAATATTATAAGTAATTAAAAATTAATTTATTGTATTTTATTAAATTATTATCAATTATTATTCTAAATAATATGAAATTTAATTCCGTTCAATTCTTCAATTCGTCTTAAAGTTTAAATTTACTCGATACTACTTCACGAAAATTCTGCTTAATTTTAAGACTATAGATTAACGAAAACAATAATAATCAATGTATAGTATGAAACCGTTGTGTGATATAACACTAAAATTAAAGAGGATCGTTGCAGTGCCATGTAATTACATGAAAATAAGGCAGAATTAATCCCAGTAAAATAGTAATTGTAGTATACGACACAATGTCGTATGAATTTTTTTTATTAAAATACACTTAACTTCTTCGTATATTTTCAGCTTTTCACAGACGATAAACTCCAAATCCTTTCTACTCTTTTATTGCGGAACATCATTTTTTCTTGAAAGAAAGTTCTCTTAAATTTTTTAAAATGTAATTTACGGTTAATTATTTTTTATATAATATTTAAAAATTTATTGGGACAAACGTAATAAATAAAAATTACTCCTTAGATTTTTGAAATATGAATTAGATTTTTTTAATAAACGGCATTCATTAATCTAATTTAGTTTTGAAAGTTTATAAAAATTAATAATACATGACTAATTAAAATAACTGAATGAAGAAGTAAGATTATTTTAAAGATTAATAAAAAAATTATTTTTTATTCATTTAACAATATATTATCTAATAGCAAATTAAAATCCAAATGATATTTATTCAGTTTAACAACTATTAAAATATTGAATTTAATAGAATCTTATTAACTTATACATTAACTTTTGTTATCCGATTCGTTTATTTTTACCATGGATTCAATAATATGAATATTTGTTCTTGGTACATCTAATCGTGTGTTGTGCGCCATATTTATTATATTATAGTTATTGTAAATAATTTTAATGCGTCAAAGCTGAAATTAATATAAGTCATTTTACTATTATAATAGGGCAATTAATAATAATAGTTATTAAATCTGAAAGTACTCATATTAAAAGTATTCTCAATGTTTGGATTTTTCACGGCAAGCTTTAACTTTTCAAAATAAACTTCAGAGAGACAAAAAATTTTTTTCAAATAATATTTATTTAAATTAATTATTTTTAATAATAACAGAAAACAGTAAGATATTGATTTCTAGATGTAAAAAAATTGCTCTCGTGATCACTAAATTAACCATTTTGACGGGTTAACTTAAAAAATATATAATTTTTAATCGCATTTTTTAACTGAAATATAGGTAAACTGAGAATTAAGTGGTAGTACACTGAGGAACGCAAATGGCAATATCCTTGATGATTACTCAAACGAAAGTAAACTTAAATATTTCCCCTTACTTCTTACAATTTAACTTTACTTATGAATAACATTCTTATCCTTAGCTTATATAACCATTAAAACGGCAATGTTTCGGTCACAATAAAGTTACCATTTGTTTTTCAAAACAATTTACAAAAGAGAATCATTAATAAAATGATTATTAACATTTTATTAAATGTAATGTTATAAAATATTTAACAAGCATAAATACATAACATCAATCGATTTTTAAGTATTCCATAACAATCTAAGGTTGAAGATAATTTATTTAAAAGTAAACGATCAATTATTCTTTATTCAGTGACTCTTTTTTATGAATTCAAGCTGTAACATATTCAATATGAAAGAATATTTTATTGATTTAATATAACATAAATTTTATTCAATTGAACGCGAATAAAAGTTTCAAAATAATTTTCGATAAAGTAACTGTCAAGTGATTTTTATCGAGATTCTATAAATTGTCTACTGTTTCAATTTCCAAAATGAATAACGTTAAAACTATTTGCTATTAAAATTATTTTAAATTAAAAAAATACATATAGTATAAGAAGCTCTGAATTATGTTACATCTTCGATGTGTATCCTAAATAAAGTCAGTTTCATATTAAAATAGTTTATCGCTTACAAGCAGATAATATTCATAATAGTATGTAAAAAGAAATAAATTTAATTTTTCAACTAATTCACTTTTTAACATTATATTTTTAAATCAAGAACAGCATATTATTTACGTTTTTGCGACATTTAACATAAAAACATTTTTATTTAAATTTTATTTACCTGTTAAAATCTTATTAATATATTTCTGTGTCTTTTATTATACAATGTACAATGATGTGATTCATCCAAGTGTGAATTTTGTATTTCTCTTAGAATGATTTCAGTGTTAAAGTAATCGATAAATCTTTTATAAATTGTGCTACAAGACTCTTTTCAGTACAAAAAGTAACTTGATTTTTTTTAATATACTTTAGTATTTGTTAAATAATACTTTTGTTCTTTTGGTATAAATAATCTTCAACGCTGAATATTTAAAACTAAATTAACATAAAATTAAATTACAACAAATAAAATATCTATAAAACGAATTTAAGTTTTCCTTTTTAAAAAGTTAAAACATAGGAGTTTAATACAATTTAAAAAATTGATGATTAATTAGAGCTATTTTAAAGATATATATAAATCATCCATGGATAACCGAGTTTATTACTTTTAACGCATAAAATAGCTTTCTCATCATAAAAATGATCAGACGTTGAGCAGTTTAATTTAAGTAAATAAAATTATTTCAATATGACATTTTATATTATTAACATAAATTATAATATTCTTATAATATGATATTCTTACCTAAAGTGTTGTAGCTAGTATTTAAAAAAATGTCTAGAAATTAAGTTAAAACTTAAATAAACGTACGAAATGACATAAAGAATATAAAATATACTATAGAGTTTTTTTATTTCGTAATTGATGGTTTTTTTAAATTATTTATTTATAAATAACTTCATTTGTAATATCTCAAATTGATATTTTTAAGCTTTCTGTGCCTTCTGTAAGTACCATATTTTATGAAATTTCCTTGAAGTAGTTTTAAAAAATTTTATGTTTCTTTATTTTTAAACCTGATTAAAAATAGTTCACCTACAACTTATCGTCCAACACAATTTGTAGCTTTTTCATCTTTTTGTTAAAATCATTTCATAGTTTAAAGAGAAAATAAAAGCCGACTCGTTCACACTTTTATTTGAGTATAATTTACTCAGTAGTGTACAAACCATTTTTTTCTACTGCTTTAAGCCACATCTTCCTAACAAGCTGAAAATTCAAAATTCAAAAAAGTGTTTCTATGTTTTTACAATAAACTAAAATAAGTGATTTTCGAGATTTTGAGAATAGTAACGGGGTGGTACTAGACCAGAAGCTTTTTTTGGATATGGTAGTATGTGCGAACGAAATTGGAACTGTTTATGATGAATTAGCAAAGCGTTTATAGTCAAACATTATCTCGACGGAATACAACAGCCTTTCTGTTTCTAACTCTAGTTACTTCTATTTTATAGGAACATCAACGGCGTATTAATCATTCAATTCCATGCTAGTAAGTCAAAAATTATAATTATCTTCTAATACCATCATAAGGCGAGCATAACTTTAATAATTGAACGTAATTGAGCAGATTCATTTTGAATCGTCCATAATGGTTTCTACTTAATATTAATGTAAGCAATCTATTATAACCCCAGTTATGTTTCGCTACAAAAATGAATCATTTTCTTTGACTTTCAGTAATATGTTGCAAATTATAATACATTGAATCAAGAATAGTACTTTTCAACAGTATGGGACTCAAAAATCGACCTTTAAAACAAATCCGTGGCGTTTCGAACGATTACAAACGGCTTTATTCAATTTATAAATTCAACTTTATAGCGATTTCTTGTATTTTTATTTTTATCTTATCACAATGAGCTTCTGCTAGCTTACCTGAATCAAAGTTACCAGAACGAAATTTCAAAAACAAATTTCGACTCTGGCTAAGTGAAAGACAAAATAACTTTCTAAATAACCCAATAATTAACTACTTAACCAAGTTTTATTTCGTTAAGTTTCATGATGAATAAATAATCAAATTCTAAATAATTGGTTGTATTTTAATGGATTTGAAAAACTATTTGAGGATGAATTTTAGAAAAATATATTAACAGCTAAAAATTGAATTTTATGAGACATTTGTTTCCATCATCAATAACTTTTTAAAACTTTCAAGGAAGTTAATTTAATTGATTCAAATACTTAAATGAATATTCATCGGATAAGTGTCGGAATATTGCGACATTTGATTTTAATTTATTTCTGAGCCAAGCTTATTACGTATTTTTCAATGTATTAAATTAATATAAACTTATATGGATGTTATTGTAAACCAATTTGGTTATCATCATTAAATAAAGTTACTCGAAGCATAATTATACTTTCTGTACTTATAATTAATTATTTGATCCCATGATAAATATCAGTGTTAATTTATAAGTATTTATAATTTGCATATTACGAGAAAAAAACATAACCTTTAAAAAATAGCAAACTGCTTAACTAATAAAACAGACAGCAGAAAAACATTCTAACAAATATGGAGAAAAACGATCATCAAGGTATAAAATCTATAAAATAAATATTAAAGCAATAGTACATCACAATTATGATTTAATATTAGTTCTCTGAATTTATTAGAATCAGTTTCTTTTAATTTGAATGCATAATTTTAAATATCAAACGCTGCAAAGACATTCGAAATTTATAGCGCAATTTACTTTCTATGGTGCATCGCTTTTCGCCACCTATCGTAACATATTTATATTCACATAACATTTACATGGCAACACTTGATAAAAAGGTGCAATTGTATTGTACTAAAAATGTTTCTTTCCGTATGAGAAAATAACTTATTAATTTTCTTTTCGGAAGAAGGCAATCGAAGATTGAAAATAATTCAACGAATGAAAAATGAAAAATTTGATATAAGTATAAATGATTAACATAAATATTTTCTAACTGTATTTAATTTCTCGAGAAAATAACAAGAGATCAATCAATCATACAAGCGCGTACAAAACTGAATCCTGACAAACTACTCGGACTCCCAAGTTATGCGTAGTAAAACAAAAGAATCATTTCTCTCTTATAAAGTAAAATTCAGAGTCTTACGTTTGTTATCAAGTTGCCGTGACATAATTATTGCATAACGATTTGCAATAGAGTACACTCATTATCCTATCTGCCGAATGAATGGGCTCGCGTGGAACATTAACGACATTCGAAAGGCATGTAATAAAGTCTGTCGTCGTTGCGATTTGCCCGGCCTTATTCTTGAACTTGAAAAATAAGGACTCTGACTTTTTACAAGCGAGTCGAGTGAGCGCAATAAGTTGCATGCTCGTTGAGTAGTTGAGTAATCCATGAACACATCATCTTTGTGTTTTATTTATTTTTTTTTTTTTTTTTTTAAACATCCAAATAATGCATGAAACAACGTCGGCGGCGATTCTTACAAAAAGACAGACGATAATTATATAAAGTAGATACTCGACAACGTTGTAAAGTAAATATTATTCTTATTTAAATTCATTAGATTCTATCTAATGAAATATAAAAATATTTCATTTAAAAATCGTGTGTGTAGACATTTTATAACAATAATTTCAAAAAAACTCTTGCAATTAGCAAGGCATTATAGTTAATCTTTGGCTAAGCAGATCTATAATTTGTAATTTGATTAACCCGTTGATTTATAACATCGGTGTTTCGTAAAAAAGAATCAAATGACGTTAACTGAATTTTTTTTGGAGGACAACGTGTTTAATTGAATTTGCATCCGAAAGGTTTTTCTTATAAATGTGTTAGGTTTTATTAATAAACCGAAATTAATATAAAAAACCATCAAAACTATAAGAATTAAAAATTCTATTTATTTTTATTTTTCCTATCTCAATACAGTTTTTCAATATATCTAATATACAAATAATATTATAATTATGGATACTGAAAGTAAATATTAACATAAAAAACTAGAAACACTAAAAATTAATATTAAAAAACATTAAATTGAGTATCAAACTCTACAATGGTATGAAGTTACATAATAAATTTAACCATACAATTTTTTACTTTGCGATTAACAAAAATTAGATTTAACAATTAACATTAATCGCTAAGGGTTATTATTAAGTAATTAGAATTATAATATTTGAAGATCCTTTTTTCTACAAATTTTTATACGTAGTCTGTAAGTTTCAAGATTATTTGGTTCTTTATTAGTTTATTTAGTATTTATTGTATTTATTTTTTTTGGTATAATATTTTTTATTTTGTTTTTTATCTATTATTTGTTCTAAAATTCAGTACCACAAAGTTTGATACAATTGTTAAATATGTGTAGTTCTTAAAGGAAAAAAATCTCATTTCCTATTAGATATTTAGTTTTTATCTTATCATATCAATCTGAAAGTAATTAAAAAATATAATAAATAACAGAGTTGTTTGTATAAACAGTGTAAAATTTGCAAATTTTAAATTTCAATTCATTATATTTTTACAACTAATCATAAACGCATATATTCTGAAAGAGCTTTCGAAAAAATAACTTTCTTAAAAATTGTACAAGCACACGTGTGATTCAACTTTATTATATGTCAAAATTAATAAAATAAAATGATCACCTTCAATATCTCAAAATCTTATAATCTACAGAATTTTAAATATTCTTTATACTTATTAAGTTGTAATAGCACCTTTTTCAATGTCAAATTAAAGTCTATTTAATCTAAATGATTTTTCAGCCATCAATTTTTTATTGAACTTCTACACTGTAAAGATTTATAAAGTCATGTATCTATGTTAACAATAAATATCGATGAAATCATATTGTGTAAAGAGAAAATAATTTTTAATTTAGTATCCGTTACTTTCTCAGCTACAAATAAAGTAAATATTATTCCAATAACATTAATACATCATAATTGCAGAGAGGAAGAGTATGTAGCTAAATCTTTAAAACATTGGATTTTAACTATGAACTTGGTCTTCAAACACTTACAATATTCAGAAATTATTTCAAATAAATTTGAATACAATAAGGAAACCTACTTACTTCTTTTTGTATTTTACTTGTTGTAAACTAACAAGTGCTAAAAATACGATAAAAATGTATATTGCAATGAATTAATCTAGATTTTATAGTAAGACTTTTTTCATAACTAATAAAATACTTTCAAACTTTTTTAAAATCTGCGTAACCTTAATCCATAATATTATAGTATGAAAAATGTATGTCATGTAAATACAAAATCGTGATTACTTGAAGTAATATTTGTTTTGTTTAAATTTAAAATTCTTTTTACCTGGAAAATTTTAACCATATGTTAAGTCAAATTGTTATTTTTTCTTTTAATTAATTCAACCCTATAATAGTATTTTAACTTTTCGTAACACGAAATTTTAAGTACAGATGTAATAATACTTGGAAATATAACTGATTTGTGTAATTTTCATAACTGCGATGCAAATGACAATTACTTGAAACTTTATATGACTTATGACTTAAATTATCAATCTATTTTTTTTAAATATGCTTAACGTATGTTTTATTTTTGAAAAATACAATTATGTCTAAAATATTCTTTAAAATCAGTTTATCTATATAAATGTCCAACTCTATTGATTTGTTAAATAAAAGATGTTACTTTTCCAAAGACTAAATCTCAATAAAAAATGATTTCTTTCATAACTATTTAAAAATATATATTGAGAAAAGTAGGCTTTTAACTTTGTAAACTCGACTTTTATATTCAAACTTTTTAAACCTTCAAATGTCTTCTCGTGTTTAACAAGTACATACAAATGAAATTGACAAATCTTATGTAAAATACTTTGTGTATAAAATTTATTACAGAACAAATGCCATAGAAAAGAAACTAAAGACCTAATAAAGGAATTTATTGAATGAGAAAATATAACACATAAATAAAAGTAATATTAATATTAATGAGTTGAGCAAAAAAATTGTAATAAAATAATAGCACAATACTGCAAGGTTTCTTTTTAAATGCAAATATCAGACTAAAAATTTTTTCTCGTAAGTGATACTAGAAATTTTATATGAGAAAAAGTAGGTTTCTTTCGAATAATTCTATTTCTGTTATTGTTTTTAAAGAGGGATATTATTTATAATAATTCGGCTGAAAATAAAAAGGATTAATTTTCTGATTCTTATCATCCAAAAGGAATGTTATGCTTTTACAAAATAACACCAAATTTAGGTTTTTAAACACAATTTTCAACAGCAAATGAAACAAATAATAAAAATGGTTTTATGGTTTTATGGTTTCATATAAAATATCGTTCAAAATTGAAGTACAGCACTTTCTAAATGTGCTTTTTAATTTAAGCTTAATTTTATCTTTTCATTGTAGTAAACAAATGAAAAGGTAATGTAATACCTTGAAAAAAAGAAATGTTTTAATATAAAAAATTATCTATTTTAGATGGATGATTAATTAAATAAAAACTAATATCTAAATCTTTACATATAAGTAAGGTTGTAAATAAATTAAATTATTAATATCTCTTTTAAAATTCTTTTCATTTGAAATTCAACAGCGTACCAACACATACTCGTAAGAATATTACTTATGATTTACATGTGAAACAGAATATTTAAAAATGATAATGACGTGGATGGAAAATAGCATGTATTATTTATATCTTTATAGAAGTTAGCTGAAAAATTTAAGAAATAAAAAATATTTTCTTTATAACGTATACGTATGATAAAACGAACATCATTAATCTACGTTATGATTAACTAAGTTTAAAAACTGAGTAATTTTACCATTTTAATATAATCAGATCTTGGTTTTGTATAAATTGCAAATACTTTCACTTTTTTTGCCCTATTTTCAAAATGTATTTGTATAAAAATTCATTGTTAGTTTTTATTTTAATAGTTAACAAATAATTTTAATAGTTAATAAATAATTATTATTACAAATTAACATAAGATTTAAAGAATTTTACGTTGTTACTCAACATAAGATGATACGGAAGTAGTTTTCGATTTACGTTAAGTTGTTTAAGGCACTTACGACAATAATGAGCAACATATTGCAGGTGTTATTGCAGTGTTCGCTTTATTTACAAAGAAAAACATGCGGATTCTTCAATGAATTAAGCTTTTAATTTCTCTTAATAAAAGAGCATCGCACAAAATTATTTTACAGTATTGATTTTCCAGTTATCGTGGTTTTATACTGGTTGCTTATCAAAATAAATATAGTGAATCTCACAATAATAAGACTACATCATAACCTTATTCAAAATAACTCTGAATTCTTTTCAATGAAAAGGATTTTCTTACACGTAGATGCAAATTTTTTATGCTATATTGCAGATTCTAAGAAAACCACATTCACTATCTCGATGATAAAAGAGAATTGAATGAACCAACATCTATCTACATATGACGTCTCTATAATTTTTTCTTGTTCTTTTTACATAGCAACCAAGCATTCATAAATGTTCTTTTCCTTTCAATATTGATGATTTAAGTGAAGATTAATGCAGGAATCGTTCTTAACCTACATTGTTATGCTCAACTTGCAAAAAAAAAAATTGCCATGGTAATAAGTAACAGTAAAAGGCAATAGAAAAAACTCAATATCTCTATAATATAACATGCGATTAAATATTATGAAAAATTTTCAGATGAACGTTATGATTTACTCGATAATACTAGGTATCATTATTTTCCAATACAGACCGACTGCAGCTATTTTGCGAAAGCTCTTACAATATGTCTAGCGCTACGTTATTTTAATCCAAGTAGTACCGATTACGAATAGAAACAGCAATCAAGATATTGAATTGAAATCAAATGTTAAGGCCTGCTTATCCATAATTTTCATTCAGTTTTATTAAAAAGCGATAATAATAAATAATAAACAAAGTTAATCTCGTATCCTTGGATATAAAAAGGACGTTTACATATTTAAGATAAGTGCATTAGCATAAAAATGCAAAGAACTTGTCGCATAACACTACATGTAAAATAGTACTGGACGCCAATAATTCGCGCATCATAAATAATAAATTATAGATGAAACAGTATCTTATAGTACTTGATGCTTCGTAAATATGTGATTCATACTTAAAAATCTGCTTCAAAATGTTAAACAACGATGACTTATTGTTACTTTTTTATTTTCTTTCGTCGCTAATATAAAAACTCTTTGTTAAAAACGGGTAAGTGCTTTTTACGTGTTGTAGAAATTATTTAATGGTATTCAGTCTGTTATAAAAGCGTCATAAGGTACTTGGGCGAAAATTTTTTCGACAAAAGTCGACATGACTTGAACGAGTTTTCTTCTGAGATCGGGTTTCATTTCCTTCAAAAGCTCCTGACTGTTGCTATTGATGAAAAGGTTCAATGCTGCTTCTAAAAAATTAAGTGTTTTTATTTCTCCAATTATGTACCAATGTATAAAAGTCTTATTTTATAAACTTTGTGAAGAAAAAGGAAATGGTATATTAAATGCCCGTAAATCAAGTTAACAAAAGATAAATGTAAGCATTTATTAAACTTAATATTGTTGGGCTCTAACATAATGAACACTGTATCATATATAATATTTTTAAGTTAATACTTTAACTTGTGTACTTAAATACAATATTTGAAGAATAATATAAAGGCCTATTTGTAATAATTAAACGAAGTTTTGAATATGCTAAGTGATATATTTCAAACGCTTTTGTATTAAGATAAGTTACTTTATAAGCAATAAATATTGTGACATTTAAAAGAAGCATACGAATACTGTTTCTATAATGTAATATTTAATAAGATATACAATTTAAATATTTGTACGTGCATGCATGTGTACAGATTCAAAATTTCTATAAAGTCCATACTTGAATTATCAACGTTACTTCTAAGTTGTACTGTTACATTTTTTTCTTTCTTTCTCTAAAGTATTACATGTACATTATCTGCAGTAATCTTATCGAATTTCATTGATGTTACACGAGTTTTACTTTAAATGGACAATCAAAAGCAAAAATCAATTATATAAGAGCATTAAGTGTATTAAAAACTCGTTTTTAAAGCAATAAAGAGGTTATATTAAGATCTCAAATGTACATTTTATATCAATAATCATAAGATGCCAATTAATTGTATAAACACGCTCAACCAATAACAAAACTTAAAATCTTCATATAAAAGCTATCGATCAAAAACAATTAGAAAAAAACTTTTTTTTATTCTGGAAAAACGATTAATTTACTTACGGAGAATGGTATTGCCATCATGAACATTTTCAACGCCCATTCTGATATCCCGTACAGTAAAATCCATCTTGAGCTGCTGAAGTCTAAGAAATTGCTGTCCCTGAACAATGTAAGGTTTAGCCCTAATAAACACCTTAGCTTTGACATCATCTGAAAATATACCGTAAGTTTCGTTTTTGTTTTTTTGTTTTGTTTTTTTGTTTTGTTTCATCTTTTTGGAATTAAAAGTAACATTGTTCGGTTGATTGAGTAATTTTTTTAATTGTAAAGTTATAATTACAATATTTATAATTGAATAATAATTATATTATTTTTAATTATAAGTATAATTGTTCTTATTGACGTGCAGACTATTTAATGCGTCATATCCAGCTTAAGAGATTTTATATTGGAATTTGTACTCACTCTTATCCGAACTTATAAATCTATTTAAATCGAAATTGTGATAACGATCTCATCGGAATATTGACACTTATCTTATAATTGTCCATGAAGAAGCAAATTTAAGAGATAATTTCAACTGAACCATTATTTTATTAATAAGTACGCATTAAGATTTGTATTGAAATGTATTATCCTATTGAAAATCAATATTAATGGTTAATTTGAAAACTCACAATGAAAATTTATATTCTACTTATCCTGAGTTATCGATCGGTGCTTTAGTCTCGGAATTTTAAGCGTTTTATTAAAAAATAATCTCTATTGCAATGTCATGTAATTTCCATACTTCGTAGGGAGAAGGCGTTTCATTAAAATTATTAGCTCTAGAAAATTTCGACGAAAATTGTTTTTTAACGCGCACGGCATTCCTTTAAACTAAGTCATTAAAATTACATGTAAACGATGATTTGAATAACATCTTTTAAATGAGTTTCGAATGATGTTTGTTATTTTTAAAACACAGATTTCTTATCTAATCTATCCTAAAATCGAATGCGAAATTGAGATTTTTCGAAAATTCAACCTCTACGTTCCGCATTTTATAGCTTCTAATTGGATAAAAAGTGTCGTTCTCGATAACTTGATGGCTCTTTCTAAATAAAGATATTATTCCAAAAATAGTTTGAGTTGCAAGGAACTCGTAAGAAACTTGACAAAATGAACAAAAACTACTTACTTAATTGATTTTAAGATAGTTTCAGATGCAAAAGAATCTTTTTCTTGGATGTTATGCCTGTTAGAGGTGCTTTTAAAAACTAGCAAAAAAATCATCCAAACTCTCACCTAGACTTCACTTACTAGTTAAAGAAACTAAAAACACCTCATAATTTTTATCGAGAAATTAAAGTAAACTTCCGTCATAGTAGCCCAAGTTCGATCTCCAACGGCAAAAGTATGCACACTTGTATCCGACAATACATAAATAAAAGTCGCAAAGATGGCATCTTTTCGAATAATAATAATTGCATTAATAGCAAATAGGAAATTTGAGAGTTAAAAGCACCGTAAGTACAAATCCTTACAACGGACATACGAAACCGTCACTGGTTGGCGCCTCGCATAGGCAGACCAAGTGCACGAATTTGCAGACGCGGCTGCCTCGTGCTCAGGAGCAAAACGAAACTCACCGTACTCTCCCCAGTAATCCCCAGCACCGCTGGCTTGCACGAGGATAAGTGTACCGCTGGAGCGGTATTTGGCCACGGCGCGTATCTTGGGTATGCTAAGGACCAACTGCAGCTGCACCTCGTCGTCGCTGATCCTGGCGCGTAGACCCGTGACCCGGACCGCCGAGACTCCGCGTGCCGCGATCTCCTTGAACTGGGCCTTGTAGCCGTTAGGGCCCCCGCCCAGGGCGATGTGCAGCTCGTCCAGGATAATTGGCTCGACTTCGGTGTAGCCCAACTGCGGCAGGCCTGCGGATTCGAAACGGATCCGCATTTTATTTTATTTGACGGTCCTTCCTTCCTTCCTTCCTTCCTTCCTTCGCTTCGCTTCCTCATATTATTATTTTATTATCGTTAGCATGTGCTTCTTCTACAGATTTGAGATTTATTTAGATCGTTTGTTTATTTTCATCAATTTTATTTACGGCTCGTCATTAGCTTGAAATAAAAGCGTATATTTTTACCTTCAAGGTTACCGATTATTCGTGTCTAGATTTAATTCCTTATTAACGAAATCTACTTTTAAGATTATGAACTTTCACAAAACTTGAAGAGACAGGTAGAAAACAAAACTTTGAATTAACATTTTTAAAAGCGTAACGAATAAAATTTGTTTTGATTTGGTCATTTATATTCGTACTCGATATCAAAGGTAAAAACTCTGTTATTACCTTACAAATATGGAACTGGAAGGCTAAATATTTTGTCAATCGTGCTTGCTTAGTTACAAATAATTTATGTTAAAATTAAATCGTGTATTTTAATCCTGATACTGTCTCGTTGGAAAAATTATCTATTTAAATTAATTTACGTGGTACATAAGTAATAATGAAGAAATAAACTGTAAAGTGTGAAGTTTGTTCTGAAATGAAGTCATCGATTCGAAAGCTAATTATGTGTACACGACAGCATTCTCAAATAATTATATGTCAAATTAAAAAATTAAGAATTCAATTTAAAACAATTTCTTATTTATAAGCCATCTTTAATTATTATCCTTAGCATGAAATTTTCGAAAAGGTATAATTATTTTTATATCGATAACCAAAATTAAATGTTCATTGGCAGAGCAATAAATCGCTAAGATATATATCGATACTTTATTTCCTAAATATAATATAATTTTGCAAATAATTGTGTTGTGGTCAAAGGAAACGTTTTCTTTTAAAGATAAACATTATATGACGGTTGAGCTTTTAAAGATCAGTTTCAAATGTTCGTATTTTTTACCATCTATTCTTAGTAATGATTTTTACCGAGTGTTTGTTATCTTTATATATTTTATTCTTTATGAGATACATTAAGCACAAGTCGAAAATGCTCTGCGTGCCAAACGAGCTAGAAAATTTAAAAAATCCAAATTAATTTTACAAACGCGCTAATTAATAAAATAAAGTCGGTTGACTCTTTATTGATTTTAAGTTCTTTCTTCTTCAATTAAATTTAAATGATTAGCGGCATAGAAGAGTTTATATATATAAAAATAAGATATGAACTTTATGAATACTAAATGTCCTATCGTAAATTCTTTTATCATTGACAACTTAATTTTACAAAAATAAAATAATGCATTATACTAATTCGATTTTTTTTTTACATTTGTTTTTAAAGAGTCAGCTTCGTGCAAATTATTTATAAATTCACAAAACTTTTAAGCTTTAAGGGGAGAAAAATTAATCTAAACAGTATTCTTAACAAACTGTAAATGAAAAATGTCAGTTTAGTGCCATGAAACAGTTCTAGTATACTTATAGATCTAATAATTAGCTCCTTTTTGATAAAAAAAAAAAAAAAACTTGTTAATTCCATTGTGCATATTGTTGAATATGCTTACATTTAATTATCATAATAATCATTTTACCATAGCAGTTACTTAATTCTGAATTAGTATTATTATTATTGTACGCTACAACTTCATCTCTATTTATATTCAGATATCATGACCTATTTTGATATAATCCTTCATCTTGATTAAAATTCTACATATTGGTTTAGAATTGAGCATGTGTACAAATATATTAGAATTAAATTTAAAGGATAGCGTGATGTATTGAATAGCAATACGAGTAATAAAATGATAAATTCTTATGACTCGCTAATACTACTCTTAACTATTATTTTAGAATATAGTAATTTAGATTTAAGGATCATAATTCGAAAAGGTGACACAAATATATCTGACCAGCGATAAATATTCTTCATAGGTTGATTCGAGTGATTATGTAGGTGTATGATAAACAGTGTGTATGATGATAACAATTTTTTTCTAAATAAGACAAACCAGAAATTAATAATTAAATTATTTTCTGCATTATCATAAAGATTCTGAAACGGAGATTAATGTTAACGTGATTTTAACGCATGTATCATTGTGTTATTTAGATTTCTACATATCAGATATAATATTATTTTAAAATATCATATTAAAAATACAATCGTTTCAAGACCATGAAATCCAGGCTTGATACGGTGAATAATATTGATTAACGCGTGAGTCGATGTGGGTTACTTTTTGAAATATACGATTTTTTTCAACTTGTCAATATATATATATATATATATATATATACTTAATTTTTTATTTTAAATGGTTATGCAATATAATTATATAATATAATTAATAAAATTAGACAGTGAACTTGTACCTCGTAAAATAAATTGTCAATATCAACGCTATACAATTTAATGTTACATTAGAAAGAAAAAACTTCAATACAAAGTAAAAGCGAAAAACAAAAACGATCAGAAAAAATAAAATTAATAAACAAATATAAATGTTTTCGAAAAGAAGCATAATACAACTATTAAAGCCAAACTTGTAGAACTCTATGTATTTAAATATCATAACTAATTCTCAATTTTAATATAACCTGTAATTTAGCAGTCATTAATCCTACACGTACGTACTTGTGCTATTGTTGCAATATGGATTATTCGAGACAATACGCAGAATTATCTAAATAGTTGAAAAGTGGTATTTCTTGAAAACGACTGGCTTTCATGTTCATGATTTTAGTGAACAGTTGCAACTTGTCATCATTAGATATAAAAAGGTAATAAATAACATGCGGGATATATAACTGATTTTATAGAAACAAATTACTTAAGTAATTTATAAGTTATTGTTACTATTATAAAAGGAAATTGTATACTACAAGTTTTTCTGTAACTTATTATATTATTCTCATATAATTCATGAAAAATGGCGAATGACGTATTTTTCTAAAATTAGAAAGCCATATATGAAAAATAAAGAGATGCACAACTGTCTCGTCGCTCGGTTCAATACAAATTTCATAAAATTGATGGGCTATTTTTGTAATTGTCACACCTTTACGTTAAAAAATAAATAAATAAATGGTACAGTGTTAAGAAATCTTTTAAATTGAAAAATAAAGAAAATAGAAAATTAATGTTAAATTCTAGAAGATAAGATGATATTGCAGTCTAGCTGTAATAAGAAATCTTGAAATTATCCAGAAAATGCAGGAGCTTGTAATCGCTATTTTCTATCACAGAATTTCTATTGGTTAAAACCACATCACTGAAATAAACTCTTGGAAGCCACGTTAGTGAGTTTAAGAATATCACAAAAAGTTATAAGTATCTTGTCTGTACTTCATTTAAACGAAAAAAAAAATCACTTTCTATATTATACACTTAATGAGACATAACTAACGAGAATCTCAACACCGCAACATGATAATTAATCAAGAGAAATTTAAAACGTAGTTTAAATATTTTTGAAATAGCTTCTGCTCCCTATTAGCATGTTTATTGAGACTTATAGTCACATTTTAAAAATACTGGAGTTACTTAATTTCTTTAACAGTCAACTGCATAATGTATTTGAGGGGATGCAACCTCAGCAACTTTAGAAAAATATGGACTCCGAGAAAAATACTTCTGTGCCATTCTAGCAGTTGGAAATAATAGAATATGACGTATAGGATGCTTTAATAAATTAACTTAAAGTAGACATAACTTTAGAAAATACATCATTTATTCCAATACAAAATTTGTATATGAATTTTTCTGAAAATAATTTGGTTGATGTATTATTCTTTCTTAAAAGAAATGGCTTTTCTTCAATTTCCTATTATTTTATCCAATCGTAAATACTTTTTGAACGTTCATTCGTAAGTAAAAAAATATTTTTTAAATTTTTTCCTTTTAGTAAATGTTTTTTTGTTTCATTGTCATTAATTTAACACATTTCAGAAAAAAATTTTTGTCTTATTATGTCAGCAGCCAATCTTAATCCATGCAATTTCATTCCTTTAATAATATAAGATCATACAAACAACTCCAATGACTATATTTAATGTAATCTACTTTCTAGTACCATCTCTAGTATGCTTTTCAAAGACTTGAGAATAATTTATAACCGCAATAAAGCACATTAGATACAATTAGACTATGTTAGATTAAATTTTCTCTAAAAGCTATAAGCATTATTTGCTTTAAATTGTAATAGTTGTCAGTATCTCTATAAAAATAAAGTAATAAATAAATAAATGACCATGATAAAAGCACTATTATACAAAGATGAATACATTTTATTATTTTGATGATCTGAAAATAACGAAGATTTTAATTTATAATGAGGCAAGAATTAGAATTTTCATGTAAATTAAATTAGCCTTTAAATTCAATGTTTTGTACCTCAATTAATAGTTATACACAGCCGAGAAAATAACAATATAAAATAGAATTTTCCGAAGATTACATAACTTTATATTAAGTTTGCTTATCATCATATTTCAGAGTCATTTTCAATAAATCATCTCTAATTATTTTACATACTTAAATCTACTGTATTACATAAATTTATCCTATTCGTGAATAATTATTGAAATTATTGAAATTGCATGTTTACAATGATTAAACGATTCATCAATCTTAAGGATAAGAATACGTATACCAAGAAATAAGATGGAAACGATGGTTATTTAATAGACGACATCGAATTTAAATCATAAGAGTTACTACATCAAATTTTTATGCCAGTCTTATAAAACAATAACTGTGTAGTAAATTACACTCTTGTACCATCGTGATAAATCGTGTGCATATCAATTGCTTACACGCAATTTTCCGAAAGAAAATATCCGCTAAAATGTAAAGTTAAAAACATATTATTAACCTATACCGATGGAAATTTATATAAAATTATTTGAATGGTTAATATATTCTAAATTATTCTACTCGTGTCCAGCAGCAATACTTAGCGAATTGTTAAAACTACTAAATTAATAGAAAATTTCCTGGATATAATCCTCGCCTACTTTCTATTTCTAATTCAATTGTACTACTTGCAACAACAGCTCTACAGTTAATCGAAACTATTACTTTTACAAGCGAACTTTTAAAACGAAACATCACTGATATGCTTAAGAAAAATGTATGTTTAGATCTCATGGAGTACAATGCTATTACCTTACCTTTCATTACGTAAAAATGTTTAAACATTTACTTTCTTTAGAGAAAATAATTGCTCTATGCATACAATCGGCTATTTTCTAGTCATTTAAACTTTTTACACGCTCATCGTGTCAAATCTCTCAATGATTTATTCATTTGTTCTTTTACAAAGGATTTCACAAAAAGCTCGTTTTACAGTTACCATCTTTCAAATTAAAGGACTATTGAAGCACGCAAACAGCGAATCGGGCTTTCCGTGACTTGCAAGAGACACAACAGCACACCATAGAATTAATTTCGAACCGAAAGGAAATTATGTGCTCAGTGATGCAGTCGAAGGCAGTATCTCATGTAACGCCGTACCGAATGTAGGACATTGGGTAACGACGATTCAAATACACCGTTATAACCTGCTTTTTTTACCTCGCGTCCGCGTTTTTCTCATACGCTCAATACTATCTTCAATATCCTATCCACGTCCTTTATACCAAAGTAGCTTGAAGAGCTTTTTTCGTTCCCTTCATTCCGTCCATTAGCTTCTACGCTATTGTGAATAATTTTATATTTAAGTAGAATTCCTCGAACTATATTCGTAATAGTTTCGTTCGATTAAAGTTTCGCTTTAAAACTAGATTTTAAAAAAATATATCCAAGGATAGAAGTCTCTTCTATCCTTGATTTTCTATAAATTGTAATACAGACAGAATAAAAAATGCCGTGGAACATTGATGGAATCTATATACTATCATGTACAATGACAATATTCCTTGAGCAGCGTAAGCTTTCAATTGGAATTTCCGTTTATAGACAGAATTGATTAATTTATTCCTACTTTTTATTTGTAATACGATATGTACTTAATGTCGAGGCATCGCGGCTTCTTTTCTTTTTTATAAATTGACTTTTTATAATTTCCAAGAATGTTTCCAAGAACGCTATGGATATTTTATGTCTTAGTTTTTTAGTGAGATTCATCAAACGCGAGCTTTTACCCTCCTGAATCATCAGTGCGCTCTATTTGTAACGAATTAAACAGAAAAAAGGCCAGAGAAAGTAAACAATAGAAAAGTGAAATTAATGGTTTCGCTCATTGAGAGGTCGCTCATCCGCATTCGCTTTTCTGCGCATAAAAGACATTATAATAACGATGGCATTGGATAAAAATGATGGCTTTGGATTGCCATTATAATTCGGCACGTACAATCAGAGCTGAAAGTGCATTACTTTATAGCGCCACGACCCGACTTTATACATCTCATAATTGAATTCAAAAGAAAACGCTATTTCGTTCGCTGTATATTCCCGTAATTGCTCATGCATACAATAGAACTAACAACTTTCGTTAGAAATAAGAACGAATGCAAATAGATACGAATTTGAAGCGGGAGACGTAGACTCCCGCAAGATCCTCGGTCGACGGTCCAGCTCCGCAGCTTCATACTCACCGTAGCGGAAGTTCTGGGCCAACGAATTGGCCGACCTCGCCAAGCAGGATTCGAGCTGCGGGTCGGCCTTCGAGCAGGGGATGAGAAACTCAAGACCCTTGTACTTGCCCCAGGTCTGGGCCTCAACGAGAGCCGCTGCGGCGCCGATGAGGAGTGCGAGCGCAGCGATCTTCATGGTCATGGATCGGGTAGCCGTGGTCGAGGAAACGATAGTGACTCGCGTGCCTGACAAGCCTACGGACCGCTCGCGACGAATGGCGAGCACCTAGAGACGCGCCCAGACTTATAGTACCTTGACATTGCCCCCGCTGTGGCAGGGACACCGGGTCCGGAGAGTGGGGCCACTCGCGCTCGCCGATGGGACTTTCTTCAAAAGCGACAATGGCTCTCCGCCGGTTGCGCTGTAGGAGTGGGCGGGACGCGGCTGCAGAGGCATTCCGACCTTGAGCACAGGCGCCGTCGTCCCGGGGTGCGCATCGGCTCCAGTTTCGCGAAACTCAGGCGCGGCACTTTCCGCTAATTTTTATTATTTCGCTCTGATCGTGATGTTCCTCGAGGTGCTCGTCGCGCCGACTTGGAAGCCCGATCGCAAGAGCCGCAGGAAATGTAGATCGAGTAACTGCGAGCCTTTCTCAGCGCGCTCATGTGCGCGCGTCGCACAATAATTCCGTACCTGACTTATTTTGTAATGTTAAGAACCGTTAATAGCTCGGCACACCGTGACGCGCTCGGTAATGACGCACGACCAAGCGAGCGTCGATGGGCGAACGAAGGAAGATTTTTTAACGAAAGAAGATCCGAGAAGCAATTAGAGGACGGACCGAGGAATCGGTAGGTTTATCGCGAATCATCCTTGTCGCTGTATCAGACTCATCCATTCTTACTCGAGACTTGTAAAGATTTATTTACTTGTAAAAATATACGAAACGAGTTTTCGGCGTAGCGTTTCCAAGACGTGTTTTATTATTACAGACATTCTCGAACAAGTAGTTGTAAAAGCGTGAGGTGGACAAGGAAGAAGAATGACAAATACGGATTAATAATCGATGAAATGATTTACGTGTTGATATCACGAGTATAATTTCAATTCAATTTCTGTATTAGAGTAATAAAATGACCTCCGGTTACCCACAACAGTTTAGCAAAGTATGTTGAGCGCTCGTATTCTCTTCAAATAATAACGATTGACATTCACAGGCGTTGTGCACGTGCACGAAGAAAAAACTTTTATGTACGATCGGAACGTTTACGTCGATGAGAAAGCTTTGAAAATTAATATTGGATAGCGCGGACCATCGACGATCGTTAAATCTATAAGACGAGCTGAATAATAACAAGACCCGTAGTGACAAAGCTTATGTAACGAGGGCAATATGGTAAAGTTGAGCAGGAAAAGAGGCGGATGCGTAAATTTCTCATCATATGATATATTAACAAACACGAGGAAGAAGGAATTCTGTTAAATTCCATGTGAACTTGATCATGGTCATAACTCGCGAGAATGTCGAATTTTAAACAATAACAGCTTCCTAGAATTTCCCGAATACGAACGAGTACCGTCCAAAGTTATCCCGGGGTTAAGAAACAAGCAATAACAAATATAGACGTTCGACGTATAAGATCGGGACCGACTCCCTCGAGAACGAGAGTTGTGGGAGGTCAAAGTCCGGAGGGCTCTTCAAGGTAAGCAGCTCTCGACCCGAGAGATGGACGGTTTCTTTCCGCGGGCCGTTCATTGCCACCTGCGCGGTATCGTCGCTCGAGAAAAACCAGAAGTCACGAATCCGCAAGTCACGAATCGTCCACGCGATGTCGGACCAAAGTCCATCTCGGAACTCGATTCTCACCGTTCATTTGTATACAGTATTACGTTCGGTACGAGAAAGAGAGAAAGAGAGAAAGCTCGCAGAAATTAATCATTTCGCGACAAGAGTGCCGCGAGATTGAAGAGCCAGCGCATCTTTGAGAGAAATTTCCTCGAAAGGAAGAGAGCAGCGAGCGCAAGTGTAAGGCATGGTTCCTCTGGGCGTGTTTATTGACTTCTCGTTTATAATTGAGTCCTGCATCGGTGGAAGAACGTAGATAGCGCGTACCGAGCTCTCCATTTCGAAGCTTTAATTAGCCCGACGAGAGAAATCTTTCGATCGGCACGAACGATCCCTCGTTCGGATTATTCGGAGGCGACTTAGTTCGTTGAATTAGTTGAACCGAGGCAGCCGAGGAGGTGAAAAATATTTTCCATCTTATTTGGTTACGGACTGTCTGGCGGGAAATACCTGGGCATTTGATTTATTTTATTGAGGCCTGACCGCTGGCCTTGTTTTACAATGACTCGGAACTTTTTTCCTATCTCAGAATTATAAGAACTACGAATTTTGTTTATTGTTTGAGTATTTTTAAGTCTCGCTTGAATCTGTTTTTTATCTAATATCCTGGATTTTATGCCGAGTTCGCGTTTCGTCAAGGAAAAGAGCAAGTTGAACTTCAAATATTTGCGAAAAATCACAGAATTTACAAGAAGCCCCGTTTGTATCGATGATAGATTTTCCTTTAAAACTGTAAAACTAATGCTCGGTGAAAGGGCATTTTTCAACAACTAACGCCACTTTTTAAGCGCGGGGAAAAGGGAGGGAGGAGAAACATTTTCGAAGTTAACTTGCGATATTCGGTGTACAAAGAAATTTGGAAAACTAGAGCGAAGGATCGGCATTTCATCCTCGTAACTGTAAATTAAAAAAAATAAATGTAATTGGCATAATCTTTGGCAACTGTATATACGTATATATAGGTATAATTTTGTTGGAGTATAGATTAGATTGGCAAAGGTGATTACTCGCTAGATTATTTTTTCCTTGCAAGGCCAAATCCTTCAAAGCACAAATTACGCCTCACGTAGAGAATAATTACCGTTCCACATAAAACATTTTTTTCATTTATTATAAGAACAATATGTACAAATGACCAAATGGTATTACAAGAAATCTATTTTACATAACCCGAGTAATACTCGTACTGAATTATAGCGAATAAACATTAATGTCAATGAAAAACGTGTTAACCTACGCGTAGAGTAGAAAAATAATACGAAATAAGTTATGGAAGATTATTTCATGTACAATTCGTGTACGAACTCAACGGTTAAGTACAAAGTTTGAAAGTTTGTAATGCAACAATGGTTAAAATCATTACGTTCGTATGAATTCGGCTCGCTGCAAAAACATGGTCGCAAAAATCTTGAGGGTAAATAACGATTTCGCAAGGCACCCAACAACATTTTTTAGGCATAATTGTGCAGAAAAAAAAAAAAACAAAAACAAAAAAACACGAGAAAGGCGTTAAAATTAAAGGGCGACTTTTCGACGAAGATACGTAGGAATCGTCGAAGTAAAAGAAGATAAAGCGAGCTTCCTACGAATTGAAAAGTGCTTTAATGCAACATCTTCCAGAGTGGCGCTTCCACGTTATGCATTAGAGGGTATTGTTGGAGCTGGGCCTAATGATTTTCTCAAACGGGAAGTTTTGGAAGGCTTTGCCGAAGATTTCCGTGAAGGCGGTCGATACGAGCTCGTTGATGAGGGGCTTCGTGAACGTGAAGCCCGGTTGCCAGGCACCATTTATGATCCGATCGAGGACACCCTCGAGGACCCCCCGACCGTGCAGCAGGTTCGATATGTGGAGTTTGAGGTCACGGATCGTCTCTACCTCGACTCTTACTTTTAACTTCGTTTCTGGCTCCTTTGTGATCGTAGTTGTTTGTACGAGATCAACTGAAAAATGCGTAAAATGAACTTTTGAGATGCGACGGAAAGCAAAGAACTTTACATTATCATTTATCGATGACCTTCGTAAGGGATAGAGACGTTTTTGATAAATATGAAATCTTCGCGAACTGCCTGGAACTGGTAACCACTACGATTACTGAAAAACGCTCGGAACGTAACTGCGGTAATTACTAACGTAAATGTGTCTCATGGGATCTAATGCTTATAAATGTACAGCACGAATAAGAGAACGCACCATAGTTTTGTTTCTTTAAATTTATTTTTGTTCAACAAGTAGGTCGTACGCAATTAGAGAGAGATTACAGAGAAAAGTAATAAGTGCAGTCGTATCAAGATTTCTTGAAAGCAAGTGCTCGAGAGAAATTTTTTAACATGTACGAGAAACAAGTGACTAATTATTTCTTTATTTTCTTTACCAAACATCTGTACGCAAATTATTATTTTATGAAATATGTGGCTTGTCGCCTTATAACGTGACGTGCTTCCGATTCATATTGAAATATTAATGCACGCTCGCGTTACGTAAGCCAAAGCGCGTTCCATACCTCAGTGAGCACGTATGACGAAAAGAGAATTTTCTAAAATCAAATTACCAACTTGTTTGAGGAATAAATTTTCTCCATCAAGATGGCAACTTAGAATTACTTACACAAGCCCAAGGTGAATTTCCCTTTGTTATTCATTTTCGATCCCAAAAGAACGCCATTAAACTCGTAATTACCGGATAGATATTTTTCTGGGAAGCTTTGCGTGTACACCACCTGCAAACGAATATCGCACATTACTAAGTAAAGATGACATCAGAATGCAAACCATACCAACAAGCTTTCGGCCTAACGATAGAGACTGAAAGTCAACATGCGTATTTTATAAGTGTGTCTTCTGTAGTTGCTAACCTTGTAATTCTTCAAGTCACTGACGAACTTGGTTACTTTGCTGGCGGACCATCCGCTCTCCGTGACGTTCCTCAAGGTGATCGTGAATCCGAGATTCGGCAGTCCACGCTTGGCACTGATTTCCTTAGCGAAGAAGGGATCGAAAGGGGCCAGGTTGTACTTTGGCAGGCCAGTTTTGAAGTACGGGCGAACCGCGTTCAACGCCTCGCGAATACAGGCGTCGAAGCCCGATGCGCCTATTCGGCAGTTCTTGAAATGATCATCTGCAATAACGCCAAACGCGTGAGTACTTTTGCCATTGTTTCACTTTTCTCCACTCCACGGGCTTCGTCTAGGGCTTAGCGCGTGCTAAACTTATCTTTACTTTTAAACTTCGTTTCCGTTAGAAGTATTGATGAGTTCGGGAAAAATGAATGACGGTGAAATTCGATGTTGCTTTTCTAAATCGATAATACTAATTGCAATCACTCCAGCTAAATAACGTTATTATTATCGTTGGTATTAAATTAGAAGCTGAGAGCTCGTCGGTCTTTAATACAAGTATCATACTTATCATTAACACGCAATAAAATTTCTATTTGAAGCCTGTTGTAATTGGAAACGTGTTATTAAAAATTTAGAAGATCATTGTGCAAGTGTATATCAGTGCGTTCCGTGGTTAATTTATCGATAACTAATGCCCTTTAATTACATTCCGTTCGAATTAATTTATATGATTATACCAATTATTTACACGGTTCATTAATTTATATTCTTTAAGAATGCACAATTTTATTCCGAAGAATCTGGCTTTTTTTTTACCGACCCTTCAGAATGTTTATAAAACGATTTTCTTCGGAAAAATACATTAGAATTTGTCATGTTATGCGTTGGTTCAAAAAATTCTGTTGCTTATGTATCGATGAATAAAACGTAGATCATCTCGGATACTTTAGTTGTAATACTTTATAGTTCCTTCGGTAAGCTATTCAAATAGATTTATTGAATTTAATATAAAGAAAAAAAGCGAAAAAGGAAAGAAGACGGCGCAATAGAACTAATAACTCTATCTCCTTATATTGCAGATTGTCATATCGAATTTCTTTATTTAAAAACGTATTATTTAATAAGAAAATGAAAATATCGAATAATTATTCCAATATTTTAAGAAAAGTTGGTATAATATTCAGTAAACAATCGGTAAATTAAAAAAGTGTACTTAAGCAACAGTTGAAATTATTTATAAAATTGAATGGTACAATTCTGACTTATACTATGTTCAGAGCATCAAAGGTTATTAAGTAATAAAATTAATGAAGATAAAGAAGTTATAAAGTTGTGTAGCGACAAACAAGTCTGCATAACGAAGCACATGGTGTTATTACACGAATCAAAGTGAATATAACTTTGAACGGAATAATACAAACATTTTAAATGGAAAATATATAATTACAAATAGTATAAAAATTTAAAATAAATATAATCTGGTTTATATCTGAAAAGATCCACATGCATACAACAGCGTATTTAATTATACGGGAGAGAAATAAAATTTACATTTTCTTGATGAACTCATTCGGTTAAGATTTAGACTTGTACATGTCCCTTTAATGATAATTTTAAATTTTCCAGTGTATTGAAATTCATTCCGACAATATTTCAAGCTAAAGTAATGCTGATGATTTGTAATTTCTATTTAAATGTCAGTTTCGCGATGTTAAATAATATATTTGTAAAATTTGTACGTCATATATTTATATTTGTCCAATCCTAAGTGATCATAAAAAATATTTCTACTAACGTACAAGTTTCCTTGAATATGTTAATTATCCAATTTAATGAGTTGTTCAATATGTTTGAGAATTTCATATCCTTAAACATTAAGATTATTATTGATTTTATCTTTCAACTTTCAATTTTGTAAAAGAAGATATTTACTCAAGTATATTTTTATGTTGTATAGATGTAATTTAATAATTTACGTAATAAAAAATCGCATTGAAAAGGTGATAATTTCATTTATATAATGAATTATTGTAGAAGTAAAGACTATTCATAAATAATTACTAATCATCGAACTCTCATTTTTCTTTACTCCTTTACTTCTTACGTCGTTGATGAAATCAAAGTAGATTTCAATTACAAGAAAAAATAAGAAATAATGCCAAATTCGACATGTATTCGTGTACACATATGTGGCTATGTAAAAAATAATTTTCAAAGTGTGAACTATCTATATTTTTATAATGAATATTCCTTTGAGATCATAGATTAAATGGAATTTTTTATTATTATGCGTACTATACGTTCACAAATGAAATCCGATCAATCACTCTCTAAACTACAATTTAAATTTTTATCATTAACATATTACCTGTTCGTAAATAAAGCGATGCATTAAAATACCTATCTTTTATTAATTAACTTGAAAAATGAGCTATAAACAAGCACCTACTGTGACGTAATTATTGCGCAACATATGAATATGCACAGGAAAATAAAAATAATAAAATTCAAATAAAATAATATAAAACTTCAAAATTAATAATTAGGCGAATATTTAAAATAGAGTAAATTAAGATAAAATGCTATTTTTTAGCAAAACTATCTTTGGAAAATTTAAATTATACACGTTATTATTTTTCACTTTTTAACTCTAGTATAATTACAAGTACTAAAATAATTTTTATACTAAGTACACCTCACTAAAAGAACAAAGTCTCATTCACATGTCAGTGTACTTACTTTTCCGATTAAATTTTATGAATTGTTAAAGTAAAAATATTGTTATACACCACTCGCATCCTCCAATCCATCCACGATCACTTTCACTAGCGAATTACTTGCAAGCAGCATTTGACGAAATCGTGGATACTTATATGACTTTATAAGCGCGACATCTTAAAAAGAAAAACATATATGGAAGCAAGAGCGTGGAAGCCTTACTTTTGAGCAGCAAGACGAGAGAGCAAATTAGATCTCGAGGGAAATCCCACGAATGGACGGACGTGCGTCTATCAATACAGCATTGCAAAATGGTGGCTATGAAGCTTTACGAGTTTCTTCGTTTTATTTTCTATCTCTTTTCTTATTTAATGTGAGAAATATTACTAAGCCGTAAAATATTTTCTTCTGATTCTGTGATTTTAGTTGCATTTTATATATCCGTCTTCGTAAATAATGCGGACTATAAGTCAATTTGACGTTTAAGCAAATACATAAACAATTACGTCTTCTCATTCAATAAAATTGTCAAATTAAATGTTTTTCTTATACAGTTATGAATAAATATTTATAATAGAATTAATTTATTTGTTTATTCTTATTTATAATTCTTATTTATAATTCTTATTTTACACTTTAGCTAAATTTCATGCAAGTTTAATGAGTAAAATTTTGCCTCCTTATCTGTGATCAATGAAAATAAAAAGAAATGTAAATTCGACTTACTGATTATCTTACTTTGAAATTATTTAATTTTCAATTTCAGCTAGATCATAACAAAGGATGATAATAATAAAACAATCAAATTACATCTTATGGTAAATTAACGAAATTTTATAAAAAAAGCTTTTTATAAGATTTCTTTGATTGTATTAAAAGAAAATTTTTAGCTGTACGAAAGTAACATTGTTAAGTAATAACACCTTTTTAAATACTTTCTTTTATGGTCGATCATTCTATAATTTTATATAATAGTTTTTTTTTTTTTTTTCTATACACACATGTACGCATAAGATGTCATTCTAGTGCATGGATATCGAACCATGAAATCGAATACCAATACCTTGGAATGCATAGAAAATCTTCATTTATAGTACGCATAATATTTTAATCCTGCGCATCTTTGTAGTATTCACATGCAAGGAAGAACAATAGAAACCACAAACACTTTCAACTGTTTTGTACTCAAGTTATACACAACTACAGTTATACTCCTGAGTGCGCCATACGGCCATTTATTTATGTATTTTACTTTTGTAATGAAATTGAAACGTACCGATTGCCGAACCGTAGAGTTTTACGAATTTAATTAAAAATAAAAATCATATGGTTGTAAATTTCATTTTGCATGGAAACATAAACAAAATTCAACTGCACTATTTGTATTATTTAATAAGTATTACGAGGGTATGCATTAATTAAATAGAAACTTCAATTAAATATGTAATAAATAAGATTTTGGGTGACTAGTTATGTAAAAATGCATAATTAACGAAAATCTAATTTCCCGAAGAAAGGCTGAGTAATCATTGGCCAAAAAACCGAAAATTCTTTTAGCTACACATGGTTGCTTGACCATACGACAAGCGCTCCCTTTCTCGTACTGTATCAACTGAACAAATGTATAATTTTCATCGATGGCGCCCAACACTCATCCTCTCTCACTACGAACGCGTTCCGGCGAACTTCGAAATTATTAGCGATTCGCGCATATCTAGGCGTGCGCTATCATTTATTGATGTAGTCTGCGATGTATTTTCGGATGAAAGTCGGTGCTCCTTTCATTTTTGTCAACGAAACAAACTCCAAATAGGTGGGGGATATAAAAAGGAAAATAAATCGAGAGACGCGAATGTTTGGAAACATAGTTCACCAAACTTTCTTTCGAAAGGTCCATACATTTGCAGTTGCCGCCTTCGGCAACTGCAGTACAAATTGCGTAAATAATCGTCAGGTTTCGCTTCAATCACATGTGTTGATATTGTAATTATAAAATTTACGCCGTTGAAGGACATCGGGTCCTGGAACGTGGCGTTCACCGAACGTGTAAATCGAGTATTTTCTAAATAACTTAGTAACGTGTACGTATGAAGTACGAAAACAAATTAAATTCCTATAGAAAGTATTAGTTTTCCATGTTTGCAAACATCTTTGCACAAATGTTATTATAACAATATTGATGTCAATAGGTTCATTCATTTGTGGAAGTTTTTTATACAAGTTAAAAGGATTGTGCAAATACAAAAATATTGTTCACCATAGACGTAAAATGCTGTAATGTAGTGGAGAAAACGAACCATTGGTAAAGTAATGTTTATACTAAAAGTAAATTTTTTGTTAAAATAAGTTATCAAAAATGATTATTTAATATTATTTCATATAAATTGTTTTTTAAAACATATAAGTTCTTTCATAATAAAAAATTATTTACGTAATTTTGTAGAATACTTGTGTGTATGTCTATATATATATATATATATATATATATGTATATGTATATGTATATGTATATATATGTATATATGTATACATCAACGTAACTGAACAGAATTACATCATACAAATCTACACCTAAAACAAGCGTTTTGAAATAATAATTTGAAGAAAGAAAGCAACTGAGCAATGCTGTGCTTACATATTAAAAACTTACTGTATATACTGCGGTAAAATATTTTTTATGAATTGTAACATTAATTAGATCCCCATTAGGTTGAAACATTAGAGTATAGAACTATAAAATAACACTTGTAATTTCTGTTGCTTGTCGCAATAAAACCTAAGCTGTTTTTGTAACGATGAATGTTGCTGCAATTTATGAAGCGAATAAAATTGTCCAACGTCCTGAAGCTTTAACATACCCAATGGAGAAATATGTTGTTTCGTAACGTTACTCGAATTTCGCGTACTTGTTCGTCGTTACTTTTTTCGTCGAACACTTTTCGTTGATTCATAACTGAATTTTTGACGTTAACCACATCACGTCGGTAGAGCCGTATTCGGATAATCGAAACAATCCGCTGAACGTCACAGCTACCTCAACCGCGAACATTTGATTTGATTTGATAATTACATTCCCCTCGAAAAGCATCGTTTGCGAGTCACGACAATCTCCTTCAACGACCAGTTGCACTTATAATATCGCGGATCAAAGTGCACCCGCGCTTTGCAAAGTCGTGCACGTATACTTGCCGAAATCAGAGTCAGCAACGCGGGTCGTTCCAAAATCCAAGTACAGCGCCAACAGCATCCCCAGGAAGAGCACCTGACGCGCCGAGGACCGCATTTTCGCAGCTTCTCTCTCTCTCTCTCTCTCTCTCTCTCTCTCTCTTTCTCTCTCTTTCTCACCGAGTCAGCGAGTGCAATGCAGTTAAGCCTGAGCACCACTAGTCCATGCGACTGGTGCGCTCGCGTTTCGGACCTTCCGCGCGCGCTTTCACTCTCCGCGGCACATCTGAGCGCGCGATCTTTCAATGCTTGCGCAATGACCTACGGCACCTCGGACGGGTTCGCTCTGGCAACCTCGTGGCTCGATGCCGCGGAATCGTGTGGACTGGCTCGCGCTCGTGGTCTGGACTTTTTAAACGCCCGGAACCAGTTTGACTTCGCGAAAGGGAAGCAAGGGAATGTTTCGGTGGGTGCGCGGTCGACATTTTCGGCAATCGATGCGCCGTCCGTGTATCGATTTCACTCGTGCGCGACATCCGGTGCAATGGACACTTTACGCGACCACCTCTACTAGGGCAACGTTTAGATGTGACCCGAGAACGTTTTCACTTTTATTGCTTTATTATGACGAAAAGAGAGAGCGAGGAGGATTTTAACTACGGCACTTCTGTCTCTGATATTGGAAGGGGTGTGGAGGGGAGGAGGAGTAACTGCAGAAAAAACCCGCAGACACACGTGCGGATGATAGTCAGAGGTCTTGGATGAAAATGCGATGCGACCGTGAGATGGTGTTGGACCTCTACGAACGCGGTCTCATTATGGATCAAAACTTCGATTTTTATTGTACAATTAGAAAGCGCGGAGAAAGTTCAAATGCCCAACAATGAAAATCGAAATGCTTAAAGATGTAAATGCAGGAGTATGAATAGTTTTAGCATTTGTAATGTTGTTTAAAAACATTTTGTTTAAAATGTTGAACTCCTACAACTTGCTAATTTTTATTCTGTACGTTGGATTACATCGTGTCAGATTATTGTAATTTTCATTCCGAAATGTGTTTCTATTTATATTTCTGGGACTTTTTAATACATCTTTTCAGAACTTCAGCTCCAACATGGAAAAGCCTACATTTTTATAAAATCAAATACACAAATACATAATAATTGCAAAGCATGCACAAAGTCTAATGCTTCAAAAACATCGGCTGCAAGCATTTTCTTAAAACATTTATTATAAACGTTATAAATTTTGGAATATGATCATATCTAAATGTTATATTTGTAATTCTAAACATTACAAATGTAACGCTTTAAAGCTTCTAACGTTTGAGTGCTTTTATATTTTCTTTAGGATAATAAATATTGATCATTTATTCATTTGTTAATTCTGCGACTACTGATACTTTGTTTTACGGAAAAATTTTGATAGCAACTAATGTAGATAAAACATGACAGCTGGATATTTTATTAAGGTAAAGAAGATATTTTTGATATTTTTCGAATCTACGTATTAAATTTTTTCTTTTTCTGTATAAACAAAATACTTTATTCTACTGTACCGACGGATATAGAACCGTTTTTAGATTTTATCCGGCAAAAATACACATGCAAATTAAGTTTTTGATTAAAAAAATAAAAAATAAAATAAATATTTTGTAATTAAATGATTATAATATAACAGATGTAGAAGAGTAGGATAATGTTGACAATTTCTTCCATCGGTTGAAATAGTATATTGCATAATTGAATTGAAACATAACTGAAAAACCGAAATATTATTTCTTTCTTAGGTCTCTGTAGCAGAGTTATGTCGATATCGCATAAAAGTCGCAAAATAATTAGAAAATACGGATCGGCACTATTTTGACATTATTGCTCTTTACTAAATATATTTGTTTGTAAAACGTAAATTGTAATTAGATAAGTAACTAGAACATTTGTCCTTAATGCACAGTTAGATAATTAAAATACTTTTATGTACTAACAAATTATTAAATTCTTACATAGCAAGAGTTCTTATAATAATTTTTCATGTTTACAGTAGTTTTAATACTTTATTATCGTATTTGGTATAATCTCTCTCTCTCTCTCTCTCTCTGTGTGTGTGTGTGTGTGTGTGTGTGTGACTATAAGGGAATATCAAGCTTCAACAGTGATTGAACGTGTTCCTATGTGTACGTTGATAGTATATCTATTTCCACAGCAATTTCAAATGTACTTTTTGTTAAATCTTATGTTAGTTTTGATATTCTTTTTCTTTTCGAAGTTTGTATGAAAACATTTTCAAAAATAAGATCCTATTTAGTCACATCAACTAAATAGGTACTCTTTACATATATTCTTCAGTAACTTTTTTCGGAAAAATTTTTGCCTACACGTCAATTTTCTTAGTAAATAAAGACAGTCATAAGTGTTTGTGGTAAATTAAAACTCTATAAATAGAAATTTCACATTTTGTGAAATAATTTTGCTGAATTCCTTTAATTAAATATTATTAAAAATATCTTATTCAAGATGTTATAATATGTTTGAACAAGTTTTCTTCTAAAACTTGTATCTATTAATGTATTATAATAGGCCTTCCTGTTGAAAATAAGTATTCTAATACGAGTAATTTCTCCTATTACTCTTAATGGTATTTCTCGTTACGTGTAAACAACTGCAGTTCTACATTAATAATTTCAAAAATATAATTCAAATTGGGGTAAATTAGTATATTCATAACTTTGTTGTGTTTCAATTTTCATATAATTTTTCTGTATTAATTGGTATACGATAAATAATTTTCTAAAATTCTTTATATCATTAAAATGTTCAATATGTTTTTTATATTCGTATGTTTACAAAAAATATTCCTTTATAACACGTTGAAATATTTATTTGAAATTATCTACAATCAAACATTTTAATGAAGTTACAAATAGTTTGCATTATTTTAAAATAAAAATAGATTTTTTAATTTTATATATTTCTTGAACAACCAAAGGAGATCTGCGCATAAGATTGCGTGAAACGATTCCATTTATGTAAGGTGTAAATTATTTTAGACGTATAATAAAGCGAGATTTAAAATTAGAAAATAAATGCATTTACTAAAAAATACAATTTAACCACAGCAACCATGTTTAAAAAGGATTTTACAATTAGCTAATGACTCTTTCAATTAATACTTTTAAACGTAAATGTTACAATCGTTTACTCAAAACTTAATCTTTTTTATGAATTTTAATTATTTAGAAGAAAACACTCGAGTAAAATTAAAGTATAATAGTTATATATTCTTCCAAAAAATCCATTTTCACTAATAATTTTATTATCTAAAGACTACAGTAAACTACCTTAATAAAAATTTTCTTTAAATTTGACAATGCTCATTAAGTTATTGGGTTACCAAGAAAAAAAAATAAAAAATAAACAGAATAATAATCAAAGGCAGAAAGAATCTTATGCAATACATATATATATATATATATATATATATATATATATATAATATCTTAAATTGGATAAATGATAACTATTTATATAACGTTCACATGTAAGATTGATACTTTGAATAAAAATTGAATAAAAATGCTGAAGGAAGAAGTACAAGATTATTTTAAATAAAGTTTGAAAGTAAATTTCTGTTATTAATAAAATGATATTTAACTAGTTGTATTATATAAATTATAAGTTTTCTAAATTATGATAAATAATCTGAACATGAATTATTATAAAATAATTATTAGACTCATTTATCTACGCATCTGAAATTCACAAAATAAGTAAAAAACGGAGTTTAAGCAAACTTCGAATATTTTTCGAAAATTGTTAAAAAAATTAATTTTTATAATATATAATAATGTTTTAATCTAAAGTACAACGATAATTGCTTTTTTCAATTAAGTTCTTCTTAAAATAAAATTCCAAGAAGCTCGATTACTTGAAAAATATTCTCTTTCTTATACCTAATCGATCTGTGGAATGAATTATAGCCGACCGTTACTCTTGAAAGAGAATTTTAACATATCGAACTCATTTTTGACAGGTACGGATAAAAATTGCACTTGTCACTAAATCACTGAAAATATAGACATACCGTTTACAATTAGTATATGCAATTGTGAAAGTTAAAGTTTTCCATCCTTTTTTGAAAGGATGCTGTAAATAAAAAATATAAAAATTAAATCGAAATTATTAAACAACGTAAACGTGCATTTATTCACGTTCAATATTTGAGATTGAATTTTGTATTTTTGTCAGCTGTAGTTGAAATTTAAAAAAAATCTTTCAAAATATAATTGAATGCTATATGTTATTTATCGCTTTTTCTTCTTAAGGAGCTTGAATATAAATAGAGATCTCTCACACATCCTTAAATTACTTATGTAAGTTTTCTTTGAACAATCAGCTATTTTCCACAAATTGACAATTTCATAAAATTACAGTCAAGCAATAATTTATATCAAAAATGATATTATAATTTAAGAATTATCTAATATAAGTTATTGTTTTTATTTTTATAATTATAAATTATTTCGTAAAAAGTATTGCATTCTTTATTTACTTAAAAAAAATAAAAAGAAAATTATTTTGATCGCTTAATATTGTTCTTTATAAAATCTCGTTAAAAATTTAATTTGTTGAAGACTCATTAGATAAAAGTTAAGATCCTACAAATTTTTAATATATTTTTAATCATATCGTTATGAAATAATCTAATCAATATCTCGCGAAAAACTTATTTTCCTTTTTAAGTACATAAATGGATAAAAGCCAGTAATGATATATTAATAATTAGTCCCTTAAAAATAATTTACTTCTGTATGATATAGTAAATGAGTAAAGAAAGTTTTACATATAAATTAAAATATCTCCTAAACTTAGATAATAAATTCAATATGTACGATTGAAAAATTATCTGTGAAAGTGCCAGATTTCAAATTCTGGTCCAACTATCTTTTATATCGTACTGAAATTTTTGCAAATTTTTTATAATAACTTTGATAGAATACTATATATATATATATATATATACACACACACACACACATACATATTCTCTTTTTATTACCAACAATGGAAAAATTTAAATAAATTATAAACATAACGTTTTTATGATTGACGAACATTAAGAAAGGTAAAGAGACTTACACGTCAATGGAGATAAACAAAAACTTTTTATATACATTCTCAGGTAGTTTAAACGTAGAACATAAAAAATTCTTTTTTCACTTGAGCAATGCAAATGAGAAAAAATAGACCTGTTGAATCGTAACGAACAAAGCCATTATGGAGAAAGGCCTATTAAGATTCAATACATTCGGTATACACTCGGTCATACACAACGTGCGAGTAAATATAAACACGCGCGTACGCATTTGTGCGAGATTTTTCTTTGTAAATCTAGTATGTTTTGTTTCGTAAGACTTTACAAGATGTTTATACGACGTCGTCTAAATAACTTTTTTCATCGTTACAAAGCTTTCTCCGCGCATAAGTAATTGTAAAATTGTATACATCGCTTGACCAGCTACATGTATCTTCGATACGATTGTAAGCCAATACTCTAAAGTAATTTGACACTTGCATTAAATTGAGATAAATATAATTCAGAAAATTTACTTTACCTTCACGCCGGTTTCATGCATTTTTTAGAAATTCGCAAATTACTTGCAAAAATTTAAGTAAATGATAATTCAATAAACTGACCATTTATTGATCTACAAAATGATTTTAAGCGAGCAAACGCATTTAGATACCAAACTACATAGAAATTTCTCTCCCCCGTTTTGTCCTCTGTTATTCAACAAGAAGCGCTTATTACTATGCGAATATCATAATTACAAATTTCGACGGAAACCAGCTGCACAATCGGAATGTAATACCCATTCGCGGACCATTTATTTCGAGTTTACTCAAGTGTAATATGCGAAGTGCCAATTAATAATTAATTAATATAAGAAGATGAATAAACTCACGCGACAAAAGAATCTTTCCCCTCGATCCCACACAACTTATTCTACTCTCCAACAAGAGTGGATGAGACTACTCGTCGATATATCCAATAGATTCGCACAGCCAACGGAAGAAAAAAGGCTCCACCATTGGAAGCGAGAAGCGATCGGATCCAGTATCGCATCCTCGAGCACATCCGCTCGAAGGAGGGGATTACGGCGCGCGAGGACGTCCTCGCAATATCCCTCGGCGTGTAGCGGAAAAGCGAGAGGGGGTGGGAGACCTCCCCGTGGTTCCTCGGCCGCGGTAACGGGGTCAGGCTCGCGGACGGGCCCCCGACAGGGAACGGAGGCGCCGCGCAGTGAAAGTGCAGCGCGGAACCGCATCTTCCACCGGGGCCTCGCTGCACTTGCACTTCAGTCCAGCTCTGACGGCGGCGTCCGCGGCTCATCGCTCGCAATGATCCACGCGGCTCTCGTGCTAGCGCTGCTACTCGCCCTGACTGAGGCCGACGTCATCGGCGCAGGACCGACCCGTGAGTAAGCCCTTGCAGCTGGGGCGGACCCGCGGCCAAGATCTGCCTCGCTTCTCGGTAGCCGTTCTGCGACTCTCGACTCCTGGCTCGACGTCTGTAAATCGAAAGAGGCGCGATAAGCATCGCGGAGGTATTACTCGCGCTCGTTATCCACTGGTGGTACGAGTACACGCAGCGCCTTTCACGAGGTTTCGCGGAAATGATCGGCTTGTAATATTAGCCACGCGTCCAGCCACGACGCATTCTCGTAGGCTGCGATACGTTTTATCGGTGAAACCGAATCGCGGTATCCGAGAGAAACTCATTTCCCGACACGAGGAAAAAATTTTTCGCGCGATGAAGATCGGAATTTTTGCAATTACAATGACAAATCCTTGTAAAATGTCGTTCACTGTCTCGAAAAGAGATGCGTTTCAATTTATCTTTGTCATACCGATCGACAGCTAATTCATAATTACATTATTAGGGAATAATTTATCGTTACATTATGATAAATAAGAATACAGGTCAGCTCGCGATACCGTAAAACGAAATAAGTTTACTGTAAATTGCCTTGGAATCCCTATTGCAAATTGTACCTACAGTTCAATTGCAAAATAACAGTGTTTACCAGAACTTAAAGTAAGTGCAGAGTTACTGCTAATCTACCGCACATTCAAATTCAAATCGCATATAAGAGAAACAATTATCGAGAGACAAGATCCCATCCGTATTAGAATTTAGAAAATATAAGCTCTCTGGAATTAGCGATGATGCAGATGCAGACGGAAAATTCTAAGTCGCTCCAATGAATCATTCGATAAATAATGTAGTTTTACGTCGACCTTTAGTAGAAATTAAACTGACTTTTAGTTGTGATCGGCTTTGATCTCCGTTCGTTAATTCAATACTTACCGAGATCAATAATATTTCGGATGAAGTAAGTACTTCTGAAACTTCTGTTGCAGCAGCGCAACATTGAGGCGTATTGCCATCGACTGTCACGTCACCAATGATCATTTATTGACAATATTTTTTACGCAAAACTACCGATGTTCACTTGGCCATAAAAGTACGCGTAATTGTTGTACGAAGGCGACTGCTCATAAAAACTAATAGCACATCCTTCGCGGACTCTCGGTTAATCAGAAATGCGCAACGTACAGTCTCCATTGTAAATTACAAGAGAGTCGGTAAACATTGTAGTCGCTACAACATTAGGCGGTTTGAAGAATAATAGGAAAGCCGTCAACATGAGGCCAGAAGCATTTCGAACGTGACGTTCGTTATTTTTCAGCCGAGTACATTAAACAATGCTCCAGAAGCGACCCAAAGCTGAAGACATGTCTGATCGACGCACTACATCATCTCCGGCCGTATCTTAAAGCTGGCATCCCGGAAATCGAGCTGCCGACAGTCGAGCCGTTTCGCGTAAGTCAACTTTATTATTGTCTTGCGGAGGACGCGTTGCTTCAGAAAAGAAAGTTGCCTCGTAAAGAAGTAAAGAAGACGGCATTTTCAGTGCACGTCGCGGTTTTTTCTTTTCTTTTCTTTTCTTTTTTTTTTTTTTTTTTTTTTTTTTTTTTTTGCACAGCTATTATGTACGGCTTTTAGAATAATCGTTTTTCCGGGCGAAGTTCAGCTGCTCAATACGCAATGCTTGCAGCCCGATGCATCGCTAATACAAACGCTAATTGTTTTCATAATAACTCTCGATATTGTTGGAGTTCTTAATGGGATTTATGGAGAAATTTCTTGGAAAACAACTAAAAATAAATCCTATCTCGTAATTTCACAGATGCCATTAAAAGCAATTTCAAACTCGCTCCAGTAGAATATTATATTCGTTAGTATCTCTTTCCAGAGAACGTGTGTCGCAAGACAATGTGTTAAAAGCTTACGCTAACAAGTATCGTCTAAATTCTATGATAACTTTTACATGCTTTTTACAATTTCTTTGTCGTTTTTTTTTTTTTTAACAAACCTTAAGATTAATTTTAAATGCTTTATGTACTGTAAATGTAGTCAGCTTTACGACGTAACTAGTTGAGTAATTGAAAAAAGCACTAAAATGCATATTAATCCGAGGACGCAGCGAGAAAATATATTCATAAATCTAATTAATAACGCCGTTTAATAAATGTTTAATAAAGTCATTGACTAATAGAAAAATACGAATTGATTATTGTCATTACGAGAAAGAACCTATTAAAAATGAATCGCGTAACGATAAATTGCACATTGTTAGTATGTCTAACTATTAATACTGGTCGCATTGAGCATTGCAAAATAAAAAGAAGAAATTTTTATGCAGTAATCGTAGGATTTCAATTAATTATAAAAGAACCGTCTAAGAAAGCTATTAGACTTATAAAATAATTGAGTAGGTTATCGTAGGTTTCAAGGTGTTTGTCGTTCTAGCGGTATTCACGCGATCCTCGCGTAAGTAAAGAAAACGGAAACCGATGCGTACGTATCCCCTTGGAAACATTTTTTTAATTATTGATCGTTGAATTAAAGGGACCTTAGGTATTAGCATAAATGACCATCTCCTGTCTTTTATCTTGTCGTTGTTCGTATTACTTGGGAGAGACTGCGCAGCTTTTCAGACATTGTGATATTATTATAATTCCGAAACAACAAGTGTATAAATACATATTACATATATGTGCGTGCGTAAACGCATTTCTACCTTGACACGTGTTATGAAAATACATGCTCACGAATAATCTTCATCTTTTTGCTTTCGTAACTTGGCTTCCCTTTGTGTACGTTTGCGCAATATTACAGCGTAATATTCGACAGTCTCAGAATAAGAATATTCTGATAATAATTTAAAAGTATTGGCCTCGGAATTAATGAATTGGAGCAATGAAAAAGAGAAAAAGAAACAAGGGCTAATCCAGCCCTTGAAAATCATAATTTTATGCAAATAGGTAGCACAGGCTGCATTTATGTTTTGCACGGCTTGCTTTATAATAGAAGGGTGTTGAAATGGTGTGTCAGAAAAAATCTTGAAGTGATCGTCGGATCGAAAGAGTTAGCCCTTAAACGTTGAGTAAAAATTCTTGAAAACAATAAGACCCAAATTAAACTTTGAGAAAAAATCATTGCAGGTACCCGAGAAAGATTAAGCCTCTGGACGCATCTGAGTTCTAGTTGTAGCTTGTCGGCACAGGTTCAAAACTGATTTATTTGCTCCCCGGTGATGAAAGTTTATGATCTAGTGAATTTCACAAGGGAAGCAAAAGGCCTCGTAAGAGATGACCCTGATTACAGTCAGCCCTCGAGCCAACCTCCAGGCATGGAGGCCCAACCTGTGCCCAACCTTTGCCCAACCTTCCGGTTTCGCCAACTCAATGCACTCCTTTGCACTTTGACTCGGGCAAAGGACACTATTCGGCATTTGCCACAACAACCAGAAATAAGATCATTGCGCCCGACCTGCGCTCAATCCTCCCGCTGCTACCAAACGAGTAAAACTGTAAGTGCTTTAGCGTACGATTAGGTAAGTAAAAAAAGAAAAGCACCAGTTGGGAGATCACGGCTCGAGAGAATCACGCTGGGTCAGGCAGTTCGTTAGATCATGGCTCGAGCACATGCGTGCATAATGGAGAGGAGTGTAATGTAGCGGGGCAACCGCGTTTGCCAACAGATGGACGAGCTGAAGCTGACGCTGACAGGTGGCACGAACGGTTATACGGTGCGGCTGCGCGAGCTCCTTGTGAGGGGAGCGAGCAACTATACGGTGGACGACATCAAACTTGGCTCGTCCTTTGAGGCGATCATCAGAATGCCGGCACTCATCCTTGACGCCCAATACACCAGGTGCTCTCCTCTGTCTTATGTATCCCCAACACCTTTCTCTTCTGCCCTTAGTTGCTTGCCCTTGTTTTCTTCGACTCGTGTGAGAGCTTTTGACGGAATCGGAAAATTAATTTTATTGCGCGTTTTTATTGTTTTTTTTTTTTTTTTTTTTTTCTCCAATATACTGCCGCGCTTATAAACGGGTACTTTCTATTGCGACAAACGAGATAATAAATTTCGTCGCTCATTACTTTAAATTACTTTAAATAAGGTTATTTCGTTACGAATGTAGGATTTGGGTTCTTCGTCTGAAGACTGAGACAATTTATTACTGATTCTTTATTTCAATGAGAAATAAAAAAAAGTCTGATTTAGATGAAGTCTCCGGAAATGTAAGACTTGCCAATTAATTCTTGGAAAGATGTTAAAATTATCGTTAAACATTTGTTATCAGCGAATGAATTATCTACTTTGATGTCATTGATATAAAGTTGTATGTAATTTGTTGTAATACATTTGATACGGGTAATACGGTAATATGAATTCTGTTGGGATATTCATTAGAAAAGTTTCTCCGCAATACAGTTAACTTCACTTTCGTTACCGTGAAAAGGTGGACTAGATTATCTCTTGAATATTTTATGTTCGCAAACTCTTCTCGGAGTTATAGGTATTTACATTACGGGGTTCACCTTTCTATAATAAAATTCGTGAAATCGAGATTGGGATACGAGATTCGTTTGTCGCGGAACTTCGTGTTATATTTGAACAGTCCTGTTACTATGGAAAACATCGATTTAATGTCTGGATATCCATAAAATAAAATACTGCTATATTTGATTTAAAAAATGCACAACTTAAGAGTAAAAGAACTTACGAATGAGAAATTTTCAGTTTCGTTCGTAAGTTTACGAGATGTAGCTGTCAAAACTATTCAAAATTATTTGCCTATCAATCTTTATCAATTTTTAATTTTTCATCGCTGAGAGTCAACTACCTGACCATATGTTTTAAAATTCTTGCCAGTTAGTACATCGTGAAAATTGTTATTAGTCTTCCCCCCTGTCCGCCCCTCATAACTATTAACAAGTACACCTCGGATGGCTACATCTGCCTGGATTTACATAAATAAGCCAAGTTAAAAAAAAAGGAAGAAATTTCGCCTTATTAAGGACAAATAGTTAGGCGAACTATTAAGAGGACTAAAATACTTCTTTAAAGCAAGAGGGTGTGCCGCTCGAATGCATTTTCCTCGCGAGCATATGTACGCCACACGACTCTGTCTACAGTACATAAACTACCACCCACAACAGACTTATATCGGTTACAATTTGTTAGTTTCTTGAGCTTCAGGACGATAATTATGCATAACGACTTCGTCCCCGTTCTACCAAGCAGCAATTTGAGTGGCTTCGCAGTGCAGGGACTAAGGGAATACGACATAAATATACGAAATTCAATTGGTGCCTCGTTGCAGTTCCGGCGTGCTGATCATCCTTCCGGCGAGTGGCAACGGCACGTTCCACGCGAGATTCGGCGGCGCTCGGGCTCTCGTTGAGGGCTCGGCATCGACGCATCCAAGGGCCGGCAAGACCTACCTGAACGTCGACAATCTCGACGTGCACCTGGGCGTGAAGGACGTCAACATGCGAGTGCGCAAAGTCTTCAATAACAATCGGATATTGAGTAAGCCAGCACTGGGATTTAAAACGACAGAGGCTCGCGCGATGCTCCTTCGAGTTTGCCAAACGTTGGTCGCGCTCTTACCACGACAATGCGGAATCGGAGTCAATATTTTCGCACGGCCTTTTTACCTGGATAACATCGAGAATAGCTCCCACGAATTGGGCCGCCAACTCTTATTTCGTAGATTTTTTCCGTTTGGCGAATACACTCACCTCTATAAGTGCCAAAGGACTTTAGTATCTTCATTTGCGCCATCGGAACTGCATTATAAGAAATTATTATACTTTAAAGACCTTGTAATAAACTTCACTTTACAATTTATCTTTTTTATTGTGCCGAAGATTGAAAAATTGTTCTAAAATTTCTTCCTTTTTCTTCATGCATTTAAACTTTGCAGCATATACCTTGTTTTTAAATCTCTGAAATAAAAGTAATTAGTCTATTTAATGGTATTCTTTCAAATATTCTGATCACAGATATTTTATACGTGAGAGAAAAGGGAGGTGATGTATCGAAATTAATTTACAGAAACGTCTTACTGGCTGTTAAAAATATTGCTTTCTATGAATTGCACTTTCCATTTCGTATTAATTCTCTTTGGTATTAATACACTGAACTCGAAAGAAACCATTCGATTGAATATATTCAAAATGAAGCGAATATGAATTGCTTTAAATTATGCTTCTGCAAAAAATGGATATTTAAATTTTGTTAAGTGGATTATTAATTAGCTTTTTATTTAGTTTATCGTACCAAAACTTTGCCCTCAAAGAGATACGACTTTTTTCTATCTATAATTTCAATATAAAATTGATGTGAAATCTAGACTAAACATAAATTTCCATCATGAGTTGCTTTATAACGTAAATATTTTCTCTTAACGATAAATATTACTTTGAGATACTTTTAAAATTTTTCACCACCGCTTTGTGCACGAAATTAAAAGATTTACAGCTGCTGAATTAAGATGAGCATTACGCATATGGTTTAAGTATAATTTAAGTATACTAAAAGTATTCTTTATACGTTATTTTCAGCTGAAGCAACGAATCTTTTCCTTCGCGAAAATGGCCAAGAAGTTTTAAAAATAATGGAACCACAACTGAAGAGGAAACTCTCTACGCTTTTCGCTGGCATAGTCAACCAACTTCTCCGCAACGTACCGGTCGAAACATTTTTACTGCCATGAATAAAATTCATGGCAGTAATACACGATGCTTTTATTAACAATCCAGCTTTATTCCTATTTTTAATAACATTCACATATACAATATACGATTAAAGATGTTTTTGAAAATAATTAAGCTTATGTTTCAAGTTGCACAAACATATGATATTCCGCTGAATAAAATGTTACAGATTCGTTATAAATGATAAGCTTAAGTTTAGCAAAAGCTACGTCATGTTAAAAATAATTTCATGTGAATACTTTGACTAGCTCTAAGCGCGTCAAATTTTTTCAGCTACAACGATAACGGTGCAATTGTTGAATCATTTTATGTAGATAGTTACTTTTACCTTAGTTTTTACTAAATACATTGTAAATGTCTGATCACTCATCAAAGTGACAGAAAGAATAAACAGGGTCTTAGGATTTAGAAAATTTTAATTTGTATATTAATTCCCCTAATGCTCGTACAATCTCATGATCAAATTTGCGTATATGTGTATATTGAAACAAGTATGGTATTTTGCAAGGTTTGGCGAAAGTTTAAGAGAATTCATTACATGACTTTCCAGTAAGCAGGTTTACTAGATAAAAGTGAAGGAAAGTTTGCAAGAGATACAAGAAAACTTTCTACGTGTGTACGATACTCTTCTACACACACACATGCGCATACATAATGGTATTCATGTAGCAACATGTTTTGGCAAATCTTAAGATTACAATTAGTACAACAAGATGTTCAACGAAAAAAGGTTTTTATTTATATATTTACATAAAGTACTGGCATTATTGCACTCATAGAACGAGCATTGTTTCACAATCAAAAGTACACGCACGCCACTTAATCAAGTATTTCTACAATATAGCAATATATATATATATATATATATATATATATATATATATATATATTGCTCGGATCTCTATTCGTATTCCATTCTTCTTGAAACACAGAAAAATAGGAAATAAATTAATTAAGAAAATATTTTGGAAACAGGAATTACCGAAAAAATGAATCGGTTTAGGAAATTGCTAAGATGATAGTCCCACTGTTTTTCAACCGATGGCAGCATTCCCTTGTAGAATACTTGCCAGTACTCGTTAACAAAGTGCAAAGCTGCTTTATCTAAAACAAAAAGAATTACAAAGAATTATTTAACATTATTCTGTTGAAACACTTTCATCAGGCTCGAAAAGTTTAATATTGTTCAAATGTAGCAATTACTTTGTGAGTAAAGAGTTTTCTTATTTTTAGAAAATGCTCATCGAATTTAAAGACATTTACTACGTTGAAGAATTATAAATTAATTTATAATTTTGTACTTATAAATTACTAGAAAAAATATTAATAGTTTAAAATTCGTGCAGAAATGTGAAACATTAGAAAGCGCTATAAAGCATGAAGAGAATAGAAGCTATTTAAGAAAAAATGAATTAAAAATTGCATTTAATAGAATTTAAAATTTTCTGAAATTTAAAACTAAATAATTTACCTATTATATTCTTATTAATTTAAATACGCTTTTATTTCCTGTGTCAATCAATCTAAATATATACATATTTAGATTCGACATTTCTTTGATTAGTGAAACCTAAAAAAAGTGAGTAAACAAAACCTTATCTATTATAATTCGTGATAGATAATATTAGATACATACAACGGGATTTTCTGATCCGTGATAAAACTTTAATGTAAGCATAGTATTTTCTATGTCAAGTCATTGACTTTTTAATATAATACATATATTCAAATATATGAAATCATCGTAATAACAGTAAATTTTCATATTGGAACCACATTTTTAAATTTATTTCTTTGAATTAGACTATGTTTGTAGAGTACCAGTAAATTAGTTGAAACAGTTCATTATAAATTCTGCTACCTTTTTAATAAAACGATAATAGTTATTTATAAGTTGAACCAATATTCAAAAATTAAAAATATGATTTGCAAAGTATTTCTTCATTTCGTCAGTTTGTATATTATATAAGTTACAGTATTTAACTGAAAATTATGGAAACAAATTTTGTAACTTAAGCGTTCAATGTTTTCAAAGACTAATATTCGTCATTATTTATTTATATATACAATACAAGAAAGCCCAGTGATTCTATATCAAAAAGTTAAAATACATTCGTATTTTTTTACATATAATGTAATTTTAACTTCAAACCAGAAGTTGAACATTTCTGTTTTGCTTAATAATTTGTGTAGTTCAAGTGTGCAAAATATTGGAACAAATTGAGTAATCTATTAACTTTAACTTGACATTCATTCTTTGTTAATTTTGCTAACATATTCAAAAATTACTCGATTAAGTTTTTGAATATTTTTCGAAGTGCTCCAGGATTGATCACGGTAACTAATAATTTTATTCGTTATTTATAGGACTAAAAATAATGTACACTCTATAACGTATTAATATTTTTTTTTTTTTCTAAACTGAAGCGCAAAAAAAGTAAGGAGTTCTATTTTTTATTAATACATATTTAAATATGTATTAATTATGTATTATTATTTAGTACGCTTTAGAGATTATAATGCGTTATTCAACAGGTTTCTGTTAACTTGAATAAGAACCTACTTATCTGATAAAGTAACCTTCGTAATAAAAATATGTTTTTCTGTGAAACGCAAACGAACGTGATAAAGATTATCAATAATTAGGTCATGTACTCGTTCATATCGTAAGCAAATCAACAAAACTCTAATGTAATAAGACAGAAAAAATATTTCTTACAATCTATAGGAAATAGAACTTGAAATAATATGATTTTATTATTATTAGTAAAAGTAGCATTTTTAAGAGGAAATATCTTAATTCTGGCAATTAAGCATATGGAAATGTTGGGTAATGTATTTGTTTTTAATCAAGGCCCACGGCTTTACAGCTTATGATCAATCATTTTACGCGGCAATAATAAAATCGATAAAAGAAAAAAGAATTCCAAGCATCTTCGTATCGATATACGAAACTTACTAAGTTCCTCGTTGCCGTTGAAAAGATCAGTGAAATACAGCTTCATTTTTCCGACTTCGGGGTAAAAATGAAAATGGTCGATGATCCATCTATCCATCTCGACGTGACCTTCCAAGCGCCACGTAACGCTAATACTCTCCATGCTAATGTTGAAATATCCTGCGGAAAACGCGAACGTAACAAAATTATAATATACGTTTTATAAAGCAGTCATACTCCAATAGTTTTAACGCCTATAACGACCTAAATATTTATGCCAATATGTCGAAAGCACAGCAGCTAACAACTTTATACATTATATATCTCAAATCAGGAGATAAACAATAAAATAGTATAAGACTTTATAAACAACAAACTTACATTTATATCGTTCAAGTTATTAGTCCATCAGTTTCTCGAGCAATAAAATCAATGTACTTAAAGTTCTTTATTTTGCATAAGAGTATTTCAATGTCTGGCCTTTAGTCGTAATGTGTTGTAACAAGTTTCGTGCATATTTTTAAATAAATTATTTAAATAATTTATTTATTTTTATTTAAATAAATTAAATAAAAACGAGTATATTGCTTAACTGGAATGAAAATTCAATAACTCAAAGATCGGTAAGTATTTCAAAACAATATTTCCATTCAACAAGCCTAAAATCTTATTTGCGTATCCCTTTAAAAATAAGCCTTTCAGCATTTCACAACAAAACGACTATCAAGTGGTTTCAACGAATGTCGTGTAATCTTAATGTATTCTTGTATTTTATTCGACGTCTATGATCCTCGTTGTAAATTTCCTAGTTGGTTTCCGGCGGCAAGCACGCAAGCGTTACGTGACCACGCGTTTCTAGGGCCGATCGTTAAAAAAGGAACGATAAAAACAGCATCAAAGTGCATTAGAAAAGCATGCAGTCGACTACGTACCTTTTCCGCCGACTTTGTACGACCCGATCGAGCCATCAACCTTGTAGTAGCCATCGATAAGACTCTTGGGGATTTCAATGTCGATTTCCATGTTCATGGAGTTACCGCTGAAATAGGGACGGACCGCCAAAAACTGGGTCTTGGCTAAGCCGTAGGTTTTGACATTACTTAGGACGAATCTGCCGACGACTTCGCCTGCCTGGTAGTTGAACTCCATCGAGTTTAAGTCCACTGGGTCGAGCACCGGTAGCTGCAGTTCCGGAATACCTGGGGCGAATCGATAACCGTTCAAATAAATAATCGGATCAAAAGGGTCGGGTCTCAGTCCACGGGACTCTTACCTTTGATAAACGTCATCCATGATTCTTGAATGGCGAGCCTTAGGCAGGACGAGTAATCCAAGCTCTGGCGATTGCAAACTTTCACGCTTCTCGCTGTAAAGTCATTAGACAGCGGTGAGTATACAAAGGTGCCAACTTGTAAAGCTTGGCTGAAGATCAAGTTCGATTCAAATGAGTACATAAGTATTCTATTCATAAGGAGCAATTATGCTTTACGTTGCCATCTCTCTCTCTCTCTCTCTCTCTCTCTCTCTCTCTCTCTCTCTCTCTAAGAGTTTATCAGGAGGATTTCATTCCTCTTAGGACAAACTCTCGAAAAATAATCTGATAACCGGATTAACGGTGTATCTATGTTACCAATCCTACTCAAAAACATTTTTTGTTTACATCCGTTTAATCCGCTCCGTTGTTTTAATGTATCGAATATCAAGTATAATCGATGTAGCAGATCTTTTATTAAAAAACCTATATCGTATTTATGAAGAAACTCATTTGACTCATTCGAGCTAACATTTCTTTTTTATTCGCACATTCCGTAAATTCAAGGACTTTGAGCTCATAATTTGAAGAGAATAGTTACATCTGCTGATTACTCGAAAAAGAAGTAAAGATAATTCGTCGATTTCATTAAAATATCGCACAACTACACATAACCGAAATAAGAGGTAAATTACAGGTATGATAAGGAATTCGTAGATCATGCGGTACTTAAGTGCAGAATAACGCTACACTTAATGATCACTATGAGATACGACAACATGTAATTCGTTAATACTCATTATCATTTCCGACATTTGATTTTTTTCTATTAACATACTTTTATCAGATAAATTTTTACACTTAATATTTATGTATTGCTTCGTATTTTTAAAAGCTCACTTAAAATCATACATTTTGAACTTTGTATTATAACAAATAAAAAAAGTCACTGTATATTTCATCGCTTATAATATTAATATAAAAAATGAAAAAATAATTTGCGAAATGACGTGTAAGGTATCAAAAAGTTATCATGAATTCCTTGAAATTCACTTAGACACTGTGCGTTTAAAAAAGATTCTCTCTATGTCTTGTATTTTGCTTAAGAATATACAAAAGTTACGAATAATTAAATTTTGATAGATTTATGCCTGTTATGCGATTTAATTAATTACAAGAAGCAAATAAATAATGGATATTCAATTATTAACCGATATTTCAAACTTCAAATTAATTCAGAAATTTTAATAAAAAAACAATAAATAATGTAAGCCAAATCTATAATTATTCTTCAAATTACTAAAAACAGACTCACGATACATTGACTCATTTCAAATTAGATTTTTGAATTTCCATTAACGACTCTCTGCCCTAAAGTTCAAATGAATAATCAATATTATGAATTTTTCTTTAGAAATATACATATACTATTATTAATTACCGAATGCCGTAATCGCATTTTGCATCAATGGAAGTACGTTATCAAAAAACAAAAGAAAAAAATCATCATTGTCCGTTGCGCCAGTAGGAAAGGGGAAATATCTACTGTAAGTAGATATTTATCGAGGATTAAAACAAATAGCGTACCCAGGCAAGTTATTCTGAAAGACAGATCGCATCCGTTTTCCACCGAACGATAATCTTAAGCTCCAATTAAATTTTAGATGTAATGAATCATGTTCTTAGAAATAATATAATGCACCTCTGTGCGAATTAATAATTATAAGTTATATTCGGTGATCTATGTATCGCCATTATGACATCCAGCATTTACAAGCTAAAAGTGCACGCGTCGGATATGGTCCCCAAGTTTCAGAAAAGTGTTCTAATACGATAAGCGCGACAATCGATCGGATTTGTCAATCTTATATCGCACTGAAAAGATTGATCGCCCGGCAAACGACGTGGATCGCTTGGTAGAAAGCACTAAGTGCCCACCCAATATCGTCGATAACATCGAATAGAAAATGCAAAAGAGTAAAAGGTGCACGCTGCCTTATAGGCTAAGGATACTTAAGCAACTCACGTAGGGACACTTCCTGGGCGCAGGATGCGTGGACAACGAAGAGCGCGCAGATAAGCGCGTAAAGCTGCATCGTCGTCGACATTGTGGTTACGCACAAGACACCGCTGAAAAATGCTATGCCCCGCCGGCCAATTAAACGTTCTCTTTATATAGTTTCCCGTGCCAAGGACTTGTAGCAGCACGAGCAGCACGAGTAGCACCAGCAGCAGCAGCAGCAGCAGCGGCGGCGCGATCGGCGAGGCGCTCGATTCCGTCGCCGCCGCCGCCGCCGCCGCCGCCGCCGCCGCCGCCGTGGCCACTGCGTTGCAAAATTGCATGTAATTAATGCGCGTGCAGGCATGCTGCACCTCTTAGCGTCGCATTGGCAGCGACTAGGGTCTGCCCGTAAGGGCGCAAAATGCCCCTGGGCGATTTTCCGCCACCTTGTCCAACTACTTTCCGAGGGAAAACGAGCTTATTACGAGGTTACCGTCGCTACCCTTCTCGCTTAGACATGAAAACACTAGAGCAGCACTCGATTTTTGAGCTTTCGATCGAGCAGGAGAAAAATGTCATCTTAACAAATTATAGAGCTTTGTGCTTTCGAGTTATGCCTTTGCGGCTCCTGTGATTAACTTCAATATTAAAAATAACTCGATCGAAATGATCGATGAACGAAAAAGGTTGTTATTGCGTTTTCAGGAAAGATTTTTTTGGTAAAGAGTTTGCGATTACCGCGTTACGAGTTTCTCGTTGTTGACTTAATTTTTTGCAAATAGCTCTCGAAATTTATGTAACTGAATAATGATACCACATTTATTTTCAGTGACACGCGCTTTACAGACAATTAATCGATAAGAATACTTTGGGTGAATGCTTCACTTCCCAGAGTGAAAATTAAAGAGTGCTCGAAGATATGAATAAGCTACGTGCTTAAGTCAAGAAATGTATCAACCCATGTGTTGATTGCTTCCTGATGATGAGCTCTTTTGGAAGAGGATGACCGTTGAATGAAAAGTCAGGGAAACTACAGAGGCGGGTTGAATAAAAATTGTTGAATCGCGCGTTCGACACGTCCGAATAAGGCGAGAGAAAAATGTCGAGGCGGTTATAGCGCGAGCGCGTGTTATGCGCGTATTGGGCACGCCTATGCAACAATTTTCTTTGTCAATTATAAATACCGAAGATGGTGTTTGCGTTGCCGTCGTGAAGTGCGAAAATCGAGGGAGCTTTCTTTGCTGCGCGAGAGCGGAAAAAGCAAACTAGAATGCCACACACGCACGCCAATGAGACGTTCGAGTATTCCGCGGGTGTATTGTATGTAAGGCAGACAATCCGTAAACGCGTTTATTATGTAAAGACCGAAGAATTTCATCGCGATCAGAGCTGCTGCCCTTGAATCTAATAATCTCGTCTAATAATCTCGAATGCGAATGAGCTTATGAGTGCGCGCGATCGCGATTCGCGAAGGTGCGCTATGCTGTCATGGGGATGTCTAATGTCCATCGAAATGTTTATTTCTTACGTCTTTGTGTCAGCTCATCGTTTTCTTTTAATAGCGATTCACGCGATTATGCCCTCGCCGATAGTTATTTTATCAAAGAAACGCAGAGAGTTGCGTACCTCTTTATTACGTACATCTGTATTACGAGCCCGTAAGCGACAACCAGCGCAGCGATACGAGTCCACTCATTGTTCGGTAAAAAAAGTGACAGACGGATTGATATTTGTTGTTTACTTTGTCGAATGTTGCATAAACTTGTGATTTGCACTCGGATCAGATGGAAGATTCACAACCGACATGGGGATAATTGCGCCCATCCTACCAAAAATGGAAATCGAAGGATAATAGAATTAACGTCACTGCGCAGCGTGAGGTTCAATGTACAAATTACTAAATACGGTCAACGATGAAAATTCAAAAAGAAAAGCAGAAAAATGTATATTTGAGACTGCAATATGCCGTTCTTAATGTAACACCAAATATTATTTTCATGCATTATAATAGGTCTTTAAACATTCTATAAAAATTAATTTTTATTAATTCTATAATTTTCACGAGTACAGCTTTATAGCTGAGTAATTAATCGGTGCATTGTTTTTACAATAATAATTAGGTTTATGTACGAGAAAAGTACGCAAAGAAAATAAGCTCCTACATTTAAGTAGTCCAAGCAATAAAATACAATGAGTTTAGAATAAAAAATTCAATAAAAAATGGGCTCTGGGAATTGTACTTGAATGAAACATCTCCGCGGAAAAATATTATTCTCAAAACTATCAAGTCATATTCTCATTTTTTTAATGCCGATCAGTACGCGTTCGTATAGATCTTGATGTTTTGTATTTTTATTATACACTTTATGATTCTACTCTGTCATACTTGTGCACAGCTTATTAAAGATCATTAAAGAGTTATATTTGTAAAGTAGGCTTTTTTCAAAGAAGTATGTTTTAATTTGAGTTTCATGATAAGTTTAACGACGGAGCAATTAACAGAAATGTTATCTTCGCTCCCTTTTCATAAGATTTATCCGTTCGTAATATTGCTATGGTCCGAAGTGAAATAAAAAAGGGGCAGAAATCAAGCAAGCACAATATTAAAGGAAAGTGTATGTAAAGTATAATTTGTGCATTTTGAAAATGTAACTATTATGCAAATTGCTGTTGTCCTGATCAATGTATGAGTCTTAGATCTTTGAATAAGAGTCGCGCGTTCAGTTGAAACTTTAGAAAAAGGCATGGCCTATCTAAAAAGTCGAAATTATATACCAATGAATAAAATATTTTATTACGAAAACCATAGATCTGTAATAAAGAAATGATCTACTTGGAAGGGCATTCATGTTCGAAGTAGTTTGAAAATAAGTTTGATATATTGTATATTGGTTTTTTTGATAAGTATATTTTGCAACTAAAGAAGTTGATTGCAAATGCTTCATTACCATAAATCCAAGAACTATTCTCAATGACTTTTGTTAAAGAAATAATTCATTGTAAAACAATGTTAACATTCATTGTAAAACAATTCAAGTAATTTCGGAGTATTGGCTTGGAATGAAAATCGAATGAATAAGGTATGGAAATGAACGTATTCCATCAAAGAGTAAAAGTGGTAGAGGTAAAAGTAAAAAGCTCGAGAGAAAAGTAAACAATAAAGTCTTTTCTCCTTTAACGACACGAAGAAAAAATATTGAGATTAATTAAGAAACATAAACAAATGTAAATTACATTTACATCTATATTTTCGAGCGGAGTACATTGTAATCCTCCGAAGAATCACAATTTCTGATGGTCATTCCTTTGCTAATGATTGAAAGCGCATTAATGGAAATTGGCGCAACTATAAAAAAAGTGTCGTTAATCGGCTTGCACAGGCCCGTTCGAAAAATGTCATGGGCGCAAAAATTGATGCACCGATCGCGGTGAGCCGCGGGAAATAATCGCCAACCAAGTGCGCTGACACACTTTAATTCTAAGGACGACGAGATGATCTTTCGAATTTCGACGCGTGTCGAGAGTTTCTCCTACTTTTTTCTAGATGTGCGGCGTTTAGTTTCGCTCCTTTTGTCCGTTTGCAAGCGTTCTTAGAGGAGTAGAGAGAGAGAGAAGAAAAAGAATCAGCGCGTTGGCCTAAGCCGAAGAATTTATGTAGGTCTTGTTTCTACGTATAATGCGACCTCCGCTCGCTCTGACTGAGACGTAGCGAGACAAGTGCGCGCGGTACATAAGTACGACGATCTCCGTCGGAGGAGGCAAAGTCCTTTACTCGACACTGCGCCTGCATATTTATGCATTCGTGCCAATTCCATAATAAACGATATAACGAGCCGTTTGTTGGGTGCGCGCGATCTTATAAGCCAACGTATAATCCGCACGTTGCAGGATCTGTTGCGGATGTAAAAATGTATTCGGTTCCTACACCTTCCGTTAATGCGCTCGAACGCAATTATCATCTTAATTTGAACGTTTGTCGGAATAGTCGTTATCGCACCAATTTTTTCGCGTTCAACTTCTCTGCCCGCTTTCCATTTTACGGCTTAAAAGAAACGATTCTTCAAGGCCTTGACAACTGAAGCTCTTGCAATACTTATGGTACAACAAAAGTACCTCACCGCCGCCTTATAAACCCACGTTTCAATCTTTTCAATAGTTACTTTTTATTTACCCTACTGGATGCACTTAAAGCCATTTCCTTCGGGCTCAGTCTCGGTTTCTTTAGGATGCACTACGAGCGTTTTTTTTTTTTTTTTTTTTTTTTTTATCGAAATCGAGGGTTTCTTACGTATGAAACACAGCTTGCATTCGCGTACTTGGGTAAAGATAATATTTAAAATCTGTACAATTCAACAAGATCACTCTTACATTACACTACCATTATTCTCCTATGAATGACCGATGTTGTATTTACAGGATTGGAAAGAAACTTTTAATACGTTCTTTCTAAAGAATCTTCGCCTTACGTCGAATGGTGATTTGCCGAAAAATGATTGTACACGAGAGACAAGATTTCTCGTAAAGAACTTTTGAGTGTAATTGATTCTGAAAGTAAAGTTGCTCATAGATGTGAAAATTAATTATAATGATATATTTAGCGCATTAACAGTGGTCAATCGAAGCTTTGTACGGCTATTCATAGCGAAAAGCCAAGTAAGGTACTCTATCATTGTTAAATTACTCAATCGTATAATATCAGGTGTACTTAGCTTCCCCTGTAATTATGAATCATCGATTTAATTCCGTTATTTCTTAAATTTCCTAATAATTGTTAACCGAAAATAGTTGTACTAGAAATCCATTTGAACGCTTGTCGGGGGAGATGGAGATGCGAGGCGATTAGCGCGCCACAACAGTTGTACCCGAAACTAGTGTCGGAAATCCTCGAAGGCACGAAACAACACGACTCGATCCATGCAAACACTAGCTTACCCTGGTAAACACTAGTAAAACCACCTAAGGTGTCGCCGATGTGCCCAGGTTTCCCATGCAAAGCACTGGAAGGATAATGCCATCCTTCCAGGGGAAGGGCAGGGGGATTGCGCTCGTCGGGTACGACAACGAAGCACTCCAGGAACCCCCCGAGCAAAGCAGAGATCGACAACGAGCGCAAATAGTGGCGGATAAAGGTGCGATGGAAGGAGAGGATCGAGCGGTTGAGCGGGATGAACGAGCACGGCTTTACCGTCGCCTCGTTGTGCAGGGGCTCGTCGAGGCGCACGAGCGCGGTCGATCAGGTGGTACGTCGCGCGTGTCGGTAGACCGTAGCCACCGACAGGCTGGTAACAGGTCGGGGAAAAAGCGCGCGCGTATCCGCGGTCGGAGCGGTGCTGCCATCTGTAAAGCGCCCATTGATCGCGCGCGAGCTGTCATACGGGATCAGCTGATCGAGGCGATTCACGTGGGAGGCGATCAGCTGTGACGGCGCACCGAGAAGATCAGCAGAGGAGCTCGCGAGAGCGCGCGCTGAAGCCAGCCATGGACGTCGACGAGGCCGGACAGGGCGAGGGCAACGAGCTCACCGAGGACGACTTCCGCGTGCCGGACTGCAAGTACGAGTGTGAGTAGCGCGAATCGGAGCCACCGCGACGGGAAGTCTCGCGGCGCGCGCGCGCCCGAGGAAGACTCGGACGGAGCGCGTGCCGGATCGCACAGCCGCGTGTCGCTCTAGCCACCCTTTCGGCATCCCGGCGTGATATCGAGCTTTACTAATTGCTTTCTCGCTTTTCCTTGCAGATCTCGACCACACGGCAGACGTGCAGTAAGTGCCGAGCCTGTATTATATTAGGCCGTGGCTTACTTTTGAGGTTGGAATGGAAACGTGGGTCGGCGCAAGCGTGAGCGACAAACTCGATGAAAGTTTGCCTCGACGACGTTGAGGCGGTCGTGAAAGTATCTTTGGTTTGGTGGTGGTTTTTAAAAACGGGATGTTAGGATGCTTACGAGGATCGCATTACGCGAATATAATGGGTATTGAGGTTATGGATAGAACTTAACCTACAAAGTCAATGGAGCGATTTCTCACTATTCGCGCGGCACGCGGAATTCGATGTATCGATGCAGACTTTTAAACGTATGCCCATTTTTATGAGCAGGTTGCACGCATGGGGCGAGACGATGGAGGAAGCCTTCGAACAATGCGCCATCGCCATGTTCAACTACATGACTGAGCTCGAGCGCGTGGAAGTGAAACAAGTGCACCACGTGGAGGCTGAGGGACACGACATGCTAAGTCTTCTCTTTCACTTCCTGGACGAGCTGCTTTTCATGTTTTGCGCGGAACCCTTTCTCGTTGCCAAGGTACACCTTGTTCCTTGTTCGAATCCAATTTTACGGAAAACGGTCCTTTTTTTATCGCGAGCTTTTGGCTAAGGACGTCCTCGTTTTGGACGGCTAAAAAGCAGTAATGATTATTATCCGAAAAAACATGTCTATGCATTTCATTTAAAAGTAGACAATCGATAAGGCTCTTTACTTTACTTTACTTTACTTTGCTTTGCTTTACTTTCCTTTGCTTTGCTTTACTTTGCTTTGCTTTGCTTTGCTTTGCTTTGCTTTGCTTTACTTTACTTTCCTTTGCTTTGCTTTGCTTTGCTTTACTTTCCTTTGCTTTACTTTCCTTTGCTTTACTTTCCTTTGCTTTACTTTACTTTGCTTTGCTTTGCTTTGCTTTGCTTTACTTTCCTTTGCTTTACTTTCCTTTGCTTTACTTTCCTTTGCTTTACTTTACTTTACTTTACTTTACTTTACTTTACTTTACTTTACTTTACTTTACTTTACTTTACTTTACTTTACTTTACTTTACTTACTTTACTTTACTTTACTTCACTTCACTTCAAAATGAGATTCGGCTACACGAGAAAGATGTAAAATAGGCTCTCACGTTGTAAATCACATATAATTATCAACGATGCTCTTATATTAATAACATCGCTTTTGTTACCCATCTTCATTGTACGATTTTAATCGTAGATATTTAACGTTAGAGAAGTCACATTAATGTGTGCGTGCGTGTGTGGGTTCAAACACTCGCGTGTTTTCAATCATTGCTATTATTAAATGAATGACAAATCATTGTCTTTGCTGAATACAAGTTTGCCAAGGCTTCCTATCAATTGGATAAAATTTTTAATGACCATTTGAACGCGTATGCGCGAAAGGATAAGGGATTGACAGATTTAATCGCGTACACGAGTGAAAGAAATTGAAAATTGCAGAGCAGCGTTCGAGTAGCGATTGCCGGCATTTCAATAACATATTTTTGGAGTATAACTTAGTTCTTGCTCAATGGATTACCTAATAAGTATAAATACGCGAAAAGAGTCGATGCGTTTCAGGCGTGCACACGACGTTTGACGAAACGTTGCATAATCTTTGTTTTCTTGCCTAACGATAATAAAATACCCTGTATCGCAATAATTCTCGGCTCTGAAGCATTGCAAAAGAATGCGTACATTGTAATCACATGGGTCGTGTGCGCGTTCGCGGCACACAACGATTAGAGCAAGCCTCAAGCCGTCGTATATCTCATTACACGTGGACGCGATAGTAGGAACGCTCGATTAATGTTTTGCCTCTTTTTTGTCCTCGGACGACGAGCAGCGAGTCAAGATCATCGAGTTCGACAGGGAGAACTTCAGGATAAAGGCGAGGGCGGCAGGCGAAGAATTCACGATTGGGAAGCACACGCAGGGTGCCGAGGTGAAGGCCATCACGTATTCGTCGATGCAGATTCACGATCGACCGGAAGTCGCGCAGCCTGAGCTCTTCGTCATCGTCGACATATGACGTCGTCCCTCGCTCTCTATCGTACCCCGTCTCCCCTCTCGCTTATCCCCCAAGGAAAAGGAGTGCAAAAACCCCGTTGTTACGTTTACCGCACGAGACGGTGGCACGGTACGCTTTAAATGTCCATGGTGGGGATTAGCGTCGAGCGACGGATCACCGGGGCAATACACCCCGAGAGCGAGAGAGCGAGAACGAGCGTGCAAGAGGAGGAGGGTAAAATGCAGCCCCTACGAAGTAGGCGCAGTCCTTTTGTACTTGCGTACGCTTCGAATAAATACGTTAGGAAAGAAAGGCACCGGGCCCCCGTGTTACCCCCTCCCCTTGACACGTTGTCAACGGGGCCCGAAGCCGCCGAGCGTCTATACGTACCCTAGAGCCCGCTCGCGAATTGTTTTTTCGATCGCGACATCGCTCGCACTTTTGTTCGCTCTTACCTGCGCCCTTCTTCTGGACGGCGATCGACGGGACCTTGCAATCTCCGTAGGAGCAGCCGAATCAAGGGACCGCAGCGACGAGCGATGCACGCTCGAATGGACATTACTTTTGTAACGAATCTCAAATAAAGAAATAATGCAATGTATGTGCGAACACTCATGTAATTAGCGCTCGCCCATAGAATGTCGAGTAAACACGCATCGCGATGCAGTTTACATGCGGGCCTGTAACACTTGCCGGAAAGCCAAGCGTAAAAACTCACTTGCGAGAATCACACATTTGTAAAGCCAAATAAAAAGAAGGCGGGAGCCGTCAGAAATAAAGACCACCCAAAAACCCCCAGTGAAACATCATAGCATAGCACCGAAAATAAAGAAGGAAAGAAACAGGACAAAACGTGTAAAAAACAGAACCCTCTCCCTTCCCCTGCATGCGTCCAACGAACGACGAAAATTGTCCAATTGCGGCAGGCGGGCGCCTCCATGCGCTACGGCCCTGTGCAGCAGCCGCTCGCGTTCCGTCTCTCTCGCGCCGACCAGTCGTGTGCAGTTTGCGGTTCCCGGTCCCGTGGCCAGAGCGAGACAGACTCGGCGCTGCGTCCCTTCGGAGGGACGGCCACCTAGAACGAGAGAGACGGAGCGAGACCGAGCGGAGGCGCGCGCGAACGGCGAGGCCTCGAGAGCGGCTGTTTAGTTTGGGAGCGAGCGCTTTCGGGGAAGGAAATCGCTGTAGCGTAGGAGCGAGCCGTCGAGTGTCGCAGCAGCGCAGCAGCGCAGCAGTAGGAGCAAGAGAGAGAGAGCGAGCGAGAGAAAGAAAGCGGTGTCTTGTCCGTGCGAGTCGCAGCTTCCCCCGGCGCTTCCCGTCGACGCTCGCGAGTTCGCGGGCGCATCTGGTGGAGCCCGAGTGGACAGGTCGTGGGAGATCATCGGGGGCGTCCCTTCTAAACCAGCTACGTCTCGCACGGCGAGTGTGCATGTGCGCGCGGGCCGAGGCACGAGGACAACGACGTAGGAGGCTCACCGGCGAAGATCCGCCGACCCTGGCGCGCTAACCTCCGACCGAGCTCCCGAGGGAGTCAGGGCTCTCCATCGACATCGCGCTCGTGGGAAGGTCTCGCGAGAGGGACGGACGCAGCCGCGCGGGCTGCAGTTGGCAGCACTCGCGATCAGCTCCTGCCAGCGCGAAAGGCGGGAAATACGAGCGCAGGTTTTGGCGCGCAGGGGCGTTTCGAACCGCGACCGGCAGATGGCCAATGCCGGCGCGCCGCCGACGACGACGAGGACGACAGCGCAGGAGAGACGAGTGCACGAGCGACAGCAGCTACGGGAGGTGTAGCGAACGACCGAGAGAGACGACGCAGGATACTACGAGCGGATAACCCGGCCCACGACGAACCCCGACTAGCGAATCGCCCTCGTGGCGCTGATACCGTTCTCTTCAAGACTTGCGCTCCTGACAGACAGAAGACAGAACTGCTGTTGCGATTTCTGCTTTCCCTCTCCCCCTGTCACGCTCTCTCTCTCCCTTGCGCGCACTCTATCCCGCGGACGCGAGCGAAGCAGTAGTACTCGGCAGTAGTAGTAGTAGTAGCAGCAACAGCAGCAGTAACAGCAGCAGCAGCAGCAGCAGCAGCAGCAGCAGCAGTAGCAGTAGCAACGATTCCCGAGTGATCGGGCTGAGACAGGAGCATGCCGCTGCGGCCAGGGTGTCCGAATTCAGCGACCTCGGCTGCATCGCTGTGAACGGCCGAGGAGGTGGCACGAGTCGACGCGATACCGCTCATCGAGGGGAAGAGGCGAGTGAGACTGGAGAGCACCGAGGAAGGAGTGGAGGAGAGAGAGAGAGGAGAAAAGGGGGCCGTGTGCAGGCCACGACTTATTCCGGACTCCCTCGACGAGGCCGAGTCCTCTCTCTCTCTTCGGGAAGCCCGAGCCTAGTCAGTCCTCGTGGCCGTCCTCGCCGTGCTCGCGAGCGCAGAAAATGGAGACCGCAGCCCGGCGCTCGTAACGAGAGAGAAGACGAGCCGTCGCGCTCCGTCTCGCTCTCGCTCTCCCTTGCCGCGAGGCCCCCTTTAAATCGTGTGCGTCCGGCGCGCGCGCACGAGGGCGGCCAGAGGCACGACGACGTCCGAGAAATCGAGGAGGTCCGCGGGGACGTGGACGGCTGGGGACCAGCACAGCCGGTTCTTGAGATGCCCCGGCGAGACTGACACGCGACTCCACGCCGGATTTCCAATCGAGAGAGAAGCAGCAGCTGCTCGGCTGACCAGGAGACGAGCGGGCGTTCTGGAGGAGCACCATCGCAGAGTCCACGGGAGCAGAAGTAAGTGCGCGAACTCGAGGTGTAAGCGCGCGACGAGACTCGCGCGTGTCCGGCCTTTGTTTTCCTTGGCTCGTGTGGCCGTGTGGCCGTGTGCCCGTGCGCGACTTCGAGCAGCCCCTTTTTCCCGGACCATCGCTTTCGTCGTCTTGCTCGTCGTCTCGTCTTGCTCGTCGTTGTCCTCGTCGCCGCTGTTTGCGTCGCAAAACGCGCGCTTGGTTCCTCGCGAGTCGTTGGCGACGTCGCGGAGGGCCCCCCCTCGCCAGTGCCGACGCAACGGCCGCACGACTTACGTCTGTCTCTCTTCCGCGACCGCTCTCGCTCGCTCTCTCGCCTCGAAGCGTTCAAGCTTGCGAAAAACCGTCGGGTCGGGTTTACCTTCGGACCTTCTGCCTCGACCTGCTCACTCTCACTCTCTGTCTGTCTCTCTCTCTCTCTCTCCCTCTCCCTCCTGCCCCCCTGTCACTATATCTCTTTAACCGGCGCCCGTACGCACGTCGTGCCATCGCGGTACGCGATCGGGATCGTCGTCTCCGACTAGCGGGAAAAACCGGACAATGACACGCGGTGCATTATCCTATTGATCAACTATGCAAAATTCAGTGTACTTCTTTTCAGTACCGTCGAAATACGAAAAAGAAGTTTCTCTGCCACTTCCCCTCTCGCCCCCCGGCCGCGCACGCTCTCTCGCTCTCTCTCTCTCTCTCTCTCTCTCTCTCTCTCTCTCTCTCTCTCTCCGACCCGCTCTTCCCCTCGGTCGCACTCTCGCTCCATCTCTCTCGGTCTCTTTCCCCGCGGCACAAAAACACGGTCTTAGAATTATATTTTCTCGTAGGATAGATAGAAACGGAGAGGGAACGAATTTCTCGACCGGCGAATTTCTCACACGTCGAGCGCGTACGCACACGGGGCACGAGTACAGCCGTAGAGGCATTTTCAACGTGTTAACGATCTGTCTCGTTCTCGTTTTCTCTCCGAGCCTCGTGTTTCGCAGACCCAACGTCGCGCACAGCAGCAGCTCTTTAAAAGCTTTCTCTCGCTCTCTCGACTCTCCTCGACTCTCCTCGACTCTCCTCGACTCTCCTCGACTCTCCTCGAGAGCGAGCTAGCGCGCATCCATGTGTATTGTGCTCTACAGGTCACGACATCAATTCCGACGGAAGTCACTAGCGCGCTCGCAACGCGCTCTCGCACACGCATAGCGCGCGCGGGTGCTCGTCGCGATCTCCGCCTTCTTTCTTTCTCCAGTTTTATTTTTTCTCCCTTTCTTTTCTCGTTATTCGCAAGCGGGACGAAAAGCGCGTTTAGCGCCTCGAGGCGGCCGACCGAAGCCCGCTTCGAGAAGACGAAAGAGCGCTGGCGGGTGCAGTGTTAAATGAAAGCGTCGAGGAGACGCGTGGCTCGTTTTATTTTTCGCTTCCCTCTGCACGCGCGATTACATCGCTCGCCGCGTGTCCTCCACGACCGGAGTGTCGGAAGTCGGCTCGCGCGCGCGCCTCACCGGTCTGCTGTCGACGCGCCACGTCCGCACCAGGAGCCGGGCACTTGGCTAAGGGCGTTCGCGAGCTTTCGCGCTAGGACGAGCTCCCCGCCGTGACCCGTGCTTTTGTACTTCACCCCTTCCCGGTACGTCACCTTCCCTCTACCCGCTGCGCGCAAACCCTCCCCCACCCCAACGCTACACGTGAGAGCTTTCGGCGCTCTCACGACCCGTTCGGTGCGATTCTTGGAGCCGCCCGACCCTGCTGTTGCTGCTGCTGCTGCTGCCGCTGCTGCTGCTGCCGCTGCTGCTGCTGTTCATTTCATTTCTCCTCTTTCCTCTCCGCGCCGCTCTTCTCTTTTCACCCCATCGCTCGTCCAAGCTCGAGATCGATATTTCCAAAAAGTGAGCCCTTAACCATACTTACGTGCACTCGCTCGGGGCGAACCTTTAAGCGATTCCGAAAATACCTTTCATCGGGTCCCAGGTCGTGAGAAATTTTCGCCCAACTGCGCAAGGCTTTCAGCATTTTTTTAGCCTTTCTCGAGCTGAATCGCACAGAGTTGGATGTTTTTGTCGGTACAGAGTTCGCTTGTGCCCTTCTTCGCTTCCTTTTGCTTTCATCGAGACCATAGGGATGTGCTTCTCCTTGCTTTATGTAATGACGGGAATTTATGGAATAATTGTTTTTTTCGTTTCTCCAGATTATTCCTTCTCGATCTTCTTTCGATTTACGTGCTTCGTATTTCCTCCCCCGTATAAGATACTCGTCTATTCGTGTTGTCGCATTTTTAATCGCTTATTATCAAGGCCAATTTTATCATGGATATTCGATCGTTCAACCGTTTAAAAATAAGACGTTCGTTAACTTTCGTTTATCTGTGAATTTTACGCAAATTCCCTCCCGATCATGTGATTGTTTATTTTAGCTCTTTACTCATAGTCCCGGGTACGAGATTGCGTGTATTACCTATGCAACTAAACATTTGTGTTAATTATTGTACAGGTGTACTTTTTCGATTGCATGCAAATTACTTGCTGAAAAACCGGTTGAGAACATCTTTTCACTCGTGACTTCTTCAGCATTGTAACGATATTTTTAAACGAATACATCGAATTCGTATTTCGTATTTTTACGTGACTCATTTGAGACGAATTAATATGAATCGGGTGTAAAAAAGTATTCCTAATCAAAGGAACGATGCCTCATTGAAATCGATCGTTTGAAAAGGAATATTCAAATAAATATTACGAACGATTGGTCAAACGCTTATACCTGTGTATTTTACAATGATACATATTGCAATATCAAACGTTCGAGTATTATTTTGCTCGCGAGCCTTTTCTAAGTGCAATCGTTAACGTTTGTAATTTCGTGCAAGAACACGGTATTCGCGAGCTAATAAAATTGACGACCAGCCGTAGGCTGAAGAGTGGCGAGAAGAAACGAAAAACCAATTGATCGATATAGGGAAAACTCGAGAAAACCAGGAGATCGATCGCGTAGGCCCCCAAACGACATCGGCTACGTCGTACGCACAGTTTTTACCCTCGTCTTCCTCCAGTGAGCTCAGATCGTGCAGAGATAGTGGCAGCACTCCCATAAGAAAGGATCATCCGATTATTTCCCGTGTTAATACAAGATAGCCTACTTTCATTGCCGGCTCTCCGGATCTCGCAACCGCCTTGAAAATCGCGAGGCGATGACGTCGCAGCGGGAGTGGCATTAAACCCGAGTCCCCTTCTTCCTTGTCTCCCTCGGGAGCGCGCGTTCATGAAAGCCGAGACGGTGGGAATTCCGCACGGGGCGTAACGAAGTATCCACGGATGCATCGGTCCGGGGCGCGTAACGACGTTTCGCAGTATCCTCGCCGCGCGCAACGAGATTACGAGGGCTCGTTCGTGGTGGCGGGCAGTGGCGCGCGCGCCGGGGGTGAAGCCAAGTGCGACGCGGCGCGTCGGCAGCACGTCACCGCGACGCCGTTGCCGGAGGAGAAACGGCAGCGGCGCGTGGACGCTGATCGATTCCCTTTGCAAACGCGCACGGGAATCACTGGAAAGGACGTCGGGCGCCGGCTTCGCGTCTTTCCCATCCTGCGCGCGTCCATCCCCACGAGCTCACCTCGATGCCGCAGCAGCAGCAGCAGCAGCAGATTTTCCGGGACACTGGAGATGAGCGGTGGCCGAGCGAAATGGTCGAGGGGCGTCGAGCGCTCGTACTATAATGGGCCATTTTTCGGACAGCGCGGCAACTCTGGACGAGGCCGTGAGTGAGCGCGGTGGAGAGGGCAGAAAGAGTCAGTAGCAGCTGATGAGACGACCTTCTTTTTAAATTGCTCCGTCGGGGCAGATGTCACTACGGTGCGACAATCGACAGTCGCCGATTGTCAATTGGAAGGATTCCCCCGCGGAAGGTTGTCGCATCTGTACACGCGCCCTGGCTAAGGCGCTACGGTGCCACCCTGCCACAAGCAAATGTCCTAGCGAGAGTGAGACCGCCGAACGAGGGGAGCGGAAGGAGTCGCTTCCGTTGAAAAGCCTTCTCGTAATTCGCGAACGTGCTTCCGGGGAATTACTTTCGAATTCGTATGGCCCACAACAGTAGTGATCGTATTTCGACGAAGTCGATGCTGTTTGGCGTAGTGAGGCGCGCGGGCGATCATTGGGCTCGTTAACGGGAAAAGTCAGCGCGCGCGAGGTCGTTTCGTTAATTTATTCTTCGCACTGACTGGCAGCGACTGCGCAAATAAACGAACAGAAGTGCACGGGTCTAACTCAAGAATCGAAATCCAAATAGTTGGACCAGATACCGCAGTCGGTATCTCGCACGGAAAATAATCGCGAAGATTAGAATTTTGTTTGAGTCACTCGCTGGAAAGTATCTTATCGTAAACTTTTTTCTTAGCTCAGCGATGCGCCGCAGTTCAACGGCGATCGGCCAATAATTGCCGGCTGAAGCGCAGTACTCGGCGCGTGACCAGCTTCTAGCACCTTCTGCGCCTTCGTCGTCGGTCCCATCGCCTAGGTCTCGGAATTAGCGCGCAATTTACACCGCGCGATAAGTCACGAAGTCGAGTTACACGCGCTGGCTTTTAAAATGCGCCAGTTTTCGCCGAAGAGGAGAAAAGTCGTGGTAGCTTGGCGCGAACGAAGCGGGAGTCGCGCATGCAGAGTATCGTTCCATATAGATAAACAAAAAACGCCACACAGATATCGACTTCCGTTTCTTGGACGCCCGGCGACGGCGACGTCGCTATATTGCGCGTTTTTTCGCGCTCTCTCTCTCTCTCTCTCTCTCTCTCTCTCTCGCCCCCTGCTCTTTTCACTCTTCAACATTTGATGCAGTACACACGAGTTCTCGTCCTCTTGGCTTCTCTCTTTTTCGTGAACCCCCTGTGTGCGCCATCGGCAGAAAGAAAAGACCTTTTGAAAACCGGTAACTTTAGAGAAGGAAGGAACGAGTGAATGCGCGCGCGCAAACCAGAGAAAAGGAGAGGTGAAAGAGAGGAGAGAGAGAGAGAGAGAGAGAGAGAGAGACGGAGAGCAAGTGTGTATATGTGCATGTACGCGAGAGTGCGAGAGAGAGGACAAGAGGGAGCCAGAGAGCGATTATGCGAAAGATTCCTTCCGCAGAAGAACCCTGATCTTCTTTCTTCCCTCGGAATGCGCCCGAAAGTCCTGTACGACAGAGCAAGAGACCCGAGAGGCTCACGCCCTTCGACAGAACGCCATGGCGGCTCTTCTCTCTCTCTCTCTCTCTCTCTCTCTCTCTTCCTTTTACCCTATGCGAGATTTACGATTAGGCCGCAATTTCGGTTCTACGCAGAGAAAGCTCGGACGCAAAATACTCTTGCGATGAAACTCAAATGTTTTCTGTATTTTATTTCCTGTTTTATTATGCTCTGGATTATTTATTTGCTTCCCGGCTTCTTTCCAAATACTTTCAATATTATGTTGTTGCACAACCGCGTTACACGATTTGCTATATCGAAATGTGAGTCTGGCCTAATGAAGGGTTTTATACTTTGATTTACAGACGCTCGCTCATCCAGTACGATGCCACGTGTGAAGAGGCAAGTGATGCTGGAGGATCTGGCTAGACCTGTCACGCCTGACATGGTAGAAACAAAATTAGGTACATTGAATATCTCTCGTGAATATTATTCTTCGATTTATTTTTAAAAATAGTTAGTCGCGTGTATGTGTTCGCATTCGTGCCAAGATTCAATGCCTGAATTTTTAAAGGGTATATATTACATAGCGGAAAAGAAAAGTTTCACCGAGAACCTTGCTAATCGATGAATCAACATCTTTTTGTTAAATTTAAGCGAATGTTCGTACGAACACGTTAACTGAAAAATATTCCTTTCTACAGTAAAAACTGAATTCGTCGATGTTGATGGATTACCGTACGACGAACTGCAAGCACAGAAAATCGCCGAGGAAACGCCGAGTCCGCATCTACAGGACCATCAGTATGGTCAAACTCCCTGTTATCAGGTGGCGAGAAGGCCTATGCAACCACCTCCTCGAGCCGAGGTAAATATTGATGAGTCTTTCTTTCTCTTTTCATTCGAATCTCTAACATTAAGATCTCAAACTTTTATTTTAAATCGTAAAACTTATTCAGAGTATTCGATGTAAAACTTTTTCAGTCCTTTTTTAACTTTTAATAAATCATTTATTTATTCAATTTGATCACAGTTAAGAGAATTACTTTATACTAGTTGCGAGCAACGATACTTTCTATACTTAAATAAATGTAAATGAAACTGATGCTCGATCATTTTTAGTGTTTATAACACTTTTGTTAGAAATTTATTGACTTTATTGAATACAACTAAAATAATTGTAATAATGTACTCTTTATCATAGATCTCGGTTCAGGCAGTCAAAAGAAGACTGAATTTGGAAGTTGGGCCAAGTCAATCTACCTTTAAAACACCAAAAGGCAAACGTAGAAGATCAGGTTCAAATTCCCTTACAGGTCACACTCCCACAAAAAGTGAGTAATAACCCATAAGAAGATGAACATTAGAAAACAGCATTTTCATAGTACAAAATAAATATTACGGATTTTTAATAAACATCAAACATGTTGATGAAGTCTAAAAGTACATTAATTTCTAATTTAAAATAGTAATTCAGTATATTTACAATTTTTTTTTAATACATATTTGGACAACATAAGTCATATTAATTATTAGTTTTAATTGAGTTTCTTGTACTATAAATTAAACGCTTTAATACTATGATCAACTATATCTAGATAATTATAATCTGTGGCTAATCATGATTAATCCCTTGAAATATTAATAATATTTCATGTATGTAATTATGACAGTATTTTTATTTACTATATTCGCAACATATTTCGATTTTTTAATATATATATATATATATATATATATATATATACCCTTCATCATTGTACATAAGTCTTTTTTTTAATTATCTTATTTTTAATACAATCTGGCAACGCAAATTAAAAAAAAACGGTTACGATTCTGCTTTATGTGAATAATTAATTTCATATTATTTCATAATAATACTTTATTTTGTCATTAATTCGCAATTAAGTATCGAAATCAGTGATCAATTATTTAATTTACATTATTTATTTTAAAGGCGTCGCATTTTCTGTCGTAGATTGTTTATAAGGCGTTACATAATGTATATATTACATATTTCAAACAATGTAATAATTTAGGTATGATACTTTTTAATTATAGGCAAATCTTTGGAAAGAACGCGGTACGATACGTCTTTAAGTTTACTTACCAAAAAATTTATAAATCTTGTGGAGGACAGTAACGATGGCGTAGTAGACTTAAATGTGGCATCGGAAAGGTTGGAAGTTCAAAAACGTCGTATTTACGATATAACGAACGTTTTAGAAGGAATAGGTATACTAGAAAAAAAAAGTAAAAACAACATTCAGTGGAAGTGAGTTTCATTCTTTTTACTCTTGCAGTATTTGTTACGTTTTCAGCTTATATAAAATTCATAAAAAAAAAAATTTTTGTAAATTAGGGGTGGTTGCCTTCCAAGCAATCAAAGTGATATTATCGATTTACGAAGGGAAGTAGCAGATTTGGAAGCGAAGGAAAATGCCCTAGACAGGCTGATTCACGGAGCGCAAAAGGAGCTTAACGAGTTCACAACTGATAGAACCTACGCTTATGTGACGTATCACGACTTACGCTCTGTATCATCGTACAAAGACCAATCCATAATGGCAGTAAAAGCGCCACCCGAAGCCACGCTTCACGTTCCTCAACCAATTAATAATTTTGGCCAACCTAAGGTTTGCATACTTCTTCTATTCAGTACACTTTTAACGATTATGTTTAGCTTTTAATGCAATACGATTTTACCAGATAAATTGGCTAAATAATTACTACATCTACCAAATAATTTATTCACTTTACTAATACTGACAATTATTGTTTTAAAACAATGATTTCAGTTAAGCTTTACAGTGCAAAAACGTCAATTGCTTCATAGCTTGCATTAATAAATATAATTATATTTCTTATAATTCTATTATTATTTCAGCTTCAAATACATATGAGGTCAACTCACGGTGAAATAGAAGTGTTCCTGTGCCCAGACGATCCAGGAACAAAGGCGCCTTTAACTTCGGCATACACAACAACGACAACGACTACAAAACCGACTACGACGGAGTCTCCTGAATCAAAGCCCTCAATCGCATCCTCGATACCCTCAGCATTCTTAATACACAACTCCGGTGACGTAAAAGTGGAACCAGTACCTACAACAGAAAATTGTTTATCGGCTGAGCAAACTATGCTTTCAGCGATTTCTTCAGCGGGAATGAGAGATGCACTTCTCTGCGAATCGGATGATTTCGGTCTCATGGGTGGAGGCAGACTTCAGTTGCAGACCGAAGATCAACACTTGTCTTCAGGTAGCGAGATATTCCTATATGTTTTCTTTTATCTTTATTCAATTTTCGAGTTCGAAACACAGGTCTAAACATAGTTTATTATTGACTGTAGCTGTGTCGTCTGAAGTACGCCGTACTGAAAAAATTTTAAGTTATGATTAATTTTTCTGTTAAAACATTAAAATCAGTAATATATATTTAATTTATTTATTATCAGTATTACTACAAATTAGTCGGTATTTTTTATATTATTTTATTTCAATTATTATTAATTTTAACGAATGAAGGTTCGTTCTAAATATTCTGCGTGTCATGAAAAATATTTCAATCTCTTTAAATTTAAATAATTTGAAAAATTATTATTTGCTCCACAATATAATATGTATTTTCACTACTGGTTATTTTCTTGACAGCAATAAACGATATATTTTATGGACTCAGGTAGACACTCCCTGATGGAGCTCTGACTGTGACCTGTGTAGTCATTATTAATCACATCACAGGCAGAGTTCTAGTTAGGTAATGGCTCATAGCAACAAAATTCATTGGTTACAAAAGGTATACTATAATATAAACGGAAAAATATTTTAGTCTTAAAACTGTATTGATAAGTAATTAAATCTGTAAGAAGAAAGTTTACAGACATGGTTTACATAAATAAATAAATTTATTATTTTATGAGAAAAAGGATTAAAAGCATTGTTTTGATTACTTGTTTCAGACTTGAGTATTCTCGACTTTGGAGAGTCGTTACTTTCACTGGAGCCACCTCTTTCAGAAAGTGACTATTCGTTTTCGTTGGGTACAGAAGAAGGCCTCTCAGATCTCTTTGATTTACGATTTTAATTGATTGGTATTGCTAAAACAATATTCGCATCGAATTTTTATTAAGTTGGGTTCGTCTCCTTGTGAGTTGACTTTACTCATTATGGAACGTAACTTTGTACTTAGGGTACCTGTCCAAGACTCGACAGAGTCATTGTTAACCTGTTTTCTCAATTTCATTGGACATCAAGGAAGGCACTCAAGACTCTATTCAACTAATTTTTCTCAAGTACATAAAAAGCAGTAAATGTCAAAGTACACATATCACACGTTGGTAGTACAATGTACAAGATTTTGGATCGATTTAGTTCACCGTAATGGGAATTAAGTTATTAATTAATTGTGGGACTAATTGCAAGCCTTTGTAATGCAGCGAAAGACGCCAAGGACTATTTCCGTGCAATTTAGATTTGTGTATAAATAATGCGTTTGAAAGTTGCTCATATGTCCGAAGCAGTACCAGCATGAAGGAATGCAGGAAGCGAGACTGTTAGAATATATTGTTCTAGGTTATATACTATACTTTTTTTTTGCGTGGATCAAGAATTTGCAAAGCATCTTAGATCTAACTCTGTAATATATTATTTTATTTAATATTTGCGTCTAAGTTCATAGTATGGACTCACTGGATCTAAGACTTTGTAATGCAAATTGTAAACCTTGCAGAATCGTAAAAAGAAGCTATGCTCTGAACTATTAATGGTCTCTAGTTTCCTTTTCTTAGTGCGTATGCATGTAAACGCGCACATGTGTGTGTATGTGAATATGTACGTACGTACGTGTTTAAAAATGAGTGTGTATACATATAAGTGTCTATAGGTGTGAATGAATGATTGATAAAAAAAAAGAGTAAGTCAATCGTATTGAATTAGCCATTACTAGATTTTTGTATAATTATATTTCGTGGTTCGTTTTGTACCCATGTACCTTGTTTAGCACACACATCTATAATAATGATATATTAAAAGTACCTTAATTACATTGACTGACTATTGTCCAGCATTAATGTTCAAAACTCATATGTTTGGAGGCAAATTCGAGTGTTAAAACTAAAAATGAAGTGAAAGCAACAAAGACCTTTGAAATATATCGTCAAGTATAAACGCATATTCAATATTGTAACGATTGTCTAAGATTTATTCAGGACACAATCTCATTCTAAACCTGTTGAGGGGTTTCCAAAAGGAAATTATTATTCCATTGAATGTTAACACATCCATCTACATTGAAGCCTTAATATTTAACCGAAATTATCATTTTAATGTATTTTAATAATTATAATCATAATAATTTAATATTATGTTTAATTAAAGTGGGTAATAATTCTTTTATAAAAAAATTTATTCTTATATTTGAATATAAATTTATATTATTTGCGTCAATAATTATAATGTGTATTCTTATTTAATTTCTGTTTTTTGATCTTACAATACTCTTACACTTGAGCATTTTCTTTAGAAACCCCTTGAGGATGTACTCTAATGTACAAATTAGTGTACGTCCAAAGCCATAGTGCCTATATTATAATGATCACATTTTTCTGCAATTGTAAATACTTTGTATACCTACATATGTATAATTGTAAGGACGTAACGGTACCAACGGACAAGAAAAAGACTACTGTTAATTCAGTGTGCTTAACATGAACTGTATCAAATGATTAGTAATTTTTAATTCTCAACCTTATTATTGCTATGAATATTATTATTATTATTATTATTATTATTATTATTATTATTAATATTAATATTAATGATTATTATTAAATCATTAAATGAGAGAATGTTGGTTTACATATCTACTTATAGTATCTTATTTACTTGAAGAGATCTTCATTTTTAATCATCCAATGCTGCAAAATAAAAAAGTAAATAATTCCTGTTGAAAAAAATTCTCATTCAAAAATGTAGATCAAGCTTCCAACAAATTATACATCTATTTACTAAAGGTAGTACTTTGTGCAAATAAACAAAACTTTCTTTTTTACATATTTAAAAATTTGTAAACAAATATTAAAAATATTGTTAAATTATCATAATTAATTTTAAATAATGTTCAAAACAAATTACAGTTATGTTTGAGCATTAAATCAAAAGTTATATTTTACCAAAACTGGTTTCGTTAATTTGCACGAAGGTTACAACTAATGCAAAATGTATGTTAGCGAAAACTAGAATTATATATATATATATATATATATATATATATATATATATATATATAAAGTGTGTGTGCGTGCGCGTGCGTGTAATTTTGTTCCTTTTTCTCTAAATTACAATTTAAAAGAAAGCAGGCATTAAAATAATTTCAATTAAAGTGAATATAGTGAAAACATGTACATTTTTAAATCGACGTTACATAATCGCGCTATCGAAGCTTACCTCGTTATTTTATTAAAAAATGAAAAAGAAAAGAAACCGATATGTCCTACAATTGTTTTTAACAGTATGCCGATAGTCGGCAATGCAAAGTATCTGGACGGACTGCGACGTTTCCGTCCGACACTGTTTTTTTATAGATCCTTTTTTATTCTACAAGAATCATGGCTAGTTTCGCTGCAGAAATCATCATTGAGATTCGAAATTTTGCTGAGTCAACTATCCGATTTAGGTCCCACTTCTCATTGAGCATCAATTGTTTTATTTTGTTCTCTTTTTTGAATTGTAAATTATTCCTTGCGAAAGTTGTAAGTACTTTAAACGGATTTTCTCGTAGCGAAACTAGCAACAAAACGAGCGAACGATTAGTGTAAACTATGTAAGGATCAAAAGTTTGCGAATGCTATTTGTTGAATTTTTGAAAAAAAAAGTGAACGTTTAGAGGGAAGACATTCTTTTTACGTTTATCGCGTATCTTCTCTCGATCGATGTACTCGATTTTCATAACTCACGAGGATCGAAGCCTGAATGCTTCTGTACACGTCAAAAGCTTTTGCAATGACATTATGGAATCGTGTAGTTCTGTAAATGAAAAGAAAAGAAAAAGTAAGTGAATGACAGAGTATGAAAATTATGAAATATAATCTTGTGTAACGGGATGAAAACAGACTCATTTTTTTTCTTTGAAATCATACTTCCTGAAACTGCATATTTAACGATCAGAAATTCGCTCAACTAGGGCTTCTTTAAAGCTATTAGTTATTATAATATCGAAAAAAAATATTGTACTTATTACTTAATTTAAATAATCTTTAAGATGATGAATGATATCGGGAATCGAAATCATTTTTAACAATAACTTTGCTTACAGAAAATTAATTATATGATAAATAATTTAAGTTTATAGTTCAATTATGCAAAATGCCAGCATAGGGAAAAAAATATTTGAAAGCGTAAGAACGTTAAAGTCTTTTTGACTTCGATGTGATTTTTTCGATAATTATTATTATTTTAATTTCGAATGATACATAATAATGAGTACAGAAAGCTGAGATAGCATGTATTATTACGAATACACATAAAATTTATAATAGTCGATTTTCAATTAGCTCGAATTATTATCTTAGAGACCATTATTATACACTACATTCGAACAGGTATTACGTATATGAATATGATTTTTTATTGCGCATACAAATTAATTAAAAGTTTTTATCTGGTCTATCGTGATTTTAAGCATTCAATATATATTTTTCTTTATTTCAATGTGATTTACCGTTTCGTTACTTAATAAATTCCGACCTTTATTTTTTGTCATTCCATGGGACTTTTACTTTAGTTTTATAGTTTTTAAACTTTAGTTTAATTACATTATGTTTGTTATTATATGTATCTTTAAAAACCGTTTAAGGAACGTGACGAGGTTAATATAATCTGATTCCGTGAACATCTTACATTAATAATGATTTATCTCTTTTTTAAGAATAAATGTTTTGAAATAAATCATTTGACTACTATTTTAAATAACAAAGAAATATACTGCTCGAAAATGTATCTTTTTACAAAAATATGAAAGCAGGTACATATTTACAATTTTTTATTACCATTTTCATGTAAATTAAAAATGCGTATTTAGACTAAATAGCCCTGACAAAAACGTACAAACAATGTTAGTGCTCTAATATAAATTTTAAGAAAAATAAAAATTCTAGGCTCGAAACAGTGTGTGTGAGTCATAAATAGAGTAATGGAGATAAAAAAAAGATTGCGAATCACTTGGAAGCAACTGCCCCCCGTGCGAGTTTAGTAAGTAAATGTGTTTACGAGCATGCAAAAGCGAAGTGAAAGAAACAGAGTTCTTGCCTTGTTGATCAAAAGAATTCTCGTCGGTGCATTTTTTCGGTCAAATAGAACTTTTTTTAATTCGAGGCTAGGGAACAGCTGCGTGTTTGAATCGTGAATAAGGGTTAAACAGTGTAGATGTGTGCACGTGCCTTAACGAAGCACGGAAAAAAAACGAAAAACGTGCGCCAGCGAAAAACAAAATAACGTTAATGACGGTACAAGTCTCTTGCAAATCTAACCCTACTTTTTTAGTGCACGCACGCGTCATCCTCAAACCACACGCAATTATCTCGTTATATTTATAGGTAGTCCTTTAAATTTAACTAATTGCTCAATTTCGAACGTGTTTCTTTACTTTATAAAGAGTGTGTAATCCCTTTGCTCAAAAGTGCGAAACAAAACCGTTAAACGTTTTCGCTGCCATTAAATAGCTATTGCGTACGTTTTCTCTCTTCCTTAATCTCGATCTCGAAACCTCTCCTCTGACCTCTTTGCCTCCAGTCCGGGAGCTCTTAACCTACGAGTGATACCAGGTAAAACGAAATCAAAGACGAATTTTTCGGATCATCTCAATTATATCTATCGAAGCTGGGCGGCGTTTTTTCGCGACTCCGCTCGCACACGCACAACCGAGTATTGAGTGTGAATAAGTGTGCACGCGGATGCAGCGGTGCCGCTGACGAAGGCATGATCGAACTCGCAGGAGCGAGAGAGGGAGCCCTAATGTAAGCAGCAGTAGCGTTTAAAAAGTGAGAGAGAGAGAGAGAGAGAGAGAGAGAGAGAGAGCGAGCGAGCGAGTGAAAAGGCGTCATGCGTAGTCGAGCTGCGAAAGAGAAGAGAGCGCAGGGCACCAGTGTGCGTGTGTGCGTGTTCGTGTATTAGATCTACGATCCGCAGCCGGTTTCTCTCTCCCCAAGGAGAGGTAACCTAACTGAGAAACGGATTGTACGTGTCCCTCTAGATCCGGCGCCTCTGTTATCCCTGCAATCTGGAGTTGAGAACGGCGATACGAGGGCGAAGTGAATCGGTTCCTAGAGGTGCTTTCTTGATTTTTGCCAGTCTGTGAATCCGTCGCACCGATAACCGCCGCGTAGCCATCACCACTGATATTTCGCCCTGGCCCATCATCGCCCGGAGCACCAGCCCGGGTCGAGCAGACAGGATGAAGTGGTTAGGCGCGAGTAGTGCCGGAGCTGGAGGCGAACCGGCGCCCCCCATGCAACTTCATCATTCATCCGCTAATGGACATCTAGCTACGGTAAGTTGAGCGTCTCCATCGTCCACTTCCACTTCAACTTCAACTTCGTCTCTGCGATTATTTTCTTATCGGTGCTTGCTTAATTCATTATTCTTATGACTATTGGTTTTGAATTTAAATCTATGGCTTAACAGAGCTAGGCAACTTGGTTATTAGTTTACGGATACAACGTAAAATTGTCAAGCCATTCTCTCTTCTAATAATGTTGAGCATTTCAGGAATTTTATGTGCTTAGTCTCAAAGCATATAGGTACAAAGAAAAAAATTGATCCTTGTGGTTCAAGTTGTTCTTACGAACAGAGATTATATTATTTAGAGTTATTGATGGATTCGCTTTACTTTAAAACCAACCTATCAAATATTTCAGAATAATATCCATCTTTTGTGAATAGTAGGTTGCTTAATAAAAATTGTATGAAAATTAAGTTCTTAAAATCACAATATCATTCTTCTAATTAAGTTTTTGAATATTAAAGTATTTCAAGAATCACAGTGTATATATATAAATGTATATATATATGTTTGATGTGTGATATGTATAGAGAGAGAGAGAGAGAGAGAGAGAGTGTGTGTGTGTGTGTGTGTGTGCATGTGTGTGTGCATGTGTGTGTGTGCATGTGTGGATGCATATGTACATATATGGGCTTAACCTTATTTATTTCAATAATATTAAGAAACATAAATTTTTAGGATACAGAAACTTGTGGACAGGTTATGGCAGGTGGTGATGCAGTTCGTTTACCACCAGGACAGTCACATCCAATTGGTGTAAATCGAGTTCAAGATGAACCAATGGTGGGTTACGTATTTCAACGTCCTACAGAACAAGATTTCGGTGTTCAAACCTCTACTTTCCAAACCAAACAGACACCGCGAGCTTGGGCTTTAGCAGATGATGGAATTATAGATAATGTTAGTAATTTAGAAACAATTGGTATTTTTTCATATGGATGGCAATATTTGTATATATTAAAATTACATAATTATTATATTAAAATATTTCAGAACCAAGAAAAGTGGAAATATCCTATGAATAAGCTTGGAGTTCCACAACAAAGTCAACCTCAACAACTTGGTCTTCAACCGATGAATAATGTACATATGCCCTATGAAATACATCCAATGCAATTAAAAGTAATTACGATGAAATATGAAAAACTAATAAATGCCATAAGATAGATAATTAAAAAGCAAAAATTAATAAATTTAATATTTTAGAGTGGTACACCAGGAACAGAGCATTTAGTTTATTTAAATAACCAAATGACAGCGCAGCAACAGGTAGCATTGTTTCATCATCAACAACAGCAACAGCAACAACAACAACAACAACAACAACAATTTAGAAATGGACAGGTTTGTGACAATTTCAATTAAATGGCATATTACTATGAAAAATAAAATAGATCATAAATGGGAATAATCACTAGTTGAGAAAGAATTTGTTTTGCAACATTAGCCTTATACCCAACAATTATAAAAAAAAACACTTCTGATTTATTAATAGTGCATCTTAGAATTAGAGATAAAATGTAGATGTTATTAGGGAAAAGAATCATATAGATCATAGTTTCAGGATTAGCATATTCTATAGCTATTTTCTAAAATCTAACACTTTCTTCTACATTCTTTAATTTTGCTTCTTAATAAAGTACACTACACTTTTGCACTGTATAATACATTCTTCATTTCTTATTTGTATACAATCATAATTAGAATTGCTTTATGATGCTTAATATAAAAATTACAACAATAAAATGAAGTATTGGTAAAGATTAATAAAATATCTAATAATTTTAAGAGAATTCTAAAAGATATAAAATATGTTGCATATAAATGCAAAGAAATGTACATTTAATTAAACAAATTTTTGGTTTTTTGATAGAAAATATTATTTTAAGTTCACTAAATATTTTTATATCATATTGTCATTTCTATATAAATTATTCAGTAATCAATTTCATATAAAGTTTCCTTTTTTTTTTTTTTTTTGAAAAATATTTTTACATATAAATGGCTAAGAATTTATAACCTTATAGGTATTGCATTGTATTTACTTTTCTTGAATACAATTTTGCACATCAGGCTTTTTTTTAAAATACTTTCCTCTATTATTCATTGCAAGTCTAAAATTGCGATGAATTTGAGATTCGAATAAAAAAAGTGGAAATCATATCATGGATCAATAAAAAAATAAAAAATAATGAATGTTATTATAATTTAAAATATTTATTGAAATTAATCCACTAAAGTTAAAAAAATATATTCTGCTATAAAGTATGTTCAAAACGTTAAAAAGAAATTTTATATGAATTTTTAAAATATATCTTATATATCACTCTTTAAAAAATAATTCCAATTTTGCAGTCGTAATTAATTTAAAAAATTATAAATTTAGGGTTTCAAAATATTATTTTTCAATTATTCTTCAAATATAATTATTTTTTAATTTGTGCTTAGGATCATATATAAAGTTTACAATTTAAGATATTGCTAAAGTAAATTTACTTTTATAGACATAAAACTTGTAATGGTTTAAATTTTTTCAGTGAAATCTACATAGTAGTATTGTTAAATAAAAAATAGTAATATCCTAATCATTATTTTACGAAAAATATCGACATACAGTAGAATATAGTAAATGGATTTGAATTTAAGAATATGTATTTTAAAATATGATACAATTAAATAAGTACTTGCTAAAATTAATTAAAATTTATTTGAAATTTCCACGTTTAAAAGGAGATTTGAAGAGCGCTGTTTATAAAAAAATCTTATTAAATTAATATAATAATTTAATAATTAAATGAATTTAATATACATTTTCATCTCATTCCGGACCCATTCATCTCACTTTTCATCCCATTTTAAATATTTATATATAAAAATAAATATTTATGGACATTTAAAATAAAATGCGATAATATTTATTCCAGTAAATAGAATAATAGTACAATGTACTAAATTTTGTAAAACTATAAACTGTACTATTTTACACTAATATTTTTATAAAATTTTACAATATGTTAAAAGATATTTTCTTGAATGATCTCGTTGAACGTCATAATTTTTAGTCTGAAAATATGTCTACATTGATAATTCATGAAATATCGAGTAAATAATTTGATTTAATAAATGATTTCAGTTTTAATCAATTTAATTTAATTCAATCATGGATCACATTATATTGCTTTAATTTTTTTTAAGTATTTTTAGATATACAGAAAGCATATAAATTATAATATTAATATTCGATGAAATTATTCAGAGCGATTGGCTCCTATAAAATAAGTTTATATAGATTATTATTCAGTTTCATGTACTAATAAGTAATTGTAAAATATATTGCAGTGAAATTATGTGTCAAGAAATACCTAGACTATTTTCATACACGCTATTCTTTTGCTACACCAAATATATTTTGATTTCTTTAACGAACGTGCTCCTATTAAATTTATAATACGAATTTTCATATTTATTCTGAAAAAGTTAGCTGATTACAGGTTATTAATCTATGAAAGTGGGCTTGCATCTATATGATATTTCTGTATATTTACGGATCAATTTCACACAGAAAGTAGACCCCAAAGCTGATATTTAATTAAGGGGAATAATTTATTCCAGTTTTTTCAAAGATTCTTTGAACAATTAGATAAAAAAAAACCAATTAACTTGTAAAAAGAATAGCGAGACTGTAATTACAAACTGTAGTTCAGTAAAAGGCCGACCCGTCGAAATTTGCATAAGTAATGTAGGCTGAGCGATTGCATAAATCGAGAATAAAAAAATAAAAGAAAAAAGAAAAGGAAAAACATAATAAAAGGCAAGAGACAAAAGGGAGAGAATCCCTGGTAGAAAAAGCGGCCGTCATTTGTTATAAATCATCATCGCGGAGCGCTCGCCGACTATTCCAACGGCAAAGGTAAAACTAGGTGTTTTACTCTCGAATAAAATATACACAGGCTGCCACCACGATCCGTCGTCCGCGGCTGTTCTCCGACCTCCGGTTCTTCGGGGCGAGCGAGCGAGCGAGATAGGAAAAGCGGCGCGATGCGGCGCCACCGTCGAGCGTCGTTCTTTGTTTCGGCGTGAGATCAGTCTCCATCGCGGTTTACAGACAGAGCAGAGCAGCAGAGGCCAAGCCGGTTAACGAAACCCACGGCGACGGACGTCTGCCTATGCGTAGCGTGCACGCGCACCACCTACAGAGCCGCTCCATCTAGTCGTGTGCGCAGCCCAGGAGGAGAGACGCGAGCCGCGAGAAACGGTGTAGGCGGCAGAAGCGCGACGCACTCGCAACTTTGTATACATACCAACGGTGCGCTCGCACACACGCGTGCGCGTGCGCCTACTCGCTCACGTACGTACGAGCGCACGTTCACATACAGACCTAGTGCGTGCGCGGGCGCCCATTCGACCTTTTATTCCCGGAGCCGTGCGACCAGCGTCAACGAAGGCGGTACACACCGACTCGCGAGCGATACGGAAAACGGAGCCTGCGGTTATGTCCAAGAGTGGCAGAAGCGGTAAAGCCAGCAGCACGCGACACGTAGTTGAGCAGTGAACAACATTGGTTTTGCACGGGGCGCCAACGAAGTGGTGAGCAGTTTGTCGCCGCTGACGTCTTCGAGGAAGGTACGAGAGCGCGGGCGCGCGAACGAGAGAGACAGCGATAAGCGAAAGAGCCGCCGGAACGTTAAAGCCGCGTGCGCGCGTGTGAGTACGTGTGCCGAAGAAGAAGAAGAAGAAGAAGAAGAAGAAGAAGAAGAAGAAGAAGAAACAGCAGCAGTAGCAGTAGCATCAGCATCAGCGACATAAGCAGCAGCAGCAGCAGCAGCAGCAGCAGCAGCAGCAGCAGTAGCAGTAACAGCAGAGAACGGAAGTGTCGGTGTTTGTGTTGATCGCTCTTCGCGGACGATATCGGCGCCGGAGACGCACCGAGCAGTCGGAGGACCGAAAGCAATAGCCGTACGAGAGAAGAGTGTAGTTGTGCTCACAGGCGCAATTCGAGACGAGATATAGGCTGCTAAACGCCAAGTAACGACGCGCGAGAGGTGAAATAAAGTAAGAGGGGCGGTTAAGACTCGGAAATAACCTCGAAAAGTTTGCGCGCGGCTGCTCGGGGAGGCGAGATTTTCGAGTTGTACATTGCGTACGAGAGCGTTGACGGCGGTGCTGCTGGAGTTGTGCGCGCATGCTGCGGCGGCAGTGTAGAGAGGGAGAGAGCATCAGCAACAGCGGCCTGGAGGAGTGTCGTTCGAACAAATAAGGCAAAAAGCGTACGGCCAAAAGGAAACGACGAGCGGCTGAGCCAGAGGAGGAGAGAGATTGGATAAATCGCGCGGTGCCTCGTCGGCTGGAGCGAGAAGGGTCGAGAAGGAAATAACGTACGTGCGGAGAGTCGACCGGGAGTGGGCAGTGCGGAGAACCAGGGCCGGCTGCTACGACTAGCGCGCCCCTGCTTTATCTCCCTCTGTTTTATCGACATCTCACTCTCCCGCTCGCTCTCTCACTCTCTCTCCCTCTCTCGTTATTTCGATCGTTCTCTCTCTCTCTCTCTCTCTCTCTCTCTCTTCCTCTCCCTCCCTCCCTCCCTCTACCTTTTCCTCCCTCATACTCTCGCTCTCGCTCTCGTTCTGTCATTTGCGATAACGATTTTTCCGCGGCCGGAGAGTGCGTGAATCTTCTCGACTCCGTCGCCGCTCTCCTCGCATGTTTCGCAGTCTCTCACCGCGCCGCAGGAGACAAGTGTGAGGAGGAGGATCGTCCTCGGGAGTGCTGCAGTGCCCAAAAAGTGTGTCGGTTGTCAGTGATAGGGAGACGCCAAGGAGAGGAAGGTCGGTCCAGCAGTGATTATTGTTACGAGATTGGCGGTGAGAGAGAAGAAAAGGGGGAGGGCCGAGGAAGGAAGGAAGATTTTCCCGTGAATCGTGGTGTTGTCGCGACTGCTCACAGTCGGGACGACCCAGGGCGATCCAAGGGTGAATTTCGAGGAGGTGACGCGTCTGGAGAGAGCATTGGAGACGGTGGAGAGTTACACAGGCGGCTGGATGAAGCCGCCGGGGGACCTTTTTCTCTATTGCGACATGAAAGACCTGGGAGCTGACATGGTACCTACTCATCACTTTTATTTACGATATACTTTATCTCCTCGCTCACTCGTTCCGGCGTGGGAGGTGTAAACATTAGAATGCCCTCTGAAAACCGGTGGAAACCTAGACGCACCTGAATCCACTTAGGTTTACCGTTAATTGTCTTTTTCCTATTTTTGTTTCTCTCACGAATATTTTAGCTTGACACACGTTCGCGTCGCCTTTTTATTCGCGATCAAAGCGAAAGTTTCATTATGGAAATTCTGTATTTTTTTACTCTTACATTGGACTGTTGTCTCTCCCCCTCACCCCCCCCCCTCACTCCCCCCCCACCCCTCTCGCTCTGCGACCCTCTCTCGCCTTGTCCATTTGCAATTCAATGCCTTTATTGGGAAATGCTTAAATACTCCGCACTGTATGTACATCGCTTTTACGAGTAGATGCGCGCGCGCGTAAAAGTAAAATTGAGGTGCGTACGAAAACGAAAATCAACGCGTTTTATCTCCTTTATTTTAGAACATGCTTGTTTTTAATGTTGCAGCGATGTTAATACACCGAGATTGCATAAAAACTGTTAGTAGCTTAGCCTCGTGCGAGTATTACGTTTTGTATGTGTCTTATTTATAAATTGCTTTCTCCTCGCGCCGGTAGCATTTTTTCCTCCTACGCCTTCTCTTCTTAGTTTCCAATGTCAGTCTTTACATTTTTATGAATTTAATGCCGGCAGCTTCGTAAGCACCGATCCTATCGGCTAATCAATTGTTTTTTTAAGCAAATGTTCATTATAAATACCTGTTCCGAAACTTCACCTTTATCGTGCACTTTGAGCATTCTTTTTTTTCGTAAAGTGTATCGAGTATATCTTAAGCGAGAATCATCGGGCAGATGAAATGCTCCGACAAATTTTTATAATCATTTTAATGTCCAAGCTAATTGATTAAGCTCGAGAAGTTGAAATTATTGCATCGACTGTTTTTGAAACGCTGAAAACAGAAGCTTGGGTTTCGAATTAAACAATAAAGAACACGCGACAATGAGCCTTCTACGAATTCTCCGAAGCCAAAAAAATATGAGCGAATCAGATTTTTTTATGTCTTATTAATTAGATTTCAGAAGAGGGCTCTCGGTGTGTAAAAGTTCGTGTACACGAATACCGAAACATTTATTTTGAAAGCAAGATGTTGGATATTTTGCACGAAATCGTCGAAGACGCGATAAACTTTTCCGATAAGTAATAAACGAAAAATAAAAACCAGATTCTGAAAATGTACATTTTTATATTTTGGGTAACTTTGGATTTTTTATATAATTTTGTAAGTATCGTTCGATCAGAATTTGCTTGTTCAAGTAGCGAATTATATTTGTGTGACAAAATGAATCGTGCGAGAGAATTAATTCACCGGCCATTTCAAACATATAATTTTGGTTTTAGATCATCCCTTTTATTTGCAATCGATATGAAAATTGTCGACGCACACAAACAAATGACGATATATAATTACGAAGAAATAGCGAATTAATGTTTTACGAGTGCAATAATAAAGAAAAAGCCGTAACTGTGTTTATGTTTTGAAACTTAGTTTTAATACTCTGTATTTGAAACTTCATGTTTTGTCAAGCATTATTGACATTTGGGTGAGTTGATTTGACTTACAAAAAGAAAGTGTCTCTGGCGTGGCGTTTATAATTATTCAAACATTAAAATGCTTTGCCGCTTATAAAAATGTTGCTGATAAATGGATAATACTTGAATCGCTTCGATTCGCGCGTCTTTTAAATGATTCTTACATTGAACCTTTCTCAGTTTTTACGGAGTCTGTCTTTGTATTTAAAAGCAGCGATTTGCAATATTCTTATATTTGATATTTTATCGAGATCGTTACGAGCAATATAGCGATCCCTTTCAGAAATATAAGAATCTCGAAATGTCAGTACAGCGTCGCAGGATTAATTTCTTATAGACTTTGACGACAAGCCTAAACGTAGGATACTTTTGTCATGACTATTGAACGTTAATTTAACTATTCGACATCCGTATTACTGTACTCTCTGATTTATATTTTCCCATTGTTTCTATATTATCAGCTTTTGGCGTTCACTGGGGTTCTTTTCCAGAATCGACCCGAATTGCCTCGAAAGCTCCGCGATACGAATTTATATATAAAGGAGCGCGCGTTTCTGTAAAAACATACGCAAACGAAGCCAAAGACTGCCAAAGTTCTACCGACGTACACACGCGCTTTCCTTTTTCATTTTCACAAAGTTTCGTAGCATTTTCCTCATATTTTTCTTATTCCGTATGAACGTTCGGTCTTGACTTTGTTGTCTTCGCCCCACTCAACTCCACATTGGGATACCAAAACCTCTCGTCACGTTTATGTGGAAATCGTTTTATGCAATGAGACTTAATTATCTTTCCTAATGCGAATGAAGATAGATTCTCGAAAAGTTGTTAATACACACTTCAGGAAGATTTATTATTCAAGTTATATTTGTGGTAAGTGACACAATATTCTTCGTTTCGGCGAATAGGAATACATTACAAGTACCATATCCATCGTAAAATTTTGTATACATTTATCACGTATGTTCAATAAAAAGATATTCATTTTCGGGACGCTGTAATGGCCTTTTAGTCCTCTAAAGCATAAAACATTTAAGCAAGTCTTTTTTTATACGTTTAGACAGTATGTAATTTTACACAGACGTAATCAAGCCTATATTTTGGATTATTTAAAGTTAATTTTGAACAAAATTAATGTTATCTTCAGTCAAAGATTTTTGAAACATGTATTACTAGTAGTGAAGATTTATTGTGACTTATATGTTTTATTCGTGTATGTTACTATTCTTAGAAGTAGATTACCTTACGGTAATTGAAATACAATGTAATTTAACTAGTTTGGTTCGATGCGACATCAGTATGAGGAAGAAATGTGATCCGTAGTTGAAGCATGTTCTATTAAGACAATTGAATTTGATTAGAAAAAAAGAAGAAAAAAAAAAGAAAGAAAGAAAAATGAAAAGAAAGAAATATGTTATTAGATATTTGAAGTAATGATCTTTAAAGGAATTTTTATAGGCATTTTATTTATCAGTTTTTATTACGTTTACAATATAACTTAAGATTAACGACACGTTTTTTTTTTTATTTTACAGACGATTGATTATTAAAAGAATGCAAAATAATTGTGAATCAACTATTATAATGTATTTGCGGATTATGTTATTTTTTAACAGATGTAGTAAAGCAAGTTAATCAGTTACCCCAGTCCAAGTGGAAACATTGGTTACCCCGCAACGCGATACAGTCTCCTTTTTACTTTATATCATCCCACACTACTCGGTTCGATTTACTTCTATTACTCTTTATAAATCGAATCCGCAATATTTTGTTTCGCCAAATGAAATGAATTTCCACTTATAAATTTGAATACTAAATAATAAGCAGTATAGTCATTTATTGCTACAGCGACTGCTCAATAAATACATCTACTTTATGTTTTCATATGAATTTGCTTTTTAGTTATGTTTAAAGCTTTGGTTTAATATTAGTTTAAGCTATGGATTGGAAAACTTTCTTACTGTACATGAAAATTATGTATTTCGTAACATGGTTTGCTATGTTTATACATTTTGTTTATTATGAATAAATTTTCTTAGGAAAAAATTACGCACATTTTTTCTCGAACTTTACATTTAGACTCGAGCACTTTTCTATTATTTACTGCATAAAAATGTAGCAATAAAGATGGAACATTCTGAGTCCTTAATTACGATTTTAATCTTATCTGTCAGAGAGGTTTCTTAAAGCTAATAATTGGTAAGATACAGTTTTTAAAATTAATTTTTTATTAAGACGAGTTTTCTATTGTAATGTCAGTAACCTTCCTTTCGATGTATTTATAGTTGCAAATGCTTCACGTATGTTGCTTTCGAGGAATGTGAAGCAGTGTTAGTCAAGAGATGACATTTAACACCATTTTTATCGATATAAAAGGCTATTATCAGTCTTTTACTTACAGTTTTCCTAATAATTTGTACAAATAATATAGAATGAATTTAAGCTTATGATTATAAATTCCATCCCTTTCTCCGTTTGATAAGTAACAGATGTTCTTGTAGTTCTACGAGAAATGCTTACTTGTATATGCATATTCAAGCAGTTGTTTAATGCTGAATGAAATATGCTGAATGAAATATGCTGAATGAAATATGCTGAATGAAATATGCTGAATGTACTCAAATCCGAAGTTTCAGCTTTTAAATATTCTAAAAGTAAAAATCATTTCAGGTACTTTTATTTGTTCTAATATCAAATATGCTTTCAATGGAAATACTGTTTTAATTTTTAACGTTCTGTCTTCTTATTTTTTATGCCTTAAGTGCTCAAGGGCTTGTTTTTGTGATCGATTAAATCATTTTTCCTTCAATTTTTGTTCATAGGTGTGCATATCTAAAAGTGTTACCTAAAAGAGATTATTCTATTGAACCATTCAATTTGTTGGCTATAATGATTTTCTTGTGATATGTTTATTGTATTATTTTCTTTTATCGACTACAAACGAAAGTCTGCATTTTATATCTTGTTAGTAATGAGGAAATTTTTTTTTAGATTTATATGGCCAAGATTTATTTTTATCAGCAATTGTTAAATTGTCGATAAAAATCATTTACATACCTACGATACAAATCACTTAATTATTACATTCTTACGTGGAAATACTATTGTTTTGTGAAGACCCGCACACTCTCACGTGATATGTCATTGGTTATATACATATTTGTCGTTTGGTTATATACTTCGCAGCTTGAAATCATTTTACGATTTCAGTCAGAATTTCATTTAAGTGCGAGCTAGTAATATTCGAGTTACATTTAACAGAATCATTCGGTTGTTCGTCGTAGTACGCGAACGATTTTAAGCCGTATGTTATTGATTTGAATTTATATATACGTATTTATCATGTTTTCTATTTGTTTACTTAAGTGGATCGTACAAGTTCTTCTATTTGATATTCAGAAGGCGAATCAGACATAGTAGGTTTGATAATTTTTCCAACGGCGTGTATTTACTTATCTCATGCAGTACCCACTTTCGCTTCAGTTATGATCCTCTGCTGAATTAAATCACTTTGGGCATCTTTGATAAAGATCTTGGGGAGGAAGAGGATAAGAAAGAAGGTAGAATCATGAGATTTAAAAATACATTATTAGGGTGTCTCTTAAGAATTAAGAATAGATGCTGTCGGCTGGTATTCTTTAGAATTCCATAAAAGCGTATAAAATTGTATTCTCTATGCTGACACCTTCTTACATAAATCAGCTGGCGCTGAAGCCATAATTTTTTGAAGTTTAGATACTTCCTGCATTCGAACTGTCTGTATTCGTGTTAATTGTACTCAGATTACTCAAATAAAGCGTAAGGCTCAGTGAACCTTTTCATTCAATTTTAAATGACATCCACTTTATATGAAGGATTCTTAATTGTCGCTACAAATCAGTGCACGATAATAGTACAATAAATTGTTTAATATTGAAGAAGGCTTTCCAGATTGCTTTTCACTAGGTACTAATAATAACGAGCATTGTACACTGGTAAATGCTTGCCTTTATATTTACAGTGCATTATTCATCCGTCACCTAGAATTCCTAGTTTATTAAAGGTACGTAAAGTAAACGATAGCTGAATTTTTGCGTTTGCGCAATATTCAGCGTACGTCCTGAAATAAAGTGAATGTAGCAAGAGATCTCGAATATAGGGTGACATCACTTTTTATTGAATTTTTATTGAAAAATCAAACAAGAGTCGTATATGAGGAAAAGTGATCTTATCGCGCAAGTCTGAAAGTTGTCAAGTGAAATAAATGCCATGAATATTACAAAAGGTGCAAACGCCTCGTTACACATAGCATTGGTACTTACGTAATTTATCATCGTAAGGTCACTCACCATTTTCACAAAAAAATAACTTTGACAATGACATTGAAACGTTGATGGTTAACTGTGGCTTATTTATAACTATTTAACTTTTGCTATTGCATTGATAAAAGAAACAACGTTGATTATTTTCGGTGATCAAAGCGAAACTAAAATCGTTCCTAAATAATCGGCTCAGAGATCCTAATTTCAGTAATTAGTAGCGTTTGGTTGGCTGCTTCATTCGGCGCATGTGTATTTTCCACACTTCATCCGTATTTCTCTGGTTAATTTGACGCCAACAGAATTCACAGTTGCGAGACTAACTCGGGCAAGTTCGATTACACCCGTATACATGTGTAAGCTGAGACGTATCTCATAAACCTTGGCATCTGGGTCTCTACCCTTTTTATCGTTTAATTACTAATGCTCTCCTCCCTTTATGTAACTTTAGCTTCTAATAATTAAATAAAAAAATGAGGCGCGCGTGAGCTTGCTTTGGACTTTTTACGAGTCTTTGCATCGATCAAAGCTGATTTGTAATCCGCGGAGGCGAGCCAAAAGCTCCTCCGTGTTTGTACTGGCTGTCGGGAAAAAGGTCGGCGTCGAAGCCCGGAGGTGCACGATCTTTCCTGCACTTGGAGAAGAACAAGAACATCGACGTGCTCCGGTGTTGGTCGGCTTGGCGGTTTGTTTACATCCCGAGGTAGACCTCTGCACTTCCTAAACTGGTGCAATCATCAGCAACGTCCAAAAGTTAAGCCATTGTAATCGCATTTTTCCAACGATCAAGTATCGGATTTTCGATATAAGGAGGAAACCTATTGATACTTATCTCGTTTTATCAACAAGTACTTGTCAATAAGCTAATTAAAATGTTCGCCTCGATCCTTTATGCCGAATCTAGTAATCATTGTATCATGAATTTAATTGCACAAAAATAAATAAGTTTTGCGTAACAAGTTCTTTTATTAATCGATTGCCAGCTTCGACAGTTACGACGAATAATAATCCGATCACTTGGCCAAAACATCATTCTTAATTAAGCCATGTTATTTAAGTTCAATTAAGCTATGGAACGAGTGGAAAAGAGAAAATCTGGCGAAAAGTTTTGGTATTTCTGTCATCGACGGGTGACGGGTTTTCTACTATTTCGCGTAAATATGTTGATGCATTTGTCTTCATTAGTAGCCATTAAAATGAAGCTTAAATATCGTTATCCAGCTCAAATGGAGCGATCGGTTGATTTGAATTTTATGCTCCAATTCTTAAACGTATTCTTATTCATCAGCAATGTACAGAAATTCAATTTTAATGTGCATTTCGCTTAATTTGTTACCAGTACAATGTTTGCTGAGAAAAGTATTGTAACTATTTGCTCCCAAGAAAAAAATAACAATTTTTGTCTGCTGCTGTAATAAACGTGTAAATTGTATCGATCGAATGCGTGCCAGTCCTTCGCTTCGTATTCTTTATTATTTATAATGTTTTTACTAGTTTTATATTTTATGATGACAACTTTTAATGAAAACCTAATTTTACGCTCACCACTATCTTAAAAACTAGTCGAACATTATTTTATCGTTGTAAATAATAAACGCGCAAGTCATTGATTAGAATCGCGTTTGTTTTCTTAATATTGCGTTGGTCCCAGATTTCGAGCTCTTTATTTTGTTGATCTTCTTTATATTGGCACGATAAATTTAATTTATTTTCTTAATTTAATAGCTCATTAATATTAAATAAAAGCATTGATAAGGAGTGATGCTTTTATTCCAACAAATTGTGATTAATCATTGGATGATGTATATATAAACGTTACAATGTTTCGGCACAAAAGCAGAAAAATTATGTAAAAGCAGTCCATAAATCGTAATTATACGTTGAAAGAGTACAATTATTACGATTTCATTACAAAGATAAATGATATTTAAAAGAAAATTTTTTTTTATAAAATTTGGATGGAAATTTTATCTTCATAAAGCATAAAACATTCCAAGTAGTTGAAATTCACAAGAGGTTGGAATTTAAAGGCAAAGTACAGAAATTATTAGAATTTCTTTTAAATTTAATATAAGCCAATATCTATGCGTTTCTTAACGTTTATTGTTGCTGATCTAAAATGATAATAACAAAGAATACGATGTATGAGAATATTATCCAAACGAATTGAATTTAGAAAATGTAATCCAACTTATAATTTTTTTAAACTTTAATTTTAAAAATATTTATTAAAATGAAATTTTTCCCCTAATGTACCTGCAGTAGCTAAAATTACCCGCCACACTTATTTTAAAATGCATTCAAAGCTATATTAAAAGTAATTTTATTTTTCTGCTTAAATTTATTTTCTTTCCGAGCAGGTACTTTTAAAAAAACCACCCTACAAATAGTTTAAACTAATTTAAAATTGGGTCTACTATAATATTGCGAAATGTATAAGAATAATTTTAGTAATATTAGGAATATTTAATATAACTTTCAACAGATACAAAATTCTATGCAAAGCTTGTTCGCTTTAATCATAACAACTACGAAAAATGTGAGCCTTGTCAACTCCATCACATTCAAGTAACCAAGTTTTAAACGAAGTTGCGTTCTCTCTATTTCGAGCTAGTGTTTGCACTCGGAAATTCAAACACCCAAGCACCATGATTATATTATTTTTTATTCTTAAGTGATTTATTGAAATTCGCGTGTAATATCAAACTTCTATGATTTAGGTTTTCTCTTATATTTATATATTATCTTCGACGTTTCGACCATCGGTAGACATTATACATTACACAATAGAATTATCGAGGGCTGCAATTGAGAGTAAATTATATATTATTTCCTCTATGTGGATTGGTAATAATAGTCAGCAATTTTAGAAACTACATTGTCTAGTGCACACACAGAGAGCATCTCCGATGTATTTTCGTTTTTACTTGAAAACCAATTATTTTGTTTTTTAATCACGAATTTCTTTGTATCTTTGTACCCTATTGATTTTCTTAATAACTTACAGTTTTTATATACATATATTCTTCTGTGATAAGTGCCACGTGTTATCAGAATTTATATAAATATTTATAACGTAATAGTTCTTTTAAGAATATTATCGTGGAAATGTAATCTATTATGTTTAGCCTCTAAAGTGCAGTATGTAGCTCTAAGAGGCATGATATTGACATACCGATAGCATTGAGTACATGCCTATAACGGATTTATTTTTAAATTACGATTGTAAAACAATATTTATCGTTTATGGTAGATATTGAAAATTTAAAAATGAATAATTCATTTTTATGGTAATAGAGCAGATTCTAAATTTTGATAATCTTCACGTAATACATATTTACGGAATGGCTACCTAAATCCGAGCTTGTCCTTTCTTATTAATACAAAACGATTAATAGAAATATGAATTAAAAAGAATAAGAAGAAGAAGAAGCAATTTTTTGTTAACGATTTCTTTATGATTTCTATTGTATAACTGTTAATAAAATTGAAAATGCCATTCTCAGCAAGTATTGTACAAAAATATAATTTCATCTATTGTTGAATGAAAATATTATCTTCTGGTTCTGAAATTATATCATCTAAATTCTGCATTAAAATTTATCCTTAAATTATCCACAGTAGCTTTTAACTAGACGTTGTCAGGATACATAAGCAATAACTAATATAAAATTTAATATTTGTATTCTATTTTACTTTCTATATTATTTTCTATTAATTCTTCCACGAAGAATTATAGTCATTTCAACAATTATTTATTGAATATTATAGACAAACGCGTAATAAAAAACTATTGCATTAATTATTTTCTAAGCTGTCTTAAAGTCAACAGTTCCTCATAACACTTCTAATGAAGACGAGGACTTTAAGTTATTAGTTTAACAAAGATATTACAAAGATATTACTCACAGTTAGTATGCAATATTTAACTCTCATGCATTCTTTCGAAGAAATTTATTATTTAAATGTAAAATTTATCATTGCACAAGAGTCTTACAATACTCGATTTCATTTGGAGGTAGAATATTGTTTGTAAAGGGCAGTGAGTGTCGATTATCGTCGAGGTTAAGTGTATCAAATGTTAACTTAAGTAAATATTGTCATTGATTAGGTCTAATCAATCGCTACGAAAGCTTCATTGCTTTAATGCCGTAAAGATATTGAAGTTTTATTCGCGCGTCTGTTATAAATAGGCATTAACACTTCCAACATACTTATAAGACTAAGACATATTGTAATTAATTCAATCTCTTTAATCTCTAAAAATTTTAATTTCATTTTCTAATATTGCCAAAGGTTACATTTCAATGTTCAATAGGGCTCTACTTAATAAAACGCTTCGCGAAAAATTAAAAATCACCTACAAAATTGAAATATTCGTATAACACTGCTGCTGCGATGTGATTGATCCGTGTAATGCGTCCGCGTGTCGGCACATAAGCACGTTGCTTATGTATTTACGATGCATATATTACCGCGGACTTTACAAAACGCGCTACCAAATAGTCTATGTGGTCACTGAAACTCGTGCATGTGTTAGCGAACCAGAAATATGTAGCGGCGCGTATGAACTTTACACGCAACAGTTGTGTCACACACCAGATCATACAGTCATGTATCTTAAGGAGTATTCGTAGTATGTTATTGATATCTAGGCAAATACGTAAGTAGCGATACTTATCGATACTACTTTCTTATATTTTTTGTTTTGACAGATCAATTTTTATCGGCGTGACCAAATCGATTAAAACTGAAAACAAAAATAGTTGATTTAACATTTTAGTTCATTATATCGTTTAAATTATGCTTATCTTTCAACTGATCCTAGAATAACTGTTCTGCAATAACTTTGCTCACGCTATACGTAACTTTCCACGCAGAATTAACGTATTGGTTGTTTGTTACATGCAATGTGCAAAAGAAGGAATGTCCAGGTATTTTTCACCAATAAGAGCATCCGTAGAACGGTAAATTCTGCAGCTTTTAAACATTTTACGAATAATTGCCTATAAATTCCTCTCGGTTTTCATCGGACTATGTCCAGACGCTCTTTTTACCCGAACTTAAGAAATATCTTTGGGCTGCAGCCCAAAGAAGATAAAAAAGTCTGTCTCTCTGTCTCTCGTCCACTCGTCTAAGACTAAATCTACGAAATGAGCGTGGATTGGATACTGACAGCAAGTCATTGTAGAACGCCAAAGAAAAAGAAGCGCTTTCGTACGATAATTAAGGTTAATAAGCAGTCACGGTGATCTAATAAAACTCGAACGGTTGTGCCTTCGATTCCATTAACCAATCGATCAGTCAAAGGCGGAAAGGCAGAGCGCTAAACAGCGAACAAGAATGGAATAGAGAGGCAAAAGCTCGCCGATGGTTCAAACAAGATTACCATCCACTTGAGCGAGTGTGCGTTTGCCTGGTGCGCGCTGCGCGTGTCGAAACGGCTGGAGCGCTCGTGTAAAGTATCCACACGATAATAATACCTACGCATGCGCGCGCGCGCGCGCGCGCGAGAGAGAGAGAGAGAGAGAGAGAGAGAGAGTGCGCGCGTGCGTGCGCGCGATTGAGTGAGCGAGAAAGAGAGTGTGCCTGAACGAGAGGGGGAAGAGAGAGCTAGATATCGATTCGCATATGTCTCTACGTGAGTCATTCTATCTTTCGTCGGAGAGGCTCGCCGGCTGGCCTTACTAGGCAGTCGGAGGGATCAAGAGGGAGAACACCAACATGTTTTATTTCCCTTTGCGCTTTGAATTACGTCTTCGAGTTGCTCTGTCCGTAGATATTGAGAGTCGTGAGCGCGGGTCGCTTTACCAAAATCTACGGCTCTCGGGTCGAATGAAAATGTAGGAATCAGCCGCAGGACTGAGAAGTCGGGAATACGCTGCAGTTAAGTTGTAAATGTTTAATCCTTTTTGCTCCCTTTGTCCCATGGGAAATTTTTGTTTTTGTAAATTGTTTATTTATACATTCAAATTAGTCGCATTGCACGAGGAGACAGATAAATGCTCTATACTGTCGCGTGTTTCTTTTCTCGTATTTTTTAAATTCTCCAGTCTCCTCTTAAATTCATCGCAACTATAGACCTTGCGGTGAATAATAGGGGAAGGTAATTTAAAAAATTAATCCGACGTGGAAAATAGTATTCGACTTGAGTAAATGAAATGCAATATTTATAAGGTCATAAAATCTTTAGCCATTTATTTTATTTTTACCGACTAATGCTATGTACAGTATGAACGATTTTACATCGTGAACAACGGTGCAATCCCGTGTAAATGCGCTTCCGAAGGCTTGTGTGTGTGTGTGTGTGTGTGTGTGTATTCGTATATTGGTGTCTCGCACTGGTGCAAGGAGCCAAGAGGTTCACAAAGAAGGGCAAAAGGAACGAAAGCGAGAGGCACCTGTCACGCGATGTGCTCGCAAGCGTGTTCCTTTTTTTTTTTTTTTTTTTTTTTTTTTTTTTTTTTTTTTTTTTTTTTTTTTATACTCTTTCCTTTTCGGTTTCCTTGTTATTCTTTTGTTCGCTTCCGCTTAGGCAAACACACCGCGTTTAAGCGACTGAAAATTCTTTAATATCCGCGAACCGCACGCGCTTTTGTCTTATGCTCGCGCTAAAAAACGACGTCGACGAGAACAAAATGATCGAAGATAAAGAGTGTAAAAATGAAAGACCAAGTTCCGTTCGCGAATCTATCGATTAGCCGTCGATTCGCTCGTCTGCGCCTTGCGCACCTCACGATCCGATAGATTTTCTACGTTTCGCTCAGCTTTTCTCAAGGGTACGAAAACTCGCTCGTTCGCTCGTTCGCTCGATCTTTCCCGCACGAAATTGACCTTGGATTTCTGATCGCGCCGTGTTTTCTGCTGAATCTCGAGTGGAGGAGATCGAGTAGTAATAGGCCGGGGAACAAGACAAAAGCGCACTTCTTTATTTCGAGGTGAACGATGGCTAACGTACTTGCCGCGATTCATCTTTCATTGCTCATGCTGTCGTGACTTAGTTCTTCATAAATTTACTTACTACCTTAACTCTGTTTTAAATTGTCAACTTAAGTCTGTTCAATTGTGATTCCGATTGCTTTCAGATAATTAGTAAGAAGACTAAGAGTCTCGATTAACATCGCTCTTTTTATCTATCAAGTTAAAGTTACCATCGAGTTACTTTCTTGGGAATTAAAATAAATAAATAATTTACTCCAACTCTTGTTGGAATACTTGTTATATTGTTATATTTCAAGGTATGAATAATGTGTTGATTATAGTAGTAGACAATTTGCAATGGTGTATGAGGCTAGCCGTACATTTAATAGGAATAGAAATGTATTTAATGTCCGAGTCCGTAACTTTTCATTTTTAAACGGTATTTCAGCAGACTTTTTCCATCGCAGCTATTTTATTTACATTTGTATTGTTCACAGTACAGTCCAAAACATCTCAAAATGTTATCAATGAGAGAATTACCGATTTTTTAATTATTCAAAAGGTTTTTCTACAGTAATTTATTATCCTAATTTGCTAGACGCATGTAATCATTACCACGATTACCTTTCAATTTAACGCCAACTGACACTTCAAATAAGTCACAAATTCGGCTTAATGAAGCCACGTAAGTTTTTCTACGAATACAGTTTCTGCAGTTTAACAATATTACGGATTCTAGTTTGCGTTTTTTTCCGCAAGAATGAAAACTACTCTAGCGCGACTAACTTTCGATGTAAAGAGTTTAGAGTACAGAGGCGCGATGGGACACGCGCTGTTATAGGGCCAACAACAATATCCTCATTAACCACACACGTACACTGCATATCGATTTGCTTTGCCCGAGAATACGCCGTAGTTCGTTTCCTGTACTACTATACTTTTATAGGTATACCGGTATCTGAACTTTTTTTCTATCTATTTCTTTACGCGCAAGTTTTAAAAGCAAGATTATTGGGAAGTTATGCTTAACAAATAAGAAATAGTTCAATATCTAAATTACTTTTACTCTTACGAATGAAAAGTCATCGGTAATTTTAGTTCATACTGTCAAGCTGTTTAGCTAATGAGAATGTAGAAAAGAAGTCTAATTCATTTGTAATAAATGAGTTGCATTCTACTACTTAGTTAAATATTCTCGTCGCTGGCAAATACCGGTTTAAAATGATATACACACTATCAGGCCGCTTAAGATTTAATTTCGTTCGCATTATTTATTATGCTAATTCAATAGTTTATTAATAATAATAGTTTATTAATCCTTTGAAACCGTAAAAAATCATATTATACACTTTCCATTCGCCTTACGGTTGGAGCAGTAGTACGACTGCTTTTCCTTTGTTGTTTGAAGTCTATTGAATGAAAAGATATTCAAAGATCGTACATTCGATGAAATAGTAATATAGTCTATTGATATTTCTCTAAGCGTTTCTCTAACGTATAGTTTCGTGTTCTTGGGTATGAAGTAACTTGGGTTACGTTTTTTTTCTTCAAAAGGATGTCATATGCCGCCACTAATTCTTATGCTACTGCTATTCATATTGATATTAATAACATAATAGGTATTGCAATATTTCGTTATACGCGCATAGACAACTTCAATTTTTATCACCACATCAACATTTAAAGCAAATACCTTTAATAGCGGAGTCAAGTGAAAACTAGAAGAGGTATGAGCTGCGCGGAACTTCAAATTAGCTCAGCTCTCTATTTTTCATTTTATGACTCAGCTAGTAACAACACAATTATTTTCTTTCGTAGTATGACAAAAAAAAAAAAGACTCGAAAGGTAAAAAGATAGGTTGGCTTAATGTTAATATTATGCCGCTTATGAACATTAAGACATATCAGTATTCGTAATTTTATTAAGGCTTTCGTTGTTTACAACTATATTTTTGACACGCACGCAATAATAACTATAAGTTAAAAGTATTAAAAGTGTTTGTCGCGAATGAATGATTAATTTTCCCGTAATAGCAAGCTTTCACTATTTTCAAGAGTTAATTTCTTCAGCCGCACGAAGTCGTCCTGAATTCCCATTTTCAAGTAGAATCCTTAGGTCCGCTGGAAATGTGTTTTGGAAATGTAAATTGAAATATTTGATTAAAACAGAATCGTTTAAACGTATGCAATATCGATGAATTATTGTAAGCGTGCTTGTTTATTAAATTAACGTATATCGATCTGATTAACATTCTATAAGTATACTTTTCTAATTAATAATGAACTGTTAATCCAAGTAAAAAGTAAACATTTCATTATAAACGTAATTGTCGAAATTTCTGACAAATTATTTATTGAAAAGAATAAGAGACTTGCTCCATCCTAATTTACACAAGGATGTACAAGTAATCATATTATTCGTTGATGGATGAATTTTCTACACAAGAAATAAACAATTCAAGTATACGAAATTATTTATTGTACAAATTATTTTAAAAATGTGCGTAATGATATTTATATAAGATGTTTGACGTGTGATTGATGAGGAAATACATCATGTGCATACGTGTAACTTTGTACGCACATGGTTTCAACATATAAGTTTATTTTAATCATTACCATTTCTTATTCCATCTGGGATCTGAAAATGATACTCTGGTGGCTTATTCTAATTCAGCGTTGATTGAATTATATAAACTTTCTAAGAAAAATTAAAACGGTCGTTCATTCTTTAAGTAAAACATCATAATGTCGCAAAACGAATAATAATCTCTTTTTTTAAAAAAGAAAATGTACTCATTCATTGTAAGGTATACTTTCATATCATTCACTAATGACTTTTCAGTCCCTTATATTAAAAACGAGAAAACACCAAAATTCTCAAAAAAAAAAAATGCTCGCAATTTTAGTACAAATGTGAAAATTTAGTCATCGATGAATTACTCTTTATAGGAAAGAGCAAGTGTATAATTAGCTTGTTCGCGATTCAAATCCAAAGTCCAAAAACACGTTAACGTGGATAAAGGTCGCTCAAGCTAATACGAGTCTTTCGGCGTAATCAGTTGATCGTTCCTCATTTACAAGGACTTGCCCCGGAGGTCGCAAGTCACGAGGACGAGAAAGTCTCTAGGCTCTAAGGACAACCGGAAGTTGCTTTCGTACTTACTGTCTCTCAAAGTATGGAGAGATCGAGGCGTCTACTGGCTGCTGCTGTGGTGTTGCCAACCTCGTATTGATTCGTTTTTGTGATACTCCGTCAGACCGAATCACCGTGCTTCTGTGCTCTCCTCCACATTCCCTTTCCCTCCCTTTCCCTCCCGCCCGCCATCCCACCCATAGCCGTTTCAACCATCATCCCTCTCTGATTCATTCTGGCAATGCCTCTTATTCGTTGCGTGCCTCTCTACACCTCGCGATCCTCGCATTTATTCTTTTTCAATACAATTCATCCACGAATGCGCTTGCGCACTCTTTGACTTTCTGCGAGTGTGACACTCCAAGCTAGGGATTGCCGAATGAATGCCTGATAAAGATTGGGTGTAGGTATCTTTAGGGCTGATTCCATTGATTCGTTGCGATTATTTAGCGAATGTTTTTTTTTACCTCGTTTACACGTTTGAAATCGCATACTTTTATCTTTTAAAATCGCTGCTCATTCATTTGCAACATCTCCGTATGTTTCACGTGAGACAAGAATGCATGCAGAAATAAAGTGTGTAAAAATAAAGAGTACATATTTTTATACTCTTTTTTTTTTTTTTATTGGAAAAGGTGTTGCTCTTGGCAAATTCGTCGTTGGGGGATTAACAGCCTTAATTTTAATGACATCGAGTGCATTTTAAAGCGTCATTATCCGGTTTCATTAAAAAAACTCATACCGTTGATAGAAGATTGATTATTTATAAATATATTTCTATCGCTATCACGCTAAATTAAATATAATGAGATTGCAATTTTAGAAGAAGAAAAATAATCACCGGGGGCTTAATACGCAAAACTTCATTCTTATTGGTATTCGTTTAAATTGAACAATCCCCAAGTGACACATACGTAATTTCTGCACGTGAAAATACATTAATATATAAATTAATCTTGAATCAATCTTGCGCGCAATCAAATTCAAATGGAGACTTACATATGTGCATGTAATAGAGTATGGACGTTATTATGTATTCTATTACAATTTAAAAGATTACATCATGGAACGTGATGAATAGCACTTTCTCTTCTTCTCGTGATACTTAATCCTTTTGTACGCAGTATGCTTCTTTAAAAAATGTGCAAGGTCTAAGTGTCAGAGAGGTGGTCTAGAACTGATGAACGAGTACTTGACTATCGAGCCGTTGAGTATTCTTACACAGATTGTGCCCTTAAAATAAAGTACATTTTCAATTACAATTTATGGTCTCTTGCTCTCTCGTTATTTTTAATACACCTGACCAATAATTTTTTGACTTTTTGTCATGAAATTTTTTTCATTGATGGTATTTTAATTATATAGCTCTTTTTTTTCGAGTACGTTTAAGGGTTCAAAGTTTGAATTATTAAAAATATCTATTTCCCTTTTCCTCACGAGTCTTGAGCAACAATTTTGAAATAATCATCACTTTAAAATAATAAATAACAATAAATAATAATAAAGAAAATCTTGTGATATTGTGCAGTATTTACGCTTTTTATTGGAAATTGAAACATACCTTCGCTAATGAGAACAACCGCTAGACATCATCTCAAAATCTTTAGTAAATTACAGTTAAACACAAGGTTTAGCTCGACAATTTAAAAATCTTATTAATCTTCGCTTATCTCGTGTGCGCTTACATCTACAGTTGCTTTGTAGAAATGTTTCTAAGATAATATATTTTGTACTTAGATAACTAATGACATACAAAAATTTGAGAACACAATGCCTCCCCTACCCCCTTTCGCTTGCAGTACTTTTAAGAGTCGAAATGTATACATATGTACGGCTGCTAGAAAGCGCCAAGACATTTTTCTGTGAACCGATCCTGCAAGGCGGTCACTCCGTTCCGAATTAAGCGACCAGTACCGATGTAATTGCCGGGCAATTGGAGCCGTCTTCAACCCATTACATAATTCCCAAGTCCACCGCAGGCTCTCCACAAATTATACGAATTCGAACAGCATTTTCGTCGAGAGCGTACAATAGCCACCGGCGGCCGAGGAATAAAAGAAGGAAGCGTAACGAGTGGGTGGATGGCCTCGACGACGACGACCCGTTCCTTATATAACGAAAGCGCGAAAGCGTGGTCGTGGACAAGAGCCGACCAGCAGCGAGGATACACATTAGCGCTCCCACGGACCTAATTTCGAATGCGATCGCGGACAAGCGATTCTTATCGGCGGCTGGCGGAGGCACTACGTCCCTCCGAGTTTCGTTCTCTCGAGTACGCGCGACCGTTAAGGAAGTGGCGCAGGATACCCCGGTACCTTGGGGGCCAACGCGAGTCAGTCATAGGTCTTTCCCTTTGATGGAAGACGCGCTTGAGGACACACCGATATTACTGCTCGGCCACACTAGCGATTACGTAGGGCGAGACCACTGTTGCGTTAGATGACTGGGAGGGGCAGAAGTCGTTGCGAAAGACATTACTCGGCTCTATGGGAGACTTTGTAGTGTGTTTGGTGCAATGGGACTAGCCGGAACTTTTCTCTCTCTCTCTCTCTCTCTCTCTCCTCTCTCCCTCTCTCCCTCTCTCCCTCTCACCCTCTCACCCTCGGTCGCTCACTCTCGATCTCCATCTTCATTCGACTCGATAACTTTCACGTTTCTTTACGGTGCATAATCAGTTAGCCTCGTAGCTTTGCTTACTTCCTTTTTTATTGGTAACGCGGTCACGAGTCTAATACCTGGCCACACGTCCTTTGAAGATTCAAAGATTCAAAGCGCTCGATTGCGAAGTTTTCAAAAGCCCCTAGTCCAGGTAGCTTCTTATTTTCTACTTTTGCTTACTTATTTATTTGGATTACTGCAGAGTTCGCGTCTGAATTTTTCACGTTTAAAGGCACATTTGCAAGTCTATTATATTTCTCATTGTGGTCACCCTCTTGAATATATTTAGAATTCTACTTTTGCAAATGTTGAAGTAAGCGTGATGCGAAATATCAAAAATTCGAGAGAGTAAGTTTTCAGTGGATACACCGTGAAAAAATATGCAAGAGGTAAATTGAGTGATGGAAGGAAAGCGAGCATAAGATAAGCGTTAAATCCGACGTGCACGGCAGAATTCTTTAATTTATAAACGACCCGTAAAAGTTACTCTTCGAGTTGAAATTGATCCATAAAAAAGTAGCAGAATCAAATGAAAATCGTCGAATTGTCTTAAATAAAATAAAAAAAAGATGACTATTGACCGTCACTCTTTGAAGCTTCGTAACACTAACGAACACTTTTACTTTCGAGGTAAAAAGTCTAGATAAGATTAATGTCGGCTTAATTTTTTAACAAGTTTTTCAGCACACCGACACGATCATCCTCTTCGCGTCTGCGCAGTACCTCCTCGCTTGTACTCTTGTTGTCATGGCTGCCCGCACACTTCTTGTCTTTAAATATTCTAATAGACGTTTTCCTAAGCCCCTCTAGTGATTCCTCCTTTCGCACTCGTCCTATATTTGTCGGTATTGCACGTTAATACACATGCGAATGATACCACCGAACTGGTAACCCTGGCAACTGCTCGAGTTAACCGGCTTAGTGCTTATCGCACTCCCTCCCCTTTGTCGAACTATTTGTATCTTATCTTTTTACATTCACTTTAATCCGTTTTGCTCATTACAGAATTAAAAGCAGAATTATACTACTTTATTAAACTTTATGCGTTTACAGTAAACCATTGTATAGTATATCATTGTTTGTAGTATAATAAACAATAAATAATATATAATAAAACATATAGTATAACAGTATATCATTGTTCGTTTAACTTTCTTTGCGTCGGCTTTAAATTTTGTTAGCGGAAATAGTTCGATTCATTAGTATTATTTTTATCCGGTATGTAATGCTTATATAATAATTGCTTCTGCATTAATATAATTATCATCCTACATTAATTTTTCAAAAGTCGACAAAATTTCTCTAGGGTTAAAGGCTATAAAGGATCGTTGTAAGTTTTTTTACAGTCTGTACAGCCTGCACTGTAATATTTCTTAGAAACTGATTCTAAAGAGTTATATGATTTAAAAAATAAATTGCACGTGAATGGATTAAAATAGTATACGACAATTATGAATCTAGGGCGTGAAAAGCCTAACAACTAACCGATTGTACCACTTGTGTTATTATGAACTTCAAATAATTTCAGGTCTACGAATTAAAATAAGTGCAATTGATTAATTTTGAGAATGTTTGCAGATAATGAATACATTTCAGGTTAAAATTGTTTTAGTTCATATGGTTTAATAAAGGCTTCCGCAAGATCTTACAAGGCGTTGCAGTGATTGTTGTCAAACAAGCGAATTAGCTATTCTGCACAATAAATGTTATTCTAATTCCCAACGGGATTTCATAAGAGTTCAATAAACTTTATCGAATCATTTAATATGTAATATTTATATTAACTTGCGTTAATAACATTGGATAATGTAGTTGATTAAATAGCTATAAGTTTATTTAAGAGGTTACGCAAACAAAAATTTCTCTCTCTCTCTCTCTCTCTCTCTCTCTCTCTCTCTCTCTGTGTGTGTGTGTGTGTGTGTTTTCAATTGTGTTTCCATACTTTACAAAGGCTTTTGTCCCGCTCGGTGACTATTTTTGTAAACAAACAGACCCTCGTATTTTAAACAATTGTAAAGGTTCACGAAAATGAATTTCGGCAGCGCTTTTGCTCGAGTACAACTAACCGACAAAGACGGTGTCTTTGAAAGTGGCGGTTGAAAAGTTAACCGCCTTTTTGGTTCTTCAAAGTCGACTAGTTATCTTAACTCAATTTAATTCAATTATTTGACTTATTTAAGGAAATTTCGATTCAAGTTGTAAAAGTTATCTATCCAAACATAAAGTCTGCTTATGAATATTTCCCAATGCGCGGTGAATCTCTTTGTGTAAAATATAACAAAAACGGACATCATTAAGTGTTTTGGGTTATTACGCAACACTTTTGAGTGATTACACATAACGCAAAAATAGAGCTAATAAACGTCAAGCGTTTTCTCGCTACTCTTACGATTTTCATTGCTAATGAGTACATTCAAATAGTATTCTCCGTAAAGTAACGGATCAACGATATCTTCCGGCTAACTACTGTATAACCTTATTTTTTATGACGCCCACGCCCCGTGACAGTGGGGCCATCCTGATTTTGTTGCAAGTTGAGCATGTGGACGTCTAAAATGTCTTTGCATTAATTCAGAAAGAGCTTGTGTCATTCCAAAATATCGATAGGTCTTAGACACCTACTCGTTTAATTTGTGCTCGTCGATAAGCGGCGAGACGCCGGTGCGATTCTTCTTGCTGACTGCATTCGAGAATGATGCTTTGAGTATATAAGATTTTTAATCGCAAACAGTTTTTTACATACGGGTTTAAGAGCTACGAAGGAAAATTTGACAACCCAGGCTTTCGTAATGCCACTATGGCATTATCTTGATTTAATGCAAGTATTTAAAGGCATAATGCAAGTGGAGGTATTTTGTAATTAGTTTTTTTTCTCTCTCTCCTAATGGATGTTACAATAAAATTCTTCAAAATCGTTTGGTACTGTGTCGTTTTGAAATATTTAATTTATAACGAGATAAGAAAATAGCAATAGCGTAGTGTTCGTTTTTTTAAATAAAGCAATACATTTGCCCTCTTATTAACTTTCTCATATCAGGTTGCAAAAATTTCCACGCGAAAATTTGAACTTATCAAGGCGTGCACGCGATTCTTTCTCATTTAAATGGATGTACTTTAAAAGAAACGATAGCGAGCAGTCCTTAATCTTCGTTACACAAGTGTCACCTCCGTGCGCTGAAAATGGAAAATCTTAACCTTCTAATAAATTTCCCTCGATTTAAATCCCTTTTAATATTAAAGAATACGATTTTTAACACTCATTTTTAGAAAGCCTGGGATAAAATTCCGACAAATCGAAATAGTCGAAGGTAAGACGCACAAACAATGAGCGTAACAGTATCAACTGGAAAAGCGCGTTCTTCTTTTCACGATCGGCAAGGCGAAAATTTCTGGGCAGGATCGATGGCTACTGCTTCGGTCTACTATTCGAAAATAGCATACATCCGGTAATGGGAATATTCGCTCTATCTTTCCCGTATGTGCACCTGGTGGAATCGTGCGACAGACGTCGCTCGTTCCTGTATTTCTCTTTGGTCGTGGGTGCTCGATGTGCACGTACCACGAGCGGTCGAAGAGGGGAGGGACGGAGGACAGTGGCCGTGACCCGAGCCTCCTCCTGCCTGTCGAGCAGCAGGTAGCGCTTGGCCCCTGGATGGAGAGGGGGTCGCTGGCCCCAGTTAACGTTACCTCTTCTCGAACCGACCGCGACCGACAGGACTACGCCCTCGATCGCTCTATACCGACGATCTTACGGGAGGAATTGCTTTCTCTCTCTCTCTCTCTCTCTCACTCACTCTCTCACTCACTCTTTCACTTGGTCTTTCGTTTTTATTCGACTGGTGCAGCGAGCTAATAGTTGCTAATAGTTGCTATCACCCGATGACCTGAACTATTCTCTGCAAAAATATTCTCCGAGAGCTATTTTTATATTTTAATTGTAGACTGTATGCTTAGGTATCGATGCGTAGTTTCATTAATTCAACGATCTTAAATAACCAGCCCGTCATGATTCACTTGCGACACTCAACGCGAACCTTCAAATCGATAGCTTAGAACAACCTACAGGTTGAATAATGACAAGTTGACTACTTTAATTTACGCCTTGCGCCGAAATGACAATGAACCAATTTTCCAATCACTTCATCCGTGTGTTTATTTACTCGTAATCCAGATGAGATTGTGCAACTTATTCATTTAATGCTTTTAACATAATAGACAATTCCGCGGTAGGTTCTGAATTAAGTAAAAATATTCCCTTGTTCTTTTAATCTGCAAATGGTTTTTGGACTAATTGTTTAATAACCTAATTGTTTCCTAGGAAGTTTCGGTGAAATATCATCAGAGTTCTAACAATTTTTTGAACGTTATGTTCCTACGTTAAGGTGATTATTATAGGCATACGCTAATAATCGTAGCTCCGTTTATTAAACGAATTTTTTTTTTTTCAATCATTGTTACGTAATATAAATAAAACATTCGCGTTAAGATATTTAACGCAAGAAAACGTAAAATTTTTAATTTATTTCAAATAATGCATACTGCGTTTAGAATTAGTGCATCTTTTGAAATGGATATTGTAAAGCTAAATATGCGGAGTCCGCGATATTGCTTCACGATAAAAAGAAAAAAAAAGAGATGGCAAAGTGCAAGTCAGTCCCAGAATTGCTGATGACGATAATCCGGGAAGGTGTGAAATCCAATTCGCATAGATTTAAAAGTGCTTTCCCACTGCTCGTAATATTTTAGATGTTTATCATCTGCCCACGCCGAGCTTGCATTCGTTTTCTTTTCCTTATCCTCTCCAGTCCACGCTTGCGCACCTTTTTTTCGCGCAACGGCTACCGCAATCGTTGCAGTCCCGTGCACACGTTACCGACCCCGTGTCGCACCCTTTGTCTCTTTCATTTTCCGCTGGCGCAAAGCTCCCCTTTTCATCGCGAGCACCTTTCTCACCCTTCGCAATACTTCCCTGCACATTCGGCCGCACGCGTTCAATAACTCCCGGTCGCCGCTATAGAGCCCTCGAATGACCGAGTCTTTCCCTTACCTTGCCGAACCTTCGCCGTAACAGACTCGTGCAGGATCGACCTTTCGAGCAGACACGTTATTGTAGCATCTTGGGAAATGCGCACGTGCCAAAGAGAGAGAGAGAGAGAGAGAGAGAGGTGACAGTCTGTAAGGGAATAAATTATTTAACAATACAGAAGGACAATCAAGGAAGGCTCGCGGCTTTTCTTTGTCAATTTATTTTCCCTTTATATCTGTAAACCGACCCGCTTGAATTTCAGAGGCTTGTTTCATTATATTCTTTATAAACAATGTTTTATTTGCTCAATAAAAAAGGATTTTATTGTAACTGGAGATTTCTCAATGTGCGCCCTCAATTTAGTACAAGAATGGAAAAGTTGCAATGTAGTTTTTACTTTTTACGCGTTAAGTAACATTTTCACATACAAGTATAACTATTAAATAGCTATTAACGTACTGGTCTGTAGAACATGGTGAGGATATATACCTAAAATTTGAATAAATAAGTTAATATTTAATAGGTTAAAAGTATTATAATATTTTGTATTAAAGTTTGCAATAAGAATTTACAAAAAGAAACTTTGAAATGTACAATTGAAAGAGTATAAAAACCTGGGAACACCAGTTCCGCTTAGCTTACAAAAAGAATAATGATAATGCAAGTGAAAACATTAACGTTGGCGCCGTTCAAAGCTAACATCTGCTCATAATTTCACACGCTTAAATGAGATACTAAAAGCCTGCATTTTCAAATGCGCTAATACTTATATATATATATATGCACTCAATGGCGCGCTTACATCACGATTACATCTGATTAGAGTCGCGTGCATCCGAAGATTCTCTGCAATTGTGCGTGTATAACTTACTCATCTTCTTCCTCTTATTTCTTTTCCTCGAAGTTTCCCTTTCTTCCTTTCTTTCTTCCTTCTTGTCTTCCTTTCTTCCTTCCTTCCTTCCTTCCTTCCTTCCTTCCTTCCTTCCTTCCTTCCTTCCTTCCTTCCTTCCTTCCTTCCTTCCTTCCTTCCTTCCTTCCTTTCTTTCTTTCTTTCTTCCTTCCTTCCTTCTTTCCTTCCTTCGTACCTTTTGAATTATATTCGCACCGACTGTTATCCTATTCTGATTACCAATGATTAATTACATAAGACTCCCAAGCACAAAACTGACTGATATATCTAGTCTTCGAATGCGCCACAAAAAGTAGGTAGTAATCTATTAGTAGGCTATGTATGAAGCTCAACAAATCCGAAATCATTCAAACGTTTGAGCTTGCACAAATAAAAATATTACCTCGAATTTACGTAAGATTAACGAACCCTTCATAAAAAGTATAGGAATTCAGAAAGAATCTACTAAAGGGGAGCTACAATTATCAATAAATTATTATTTGGCTTTTTAAATTTTCTTAAAATGTAACATCTCCGAGTTCCTTGTTAAATACTGAAGTAAATCCAGTTCAAATCGATGGTTCTGTGTAAGTTTAAAACTGCTCTTTCTGATTAGACGTAAACGCGAAAAATTTTCAAAAATTTTCATATTTGGTGACAAAGATTTCTCAAACACCTTTTAACCGATCAAACTCACATTATCCATGCTCTTTTATAATATAAAATACTCAATTTTATTTAAATTGTTTAATCCAAGGTTAAATGTCAGTTGTCACTGCAAAAAGTATTTGTTAGAGGTAGTGTACATTACCAGCTGTAACCTCTTCAAACTTTAATAATACAATTTAAAATTTCTGATGAATATACTTTGAATGTAATTTAATACAATTTAATACAATTTTTAAGCTTTCTAACTGTCCATAAGCTTTTAAGAGCTAAGTAAACATCTAAATACTTTCATGGAATGTAATGTATATAATTCTACTGAACAAAATATTGGGTTGGAATTTTAGTTCGTGAATATTTGATAATTTTTTAGGTTAAATAAAATATTTCAGGTTTAAAACGAGATTAATAGCAGTTTGAAGTCCATAGCTTCCTTTGTTAAGATTAATAAATTCTGTTGAATCGATAAAAGCTTCAATGCAACACACATACACGCACAGACAGGCAAAGGAACCTATCCATGAATGCTGCATTCTCTTATGGTCAGTGCGTTGCAATAGACGGTCCTTGAACATAGTGTTTAAGTATTTAATAGTAAAATCATCGTACTCTTATCTTCACATACATAATCAATACTATTTGGCTTTAAAAATATATTAATTATAATTAATATATTAAAAATATAAATTAAATATATAATAAATTAAAAATATATTAATTATAATTAATATATTTTTATGTGTACATAATAAGTACTTGGAAAAGTATTTTAACACAATATTTAAACGATACAAAACCAAAATTACTGTAATGTACTTATACTTCATTTAATGTTAGAATTTATGCGTACGATAAGTCAATTTAGTGGTTTGCGTTTATATTTTATAATTTTGTACTGTCAATTGATCCCAATTGCTTTCGATATGCAATACGTACTCTGTTTGTGTAGGTTACACGTTTATAATTAAACTGGAATCAGAATTAATAATATACCATTCATTTTTGTCTGTCAAAAAATATAAAATCTTTAATTGCGTAACGTTGATATTGATATAGATGCTTTAAATAATTTTGACATGATAACCAATAGTGTGTTATGTTTTTCAATTTGCCTGCATTTCTCATTATCAAGGCTTTAAGTTCTGGAGTTATTAAGTTATTTATTCTTGTACATATTAATACAGCAATGCAGCAAAGTGTAATTATTAATTGCATTGGTAATAATAATGTAATAATGTGTAGTTAAATACAATACCATTTGACTTTCCCTGTATGTGTATGTAGTGCATGCGTACGCGTACGTGTGATGTCCGTTCGCAGAACCAGAAAACGAGAAGCTAATCCAACGCTACCGGAGGATAAACACGGATATACCGCATGTCGCTCTAGTGTGTATTGTACACAATCGTGTGCGTGTGTGCGTGACAGGGGAAATTTCTTATACCTTTAAAACACGTTTTAAATCTTATGCCGCAATACTCTTGAATGCGCTCAGCTTCTTGCTCCTTTTCCTTCCTTTTTATTTCTCCTTCGTTACTTCGCTTATGCTTCTCTAGTGAATTCAGGAAACCACGGAAAAAGTACCGAACCATTATGCGTTTGTGGACACTAGTTCACGCGATTGCTTTTGTGAGCAGTGCTTTTCATGTCCTGGTTTTTTACTACACTTTGTTATTGTTTTTTAAGTACTGTATACATCCGATAAAAATGTATTTTACTACGCTGAGAAAATATGTTAATTTATAGCTCAGCGCTAGAAAAAATTAAGGGCTTTACATTTAGTAAATAATAAAAATTTAATTCGGTCTGAAAATCAAGTATGTTTTCGTGCAATATATTAAAAATATACTTTTAAGTGTGTAGATAGAAATAGATTATTTTATTTTATTTTAATTTTAAAATAAATTCGGGGCTGTTCGATTTTTAATGCCTTTAATAACGACAAACGTCTATTATTTAATTAAGTTTAATTAAGAGTAAAAAAGTAAGAGTATAAACGTGTTTAAAAAATTTTTAGACTATGACTCATAAGAAAATAAGTTAAACAGTAAAAAAAAATTAAAAGATTATATATAATAAATCTAAATTTAAAATGCCACATTATAATATTAAAATAAACATAAAATAAAATATATGTAGGAGAATTTAGATTTATTTTTTGAGAATATATTCTCATATTTATATCTCAAATAATTAAAACAATATTGTATCTTATCTTGATTCGAATATTTTCTTATCTTATAAAATAAAGCTTTATGATTGATATATTTGATGAAATAGCAATAGTAATATTATCCTTTTTTAATGTTGTGTACAACATTATGAATTAGCGCTTATCTTGCACATGATAGTACTCTATTATACGTTAGAGTCAACGGGTGTATTTTATTATATTTTTATATGTATATGAATCAAAATTCTTCTTATAACATCCGTAAGGTATTATAATGAAATCAAATATCAAATACTCACATAATCAAATCAAATGTAAAATATTTGATTTGATTCTCTATTTTATTATCAATTCTTTTCATATCACGAGGTTACCACTTGATAATCATTTAATTAAATCATTCATAAAGTTATTCGTCCATGTATTTCAAACAATTTATATATTTGAGATGGTTACATGTCTGTAAATGAGGTTACTTTTTATATTAAATTCTTCTCGCATGATCCAATATTACAAAAAACTTCGAGAAGCAACCTACCTTACTTACGAAGCCGTTCATAAGTAACAATTCTTTTGCTCTCTTCTTCAATAATTTGACATTCATTATTTAAAAGAATAGTTTTTTAGGGAATCTCGGTAATTTAATACTTAATTTAAAATAAGCTAGTCTTTCTCACAACATAGTTTGCTAATGAAAAAAAAAATGAACCTTATCGCTGGTAATTGATTAACGTGACTGTTACGCTACTTAGAAAGTGGTTGTAACTTTTTATTCAATATCCGCTACTTTTTAAAGAATATTAAAATATACTTTAAAACCTTTTTTTGTCGCTATTAAAATAACTTGGTGATCAAGGCACACTTTTCAGCCCATAAACAATAGGAAATTTTATGAATTATATAACTTTAATAACTCAATAAAAAACCAGCGGAACAGGTTTGCCGATCTTTTGCATTGCCTTATTGTAAGTTAGAAAAGTGGAAAGACAAATGAGTGAAATTAGTGCGCCATTAAGCTGGTATTTTATTTATCGAAGAATAAATTCATTTATATAATTTATGAAGTACGAAAATACCAAGAGCCAATAGCGCAATGCTATTCGACGAATGCACGTATACACACGCGCAGGCACACGCGCACGCAACGCACTCGTGTGCCAGCGGAATCACAGTTACTCAACGAGCTTTTAGCCATCGAAGATACGAGCGCTAGATACGCGATCGTAGTCGTCTCAAAAGACACGGTCACAGAAAATGCCAATTATATGGAAAGAGCTTCGACGACACGCGAACGAACGCCCATGACCCGCGCGTCGTGAACGAGAACACGAGTTCGTGCCGAGAGCAGATGCAACTCCATGAAAAACACGCCGTGACGGGGGCAGAGGTGTCCTCTCTTCACTCTCTCTCTCTCTCTCTCTCTCTCTCTCTCTCGATTCCCGGGGCCTCGCCATTGTCATCTTCTGCGACGGGGATAGGATATGGCCGCGCGAAGTGCGGATGCACGAGTCGAAAAGAAAGCGTATCGACGTCTCGCCGGTCGCTGTACTGACTCATGCAGGGACAAGCGCTCGTGGAACGCGACGAAATTGAACACTTGTACTCTCAGCGATAACGGAGTTAACGTGGAACGTCCGTAATCTTCAAAATACGCCGCAGTGGTAACGCAGCGTACTTAGCGGATCGCGCAAGATCGGGGAGGCCATGCTGAGCATTGCCGAGACGCTACGCATGCGCCTAATTGCGCTCCGTCGACTTTGACGAATCAATTACCCAAAAAGTGCCAATGGCCATCCAACCGCCCCGATAAGCTTCTGCTAATGTTTTACGCGCGAAAAGTACTTTTGCGGGATCATTTTTTCCCTTCTAACTTAACGTTTCTTTGGAGGCGCTATTTGTCTCTGACAAGGTTCGCGTGTGAGCGCATAAGCCTGAAACAACAATGAGACAATGATAACACTTTCGAACTTCAAGCTGTAGTATTTGACGATGAGATTTTTGGCCTACGGTCAATGACCATGGACTTTTCGCCTCCACTACTGCTTATCGATGCTCATTGAGAAATATCCGATACCCGTAAAACGCTGACTTGACATACTTAAAAATCGAAATTATAGGTAATTATACGTTCTTCTCGGATAATCCAATCGGTTGGAACGTGTACGTTGTACAACTTCGAAGAAGTGTCTTCGAGATGCTAAACTCTCGCATCATTTACACATTTGATAAGCAGCAATTTCACTTTTTCTTCTTTCTTTTTTATTATTAGCGCGTAAACAATAGAGAAATGTTTCGCTGTTTGCATCACGATTATGAATTACCACTTTGATTGTTACGACGTATAATTTTACGTGACATATAAAAAGACAATTGAATAATACACTTGGAAATAGAATTAAAATCACTTGTGTATTTACTGCAAATGTTAATTAATGTTTATTACGGAATCTTAACGATTATTTGTGAAAATGTACCACTTATCGTAATTTTGCTCTTTACAACCGAAACTTTAAAATAAAATCGCGGGATAAAAAAGAGTTTAAAATTAGTTTCAAAGTTATAAAGCGGCTTGACAAACGGGAAAGTTTTTAAAAAGTTGATAACAGAGCTCAGATATACGTTTACGTTTATGGGTGTCCTGTACGTACCATATTTCCCACGCCGCTTTTTAAAACATTCGGAATGATTTCCTTTGGATTTGAGAACATCTAATAGTGTGCACCTTGCCATTGAAATTGTAGGCTCTTTTCTGTATCAACTTCGATGACAACTTTGTAAAAAGAATTTAATTTAGTGCATTTTAAAATTGTATAGTTGAAAAATTGAACATAAGGCATAATCCGCCCAATTTGGCATTGTATTAAAATAAACTCGTTTTTAACTAACTGTATCATATTGGAAAGGCAAGAGTTTGAAAAATTTTTATTGCATCCTAAGGATGTCGTCCACGTTCAAGCCGATTAATCCTAATCTTACACTTTATTGGCTGAATGGTTAAAGGGAAAAAGATTTATTTACGGTCTCAAAATGCTTACAGATGTTATACGTTACAGATGTCCATCCAAAATTGCGTTATCCTTTTATATATATATATATATATATATATATATATATATATATATCATTCGCTTTGTTCATATTTTAAATAAAATCCAAAGTTTATAATTACTGGTTAAAATAAATGGATTTTTACTTTGCTCTTATCGTTATGACAAACAATAGTAAATTTTTTAACGAACATAAACAGAATATGATGTTATGTTGTTAACACTATTATTTTCGTTTAACCAATAAAGTAAGAAAAGTCTTATCGTTCGTATCAATTAATTTTGAAAATATCTTTTCAATCTGCCTTTACACAAATAATACACAATATCATCCATTAAAAAGCTTGAGTAAGTTATTAGCTATCATAAGTGATAGAGTTTCAAAGTTGCCGCTACGACAGAAATTCTAAATTCTGTTGGCATTAATCATCAATGCCTGCTTCTCGATGATTTACCAATTTTTTAAAAAATTCCGTATTCAGATCCTGAAATTTACCGATCGCATTCTCTTTCAATCGTACATAAATCGTGAAAATATAATTTTAAATGCCTCCAATTACATGTATTAACTGATATCAACGTAACAGTGAAAAACTAGGGAATCGCGCCGATTACGACATACAGGATCCAGTCCAGCTTTTTACCAACAGCCCCTCGTGGCGACGGTTAACGTCGGCGCCGAATTCCCTGTTAGAAGCGAGGAGCGATCCATAGCCCCAGGGGGTCTTCGCCGAGGCCAGAGTGCGACTCGCTGACCTCGAATTCACGTGTTCGCGGCAACTCTCCGGCCAAGGTCATCCGTCGGGAAATCCGGGAAGTGCACTCTTACGATTTAGGAAGTGTCCCGTCGTGGGACGGATTTTTTTTTGTGCGTGACGAGGGACCGTCGAGGCACTTTTATTTATAACGCCTTACGAGCAATTCGTTAATCGTCGAATTTTCTCCGGTGGAGTACTAAAATTTGCCCCTTCATTTTGCCGCCGTGGTGTTCGAGGCCTTGTCGACAAACGACACTGCCCACTGCACTCCACACGGTATGCATTTTAAAACGAGCGCTTAGGACTCAAGGTTGTATTTAAGTATGACAAACAATAGCGGAAAGTATAATTCTGAGTATAATTAATTAATACTCTGAGTTCCGTTCGATTTTTTACACGATATTATTGGAAACTACTGGGCGTTACGTAAGAATTTTTCCGAGCACGTATGTCAGTTCCATAAGAGTTACCTAGTGCTCGTTGTCCATCAAACTTATTTTATCTTTGTAAATAAAATGTTTATTCTTGTAAATCTAACGATATTTTAAGGTTCGAAATGTATGAATTAATAGCTTTGATGTCGTTAATGAATACAGTGCCTTCGTTATAAACAACATTTAAAGCGTACTTTTACGAATGTACAGCCAACAGTTTTTATATTAGATATGCTAATTCTTATTTATGCATCAATAAAAAGTGTTGCTCTATGTATAATGTAATTTAAAAGTCCCTAATGATAAAATATTTTACATTCAAGCTCAATTCAAATTCTTGCTATTTGCTTTTTATACGGTTCAACTATAATCCGTGTAATACTTTCATTTGTATTCAATAATAATCACGTATATTTTACATGATAAATTTGTAGTTAAAAATAAAAAATAAAATGCAAGCATTCAATACCTTGTTTTTAAAACTTAACCATGAGTGCATATTTCATGCTAAAATTTTAATTTCACAGCTCTATTTGTTTTTAATTGATTATATTTTGAGATTATTTATTTAACGTTTTGTATACTGTATTCAAGTTTGAATCAATACTTATGTAAGTTACACATAAGTCTATTATTTTACTTGTACATAAGAGTAAGTTTATAAAGATTTGACGAGTCTTCAAACATATTTATAATTAGTGCCTTGAAATTGTCTTTACTCGCACGTGAATCTGAAATTTTGAATAACGTTTTTCGTTATAGGTTTTACTAATTTTATAATGTTCTTTATAGATGGTATGCTCACATCGAAACAAAAGATGAAGTTTACATTAATTCAAACGTGGTAGAGAATCAATTGCTTTTATATAATCATTCGTATATAATCATTTATATAATCGTTTTATATAATCATTTATTTTGATTAATAAAAAAATTTTAAACATTAAGAAGTAATGTATTGTTTTGCAGTGGCTATGTTGTTATGAAGCAAATGAAAAGTGAACTCCGAATGAACTTAGAGGCGCACATAATTCAGAGTCTGTAAAGAAATATTCCCTTTCCTGAGAAATTAATGGATAAATATTCATACTATAAACAAAATCTCTTTCTTTAGCGACTCGCATTGTAGCACAAATTCCTTTTGTGCATTATTATAAAAAAAAATTGTAATAGAAAGTTTACGATTAGAGTCAGTTTTTGTAGAGAAAAGTTTTAGCTTTTTGTTTTTCACGAAAGCCATCGACTGCGCTTAATTTTTACGTAATTCCATACCAGAAACAGATGTTTATATAATGTCCTCGTATTTTTTGTAAACAGTGAATGTTGTGCTTTCTATACTTTTGCAATTATAAATTTTTAAGCATATTTTTAAGCATGATTTTTCAATAAATACAATGCATGTCTTGATTAGAAAGATATGATTGAAAGATAAGCGATTATTATTAAATTTTAAACCAAACAAATCCGATGTTTAATATAAATTTGATAAAATCGTTAGTTTGTGACTTTTTACATTCATGTTTAGGAATTCTAAATTTAAAACCTACTGTTTTATCCAAACAACTTTTTCGGAATTAACGCGTGTTTTACATTGTTGTTGTTGTTGTTGTTGTTGTTGTTGTTGTTGTTGTTGTTGTTTATTTTTGTTCATTTTACAAAAATCACGTAAATTAGTAATGAAATTAATTTTAAATTACAAGGTTGATTGTGCTCTGTTTACTTGTTTTCTCCTCCTCCAGTGAGTTTTAATCATAAGCATGTCACCGGAACATGAATAACTGCGAGCAACCATAGCCAGCAGTTAATTTTTATTTTGTCACGCGTGCGCGCCTACGAATGAGGAGTAGAAAGCAAAAAGGAGAAAATAAAAAGTCTCAGAGATAAAAGAACCCTTAAAAATGGCACAGAGTCGAAAACAGAAAACTTGGGTGGATTAATAGAGAAGCAACCATACGTACTTGACACAAATCACTTCAACTTTGCGTACGCGAGCGCGCGGCATGTTTTCATCACACTCTTAACGACTCCCAGTATTCTTTATAAGTGTATATTAACCTCGTGGACTTAAACGACCCCTTTTTGCACTGTTTCAGATCGCTCCCTCGGCAAAAAAGCTATGGGGCGTCGACGAGGGCGGCTCCAAGGACGAAGGAGGTGTAAAGGGCGGTGGGATACTTCACCTGGGTGACCAGATGTGGCGAGACTCGACCTGGAGCACTTCTGGTACAGTTTCTTTTCTCCATATTACACATAGCTTATTATCTCTGTGCTTGCGGCTTATAGCGCAGTCCGTTTCGATACCTCAGTAGACGCTGTAGATGGCTACGTAAAACTCCTAATAGTACACGTTGTTTTACCGGGTTCAATAAAAACATTTAATAAAAACATTTTTCAGTTATTACCTGAACTTTTACGAACCACGTTGTAGATTTGTGATAGAGTTCTCAAACTGCCGTGTTTCCATTCGGATGACCTGTACATTGCCCGGCAAATACGTGGCAAATGCAATGTCTCCCTATGCTGCAATATTTTTTCGATTTCCGATTCACCGTAATTTTACAGTACTCGTGCACATTTTAAATAAATCAATCACACTTTTCTGATAAAAAAAATTTGCACCGCTTATTTCTATTTTAGCCGAACCATCCGGCAGAATAACGAGGAAATTATATGTAAAGTAAGATGTACATTCTTGTGCAACAGTGTGGCATCATAAATCGATTTTGTTTAAACAAGAACTAATATTATTCTACCTTGAGTAGAGATGCAAATAAGCGTGAAGTTATTATTGAACACGAAACTTGTCACGCCATGGTAAAATTGATTACAAATACTGACAATAAATAGCTTAGAAAAAATGTTTCAACTAATCACCGAATGGCTTACTACTCAGTTCCCTATTTAATGGTACTTTTTAAATTTTTATTCTAAAAATTAAGATATTCATCGTCCTTTCAAGAGCATGTGTTTTGCTCACTGAAGAAAACATTTATTATGCAAACAGCTTCTCATGTCGTGAGAAAGCTGAAATTGAAATTCAATATCCTCGTAACATCTTTATTTTTTTAATAACAATCATGATTTAGTTTACAAATTATTTACAATTGTTATAAAAATAACAAGTAAACGAATTCTAAAATACTTAAGAGTTTGGCTTTTCATAAATATAAAGTCGACGTCCAAAGTAATATATTTTTTTATTATAGGTAAAAGGCATGAGGGCTCTTGTCGATTTTATAAAAATCTTGTAAAAACTAGACAATTAATTTACAAATTTCTTTTTGAAAAATCTCACTGAAAATGTCAGATCGTAATTATTTTCCGATGAATGGCTATTTTGATACAAATTTATTTTCCGTATATGAGCAAAAAAATAGTAAAACGAATGACTGGCGTTTTTATTAGATTACAATCAATATGAAATTGGAATTTGTATTTTATCAAATGGAATACTACTTTTTAATTTAATAAAATCATAAAAGTTGTATTTCAAACTCTTCCTCTTACGGTCGTTTATTATTTTTTTGGTATCCACTCATGTAGTTCTTTCATTTTCTTGAATCATATACGAATCTCTTTTTATCAATCATCAATTAACATTTAAATATCAAGTAGTTGGAGGTAAGAGTACGTTTAACGGGCTTGGATAAAGTACAAGTTCGAAAAGTGTAAATAAGTGTACTACAATTTTGCAGTATTCTTATGAAAAGGAAATCAGTGGTTGATTATCTATTTGAAGTCTCGCTATTAATTGAATGCGCGAATATAACATCTCGGGCAGTTTATAGCCACCCCTCCCCCGCCCTCAATCGCCAAGTCACAAATTCATAAGTCTCTCATTAAGTAGTAACCTTAACTCCGTATCTTTCTTTCATTTGGATTCATTCCTGCAGCTCTTAAATCTCGGTCTTCGGCGTACAGTAAAATTCATAGTAAATCTGAGAAACAAAAAGATGAAAGAGGATTGTATTAGAATTATTGAGAGGAAAAGGAAATAAATTAATATCAAATCCGTCGGTCGCGTTAAAAGTCCATTTGAAAATACATTTATGAAGTATATTATATAACTTAACCGAGACCTATACTAATGAAAAGTGTGCCTTTATTGTCAACATTTCAATCAATTAATTGGGAAACTAATAAAAACGAAAAGAATTAATGTCAGCAAACGCTAGTAAATTGGCCTCTTACTCCCTTCATTATGCACGTGACAATTTTGTTGCAGAACGTGATACTAATTTAAAGCCGCCAACAGCGTTCTAAAATTAGGATGCGTATTAAGTAATACGCACATTTTGAATATCATACAATGCTCGAATAAATAATCTGAATTTGGCAAACAATTAACAATGAATTGTAAAATCTAATACGCGCCATCAAAAGTCGCTTGCATCTAAGCAAAATATCTTTGTGTTTTTCTAAATTTTTTTAAAAATTCGTTTATTAGATCCGTGCGGTTCGTGTATCGAAATGTGACAAGAGACCTTTGTTCAATTCAAATAAAAACGCTTTCGACATTGCACGCGGTGACTAAAATATTTCCGACAAGCGACATGCCCTTATCTTCTAGGATTCTTCGGATCAATCGAGCCAATCCTTTGGCTTGCATTGGATCTCCTTCTTATTTACCAATCTCATTGGTGAGATTCAATGTCTCAGCGACATCGCCGTATCGACAGGTCGAGGTTGTGAGCAAGCCCTTACAGCTAGAAAATCTCTTGAAAAGCTCTAGGCTAATATTTGCCGGCTAAAAAAGCTCATGTTCGGCGCTTTTTTGCGTTTTGTTACTCCCTCGTCCTTTACGCGGCACCACGGTACCGTGGACTCGTCGATACCGCAACAGTGAAAGAGGGGCAGAACAGAGGACGAGGTTCTTGCAAGAGGATATTCCTTGGCTTCCTGCGAGCATCGCCGACGAAGAGGACGATGTCGACAAGGCTGTTCAAAGCTAATGTCGCGTACAGCTTTACGCGTACACGAGTGACAGAGTCAGAAAGGGAAGGAAGGAGTGTACCTGCATGCTGCTCGTGTATGCGTAAATGGGAATACGTGATTCGTGTACTTGTGTGGATAACGTGGCGATGGCTGCATCGCGGCTGTTGCCATGGCGACAGACGCTCGTCGTTGGCGGCGGTGGGGGTGGGGGCAACGTCCCACCGTCGCCCAGGCCTCTACCTATATTGCTCGTCAACCCCAAAGAGAGAGAGAGATAGTGAATCGGTGAATGAGTGCAGAAGAAAGAGAAAGAGAAAATTTGTTCCGGTATATCCGTCGCCGCCCCGTCGTCGACGCCAAGCACCTACAAATGCACACCAACTTCTCACTTCCCTTCTTGCTCTCTTAGTCTAATTGTTATTTTTTCTCTCGATGATTGTCTGCTTAGCTCTTATTGTCTTACTTTGACCGATACTTCTCGAGTTGTCTTATATACACTCTCGCTTTTTCGCTCTTTCTCTCTTCTTTTCCACTCACTCACTTTAAAACTCATAAATCTCTGAGCTTTTTTTTTTACTACATAATTGAACGAGAAGGTAAATATATTACACATGTTACATATTGTATATGTTGATAAATATTACACTTTAATAATTATAAATCTTTACAAATTACAATTTTGTGACGTTTCACTGAATAAAGTGATATATTATTATTGTGTATATTCTAATTAGCACTTCAAGTTCCTCGTAAAAACATTGCTTGAATGTGCAGGATATAAAATAATAAATAGTAATAATTTAACTTGACAATATACGCATGAGGCTTCAATTAAAATTTTAATTAAAAAAACCCATTGTTCAATGTATAATACCGCCTTTGTCAATAAAATTCTAAAGGTAGAAACATCAGAAATTAGTGTTTTATAGAATCGCACTTTCTCGTTTTGAATATTATAATATAGATGAAGGTTCGTCGCGATTTAAATAAACTATTCAATGTTGATTATTAGTTATTGTAAGTTTAGGGGACTTTATATATCAATTTTACTTTTTAAATTCTTTTGCTTTAATTTCAGAATACATAAAATATTTCTATGCGTAAAATAACATTTATGCTATTGTAAGGGAAATTTGATGTATTATATTGTTTGTACGTAAAAACAAAACTATATAAGTTATTAGAGGCTATATTTGCGATGCAGATGATTGATTTCACCTTTTCTACTATATTATACATATTAACGACATAACGAATGATTTGCAATAATATATACTAACTGTTATCTTTTTTCAATAATATTAAAACGGTAAAACAAAATTGAAAAATCCACAAAAGATAAGATAGGAATATTTTTACCCGCATCCTACGTATTTTCCTAGAATAATTTGTATTATAAAATTACATGAAGTGGGTATAAAAAAAAAATTCCGTCTGAGAAAGCAAAAAGTATTGGTCTGCCATACTTAAAATATATAATTACGTACATAGGTATACAGGCATATAAAACTCGTAGGATACCATTAGTAATATTAGGATAAATCTTAACATTAAATGCAAGGTGCAATTGACTAAATCAAAATCAAAACATGTTTTTGTTAAATTGTCAAAATAATTTGAAAAACATTTCAAGTTACAGCCCTTGGCTATTGTTAAAACTATTTTTGGAATATAACTGTAGAAATCACTGCAAAAAGAAGAAATAATTCAGTAAAGAATAGTTAAGTAAATGATCAAATGACTATTAATGCATTTACAGAGGTCTTATTAGATGACAATAAAAAAGTACAGCTGTACATTCTTTATATGATTCTTTCAAAATAATTAATTTTCAAATATTAATAAATAAAGGACGGTATTTAAAATGTGACGTAAATTCATAAGTGTCTGGTTAAGTTAAAATTTGAAATTAATATTTTATAAATCATTTCTTGCGAATTAAATATCTATGAAAATAGAAACACTTATTATCTTTATCAAATAAGATAATAGTTGTTCAAATAAAGGTAACATCTGTCAATATTTACTTTAGCATATTATACTTTGTATTAATTACACAATTTTCCTATCAATATGCATAAATATAACAAATCAACAAAAAATAATTTTTTGAAATTTAGTGTTACGTACATTAGAGTTATTTAATTACGGATTCGAAATTGAACTCATTCTGTTATAAAAATTAAATTTAATATAGTGACTGTAATTTATAATAAATCTGTAAATCTCATTAAAAGTGTGTTTTGTGCGTTTAGAATGACATTCATATTTAAAATATGAAATTTTTAGTACCCCCATGATTGTTATATTTATACGCAAGAGTATAAATTTAATAATTTAATTTCGTGTGTATAATATTTGTAGGAAAATAATTCACCCCCACTAGTGCGCCCGCACACACGCATGTAGGCAGGTACGTGCATAGGCACACAAGCATGCACGCATGCACGCACGAACAAACTTTATCTACTTTAGTTTCTCTTTGTTTTAGCGAATTGCTCGTTCATTCCTCTTCTTGTTCATCTCTCCTTGTTTTTTTCTCCCCTTCGTATAAGCCACACTCCCTTACTTATGACGTAATTTTGAATTCACCTACACACAGTCCGACGCCCGATAACAGTTGCAAACTGCACCTGTCACCTTTTCGGAAATGTCATGTAGAGATATCTAGAACTCTGTGTCGAACTCTTGCTCTCTCTCTCTCTCTCTCTCTCTCTCTCTCACACTCTCTCTTTCTTTCAAATTTGCACGCGCAACACAGATACTCTTGTAATACGAAAAATCAGATTCTCCTAGACATTCTCCAGAATGTCTTACTATTTGCAACTATTAATAGACAGTGTATGATGGTACTTGTCATCTCGAAAATGAACGAGACTCAATGTGCTGTACTCTTTCTTTGCCAGTTAAAATTGCTTGCTTTTATTCCCAAACGTATCGATTTTTCTAGGTAATACATTTTTCAAAAGAAAATGTTGAATTTAACATTTGATTGCTTATTAAATATTTACCAAACAGAAAAAAAACTTCTGTAATTCTAAGAATTTATACTATTTTTTATCCAGGATGCGCGTTGGAATCTCAAAATTTGATATCAATGAAATTAATTATATTTATGAAAATATAATTATCCCATTATCTTTCATTATTTGATAAACGTAAATCAAATAGTGTCTCCTATATTCAGTTTAAATTAATCGAACGTCTTATAAATATATTTGATATTTAATTTTTATCAAATGTTTACCACAGTTTCTATAATCTAGTAACGGTTACAAAAATTAGGAAGACCTTTGCACTAATAGGTATTGTAATAGATTATATAAAAATTACTTCAAATTAAATATTTTCTAATCAGTCGTACGAGAGCTGCTATTATCGTTCATGTTATATTTCAATACAGGTCAGAATGTCCTAAAATTGCTAGTGTAATTTGTTTAATTATGAAGATTATTAAGATTATTAAATATACCAATATCAATGGGATTATTGCAGATCATGCAGTTTCACAACCGATATCAATGGGCACTGGAAGGCGAGTCGGTGTCGGCAGTGGATTTCATCATCAGACATCGGAAGTTGGAGCCGTCCTTAGTCCCAGAAGCAGGTTGGTTCTTTTATTTTGTCATTTCTTTCTTTCAAAGAAGCAAACGTTTTCTAAGCATATTAGTTTATCAATTGAACAATTTTATTATTTATTCTTAGGCAAACAGACCAATCAAATATCCCTACATAAACATGTTGGCTCTCATTTAATGCACGTAGAAAGGTTTTTCTTTACAAAAATTATCTTATTTGAATCGAAAATCGGATTTTCTATTGTTTTCGAAAATATTATTAATAATGTATCATCAATAAATTCTACAGTCATTCACGGTTAGCCAACATTTTTTATGTCGTCGTTCGGCTAAAATATGTTACGTAGCTTTGTAGTTTAGATTAATAATCTACGTAAATATGCTTAATATGATTATTAGTTAAATTTAAAGCACAAACTGCGCATACAATCTGAAATCCTTAGAATGGATACATGCTTTTTTAAAGAATTTTTCTTTAATGAAGTTTTGTTGTATAAATCCAGTTCGAAATAGTTTTATTTTCTAGGATACTTAACACGTTGTATATTATATTCATCCTCCACATTTTTGAATTCTCAATAATCAATAATTACTTAAGCAGTGGTCTTATTTTTAATACACGAATCATATGCTCACGACAGTAAAAGAAAATTATACCCTTTTAAATGTTTTCATTTATATTTTTTATGTAGTCAGATAAGTTAAGAGTAGTGCTCAGTATCAACACATATTTTATATATGTATTTATCTCATATAAAATATTTATGGCCTTTTTATTATTGTCGTTTAAGCTCTTGATGATTGTTTAAAATAAAAAGTAATTTATTTGCGATTGTAATTGCAATTTGCAAAACTTAATTTTCTTGTTAACGCATATTTTTATTTACTTATTTAAAAAAATAATATCTAGTATTAATAATAAATAATATTGCGGTAATTGAAGTAATTCATTGATCATTGAACATCTTTTAATCCCAAACACGAAAGTCCCCAACACTTTTCTTAATCCGAACGATATTTTTTAAAAATACGTTCCACTTTCTTGTCCGTTTTCTAAGCGCAAATATTCATTTAATTAAAAAATGCACCATATGCAATAGTCAAACATCCTTTAAGATATAATAAATTCTCTTTTAAGCATACTAGTAAAAAAAATATAAACGTTTCTGAAAATCTTTACTCTAACACAATTATCGCTATTTTATCGGTCATTTTTATAACACAATTTTTCCTATATATCTCTTGCAAAACAGTAACAAAGTTTCAGATATATAAGTAGAAATAACAATGTCTGTTCGTTACTACAAACTTAAAAAAACACGGTTATGCATACAATTTTTCACTTTATCTTTTAAAGGCTTAACGATAAATAATTTTTATTTATTTAAAGATATATATATATATATATATATATATATGAAGTGAAAACGGACATTTTTTGTATGCTTAAATTTATTTTTTAATGATATTTTAAAAATTTATGTAATAATGTGAATCTTTTATTTAAAAATAGAACTAAAAGCATATTATCTTCAGACACATAACTACAATAGTTACTAAGAATAAGGATGTACCTGAGATGTAAGCAATTACAATTAATAGAAAATAAGTCATTAATTTGAGCTCAAAAAGATTATTAATGGGAAGTTACGAAAACACGAATGACTCACAAATACGCAAAATGTTCTGCAATGGTAATTTTATTATAATTTTGGCAATTACAAGAATTGTTAAGGAAATGACTTATTTCAATATCAAATTAAAAATTTCCATATCCCAATAATACAGAATATAGATAATAATTAATGGATTCTAATATTTAAAAAACTCATAAAATTCTTTGGAACTGGAAAGTTTTAATGCATTAATAATTGTACTAGCATATAAAAAAAAACGCTTTCTGCATCTTTAACATAAAATAATTCATAATTATAACTATTAAGACAAAGGCAAATTATTTATCAAAGGTATGTTTTAAGGTATTTGAAGTAAATTGAATTTCGGTTTAAGAAAATACTCTAATATAAAAAGTACACATTGTTACAAGTATAAAAATGTAATACGTCGAATAAAAGATATCTTTATCTTTAATGTCCCTAAAGCCATTATTATTAGGTAATTGATTTTAAATGCGTAGAAAGGTTTTGGTCATTCTATTTAGTATATTAGATAAAACAAAATTCATTTACACAAAAATGAATACCTTCTCTATTTACCATTTAATATTTTACATCCGATATTACATGAATAATAATTATTCATAGTGAAACCGGAGGTCTTGGAGTTAAAATGGTCGAATATGTGCTTGGATCGAGTCCTACGACACCAAAGGAGTTAGAGCCACGAATGGTGTCCCTTAGATTGGTATGTTGATCTCTCGAATTTATTTAATAAATAAATTCTACTTTCTGTCGCTTTCGGTACAAGACGCTTAAGTAATATATTATTACTTTTTGTAGAACGACACAGACAAGAAAGACAAAGATAAAGGCACAGCGAGCCCTTTTGATAGCTCTAAGGATGACACTGGTCCCCAAGGAAACGGTCTATCTTCTCAAAATGGTCTCGACGATGACAAAGGATTCAAGTGAGTATATTCGGAATTGGGGAAATAGAGTCTCTTGGAAACCAGGAGGACAATAAATGAGAAACTATGATTGACTGCTATTAAGGACTGTTAATTGATATTATGACAATTTCTTCCTTTTCATATTATCGTTTTCAAAACGTTGATCGTGACTTGAGTCATCGTTGGCGTAAATACATTATTTGAATAATTGAAGCTTGACCAACTTCACAAAATTTAATTTTTCTTAATGTACGTTTGTAACTCATGTATCTTTTTGTATATTAATTAACCAACTATTCACGTTTACGTAATTACAAATAACACGAGGCAGTAATTCCTTATTATTGAACCGCAACTTAACAGATTGAATTGTTAATGCACGCGCATATCTGTGAAAATATTATATTTAATGAATTCATCAGGTTTTCAATGATAACGTTAATAAGATAATTGCACGGTTACATTCTTGAAATTCATATATCGACGTTCACTTTAAATAATCACTTATTTCAAGCGATTTTTAATTCTTCGAATTTTATTTGAAATCTTGCTTAAGTCCATGCCAGTAGGAAGGGCTCAGCTTTTTATCAAAATTTGCCTCCCGTCCTCGAAAGTATTGCCCACGAGTGCTTTGAATCTAAACGGATCGACGAATGAAATCCAAGAAGGCATCGAGGAAAATTTTGTCTAAAGAATGAGATTTTTCACTTTTGCTCGGTAGTGAGCCCGCATCCTTGATATTCAGCTCTCGCGCAAAATGAGAGAGAGAGAGTGAGGGGGGGGGGCAGAGGTTTATAAACGAGAGTGAAACACTCCGCGATGAAAGCCACCGAGGCACTGCGTAATAACAGGACGATGGCTGTCAAGGGCGCGCGTGCACACACATGCTTCCACGCACGACACGCGGACAATGATAGCGCGTCGGAGGTTGCAAGGAGAATGTATTTACTTCGCACGGGTTCTCGAGCGGCGATCGAGAACTTCTTCTTAATCGAATAATCGGGCATTTTCCGCGGGTGCGATAGCGCGGCGCTATCCTTTACTCGGCATCGTCGCGACCTCTAGCTTCAGTCAGGGAGCATGCGAACTACCTTATCGACTAACGATGGATGGGTGCCCGTTGCGCAGTGATATCGAATATTAGCGCTTACCAACCTAATCCTTCGGTTTGTTTTCCTTTTTTACCCAAATAGATATACAATCTTTTATTTATTAGCGAAAACAAGCAAGGCAAGTAAGGCTTATGTTTTGAAAGACAGTCAAGAAAGAAAGTGTAATAAAAAAAGATTGGATAACGCCCTAAATAAACTCAATGTAAAATATGCGTGACCAAATTACACATTTTTCACTTTCTTTCAATCTTGTTTTTGCAATGAAATAATAATAACAATCTTGTTATTATGAGTCTGCTAGTTTTGTATTTAACTGTATTATAAAGTACATTTGAGTAAAAACCTAATACGTTTTTAAGCAAATGCGTCTCTTGAATGTATGCATACGTTTTATGTACATAAAGTTGTTTGAATGTTTTTTATCTATTATTTAAGTCGCTATCAATTAATCGCGTTGATGGAAATACGAGTACAATATTATAATATGCGATGACACAAAATCAATTTTTTATATTAGAAATTACTACTTAAGACGAGGCAGATAAGGGAACATTATTTAATGTTATTAAAATCCCCTAGCCTCTAGGACAGTCGCATGATTTTATTACGAATGGCAATGTCATTTAGTAAATTATTCTTTTTTCCGTTGAAATCCACTGGTACCGAGCTCCTCGTGGTTTCTAATCTATGTTCTCATTTAATTTAGAAACAGACAATTTAATTAAGCGAATAGTTCATCTTGTCATATTCTCCTAAGAGAAATTAGAAATTTTTCAAGAGAGACACAGTCGGAAAAAACAAAAGACTTGTTGGGGCATCGTCAGTCTAGAAACGGGTACCCGTACCCCACAAACGCTAGTTTATGGCTGGAAAGAAATATTACTTGTTGGAGGTTGCGTTGGTCGCTCTCGTAACTGTGATCTCCTTTGCATCGTTATTACGCGAACTAGAGACGACCGTCTCTAGGTCTTGCGGTATGGTAGTCTCACCGCTATTACGATACACAAAACCGAGCATAATGTTTTATTTAGAAATAATAGTGTTCCTATTTACGTTTAACGTTGAAGGCTTTTTCTTCTCAATCCTGGAACAGATCTGGAGAGAGTGATAAATTATTTAATTTATTTTAGAGAACGTTTAGAGAATTTTCGCTCGGTGATTAAAAGTGATTTGTTGTATTTCGATAAAATCAGGGGAAATGTTTCACAGCACTACGTAATTGGATAAAATATATGCATCATGTTCATTGAAGTTTTCATTGAAGTTTCTTTGTAACCTATATGTTTGTGATCCTTAATACGTAGTAGTGACTAATATTTACGTGTGCTTAAATAACCTTAGAAGTCTTTAATACATTTGAGATTATTAAGAAGAAAATTGAATAAAAAAAAAATTTACTGTTAATTATATTTAATGTACAGCGTTTCTACGTATATCAAATGTTTTAATTATAATAAACTCATGTTTAAGTCTTCGTTATAAAAAGCTTTTAATCAGTTTTGGAATAGCTTATATACTATTCAATAAATTTCTCTGTATTAACATCTCCATAAGTTCTGTTTTTAACGTATTCGGAGGCAGTAACAGATAAGAAGCTTTATTTACATAATTAAGACCTACAGAGGTACGACACAACCTGTAGGAATTAACATTTTTCTGAATGGCATAAATTATCGGTTATCATCTCATGAAACGTGTCAGTTCGTGAAGTTAGTACTTTCGCTTCTCATCAATCGTTCGTGAAAATCGTTTAGTGGTATGGAATGACTCGACTGTATTAGACATCTGCTTTAACTTCTTACCCATTCGAATCTTTTAACAAGAAAAATGTATTGATGAAGCTACGATTATTCTTGCTGCGACTTTCGAGAAAATTCTGATTTCATTGTTAATCTAGATATATAGTTAAAGCTATAAATATAGATATCGTTTGATTCATATTCGTCGCTTTCAATTCGTTTCATCAAGAATTTATAAAAAAGTATTTTGTTTCATAATATCTAGTATAATCTTTAGAAATAGTATTAGAATATTGAAAAGGTTTTTTGCCGTCTCTAATACATTTTAATTTATATTATCCGAGCAGATTGAAACGTTCGTTAATAAATATGTGTAATTTATTTACAATTGGAAATATTTCATTATAGTAATTATGCTGGTTTCGTTACCAAAGCCAAGTTTTTCTGAGTAGCATTGTTTTTCAAATCAGAAGAAGCAGAAAGAAACTGATAATTATAAAACATAGTGGAATTTGAGATTGCGCAGTTGGTATAAATCAGCGGTTACGTATGTGTTAAATTGTCAAAGCATTCTCCAACTACGTAGACTAAGAGTTTCCAGTCCCAAAGCTCTACCTGAACACAAAATTTATGCGACGAGACAAGTATCATCCGTTCATTCTTACGACGCTTGCACCTTAAACTTGGGAAATTTTTTTCGATAAATTTTATCGAAATCTTTTATCATGTAACGTACCGTCCTCAACTTGTGAAAATACTAATTTCCGGTTTTCTTTTCAGTCGCACACCAGGCAGCAGGCAACCATCACCCGGCGAGGAGGAATTCCAGAAGAATGCGACCTTAGCCGTGAGCACGGGCACCGGAGGCGTCGTTCTCCTGAAGCCCGGCGTCGACGTGATGGGTGGCGGAGAGGAGCACTTCATGACCGCCTTCGCCCCGGCGCCTCCCCATCACCTTCAACATCACCAAGCGCCGCCGACTCATCACTTGCAGCATCCCCACTCCCACGCCGCCCAACTATTCGGTGCCCAGGGTCCGCCGCAGGGTCCACCACCATCCCAGCAGCAGCAGCAGCAACAGCAGCAGCAACAACAGCAGCAGCAGCAACAGCAGCAGCAGCAGGGCCCGCCCCAGCCGCAAGACACGACCGGCCACTTTGACGTCCAGGTGAGTCTCTTTTGGTTGTTTCTTCATTTTTTTTATTTTACACCTTCGTATCCATGTCACAAGGTTGGATATACTAAATCGCTTTTTGGAGGAAATTCAAAAGATCGAATTTCCTCGATCGAAAAGAAGGTAGCACGGTAATAAATCATTTTAAATTTGCGTTTTAATTTCCTCTCGATCGATACTTTGAATATTACGCATAAATTTTAAAATAAAATGTCAATAAAAGCGCTCAACGAGAACCTCTTAATAAGGAGCTCTAAATTACAAAAGATAATTTAGAACGTTAAGGTTTTTGACTGGGCTTAAATTTACACTGCGATAAATTTACAGATAACAATGTATTTATCGAGGAATTAAGTGTATATAGATACAGTGTTAAGGTGCATCGCTAAAAATGTAAGCGCTTGAGATTATTTTTTAAGAGTTGGCCCAACATATTTTCAAGACGGTCGTTAAAATTATATATAAATCCATCTGTTTCAAGAAGTGGGAGTTTAATTATTTTATTGTAGAACTTAACTGCAATAATAAAACTGTTTTATAAATGTTGTTGTTTATTTACTTTTTAATCAAATCACTTTTTATTAATGACTAGATAACAGCAAGCAACAAGCTTAAAGACAAAGGTTATCAAAGGCTAACAAATTAAGTTTTTGAAATTCTAATTACGAAAGCATATGAACAAAACAGATTGTTCTAATTATTGAAAGTTTAAAATATATTGGCTTGTAGATAAGTTTTGAGTATTATATCATATATCGCAAGGGACGGAAAGCAATAGACTAAGATAAAATTTGTGTAATTCTGTCGAATATATTCTCTAATTTTTTAAAAAGTTTTCGCAATTTCAATAAATAAATAAATAAATAAATAAATAAATAAATATATACATACATACATATATATATATATATGATGAAATAATATATAATGTACAATTATTAAACTGTTCTAAATAATTTTTGCTTCGTTGAGCTTGGGTTAACGTAAACAAAGATATAAACGTGTACAATTCTGTACGTATCTTTAATAATAAGTCTATAAAATGGCTTTAGTTTTAATGTTAATTTATTTATTAGTCATTCGTTTACTTTAGAAAGTTTGCATTCGTCATATACCTTATAAATGAGCAAAAACTGTCGAATCAAACAGATACCTGAGAAATAATCTAATAACGGATAAATTTTATCTTTCTGTTGATAATACTTGGATATACCTACATAACATTTTGTGCTTTGATAACACGAAGCAAAATCAAGCTTGTTATCCTTTACAGTTTTTAAAAAGAATTATTCTTTTGCTAATTAATGCAATAAAGACCCTAGGAATTGACTCGAAAGGAAAATGTATTTTATTATTTCTACCAATCACGATGAGACTGCTGAGGAAAAAAGAGTACTACTTTCAACTATTCATCCTAGATAAAAATAAAATGCTTTATCGATTGTCCGACATCGTTGAGCGCGGGCATAATAAGGAATTTGTAAAATAAGCATCGGATAATCCACATTAATATTATCCGCATTAACTCAGTGTCGATATGTGCTTTAAAAAGCGGGGTCCACCTTGCTCTTTGATACATTTGAATACATTTCAAGTGCTTGAATTTAACGTAGGAAGACAAGCGCAGCGAGGAACGCGCAGAAAAAGATACGAGTCCGACGTCGCGAGTGTTAATTTAACGATGGGCTATTTTTTAGCCCGACGACCAAGTGCGCCTCCCAGCAGTGCTAACGAGACTCCGTCCGTGCCCGAGGATCATCAGGCAAACACCTCTCCACGTGCCTCCTGGGCACCAGCCGCGCACGTACCTCCTTCACCTTTCGGCCGCGCTTCTCCGGCACACTTTCCCATTTAATTTCGAACCGTCCTCGCGCTTCTCCCTCGAGTTAAATTTGCCTTTTCGCCTGTCTTGGGCGGCCCAGTGCGTGTACGAGGGGCGAACGTTCGAACGCCGCCCGATGTTTTCGTGGTGTTAGGATCGATAAGGTTTCGATTTCCTAATTTCCGTGAGAGGAAATGTAGGCGCGAGGAAAGTCTTCCGCTAGCCAGTTGATTGCGTTGAATAATGGTGCGTCCAACATGGCGGATAATTTATATTTCTAATTTGAATTCTAGGAAGCAGCGTTTTGTTGAAGTATAACATTAAAAGGTATCCTTTTTCTTATTAGCTTATTATATTGAAAGGACTAAGAATACTTATCGTGGCAATGTCTATTTGACGCACTCGGGTGCTTTATGGGTGCTTTATTTTAATTTAAGATATGAAACTAGACCCTGCGATACTTTATGAGTATTTTCAAAATTCTTGCGTTTACGAGGGATTCTTACGGTCTCGATCCAGTCAGTCGGTTAAAATTGACTTTGTACTTTATTTTGTAAAAAAAATTTTAACCGTCAACGATTGCATTAGTACTAGTTATTATACAAATGTTAATAAATGACAAATGTAAAAATGTAAACATTTTGAAAATACATTACCTACACATTATTCTTATTTTGGTAAACTCATTATAAACCGAATTCGAACTCTTTCGCTGAGCTCAAAAATGTGAATTATTTAATCAAAGGTTTCTATAAAGAATCAAGATGCGTAATGGTACAATCTATTTGCAGAAAAGATCAATGATCGTATGATTTAGTGACGGAATATTTTTGCTTTTCAAGAGAATGGCATAACTATAACATAAGACGCATCGTTGAAAAGAACGTAAAATGCACGTTGTAGTCTTTTTCATATTGATAAAGATCGACAGCTCGGTAACAAGAAAAATAGAAAATAAAGAACACGAGCGGTGCATAAGTGAGCGAAATGTAGAGTATAAAGTAAGATAAAAGTGAACTGTAGACAATAAAAACCCTCGGCTTAGTTGTGTAGTATCAGGAGTAGCGTTTTTCTCTTTCTCGTCCTCGATCCTCGGCAGTTTGCAATATAAATCATAGCCAGGCGTGTGACGGACAGTCACCCACTTTGAATGACGCCGACTCTCATATCCCGAAAAATAGAACGCCGTGAACAGATTTCGCTCGCGGATCCTCTAGAGCTCCAAAGTAGATTCGGCTACGCACGCGTACTTTAAAGAGCTACAAGCGCTTACTCGTTTATCCACTCTCGTTTTGGGTTTTCACGTGGACGTACGTCAGCCCGTGTCCGTCGTTTGGCGCATGAAAATTCTCGATCTAGAAGAAGACAAAGCCGCGCGAAGAATGCGCGAAGAATGCGCGAAGAATGCATCGGAATAGATTAATAGTGGAGATTGAAACGAAAAAATGTTTTTAAGGATCTCTTACAGCTAGAATAATGAGCGTTTTTATGCGTATAATCAATTCGTAACAGGCTTAAAATAATTACTTGAAATAATTTTTCCATCTTACAAACTTGGTGAAGCATCGAGCCGAGATTGTCGTTCTAGCGTAAAATTAAAATAAACTAAGATTACAGCTACATTTGGAATTTATTGTAAATGAATCTAGGCATTTCAGAAATTGCAATTCCGCAAAATTGCATTTCCTTGTGCTTCATACCGATGGATTGAGTTATAACGAAAATTATAATAATCTAAAAAATGTGACCTTCTTTGAACTACAAAAGAAAAGTGGGCACCTGACGGTGCTTTTTACGTTTTGTTTTTTAGATTCTAATATGCCGACAAAAATGTGCCAGCAAATTAAATTATGAAATTGAGTTGTAAAATTAAGTTCACAGACGAATGAATTAAACTCGCCTGGTGTTATCACTTTTTGATTTGTTAAAAAACTTGTTACAAAAACTCACTAAATGTGCGGCACATAAAACTTAAAACACTTGGAAAAATCAGGTATTTTAATCATATTTAAAAATCAGGTGTGTTCATTTTTCTAATTATCGGCACACTTGCTAGCGATCTTGATAAACTTGAGTAAAAGTACATGGAAAAGTTATCAAGAAATATTAACAATACCATAATTAACGTCGAAAATATTTTGTCAAGGTCAGTATACCGTAATAACGAATAAATTGGAAAACTGTATTATCCAGCTTATGAGAAAGTATAGGTATAGATAGCCGATGATACTATCCGCCTTGAATTCGCTTTGCCGTATTTTAAGAATGCTCGAACAGATACTTCCGAAATAAAGGTCGAAGGAAAGAAAATTAGAATATCGAGTCTGAAGCAGTAATATTATCATGTTTTGAGATTCTGGATGCTTACCGAATGGATCTTTTTACCGTTTTACCGATCTAGTCCATACGCTTTAAAAAATTTGATATCGTAGATATTATTAAACGCGCAACATATTACATTTGTAATGATAAATACGCGACCTTGCATGTACCTGTAGATACCAGTATGTGCTTAATCACGTTATTAACTAATGGGTAATGTCCAGATTATAATTCATATTTAATCGATTGCGATGGAATCTCGTAAGTTGCGTGTCATAAAAAATATGTTCCTATGGGAACCCCCGATCTTAGTTGATATACGCCTGCGCCTATGACGAGAATATTCGTGTGAATAAATTTTATTTATCTTTCATGTATCTCGTTTTGTCTCATTCCGTTTATTGTAGATGCAGATGTATCCGAGCATATTCTACAATTGTACATGTTCGTTATCATAAAAGGTCGACGATGTAAATGACAATATTTTAAATTTACTCGTGTAATACCGAATATGCCACTAATTAGTACGTATTACGCGTTGTTATATCTAGATTCAGAGTTGTTATATCTAGAGTGTGCTTTTCTGAAATAATGAAAAGTTAGTAGTTTTTAATTAATTCTATACAGAATAATCTAAATAGAAAGTTAATGAATTCGAATAGAGTGAAGCAGTACGTGCAAATATGACCAGGCTTTTAGTTAAAAAATAAAAATGTCCTAAATACTTCATATTATCCGCAGAAACTACGAACCGCGGCAGAATGATCTCCTTAATAAATTTAACGCGATGTAACGTTAGCAGTTAACTAAGGATGCCTTTACACAATTCCGCACGCGAATACACTAATGAGAGAATTATTCAGATCCTTTAATTACAACGTAAAAATTCGAGTATAAATATTTTAGCAGCTTATGATTAAGATACAGTCATTTGATTTAAACGTATTTTTATACGCTGCACCAAATGTTGTGCGCTCCAATGCATGTCCATGCAATTGTCTGACAAAACTCGCGAACTACTACTGCCCCTCATTCAAGTTAAGAGCCGACGTCGAGGCGACGGAGCTTCAAAGGATTTTCTTCAAGGTCACGTTGTTACGACTCCATTCCCAATGCCTTAATACACGTGTGAAAAAAGCCTTTCCGGTTCTCAATATACGCACTCGCGTATTTTTCTGCAGGTCGAGAAGCGCGTTTCAGTCCCACGCTTCGTTTCCCCGCGTTTTACCGTGACCATTCATTTTTCACCTTCCCACTACTTTATAACACTGCTTTGCACGTATTGTGCCTTCCGTCGAGTACTCGTTCCTTGGTTTCTCGCCATTCTATTTTCATATTATTAAGACAAAGAACTTGAATCAAGTTCACGGTTTAGACATTTTTTGAATTGACCGTGATTGAATTGAAATATGTATGCGAATGGGTGTGCACATGTTTACGTATTTAATAGTGAAAATTAGGAAATTTGTAGTTGTTGTAGTTGTTGTTGTTGTTGTTGTTGTTGTTGTTGTTGTTGTTGTTGTTGTTGTTTTCTTTTTTTCTTTAAGAAAAAAGGTACGATGTCATAAATATTCGGTAAAAAAGAACTAAAAATTTCGCGTTGATCATATTGATATTACATAAAAAACCAAGATCACAATGTCAGTGATTTATCGTGAAAAAGATAAAAATTGGCCCACGCAGAACACGAATTAGACGTCTGTGCTTCCATCGATTTATTCACACGTACGCTACTCAGATCTTGTCTCGTACGTTATGCGCTTGTTAAAGTATCACAATGTACACGTTTTGTACCGTAGTCACTATTTTAAAACTAGAACCTTTTTCACTCTTGTGTTATGAAAAAAAGCTCGTGTCTCTCCGAGCATTTCGCTTCAACAGGATTTACATCATTTAGCCCCTTCCGGCGTGGTTTTCGTCATTATATTTTCCGTCTCGTTTTTCCATTCGGCGAAATGAATAAAGAGCGACTGAGGAATAGGAAAAGGGTTAAAGCGAGGAAAAGGTAAAAAGAGGTACGAGTGGTAGCGTAACGGACTCGAGTGCAAGCGAACGAGAGCGCGTCGGTTTAATGCGACACCATCTTTACTCCGCTTATGTGCGTGTTCTACAATGTACGGCATGGAAAAAAAGAGTAAGAGAGATAGAAGGAGATTTGTAGTAGATCCAGCAAGGAGAGAAGCGAAGTGAAAAGAGACGGTGGAGAGGCGTAGACCATGATCGTATTATTACGCGAATAGTTCGCCTGTTCGTGCTCGGCGGTGCATGAAGCGATTCCTTGCTCCTCGCTACTTTCTTTTAGTCTCTTTCTCTCTTCCTCCACCTCTTTTACACTGTTAAATTTTTTTCTGTTGTATTTTTTCTCGTTCTTACTCTTCGTGGCAGTTTTTTCCGTCGACGAGTCTCTCGATCCTTTGCGCGTAATTTTCCTCTCACCCACGCGCTTTTTCTTCTGTAGTTCATTGGTCTCTTTCGATTATTAAAAGCCAAGTAGGGAGGTTAAAGTATTTCACGAAAGGAATTGACAGAAAAAAAGAAAAGGACAGGAAGATCGAGATTTCTTCTCGGCTGTTAGTTTTCAGATGGTCAGGGAAATGGAAGGGAAATGGGATATTTGTTGATTAGCCGGCACAATTATTTCTATTTTAAGTAAGTTAAGTATAATTTTTTATTTTCGAAACTGCTTTACGCGAATATTTTTCCTTTCATATTTATAAATTCTTTAATTTCTATCATTTAATAATAAAAGCTTGTAATTCGTTAATTCGTTAATATATTAAAAAATAATAAAATAAATAGCCGTAAACGATCTCATTACAACACTTGTAATTACAATTTCATGCAGAACTTTACGACACTTCATTTCGAAATTCAATTTATAAAAAGTTTCTCGAAACAGATATTAACCTGCTTTTTGTTTTTGTTTTAAATAAATGAATTAATAATAATTACAACTTTTGTTTTTTTTTCTCTTCAAATAACTTAAAATTATATCGCAACGTAGTATTCTACATTTGTGAATTATAAACATCTTTTTAAAATTCCTATACTTTAAAATGGTAATTTTAAAAATATAATATGCCAAACGTTTTTATTCTAAATTATAACTTTTTTTTTTTTTTTTTTTTTTTTTTTTTTTTTAATGGTTTTCATGTTCAAAGTAAGTAGAGATAATTTAGATAAAAATCTTTCGAGCTTTAAATTTAAATTTATAAGTATTATCTGCTTTTAAAATAGTTACATTATTAAGAGTAAAAGAAAATATTTTATTTGCTGAAATCACGGGCCATTTTCCATCGGACCAATTTAAAACAGGATATCCGTGTAATAATAATTACAATTAAGGTAGATAATTAAAAGTCGCAGCTAAGACATTCAGAGGGTACTCAAACAAAATAAGCGTTTACGTAATATTTGTTCAATTTTACCCAACGATTGCAAGACTGAAATAAAAACTTGTTAAAAATAACTTTAAAAAATAGTTTAAAAGAAAAAACACCAACTTCGAAATTCTTATGATTTGCGATAATTAATTTTAAATTTTCAATATTTTCTGAATAAGTCTTGACGTTCGCGTATTTCAGGCGACTCAATTGAAGAAATAGCATAATAACTTAATGTCTCATCTTAAAAATATAGTCATTGAAGTAACGCTTCATTCTCCATATATATTTCTCGCTGCAGCATTAATTACAATGAACAAAGTAACGCTTTGACCCAAGCTTCTTCAATACAATCGGGATTCAATTATAATCGATTACTGCGATTTAGAAATAATCGATTTCTTCAAACGCCGCATTAATGATTTTCAGGATTGTTATCCGACAAAGTGTACGCAACGCGGAGAAATATATTTCCCGGAAGTGGAAAAATCACTCGGTTGCGAGCTCGACGTACGATAGGTGGCGCGTGATAGCCGGACGGGCCGTTGATCTCCTTAGTTTACTAAACGTGCACGTGGACAAATTCATTAGCGACGTTACTCGATAGCTCGTCCACGGGGGCTAATCAATCACGCACGAGCAACTGCCAGGCATATCGGTACTTGTCGACAAGTAGCGGCGGTTCAGCGCCGTTCTCCGCACACCTTCCGCACACCCTCACCTCGAATCAACGAAATCGTCCATCTTACCGAAGGGCTTCTTCCGTCGGCGGTCGATCGTTTGCCTCTCCCCTGCCCCCCTCCGCATCCACCCTGAATCAGTGCCCGGCGATAATTAGCATCGCGTGCTCGAGCTCACTTGGAGGCTTTGCGGCTAAAGTCCAAGAGAAGTTGAGAGCCTCTCGCCGCCTTCTGTCACTCGGCACTTATTTTCGGTGTTCCGGCCGTCGTTACGTAATGCTGCGCTTCATCGTCGTTCGGAAAAATTCGTCGATTCGGGCATACGCGGTCGCTGAAGTTTTTCTCTTTGCTTCGTCGACACGCGGCATTTTGGAGTCACGAAAGAACGCGGGCACGTCGAAAATATTGATTCGACATAACGTCTGTCGTCGCGATTGCGTTATTTCGACCCTATTTGTGTATCTGGAAAGTATATTCTCATAGCGATACGTGCTGAGCATTATTATCGCTTGGGAAGCTTTTCATGCCGAGAATTTCGAAACACCGAGATGATATAAAAATGTTTTATAATTGCGCGCTATTTTACGAGCTTTTGAACGTTGACGTAATTAGTATGAACTTACACTTGGGACCCATTGACTCTGTTGCAGAGAATTTGAAATTTAAACGTTTTAATAATGAATTCGCAACATTAAAATTAACGGCTATGTAAAGTACATGCTCGTTGTTGAGGAAGAAAGATTTTTAAATTATGAAGCGGTGTACTTATCAAAAAGTACGAATGAGAATTCATAGACCTGCTTTTGAAATATGTTGTTAATTTGTCTGGATCCCATACATTTAAGCTTCAAACGCAATATACAAAAGGTATATTAACGTAGCTATACGAATTTCCATGTAAATTAGAAAATAATTTTCTGCTAACCCTAATCCATCATCAAATTACTTCAAAGTACAATCCTCGGCATAATAACCGTGAGTCCGCTTTCTCTCTCTCTCTCTCTCTCTCTCTCTCTCTCTCTCTCTCTCTCTCTCTCTCTCGCTCGCTTGCGTATGCAAGGCTTACAATTTAGGTTACATTCAAAGCGGCCTATTGCCGATGCACGTGGTGTTGTACGTGCACTTGTGATTTATCGTGACCGAGCGCTGCGCCACAACTGACACTGCCACCGCTAACCAATTTGCCGGGCTCTCGCGCTTCGCTCGTCGTCGCTCTTCGCATAATCGCTTCGAATGCCTAATCGACCTTCCGAGGCTTTTGCCGGACCCTTACCACTCCGCGACTCCTTGACTTATGTCCCCCGCGCGATTTGTCAGTGGCCATTGCCGCCGATAACGCGCGCCAAATTTCCCCGGAGACAGCGCAAAAAATGGAGAACACGTAGAACTCGCTCTACTGTCTTTTTTTTCTTCAACTCTGGTGAACTCACTTTTAGACGCGCGCATTCCCGTGTGCTTTAACGAATAGGAGGTCATGGCTGCGAAATTGTCCGTCATTTAAATACGCTCGCTCGTTCTCGACTGCGGAAAAGAGGTTCTTTGTGTTTTAAATGTCGGATTTGTGTTAAGTTGGGGATACGAATTCCTTATCTTGTATTAACACACTGGAACAAATACTGCACGGCCTTTGATTGCCAGCTTTCTGTTAGAATATACGTGTGTGCACGTAGATTTCTTAATATTGAAGTAGATTAATCCAGGATATCAACCAACCGAATAGACGAAGAATTACAAATATTTTTTCTACTTTTCAATTATTCCGTTTTATGCACTGCTGTAATGTATCTAACGTATCATTAAAGCCCAATTCGTAATAAAATATTTTACGAGCCATGACATTGAGTCGTAATAAAAAATATGCTCAAAACATGTTTTCATTTTTACGTGTTGACTACTTTGAATAACGTAGCTCTTAATACACATTTTAGTACGATTACATCGCCAAGTCACCTTCGTTTATGCATTCGAATGATATTTTTTTCTGTTTTCTTTTTTAATTTAAAAATCAACTTGTTTAATAAGCATTTGAAGTTTTGAACCATTAACAAATATCCAGAAAACGCCGCTATTGTCTCGATGAGTTCGCGAAACTGTTCGAGCCGCGGATGCCCGATTTATTAGCATCGTCGAATGCAAAAATAAAATGAAAAGAATTTGATAAAGAAAGCCAAAAAAGAAATTGACTCCTTGTTTATTGTTCTGCTTGATCAAAGCCCTTTGTTTCGCGACTCCACCCGTGAAGCCCTCGAAAGCGTAATCAAGTAAGAGTCGGAATCGATAAACGAAGGCCGCCGGTCTCTGCGCTCTTATCCAGTGCGAGATTCGATTTCCTCTTGTCCCTCGCCTAGAGTATCCCCGACAACATCGGAAAGAGAACTTCTTAGTTAATGTTTTATGCAGTCGATTATCCTTGGACCACGATCAAGCGCTCAGCCGCCGGAGTCAACGACTTCCCATAGTTGCATTCGATCTCCCGCACATCCTTGGCCGACGAGGAAAGGACTCGGCTGTTCGCTTAGAGATCGAGAAAGATCGCAACGAGCGGGCGTACGAGGTCCGATACTAGATGTGCCAAGACGACGCGGGGCTTTTAATTAAAAAGCTCGGGATCGCCCGTAGAGCACTTGTGCGATTGCTTGACTCAAGAAATCATCACCGACGACAAAATGTCTTTCCATGTAGGCTTTTATGCCCCGAAATTATTATCTCTTTACTGGATATCGAAAGCTGCGAGTATTTTTTATATTTTTGTTCTCAGAAATAAAAAAAAAAAGTATCACAATCGTTGCATTTTTTCCGATTTGTACGTTTCATGTATGTTTCACACTGCTTATTTTATAAACGTACGCAAGACCTAAAGCGGTTAAAAAGGATTGTAACGTGAGCACCGGTGGTTTTATCGACTGAAGTGTAATTGCTCTTACATTTATTAAGTGTTGTTTCATTCTACGTATATGTCTGTTCGTGATAATTTTTCTCAATAAAGGTTTATCTTAGAGTACGCTTTTAATAGTCTAATAATACTTTCAGGCATAATTTCTTCCGTTGAATACACTAAATAGAGAATTAAATTGGTCGTTTAGGGAGTAATATTATGGATAACTAAGTCGTTTGTACAAATGGATCAGAAAAATATATGAAATAGGACTGTCATTCTTTTGATAAACTCCTGCACACAAAACATGTAGTAAGCTAATGGTTTTCTGCATTTTTATTGCATGGATGATAGATTGGAGGGCAACCAGAAGGTTGTTCAAAGATTTAGAATCATGTTTGCAATATAAAAAATACTATTTATTAATTTTCAATTTATGAATATTTCAAATTAAAAATATTGTACACGATAACGAACACTTTTGCACATTTCCAACAATCTGTTTTTACAGCCTCGACTGTTTGTGCTTCTGCATAAAAGTTCTTCTCAGTACTTCGAGACATTGAGATTGACAATTCGTGTTAATCGTCAAGGATTTGATTGAATTTGAATAAGCAATGAAATAAATAGCGAATATATTTGGTTTGTCAAAACGTTTTCCATCGATTAGCTGTTTAACATTCAAACAGATAACAAATACAACAATTTGAAAGAAAATTTTTTAAATTAGAATCGCAATATTATTTCAGATTTCATTTTTGACGAATAAACGAGAATACGTTAACCGGATAATTAAAAGCGATAACCTTCGGTGTTTTTAAATAAGTATGTTTTCATAAATTAATTTAGATTTTATTCGTGAAAGCGTCGATAAGAATTTTAATATTTGCATTAGGAAGCACTCGTGTTCGTTAAAATATTGTAAATAGCAGAAAGTAAATTGTTTCAAATAAAGAGACATTTATCATAATAGTTATTTCACGTTCATTCTCTTACCTAGGCGTGGAAATATTTGCAAGCCAGTTATGCACATTTCTAATATGGGCTTTTTAAAAAACGAATCAATGAAATTTAATTACCTTGTATACAGATACAATGAATAGCTAAAACCGAAGGAAAACACGATTGGAGGAATCTAAAGAGTACAATTTTCACTTGTGCTTCGTCATTTGAGAATGAAAATTTACGTAATAACGATATTCAATTGAGGCAGTATAACTGGATTTTATACACAGCCGCAAGCATTTGTTCTCTCTCAACAGTTTTCTCTTTATCCATCATTCTATGCACACGTCCCTTTCATGTAGAAGAGTCTCCAATAAAGTGAATATGCTCGCACGCATAAATCAAACGAGAATAGCTTTAATACGCTATTTACGGGCTTTTACATAAACTTCCTCCTCTGTATATCTTTCTCTTTTTTCTCTCCTCTCGGAAAGGCCCACACTATTAAGCGAATACTGTCTGACTTTTGTATTACATTGTTTTACGTCAGACGCTCATAAGCGTGGATCGAACGAAAAATAGAGCAAAGCTTGCAGCGCGTTTCTCGTGGTCGTTGTCGCGGGGCACAGGGGGAGGGAACAATGATGCGCCTCGCGGGTCGCTTCACCTCGGTATCTCGCCAAGTCCATCAGCTCGCTCGATTCCCAGCCGGTGCGAGCACAAAGACCCGCGGGCGGAGTCGTGACCAAGTGCTCGCGAGAGTCTCGCCATTTGCCTGGAATAGGAAAAACCGATGTCGAGGACGCGGGCGACGGCGGCCACCGGCGGCCACCGACGGCCACTGACGGCCACCGACGGCCACCGACGGCCACCGACGGCCACCGGAAAGGGAACGCGCGAAATTACTTCATTGTGACTCGCCGCCGACTTCCTTGAACTTAGTGGCCCCTTTCGCGTTTTAGCTTCCGTTCTTTGGTGTTCGCTCGCTCCGTACCCGCGGCCCTATATTTACGCCCAATTAATAATCCCTCGCGAGTAACGAGGATTTGCTTTGCATACTGCAGTAATCTTCTGGATGCTTTATCGACTGACCTTAAAATATCGCCGCGCTTGCATGGTGGTGATTTCAAGTCTCGGGAATCAGCATCAATGGCCTGGACTGGGCTAATTACTTTAATTACAGCTCAATTACAGCCGCAAAGAATGCTTTGAAAAATGTATTAAGGAGTGCAGATAAGTACGCCGCATAATACTCGTTCCGGTACATTTTATCACAATTGTGCATATTGCATTACCAAAATGATTAATTGCGCCCGGCCACGTTCAGTTTGACGCACGCTGTTCTGATTTATGTTAGTATGTAGATGGAAAAAGACCAGGCGAATTATAAATATTCTTTTCCTTTCAACAGAATTAATTTCAACCTGCTTCTTTCGCGAAGCAGGTTGTACGAGAGCACAGGGTTTCAGCCTTTAAATCTATCGGAGGCTTGAGCTCTTTAAGCCGTTCGTAAAATAGAAATAAAAAAGTGTCCTGGAGCTCATTAAATAAACAAGAACGCGAGAGAAGAAAAACGTAAGAAAAAAGGATTTCGCCAAGTACCTCGGCAGCACTGCGTCTATTAAATGCCAAGGATTTATGCGTCCGAGTAAAGCTATTTTCCCAGAGACTGAGCTCACCTACGCTTGTTTTGTTATCCTTTCCTTTTTTCTCTTTGATATCTGGTTCTGCCAAGAGCTACACTTTAATAATGGAGAAATGTCAAAGGTCGGTTAGTGCGTTGCAGCACAGCGAGCAAGGAGGAAAAAAGAGTTGAACACGCGAGCGGGAGGAAGAGAGGGAAGGGTGCTGTATTCCGTAACACGCCAACTTGCATGTTCGTCCATCCCTTGGATTCGCTAGGGTTCTCAACTTCCTATCGCGGCACACGCCTGATAACATATCAATGTGCGGCATAACTTCGCTCTCCGTTCTCGCCTTACTCTGCTCATCGGGAATCTTCGCCACGCTGTCTGCGTGTGTATATATGGAGTCTGTGCTTCGAGTAATTTACAACACCCATTTCTGCCACGAGCGCTAAGAGCTATTGGATTTTTTACGTATTCTTTTCAACGACTCTTAATAACACGTATTGCCTTGCCTCGCTGAATCTTGTGAACGTTAATTTACTAATGGCGAATTGATTTTCGAGCATTTCAACCGATACATTACAAATTAACGAAATATAATAAATCGCTTCATCTTAACGAAACGAACGATGGCTGTGCTTTACCTCGATGCTTTGCATCCTCGTGTGCCATTTATAATGATAAATTGTATCGTAAGGTCGAATTGCGGTCTAGAACAAACGTCGCATGCTTCGACGTATATTTCTCTTTCTATAAGCTGAATGTTGTACTTACTTATTCTTATGCGCGAGCCGAAAGACAGTAATAACGTGGTTATAGGAAATTCAGATTATATATTCAAGAAAATAGCCGTTTTCATCAAACTTTATGCGCTACTGTCGTGATACTACGAAGCCGTATCCATCACGAGGTGTAATCATCTCGACACGGTTTTAACTTGATACATACATTAAACGAAATAACAAAGCATAATTGTTTATTTTTGGTAGAAGAGTAAGTGCATTATTTGGAATTTTAAAATTGCATATTTCAATATCACATTAACTATGAAAAATTATTGCGCAAGCTTAGAAATTACGATAAATTATTAAACCTACGCCTTACTCTTCTAAAGCAGAAATTACCTTGTATTATTTTGTTTCAATATGTTGCTGACTAGACTGTTTGTTAAACCATTGTGATGATAATGCTCAACGGAATTGCTTTGTAGCTCTGGCTTTTCGATTAATCAAAAAAGTTGTTTCCAGAAAAACAGCCATCTGCGGCTTCGAAATATTGAAACTACCAGCAAAATATCCATTATCTCTTTCGAGTTTGGAATGTATAATTTCTAGTCTTATCGGTGCTATACATCAGCACTCGATGCTAATTCAAAGTTCGCGATGCAGTTGGAGATTAAAAAAAAAAAAAATAATAAATAAAAAAATAAAAAAAAAATAAAAAAAAAACTAAATCACAAGGAATATAGCGCTGGACTAAAAGGGTTTCGTGTCGTAGGACGTTAAGACTACCCCGTCTCTATTTTTATTTTTCATTAAACTATGAGTGTGTGCGTTATTTGTTCGGTATTTTTTCTCCATCTCGCTTGCGCTGTATCCTCTTCCTCACGGAAATGGACATTGACATCCTCCTGGCTCTTCTTTCGCGTGGATAGCTCATGAATCTGCGCTTATAATGGCTTTGTAACTTTCCGTTTGCTCTTGGCTTTGTCGTTACAATCGAGAGGCATTTATTCGCGTATTGACTTGTCAGGCGTCAGTGTCGATAGTCGCATAATGCTAACATCGACCACCGATTCGTTGTTCTCGTGCGGTGTTGTCAACACTTGTGCTTCCATCGAGGACACGACATACCTGCAACATTTTAAAAGCAATGGACGGGGCTCGAGTTAAAAAAAAAGCAGGGACACACGCGCGAAGAGAAAACAGAAGATGAAGTTTTTCCTTTTTTCGTTCGCATACGTACACGCCCGTGCATGTCATCGTCCTATGTGCTTGACGCTCCTCGCATGTCTTCTCATTCCATTCTCCCCTCTGGCTAACTCTCTCTCGCTCTCTCGCGTGCGCTCTCTCTCTCTCTCTCTCTCTCTCTCTCTCTCTCTCTCTCATACACACTCACTTTTTCTCTGTCGAGAGTACTCGAGTGAAAATCAAGGCAGGGTCAATTAAAGCTTCGCGACGCCCGCGTCAGAATAATACATCATTCGAAATGAGACGGCGTGGAGAGCGTTGCGGTGAAACCAGTAGCCAAGAGCGAGGATCGAATGTGGTTGCGAGTAGTCGTCGGTCGATGAGAAAAGACGAGGGCGCGGGATAAAAAGCACTGTATTTGCGCGTGTGTGCACCCGCGGTGGTGAGCGAGTTCGAAATTTTCAGCCGAGTCCTTTAGCGGGATTACAACGACGTGCACGAGGGTGTGGACTGAGCTGAATATGTGTTTTGAGCACACAAGCGTGAATACCAGGAGGGAGAAAAGAATTAAGAATTTAAGGAAGACAGACTGTTGGTTTCTTCCAGCGTGTAGTCAGAATGCTCTTCAATTTATGAAACTGTCACGAAACGTGCCATCGTAGATTAAAGCTGCTTAATAGAATACTTTACGAAATAGCACCGTAAAATAACAAACAACCAAGTGGCCGAATAAAAAACACTATAAACAACCGTTACGGATATTATAACTATCAAGTGCGCATTCTGGTATTCGAATAGAAATTAGTGCGTTGCTTCGTACAATTACGTCGTATTGTATTCTCTCGGAGTTAAATATTGACGCAAGGGCAGCAGTTGGTTTCGCCAACTACTTGAAATCAAAGAGCCTTTGAGGTGAAATGAAATTACAAGCGAGGCTAATACATTTCACGAGAGTTTTTAAGAGTTGAGCGACGAAAGGAATTCGTCGAAACACTCAAAAACATCTCAACGGTATTTCGAAAAGTGCACGCTGAGAAACAAGACACCGGTGAATAACGTACCCGGACTTGGACACGAAGATAGAGCGAGAGAAAGACCGAAAAGGGATGCTATGTTGCGGGAGGTGGAGAGAAGTGAAAGTACCAGAAGAGTTTCGTTCTCTCGTTCGCCTGGCTCTCTTTGAATCTCAAGAAATTTCCGCCTTTGTGTCGCCCTTGCCAAAGTGCTGCCGGCTCGAGGCGACAGGAGCACGAGTGCGCCATTGCTCTCTCCATCTGTCTCTCTCTCTCTCTCTCTCTCTCTCTCTCTCACTCACTCATTCACTCACTCTCTCTCGTGCTCTGCTTACGAGCACCGGTGGCGTCATTACAGGGAAGGAAAAAATATGCTACCGCTTTTCTCTCGGGTAGCTTGCGCCAACCCCGATAAGGAACACGACCTAGGCGGACTGGAGGGGTGGATACGTCGCGGCTCTTTGCAACGGTCTTCGTCCGGGTTCTGTTCTCGCAAGAGTTGCGCGGAAGCAAAAAAGTACAGCGCGCAACTACGTAGGATTAATCGCGTCACGGTCGATTTTAAAGGTCGAGAATCGGAAGAACAGGTTGATGATTAAACCAAGCGAATGACGCGGGATTTGTCGTTGATCGAGAGTAAATTTTAGTACTTGCTTTTGGGGAGGTTTCTGCGCTAAGGTAAATTCTAAAGGGGCTTCCGGGCGAAAAACGTAGCAGAGAATTTAATGCAATGGAATGTTTCTCAATATTTTACAATCTCACAAAATGCAATTTTACGCCAAGAGCTAAAATATGACATAAATATGTGCAGTTGACATTCGCAAAAAGGTGCCTTTCATTAAAACGTTTATGACAATATATCTAATTAGTATTATTTCTATTGCTGTACGAAGAAAAGAAGACGTGTTGCTCAAAAGCTCTTTCAAAATAATTTATGTTGCACTTTAATAGTTTATAGTTTTTGTTGTATCGTTTCTATTTTAAAATTCGTAAATCCCATGAAAGTAAAGTTATTTGTTGTTCTCTATTTCATAATATTAAAACTTTTTAGCGATTAGAACAAACTTGCGAGCAAACGTCTCGAGCCCGAGGTCTTTAATCTCCGTACTTCATTACATTCAAAATGTTCCTGTGACATTCAGGTTTTGCATTGCGTATTTATACGTACACAGCTCAGATAGAAGCTCTTTTTAATGATCATCCGATCCTGCGAATTACGTAATCGCACCTCTTAAGAAGTGCGTACTCGGAATAAACCGTTATTTCGTCGATAAAGGTCGTCGAAATTACTAAAACACATGCCATTGAGTAAAGCACACCGACTCTCGTGCCAGCAACAAGAGATACTCCTTGAAAGTTGCGAGCCAGCGTTCATGAAACAAGCACTTTAACTGCGAGAGAATACAAAGCTTTACCGTACACGCACTGTTTAATTCTACCGGCGCTCGCAGGGAGTCAGCGAGAAAAAAGTAGTTCGTTGGCGTTATGTTTCTTATCGCTTTACTTCGTTATTAAAAATAACTCTGAGGGAGCGACTCAACACCGCGTGTCGGCTTTTCTGCGCGCGCGTGTGAAAGAAAGAGCACGAGGGAGTGAGAAAGGGTGACGAAGGGAGCAGAAAGGAACGAGTAAAACATAGAGATGGATGGAAGAGCTGGGCACACACGGATAACTCGCTTTTTCTCGTCCTCCGAGCTTAGCCGCTCAAAAGGATATACGTGAGCGCCCGCGGTGGAGCGAAAGAGAGGAGCCGGATGAAAGAAGAGAGGCGAGCGTAATCGCGCAAGAGTAGAGCAGACGACGTTGACTACGACGCCGACGACGACGACGACGACGACGACGAAGCTGCCGGTAGTGTGACGAGTGAGTGAGTGAGTGAGTGAGAGAGAGAGAGAGAGAGAGAGAGAAAGAAGGCTCGCGAGAGAGAGAAAGGTGTACGCGTCACTCAACTCAAACCCGAGCGCGAACCATGGACGAGGAGAGGAGGTTGCTGCCGCCGCCGTCGTGCCGCCGCCGCCGCCGCCACCACCGCCGCTTGTCTCACCGCCGTCGTACAGTCAGTTCTCAACCGCCTCTCCATACGGCAGTCCTTGCCGAGCGCGGCAGTAGCGACCCTCGGCTCGCAATACCACTCTCACCTCTCACAACCTCGTCCCCTTGAGTGTTTGCGTACGTGTGTGTGAGTGTCGCGTGTGAAGATCGCCCGCACAATGGAGCCGGTGCACGGAGCAGCCGCCATCCGGACATGGCCGTGAACGAAGCCGCACGCGCGAAAACAAGTTCCTCGGCTGGCACGAGGAAGCCGTGATTCATAATAACCGAGCGCATTCACCGCATCGTCGAGGGAGAGCGAAGCGAACTAGGCAAGACGAGGATGATAACGACAGTTGCCGATTGACGAGAAAAAGAGAGAGAGAGAGAGAGAGAGTGCTATCGGCGATTCGCCAAGTTGATGGAGCCCTGTAAGTGGACATTCACACGGCCGTCGACGTAGCACCCGGCTACGAGGAGTCGCCGAAGAGGATAAGTGGCGCAGCCCTCGGCTGTAGAACGGGGATACCTGGAGGTCGAGGCGAGCGACCCCGACGCGATGGTCGTGCTCGAGCTGGAGACGGTTTACGCGCAGGTCGCACCCCACACGAAGCTGCTCAACAAGCGCTTCGTCGGGGCCCACAACTGGCTCGGGCCCCTCAAGGAGGCCCTCGTCGCCAGGCTCGCCGCTGATAAGGTATCCGCGAAAAGTGCACCAGGGGCACACACGCGAGCTCATGCACTTCTGCCTCCTTTTTTTCTTCTCATTTTACCGTTACGTTTTTTCGAAAGACGTAATGTACGGTTTACGTGTAATAACGTTTCGCGATAAAAACGGCTTGTGTAGTCGTAAGTTCGGCTTTTCAAATGCATATTTTTTTCGGAAAGTGAGACTGGCTTGAATATTCGTACTATTAGTAATGTGTATTTTTAAGTCTTTACGTATTTAAATTCGTATCGAGAAACATAGCTAAAGTTTCTCGACGACTTCGAAATTCGCTAAAAAATCTTTACAAGGACGAAATCCCAAAAGAACCGAAAGTAATCCTATGATGTATCGTAGAAATAGTCCCTTTGCTCATCAGTCATACTAAATGACACTTTCGCACAGCCTTACCAAATTAATTTTTTCATAATGTTTTCATAATTCTTTTAGCATTGTTAGAGTATATGTTAAAAACTTTGTAGGATAGATGTTATAAGAATTATTTTTATCCGTAAAATTGTGGCGAAGATTCGAAAGCTGGTGTAAAGTGTGGTTTAGCCAGATCAATGCACATTATTTATTGTTATAATTATTGAGGTAATACCGGGATTACGGATGCAGAGTTCTGTGTTATCGGCGTTCCGATGGTACAATTTTATCGCCACTGATATACTAAAATAACTATAAAATCTGGAGGTAATATTGAAATGATGGAAAATTGAACTGGCTTTCTAGTATTTGCCTAGTACGCTTCTCAGTTTCGTTAAAATTAAAAGAAAAACGGCTTCACAACGGTAATAACGTCAGCATTTTAAATGTCGTACGGCACCTTGTATCCAGTCCTCACCTTCGCGTTTTATTACTGCTTTAGTATTGACGCAAAGAGCTATGAAATATTCTATAAAATAAGAAGATTGTGCGTATAATATGTTTTTAAGGCAGACCTATTTAAATTTTCATTGTCGCGTGAAGGAAAAATTGCGTGACTGCTAACCCCGGCAATCAGTCGCATACATTCAAAACGTAATTATTCATTTATTCCATTTCTTCTTCCGCGCACGTATCGAGCGTACGTCCGATTCTCATTCGGTCCCCAACGGAATTCCATCTCATTTCAATGAGTTCCTAATGAGAAAAGTCCTATGCCGAAATCCCGTTAACGTAAAGCTCCAGGAGACGAAACTACGGCATTCCACTAATACTAATTAATGTAAAGCCCCGATCCAACGACGAGTGACAGACAAACTATCCTTTATGATAAAATTGAGCGATTCCGAACTAATGTAATACGGAAAAACTTACAATCACGGCAGTTACAGAGTCGCGGATCCGAAAAGCATAGCAACCGCACGAATTACCAGTGGCTCCACAACTCTCGCAAAGTAAGCTTATTTCGCTTTGATTTCATATTTTCCCCTCGCCCCGCCCAAACACAACCGCCGCCACGTCCTCGTCGTTGCACCACTGCTCGACGCACGGCATTTTATATAGGTGCCACCAAGTGCAGCGGGGCTTGCGTGGTCCGTTAGACGCGACGGAGGAGGTCCGCTTCTGGCTGTGTGCGCATCCTGGCGTCTTTGTGCGAGCTCTTCCACTCGCACGTGCGCCTATTTTTCACGGGCTTTCGACGTAGGCCGCCCATTCGGCAACTGCCAGGGTAGATGCAAACGAGAGATAGGATTCCGGAGCCAGTCGAGGGCTTTCATTCGACCCTTTGCTCGTATCGTGGCGCAGGCTTTTTCCGTTGCTGCCGCCTTTATTTTTTCATGCCGTGAAAGCTCCCTCGCTTTTTGTGCTCCTCGATTTCACCGCGAGTTTTCCCAGCTCGTGAGCACGTTTAGGTTGCAGATAAAGAAATCACTGCCAATGCCCGTGGTACGTCGCGGTACGCGCAAAAAATGCGCACAGTAGCATCTTTGTTATTCTAACGAGGATTGCGCATCGTCGTTTTACTTTGTACGTGTTTACCATTTTTTCGTTGGAAAAAGCGATGCTCGCAGAGTAGTGAATAATCGATAGAAAGCGAGGGAATTGGAAATATCTACTCGATGATAAGCTCAGCAAGGATTATAACGATGACGCAGTGTCCATACGCGCATGGCATTCCAATCTGCTTTTTTACAATGGCATCCAGTCAGAGCCGATCGAATATAGATTATACTCCATGTACTATGCCAATCTCCGCCACAGTGACAGATTTTTTTTACCGAAATTTTAAATCTCCTCTTCGCCGAGCATAAATCTCTATTTGAAAATCTTACGGTCAACTCAGCTTCTACTTACGGCTTCTTTCTCAGAACTACGTAAATATGTACCAAGTTAGCATGTATTTTGTGACGCTATTGTGAGTCACACGTAAACGCTGAATTATGTTAACAGCCGTTTCCGTCCTTATATTTGATTTCTTTTAAAGTAAGAGTCTCGGTCGAGCATTTATCGAGTTCGATTCCTACCTCGTTGTTACGTTGAAATGCAGTAATATCTGGCCGTATCTTGTGTAAACTTTCGCGTCTCGGAGAAAATTTGTTCCAGAATTGAACGCGCGAACGTTAGCTGTACCGTTCAAAGTTGAAATACTACTAGCCTTCCTAAGTTGAGCAAATTTTGCTCTTGGTCGTGGACGATTCAAATGATTTTGAAAAATTGGCTTACGACAAATAAATACGAACACAAAAGCAGGAGCGTGTTCATCTAACGTAACCCAACGCACGACCGAGAGCGTTGAAAAAATGAAAAGGGAAGTAAAGTACATCGCTTGACGCATACGAATGCGTACGTAGAAATACAGGCACACGTCTCTGACTTTCCGCGGGTTGTTACGTGTTACGTAGGACTAAGTAGCAACCCACTTAAAATCGATCACTCGGTGTTGCCCGGACGTTTATACACGTTGTGCCTTCTATAGGCATATTCCGAAGGTGCGCACGAACCTATACGAGGAGAATAAGAATTTTAGTATACGTATGCGTACCGAGGCCAAATAGTTTCGCACCGCTGCATCACCATCGACCAATTTGCCCAGTCAGCTCGTTGTGGTCTCGTTTGTTCGGATATTGTCATTTGTGATATACTACGTTTCACGTGCGTGTACATAAGCTCTCGTACCTTTTCAAAAACGATGCAAAGGTACCGCTCCTCAACGCAATACCAATGCAACGACGACAAGGAGGATGAGTGCGCGTGACTCAATATTTACGAGGGCCCTTTTACTCCGTAAATGAGTGCGAGCCCTCGTCCCTGGAGCCGCATAAAAATTTAATAAATTCGACGCACAAGGCTGATCTGCGATAATTGACAAAAGTCCGTAAAACTGCCTTTCTATTATTTGTTATTTATCCGTTATTCGTTAGGCAGCAGCCCCTAACTTAGCCATACAGCGATAATACCATTTTTCATTGAGAAACACGAATTACATTTTAAGAGATCATGTTTCTCGAGTCTTTGTTTGTCTCCTTTGCATTACTATTGTCCACACGCTCGTGGCGAAAATCCAAGCTTCATTTGCTTTAGGTTTTGTTAGCACGAGCAGCAAATGTAAAGAGTCGAAGAAAGCAGGATACCGCACTCGCGCCGCGTTCTAAAGGCTAAACAGTCATCGCGGCTGAACCGCAAAAGCGGAGCATGCAACCTTTAAAAATGATGAAATTCTTTGTTAATTAGCGCAAATTACTCGCTCGTAATGAAAAAGAGCAGCAGTCAGTCCTGTCCGTGTCCCTTGCACGACGGAATAGGAAAAAAAGCTGCGGCTTCGTGCTCTCCAACCCGCGTGTCTAGGTTAACCTCCTTCGCCGCTCAAGATTTAATTATCGCTTGGCTTCCCCGGAGGATCGTCGCCTCGCATAGTCGCATTCGAGGGTCGGGCGGCGGTTCAATTCCGGCAGAGCGCGCACTTGCCCGAGCGCGGCCACATTTGTCAACAGGCCGAGATGAGTGACGCCGAATTTTTCCTCTTTGCGCTGCGCTTATCTCGAGGGTACGGGCTTCCCGTTGAGGAGCAGCCCCAGGTTCGCGCCGCGCTTCGCATCCTGCGCTAGTTTCCAGATAACTGGACCACTCCTTATTATTGGGCGCATTCCGTGAATTCAGCAGATCAACGCGCGAATTCAACGAAAGCGCGCCGTATCTCGGGCTTTTGTCGCTGCTCGAACAGGGGGCTTCGATTGGACAAGAGAGAGGGAGAGAGAGAGAGAGAGAGAGAGAGAGAGAGAGAGAGCGCCTTTGCTGTATTTATCAGTACCGGCTTATTATGTTTCATTTGAAGCGATTTCCGTAGCGCGCTGGGCTTTTTCATTTTTAACTGAATCCCAATCGCTGGATTTATGTCCGTCGTTTCGTAAGCGCATTAAAAATGTTGATACTATCGATACTCAGCGGACCGAAATACGATCTTTTCCGGATTTTTTTAATGGATAATACATACAGAATTAATTCCGAAATTCGTGAGGAGACTTCGTGTGTGCTAGTGAAATAAATACCTGGAAATAATTTAGACTTCGGGAATTATTACTTTTTTGTGCATTCTTTTAAACGAGTTTATTTTTGGTGAAAGCGAAGAGGCGAATCACCTTGAATCGAAGAGTATCTTTAACTGTAAGGATCTGAGTAAAAATAAGATGTACCTGTTGATATACGTGCGCGATGAGATCTATCGCGAGAATGAATAAAATCTAAAAGATTATTACGTAGGAGTGGATTGCTTTTTTCCAATGAATCTTTTTTAATTCTTCTTTAGTAAACTTTAAGGGAAAAAAGTTAAGCGAAGGATATATTTTAATTATCCGATCATAGCTTCGTTAAATACGCTGTAGAAATAATATGTAATGCTCGTTCGGTAATTATTTTCTACCTATTTTAATGCATTACTCACGGGAGGTCTAACAGTTATAATCAATAGAATCCGCAATACTTTTATCGTTGGATTACGATGTCGGCAAAAACAAGTAAATTAACTTAAAAAATCGGATTTGAGATTAGCCGAAGGAGAAGAAAATTCAGCAAAGACCCCTTTAGGTTTAGTGTAAAAATTCTTTTATCGTCGTAAATAAATGTAATCGTCAAAAGCTTTTATCTATTTATAACGCACGTTTTAGGTAAGGACGTTCTTGTATTTAACGCAAGTCAGTAGTTCTCCTGTATTTTTTAGCCGTTTTCTCATTTTAATAAATTTAGCGTTTTTAAAAGTGAAATTTTTACAGACGCAACCATAAAAATAAGAAAAATTACTCGAACATCATAAAAGAAGGTAAACGATTTTTCTTTTTCTAGTTGAAAAGGACAACGTTCTAAGAGAAAAAAAGGAGAGTTTGCAAATGTTGTTGCGCAACATATTTCAATGAAAGAGCGTCGTTCGTCAAACGCATCAAATGAATTTTACATTAGGAAACCTTGAAGCAAAGTTTTAATTATACAGATGCTTTTATAACACCGTAAGAGCAGATTTCAAAATAGTGCGTCGATTCGTATAATGAAGTATTTTACTTGGAATAAATAATGAACTTTAGATATACGTTTCAGGAGCGTTAGCGTAAATTTATGTCAACATTTATTACGCAATGAAAGCCCGAGGGGCAACAGACCTTGTACTTGTCGCTATAAGCGATATAAACGCAGCCGTGAAAAAAAAGGACGAAAATCGCGGTTGGCACAAATGTGCTTGTTACTTTGGTCACCACTACAACGTACTTTAGCTTCAACGAAATATTTATTAATTTTCAAAAGTAGCATTATATCAGCCAAAGCAGATATTACGTTTTCAATCTTTCATGTAAATGGATTTGTCAGTTATGATTACATGCTTTGCATATAAAGCTTAGATACCTCGTTGATTTTTATACTCTTCGGAAAATTATGCAGAGCATTTTCACTTAATGCCGGCTAACTCTTAGAGTACTTGTACATATTTTAAAGTGGCATGAAAAACAACCGTTTACTTATTCTACAATGGGAGCTTACCGATTTCCATAAATCAGCTTCTGCAATAACGAAGCAGAAACGCATTGTGAACATTTCTCGCACAACGGTCTTACGACGTCGGCGCATTAACGTCACCCACGCAGATGCGATCGATGCCATACGAGCATCAAATTCAACGATACTACAGCCGAGACGCGTCGTTAAACGCGCCCGTACTCCTAACGGTTTTGTGCGAAACGCGTGAATCATCGCACGAGTCGAGAACATTCGTCGTAAATTACAAATCTTCCGGACTCGCGCCGAAATGTTACGAACCGCTCGGCCGTACACGGGACTCTTTCTTTTGTTTCTTTTTTTTTCGCACCTCGCACGCGCCTCTAATCCGTGGGTGGAATAAGCGCGCGCGCGCGCGTCTCTTTACGAACACTCGCCAACCAGTCTAATTATTCCTAACGGGATAATTAATGCGCTAATAAGCGGATTGTTCTTGCGTCCTTTTACTCCCGTTCGCTTGGTTGCATAACGATAATGATCGGGACAATGCGATCGCAGTCCTGAGCTTAACGAGACGAGAAATGAGACACCGAGTAATTGGGGGAAAGAAGCCCGTAAACGAGAGCAGATTCTCTCTCTCTCTCTCTCTCTCTCTCTCTCTCTCTCTCTCTTCCTCTTTCGTGGGCGCTTCGATCTAATAAAAACGTACGCGTAACGCACGGGACTCGAAGCTTAGTCGTCGTGTGCCTTTCGCGCTTCGTCCCTCGGCGATCTCGCGAGCCTGGAATGTGCCTTATAGTTCTCGGGCCTTACCTACGTTGAACAGATGGGAGGGAGAGGGTGAAGAAAAGCTGGCCGCCGACGGGAGTAGGTACGCGCATATGGATGTACCGTTGCCCGGGCAAGTTTCTCGGCTGCAAAGTAGCCCCGGTCGTCGTATCTTCTTTTCTCTCTCCCTTCCAAGTGCAACCAAGGAGTTTCGCATAACTCGTTTTCTCTCTCTCTCTCTCTCTCTCTCTCTCTCTCTCTCTCTCTCTCTCTCTCTCTCTACTCTCGTGCTCTTCATTTTTACACGGAATCCGCAGCGGCGTGCTTAACTCGCATCGCGAGGCTCAAGAGGCGCTTGGCTTTGGATCGCACTTTCTGATGTATGTGCGCTGCCCTCGGCGCGGTGTGTTTCCGAACGCCGGCCGATTATTTCGTTGGATCGATAATTTCATAGATTGCGAGAGCTTGATAAGAGGGGAAGAGGGAACACCGATGAATCTTACGGAAGTGATACTTTTTCTTCGTTTTAGCGTTTTTGTCGGAGCGAGTTAATGCGAGCGCAGACCCTTAAAACTTATTCGAGATCTCCAACCTTTCTTTTAATTACTGTGTTTAGTGCCACATTTATTTTTTGCCAAGGCGAAGTGTAATATAGAGAGATTCATCTTCGTTTGCATTCTCACGTTTAAGCGTCGCTGCTTTCAATTTTTTCTTCTTCTCCCTGCTATTATAATTGGTGCGTTCGCGCTAATATTAATGATTAAACGCTTGAGCATTAATAACTTGATTTACAAGTTTACATTTGCAAAGTTGGTAAGTCGACGCTTAAATCGACGTTATTGCATAATAATAAGTGACATGCGCTAACCGCATTTACTCAATAATACAACTACAGCTTCTCGAGTTATTCTCTCTCGAGATTGCAAATGCTCTTTAAAACTGCTCGTAGTATCATTTAATTTCATGATTCTTCTTATTGTAATTCTGGAAATTTGCTCGCCGTAATTCACTGACAATAAAATTCGTGCGACCAGAGGAAGGCATCATTCTGTACTCCTTTCATTTTATTTTTCAGCTCAACTATTAGTTTTTCAGCGGTTCAAACGCGAAACGGTTGCACTCGATTCCTCGCCGTTTCGCAAATCGCTTTATAATTCAAAAGAACGCCTTCTAATAACAAATTGGTTCTAATAACCAAAAGAGCAGCGACCCCCGTTCCGAGACAATCGCAAACGGATTTTTTGCCGCGCGATTGAGAACGAGTCGTCTAATCGTAAAGCCCCTGGGCACGCTGATACCAAGTGCAAATTGAGCTTGGCAACGTCGTAATTGAAGAGACACGCGCGTTTTTGCGCCTCGTGTCTAAGATACGAGGCCGTGCAAAGGAAAATAAAATGAGCGACCGAGTGGGAAGCTACGAATGGAAGGTGTTAAGAAAGAGGAGAGCAACCTCGCTCGCATCTTTTCCGAACGTGACGAGTCTATTCGTCCGCGGTCTCCTTTTTCCCCGCGCAGACAAGAGGCAGCATCCTCTCTTTACCTCAGTACTGCCCGGAAAATAGGGACGCCCCGAGCCATTGTCAGATGCGCCATTGATCACTCACGGAGAACTCGTCCTCTCCCTGTGTATTTCGCTCCATTCTCTCTCTCTCTCTCTCTCCTCTCTCTCTCTCTCTCTCTCTCTCTCTCACCGTCGGTTCTAGGCCGAGAGATAGACGAGACTCCGAAACTTTTCAGTTTCCGATTCCGATGGCTTGCGACATAATGCCTACTTGTCTCGGAGCCGATGCCGCGACCCAGCTTTCGTTCGGATAAAAGGCTGCAGCCCCGCGCCCCCCAACCCCTTCCCCGATCGACGAGTTCCCCGAGTTTGCCATTTTTACTTCCGCTCTCGGCTTCTGCGATTGTCTCGAGACTTCGTCTTCTCTCGTTGGGGCGTGAATAACGAATGTTTCAGGTGGTAGCTTACTAGGCTTACACGTACTCGTCAGTTTGCTCGCGTTAACCCGAACGAATCCTTTTCGCTATTAATTTACCGCTATTTTTAAATCTAGAAAATCGTAAAAATAATGTCAGAAAGCTCGACCGAACGCAAAGAGGCAATAAAGACACAAAATAATCTGTTAAAAGTTTATATTACGTAGTTCTTGATAGGTCGCAGGATGAAAAATGTCTGCGCGACAAAATCGCGCTACTTTTTTACGCTTCCTCGACTTACCGAATTACCAAGATGTCAAATTTTTATTTCAACAGAATTAGCCAAAGCAATTTCCTCTTTAAAAGAAAATCTCATTTCAGGTACATTTCAACCAGACGGGCGGAGTCTCAGGAATTATATTTTTTCATCCGATTGAACGGAGAACTTGATTTTGATTAAACAAAAAAGACTAACTTCGCTCTTCTCACATTCCCCCACTGCGCAAAAATTATTGTCGTCGAAAAAAGAATCTCGTCGGAGGACGCTCGACGAGCGTTCGCGCTCTGCTCCTTAATTTTCACCCTGCCAAAGGTCAGAATCTCCATTTCATGCTCGGGAAAATGCTCCGCCCAACACATCTCTGTCCTTATTAAAGCCAGACATCGTAGTCCGTCGAATCGAAAAAGAGCGACGCCACTATTAACGATACATAGCGTGCTCGAACAACCGAAGACAAAAATAGAGAAACAGAGTCGTGAGTCTGCACGATCAGTAATTACCCAGGACGCACGAAACAATTGGTTTGTTCTCAGCGGAATCCTTGTAGACCGCTGTGAGCGCACGTCTGCGTTATTATACGTCACGTAAGTATCAGTTGGTGAGCAGAGTCAGGCCCATGGGGTTGTATCGCGCGATGGACGACGGACACGCGACACGACGGTCGTGCGAGCGTAAGTACACGGGCCCCAGGGGCAAAGGCCTCGCGCGACTGCTCTCGCGGGAGAAATCTGAAGGGGATGCCGAGTGGTGGTGGTGATGGTGGTGGTGGTGGTGGTGGTGGTGGTGGTATTGGTGTCGCGTCCCCTTTGATCGCGCGCGAATTAATTGCTTTCCTGGAGCGAACCCGCGGATGCGCCTTGAGAATATGGGCTTTTATATATTGAGAGGAGAAACGAGGCTCGGGAAGCAGAGAGAAGATCTCATTTCGATAATTGACGCGCCGACGGACGTCACGTTTATGCATGTGTGCTCGTGCGTTCGTCGTAAAACTGAAAGCAGCACGAACTGTATCGATCGCCCGTGAAGTCGTGAAGTATTTTAAACGAAGATCTCGAATACAATTTTTTTTCTTATTGCGTCGTCTTTTCTTTTATTTATTTTATTTATAAACAAACAAATTTGCACTTAGTTTTATCGGACAGGTTTCAAGGCCCCTGGACCTTATGATACCTTACTGTGCATCCTTGTTGAACCGGGATAAATTTCTAATACATCAAACAAAGTCAAAAAATTTCGACATCGTTGGTGGGTAAAGAAAAGTAAATAGGCTCCTTTTAACTGGAGAAAAAAGTTTGCCTTTCGCCAGAAGTAAATTGAAAATTTTTTTTGAATATTATCTGATATTAGCTGATATTATCGTAATATTATTAGCAACCAGCACTATTCTGAGATTTACGAATAATAGTTTCCTTTTTTTTCTTTCTTTTTTTAACTTTACCGTTACTTTAATACTTATTCATCGAAACTTTGATTTATTTGAGTGTGTTTCCATTTAAATCAATCTACTCGATTGAATTTTCACTCTAAAGTAAAGTATATTTCTAGGAGGTCAAGGTGCTCTACAGATTAACTTCTTTTAACTTAATAACCCTATTTTCACTTCGATTTTTCTCGCTTAAATTAGTTTTTCATATTTCAACCTACATTACTTATTTTTATGATATATTAAGCGCCAACAAATACTAAAACAATTCGAAAGTATATTTTTCTACCTGTAGACGTGTTTAAGTAAACAAACTGAACATACAAAATACAAAATACCTCCTTTAAGTAATAATGTTTTTAAAACGACACAATTTGGACTATGAATTGATTTTTCTTTATTAATGCTGCCTTCGATCGTTAATTTCTTTTAGCTGAAATAAGAAGATGCGAAATTATTGTTGATCGAAGAGCGAAACTTTATAAATTACAAACAATTGGTGAACGAGGTTATGCGTTACCATTCCATTCAATGTTAGGTCGAGGAACGAGCCTGACTTAATATGCACTGCGCAATAGTGCAATTCAAATTTTATGTCATGCAGCATTCCATTATACTAATAGTAATTTCACCGTTAAATTTGTAGTAGGTCTTATAAGAAAATATTTTCCATATCTTGTGGGATAGATTTTCGCGCGGTAATTGTACGTATAATTAACGCACGCACTGCTCTAATGTTTTTCATCGAAAGAGTTTTTTCAATTAATAAATAAAAATGACGGAAATGCAACGAAGTTGGCAAAAGTGGAAAATTCGTTGTACCATTACCAAGCGCTTCGGTTATGTGGTGGAACGTATTCATTTACCTCAAGGCATCTTTGAGGTAAGTGAATACTTTTAATTAAGGGGGCTTAAGGAATGCTTGAGTAAAATGTCTTGTATTCCAATCTCCCGATTAATCATGTTTTCGTTCTCGTTGGAATCATAAAAATGCATCTAGCCATTAAGGACGATTTAGTTTTCCATATACTCGGTATTTCATGAAATTTCACGAAATTTCATGAAAATTGCTCTTTAAACTAATTATTATTCTCTCGTTACGATAATAATGAGAAATCCAGTTTATAACTGGTAATCCCTGTCGAGCTAAGTAAGATGTTAATGCAACGAAAAAAGATTTGCTCGTATGTCCGTATTTTGCTGAGGATTTATTAAATTGACGGTGCGTTTCTCGTTACTGCAGAGTTCTCGCATTACCGCTGACTAGGTGACCGCGAGGCATGTGATATACCAAACGCCAGCAGCTCGGCCTCGAGCGCGTGAAAAAATAAAAATAAAACCTCGTTGCCGACCCCGTGGAAGCCGGGAACACGAAACGGTCGCTGCTGTCTCGGGATCGACAACCCGCTCGCGTCCCCAGGTTTCCCAGTGAGCCGAGAGCCACGGGGCACGCGTTATTGATGGATATTGATGGATAAATATAATTATCGCGTGTCTCGATCGGCTTTCCTCCCGGTACAATCGTACGTCGTGCTCGTCAACGGCTTTCTCACTTGCTTTCTAAAACAAAAGCGCGCGCACTCTATTCATAATAAGCGCATCGCCATTTCGCTTAGATAAACGAAATCGCTGCAAGCTCGAGCGCTCGTCGAAAAGAAAGGCTCAAGAAGAAATGAGAGAGTCGGAGGAGCAAGAGAGTGTGTGTGTGTGTGTGTGTGTGTGCGCGCGCGCGCGCGCGCGCGTCTGGTATCGCGCGCGGTGTGAGCGTCGCTCTAGAAAAATGCAGGTTGACCAAGCGCTGACGCTCGTGCTCTTTTATTATCGCGTTCCAGAGACGGACGGCGACGAGAGCACGTGGGAAGTCGTCGCCGCCGTCGCATCGTAGGCCTTTGCCAAATTGCCGGACGTTGGCAAAACGAAAGAAAGGAACGCGTTGCTCTTTTTCACAATGCGCCGCGTGCACAACAATGAGCGAGGGAAGATATAATATACGCGTCAAAAGAAATAATAACGCAATATTCCAAAGCGGAGCTCGAGGCATTTCGCGAGACATTTCGCGAGGCATTTCGCGAGGCATTTCGCGAGGCGTTTCGCAAGTGCAAGCGCACGTCGAGCCACACGGGCGCACTTTCGTCGCGAGGAAGAGGAAAGAGTGCCTCTTGGTCGTCCCAATCGCTCTTATCTTATCGCGGAGGGAACGCAGTTTCCGTTCGTATTCCTTGCGCCGGAAACCGTCTCTTCCGTTGCGCGCTACTCTTCCTCGCCTTTTCTTTCTCTCCTCTCTCCTATCCATTTTTCGCTGGAACCAACAATCCACTCTTGAGTTCGTTCTACTTCGAGTCATGCTAAGGCCTCCTAGCGAATTTAACAAGTCGTAGAAAAGCCCGTGTCTCGAGGCTCCTCGGTATCTTTTCAAAGTCAACCGCGATACTCATTCATTCCTGTGTGCCGCCGCATTATTTTCATATACATTTCGGGTATTGTATCCGGAGTAAAATGCCAATGTTTCTCTACCGTTTACACAATACTCTGTAATTAGGTTGTGAATCATATCAATAGAATTTGTGTAATTTATGCACGGTCGGCATGTATATTCATTTCTATGCGATTCTTACGAATCCTGAAATAATAGAATCTTTTCAAGATGCTCAAATGGTGCATTGGAAAATAACTTGGCTATTGTTGCTTGCATTACAAGCGATTTTCATTGGTCTGCGTGCGATGTCTATAACAACACTGAGAATCGTAATGACGATTTCATAAGTTCTCGAGAGCTGTCAGTTCCAAACTTCCTCCGAGGGTTGCTCTCTCTCTCTCTCTCTCTCTTTCGCTTGCGCGCGCGCGCGTTTAGCTGGCTAACTATCCAAAGTGCACCGAGTCGTAATTTAGCATAAACAAAAGGAGAGAGATGCACGCTTACACGGGCTTGCCTTCGAAGGGAAAGAACTCGTAAAGACCGAGTGAATCGTTCTATATCTCGAAGGCACCCGAACAGACACCGAAGTATAAAAATAGCGCTGTCCCTGACGTCCCTGAGGCGTCGTGCGCTATAATACGAGCTCTTCTCTATCTCGATCGTTCCTACTCTATTTCTCTTTCGCTCTATCGTCGCGACATTATTATTATGCGAAAATGCATGACAAGCTGTGAGCGCGTGAGCCAGTGCAACTTAACCTAGGCGATGCAGTTAAGAGCTCTTGAGTGCAGCAGCGCGTTACGCGCGGTGATAAAACAATCTCGAGCGCGAACGAGCATTGCGAGTAACGAAACAGGGACGCACGTCCTTTCGAGGCAAATCCTTTATCGAGGAAACTGGAATACGATGTGTTCTTTATTTTTAATTCGGATGTTTTTATTAACATTTTAATTGCTTTTGATCGAATGCTAACGTCCGACTAGGGGGATCGGATTATTACGATTAGCTCGATTGCAGCACCTGGATTAAGTCACAGTCTTTGAACACAAAGTAAAGGATTTTCCTCTCTCATTTCTTTGCACTTATTATTATACAGCTTTACGTTGTATTAACTCTTAAAGCCTAACTGATAAAGGCAACATTCACGTTTTTAACTTCTAAGTACTTTATGTTTTTCAATCGGATTGACCTTCTTCCACAAAGACTCTGAGCTTCTTACCGGTAAATACGAAATCTGTAAGGACTCGATACAGTATTAGGAAAAACGGAATAAAGCTTTCGAAATAGCAGAAAAAAAAGCCTCGTTCGTAAGCTAACGCAATGAGAAGCCGCCGCTTCTGCGTATTGCTCGGATCGATATCGTGCGTGACTCTTATTCCTGTATGGAAAGTGAGGCCGAAACGAGGAGAGCAAGTCGACGCGTAATACAGAAGGAGGAAGAAGGCGTTAGGATGTAAGGGGAGCGTGTATCGGGTATATAAATGAGAAGGAATTGTGACCTCGGTGCTGGCGCCCCGGCGCGCGCATCTTCCCAAGGAATAAAACGCAGGTGCTCGAAAAACGCGTCTGTCCTCGCGGAATTTCATAGCCGAGTCGCTTCGACGATGTTCGAGATATCGTTTATTTCTCTGTTTTCCTCAAGATTACGCACCCCCCCCCCCCCCGGAAGAATTCACATACCGCCCGTGTCTACGCCTCGGACGGTCGGGCTCCGCTTTGCTCCACACTCCACATGCATCGTTGGCAAAATAAGTTGGTAGCGCGATGCATCGCTGCTCCTGTCCTGTCATCGCGCGCCAGCCGATGATTAATTACGAGGTTGGTTCATTTTGCCGACTCGTGAAATTTCGCGTGTCGACGATAGAACGAAACCATCGCGTTAAGGTTGACGATCCGCCCAGCAGAAGGTAAATCACGACCCTCCGACCCAAGTAGAATCAATCTCAAGCGCTACTAAATCCCCACTAAGCTTCTACTTTTATTATTAACTCGCATTTACGATCGATTTCCAGAATTAAATTTTGCTCGGAAGCGTCGTTAAGCGCGAATCGCCCGTCCACTCGCGCTTTCGAGAAACTTCCCGCCGGGGCCACTCCCGCGTTGCACGCACACCATCGCACTTTTCGCTTTAACTGGATTAATAGCAGCGTTAAATACACTACTATTGTCGGCCAACCGGTGCACGCGACAAAGCCAATAAAGTATGCGCGCTTGAAAAACGCGTTGGGCGAATATGTAAGGAAGCGCGTGGCGAGGACGGACACGTTCACATCTCTGTTATATCGTCGCTAATGAGCGCAACTTGTTCGTAGAGGCGGTGACGGCGCCATCGTAGAGAACAACTCCAATCCCGAGACCCTGTTGTAAGTCTGGGGTGAGAAAGCGAGTCGGATCGCGAGCCCCGATGTTGATGACTGGGCGCAAAGGGTAATGAGAAAGGCAGCGGTGCGAGACCGGCGCTGACGACGACCTAATAAAGTATCGGGCAGTCGCCGAGGAAGTGGTATCAGCGACGGCAAAGGGGAGTCGGCGAATCGACGCCCACGCGCCGCTTTTAACGAGAAGAAATTGCCAGGGTATCGCGAGCGAGGGACGAGCGCCAACACGATGTCGCGCGTTCGGGAAACCTCTTGCTCGGCCTCTTCGAAATTGTTGCCACGTCTGTCCTCGGATTTTGGCGTTCGACGAGAGGCTCATCGACATCGCGGCCTCTGGCAAGCGAGGTGGAGAAGCCGCGGCCACCCGCTCGAAAGAAAGACAAGAACGGCGCCAAAGTTCCTCGATGCCTCGCGCCTCGCGTCACCCCATGCGGCACCCTGACAAAGGAATAACTTCCAAATAAAAAGGATCCTCGACCCACATCGGTCGTCCGTGCGAGGCGCAATTTTTAAAGAAGAAAACGAAAAAGGAGTACGATCCGAGTGTAGCTTGTTCGTTGCCGTCGCGTCGTGTTGCTGACGCTGCGCTTCGCGCTCTACATTTGCACGATTTCGTTTCGATGTTATTTTCCGCGCCACTCGCTTCAATTGTATGCGGAACGGAAGCTAGACTCATTCGATACCGGTGACTAATTGTTTTCGTTACTACTTCGATAAGTTCGCACCGAGGCTGTTAAATTGTTGCTCTCAGTTTGCGTAATTCGCGCAGAAATCGCTTCGGTTATTGTATTATAGAGTTGAAGTTGATCATCTCATACTATGTCTACTCTCAATAATCGTGTATAGTGTTGGATTTCAACGATACGAAAGATATTGGAAAATGGGCTTAAAAATGAAAGTTACTTGGATCATTAAATTCGAGTACTTTCGTTCCGACGGGCATTCGAGCTCCAGGACATACGTGTAATTGAATTAATTAAGTAGCACATTGGCTGTCAATATTGTTTCGTTCGAGGCATAAATTTCAACGACAACTATTGACAGTGCGTAATGAACCGAAGAGAACTGCTTGCAATTATATGCTATTTAAAATTATTGCTCTGTCGGACAAATTGACCGAACGCTCGCTATTTATTAACTCTGGCTGACCGTGGATTTAGATTTATAAGCGCTTTTACAATTCCGTCGGCATGATCTTCGTCCTCTCAGTCAGAGTAAAAAAACGGCTACACAGTTTTGCTGTACTAGCGAATCTCATCGGCGGAATGATTTTTCAAATTCCTTCCCTTAATGGACTCGATTGAACGTCGACGGCAAGACGTCAGCGGATACATCTTGGGCTTTGTTTTTTTATTGGCAATTACGCGAAATTATAATTAGACGCGAGTGCCCTGGCCCGGGAAATTTCTCGAAAGGAAAATCACGCCGTAGGTTTTCCTTTAATGAAGCGTCGGCTCTCTCCTAGGAAGTTTGCCCTGGCGATATTCGGTCAATTTCGATTTCGCGTTCAGTAACGTCTAAGTAAGAGTAATGGGAGCGAAAGGGTGGAGGAGAAAAAGGGTGTAATAGGCCTTTCGCATGTTCGAGACGTCTGGCTTTCCCCGCTAGCGCCTGTTATGCTTCGCAGTCTCGCGCAGTTCGATCGGACTTTCGAAATTCTCCCAAACTGAGCTCGTCGGCACGATTTTCATGTACACTGCGTTCCAAAGCACAACTGCGTTGCTAATCGGACGCAATCGCTTATGTCGAATTGTGATTGCTCTGTTTTTCATGCGCGCGCTTTCTTCCTGCGTACGTGATTGCATTTCGCTCATTTAAGCTCGTTAAAGCCGTTCAAGTTCGTCAATGCTTTTTCAAGTATTAAAAGAATTCTGATAAAAATCGAATCACCTTAGGCGCTTTAAACGCTTGCGCGAGATTAGTTGCATAGTTGTTTCGTTTAAAAGTGAGAACTAATGGTTGGAAGAAATAGAATCGATTATAAAACATGACTCTGATTTAACCGAGTTCTTTTCCAAGAAAAAACCTTTTGTTTAAATAAGTTCGAATTTCAATACGCAACAATATTCGAAAATGCAGTATCTTGTTTAGGAACGCTTAAATTGCACTCTTACCAAATATTGACGTACTCTCCCCCCCCTCTCTATCCCCCCCCTCGCTCTCTCTCTCTCTCTCTCACTCTCTGACTTTCATTTTACAATGATTTTTACGAGTAATGATTTACAGTAATAGGTTGCATGAAAACGCAAAAATACATGTACTTGAAAACGTCATATGTCATCGATGTAAAGAATAACATGATAGAACCTAGAAGAGCTTCGCACATATTTTATACGTAAAAAATTATTATTCTATCAAATTCCAACATCAAGTTTCTTCGACGACTTTAAGGTAAAATTTCATTTAAAATGCGTATATTTACAAAGTACACAAGCATCAATTCTAAAAAAAAACCCAGAGAAGACAAAATTTACTTGAACTTTATACAGAAATTGTGTACCTGTAAATCTATTACTCTTGAAACTTTAACTTACATCTAAATAATTTTTAAATGATAAAACTTTGATTAAACATTGATTAAGCAGCATAAATATCGATGAAGTTGAATTTTACCCACATATTACGTTTAGTTATTCGTGCGGTATTGATATTCAATTGACTTTATTTCGCAGGGTTGAGTACCCGTGAAACGTAGTATGTACCTTAATATGTACCCAATACTGTAACGGTATTTATCCTATACAGATATTATTATACATAATAATCACCTAAAATTTCAACAATTTATATTAATTAATAATAGCAATAGAGAAATTGTTTCATAATTAATCCACATTGCTATAAGATTGTCAAATATGTTCTACAAACTGAAGATTTTAGAGCAATGAAAAACCTTTGATCAATGTTGAAAATATATTTTATCCCGCGTATTTAATTTAAAATTAGATAGCGAATAATTGGAGTATCGCTACACGCTTAGCCTCAAATACTTGAGCTCTAATCCAGAAGCAAATATTATATTGAAAAAAGTTTTCTCTTACGCAACAATTTTTTCAATTATTATGCCAACAATTTTTCGTGAGTTTCTCCCGTCGTGATGGAGCGTCACGAGGAACGTTGGAAAATCAGTGAATAATGATAAAATATATCATACCTTAATAAATATGTAAAATGGGGATAATAAAAATCATAAATTAGACGTCTTGTCGATCGTACGCAAAGAACTTGTATACTCCTCAGACATCTACGTTGCGTATTACGCACGTTTTTTAGCTTTGCAAATAATGAATTTGCAAAAAAAGTAGAACACGGCTTATCTTCATCGCATACCCGTGGCAAGGCGACCTTACAAAAATAGAAAAACGAAGGAACGCTCATTCTTTCAGCGTTAACGACTTCGTGGCAGACCAGACGGCGATCATAAATACAGGGCGCCGTAAAAATAAAGGCGAAATAGAAGAAAAAAAAGCGTCCCAATTAACTCGCTCTTATTTTGAGTCTCAGGCGTAGATTTTGGCAGGGGCCGGACAAGCCCTGCCCGGACAAAACCTCTCCCCGAGGCTGCACCCCCTTAAGCTCGCCACGTCCGCGACGTCGTATGTACGGACGCGCGCGTTCCCGAGCCCCTACACACCGTCCCGCTCGCGTGGGTCCACGCAAATCGAAGGCGAGGCCGGTTACCAACCCCTTGCTGCCCCTAAATATCTCGAGGATGGCTGCGCCCGCCAGCAGTCCGTCCTATAATAAAATCCGCGTCATTTGGCTAAAAGCCGTCGGGGGGCGGCCGACACGCGAAAGTCCCCGGGGTCAAGACACAGGGTGTGTATCCATCGGCACAGGCGACGACTATCGCCGGCCTATCAAGGTGCGGCCCCCTGAGCGCCCTTATCACGCGACGTCGAGGCTTTTCCCTTCCACGCCCATCCCCGAGACACACGTACAGAGCGTCCGTCCTCGTCGGCGGAAGGGAGGTGTCCGTTCAATTCAATGCCGCAAGTAGGTTAACATCTAACGGGAAAGCACCGTGACGCGCCTGACATATACGTGCGCGCACGGGCGCCTCTGCACCTGCACAATACCTATTGTTGATCGCGTGTCGCACTCCTGCACAGTCTTCTTTTTGCTGCACACAGTGTGACGTTGATGCGCGCGACTCGGGAGGTGGGATTGGTCGCACAATCGCGACAGAGAGAGAGAGAGAGAGAGAGAGAGAGAGAGAGAAGAGGATGCGCGCGTGAAACGCTACTCGCTGTTTCTGTACCGTCACTGACGCTAATAATCGACAGCGATCTTGTCGCGCGTAATTAAAAGCACCTGTAAGCGTGAATGCATGAATGGCCGACCGTTGACGAGGGCCACGTGAATTCGAGAAACGCGTATTAACGGGAAGCGAGTGCGTTATCGATGAGCAATTTTACGACTTATTCAATTACGAGTCGTTGCGCGCATTCACGTGAGCTGATTTTCTGCTGCTTTTCTTCCTCTCCGGCTCGTGTTCGCGCTACCGGATTTTATTCGTTTGTTTGTTAGCGATGCATAGAAAGTTTGCTTGCGCGAGCAAAAAATATGATGCCAATACCGTCTCCTGTCTCGCATTCTTCTTTTGTCGTCGGCCGGTCTTCGTTGTCATACCAGTGGCACGCTCTCAACATTATTTCTATGCAAATTTTGATAAAATATAATCCACCGGGATCAACTCTTGTTCTCCGCTTATTAAATAATGCCACGTTGAAATACGTATTCAGCACGTGATACATTTGCATAGAGTTTCACTACTTTGTTTCTCTCAAGCTCATTTTGCCTTCTATTACGTTAATAACTTCATTGGGCACGTGTTCTTAAAAGTGCGCGACGTTGTTCTTAGGTTGCTTCAAAGCGACAGCGAGCCAAACGCGATCATTCACAATCTTAATTATCGCGTCGAATGTTAAGCCCCTACGGCAGAACAATGCGCGCTTTTCATCTCGCGCCACTTTTCCATTATGTCGCGGAAACGTAACGAGGCGACTTTGATACTCGTGCGAAGCAGCGGACACTTCTTGTTTGCTCTTGGCTTTCGAGCTCATTCTCGGATATCGAGAAACCGATGAACTTTCTCGGAATTTCCAGAAAGAGGAGAGAAAAAAGGAGGTCGATTTAAGTGGAAAGGGCGAGATGAAGAGTCGCGGGAAAAGCGCGGGTTGAACGAGACGCGGATAGACGCAACACGAGCGAGGAGTCGGTTTCGAGCTTCCGTATGTGTGTGACTCTCTCTCTCTCTCTCTCTCTCTCTCTCTCTCTCTCTCTCTGTGTGTGTGTGTTCCGTGTGCTCGTGTCTCGCGCGAGCGCTACTCGAGGCCACGTCCAGGTGAGATAACGGTGTTCGCTCGGGTCCGCGGTTAAGTAACGGGCTGACTATCGGGATGCGCCCTCCCCCCTCGTTTGCCTCGTCCACTCGGCCGTGCACCGAGTGCTCGACAAATAGGTATCCGTACCTCTTGCAACTCGTTCGATGCGTCTTCCCTCGTGTTCTCGCGGATTATGTGAATTTCATAATTCGACTTCAACTTAAGTCCCCTTCCCCCGCCGTGGCAACGATTCCACGTTTAGTCTCGCTCGAGCTGCCGCGATGTTTTAAACTCGCGATCGCCAAAGCGCTCGGAAAAGTTATTTCATCGAGAGTTATTTCAGAGAGAAAACGTTATTGGTTAAAGTTCTCGTTCGTCCCAGTTCGTCCTCCTTTGTATTAATGCAATCAGAGTTCGGTTAATGCCAATCGCGCTTCCTTCGCGACGCAAATGAAATAACTCGTGCCATTTGCCTGTGGACGCGTAAGAACGCGCGCATTCATCACGCGTCGAAAACGCAAAGCAAACGAGATGGATGGAGTTGAGAATTGAAAGGTAAAGAAAGAAAAAAAATACGAGGATCGTCGCGCCTCAGCGATAACAGCCGAACGTCGCCTACTTTCCATTCACCTGCGTCTTTGAAATATCGTGGAGGACAATGACGTTAGTTCAGCCCATGGACGTCGAGAGAGAGAGAGAGAGAGAGAGAGAGAGAGAGAGAGATGAAAATATATGTTCACCTCGCGAAAACGTCCAGAGTCACTCGCGCGCTATTTTATTTATCACAAAAGCCGCGTACAACCGCCGTCTAGAGTGGCGATGGCAGGGGAAAAAACGGGACGAAGACGAGAAACGTCCATCGCGTCGATACTCCTCGTCACCTCAACCCGTATGTCCATGTACGCGCGACGTGTACGTGCCAACTCGAGTCCAGTTAGCACGGGTATCGACCATTTTTAACGGTACCGCGCACTTGGCGCGCTCTCGAGCTCCTTGGATTTTTCGACGAAAAAAACCTCCTGTCACCCCGCCCGATAACGCACCCGAAGAGACCCTCCTTCCACGCGCTATCCATGAATTATTCATTTTTCCAGGAAAGGCCATCGATCGCGACCTCGGCCCCTTCCCCCCACCCAGCCGTGCTCATCCCTGACCGATGCCGATTGCTCTCGGGGATAAAAAGTCAGATCGCGGCAGTCGTGCAATCGATGACATCGATTAAAAGGCGTGCGTCGATGGAAGCGCCGTTCGAAAGCCATACGAAAGCGATTCAAGCGCGTGTTCCTTTTGAGGCAAAAGGTAAACGGGAGCGCGAGTCGATGGATTCCGCGCATTACGTCGCTAAAATTCTTGTACACGAGGGTGAAGTCACTCGGGCTTCCGATACTTTCTGGAAGGTTTAATGCCAAAGTCGTTCCCCGAGCAAACGCGTTTGCGTAAAGATTTGCTCAAATTTTCGCAAATAAAATTCGCTCGAACGCGCGAATCGCCTTTATTGACTCGTGATAATTTTTCTGTCGGATAGCAACAGTTTCTCCGTGGAGACTTCTAAAAATTTAAGCCTCTTGGACGATGCCTCTCTAGTAGAACAGATATACGTAAAGACTCCTTGCGAGCAGGACGTGATCGCTCGGTTACAGTTACGTTCCACGCATTCCGTTGTACGTGCAACTGGCGATAACGTGCAAAAAAATAATGGATTTCTTTCCGGGAGGAGCCATAAAGAGAAAAAGCGCGCGGCGAACGACTGGATTTCAGTTAGAATCCCGTGGAAACGAGGAAGCCTTCTCGAGTGCGCAGGAACAGGGGAACTGTTGAAACCACTTGCTCGTGTCTAACCACGTGGATGTCGTTGAGTGCACGCACGAGGAGTGGCAGCTTCGTATGAACCGCGTTCTCGGCGATGATTTGGACTCCGATATTATGCGTCTCGCTGTCCGCGTCACAACAACAGAATCCAACTGAAAACGAGGAGCAAATCCCGTGTTCGGGAAAGATCACGAGCGCGAAACATTGGAAGCGTTTGAATCAAGAGACTCATCCAGCCGCAGAGGCATTCTTTCGGTCGCGACACGCCGTCCCACGGATGTCAGAGATCCTATTCTTCTCTCTTTCTCTCCGATGCTCAGGAGCATGCGAGTCAAGAGGTTGATAACCGAAACGCATGGTTGCCCCGGAGGGTTTGAGAGCGTGCCTGCCCGCTCCGTTGCCTTCTCTCCCTCTCTCTCGTCCCCCTCCTTCCTTTCGTTCCATCTGCACTTTTTTCCTTATATAGCTTTACTTCTCTTTTTCGTACTCCCGATGTCTTTTACCTGTTACCTTGTGTGCCAAGATCGAGCTTCTCATACGATCTCGAGTGGACTTTGAGCACATGGCGAGTGCGGCATCTCCAACTCGCTATAGCATATTTTGTACATAACAAAGTGCATTGATTTTTGAAATAATAATTATAATAGAGTACTCCAAGGTAATTTTATACCTAAAAGGGCGTACTCCGTATGCCTCGGATTATATAGGCATTTTCATGAAAATAAGAAGACGATCTTTCCTGATCATTAGTTACGATTGAGCATTGTTACTTGTCATCAACTACTATTAATTTTCGTTTGAATTAAAATATTGATAGTTGCAATTATTTTAATCTATTTGATTATCCACGAAATAAATGCATTCAAACAGTCTTTCTCACCAATTATCTCAAGGCTGGTATCTGCCACTACAATAGCTCAAACTATTAAAACTATTAGTTTTACAGGATGTAAATACAACGAATAATAGAGTATCGATTAACTTAAAGTTGAACTGTTTGTTGTTTAGCGTTATAAGCGAAAGTTGAGATATCGTTTTATTCAATGAAAAAAAATTATTATTTTTTTTTTCTATGAGTATAGCGATCGATTATCCCTCTGTGTAATACGATTCTTTCATTATTCAATTACAACGAGATAAAAATTATTTTACTTCTTACTTTGCGTATTGATTTACACGTTATAAAGAAATCGTTTATTCCATGCAAATGCATAATAACTTGCGAAGCATTTATTAAACGAATGTTATCGCATGGTCTTATTGGAATAAAACGTCGAAATTAATTCTTTACGGTTATTTTTATTTTTTTTTATTTATTTTTTTATTTTTTATTTTATTATTTTTTTTTTTTGTCGATGTACTTTTACTCGATGAAAGATAATGAGTTAGGAAACTCTTTAGATTTATGCATCATTATATGTAATTTTCTGCATATCTGAAAAAATTACGCGGAGAACTACGGATGAGAGAAAAAACGTATTGCGTTCGTTACACAATTTCTCAAGACGCGAGGGAATTCAAGGTCAGCGCTCTCTTTCTCTTTATATCTATTTCACGTGAGCCAGTCAGTCAACCCGCTTTTACACTTTGCTTTAAAGGCTCCTCCTGCATTTCCCCCCTCCCCCCTCTTACATAACCAAATCGGAATATTAATCTTGCTCGCGCAACTAGCAATAAATTTACTGTTTTCTAATCGATCTTTGCCAGAGATCCGAATTAATGAATGTGTACCGCTCAACCGTAGAAAGTGCAATCCTCGTACTTGACACCCGGAAATGCAATGGATGACTTTCGTTTTTTTCAATGGTTTATCGCGGGACCCAAGCATTTGTGCGCATCGAAAAATCTTTACGAAGATGAGTGATCTCACTTTCAAGGCGTATTGCGCAATAATTTCGAGTCGTATATTTCCATCCGAAATTCTCCAAGTACGCTGAAGGAAGGGACTCGTCGTCTCCTTCGATTAATGTCCTCGGGGCCAGCCAGTCGAAACTTGCCTTTGCGCGCCTAAGATGAAGTGAGAGAGAAAGAGAGAGATAGAGAGAGAGAGAGAGAGAGAGAGAGAGTGAGAGAGTGAGCGAGCGCGCGTGCGAGGGGAACGACACGACACGACACGAGGAAGCGCAGACTCGTTGGCTCCTCTGGCTAGCACGTACGGGCGCAACACACGCGTGCGCCAACGTCGTCGTTCCTCCTGGTGGAGCGCACGAGAAGCGGCGCTCGTTCTCTTGCGCTTATGTACACCGAGCGCCTGCCGGTGAACGTCCGACTGAGGTTCGTTGACCCCGAGCCGCGCGGGACGCTTAACCTCGACTTTAACTCCGACTATTGCTCGATCACATTCTCTCCTGCTCTAGAGTGAGAGATTTTAGTTCGAATCCCTTTACTGCTCCAGCCTCGAATATTTCAGCTACGTACAGATTATGTCACGCCGTAACCCTGGCAAATGTTACGTGGACTGCGCTAGGTTACGTCAACAAGTTCTGCATTGTAAAACGATGAGTCCGTAGCCGGAGCTAGATATTGCCAATTAAGAATCGTTAAAAAAAGTTGTCCGCCTAGAAGTAAGCGGCTCTGCCCCGTGGCTCTTATCAACTTGGGGGAATATTTAATTCGGTAAGGCGATTGATCCAATAAAAGTCCTGCCCAAACGATTGCCACGAAATTTTACTGGTATCAAATGTTGCGGTATTGTTGCCAACTGCCAGTTGAAACCACCGAGCACTAGGAACAAAAAGAAAAAGTTCTCCAGTTCCGCATCGATTCTCTTTTTCCCACTGACATCGTTGCGATTCGCGGCCGAAACCGATTTTATGAAACTGTCTAGAAGCCGGGGAAAATTATTGCTAATTTCCTTCGTTATCCTTGATACCGAATCGCCTGGTATCGTATCGTTCGAATCGCTAATCTGGCATCGACGCTACGGAGGAAAGGCCGCGTGGTCCACAAGCCGGTGTTCCGCGAAAGGCGCATTGATGGCCGGTAATGGTGGCAGTCGTCGAGATTGTCGCTCCTCTGCCGAGAAAGAGTTACCGCGGAGAAAAAAAATAAAACAAAAAAAGGAGAAAGCCGTTCGACGGCAATAAGACGTCGTCGTCGCATTTGGCGCGATTCCCCCTCGTTCTGCCTTCTCGTTTCCGTTACGTCGTAAGGCTTCGCCATCCGTCCCCCGACTCCTTACCCCGCGCGCCCGTAATTGCGCGAACAATGAGCTGAAATAGGAAAAAGAAAAAATGAATGGGAAACGAGAAAAATCGGCGATAAAGGAAGATAAAGAAAAATCTAACTTCCATCTCTTCCGTTGATTTCAGCAATTGTTCCGGAGTCAAGCACAGGGAGCGACACCCCAGCAGCTCCAGCTTCTCCAGCAGCAACAGCAACAACAGCAGCAGCAGCAGCAACAGCAGTATCTGGCGGCCTCGCAGGCCCAGCAGCAGCAGCAGCAGGCGGCCCAACAGCAGCAGAACTTCCCGGCGACGCCGTACACGGTGATCGGGGGTCAGGAGCCTTACGTAAGCCTGATAACTGGCGCGCCACCCGTCGTACCCCCGTACTACGGGCCCTGGGTCTACCCGGCCGGACTCCTACCCCAGGCGCCGCCCCAGGCCGCGGCACCGCCACCTCCGAGGCGACCGCTCACGCCGTCGTCCGCAGCAGCCGCAGCCGTCGCCCAAGATACCGCTAATAATCTCGCGCAAACGGTAAGTAAGGCCGGCGATTGAGGCGGAGTTAATGACCTTGGCACGGGATCGCGATCTCTCCGAGCGGAAATTAACCGCGGGGATCTCGAAGCCTCGTGCTGAATATTTTAAGATGTTTCCTTTCTCGAGTGCCCGTATCGACGTCTACCTCTCGAGCTAATCGTAATTTGGCGAGGTGGGTCGACTCAATTCTTAACTGTATGTAACTTAACTTACGCGATTGTAGACGCGTATTTCGGTTAACTGCATTCCACGTTTATTACGCAGTATTTTTTACAACTAAATGCGAAATCATTTATTGCGTAATAAGGTAAGACGCCAAAATCTCTTTGTGTAATCATAGCTTAGCTTATACCAATTTCTTCAAGCGCAATTCAAATCAGCTCATTACTACGCGGGACCGAAGATAAGTAGAAGATACATTCTCGCTTATATTTGGATACGGAATGTACCGCTACGTTTTTTCACGTTATTTTTTCCCTTCTTTTTCCCCATGAGTTTTTGAGTATTTTGATTCCCTTGGCGATCAAGCGGAACGAAAATTATGGATACCGTATATGCGATTGTCATTATTCCACGGCATCATATTCTTGGAGTATCGATTATCGATTAGTAGATAAAAAAAATCGCCAAACAAATTTGTACGCGTATTTTAATAGTATCCAATACATTGATATAATTTCCGATTAACGAACGTTCGAAATTTCATACCGTTTACGAGTAGGCTTTTCCGACGAATCATATTTCATTTAAAATATTTAAATTTATAGAAATTAGAATAATTACAGTCACTCATCGCATCCCTTGAATATGTACTTTCTTGCTTTCTTTAATTGCACTAGCGGGAATATTGTTTCCCACTCTTGACGTAAATTAAATGCATTGATCTTCAATGTGCTTGGAGAAAAAAAAGTTCATTCAAAGTAATTAATGGTAGATTACGAAGTAAAATATTATGTAAAATATGTTTTATGATAACATAAAACATATAGAGTACATCGTAAAGTATAATTCAGCTAAAACGGAACACTTATATAAAATGATTACGAGTGGAAAAAATGTTCTCTCTCTTTAACGCGAACTCGAATACGAGCAACAGTTTATATCAAACGTGAGCCACTTTGATTGGCATTCAAAGTGAAAAACAAAGTTAAAGTTATTAAGCGTTTGCGAAACAACGAATGAAATGCCACTTGTTTCGTTCGAGTTGATCTCACACGCCGAAACATTCCAATGTATTCGAGAACGGTCTACGTAACTTCCATCGTAGAAGAGTAGCGAAATCACAAGACATAATGCGTATGCCCAAAATAATAAAAATTAACGTCCAAGATACACCCTTTTAAAGTACATTCTACGATGGAGGTTAAGTACTTTGATGAAACAGATCTAATAAGCGGAAAAAAGGAGCCCGGGAGAATGATAACGCACGACTCGCAGCGTTCGTTGCATCGACGAACGGTGCGTGTAACACGCTCCTATCGAACGTGGCAAATAGCTTGAGCGATCCTTTTCGATTGTTGTGCACAGGTTCAAGGCCAATACCAGGTGATACCGGCCTATTACGATCAGAATGGCTCGATCGTTATGGGTGGCGTGCGGGGCCTCGGTTCCGCTGCCACACCGATGCGTCTCGTCAGTCCCGCCCAGGTCCTGGTGAACCGGGCGCCTTCGCAGCCGCCACCCGGACCACAGGCGCCACCGCCGCCGAGCCTCTACAGTCAGGCCACCCCGACGTCGCACAGCAATGCCACGCCCGGCGAGTGCTTGGGTACGTATCCCAGGTTCACGGAAACCACACTACATGTCGCTACTCGTCCCGTCGAATTATCCTCATCCACCGTTCCACCAAGACATCACAGCTTTCTGTTCTCCTCGCGCATCGCTATATGCGCCAGCAGCACACCATGTGTGTGTAAGAATGATGTTTTAATCATTGGCCATGAGGCCGGTCGCCTTCGTATTCCTCGCGTATCATCTAATCGTGCGTCCGAGCAACGATCCCGCACAAGAGCACTCCTGGCCAATTATTAGAACAGTATAACTTTTTTTTGATGTAACACGTTTATTAATCGCACCACTGGCAACTCTCTTTTGAGAAAGCCCATTCATTATTCAGCTTGAGAAAAACCTGTTTCTCTACATCATCTGCCTATAAATCTACATTCTATAAACTCTGTACACATTCTGTTTCTCGACATTTCTCTCTCTCTCTCTCTCTCTCTCTCTCTCTCTCTCTCTCTATCTATCTATCTATCTATCCATCTCTCTCTCCCTCTCTCTCCCCCCAATCAATCGCCTTCCGCCTCTGTCCTTGTTACTCTCGTGTGCGTGCCTTCCAACGATATTACTCGTCGTCCAAAATCAAAGTCAGAACAGGTCGTCCACTCTCCCGCGAAAAGCACACAGCATCTAGCACAAAGAAACAAGTCGCGCGCACACACACGAATCCCGGTTGTTTAAAGGGTCGACTCGACGCGCGCCCATTCGCTGGCAAAGCAATTGATAATTAAGAGCGCGCGTTGCGTGGTGGTTGCGGGCTTTTGTGGTGCAGGTCTGGCGGCGTGCAGTGCAGCTGCCGTGGTTGCTCAAGCCCAGGCGGTCGCCGTACAGCAGGCCCAGCAGCAGGGCTCAGGACTAGCCGCTGGCTTGGCGGCCCTGGGCTACGGCGGCTCTCCTCTCGGAGCTCTCGGCTCGCCGGCCCAACTGCAGAGCACAGGTATACATCCGAGATCCCAAACACCTGACAATGTCCCCTACCTCACTTTACTCTCTCGATTACATCAAGTCATGCTCTCTCTCTCTCTCTCCCCTCCCCCTTCCCCTCCCCCACCCAACCAACCGCCCTACCACCCTACCTCTCTCTGTACTTTCCTATGTCTTGTATACATTATTCTCTTCTTTTCTTCTTCTTTTGTTTTATCTTTTATCGATTTTATCAGGTGGATGGACAGCAACGCTCTACGATTATCATTCCAAAACGAGTAATCTTTCTCGTTCTTGCATACACCTGTAGCTATTTATTAAACGGCTCAACATATTTTGTACGTAATGGTGTTTTAACGAAGCTACCGGTTAAAATGTGCGTGTATTTGGAAAATTTATGAACAACGACTGCGCAACTCGAGCTCCATTGAATTCTGTAAAATATTTAATTCTTCTGAACAGTGGAATAATGACTAAATATATGGTTAAATTAATTTAAGTTTCTTATATCAATATTGCTTTAACGTATGAATTTACATACGAATTCATAGCAACAATTGTGTACATTAATCAGAATTATATAGATCTCAAAGATTACTTGTTTGGAGTGTTTAATGAATTTATATTAAGAAAGTTTCGTTTTCTGTTTAAATTTGTATGGAAAAATAAATAACAGAGATAGAACGATGTATTTTTATGAATTGTAAAGTGTTTTTTGCGTTCTAAGCGTATTGTTTTTCTCCAAAAGTTCGAAATTCTCTCTCTCTCTCTCTCTCTCTCTCTCCCTCCCTCCCTCCCTCCCTCTTTCTAAAGCTCATAATCTACTTCTTTTTCTATGCACCTTTATCTCTACATCACCCTATCCCTGTTTTCCTTAAAAACTTCTTTTTTTACCTAACCAACTTCTTAATGTCGCTACAACTTAACGCTACAATTTACAGTGTAAATGTAAAAGTGGGCCTTCCGGTATATATGTAATCTACGTTCATTCTGTTTGTGTCATTTATCACTGTCATACCCAGTTTATAATGTTTAAAGTGTATACTAAAAAAAATTGCTATGCCAGTGCATTTTTTTATTTTTTTTTTTTAATCATCGTTACACATTTCAAAACTTCTGAACGCCTGTCTATACCTCAGAACATTATTGTAACATCATGCAATAGGTTTGGGTCTTGGAGCATCATCCACTGGTAGGAGGGATTCCTTCGATAGAAACACTTCTGCATTTAGTCCCAGCTTAGAATACAACAGAGGAAAATGGCCGCAAAGCTACGGCGCTCTTGGTGAGGGCATCTTCCTATTTCTTTATCTATTCGGATATAAATTTTGCAATGTTAAACAAATGGATTTAATATTCTCGTACTCTTTTAGGAATTACTGAAGCTCATTGCTGTAAAATACCGAATAAATCTTTATAAATACCGATTCATATTTTTAATTGTATTCATGCATACGAGTGTTTTTTTTTATTGCGTACGATATTTATATATAACGTAGTGATACATTGTCGCATGCTTGTAAAATAATCAATAAAAATTTTACGGTTAACGTAGTTTTTAAGTTTCAGTAATTATCTTTATAGATGGCATAATAATATAATATACCATACTTTACGATAACTATTATTAAATTTTCTTCTTTACAGTTTAAAATATTCATGCTTTACTCCTGCAAATATAATTAACTGATATTTTCTTATTATGACTCGATTTTTATTTTTCTTATAAATAATTATCTATGTTCGTTTATTAAGGTAAATTTTATTATATATACAAAAATGTTATTTAAAAAAATTGTAAAAATTATAAATAAATGGTATTTAAGATTATGATTCCCTCGGAATCAAAAGTTAATGTATAAAGGTTTATTAAAAATGTTTAGTTAATCAAAATTTAATATACCTTGATGTCTATACTTTTAATTACTTACTTATTCGTAATTGTGGATTAAGTACACTTTTGAATTTCAAATATATTACGAGCTAATTAAACATTTTTCATTTGTATAAAGTAACCTACATTCCTATATATATATACATATAGTACTTTTATAGTAATATATATTGTTTTCGGTTTCTCTATTATGTAAAAATTGATTCAATTTATACTGATACACCCGATGATGCACTGGGACATAACTTTACTCCCAAATTCGTTCCTTTTGCGATAATTATCTATCCTCTTTACTTTCATCATAATATTTTTAAATTTACACACACACATCTTACTCTACTGCATCATAAATTTGCTTTAATGAAAATCAGTACTCTAGAAATGAATCAAAGACTTGTTTCGATTTGTAATATAAAACTTTAAGCAAATACAAACATCATAAAATTTAATTCTATAAAGAGGAAATAGTTAGTAATAATGCTTGAAAAATCCATTTATTTACCATTTGTAATAATTATTAATTTAATATTGTAAAGATAATATCATTGACAGCTACAGAAGTTTATAAAGTAGACTTTTTCACCTTTACTTTATTGTAGGTTCCTTATTTGTGGAAAACGTTTTACAAAACATTCTATACTAAAAGTTACAATTTAAATTTGTAAATTGTCCTGCTTAAATTTCGGCTACTAATTAAAAATAAATTTTCATCCATCTGTATTCTACAATTTATCATAAAATTAACAGTATCGATAACAGCCGTGTTAGTAACATAAAATCATAATAACTTTGGTTATTCGGGCAATGGTAACTCGCTACGATCTTATAAAAGTGTGCCCTCTGAAAATATCGTATCGGAACGTCCAAAAGGATGTCTTTTAAATAACGCAGGAAATACCGCAGCCGCTAGTCTTCGTCGGGGCTCGCTTATTTAGTCGTACCATTCCCTCTTTTCTATTTACCGTGACAAATCTCAGCCCAAAGAGGAGCGCCCACTGAAAATGGTCGTATGTACACACAGGCACAGTGACCGCATCACCGAGTCCTCTGGGCCTGTCGCTGACGCCACCGCCTTCCATCGGCGGCTCCCTCGGCGGACTCGTCGGCGGCGCGAACCGCGTCTCCGCGGCACCAGGAGCCGAGGCCAAGTTCCGCACCAGCGCCGTGCCCGCACTCACGACCAACGGCGTCTTCGGCTCGAGCAGCTCGCTCTTCCCCAATCTGGTGGGCAAGCCCGGAAGAGGTGGCGCTGCAGGAGTCGGAGGCGACAAGAGTACCGGCGGCAGATCTCGCCTGCTCGAGGACTTCAGGAACAACAGGTCCTTTTTTTATTCATTAGGCACTACTACTAGATCGAGCTGTGCATTTAAAAGTTTAAAAGTCGATTCTCTTTTGTGCATAGAATTCAATTCATGCATAGAAATGGATGAAATGCTTGTAATCTCAACGCACTGCACTCTTATATTGTTCTTGTTCTTTCCAGTGATTTAAATAATTTATTTTCATGGCTCACTATTCCGATCGTCTTGGTTATAATGTTACTTAAATACTGAAAAAATATTATCCTCATTTGCGCCAAGTGCTAATTGAAATCCGTTCAATGTAGATTCCCAAGCCTTCAGCTTCGTGACTTGGCTAACCACATAGTGGAGTTCAGTCAGGATCAACATGGATCTCGTTTCATTCAACAAAAACTCGAACGAGCTTCGGCCAATGAAAAACAGCTTGTATTTCAGGAGATTCTTGCCTCTGCTTACTCTCTCATGACCGATGTCTTCGGAAATTACGTCATCCAAAAGTTCTTCGAGTTCGGCACACCCGAGCAAAAATCAACTCTTGCCCAAAAGGTATATAAATAACACTGATATTTTTCCACTTAACTACTCTTACTATTTTGCTCGGTAAAATTGGATGTAATTCTTCGGTGGAAACTATTCATAAAGTTATTCGTGATGATAAATGCGTGTCAGATGACGATAGAAGTGATTTAAAATTTACTATACTTGTTCTGAAAACCAACGACGAAATTTAATGTTTGGCGCTCGTTAGTCAAACCTCCGTGTGGCTTGACGCGTTAATTTTGTAATTACAGGTGCGTGGGCACGTTCTACCGTTGGCCCTGCAAATGTATGGCTGTCGGGTGATTCAGAAAGCTCTTGAGTCGATCGGACCGGAACAGCAGCAGGAGATAGTGCGCGAACTCGACGGTCACGTGTTGAAGTGCGTGAAAGATCAGAACGGCAATCACGTCGTCCAGAAGTGCATCGAGTGCGTGGAGCCGCGGGCTTTACAATTCGTCATCGGAGCTTTTGCCGGACAGGTGCACTCCCTGAGCACCCATCCTTATGGGTGCAGGGTGATCCAGCGCATCCTGGAGCATTGCACACCAGAGCAGACGCAGGGAATATTACAGGAGCTGCACGCGGCGACCGATCAGCTAATACAAGATCAATACGGCAACTACGTCATCCAGCACGTGCTTGGTTAGTATTCAGTCGAGTCCTCGTCCCGCTCTCTCAAATGCGTTATTTTATCAATTGCTTCGTATTCGTGTAATCCGCTTTTATAGAACACGGCAAGCCAGAGGACAAGGCGCAGCTCATAAACAGCGTTCGAGGAAAAGTTCTCACGTTGTCCCAGCACAAATTCGCCAGCAATGTTGTTGAAAAATGCGTAACCCACGCGACCAGGCAGGAAAGAGCTGTACTCATCGAAGAAGTATGCGGTTTTAACGACAGGTAAGTCTTCGGTTTTCTCACGGATTCCGTGCGCGTTTCCAGGGTAAATATTGGCGTTTTACTTGCGCAATGCTAAGGCAATATATGCAGATAACGCCTAAGAAAAATAATATTAATTACCCTGAAGTACCTTCAATACATCTCACGATAAAACCAAAAGAAAAAACAAATATTCCTTTTTGTCGATAGTGCGTTAAATATTATGATGAAAGACCAGTACGCCAATTACGTCGTGCAAAAGATGATCGATGTGGCAGAGCCAGCGCAGCGCAAAATACTGATGCACAAGATTCGACCGTATCTGGCCAGTCTTCGCAAGTATACATACGGAAAGCACATCATCGTGAAGCTCGAGAAATTTTTCATGAAGACGGCCAATGCGATGGGGGTGGGACCAGCACCCACTGGTGGATCTACCGGAGCGAGCGATCTCGGTCCCATCGGACCACCTGCATCCACTGCGGGATCCGTCACGACCTCGTCCCAACAATCAACACAGGTTTTATAAAAAAAAGGCATTAAGCGACTATAGAGTCGATCGCTCCAACCGCGAATCAAGATCTATGATTAAAACGACTATTAGAAAGAAGTAACATATTGCTGGCGCCTCGATTCACGAATTTTTATGCGCAAGAACTAGTACGGCAAGCAAACATATAAGGTAGAAGTTGCAAGCAATGTCATTACTTGGACAGAGCTTTTTTCATTGACTTTTCATTAGGGAGAGATATTTTAGATTACATGTCAAAGGTGTCAGCGTAAGGTTTGAGGCTATAATGATCAATTTATAGAATTGTGAATCAAGGTGCTCGTAGGCATTATGCACAAAGAAACCTTGATGTTATTTGAAAAATAAAAAACAAGTAGCTTGTGATTCTTTTCAGATATGTAAGTTTGAATCAGGAGACACGTACGTGATCAAATGTTCGTTGTTTATTGTATAAGATGTTGAAGTCTACGATACATTTGTATCTTTGCAAGATTTTAAGTTTTAAATTATACAAGTATCGACGATTTATCAATACGCCGTCAAAAATTCAAATTCAATAGAAAATGCATACTAATGTGTCAGCGAGAGCAACTGAAATGATTTTTTAAAAATTTCGCGAAATTAGATCATTATGATAAAGAGGTAAATAGAGTCGAAAAGAAATACCGATGGCAGACGCCACTATCCGTTGCCTCGATTAAAGGATAACTAACAGCTAGAATAGATCTTAGTGCTGCATGCATTTATCGTTGTACGATGATCGACATACGATGTACGTTTCGTATGTGAAATGTCCTGCTTCTGCATGAGAGTAGCAGAATTTTTGCGTAAAGTTTCCGCAAATATAAGAAATTTGGTACAGATTATAAGTACTGAATACTATTAACATATGTGTAATCAATTTGTTTTAATTATTTTCACAATTGACATGAATTTAGAAATGCAGGCTTGGAGTTCTTTTACAATCATTAATTTCAAAGTTTTGTTTTAATGATGATAACATTATGTTTGGTTTTCATTGTCAATGGTAAAACGTTAATGGTATTTAGTATCTTGCGAGTTTAAGTATAGTGTTTGACATGGGAGCAAAGTCGAGAACAGCCCCAATCCGACTGGAAATTTACCCTAAGACACATTGCGTTGAAACAGTTTGTACGAATCGATTTTCATTCGTTTTCAAGTAAGGTAACGTTACGAAAATGATGTACACAAATCTGGAAGTGAAGGCATTTTTTTGTTTGTTGACAAGACTTGTTTGTACTTCCCAATATATGCATATAATGCAAATTGTGGTACTTTGTAGACTTGGTACGCTTTGACTGTGCTTACCAGACAGGTCGACCTGAACATAATAATAAACGGTAACTCCTCGGTGAAAATGATAAGGAAATCCAACAAGTAGGCGGGACTACGATATTCAGTAAAAAGTTCTCCTTGCTTTTGTACGTGCTCGAGTGAGAACCGCAAGAAAGCATTTTTTTACATGCGCAACGTCCCTGCCATTTTTCAGTTAATTTTATCCTATTAAAAAAAGCCCTCGAATTTTGTAAATTGTGATATAAATAATAAAATGTGTATAGAAACGACGTGACCCCCTCACAGCAATCGCGAGGAGCCGCAAATTCAACGATTATTTTATTTTCCACGAAAAAATTATAAAAAAATCCCCAACCTTCTTTTTTTAACGGACTCTGTGAATATTGTGTATTATAATAATTACTAATTACTTAAATTTATAAAATATGAGTTACGTTTCGATACAGCTGCCCGAACCTAATTCTTAAACGTATCCATATGATTTGTCCATTCGGTACTCATCTCACTTGAGAATTGTAAAATATGAGCTTTTGGAAAATATGCAAATAATAGACTCGGTAATCGATTTTTACAAACTTCCAGAATAATACACAGCCACCGTTCGTGGCATGTTCGAACGTGTTTGAACTCAATTGTATATTGTACAAATGGAAAAAGTTTTTTTTTAAATCAACAAATCAAACCCGCACAATGCGCGTGTAAATTAGCCCCTTCCGTGCATAAAACGCCCCTCTCGTCCTACCATATTCACTCGCAAATTGCAAGGCCGTTTTCGTTGTATTATAATCGACGACTACTGACAGATAAACTGAAAGTGCGCCCTCTTTGAAGTTTTCCGTATGCCTTTCGGTCCGCTCGCTTTAACCACATTCTTAGCCATTCGCGGCTAACTTGTGTTGAATTCCATTTTCTTGAATCATTAGGCATGTTTGAACGATTTAGTGCAATTCTTAAGTCAAAAAGGGAAAGAAAAGCCGTCGGAAGAGACTGAGAGTAATATCGAGTTGCACCCCCTTGTACAATGTATAATATTTTGTTAATGTAGGTGTTATATAAACAAAAGTTAATACGGTGTCAATGTGACTCGAGCAAAAAATGTCCGTTGTGATCCTGTACAAAATAAACGAGATAAAAAAAAGAGGAAAGAAAAGAACTACGAAGAGGAATGTAGCAGCTTTCTTTGTAAGATATTGTAAATAACGATTTATTAAACAAATTGACAAATTCCTAGGTACCTTTTCTCTCTCTTACTCTTTCTTCGCACGAGAATTACTTATTTGTAAGGCGATAAATAAATAGCGCGGCTAACTGAACGGACGCGAAAAGCAGTAAGTTTTGCGACAAATACGTACTTAGGCGTATAATCTTCCGATGGCAAGTCTAATTTTTTATGTTAAAGAAAAGCTTTACTTAAGTTTACGGAAAACCTCAAAGGAGATTGCACTTTTTCAACATTACAATTTTAAAAAAGTCAGGGCGTACGCGCCCAAAAGGGGAAAGATAAAAGAACTTATTTAACACTGCACCGACTGCCGAACAGACAGACATTCCAACTCTAAAGAGAATACATGAAATGAAAGTGAATTGATTGATTATTTTCAGTTGTCAGGGTATTTAAAAGAGGAAGGCAATTTATTTCTATAAATAACGGCTTTGTGAACATATTACGAATAATGTTTAAGGAATGACGATAAAAGTTCCTTCATCTGTGTAAATCGCGCGTCATTTGTAAATTAAAGAGCAGAGCAACCACGCATCATTTGTAATAGAAATCATCTCATACTCGCTGATGAGTTTGCAACATAGCAAAGCTGAGCGAGTTTAAACAAACAAAGCGAAAGGAGCGTTAATTAAATCAGAGAAGACAAAGCTGTATGAAAATTAATCGAATGCAAAATCTCTCTCATGTCTTATCTACTAGAATTTATGAAGTTATTACTATCAATATCATTATTAATATTTCATTATTATTATTATTATTATTATTATTATTATTATTATTATTATTGCTATTACTCTTATCGCTATATATTATAATTACTTATACATATTGTTTGATTAATGCCTCCCTTTTTATTATTCATTATCGCTAATACTAATCGCTAAATATATTATATTAACATACATATGTACACACACACACACATATATATATATATATATATATATATATATATATATATATATATATATATATATATATATGTGTGTGTGTATGTATGTATGTGCGTGTGTGTGTACACTCGTAAACAAGCCAGTATGTAAAAGGAAAAAAACTTTATAAATATGGTATAGAACTCTCTTTAACAGGAAAGCAAATGTAACAATCAGAACTTATTTTCTTTCTTTTTAAAGGATCTAAATATTAAAATTTTAATACAACTATCCTATGTCTACGTCATCTGTTTAAAAGAATGAACGAAAGAAAAAAAAAATAACGAAGAGGAAAAATTCTTGTCCATTTTTAATTATACATAGTGTACATTTTTTATATAGCACGTGAGATTATATTATTAACGGCAAATAGTGCCGCAAGAACGACGTAGCACGGAGCTGTGTATAAAAATAAAGAAAATACAAATTTGAAAAACACTTTTAGATCCATCGAATTTCAATATTTCCAAACGAAGATCTTATGTTTACCTTACGTTTTCCATTGTTTTACTGGCCTGATTGCGCATCGGGAAATTTTTATAATTCGAAATGCTGCGAGTTTGAATGTGCCGCGAAATTTTCATCGTGAAAATTCGTCTCGTTACTTCCTGCTTTTTTCTATTTCTTATAATTAATAAAAATAGTAATGTTTTTTATTCTCGTTTTATCTTTCTTAATATTATCGTTTTTTAATTGGCTAAACGTTGAACTTGCACAACAGCCATTGTGAATTAATTATTTTATTGTTAGTCATTTTAATTTCAAACGTTATAAGTTGATCAAGAACAAAAATATGTTGTAACGGTACGAAAGGAAGGTAAAGCATTAAGCGCCTCTGATAAATGTTGAAGTGCACAAAACGTGTTATCGTTATGGCGTTAAAACATAACCATCCATTAGGACGCTGCTGTTTTAATCGATAAATGGTACGAAATTCATAACTTTGTTGGGGTTTGAAAATTTCTCCTTTTTTCTTACTATTATTATAATTTTGCCGTACAATTAACTTTGGAATGTCGCCAACTGTAACAAACTAGGCGAATTCAATCCACTTACAAAATTTTGTTTTCATACCAAAAGAGTAGCGGTAGCCTTTTTAATCTCTCTAAATCCTGCATTAGGCACATCGATCTTGCGAGTCTTAAGGAGTTTAAAATGAGAAAAAGGCTCTTACAACATAAAGAATGAATCGAATAAGTAACCTTATAAATATTGATTATATATTTATATTTATATTTATATATATATATATATATATATATATATATATGTATGTATATATATATATATATATATGTATGTATGTATGTATGTATATGTATATGTATATGTATATATATATATATATATATACCTGTATATGTACACCTAAATCTTACACCTAATCGGTATGACGATATGTATGTAATAAGTAATATTTAAATATTGTAACAATTGTATATGATTTTATTACTACACGCTGATTGTATTATATATTTGAAGATCTGCGACCTCCCACTTGTAGAACGTACTAAGTAATTAATGAAAATACAGGATATCACACACGCGTGCGCGTGCTCGCGCACCCACCCATACGCACACGATACACGACACACCTATACTCTACACACATATTACACGAATTTTCATGTTCACCCCCAAAATAAAATAGTAACGAGAGACACATAGAACCACTGAATTTTGACTGAAGTGGCGCTAATGGAAAAAATGACAAACAACCGTTTGTTTAAAGTTATACAGGCAAGGACACGTTTCTCATCACATGTATAAGCCGATTATAAGCACCGTTGAAAGTAAAATTTAGATTTGTTAACGATTAAATTTCTGTGTAATAAAACTGAATATATATAAATATAAATATAAATCAGAAGAAAATTCACTAACATCTATTCGGGAATGGTGCGCCCTGATATTAAAGACTGATGTACAGTTGCGCGCTGTTCTCCCCTTTTATTTCATGCCCCCTCGAGCATTAATACGTGAATAGACACCCACACACAAGCACACATTCGCATACAGACATGACACTGAACTGTTTTTATCTTAATACCGATTTCCAGGGCCGATTAAACGTGCGAACGCATGTGCATCGATACGCAAAGGCGAGATCGTGGCTGGACGAAACTACAATCCGTGCGATTTAATTAAGACTTTTTTAAATTTTTCACTAATGTGCGAACCTCTTCTTACACTGCATGCATCAGTATCCGATGGATCTAAGGAAATGCTTTTCAAAGCACAAACGGAAAGTTTTTGTAAACGGGCGTAAAGGAGGGCAGAAAACGAGATCGTCGTGTAGCCTTCGTCGGTCCCGAGATTCGTCGGTGCGTACGATTGAGAAATAAGTAATGTACAACGCAATCTTATTGTCGTTGGGCTCGCACGCACGTTATGTATCGAACGGGCCGAGTCCATGATAGCGAGGCGACGCACCGAAAATCTTACGCGTGTGTCGAAACGCCGGCTCGCATCGGCTGGGCGCCACCGAGTCACAAGCGATTTGATTCTCGATAAAGGACCACAAGAACATCCGACTGAAAATTGATAATGAGAAAAGCGTTTCAAGATTTCACTTTTCCGCAAGAAAAGAAAAATAACCGCATAACAATAACCTTTGCTCGTAAGATCGTTCTTAATAAACGTGTGTATATATGCATAAAACTATAGAAGACTCCGCTACGTAGCGCGAGCGTGAGTTGCTTTTTTTCACTGTATCTCACGAAAAAGTTCCGAAAAGAAATATAATAAAGCTACAAAAAATATGATACCTTCTTGGTGTTTTACATGAAACAAGCCCTGAGTCATTAATAATTTCGTTGCCAGCCTCTTCGTTGTTGAGTACTCCCATCAGGTCGTATACGTTTTCGATTATCTCTCAATTATTGGTATCGCGCACTCTTGCAACAGTTTTGCTCCGCGAGCAGCTTATATATTTGGACCTGTTTAATGGAGCGGATGAGAGAACTTTCCTTCGAATCTCTCGTTAGCTTAAAGATTTGCTTTTGAAGGATGAAACTAGCGGGCGCATTGAGAATTAATTGCTTGCCACTCACTACCTGAGAACGCTTGTGAGCGCTGCATTTCGAGAAGATAATCAGGAGCGTCGAGCGAGCCGGCGCTAAATATAAAAGACAGAATGCTTAAAACGGGAAAAGATTTTAAAAAATTGTATTCTATATTATAAACAGATAAATTATAGATAAATTATAGATAAGTGGGATGGACGAGCGATGAAAATATAAATTACGTAATTTGTATATTAGTGTATAGAATGTAGAAACGATGAAATAGTCACGAGAAGGATCATTTCCAACGATGTTTTTTACTACGGTCAGTACTGAACCATTAGCACATATTGTCATCATAACTTCATGAGCGTAGCACTGATATTACAAGTAAAGACAAAGAAAAGCAAAACAATTCAATCTGAGATACAAGTACCGCGAGATAAGTATTCCCGAAAGTGGTTTTTACACAAAATCATAAGTCGCTGTTTAACAGAATACACATTTTTCAAGCTCAGAAACACACCATTTCATTGGATTACTAAATAAAATGACTGATTTTCCGTAATGAAATCAGCGATTTGATTGCGTTACTTTTTGGTAAACAATGGCAAAAAAAAAGAAAAAAAGAAAAAAAAATTAAAACAACGAGTAATTCGCTAAATTTACTTTATCAAGCTTGATTATAAAAATTATTATATCGGAGGCCGAACAAACTGTATATTCGTGTAAAAATTTTTTTATTCAAATAACCTTCTTTTCACATTGCAACCATGTATTATTCGAAGCTTCAATCGTCTTGATGCCGAAAAAGGAACTTTTCAACAAAAAAGTACTCGTGATTCAATACACTTTTCACTCGACCTTTCAATATTTAGATTCCTACTAATAAATCCGCATCCGCTATTCGAGCGAACAATCTTCGAAAGTCTACGTAACTTTTAACATTTGGTCGAATCGATGAAAAACTTCGTTAAGAACTGAAACGAATTGACAAGTGTATTTGTTAATTGTTCATCCATTCGTTCATTGATTCTCAATCTATCAATCTCTATCCCTATCTCTCTATCCGTCTGTCGTAATCTTGTGTCATCTAACAATAATTTCAATAAGCGATCCTTCGAAGATGTGCTCTCAGCTCAATGTTATTGTTTGTATTCGTTGACCTTACTTTCTACTTGTTCCTACGCGCATCTCGAGAAGCAAAAAAAGGAATATCCAAGCTTTTAGACGTACACGGGTGTGCCTCGACGGGAAAACCGAGTAAATGCGAGCAGTAACTCGACGCCAAGGGAAAAAAGCAAACCGAAATGTCTTACGCGTTCGATCTTGTAGGAACGGTTTCAAGAGTCTTAAAAGATGATCCGTTTGACTGTAGCCGCGTGGAAAGATGTCGCTAGACTGTCTATCTAAATAAACATTTATAAATAATCGATTAATCAAGTTCTAAGTATTTCGGTATAGTTATAAAAAGTAGGATTTATTCGCGAGGCATCGCAACGACGTAGATCGAATTTACCGATGATCGATCATTGCTGATGTAAAATTACATGTACGTATGTACAATTTGCTTCTATCATTCGTGCGCCTGTTTTACTCTTTACTTCTTTTCCTACCGAATTGTCTAAAAATTAGAAGCCGCCTATATATGTAGGGCAATCTACGTCGAAAATGTATCCAGGCGAATTCCACTACGATATTAAACGAATACATTTCTATTTGTCGACTTATTGGAAACTTTTCTTAGGTACTTTCTTATTACGAATGCTCCTTAGTAGACTCGTTCCAAGAGCCTTCAAATCGGACATTATGATAATCACTTTGGCACTCCGTTCCTTTGGATTTTTATTAACAGCACTTCGCGCAATATGCAGTCACAATCGATGCATCGGCATGTAATACTTCGATTGGTCGCGTCCAAGAGAAAATGCCCCGGGAAAAGCAAATTTCACGCGGATAGTCCTGCGAGTTCGTGGGACTATATTTTCCTTTTATTTTTTAATTTGAAAGATCATTTATTACTTCATATATACATACACATTCGCAATTATACACATCACGATACTTACACGCATTTTACGAGAACACACACATGCACACCGACAATTCATAATATTTGGTAATGATTTAATGATAATCTAAATGTAACGTGTATATGATGGTTGTACAAATGTAACATTTTTTTCCATTATGTATGGATGACGACGACGACGACTACTAAAAGAAAATAATAAAAAAGAGGAAGAAACAAACGAAAGAAATAGAGAGGTAAAAATAAAAAAGGGATAACAGACCTAACATGAAATTAAAAGTGCACATGCGCCAGGATCGTTGAGGCCTTGGTACGAGTTTATGCACTGGCAAAGTCCATCATCGATTGATTATATCACTAAAAGAGTGATTTACCAATAAATTACCGTTACTTTTCATTATTATAAAATACCATTTCTGTAATAACATTATGATATAAAACCATACATTGAATGGCATTAAGACTGTTTTTTTTTCCATTGACTCTTTTCACTCCATCCTTAACACGAGTCTCGCATATCGACATTCAAACGAATAATAAATCAGAGAGAGACTAATTATTGCCCAACTGATTTTATTGGACCTTATTGCAAGTGTACATTTTACAGTTTCTTTGTATTTACACGATGTGGTTATTGCTTGAACAATAATGCTCATGCAAATGAAATTTATCAATCAACTAATAATTAAAAGTGATTGTATAAACGTATGAAATTATGGACGCATCCATGTGTATTATTGGGGTAAATTACTAGCATTCAACATTTAATAATAAAATTAAAATTCTCCGCGAAGAAACATTCTTTTCTTCGTATTTCCTTCCGTGATAATGACAGTAAACTTATAAAAAATAGTAACTTAATTTCATTCGCTTTCCTCTTTGGATCGTTCTCTTTCTGAGCGTCGTGATTTCTTTTTGCGACGACTCGGACTTCTTGATCGCGATTTATGACGTCGAGACCGCGATCTTGAAAGATGTCGGTGTCGGCTGAAATTTAACAACAAATTTTCAACTTTGCTCGCGGCTAAATTACAATACACCAATAAGTAAGTTTCACCTCTCTTTGTGCCTATATTGCAACCGCGATCTGTCGCGTTCGCGCTCATCATCCCTCGTTGAGGATTCTATTTCTCTTTCTTCTCTCCTCGAATCCTTTTCTCTGTCTCGATCACGATCTCTCTCCCTATCCCTATCACGTTCGCGCACCATCGCCTCATCATATTCTCTTTCGCGCTCTCGACCTCTATCTCTATCTCTCTCTCTGTCTCTCGTATCTCTCTGTCCCATTGGTGGCATAGATGGTGGTACCATCATTGATATCGATTTAGACCCTTGATCTTTCATGTCGTCGCCTGTTAGGGGTATAGTTATATTTGTTGGCTGCCAATTCTGAAAATAAAAAACAGTTTCTTTACAGAATAACAACGATCTTCATTCTTAACCTTTTTACTGATTTCTGTTATTGAATTCTTAAAATCATAAGAGTCTGCAAAAGTCTTTAACACAATAAATCTAAGAACCATAAGGTGTCGATTAAACGTAATACTATATCACTGATAGATCTCTGAAAAATTCTTCTCAATGATAAGCGTAAATTAACATTCCTAGATATTTTAAATTAAATTCTACTCCACTGTATACACTTAAAATTTCTGATTATCTTGAATATTTAGCGGAGAAACAGCTAATGACATCGATCCTATGAATATTTCTTGTGTTGATGTATATATTAATATATGATTTCGAAAAAAAATCTTTAATAAATATTAGCGTAATTAAATCATCTGATGCAAACAAAACATTTTGCTTATATTATTCTTTCCTAAATTATGTCAAGTACATTCAAGATATAGATATAAGATAAATAAGAATAAGAAAAGATTTTCTTACAGGATCATTACCCCACTGCCTATCTTGGGTTGGTTCATAACTATGGTAATATGGATCAGGCTCGGGCATGAAATATGGTACTACTGGTTCTTGATAACCAGGGGGTGGCATATCAAACGAAGGTGGTATTGTAGGACCTGGAGGAGGTACACTCATGTCCGGAAAGCCACCTGGTGGTTTTCGAGAATATTCCCGCCTGTCTGCAGTCATCACTTGGATTACATTTTCCTTTGGCGGTGATTTGTCCAAGTTTCTTCTAGAAGCTAAACCTGTACTACCGATAACGTCTATAGTTCCTGCCATTTTACGACCTGGCGGAGGTCCTGCTCTTTTTGGTCCAACAATACCTGAATATTTGCTATTATAATTGGTAATCGTCACTTGTGGTACTCTCGATCCTGGATTCGCCACATTTCCAGGTGCACCAGAGCCAGCATTTAATATTAATCCTACACCAGATTCACTTCTCATTCGTTTCTGTCGTTCGCAGTACGCTCTCCAGGTTTCTTCGTTAAATCCATAGTTAAAGTAGTCGGTAATGTCAGCTCCAGGCTGCCTCCATGGTTTATCCTCTAATTGGTCTAAATTATATTCATGCGCAGGTATACCATTGATGACTCCAATCGTTTCAAATTCGTCTATACTAAATTTTCCAGGATGCTGTTTTAACTTATCTGGACCAGCGCTAGAAGAGGTCAACAGACCACCTCGCTTCAAGTTCAGACTACTATACTGTGCTGGAGTAGATTTTATATCGCCAATAACTACATGTACGTCATCGTCAGATTCTGAGTCCGAAGCCCCTTCACCATCATCTTGGTTCTGACCATCATTTGTACCATTTTCTTTTGTTTCATTGGACATAGAATCTTCATCTTGGTTCTCTTCTTGGTGTTCATTCTCCTCGTCAAAATTTTCTCTTGGTACTGCATCTCTATTATCGTGCATCAACTAAAACAAAGCAAGTTCGTTTAAAATATTACTAAATGCACTCAAAGCTTCACATTCAACCAAAGTAGATGATTTATAAAGCCACGTGTATTAATCAAACACAACTGAGCAATATTTCATAACTGAAAACGCTAATATAAAAATATAAACAGAATTTCATAGGTTATGCTACCTCTTCCATTTCGGATGGTTCATTCTCCATTTCTCCTTGGGTATCATCATTATGCTCGTACGCTTCATCCTGATTATTGTAGGATGTGTCGTTCTCAGCTGGCTGACTATCCGCATTCTCTGGAAAACTGTCTTTCCCGTCTCCGGAATCGCCATATAACCATTGATCCTCGTTCTCATCCGCCATTTTTCCTCAAAAACGCGGCTGCCCCTCGTAAACCTGAAAACCGGCACATCTACCTGCGCGCCAACAGTTTCAATGTGTTTACTTACCAAACTAATTGGGCTTCGAACAAAATTTAATTATACGCAATTTTGAAACTGGAATTATTCGGATCTTTAATAACAGAATCATAACGCTGTGTGCTTGCGTTATTTGCGCTTAAGGAAATGTAAAGGCTTGTAATTTTTCATTGCTGAGAAGAAAAAGCACACATTTTTATTAGATTAATTTAATAAAATAAACACACGAAATCATCAAATTTATTTTCTCTGACTCAATAACGACACAATAAGAAGTCTTCGTCTGCAAAATAAAGTAATAACCAAAATAAGGTTCTTTATTCGAATATAATTTCAAATTTGCCAACAATTCGATTACTGGATTTGCGCATAGTATTTCTTTATTGATAAAAATCAAGTAATCATTATAAAGTATCGTTTATTGTGTAACATTTTTACTTTATAATGTACTCCATCAGTTTTCCTAAATTTTTGCGACATATTTCACTTAATACTAGAGTGTAATGAAAATATCGTTTTTTATTTTTCAATACTATAATTAATTGTCATTTCACTGGCTTATAATTTATTCTGCCATACTATTGCGCGTCATAAATTTTTGTGCATAAGAAACTGACACAAGCCGCCACAGTTTCGTTATTTATCCATTCAGAATTTACCATTGACACACTCAGCGTTAAATCCAAGTAAAATTAAATTGCTCCACAGAGCAAGTTGAAATTAAAAAAAATCTTTACTATTATGCCTTTTCATATTAAATGAATTTTTTATGCTAATTTGACCACATTCGAAAGCATAAAAAGTTGACTATTAAAAACTGTTACTGTTCGTTATTAAGTATTTGCGAAATTTCATATCATAACAGTCATAAGCAGCCTATAGACGCCTATAGACTAGAAGACGTATTTTAAAAAAAGTAACTCATAGCGTCATAAAAAGTTTTAGATTGTAAGATAAAACGAATTGATGTTTGAATTTATATCAAATTTATGTAAATTTGTAGTGGGCCCAGTCAGATCGTATAATTACAGCTTCTGTGGTCTTCGGTATAGATTTAAATTCGGGACATTTGAGTCGGTATTAAACAGGTTTCAATAGGAATTCTTATGATGAGGAATTTGTCATTAACTTGGTTTCGTCTCAGCTTTCCTGGCTGAATTCACATTTCTAAAATTTCTGCGTTTATACTTTATATTTTACGAGATACACACATTTTAGAAACGAACAATATTGTGCATTTTGTAAATCGTCGAATGTTACTTACACATCTAACTATCTTCACTTTCTCTGTTTTATCATAACGATCTCAACGCAAAACATTTAAAAGATATTAATTTGCGCATCTGCATAATATCGAAGGTATTTAATTACATACATTCAGTATAAAAAAGTAAGTATAAATTAAACATTTATTTTCAATATTTTTCCATTTTTTATATACTTAAAGTTCCATTTTTAATAATTAAGCATATGTATATATGAAATTGTTCATAGTTTTCTGTATAGTATCATATGAAAAATGACAATGCAAATATGAAAAACCGTTTCACAACATATTTTCTAAAATAGAGATTTAAAGGGAATCGCACAATTATATAACGATAAACCACAAGTTGAATGTGCTAAATTTAGCGTACAATTGGTTATCCTACTACACAGTGATATCGTAAGTCACCATTGCTTATAAAAAGAACAAGTAGGAGAGAAAGTAAATATCAATTGAGAGTAGATAACTGTTCATTAATGTATAATGTACGATTTAAAGACACGATCTAACAATCCATCTAAAAGCCTTCATATTTAATTTATATTTTTAATAAATATAATAAATATAAAATTAATATTTTATTATTGTCTTTTCCTTTACAAAACAGGAAATTAAATGAATATTTAATAATTGCTATTTGTAATAAACTAAATTATATCTAATTAGAAAATTAAATGAAACTTATTAAATGTTCCACTCACATGCAAAATTGTTAAGAGTGTTGCATCCATTAATACATATGTATACAATTAGACTAGAAATTATTGGACCACGAAAAACTAAATATGACGTTACTGTTCATATCAGTTCAAAAGAATAAACTAACTTGTGATTTAAAAACTTTATTTGCCATTTGCCTTTAAAAATTTCAAAACATAAATTGGGTTTTCGTAATATAATTTACGAGTGATAATATTATTGTATTAAGTGATAATTAATTACGTAACAGTGGATGAAAACTAGCCTTACAATCCAATGGGTGTCATCGAAAAATTCTTTAGTAATGTGCCAAAGAATAAGTTATTCTAACAAATTAAAAAAGAATTTTTTATATATTTTATTGTCGTTGGTTACAAATCTAAAGAACAGTTGTTTATTATTGGAAGTTAAAATTTGAACTTTTCATTATATACTAAATTAGAAAATTATTAAAAATTTCGATTAAAATCAATGTGCATTATATGTTCATCGTTACTATATTGTTGCAGAAAATTAATTCAAATGCAGTTAACATTTTTCGACTATTTTTATCTAAAACTTCGGTGATTTTTTAAACCGAGATTGTTAAATATTCATCACATTTACAAACTTTTGAATGACTAAGTCGATGCGCACTGACGCCTACATAAATTCACGTGTAGGCATGCAGATTTAATTGTAACATATTCGACTATTTGTTCCATATGAAAGTGCAGAAAAATTTCTTTTTAATATTTAACATTTTTTAAATTCACATTGAGTCAAGAATTTAAGTTAACATTTTGTTTAAAAATGTATTACCTCATTAGTACTTAATTAACAATGCAAGGATTAATTATGTACGGATTAGGTATAGGGATTATTGGATTTTGTAGTTTACAATTAAATTACGTATTTCAATGATTTTCAGAGAATCTTTTATTTTTATTTTTATTAATATTTTTCTAATAAATTATTAATCAGTAACTTCATTAAAAGTATTTTTAAGCAATATTAATTGGTCACATGCGGTTTTTAGATCACATATTTTTTCATTTATTTGCTTATGAAAAATATCGTAGATATCAGGAGTTAGAGCTATAAATTCTTATGCATACAGAACGAGTGTTCTCATTAATGGTACATTCCCCAACGAATTTTGTATATATATATATATATATATATATATAATTGTTTGTTCAACACTAGTTAGAAACTTTGCCACTCGAGCATTTTCGCTGTTACTCAATATAAGTTCTCGGTTCATATCATTTCGTTACGCAGTAGCGATTATAGAGCGCGACATAACCTCGGAAAAATGTTTACACATATGCATTCATACAAATACAGCGATGCCATATTACGTTATCGTTTCCTTCTTTTATATATGATAATCGATAATGAAAATTGCCTTCTAAAGTGACTGTTCTTTGAGATTTAATTACACGTCATGCGCGCTGTAATATATTAAACACTTACGCGCTATTGTCATCGCGTTGTCTCATTATCTCGTTCGATTCCCACCAAAGAACAACCGCTGTAACGTTTCTTCGAATATCATTATGGAATACATAGTAGTGATTCGCGAGTCAGAGTTAATTATTTAATGAGGTAAAGCTGGATGCATGCGTTTGACTCGGAGTCGTATTTACGAATGCGGACCAAGATCACGTGAAAAACTGTGTCACTAGCGAAATGGCATATTTTTTTTAAAGATATAATCATGACCGATTTCAACGCGCCTCGAATTCTTTCTATCCAAAGTCATGTGGTCTCGGGGTACGTCGGTAACAAAAGTGCCACTTTTCCACTCCAGGTATGCTACACTTTGTATTTCTTTACTAATAATTTGTTTCTATCTAATCACTTAATTTAACAACCAAGATTAAACTTTTAACGTGTTCTGTAATCTTCTCAGATCAATGCTGTAATATTTAGTACATTAATAAGACGGTATTTGTTTTAATGATATTTAAATATACAATCAAAAACATAAAATATCTTTTAATAGAAAATTATACTTGTTCAAGTTTTAATGTTTTAATAATTCTAACAAAGGAAAAATAAATTACAAATTATTAGTGAAAGCTTAAGTGAACACGTAATACTTAATAAATATAAAAATTGCATGAAATTGTTGATTGTGTACCGCATTATATCGACTAGACAGATTTATAAAAAGTACATATAGTTTAAATTTTATAATTAATTTTAATATTATTTTTACAGCTCTTGGGATTTGAAGTTGATGCAATTAATTCAGTTCAATTATCCAATCATACAGGATATAAAGTTATAAAAGGTCAGGTTTTAAACGATGAAGATTTAAGTGAGTATAATAATGTTATTAATCCGTAATTATCAATATTATTTCTAGTTGTATAATAAATTTACAAACTAATTTTACAAATTTTTATAAGAAAATACGTTTATAATAATTAACTGATTTTTTACAGATCAATTGATAAATGGATTGATAGAAAACAACTTAGCCAACTACACTCACTTGCTCACTGGATATGTTGGTTCTGCTTCTTTTCTAAAACAAATAGCGCAAGTAGTGCAAATTTTGAAACAAAAAAATCCTAAATTGTTATACGGTAAGTTGTATATTCTATTTTATGACACTCAAATTTAGCACTTGCCAAATAACGATAAAACTTTTTTTTTAATAGTTTGTGATCCAGTAATGGGAGATAATGGAAAAATGTATGTTCCTGAAGAATTGAAAGACATTTATCAAAATGAGATTATACCTCTTGCGGATATTGTAACTCCAAATCATTTTGAATTGGAGTAAGTATTATAAGTTTTTTTTTAATTATATCGAAATTAATATTTATTAAATAATTGTATCATTCTCTTAAGACTCATTCTTGGAAAGAAAATTAACACATTGTCGGAATTAAAAGAAAATATTCAAGAACTACATAAATTGGGTATTCAAACTGTAGCAGTATCATCTACAAACATTGATAAAAAATTTATGTCTGTTGTTAGCTCGATTACAGGTATTAAATAGTACAGATGAAAATAAATTTTATCTTTTTATATACATATTGTAAAATATAATTGTATAATTTGAAATGTTAAAATTGATATAGATAACATAATGAAAATTGAGATACCACAAATACCAGCAATTTACACAGGCTCGGGAGATTTGTATGCTGCCTTATTCCTAGCTCATTGTTATTTACAAAATAACGTTAAATTAGCACTTGAAAATACAATAAATTCACTTTACGATGTTCTTCTTAAGACTTATGAATATTCTCTAGGTAATGTAATCTAATAAATTATGGAACTAATATAATTTTTATATATCACAATTAGGCAAAGATTTGAATTCTCACATTAATATATTTTAGGTCTTAAGAGTAAGAATATTCAAGAAGCTAGAAAAATTGAACTTTGTTTGATTCAGAGTAAGGCTATTATTGAAAATCCTTCTAAAAAGTTAAGAGCTGAAGCAATTTAGATATACTAGGAAATTAAATTATCCGATCGCATAAGAATAAATATAAATGGACACGATATAATTTTTTATTTCGCATAATTAATACGAAGAGTCATTAATAGCGAATATTAGTATTGAATCATAATTTACTTATATCGTAGAAAAGTAGGCTTGGAGATAAAGAAGATAAAACTAGATAACTCATCTGATATTGATTCAAATGACAAATAATCAAAATAAAGATAAAATGTGTGAACGAAGTAATCGAATAATATTGTAAAATGAAATTTATATTGCATAGTATTCGCCAGTTGGCGATGAAGCTAACCTACGATTTAAAAATTCAGCACATTCATGCCGATTTCAAGGATGTATTTTAAAAGGTAGCGTAAACATCGATATCTTCCTTATCGATATCAAAATGCTAGTGTTCCTTCGTCGTGGATATGATTATATTTTGGCGGCTGTAAGATCGTAAGTGTCGTTCACGCTTCTTATAAGTTTCGTCAGCGTGACTGTGATCACGTCGGATAAATAATCTATGCTGTCGAAAATTGTATGCGTGCGCAGTTCAATGCTTTCTCGCAAGATAACACAGCGTAAAGTTGTTATCGGCCAGTGACAAGGCGGATACGACAGATTTAAATTTCCGTGTTTGCTATATGTACTTTTTATGCTCGGTTACTATCAGAATCACTTTCGCGTATTGATGATTTCAAGAATTTTGTTAATCTCCATCTCGCGTAGAAGAAAATTAGGTGCAATAATTTACTTTATTGTTGAAATCGAATTTGAAAACGCAAAAGATATTGAATGTAAAACAAAATAATATATTTCCGTTAAAGATTAAAGTATACACAAGAAAATGCACATAGTTAACGTAGAAAATTCTAATATTTGAAATAGTTCGCATTTATAAACGTTTTAACAGATATAATACGATTTGATCTTTCTATCGTTCAAAAAGACCATTATAAAAATAAGTGTGAAATATTATAGAACAGATATGCAGTAATTGAATATATTCAGATATTACAAAATAGCGTATAGTTACTGTTGAAAGATAAGAAATCGGTAAATTGTTTAATAATAAGAACTTTGATTATTTGTCTAATTTAGTATATTTAAATGTAATTGCTTTGCAGTACAGTTTACTTTTACCGTTATGAATGAATACTAACATAAATGCTGCGGATGAATTCTTTTTTAATGAATTATCATTATTTTCGGAATACAACGTTACAGTACATAATGAATTATCAATTACAACAATATACAGTTATTGATAAATATTATTTGATATTCATTGTAGAAAAATTCTAGATCAATTTCTAGATCAGTGGTACTTGCATTTTTTCGACACTAACCGTGTAAAATGGTAACAAATACCTTTATACGTTTTAATACGAAGGGCATCACATTACTTCTTTTCCAGTTTCTATTTCGAAAATACTTAATAAATCTCGGACCAATATAATGTCTTCCAGATGTAAAACGTAATTACCATTAATTCATGTAAATAAGACGTGTTTATTTACAAATGTATTTACAAATATATATTTATGTCGAAATTATGTACAATGTCGAACGAAATTGTACATAATTTATGTAAAATTGTTCCGCAAATGATATTTCCCGTTGTGCAATGATATAATATTAAACATTTGTTGAAACGTTACATTTCGATCGTCAATTAATGTTCATTTCCTGTCTTCTTAACGCCTCGAATAATAATTCCTTTGTACTTCACTTACGCATTTGAAACGATCGAACGGGGCGAGCTCAGGACACACGATAAAAGAAAAAGCATCTAAAATTATCTTGGCCTTTCACGGGTCTGACGTAATAAAAGAAAAAGTGTTCCTGAAAAAACACACAACTTTGCTTCATGTTGCGCGTGTGAAGGCACACGCATACGGATTGCGAGAGAATATCCAAGAGTCGATGCGCAGGTGTACAACATCGCACGTTTTACACCGACGATTTAAAAGTGCGAGGGGGTGGGGAGGGAATCGTCGAATGCGCAATGACGAGGCGGAAACAAGAGCGACGATCGTACCTCCATCCGCGCACAGGCAGCGGTCAGGATTAAAACGATGGAAAGTGGAATATAATCACGGATCTGGATCGCTCAAGGAGAGCAAATGTGATCCTTAACCTTTAACTTACTTACGTAACGACTGTCGCATACCAGCCCTTTCCCGCGTTCTTCCTCCTTCACCCTTTTGCACGCTATACCGCCATCCTTGTACCCCTCCGGTTGCGTTAGGTCCGCCTAACCTCTTTTCGCGCGGTCCCCCAAAGGGAGGCCCGACTCGTCGCGACCACGATTTCGAGAGTAAGAGTGCCCTTAGGCCTTGCGCGCGCGACACACGGACATTACGTAGGATAGCAACAGGTATATAAGAGCGTAGGCGCGTGCGCGCGTTCTGTAACGTTCGTTCAACCCGTGGCCGCTTTGCTCCCGAATGACCTTCGACAACAATACCTTCCGCATGTCGCCGAATGTATCCTCCGAGCGGCTCGCGGTTCGGGGCTGCGGACACTTTCGCGGACACCTCGAGAAGAAGAAAAAGGAAAAAGTGCAAAAGAAGCGAGGCACCGAGAACGAGGGACGATGCGAGGGTCTTGACCCCGGGGACCCAGTTGCTCATTCAAAGAGAGCAGCAACAGCCGGACACCTGCCGTCGAGGCGGAAGTTTTTTCGAAAAAGCGAACGCCCACGTATCTGCCAGTTCGAAAACGAACGCGTCCTGTCCATTTTATACTCGCACTTGGAAAATGGTGTACGTAGATTTTCACGACTTGGCTTGCACAATTGTTTTTCGGATGATAATGCGTTAACGAGCATAGTAATAATGCTATAGAAGCAGATGCTCTTAGCTTTCGATCAAACGAGCGGTCGTTTCGCAAAAAACTTACGTTGTAGTGGGTCAAGTCGAACGTTCTCGACTTTCTATGAAAAATTCTCTTATATATACTCTATACTCTTAAATAATCGGGACGTTGTGGAGTCAGCCTAACCAATTTAAAGGGCCATAACACTGTTTTGACATTCGAATGTCTGATTTCGTGTTAACGGATGCGCCTGCGGTAGCGTCGTTATCTAAAAAAAAATGCGAGTGTCGTGAAAAGGCTTTAATGCAACCACTTACGGCTCTAAATGCACTACCGCAGAAATTTCATGTCGTTAAATGAACCTCGAGCGAGTTAAATAGGGCATAACCGTTATATTATGTCCGCGTATATTTCACGTCAATTTGAGGTCGGGCACGTATCATTTCATATGTATCTTTCCTCGAATTCCACACGGGAAATAAAATTAAAATCTCAATAAACACCTCTTACAGGTGTCTAACCTATTTAAAAGGCCAGCATCACGCGTTTAAAAGCGTCGTTCGCATTGCCGACGAATAAAAGAGGGCACCGCGCGGATTCGCGTTACTCTACCCGCGTAAGAATCCTCGAAACGCAGCGAAAAGAAGGACGAGGAAGAAATCTCAGTCGAATCGTTCACCTGTCGATAAAAAAATGAAAGGACGGACCGAGAGTCGGGATGAGCCACGAATCTGCGCTTCTCGTCCTGGCATAACGAGTGCGGCTGTCCTTGCGCATACATCCACTTATCGTTGAAGCCCGGTCATCCCCGCGCACACGGGTAAATGCGTTGACTTTCCGTTGCAGTGACCGTGAAGAAGCGAGAGCGCGCGTCCCCGTCAGCCCCGGGAAGGAGTGAGCGAGCGAGCGTGAGAGGGACGCTGAGAGGATGTGGAACGATGACCTCGAATAACCTCCATTGGGAAGGTGCGCGCGCTCGAAGTCGCCACTGTTGGTGGTGCTGCTGCTGCATCGCACGGGCAAGGATCGAAGGTCTTGCGCGTCACTGTATAATCTCACATAATACATTGGCGGCGAGGGGGAAATGCTGATTTTGTTTACCTCGTTGTCCCATCGGTTGCACGGGGCCGCTGCTCGTCTTCGGGGATTTGGACGAATCACGCGGTAACCCACGGGCCGCGAAATGATGTCACGATATGACGCCTCTAGCGATGCTGCCCGTTTACTTGGGGTCCAACCTACTTTTTTCTCGGAACGAGTTGTCTTGCGCGCCTGTGGCTCGTCGCCATCGCTTGGCGTCGGTTCATTGTTTTCAAAGGACGAACAAGAACGCGCTGCCGAGGATTCGACGAAGTTTACGGCAGTGCGTTTTTTCCTCCTTCTCTAATGGAGCGAGCGCGCAGCTTCTTTAATCCCCGTGAATAAGACCCGAGATAAATACGACCGGGAGGATAGAGAGAGAGAGAGAGAGAGAGAGAGAGAGAGAGTGGGACGAAGAGAGGAGAAGACGAGATAGGGTTCGAGAGTACTCGCACGGGTCTCTCTCTCTCTTTCTCTCTCTCTCTCTCTCTCTCTCTCTCTCTCTCTCTCTCTCGAAAGCGCAGAGGCATGGGGTCGATGCCCAGGCAAGATATATATACGGGAATACGAGAGAGGAGAATCTCTCTCGCTCTCGCGGTGGATTTCAAGGTCGGAAGCCAAGGTAAGAGAGGAGACGGCGAGTCGAGAGCCGCGTTGCGAAACGGACGACGACGAGTTCGCAAAAGGTGGATGAACCGCGGGAGATGCGATATGTAATGCCCGAGCGAGTCGAGGATCGGAGTCGCCACGAAGGGACTTTCCGCATACGTCGACTCGGAATTGATGGAGGAGATCGTGGATGGAACCGGGGCTCGGATACCGACACCATTGTTATCGACAGCGATTATCGCCGACTTTTTGCCGTCGATCCGCCTGGGCTGACCAGGCAGGAAGAGTGATGGATGGCTACTGGGGTGTATCACTCCCAACGGACGACGACGATCGCGAAATTTGTTTTACATCCTGGCTTCTTGCACCACTAGACGAGAGTTAACTCTTACCGTCTTACCGTTGCAGCGAGTCTTTCGCTATGACTTTCGTGATTTTGCTGATTTAGAAAAATTGAACCGAACGAATGGCGAATAATTCCAATAAATCCAGCGCTTTTATTTACATAATAATAAACATCATGGTCAATAGGCTTTAATTTGGTGCTGATATTATCTCTTTAATTAAAAGCCAGTCAAAACTGATGAAATAAAAAAAAAATAAACAAACTTATGTTGAAGCGACAAGATTGCTTTTCAAAACTTGATTAAATATGATTTCTTTTTAAAATACGCGAAAAGCTTATTTATGATATCATAGTTCGTATTATATAACATAAATACGAAAAAGAAATGAATTAATCATTATAAAGGTGCAATAGTTTATACAATACATACATATGTATAATAGGATGTGCGTGTAGATAATGCGGTTTACTATCAAACTATTATCTACAAAATTCTTAAGTAATAGTATATAAGTGTCTCTTTGATTATTTAAATGTGATATAATGAATATTCTTTTCTTTATCTTTACATTACAAATCTAGGTTTGTCATACAAGCTGATTACAATTGTTATTCTATTCTGTCTAGTGAGACTTTTGATGCGTAGTTACAATGTAAGAAGTACCGGCTATACAAATTTTCAACAAATTTCACGCGCTAGTTTTCAGGATAATATGCATTTTGTGCTAAAAAGTACAGGTGTATAAAAATGGATCCCAGAAGTTTGTGTATTAACTACCGCTGCATAAATATTTTAAGATATTCAATACGCTAAAGGAAAAATATAAAAGTAATTGGTGCGCTCGGCCCGAAATTTTTATATGTATCAACCTTATCTCGATCTATTCACCCATCCAGTATATGTTATTTCTTACTACATTCCTAGCTTTTTGTAGCAAAAAAAGCATTATCAATAAAATCAGACCCTATAGGTCTTTATCGAATACTCGTATATCTAGTCTTGGAATGTCGTATAAAATTAAAAAAAATTGCCTTTTTTGAATTTTTTTTCAAATAAAATTTCAAAGAAAATTTATCTTAATCAAAGCGAAAAAAATGAAAAAAATGTTTTTCTCTTTCATTTGACGCGTACGATTTGACGAAAGCCTGCGCTTATCTATGCTTCACCGAAACTCATTTTATTTAAAAAGAAAATACGTTCGGTAACATTAATGGTTGATTTTGAATTATATTCGTTAAATCTTTTTCATACTTGTATGAAAATTTTAAATTTTAAATTTAAAAAGTTATTTACTTTTACTTTTTAAAAAGTAAGTTTAGTTAAAATTAAGTGATTGTTGGAAATTAATAAGGATCGATTTTTAAAGATTACCGAAAGAAGTAGAATCTGTACAATAAATGTATATATAAAAACCTTTTTTTTTGAATTATAAGAATATCAGATAAGATTGATTTCTTCATGAGTTACTATTACGAAATAATAGTATTTCGGCTATGTAATATTTGTGTTTAGTAGATAATAGTTACCTGTCAATTGATTTAGTTATCTTTAAACTAACATATTTTGAATAATTTTTAATTACATTGAAAATGTAGAAAAATTGTCAATAAAATATAATACGTATTACATGGTAGGAAATAGCGATGAAAAGAATATTTTGAATCCACACAATTACTAATATAATTATGGATTTTTATTATTGAGAAATTCATTTATCTAACTACCAACTTTAGATAAATATCGGTTGATAATGGACTCTATTAAATAATATAAATATACTTATAACTTCGAAGATTTTTTCAGGTTTATTACTATAAATACCCTTCAGATAAAAGGTCTCGATGATAAAATATTTTTAAAAAGATTCGGATATAAAAAATATTATAAATTCATCTTACGCATAGAAATTAGTTTCGAAACGTTGAAGCTTTAAAAATATTCCGATACTATAAATAAGTTAAAGATACTATACAACGTTAAAGGCGCATTGATACGACATTAACTTTCTTATTCAATTAAAAAGTATTTCTTTTACTTTCTGACAAAATTTAGCGAATAATTGATTATTTCTCAAAGTATAGATTAATATCATCGAGCTTAATTTAAATAAGTAAAAAGATAAGTGAAGATAACATACAAAAAATAAAATACAAAGCCATAGTCATCGTCTAAATAATTAAATCGGAAAAATTCTTTTTAATTCGTTTATCGATGAAGCACTTTTGAAAATTATATCACAATATTGTTTTATGTATAACAAACATACAGTTCATTACTGATTTCTTTTACATTATTACGATATTTTTCTATTTTGTATCCTGTACATTTATTTTTATATCTTTCTATTTGTATATGCACAATAAAATTTAATCTCGTATATATTTAGTAAAAGTAGATAAAAATAATGTATTGATATTGATGAAATAATCAACTTTCAAGTTCTCAATAATAATGAAAAAGAAAGTTACTTGTTTCAAAAGAATTTTAGTACGCATTTGCTCCAATTATGAGCTAACAGCATGTAAATAAACCAGTAATATAAAAAAAAAGGTCACCTATTTTGTAAAATTGTTCGATGCAATTAATGTTTACCTTTATTATCTATAAATATATTGAATTGGTTTACTTCTCCAATAAAATGATTTTAGAACACATAAAATTTAATCGATCAGAATAAATTCAATTACATCTTGATCCATTTACGATTTTTTTTGCATTTAACATGCATTTAACATGCATTTGACGTCAAGTGAATTATCTAATTAATATAAAATGTTATTAAGTATTCGTAACAATATTTGCCATCATGTACACTAGCTTTCCTTTTAAAAGCAGACAAAAGCCGAGTCTGGTATTCGAGATGCTAACGTATTTTTTATTCGTCTAGTATTATCTTCTATTACATTATTAACAATTTTTTCAAAATCTTACTTGCTAGCAAAAAGCTACATCTTACGCCTCAAGTCGAAATGAAATTTATTTTAAATTATTTTAAAATTGTTTATACACAATTGTTTATACACATTGTATATGATTTTAAAAGAATTACTTTCTCAACGTAATAGAAATGATTTAGATCCTCGTATTATCGATGCTGTTAGAATTATAATTGAGAAGCATATTAAAAAGATACCAAAAGAATTCTCCTGCATATTAAGTAACCATCGAGAAGCTTAGGATTACAAAAACACGTATTAAGTACCAAAAGAAGAAATTGCAGTTATGGTTTTAACTTGTATAGTAGCGACATAAAAGAAGCACCAGGGCCGATTTCATACGTGAAAAAAGCGTTGAACGAACGCTGCCATCGGTGAAGCGAGTCGCGCGAGCTCCTACATAACGATTAACCTAGCAACACTTTACGAGTAACTGTATAATTACAGATAATATGTAGAATACTACGTTTTCAAAGTTTTAACTTGAAATCATTGGGTAAATATCTCATTACAAATTTGTCGCTCGCGCCCTGACCATGGAAAAATTGTACCGAAAGAGCAAAGAACAAGCCTGATCTTATTCTGAAAAAAACGTCAGCATCTCCGCCGCGTTTGCCTCCAGAGCAAGCCGAATGATTCTTCACGGAGACCCGAAGGCTATTAAAATTGAGCTCGCTGCTCAGGCTTTGGATTCGATGGACGTCGCCATTTTACACAACCCCGTAAGAGCGCGCGATAACGTGTAATTAGGTCCCGCTGCGACAAGGACAAATTTCCCCGTTCGATTTTCCTGGCGCGACCGAGTCTTCTCTCTGCATCGAAGATCGTCGGGGAGGCGCGATCCACGCGACCGGTGCAAGTGAAACCCTCGGCTACGAGGAGCAAAAGAGGACGGGGCAGTGAGGGACGAGGGCGAATAATGCAAAGGAACGCAGCGCAACTTGAGCGTGACGACGGCAAAGGGGGAACGGGGGGACCGGAGCGAAAAGGTGCGCGTGGGCGCGGAGTACAATGACACCGGCGAGGCATCGACCTCTCGCCTGCCGAATTCCCGAGCGCCTATTACGCACCGCGGCTCGAGGAAGAAAGTGAGGCCGACGGCCCGGGCGAGGCCTCGCGGATGATTCACTCGAACGCGACCGAAAGTCATCTGGATCTTCGAATCACGGCACGAAGACAATCGGTTGCGTTTCAACCACTTGGGTCTACCCATGGATCGGCCAACGATTGCGTTTTTCGCGGCTCGCGTTCGATTCTCGAGATTTACTTGCGATCGGTTGACCCACATATCGATTTGCTCGATTCATGCAAAGAAACGTAAAATAAAAGACGAGGAAGAAAATAAAGAAAACGAAAACGCCGCCTTACGAAAAAGATAAGCCAGGTACTTGGGATTTCAATCGTCATTCCGCTACCGCGAGCGACGCGCGTTAGAGCTGCGCGGGAGGTGCGTGCGAAAAGAGAGTGAGAGAGAGAGAGAGAGAGAGAGAGAGAGACTTAACCCAGTAGTGCATGGCAGCGTCCGTGAAATGAAACGAGCTCGCGCTGAGAAGCTTTTTGGGTCTAGGTCTGTCGAGGACGTTGACCTCGCATTGTGCAGCGCACTTGCACTCGGCGCGAGTCACGCATCCCGCTCGTTAATATCGGCCCGATTTACGAGCACTTCCGCGTTCCCGGAGACGCCTAATCATGTCGCGGTGCGTTTCCATCGTTATCCAGAGTGCGGTTCGAAGCCCGAAAAAAGGAAAAGGGGCATCGGTCCTCCTCACTTTCGGTGTCGGATTTGTTTTGCCGTGTCGGGACGACATTCCCCTCCCCTCGCCCCGAATGTTTTATAAAACGGGTGGAATGTCGGTGGACGTGAAGTGATTCGGGAATGCGAAGAATGACGAAATAATGCATTGAACCACATCGTCGAAACGAAGTTGTAATTTGCGCGAACCGTTATGCGCGAGATACAAACGAGGAGCGCTTGCCCGATACTCCTTAGTTCGGCGGTAAATTCGCAAAACGGCGTTTCGTTTTAGCGAAATTTAGCTCCGCATAAATAAATATCGCATGCCTTTCATTAAAATCCGACCAAGAGTCTTGGTAGGATCTTGTTCATCTGCCGTGGCTCGAGATAAGCGAGAGAGAGCATCGAGGAGTCGAGCACGATCGACATCGGCCTCCGAATTAAAGCGAACCCCGTCGGCGAAGGTCAACGCGCTCGGGCGCGCTCGATTTCGAGGACTCGCACCGGGATGAGAGCGATAATCTTAAAAGCCGTGGTGGGGGAGCCCGTTAAAGAAAACAAAGTCGCTCGCTCGGTCGGCCGTTGAAAGGGAAGAGACGCTCGTATGCAAAGCCGCGCGGCCGATGACGAACAAACGGAGCGGTGGTGCGCGATACCGTTATCGCCGTAGTCGAGAGCTCGTTTTCGTACCTCCACCGCCGTAATATCGGGCCCGTTATAGTCCTCGGTCTATGCTCGTCGCGCGTAACCTCAAACCCGCAGCCTTTCAACCTGCTTACGACCGAGGTAGAGGAGGATCGAGCCCGAGCCCAAAGTCCTCGAGGCGATCGCTCGCGAAAGTCAAAGTAATCAAGGCGGCCGTGCGCTTTTTATGGCACAACTCCGATTACCGTACTTCAACTCCCAATTAACTTTTCTCGTTAAAGTCGTTCCTTGATAATGCGCTTGATAATGCGCGTGATAATGCGCGTGATAATGCGCGTGATAATGCGCGTGATAATGCGCGTGATAACGCGCGAAACGACTATTCATCGAAGCAGCGTCTTCTATAGGTTGCTCGATTTAAATGAGCAAAGACGATTAAAACGCATACTTATGAATACTTTTGTACGTCGTTATTACGCCTGACTGGCGCAATATCTTCGCGATTCCTATTATTGCGTTATGCGCTTTAATAAAGGAAGTAATAAAGGAAAAACCAAAGCTGCGCTCTCGAGCGAACGAGTTACAAGTTCATGGGCATCCGCATGTGACGCGTAAGGCAACTAGATAAATGAAACTTTCCCAAAACAAGAAAAGTAAACGCACGAATAAAAGAGAAACAAATGGCCAGCAGTTTCTAAACGTGGTTTATTTGAATGGAAAAGTACGTATTTACAACTAGTTCTTATTAAGTACAGCGTCATTTTAATAAGCTTGCGCGCCAGATTATGTCAGCGAGTTATTAATAATTTCATTTGATAACGAAAAGCAAACGTTCGCAATCGTCCGCGTTTTCAGCGCGACCTTTCGATTTCTGTAAACACACCAGAGAAGATTCCGCATTTATAGGGTAAAGCATCGACAATGCTTAGTTATACGGGCTTCTCGCTGCTTTCGTACTTTTACTTAACACAAGTAAATTGAAAAGAGTTGTTAGAATAATATACTTTCGCAAAGCCCGCTCGAGGAAAAAACAACGAGGAAAAAAGTCGGAAAAGTGCTCGAATCTTCTGAGTGAACCTTAAGTTTCTCCTTTAGTCTCTTACGAGAGGAACAATTGTGAGTTGCGAGTTTTCAAGAGGTATTGAAAAATTCGAAGGTTATGCAATACAGATGTACAGGGCAGTTGGTTCCATTCGTTTTCCTTGCTCCGGTAATTCGCACGAATATTAACGTAGGAGCTGTAACCGAACGTTGATAATTTAGTATAATAATAACAAACTCGATGATAAGTAATGATAAGTAATATTATTATTATTATTTACTTAAGAAAGAAACAACGCGTAATATATAATATAACACCGAAAAGTGAGTAGCCTGTCAATGTTCGGATGCTCGTGCAATTCAACATTAAAACGTAAAGCGAGCCTCGCTGAGGATTCTCAATCAATATGGTTTGGCGCGCACGCGAGCGTAAGTGAAGTAACGACAATTAACGGGTTGGTGCGTAAACGCGCGCATAACAAAAGGGGAAAAGCGAGCGCGACGATCGAATCCACCGGCTTAGGACTACCGTTATGGCCGAGAAGTAGGATCCCTTTTACCTTTTACCACTGCGTCGAGAGTCGTGCGCGCGCTTCTTAGATTTTTGCACTCTTACCCGCGCGGCGCGAGTTCTTTCTCCTTTAGTTTCTCCCGGAACAGTGTCGGCGGGTATCAAGGTCTCGGACAATGGCCTCGCGCGCGCGCGTCCAAAGCAAAATGCGCGGACTCGAGAGGGATGCGGTCGTTACGTCAGCGGGCTTCAGAGACCCCGACTCTTATTCCCGGGCCGATTTTCGAACGCGGCGATGCTCGAGAGATCGACGGAGAACCGTCAATGGCCTCGCCAACACGAAAGTATCGCGCGCAATTATTCCTTTGGTCGACGATGAAAATTGCGAGAGAAAGGTTCGGGAAAACAAAAGTAGCTCTCCTGCACTCGCGCCGTTAATTACCCGCTTAATACGCTCGTGCTCGATTCGATGCGTCGACGCTCGTCTGATGTAACTTTTTCAGGTTTGCTTTTCCACATTGGATGAATCGTCGAATGGATAACGTAAGGTTGTTGAGCGATGTAGCACTCTTTGCGATTCGCGACACGGAGATCGTTCAATTAATCAAGATTTTCGCCTGAAAAGTAGGTGCGAACTAATTATTGCGCGTATGCGCGAGCTGAATCTCGTCGGTAATTCTGAAATTCTTCGCCGAAGAAGCGCCTCGCCTCGCCTGTCTCGTTAACTGTTACTCTAGACGTACTTCCTCGATATCGGGGACAATGATATCGAGGATGCCTCTATCAGTAACCTCGCCTCTCATCCATCTAGCGTTACCCGCTCGCCACTCGAATCCCGTCCCAGGAAGCGAAGAGCCCTTCGTCTCGTTGTTGGAAACGAAAGTGGCCGATCCCCCATAATCGATCGCATCTGTCGAGCGAAGATTATCTCTCTCTCCTTGCGATTCTAGCGATGATCGCGCGGGCTCGGTAGTTTCGCAGTTTCGTATGCGTGCTGCGCACGAAGCCGCGCTCCGTTCAGGAACTACGATGCGTGACCTAGTGCCGTTGCGCCGGCGCGTTCTACCTGAGCGTCTTTTTCCGTGGCGTAGCCAAGAAAAAGCCCGTCGAATCACTGCCGATCCTTTTCTTTCCCTGTATTTTCGCCGCACCGATCCGTATAAAATTGAGCGCTCGCCTCTGCGACCCCCTTTTAATCGGACCCTCGCCTACCCGCTTTCGAAGCGCTGTACGACCTACGTAATTCCTTCGAGGATGGGTTTTCATTCGCGCATGGATAAGTCGGCGATATGGTACGGCTCTGCGTCTGTCATTGGCGAGCGATGCCGTCCCTTCGACGATCACAGAGATGCACGTGAGTTGTCCGACCGAAGATTGGCACGAGAGGAAGAGGACGGATAACGCAGGGAAGTTGATTACGATTGGCCGTTTATCTGCGAGAGAAGTATGGGCGTTTGTCTGTCTCGCCCAAGAGTCACGAAACGGAAGGATCGTCGAGGAAGTGGAACGTCGACGTTACGACGGCCACCCGTTGAACGCTCGAACGCGACATCGCCACTCTTTGTTACCGGGACAGGCCCGGAAAATCTCGAAAAGGAAATTTTTCGTCGGAAAATCTCGAAGGAAATATACCCCTTTCTCGAAAGGAGTACGCAGCAAACGGCGCAAAAGGTCGCCGTCGTCCGCTCGGTGGCCCACATTCGTCAATTGCGCCGTCGTCGTCGCCGATTACCGTTAGAAGCGGATTCGTTTGCGCGCGTAAGTGCGCGGGCATCCCGCGCAACCTCATTGGCCGAGGTACCGCGCGCGAATTTCGTGCGCGCGCGCGGGGTCAACGCCTCTTATGCGGAGCAGCGACGCAGTCTCGAGCGCAAAAACGAATGCGTCACGTGAGTTTCCTTTTCGAGCGGTGCACTCTTGCAAGCCTCTCGTACTCGCGCTCCTCTCATCGTTTGCCCCCGAGGTTCTCTCTTTCCTTCGGATCTGTATGAAATTGGCCAGCCGAAAAGCTTGGCTTTCAGCCACGGACTCACGCATTTCCCAAATTATTCGTTGAGCTCGCGCGTTTTATCGCTTGAGCGACGTTGAGTGCTCCGACGTTGTTCTTACCTCCTCTTATCCTAATTTACACTTTGATTGTCATGCCGATGGAGTTTAGTCTTCGCTCGAGATCGGAGAAATCAACTGTACGTTTATTTATGGAACGAGTTATATTGCAATACAATTTAAAGCCGTTAGTTGTTCTTTTGTAGTTGCAATCTCAACCTTTGATTGATTTCCAGTCCTACTTGCAACTTTATAATGTTTTTTACTTTACTTTAAAAACTGTTTAAAGTCCTTAATACTGTTAATGCTGCTTGATGTAATTAAGCATTCGTTTTTCCAAGAAAACAACTTCAGTATTGAACTTTTAAATGGGTTATCGAAAAATCCTCCTCCTAATATTTTAACGCTCGCCGATAATATAACGTATGGTTCCACGAACGAAAGTTATTCATTTCATTATTTTATATTATTTTATATTATTATATTACCAACATTCATAGCTATCGAAAGAATGAGTAATTTGTTTAGAATAACTGACGTTGACTTTTATTTGAAAGTGATATTTCTTGTGCAAAGTACAGCTTACAAAGTACAAAGTACAGTTGCAATATTTCAGATGTCTTGTAACACTTGTACAGGCTACATTCTTACAATAATGTGGATAAGTCAATAAAAATTTGACGTTGCACTTCGTAAGAATGTGTATTTGCCGTTATATAATATTATAAACGAATAAAACGTTTCATTTTAAAAAGTTAAAAATTGAAAGTTACAGTTTCTTATTTCAACAGTTACATCTGAACTGTACATATTCTCGTTTAGTTACTTTAGTTACACGTGTCAGAATTACATTGGCCGTCATTATTCGCTGTAAATACATTTGCAAGCCAACACTTGATTAATTTATTACGAAAAGTATCTATGTTAATAACATTTGTAGAAATTATTTATAGGGTAAATTTATAATGGCGAGCATTAGAAAATATTATAGCGGCACAAATAATGAACACGTGGAATAACTCAAGCGAAGAAAATCTTTTATATCTCACATTTTCCAAAGTACCAAACAGCTACAAATACTTTGAGGAAATTTAATTTTCTTGTCTTTTACTTCGCAGAAATCTATTTTTGACAAATAAATGATTGATCTATCATGGCATTTTTTTGAGGTATTAATAAAATTACAAAGAATTGTCACCGTCTTAAATATCGTCTTATTATTTACGAAATAATTCAATAATCTTTCCGCAAAGAGAAATAAGCGAGATAAAAGTTTGAGTTGATGGCAACAGCAAAGTACCGCAAGTAAAAAGCATATGCATTAAATTACACGTATTTATCTTTGAATTTCAAGGCATCGCAAATTCATAAATCAACCTTCTAAAGTGAAAAGTGTAACGGATAAGTAATAAAAACAAACTACAATTTTCCTATTTCGTTACTGAAAAATAAATAATGTAAATGTATATATGTATATATGTATATATGTATATATATACACTTTTATATATATATATATATATATATATAAATCCGACTCATGGAAAAAATTGAAATTCTCGAGTGCGCGTCTAAATGATTCCCAATTAAAAAAAAAAAAATCGCAGCCGTCGACTAGAAATCGATCGAGCAGATGACGACTAAGGGCCCCTCGGGTCCTACGTTGGGTCCACTCGTCGAAAAAGTAAGAGTGTCTATCGCTTAAGCGCGAGTTTCGGACGGTCAGTTAACTCGGCTTTTCAAAGACCCCGAAGCGCGCGGTACCGTTAACGATGCACCTACTCTTTTCTCTGGATTTTCCCTTTTCACCGAGAACCGTACCGCTTCCTACGCTTCTTTCTCAAAACTATGCCGGTCCTTCTCCCATTTCTCTTCCTCCTATCTTCGCTCTCTCGGTTTTATTCGTAGTCGACTGCCCACTTGCACTTTATCTCCTCGAGCAGCGGAGATCTTTCTTCGCCCGGGCCATGGAAAAGAAAAGGGAATCTCCTCGACTCGGGCGTTCCTTTATCAGCGAGCGGATTTGGAGCTCGAGCCTCGATTAGATGACTCGGAGGTTTGGTCCCGCCGAGAAGCGGCTCTCACGCGTTTAGCGCGCGCGTAACATCGCTCGGCCGAATGTACATCAGCGGGAACAAAAGGACTAAGAACAATGTGCGCGAGCTATCCACAGCGAGTGGCAAAGGAAGGCCCCGAGCGCAGTGACGCAAGTGAAAATACGCGCACCGCGGGCTCGAAAAATCAAGTTCAAAGAACCCGAGTGTCAATGACGGTCAAAGACCTGGCGCGGGCTTTGCATCCTGAGCTCCTTCCTCGAGCCTCGATACTTATGCCCCGCGAACCCGTTCGAGGGCAGAGAAAGAACGAAGCAGAGAGACGCGTTAACGCAAAAGAAAAGGAGGATAAAAAAAGGAAGGCAGGAGGAGACAAAAGAAGAAAGAGGCGACCGCGCGCGTGGCCGGGGAATCCGCAGAAGAGCGATCGACTCGACTCGACTCGCAGGCCAGAAGCAGAGCGGTCGTCGACCTCTTCCCTGACAAAATACTCTTACGCATTGTGTGTGCCACTTCACTTCTCGGCTGCGTGCGAGTGCGCGGTCGTGGCAGCAGCAACGTCGGGGCGGGGCGGGGCGGGCGGGCGGGGGGGGAGGGAGAGAGACACGGGGCCGACAGCAGCTCGCTGACCGCGTACCGAGCGAGTGAGAATTCGTAGGCGGCGGAAAGAGAAAGAGAAAGAGAAAGAGAAAGAGAAAGAGAAAGAGAAAGAGAAAAAGGCGCTCTGAGCGGATAGAAGGACAAAGCGAGAAACCCGGAGAGGTGTGTATAACGGTCGGCGATCGTCCGATAAAAGCGCCGGGGGGGGAAAGGCCTGGCGTTTCCTCCGACGCCCGCGATTTTCTCCGCTCCACCAACTGCTTCGACGACTCGGTCCATAGGCCCGAGGGCGCTATCGTTTCCTTTGGGGCCCGGGGCGAAATCCCGGTGACGGCGATTTAGCGCGGGGGAGGGAGACAGAAGGAAATCAAGGTGTATTTTCAGAGGTTAACGAACTCGAGAGAGGATGCGGCCATCTTCGCTGTGTGTCTTGCCGCGACGCGGCGCTTCGTCTCCGCGGGTGCCGCGCGCCTCGGAAAATCCGCGAATTTCCCGGCGAGGAGGCGAGTTCGCAACCGAAGGTTGCCGTATATGTGTCGTTGGCCACGGGTAACCGTGGCATTGTACAATTGTAGGAGAAGCGTTAAGTGACGTACGCGAGGCCACCCGATTTTTACGTGATCCTCGTGCCAACGCGTTTTACGACGGATTGCGTTATTAATGCTTTTTACGCGATTTCATTGCGTCATCCCGGCTTCCTTCTTCTGTTTTTCGTTTTTCGTTTTGCTTTTCAATTCGCGCGTTTTTGTTTTGTTTCGTTTTGTTTTTTCACCGATCATGTTCACCGATCGTGTTCACCGATCGTGTTCACCGATCGTGTTCACCGTTGTCCCCGCTATTTGGCGGTCGAGAGGCGCTTTCGGTGATCGAACGCCAATAGAAATGAAAAATGCCCGGCGATGCCCCTGAAAAGGAAAACAGGTTTCTTCATTGGCATAATTTCTTACGCCTGCACCGTCGGGACTTTGGATTTTGGGCAACGGTGGCTGCGCTGTCACGAATCACGGAACGACGACGCGGCTCGACGATCGGTCCTACGTGGAAGCTGCCTTTTATTCCGCCGGTCGACGTAACGAGGACCGCCGCGTGAAATGCCGGTCGATGTCGCGAGCCGCCGTGACGAGTTTCCATGGAGTTCCAATGGCCAAAGAGAAAAGAGAAAGAGTGATAAATCGCCGGGCGAAGAAACGCAAATCGAAAAGAGCGAACGAGGCTCTTACGCGATAGCGATATCACGGCGGGGCTTCCCGCGTAACTCGTAACGTAAGAGCGAAATAAAGGAACGGTCGTTAGGAGAGACTCGAGTCATCGGGCGCAGCAGGTACATCGGGATATCGCGCAAAAAGAGGTAAGAGCGCGTCTCGCGACAGGAAGGAGAGGCGAGGAAAAAAATAAGGAAAACAATGAGCGCCACGATCGCCGTCGCCCGTCGTAGCCTAGAGTCTCCGCGCTATTTAGGCCTCTCGCGAAAGGGCAATGCACTTATTTCCTGGATTATGCAGTTGGCGCGCGCACTCGGAGACTCACAACGGAGAGTCGTCTCTCGCTCGTTCGCGCAAGGTGAAGGTAAAGGTAAAAGCGCGCATCTGACCCCCTCCCATCCCTCTCCGTATCTCGTCCCGCGCGCACTCGACGACTTAGTAAGTAGTGCAAGCGTAAGAGAGTGCTTCGAGAGGTCAGTAACCACTGGGTTCGCTCGTTCTCGCGTTCCGGTTAGCCGCGCGCCTCCGCGACGGCCAATCGGGCCACCTCTCCCCCGAGAGTCCGAGCGTCGCCGGCTCCTGCGCCTCCTCGCATTATTATTTAAAAGTAACGCTCCCACTGATATGCCGTTACCAATGACTCGTGCGCCGATCGCCCAAGCTTTTCACCCCCTCTAACAAAGTGCTCGCTAGCTCTTATCCTTGTAATCCAAAGAGCAGATTCGCCTTTTCGAAAGGAGACGCGGACGGAGGAGCTCACGGAGGGACTCGGTGATCGCACCCGACCCGTCGAGACTTACCCGTCGAGCCCAGAGAAGAAGCCGAATGAGCTGTAATCGCTAGCCGCGGTGTCTCATACTTGGATAGTCATTCTATTTTATTGAACGTAATCAACGACGATACCTAATATGAGTACACCTCACATATAGTTATCGGAAGATCAGCGCAAGAAATACGATTCGATTTCTATACATTTAGTTCTTTTGAAATATCGCTCGCATCGTTTTCATTTAATTGCCATTGCTTAGCCTGCGATATTTACACTTTCTATGCTTTTATTCGTGAAAATTGATGGTTACAAAGGATAAGCTACCAATGGCGGATGGTGGAATACTATAATATAATACTACGGGTTAACCGTTCGGTTATTTATATTTGCGTAAAACAATTATTTGCATCTGTAAATACAATTTACAATCCACATACGTATGTTTCTACTATTGAGACTAGTTGATAGGACTATGACGAATTTCAAAATGGTTATAGGTACGAATGGTAATTACTTAACCGTAAGTAGGTGTGTCAAGGAAGTTACTACCCAACCCCACCAGCAGACCACGTGTATCAATGTGTGTACATTACACTCATGCAAAAGTTTACGAGCGTAATCGCAAACCCAAATACATATTCCTGACTAAGTGATATTTGCGATGGAATTATTATTGCAACCTAGAGACAAAAGGAATCGATAACAAAATTGACGTGACTAGAAGCATTTGTAAATGGTAGTATTGACGGATAGTCCTTACAGCGAGTGGATGAAATGCGAAGGATATTATCGATAATCTGGGATTTTACGCACCTCGGACGTAAACATAAAGTATTTAATGTCGAATTTGCTCTTTAATGGGCGACGAGGGGGACAATCGCGATTGTTAAGACTGACACTGATGAAAGCCCTATTTATCTGGAGTATCTTCGTTGAGCCTCCTTACTGTGAAGAATTCGCCTTAAGATTTAAAAATCAATCTGTGAGTAATGGGCGCCGATTCAGAAAGATTTGTGGAAGCGCGCAATAAAGCGACCTGTATTGTGAAAGTAACAGCAGGCGAATAACGCTCGCGTTAACGAATATGTGTTCAGTTTTATTGTCGTTGGGCCTTCATTCGTAAGGATGGCACGAGTAACGCGTTTCGAGGACGATCGGCTCTCCGTGAGACCGCTTTTACGCGAATATCGTGCAAGTGCATTGCGCGTTCCGGGTGCTTTTTTTGTAATACGCGTTTCATAAGCTACTACCACGACTAATGATGTTTTTCTCGCAACCATAAGGAGAAAGATAACATCTGTACTGGCGAGAGAATAGACTACGAAGAGCGTCGCAAGGAAAAAATAGCAACTGGTATTCCGAGAAGCCATTTAATATAGCTGTACTTGTAAGAATAGATCGTTGCAAAGAAGGTACGGCTAACGCCGCTCTAAGGACTATAATTCCTGAAAATAAGTCATCTTTTATGAAATGTGGTATATTGTATTTATTTTATTAAACCGCTGCATTCGAAGAATAGAATTGTGGCGCACGCTTGATTCATTTACCAAGCGCTTAAATATTATCATCGACACTGGCTTCGCTTGCTCAAAACAGCAACGGGAACATAATTTTAATCGATAAAACAATAAAATATACAGTTTGAAATGTAAGATTACTTTTTCTTTTCAAGTATTATGAACATTTCTTATGATTTTTATTCTATAATACAATTTCGCAGGTCTCTTCGTGACGTGGGATTAAAAGAGGTGTTACCGTATGCTTATCGATGCAAAAAGGTATTAAGAAAATACGCAGAGAATATTAATTATGAAATAATTGCCCGATAAGGATAGGAAAAGGAGGTTCGAGATTATAAATTATAAACTCGAATAGTACATTCGAAGGACAGCATTTGAAACGGTAAGTAAACAGAAATGAGTTGACCGATAAAAGGGTTTGCTCAGACATTTCCTCGTCGTTAAAAAGGAAACTAAAGTGCGACTAGTTACGCATTTATATCACGAGCCGTTGTCAACGTATGCGGGCCTGAGCACCTGCTTCCACGCGCGACGACTACACAAAAATATTATTTTCAACCACGCTCGTAAATGGACACTTTTTAAATTTTATCTAAAATATCAAAAAAAAGAAGAAAAAAAAAAGAAAAAAGGGAAAAAAAGGGGAAAAAAGGGGAAAAAAAGGGGAAAAAAAGGGAAAAAAAAGAAAGAAAAAGTAAAAAGAAAAAAGAAATAGAGAGAGAAAGAAAATTACCGTCTCGATGCGTTTTTTTCATAAAGAGAAAAGCGCATCCATACGATTGAGCTTAATTTATTGAGTTTAATCACACTCCGTACTGAGAGTAAAAACAAGCCTAGAGAGTGCACGTATCTCATTGAACTTTTTGCCCACCGTAAATATTCAATTAGCGATACGATATTAAAGATAAAGATGAAAATGACGTCGGCAAATGAAATGTCGTGCCAGGAGGAACGACGTTTAACAGGAACAAAGACCCGAGTAACAAAACTTCCTTGCGCATCCCGGTGACTTCGACGCTGGCGAACGAAGCGCACGCGTGCACGTGTGCGTGTGCTGGCAACAACTCGCCAAGTCTTCCATTGCACGCGCCTTGGGTGCAGCCTCGCATCGGTAGATCCGAGCGTCGATCGGAGTCGTGCGCTCGCATCGCTAGGTGAGAAGTTCGATGAAAACTGGGATGCAGTTCCCTTGGAAATTAGCCAATTTGCCTTTATTGTTTGCTTTAGTCTTGCTGTAACGAATAATCGAGGTTTCCTTCCAGACCCGAGAAGTTCGAATGATTGACATTGAATGTAGGCTATTCCGTAAAGATGTGGTTATGCGGTAGCGACTGAGCAAGTATTCATTGGTGCTAATTATTGAAATACTGGAGAACGTACCATTGTTTGAAATAGCGAAATTTCATAAAAACAGTAGAAGGATAAGTACATTCATTGTCGCGTCAAAGGTAATTCAACCAATGTCATCCGAGTACGCACCTCCCCAGCCATAGCGAACAGATTTCTTATTTCAGAATTTCTGATCGTGCTAAAAATAAAGCAATCCCACCGATGCTAATAGAAATAAAATATGCTAAAACGCAATGGCGCTGAAGTTTCGTATAGCATATACAATAGATCATTCGAAGTTGAAGAAAATTTAAATTAAAAATTTAATGCAAAAGCAAATGTGTCAGTCGTGGGCAAATATCACTTTTACTCTCTAAACTGCGAATGAAAATTGAATTGAAACAATAAATTTACAGGCACGTAGAATTTTTATTAATCGTGGCGTCCAGCGTGAAATAAACGAAAAAAGATGATGAAGCTAATAAATGGAAACGGTTTTTCTTTAGCGAAGAAAGTTACTTCGAATAAGAAGAAGTAACTTCTTTTGCGCGAAGTCGTCTTTATAAAGTAAATATGAACAAATAGGACGAATGCAGGTAACGCGCACTGTTCATTCCCAAAAATTCACTTTTCTCCAAGGTTTCCACGACACCCGGAAGTCAGCGCTCAAGGGCGTCGTCGAGCGCAACATGGTTATACGTATTATTACGTCTCCTGCCGAGCGAGGACAATGCCCCAGTCGCATCCTCGAATTAGGCTCTCGAGCTGTAACGATGGTTCGCGAGTCTATCGCTGACCCGCTTTCGTGCGCGGCTGACCTTAAATCCATTTGGTGCCGATCGAGGGATCGATCGCGCATTGTGCGCGCGGGTGCGAATTAACGTGCTCCTGCATCCCGTCGCTGGTTGACGGGAGCGAGCCTCCGTCGACTAATTTTCGTCCCTCATAGGATCCTTTATTCTCGATTGCAGCTCATCGTTAAGACTGAGTTGCTGCCCTAAGAAATTACTTATCGAAACGTGAAAAATACCGAGGTTAACCTCCCACCTGTAATTGCTACCACGTTATCACGTAGCATATTCTTGATAAAAGGAGTCGTTTAGCGCTTGTGAGAATTCGATGATTCTTTTCGGTAAGAAACAGTATTTAGCATTGAATAAACATATTGCTATGGTAGTAGAAAAAAAAGTATTATTTTTTTTTACTCTACACCTGGGTAAGCAACAATTAACCCATTCCAATCCACAGTCTAATTTCACAGTTTTCGCGCATATTTTAAATTTCTATTATTTCTTATTCTGGTATTACCTGTCTTATAAGGTAAATGATCAGATATGAACAATTGTAATTCAGTTACAAGCGCGAGATTGGAGAATAAATATAACTTTAGAAGGAGGTTGTATCATTTACTTACAATTTGAATATTTGTTCTTATTCTTATAATACACAATATTAGACGGGTTTCTATTGCAAAGCAAAATATATATAAAAGCGAGGATGCGGCAATGCACGTTATACATAACGATTTCTGTGTACAGATTAATAACTGTATCGATAAGAGGTATATACGAAAGTGATGATATTTCATTGCGCTATGCAAGTGCCTTACGGTGCAGCTTGTAACGCGATTGACACGTACGGACAACATCGAGATAAGGAACTCGGCCTCCTCCGAGCCGACTTCCATTTCGAGGACCAAGGAGATCCGACGATAGCCGTTTTATTCCGCGCTCGCTCCAGCGATGGTATCGACGCATCGAGCAACGAAATCGCTTCATTTCCCCATCTAGCCTAATCAGCCGGTCACTAAAGCAAGAGCGCGCGTTGGTAAAAAGCAATGAGAAAAAAAGGGGAAGGCGCGCGGTAATTCAAAAGTGAATTTCGTAACGATGAATAGCCCCAAAAACGAAGCGCCGATACCGCTACGAGGGGACTTTCGAAAGCGTCCCGTCCACGTCGGGGATCGTGCGATACGTCTACTCCGGTGCAGAAAATCAAAAAACGTAGGAGAAAGAGAAAGGGAAAGGGAAACGGAAAGAGAAGACTCGAGCGAGCGTCGGAGAGAGCAATCACCTACAGTAGAAGGACGTGCGGAGAAGGAGAGAAATAGCGACGGTGGTGGAGGAGAATGACGAGGAGGAAGAAGTAGAAGAAGAGGAGAAAGGGGGTGCGAGTGACGAGTCCATCGAGAAATCGAAAGAGAGTCCGAGCTTCTCGGGGTTCAGGAGAGGGCTGAAACCCTTGGGCACCATCCCTCGAGGACAGGCAGTCCATTTTCGGAGGTCAGTAACCAGCGAGGGCCGCGCACTCGTCGTCTCCGTCGCCGTGGAAGAAAGAAAGAGACGAAGGATGCGAAGTACCGTTGTGCAGGCTCTCCTTCGATGGGGAATGTCGAAGCGGCGCTCTCTCTCTCTCTCTCTCTCTCTCGCGCTCCCTCTCCTTCTCTCTTGGTTGCTCTTGCAGCGTCGTGCATGCGTATCAAGGCGAACGAGTGAGAGAGCTAGCGGGAGCGGCAAAGAGAGAGAGAGAGAGAGAGAGAGAGAGAGAGAGAGAGAAGAGAGAGAATGAGAGTGAGAGAGAAAAGAGAGGAGAGGAGCGCGAAAGAGACGAGGAGGAGGAGGAGGAGGAGGAGGCAGTGAAGCGAACGAAGGGAGACGGAGGAGAGCCAAGGAGAAGGCCGAGCTCGCACTGGCGCTGCATGTGCCTGGCCATTGCTCTCTCTTACTCTCTCTCTCTCTACCTGCCCGACGAGCGCTACGGCGGCGGGGGCAGCGGTGAGGAGAAGAGGCCCGAGGAGGGCCTCGGCGTCGAGCGCCTACCGATGCTCCTCAGTACGAACCACGCGGTCCCCATGAAAACAGTCGTCCACGTTCGCACGCACGACTGGCTCACCGAATGACCGACTGTTCCCACGTAAACACGCGCACCAAGACGCCGAGGACGAGGAGATGTCGCTGACCTCGGGCCACTAGCTGACGGCACCTCCGCGAGCGCGCGCCCTCCTGTGCACCTTGTTACCGTTGTTCTTGTGTGTGACGGGTCGGCCAGGACGGATCAGCGCGCAGCACGAGGACCTCGAGCTAGAGAGCGAGCGAGCGAGCGAGCGAGCGTCGAAGCCAACGCGGAAGAGATGCCAGCGAGCGCTCTGGAGGAACTCTGAGTGGCACTGCGACGGGAGACACCCTGGCCGCCGTGGAAGGTGAGTGCATACTCTGTGCGCACGTAACGCACCCTATCGAAAACGAAGAAGGCGGACGCTCCCTTGACCGCGGACAATGTTTACGCGCTAATTCGCGGTCTGTCGTCCGATCGATGACCTTGATTCGCCGACTTCCTCGTCGATCGGCGTGACGTAATGCCGCGGGAGCGCGCGATTAAAGGAGCGCCCCTCCTTTAAGGATAGTGGTGGCCGCGGCGCTGGAGGGGAGTGCGCGCGCTAAGGTCGAAAAAGGACATTGACCTTGGGAGTGCGCGCCGCGAGGCGCTGCTGACGCGGCCTCGGGTGACGCCTCTTATCGCTGCAGGCTTATCGGAGCCTTTACTTCGAAGCTCCGTCCGCTTGCGCGCGATTCGCCCGGTACCACGGAAACCGCGGAACTTGGTCCTGCGCATCGACCTACTCTAATTAAAAATCCTTACCCAACGACTCGAGCGAACGCCGACAGCGGACGACGACGATATTCTTCGCTGGGCTAACACTCTTGTCAACGAGGATAGCTCCCGACAAATCGCACGTCCGTTAAAATTCGTCCGACTTCCGCGAGAGTCGCAATAGCCCTCTATAGAGTTCACGTAATCGCGTTGTTCGCCGTTATGCCGGATAGCGAAAGGAAACCGAGGAGGGTATTTCGTTTTGTTTCCTTTTCCTTTTTTTCCTTACGAACGGAGATTTACAGACTTCATCTAAATCGGATCGTATCCCGGAGCAACCAAAGTGGAACACCGCTAAGAACGCTTATTTCCTAATATGACATAACGGTGCTTCCGTTCCTCAAGTTCGCTCTCTTCCTCTCTGTTTCTAACCGAGTGCACTCCGCCCCCTTTCTATCTCTTTGATATTCTTTGTTCACGGGACGATATTTCATACGCCACAAATCACCGCTACGTATTTCCCTCGAAGACGTGATCAGCTTTTATAGGAGCAACGCTGAACTTTCATGCCCGCGGTCGAACGTTGATAAACTTGCTATAGATGCATCACTGAAATCGTGATTTTTCTTTTGAAACGCGAAGTATTTAAATTGATTTAAAATTGATAACTGAACTTATGTAATGCCACTTACTGATTACTTTGCCAACAGCAATTGTATTGACTAAATCGAAGGCAGATTCATTTACAGACTGCGTAGACAAAATCGCTAAAGCTCGCATTAAAAGAGAAAAAGTCAAGAGTCGTAAATTATTTCGTATATACATGCACATGTATAACGCCCGCGCTTTTATACATACCGTCTATATACTATGTTTTTACTATACTTGGACGTGTTTTCTCTGAAGGCAATTAAATCAAGTAAAAGCAATACGTGCATTCGTCGTCTCACTGTAACATTGTAAGTTTTATATGATGTTATATATTTATATTCCCGATAAATGTACATAAAATTAAGATATCGCATGGCATATTATCAGTTGACAGACTGCGCACACTCATTTTATTCCTAATTATAGGGATAAGGTGCGATTATGTTCGCAGGCTAAGTCGTACTTTATTAAGTCCCAAAGCCTTCCATTACGTCGATAAGAACTTTTCTAATCTTTCGATTATATCCCGAGGTCACCTCGAAGCAATTGATAATCCAATATCAAGTTTTGCTCGTTGCAACAAGCCTCTACACCGACTCTTTCGAGCATCGCTTCTTGTTCTCGCTTAGCAATAATAGTTCGACGAGTGAATTTGACACGGAAGAGCGAGGAAGAGCAGCCAGGAGAAACAAGGGCTTCGCGCGACTGATCAACAGCGCAGACCGGGGAGATATTGGTGAAAACGGAGCTAAGGAAAGCGAAGAGGGAACGAAAGAGAAGCGAAATATGCCGTTACTCGCAAGAGCTGCCCCGGGCTTCGACTCTCTCTCTCTCTCTCTCTCTCTCTCTCTCTTCCTCCACCTCCATCACCGCGTCTTATTCCTCGTGGCTTCTCACTAGCGAACGAGCGTCTGCACGTTTCATTCATCTCAGGATGCAGCTTCGGCGAACCCTTTGAACTGCTCTCGCGAGAGATGAATCTCGGGGTGGTGGTGATGCGCGCAGGTAAAACGACCTTGGACGGGGCCGATCTCCGTGGGCAGTACCGTTTTTTTTTTTTTTCATACTTCCGCGTGCGCTCCCGATTGATAGAGAGCGAGAAGGATAGGAGAACGACAAGAGTTCTGTTTTTACCGAAATAAGATCCTTTTTCCTGGGAGATCTTTTGTCGCTGACGGACAGTGGGTTTTGGCGGCAGATGTTGACTGAATCGGCACGTTCGATTCTTTCCGAGTGGTATACGGTAATTGTAAAAAACTATTTGAATTCATTAGAGAACTCACTAAAGCAACGGATATAACTGTTTTTTGAAAGGGAGTCCGTTTAAAACTTTAGTATTGAACCGTGATAATATATCGTTTTACGTTCAATGTTTTTAAACCATCCATTTACAAGTTTTGAAAGACGCATTGCCTTTTTAGTTGAGATACCATTGCAAATATATTATCAATGTTAAAATTATTACTTATTATTTAAAATACTTTTAGTCCGAGTTCAAATTGTAGTTGTTGCTTCTTAGGTTGCGATTATTAATGTTTAATTATAATTATATATACATGTGGCGTGTGCATATATATGCATGGGCATGTACAATAAAGAATCAGAAAAAATTGTATTGTATGGGGCCATTATTTAAAACTTTTCTAAATCGCTAAAACTTGTAATTGATAAGCTTGTAAAAGTGATTTATATCGCTAGTATAAATGAGAAGTCCTACAAATTACACTATAAAATCAGTATCACTTGAAATACTAAAAATAGAAATCATAATTAATCCTTATTTTTTATCATAAATAATAACACTTGAAGGGAAACAAGGGAAAAAAATATTTTTTTACGAACAAAGAGTTTTAAAGAGAGAAACCAAAAACAAATATGTCCTTATCAACTTGTAAATTTTGGACACTCAAAAACAAGCAAACCTAACACATCGGGAATAATAAAACAGCGAGTCTGACAGATAAAAATGCGAATAAACGAAAACGTAAGTTTATTACGAGTGCGATGACTCGAAAGGCTTGGAATAATGTTGATTCTTTGCTTGGAAAAATAAGGTACGACTTTGAGGCATCACTTTTGCTTGCACGAGTAGCTTTTCGTGTACGTGCACGAGGGCCGAATGGTCAGGCGGGAACGGCGGAGACATTGAGGAGGTCGGACCAATGGGTACAATCCGAAATGAACTAGACATTTAAATTTGCCTCGCGGCTCGTCGCGTGCACACAGGTACGCGCGTGCTCACACGTATAGGCTGAATTCCACAACGCGTCGCCTCTTGGCCGCCGCCTCCCGGAGCAGCAGCAACGAGCGATAGGAATGGGCCGTGCAGGTGTGTACAAATGTGACATAACGGTATCGCGGCACTCGTGAGCTCGCGTCAACACGTTCGCGGGGCGGGAGAGGGACGGTTGAACGCGCGCGCTCGAAAGAGAGCGAGCGAGCGAGCGAGCGAGAGAGAGAGAGAGAGAGAGAGAGAGAGCGAGAGCGAGCGAGTGAGAGAAGGAGCGGAGGAGGCCGATTTATTGGAGCGGTCGTTGCACCTCCGCGCCGAGACTTTTGCGCGAGACTGCGAGTGTCTCCCGTTCCTTGGCCTGAGCTAGAAAAGGAGTCTCTCTTTCATCCGCGCTTTCGACCGCGTCCTCATCGTAGACCTGGACGCGCCATTTTCGGCCCGTCGAACTTTATGTCCCTTTACGTAATGGATCGAGCGCGAACCGCGGCTCCGTCATTTTCGCACGAAATCGCCGATTCGAGAGTTGCGATACCGTAATAATGACACCTCCGTAAGAATGCCGCAGCTTTGGCGGGGGTCCGCGTCCGATAAGGCCCTGCGTTGGCACGGCCGCACCGCGGGTTGTCGACAATGGGCCCGCGGAACGGCGGAGAGAGGGAAGACGACGGGAGCGGGAGGTGAACGAGCGCCAGGAGTGAACGACCGTTCTACATTGACGCGCGGCCCCGCTCCTCTCCGCGCGTGCATGCGAGCCCGAGTCACGGCCAGCCGTGAGGCCCCTCGCGTGTCGCTTTGTTTTCGCCGAGTTCCGGGCCCACGCGGCTTCGCTCCTCGTCCTGGACCGCGGCTTACGTCACGAGCGCCGATTACGAGCTGCGCACCCGAACGCGTCCCTTGGCGAGCGGGTACGTCGATCGGGCGAGTCGTTGCCAATCACCGATCCAGCCAACGCAATCGTGGAACAATTATTCCACGCTAATCTCTATTTGGCTACCTTTGAGTTGAGTAAGCGTTTTTTATTTGTGTTCGTGTTTATACCGGAAATCGCGGTATTTTGTCTCATTTACGCAAGACTCGTTTTTTGGCAATTGTGTAAAACGAGAGAACCCGCCGAGGTCCATTAGGACGACAATGCGAACCTTGACTTCTTGAGTTTGTTCTGGCGAACAAAGGTTCGCCATTTCGAAAGTATCATTTTTTTTCTCGAAGAATCGATGAGACGCGCTCGTTGTGCTCTTGGTCAAGCTCGATCCAATGAAAAAACAGTCCGCAGAACGAAGGGCGACTGCCCTAAGGACGTCCAACTCGATGCGCAATCGCATCGAAAGTCAGCCCACGCGTGATTGCGCATTCGGGGCTCGAGTCCGGCATAATTTGTCGGAGTCCGCGGTCGTGCGCGATAACCGTGCCGATCGAGTTCAAGCTCGTGCGAGTTCAACGCGCGCGCATTATATAAGGTGAAAGGCTGGCTCTGGCATTGACATTGGCCGTGGCGAAGGCAGTCGCGGCTCTTACCCGACTCAATGCGGAAGCGATCTACGAGCGCGCAAGCGCTTATTTCATCTCTTTCGCAACATCTACAGATCGGCGGGCGCGCGTGTGCGAATCTTCTCATCGCTTCCGTCGTTCGTTGACCGACTGGGCTACCGTTTACGTCGATTCCTCTTTTATCCTTAGGCTCTCTTGGTTTCGTTTTACAAAGGGAGAGATGAAAAGATTCGCTTCTCGGATCTCGTATTCACGGCTGCGAACGAGACTCACGTGGAAACGCGTGTGCGAAATTCGTTTGGAAATGGGACGCGAACCTTTTTCGTCGATGTTTTCAAATGGCGTGGCCACGTTTTTATCGCATGTTCTTGCCCGTTACGAAAAATAAACGATTCTGTAAATTGCAGAGATCTGCGCTCGAACGTCCGTGTTAATTAGCTCTTTCGAGGACGATTCCAGACTGTCTTCTCTGATGCGAATTTTTGCGAATAAATTACTCAGAATGGGAAGATTCACGCGTATGCATTTGAAGCAGGCGAGAAAGTAAACGGGAAATAATTTAAATTCGAACTGATAGAGGTGAAAATGTAACCGCGTATAAGGATGATCATTTGCGAAATAACGATATTATTTAATTAAATGACGTCTTTGAGTAAGGAGGAGCGTTAAACGAACTCGTGAGAACTAAGGTCAAATTTCATTAGCTGTTAAACGAGTGAGTGTATTTATACGCGAGTGTATCTATACTCTCATATTTATTTAACGTTACTCCGCAGATTTCCTTAGTCGAGTCTAAATAGCTACATCAACAACTATCTCGAGAAACATGAAACGTATAGGCGCGCAATCCCACTATTGTTTGTTCGCAGGTTACAAATTACGAGTATCCCATTAAAAACTGCAATGTTTCCACGCAAATGTTTACCCTAGGTATTTAAGGTTTCTTCACCTCGCGTCCGCTAAACTGGCGCACACAATCGACGCGCACCACAAACAAGTCGAGCGCGCGCCTTGGAACGCACTCGAGGTGAAAAATCTCGCAACATGATTCGCGACAGCGCGAAGGAGCCGACACACAAGTTTGCTACTTCCACTAGCCATCTAGAAAAGTTCTCGCTCTACATACGGGATTTGGCTCCTTCGTTTTCTCTTAGCGCGCATTGAAATTAATCGAAAGTACGCTCGGATCATCAATAGGTCAGTACACGCGTGTCGCCAGAATACGCGTACGCAAAATTGCGCGAGCCTGAAAAGAAGTGAAATGGGAGTGGGGCGAGTGTGGCCGGAGGGTCGGAGGGGATAAAGGTGGGAGAGAAAGAGAGAAAAGCGACGCGCGCGTCACTAATGGGAAAGGATGCCGCGTGCCGGTTAAATAAAGTGTGCTATTACAAAATGGGTTATGCAGCGCAAGAGAGCCGTGGGTTCGTCGACCCTGGGATTCGTGGCGAACGGTGCGCGAGCAAAATTACGCGGCCGACGGTATGCGCGTTCCCACTACTCGCGCGCACCGTACGACGACTCACTGAGACCGATCACTTGGCCGACGTCGACGACAACGGCGACGGCGACGCTTCGAGAGATCGCCTCGCGAAAAACGTTACGTTATGACTGGAGACTTGAAATACTTTCATTGCGGTCGACTTTGAAAAATGAGGCCACTATTTGATTTCTTATCGGAGAAACCAAACTTCCTAATGTTGTGGATATTTCCAACGAGATCGATGCCTTTTTCGTGTCTCGATATTGCCAACGTTATTTTCAATTTTACGAACCAAAAGTACGTTCTTCTTTTAATATGTGTTTCGGTAAAGGTGTCTCCTCCTCGTAAAAGATAACGAATCTGGCTTTACTTTCTGTCTTTATATCGGTTATAATTTAATAACCCTTTTTGCAATACCTCATGTGAATCTATAATCTTTACTTAACATAGATAATTTATTAACGATTATTATTAACGATCATTATATATGTCTAAAGTGAAATTTCATTTTTTCATTGTGAAACATTTGTACTTTCGAATAACGTCGAGAGTGCTTTTCTTTTAAATAGGTTGATTTATACTATTAAGTAATATATCTCATAACAGTATCTATATCATTTCGATAGAAGCAAGCATTCGACAATTCTCGCATACATTTCTTTTTATAACGGAGAATCGAAAAGATCTTTTTCGTATACGGCTTCGGCGAACTTGTGGTTTTGGTGAACTAGAGAGTAATAGGCCGCGAAAGATGAGTTCATTGGCCGCTGCTAATCTTGCAAACGCTCATAGAGAGAGAGAGAGAGAGAGAGAAAATTCCGAATTTGGAATGGGCTTATACGTTTACGCTTGAGGCGTGTCTTAAATGGCAATCGCCTAGGACTTGCTCTTAAGAAAACTCGTGCGCGAGATCGATTATACACCTCCAAATAAGACTAGCTTGTTTTATTAATTGCTCATTGTTCTAGAGTATTTTAAAAATAGTTGTATAAATTAAGAAAGAGTCACGCTTAGGTATTGATTGTAGGACAATGAAAGATGAACGCCCGGCAGGTTAATATTGCTATTTTTCTAATAATTCTAACGAGAGGAGAAGAACATTTTTCAATTATCACAGATTAATGAAAGAAAATTACTTTAATGATGATTTTACACGTTTAACTTTCAACTTAAAATGAGACTCCTGCTCATTGAAATTCAGATATTTCATTGTTGAAAAGTGCATTGTCCGCTAGCCTAAGCCTGCACCTACACGATCGAATCTGCGAAGCCGAGGTCACGTTCAACTTGATCGTCAAATGCCTCAAAACGATGGTTAGCGATCCACTAAAAAGAGTTTTTCTTGCAAGACGGCAAAAAGTTGCCCGTGAGAGTGTCAGTGTTTAAAAAATTGAGAGTTCATAAAGTGTACTTGGGTCGACGCGACTTTTCCCCGCGAAAATGCGTTACCGCTCCTGGATTTTCCATTTTCACCAGACGCGAACGCTCGAGACGCCAAGATAAACTGAGGTCGAGACTCAAAGACAAACAATTCTCCTTGTAGCTGGCGGTTGAACGAACTCTGGCCATCCTCGTGAAGTCGCCGACTGGGATACTCTGGGCTCGCATCTGTACAGTTACGCGCAACTAAGAATGGGTGGAAGAAAACGGGGTCCTCGGCTCGCGGGGTTACGGCGCAGCGATAACCTCCTTCGAATCTTCGCGAAGTTCCAAGTCCGAGCCGCCCGAAGCAGCCGCGGTAGCAGGAGCAGCGGTAACGACGTCGGCCGCAGAGACCAAGTGGGACAATGACCGCCAGAGACCTTCTTTCGATCTCTCGAGCGCGCGAGCTTTCTTCTTTTCCTTGCGCTATACCTCGGCTCGTTCTCCTCGTCTTCACCTCGGCGATTCACTTGCATTCGTGCCTTCCCCTCTCTCTTTAACTCGGCCCCTTTAGCCCGTCTTTCTTGCACGTTTTCCTAAGCGAGCGAATGCGCGCGCTAGAAAAGCATTAGGCGCTTCCTTGCAGCGCGCCGTTAGCTGCACTTCTACACACGCGTTTACCAACGTGTACGTACGTGCGTGCACGAAAAACGGGGGCAACTCTATGACGGATCGGTTTTGAGAGAGAGAGAGAGAGAGAGAGAGGACTTTAAAGGCCTGTCCTCTTAGCCGGTATAAGTGAAAGAGGAGTGAGCGAGTAAGAGAGAGATGAAGTACATTAGGAAGAGCTGCGCACCATGAGGACGAACGAGCATTGCACGCGGCTTTCTTTCTTATTCGCGCGAAATTTTAACGCGATGCTTATTCCTCCCTCCATTCATACGCCAAACCGTTTCAGCCACTGGAGCACTCGCTGAGAACCATATTTCTGATAATTGTTGAAAAGTGGAACTTGGCTATTCTCTCCGCGGCGAAGTCTTTCCTGTTCTAGAAAATCACCGAAATTCGAGAACGTTCTTTTTCATCGAATAACACGGAAATGCCTTGTTTACGTTATAAAACGATGTTTCTTCGCGAGTGGAACATCGTTTACGAGTAATAAAAACAACTGAAAACGAATGAAAACAATTTATAGTCTAAATGTATGCCATGTTTCATAAATAAATATACGTAATTGGTTGGTAAATCGATTATGTTATTGCAGCCGTGAAGAAGAATATGATAATTCTACGAGATTCAAGAAACTACCTACGCATTGTAATTTTGAAAAAATACTTTCTAATAAAGGTATAATTATCTTCTCAATGCCCAGATAAATTAAACATTTATATTTTCACTGACTAAGAAGTAGATTGAAATTAATAGAAATTAAAGCTAGTTATTAAGCACGTATTATATAATATTTTATTACCCTAATGATTAAATTTAGATTACAATATTGTCGGTTATAAGAAACTCCGTTCGATAAATTGCAAATTAACTTACTGGGTATTACCTCCATTATTCAGAAGAAAATTCTAATGCCAATATTATTGTTGCAAACCTTGACCTAATTTATAAGTACGTACACATTTCAGAAGAATAAGAAAATGCGTAACGAACGTGAAATGGTATAAAATCTTATGAGAACAAATCGATGAATTTTATACTTTATATCATATAATTATCAATGTCAAGTTCGTTGTGATTCAATTTTATCTCGAATCAGTATTGCGTTTGCAATACCTTAGCAAAGATAAACTTGAACTTGAAGTCTGACATTCATTTGCGTTGAAGTTCATTCGTTAAGCTAAGGAGACAAATGTTGTTGATAAATTCTCAGGGTAAGAAGTTGATTGACGAAAATGCTCGTGTGCAAATGTAATTGTGTTACGGTCAATGCACAAAATGTATAACGGACGGAAATTTTTTCGGACGATGGGACAAGGTCTATGACCTTCGATGGACGAAGAGCCGTGAAACGGTCGGACGTACCTCGCCTCGACGACGAAGCGCGACACTTTTGATTCCGAGAGCTCGGTACATTTACCGCGTCGTGTACCGAGCTCTCGCTTAAGCAAATAGAAGAGGCCGACGAAAAACAAGAGCGAGTAGGTCCCCCCGAAAAAGCACTCTCATTTTCAGCGGACGCTCGGGCGCAGGCGCGCAGGGTCGTCGACACCGGGGATCCCGATCGAACCGAGCTTTGCCTTCGTCCGCAGGCAAAATCGGCTGCTCGCGGAGGGAAGAGATCAACGACCCCGGGTCGCGCGTATCTGGGTTAGTAGTCGTGTCGACGTAGCCGATTCACCGATTCGCGCTTGCTCGCGGAAATTCTTCTCTAACGAGCCAAGAGCCACCTCCTTCTCTTTTTCTCTTTTCCAATATACTCTCTCACTCTCTCTCCAACATCTCCTTCCCCCGCCGGCCCAGACCGTGACTTTGTGAAATCGAGGCGGCCAACGCGCACTTCCGTCTCCTCGGGCCCGTGGCTGACCCCATACCGGGACCCGCACCCCCGCTCTCCGGGGCTCGCGGTGGCAGAGGAGGGGTGCAGTAGGAGGCGCGAGAAAACCGGAGCCTCCCGCGCGAAACGAATGCCAGGCAGACACACGGAGTCCACGGCTCGGGGGAGAGGGGTTCGGGTGCGGAGCTCAGCTCTGCGTGCAGCACGCGCATCGACGTCGGCGAGGAGGAAGGAGTAGGAGGCTTGCGCGCGGCGGTAGAAGTCGGAAGGGGCAGCTGACAGCGGGTCGATCGAAAGCGCAGCGTGGCGCTGCACCGGCGGCGCCGACCCCACCAGAACCCGCCCGACGCCCCGAGAAACTCCCAAGCGGGTCCGCGTTGAGCTAGGTCAGGTCTACCCGAGTGCCGCACTGTGCCACAGCAGTTTCGCGCGCGGCCGCAGCGACGCCGTCCGACCGGACTCTCGCCTCTTCCACTGGCCGCCGTCAGGGGATGCCCCGCGGCACTCACCCGAGATGCAGCTGGACCCGGTCTCCCTCGAGAACCACCGTATTACGTAACTCCGGTCACCCCCGCCGCGGGAGGTGCGGGCACACGCCGCGGAGCGCGCTCGAGTGCGAGAGAGCAGGAGGAGGTGGAGGAGGCGGAGGCGAAGGAGGTGAGGGAGGAGGAGGAGGAGGAGGAGGAGGAGGAAGTGGCGGAGACCAACTGTGGAAAGTGAAACGCTCGGGGCACACGTAAACAAAGTATCGAGCAGCCGAGAGCAGCGCCGGGCGACTCCCTTCCAAGCCGATGCACCATCGCCGATGCCAGCAACCGTGAGTCTTGTCGAACCGCCCGCGGGCGCATCATCGCCCGGAGTTGTTTGTTCGCGATCGGTCCTGTCGTCGCGCGACTCCAGTCCCACCCGCGAGCGTTTTAACCGCGAGAAACTGCTAGGGTGAAGTGCGAGGGTGCTTTCTGGTCTCGAGCCACGACGAACCGAGGCAATTATTAATTGCCGCCGCGTGTGTTCGAAATCTGCCAAGTGCGGGCGTATTTACATTTGCGATTAGGAGGACACGAGTGCGCGAACGCCTGAAATGGAGGGTGCGGAATAAAAGGTAGCGAGCCCCTTGATCGGATAAAAAAAGAAAGCTGAAAAAAAGGACAGGTGAGAATAAGAGGCGAAGAATAGTCGAGAGCGCGAGAGAACGAGGGAGCGTGGGAGCGAAGGGGAGGATGGACCGTACGGGAGTTTATGTCCCCTTTCAGCCTCGCTCGTCCCCTGCAGTCGATCAATGCACGGGCCGGGTTTCACTTTCGCGGTGTCGAAGCGTGCACCGCTGCTGCACTCGCTCCCTCTTTCTCTTTTACTCTCGCCCTCTCTCGTTCCTCGCTCCCTCTCAGCCCCCCATCGACCGTTCCCTACCTCGCAAGCTCCTTCTCTTTCCGCAAGCTCTACCGATTGGCCCGCTGCCGCCGCCGTCACCGCCGCTGCACTTTCTTCGTTGCCCGCGTTCGTCAGAGTGCATTGCCCCCGTCGCTTTTCGGAAGGCCATCCCCTTATCGATGACTCGCGTGCCTCTACGGCCGTCCTCTACTTGTCCTAATTGCCTTTTTTCGGCCACCCCTCGTTCCGCGATCGGATGATCTTGAAAGTAAAAAGGGAGCACGGGAGCCTTTTAAAGTTTGCCCTGCGGTAACTTATTTGGCGTGTAAAGCGTGTGTGCGTCTCCACTCAATTGCGTCTTTTGGCTTTCCTGCTTTCCTGCTTTCGCGAAATTAGAGCGACTCGTGTCGTCGGTAGTCTTCTATTTTACAAGAATAGAAGTAGCACGTAGAAGTAGTAGCAAGAATAGAATAGTACGCGTGACACGAAGAGGATTGCCCTTGGAACGCGGAGTTATCGATAAAAAAATAGGCGAAAATTCTATCTTAAGTTGCGAAGTCGCTCGAGGCGAGGGAAAAGGAAGTCTTGAATACTGAACCCTTCACAGCTACAAAAGTTGGAGAAAGTACGAATTCGGTAAAAGGAGCAAAATATATCTCTGCATGAGCGTCTTCCTGTACTCCGAGTTATTCTACTTAAGCTTTAGCAGCGCCAACGTTTCCTCATTATCGACGATGTCGGAAGCGAAATTTTCCTTACTCTCTTTAAAACTTTAAGAACGGGACCATTTTACATTGTCCCGCTCTGAATCAAAACTTTGATAATCCGGTAACAATCTTTTTAGTATGAAGTACGCCCGACTATTGTTTTTGGGCGAATAATTAATTCCTCGTAAAAGTCAAAATCTTTAGTTACGGGAGAGCACTTTAATAAAACGCAATATTCGAACGCAATTAAAATTACTGTTATATTATATTGCTTCGTTATATTTTAGAAGTCTAGAACTACACATTGTACACAGTAGGAATAATTCGAATATTTGCATTGAAAAATTACTGCTTTTCCGAAATGATACCCGAGATTACACGACAATTTCGTAATTACGTTGCAGTGAAAAATGAAGACAGGCGATTGGGATTACATGACGCTGCGGGAGGAGGAATTTCAACAAAAGGTCAATTACATAGCACCGGATACGCCAACTTCCCCCGAAGAGCCGAATCGCGCGGAGGCTTCGCTTCCGAGGAATCTGGTCCTCAAACCTTCTCAGGAATGCAACAATGTAAGTGTCGTAATGAACAGTGAATATTGCATCGCGCAACTGATTTCTCGATTACGGTTTTAATTGGCCATTCTTATGTAGGTCTTCGGTGTTTGGAGTACGGATCGCATTCCGAAAGGAACCCGTTTCGGACCACTGGTCGGACAGATCTACACGAAAGATTCGGTCCCACCAGATACCGATAGAAAGTATTTTTGGCGGGTAAGGCACATACCGTTATTCACTTTTTCATCGGTTTTATAATAAAAATGTTTTTATTTTCTCCATTTTATCATATTTTATCATATTCTCTAGTACGTCCACGCGTTTCTGCGTCTGAGAATTAATTTTAAAACTTACTACGACCTAGTAACACTTATCGCTAGTCTACGTTTACTTCTTTTACGACCGTACTTAATGTAAAATTCAACAAAAGCAGGGAAGATTAATTTATTAAATAAATAAATAAATTAATTAATTATTTTGATTGCACAGAAAATAATTTGCAATAATTAATATAGGTTTACAAAAACAACGAACTCTTTTATTACATCGATGGTTTCGACGTTCAAAAGGCAAACTGGATGAGATACGTTAATCCAGCGTACTCATCCGAGTCCCAGAATCTAATTGCTTGCCAGTACGAGGTAAGTAATATTTCAAACGCTCTTTCATCTTACATGAACATTGAATCTAAATCTTTTGACAAGAATATAAACTCATTTTCTTCTTTCCCTTTAGATGAATATTTATTTTTACACCGTTAAGGAAATTGATGCTAATCAGGAGCTCTTGGTCTGGTACTGCCGTGAATTCGCCGAAAGGTTAAACCATCCAGTGACAGGCGAGCAGATGCTTCAAAAGATCCGTTAGTACGATTTCTGAAAAATAGAGACATAAGTCTTTATTATTTTCTTATCGCAATCTCTTATCGTACAAAGTTACTTCATTTTTAAATACACAAAACTAAATTAAACGAAGCATTGATAAATATGATAATACTTAGGGGATAAAATATAAAATGTGAGCATATTATTAACGTAGCCTATATTTTCTAAGTACCTTTCAAGAAACGCTACATCCGACTGTTACTTCTTTCGCCGTCAACGGTTTTAAATAAATGAAAGCAATACGACATTAGGGAGAATACCTTTCAAAATCTCGAATTCAACCTAATGTTTGATTTTCGCGCGACCCCAGGGCAACAGGTGCAGCAGTCGGCGCACCCGGTTGAGTTACCACCGGCTATCGAGGTGGTGTCGACGCTGAAGGATTCTGTGATATACGAGAGGCGCTCGCAAATGACGCCGACGGACGGTAGTGTGAGGTCAGACGAGGGCTACCATTCGAACGGTTACCACGACGAAATTCTCACACCCCCGGAGGAGAGCAGCGAGTCCGACTCCGAGAGCAACTACGTCCTCGACTTCTCTAAAAACTCGAAGAGCGCAAGCAGCGTTGTACCCAACCATCCGGCCATAGGCCTGCTCAAACACGAAAACGTTGCGCGCAACGACTATCGCAAGGTCAAGATCAAAATGCTCAGGACTTACGGCAACTTCCAGACGAATAATAACAACAATAACATCAGCAACAACAACAACAACATCAGCAATAACAACAACAACAATGCCATTGCCAACAACAATAACATCAGCAGTAGCAACAACAATGTTGCCAGCAGCAAATGCAACTTGGACGTCGTATCGATGAAGGACAAGGAGAACCTGACGAGTCGCGATCAGCGAGCTCTTACTCCGGAGATACAACTGCAAAAGTCGCCAGTGGTGCTGCTACTGTCGTCCTCGACGACGCCCGGATCCGAGGATATCGTCATTGTGGAAAAGTCTCAGCCAAAGCCTTTTTACGAGTCCGAGGCCAAGGCCCTGGGTGGCCGTAGTCCCATTTCAACGACGAATTCCAGGCCGTACATCAGTCCAAGCAGCGGCATGGGCACGGGTTTGAACGGAAGTTCATCCATCCTCGAGAACATCTTACTGCGGAACAACGTCAGCAGTGGGAACAATACCGACAGCAACAACAACACCAGTAGCTCTCAGCAGCAACAGCAGCAGATCGTCGGCAACGTTATCCACAGCAGCCATTCGAGACTTGGTGGGAACCACACGGTCAGCCAGCACGCGGACTCGGTGACGCCCTCACCGTCCAGCCCCACGGAGATGGCTTATTCCTATAAGAAGTCCCACCGCTACAGCAACATCCTACCCTGCAGTCCAGACTCGAGCTCGAATCTGCCTATGCAGACCGAGCCCCCGAGCAGTACGAGCGCGCATTCACCCTCTAGCATCCAGGGCCACGCGACCTCGAGCTCGCTGCTGCTGGTCAGTCCCACGAGTAGCAGCACCAGCCAGGTCGGACTTACGGGCTCCAGTCACTGTAGTGGTCTCGCCTCGACGACGAGCCACGCAAAACCAAGTTCGAGCGCTTCGCCTACGCCGAGTAGACGCAACTTGAAGAGCCCTTCACCCTCGCCAGCCAGCTCGACGAACGGTGCTCAGTCGACGACGATGAAGACGACAACAACGACGACGATCCTGTATTCGGGTGGTGGTCCAGGAGCTGAGCCAAGTCCCATGTATCCGACCTCCTCGGTCTCGTCACTCTCGCCAGTTCAGCAGCCGGGATCTTCTTATGCCTACGGCTTGTACCACCATCAGCAGCAGCAGCAGCATCAGCAGCAGCACCAGCAGCAGCATCAGCAGCAGCATCAACCGCAGCAGCAGCAGCAGCAGCAGCAGCAACAACAACAACACCAGCAACAGCAGCAGCAGCAGCAGCAGCAGCAACAACAACAACAACAACAACAACAACAACAACAGCTGCAACACAATGTCGTTTCGCCACTATCGATTAGCTGCTCGGGGTACTCGCCGGGTCCGTCGCTCGGGAGTCTCTCGTATCAGGAGAGAGCGTCCAGCGAGGATCGGCGACGCGTCGAGTCCAGCAGCAGCAGCGGCATCGGCAGTAGCGGTCAGCATCAACTTCCGACTTCGTCGTCATTGCAGATGGACGGAAACCAGGCGCTAGTGACTGGTACCCACAACCTCCACCTCGGCCATCACACCGGCCTCTCGATCCACACGAGTGCGAGTTCGTCGTCCTCGTCACTTCACGGCTACTCGCCCGTGGGCTCGCTCTCCCCCAACGAGCACGCCTGCTCCCAGAGTGGTTCTCTCAGCCCGAATTCACAGGGTGGCTCAAGGGGCTACAGGTCGCTGCCTTACCCCCTCAAGAAGAAGGACGGTAAGATGCACTACGAGTGCAACGTCTGCTGCAAGACTTTCGGCCAGCTTTCAAACCTGAAGGTCCACCTAAGGACGCACTCGGGTGAACGGCCCTTCAAGTGTAACGTTTGCACCAAGAGTTTCACCCAGCTGGCGCATCTTCAGAAGCATCACCTCGTGCATACCGGTAAGCGTTCGCACTTCTCTCTCAACGACTCCAATTAATCGAGCGAATTCGATGATTCCGTTTTCCGGCTGTTTTTAGGTGAAAAACCGCACCAGTGCGAGATCTGCAAAAAGAGGTTCAGTTCGACGTCGAACCTCAAGACGCACCTACGCCTGCACTCTGGCCAAAAGCCGTACGCCTGCGATCTCTGCACGGCCAAATTCACGCAGTTCGTGCACTTGAAGCTTCACAAGAGGCTGCACACGAACGAGAGGCCGTACACGTGTCAAGTTTGCGACAAAAAATACATAAGCGCGAGCGGACTCAGGACGCACTGGAAGACGACGAGCTGCAGGCCGAACAATATCGAGGACGAGATCGCGCTCGCTACCGCCGTTGGCTCGCCCACTTACTACGAGTACGCGCCCGACATGAACGTCGGTAAGTCCAATGAATTTTCATCTTGGACACGGGCGAATTCACGCTGTTGGATCAGCACCGCTGCGATCGATAAGCTTCGACACGCGGTTATTTAAATCAAGTACAACTTAGTTGGGGGGAGGAGTATCGTCCTTGATTCTAGTCACGGTAATTTATTATCCTTACGTTATCGATGCGATGAGCGGCTACTGGACGGATTTTGCCATCATTTTATTAGTGCGATACTCGAAGGCTCCATCGCGTGATAGCGAGAATGAAATAATCGACGCCGAGCAGGGGCGAATAAATTATAAGCAAGACTGCTTTCTGTTACAGGAAACATGCCCACCTCTCTGCACAATTTGGAAAACTCGGTTGGGAGGCCGAGTGTCATAGAGACTTCGCAGCCGCACATTATCGAATGTACTTAAGGCTTCTTGCCCCGCGAAACTTCTTCCTATATCCTTCAAGTCTGAAAAATTTAAAACGCAGTATGTATAGCCAGCCGCTATGTCGCACAATTGAGAAAGAGAACGAGACCAGAGACCAGAGACGATAGCCTCGTGTGACCTACATTATTCGAGGCTCTTGGGATTTGCGCGATTCATCGAGATGCTATCGTTCTTCCGAAGAGTCTAGAGAAGTAAAGTGAAATTGGAGCGAAAGGAAAAGCCGAGAAGAGCTCGCGAACGGACCTTTTCTCGCGGTTGCGCGAACGCAAGAGGCTCGGGAAATGATAGCCTTTCATTTCCTTCGGGGCGTTTTGAGTACACGTGTCACCCGAGAGAAAAGAATACAACGTCGAGCGAACGAAATGAACAGACATGAAGCGAGAGAGAGAGAGAGAGAGAGAGTGAGAGAGAGAGAGTGAGTGAGAGAGAGAGAGAGAGAGGGAGGGAGAATAAGTACGCGAATGAAGAATGAAAATAATAACGCAAAGGGCGGATTTTGTCGGCATCCGTCGGGTAAAAGACGAAGGAACAGCGATTTTCAAGCGAGTAACCAGTGACGACACGACTGCAACTATGCGAGACCTGTACCTGTAAATACTAACATTATTATTAATTAATTGATAACTCAAAGCGTAACTTAATGCTCTTATTTATAAAACAAAAAAAAAGAAAAGTATACACGTCGTGGCGTATTTTCGTCGACTGCAGTGCTAGCGGAGGAGAGTTAAGTAGGATGGGTGAATTGTAAAATTATAAGAAAATCAAGAAAAAGAGCAAAAAATGGAGACTGCGTATGTGTTTGCGTGGGTGGGTGAGTGAGAGAGAGAGAGAGAGGGAGAGAGAGAGAGACGAGCGCACGATAGGTTTCATCCTCGCGCTCTTGTACCTTCGAAGCGCAAATCCTCGCGCGCGCGTACGTTAAGGATGTAGTTTTTAATCTATAGCGAATCGCGCGTGAACGATCACAATGCGCATGCATCCGCACGTGATTTATCGCCGTGGACTGGAGCGCGCTTGGAACCGATTAAATATTTATTGTACAGTTAAGGTGGTCCTTGCGTCGAAGCTAGTCAAAATAAATCATCTTTTATTTCGGTTCTTTTATTTTTTATGTGACGCATGCTTATCTGCACGCTGGATTTTTTATTTCTTTTTCTTTACAATCGCGATGAATTTTGAATTTTCAGTTTGGAATTCGGCATTTTCTAAACAGTTTGTTCGAACGTTCTGATTTATTTATTTATTTTTTAATTATCGGTAAAATGCAATTTTTTTTAAACGTAGCGCACAATTACACGTGTTATTTATCAATCGACCTCATGCAAGGACTACCTTAAATCTAAATTCAAGTCAATTAAATTACTTGAAATTTATTTAAAATATCGAGTAATTGTGATCGATTATTTGATTGGTTTTATAGTTATATGAAGATTTTGTTTCAATGAAATTTTGTACGGAAGGAAGCATGCATGATGAACGTATAACTTTGGACAATTGAGTTTTGCACAAATTCTACGTATTGGACAAAATGTGCGATAGTTAGCCAGTATTCGAAAACAAAAGGTATTCCGTGCTATTGTGAATTTTAAGTTTTTTAAAAAAATTTGCCATTCGCGTCTGGCGTATACTTATTTCATCACGTTTCGGAGCGACGCTCGATTCTTAAACTTTTTTTTCATCTCATTGGCCTTCTTTAGCAACTAAATTTAATATTTATCATCAATCTTTATTACTACTACTACTATTTTTATTTTTTATCATTATTATAAATATTATTGTTATTACTACTGCTACTACTACTACTACTACTACTACTACTACTATTACTACACTACTTCTAGTACTAGTACTACTACTACTACTGCTGCTGCTGCTGCTACTATTAAATCGACTCTTCATTTCATTGTTCATTTAGTTATTTCTATACGCGACCATAAATTTCAAAGGCTCTCGACTCTTGCTCCGAAACGTCGTATAACAAAAATCGCCGAGATTTTTCGAAAAACAACGGTATAAAAACAAAAAAAAAATGAAAAAAAATTTTTTTACCAGGACTCTACGAATCCGTATCATTTGCCTGCGAAGTCTAATAGTTTTGTAAGTCTACGTGTAAATCAGACTGTGTTTGAAGGACGAGATCGTTTCGAACGTAGCCCACCGTGCGACGATAAAAACTTTAGCAAGTGATGGAAAATAAGGGAAAATAGTGGAACGTTCTCGCAGGCGTCAGGATTCGAAAAGTCGGAAAAAACGAGTCCCCGCGGCAAGTGTTCGAAAAAATGGTGGAATGTAGCTCGTTACAGGGCGACTGATTTTGTTTTTGCTAAAACCGGTTAAATATATTTTTGTAAGAAACACACCGAGAAACAAACTCGATATTACTTTTCCAGTTTATACACTTACACTTGTACACATGCGCGCGCGCCCCTACGCTCATCTACACATACACAAAATAAACTTTTAGAGATCGCGACTCGTAAAAAAACTATTTTTAGTTTATACATTAATACTCAGAGATTTTATTATAGTTTCTAAAGTCGGTCCGAATGAAAAAATTTAATTAGCTTATTACTAAATTTCTAAAAATTTTATATCGAAAAATACTGTGTCACCAAAATATTACTTTGAAGTTTGCTGAAGTGCTTCTTAATACTGAAAATTGAGAATACATGCGGATTTAGCTTTAAAATATTATTGGAACCTCAAACGTTTTTTTTTTTTTAAGAAAAAGAACATCTCGATAAAAATCTTGTCTGCCAGTTGGGTTAAGTAAAATCAGGAGAATACTCTTACGACCGAAAACGAAAAACTTCTATACATCGATTTACACTTTTTACTTTATAATTTACAAGTAAGAGCGATCGTTTTAGAATGAAAGTATTTGTTCTACTGACATGTGCACTGAGCTCGGCATCTCCGTGTCATTTTATTCTAATTTTTCATACATACTCATAAATGAGAATTCTTACACAATAGAAACATTCAAAGACTTCGTAGTTTATATAATTGTACGCATCAAGTCGAAAGGGATGGGTCCGAGTTTAATGAAAAGAAAATATCACAGCGAAGATTCTGTAACGAGTTGCTCATAATGTACGAAATAACAGGCAGTGTGGACATTTCGGGTATTCTCAGGAATGCCAAGGCTAAGCAGTACCTACTTAATATGATGTACCCAGTATATATTAAGGACTTTTTCGCATTCTTTTTTGCATCAGAGATTCAAAGGGTTAAGTGCGTTTTTAAGGCAGCATCACCACTACCACCACCACCAACAGCGGTTTCAAACAAAAGTTATAATCACACGTATAATTATGATCAATTGAAAAAAGAATGGTACTAGGTGCGTAATTACGGTTTAATTACGTATTAAAACTAAAGGAATTAACGATACATACATGCCGATGCACGACGTTTCGTAGGAATATCGACGATTTTAATTAATGTTTTTTATGCAAGTTTTCAACTTAATGCCCTATTACTGAAATTAAAAATCGCTTCACAATATCATTTCGCAGTAAATGAAGAATTTACAATCACATGTTGCTTACCTAATTGATCTTTGAGAGCGACTGCACTTTAAGAGGCAGAAAACAAACTTCGCGTTAACCAAAATTTTTCGAATCTTGAAGTTGTTAGCTTATTTACAGTAAGATACGAGTATACTGTAAAAATTTTCGCAATATTCCCAACAATATTGTTTACGTTCAAAGGATAAAACAAAGATAGTCATTCTGTAAATTGCCTACAATATCCGGCCTTGCTTGCAACCAATGCACCTTTAGAGAGAAAAAGCGCACTTGATTAACGAAAAACGAAATTCTTAATAAGAGACGAATCCATGGGGTGATAATGATTAAAAAACAAGAAAGAGATAACGGATTAGGGTGGGGGAGTTATAGTGCACGAAAGAGTGTGACGGGTGATTTTCATTGTAAATATAAAATATTAATGATAATACTGAAAGTAGTCATCGATTGAAAAATGAGGAAGCGAATAATTAATCGCCTCGGCAACGGACAAGCAATATTTAGTTTTTATTGTCTCTCGAGTCGATGATAAAACAATAAAAATGATAAAAAACTACCGCTGTACTGTACATCGCGTGCACGCGCACGTTCGTATTTAAACGACTATAAATTAAATGTTAATTATCCTTATACTTCGGAAATAATAAATTGTTACGCATTTATTATCATTATAATTATGAACTAGGTAATGCTCAATTAGCATTTGTTTCTTAAAAATACAGAATAAATATATGGCTGTTGGATATTTATACCAGTATTAATTGTGTTTGTCACCTTCAATCGCTCTAGTATTTTGATTCGTTTTTGTTCTTTTATAAAAAATGTAGCAATCGTTTCATAAGACATTATCAACATACGTATCAATCAAGATCACGAAAATTAAATTTAAAGAAGTTCATTGTTTTGGTTATCATTTAAACTTTGGCGCATATTTTTCACAGTTTTATTGCAAATTTTTCTACAATCACCAATGGTGTTGGTGTATCGTCGTTTACAATTATTATAAATAATAAAATATCGTAGCTGCCGCTCCTTATTTGTTACAACACATTTTTATTAATAATTATTACTACGTTGAACTGAATTCCTGCTTCATTTGGAGCGTCCGCTATTTACCGTAAAATTCTTTTTCTTCGTGGAAAGACTTACTCAGCTTCTTCATGGAATTATAATAGCTTACATTTCTTTACAAATACAAAAAATCTTTCTACTATGACCTAATGTAATATACTGAATTATATTGTAGATAGTGAAAACAAAGTGTATACATAGAAATGGGGGGAAAAAAATAAAAAAAAAATGCTAAAATGTTTAGCAACGACATTATCTCAATTTATCTCTTGTCTAAACTGAGGCAAGAAATAACTTGTCTATTTGCATAGCGAGATGAGTGGCTCGTATGTATAGTAATTAGAAAAATAATACATTTTCTTTCTTTTCCTGGTTGGAAACAATTTGCTATGTAAGGACCACATATTTCAAGTGGATTTGGACATTGAGTATGTAAAGTTGATGCAGCTAACCAATACCCTGTAATCAATATTAGAAAATGTTTTCATTTTCTTTAAAAAAAAAAATTATACAATGAAAAATGCTGAAAGCCATAAAAATAGTTTCATTGCAAATACTACAAACACAGTAGCTCACTGAATAAGTTTACAAACATAAGATTAACTGATTATTAACAACAGATTACCTCATCAAGGTACAGGACTGTCAGTTCCACTTCCACTATTGGTCCCTGCTTCACTCTTTGTAACGGATAATCTATCCCGTTTTGTACTTTTTGATAGCGATGCTACTTCCTTTAATAAAGTTGAAATTTTGTGCTGCATACTAGATATTTTAGTCTCATACTCTTTTTCTGAAGTTTTCATTTTGGTACGCAACTCTGTCTCTGAAGTAAAATTTTTTGCTTTTAACTCAGTTATCTGCAAAAAATTATTTTATATGAAGTAAACCTCACTTACATTAACCATTACTCTAATTTACAAAAGCTTACCTGTTTTTCTTTAGCAAGTAATTGACCATCTTTCTGTGAAATTTGTTTTTGCAGATTTGAAATTTTTTCTTTCAGCGATGTCACAGCAACTACATGATCAGATATATTAGGATCATGGGGATCGTGTACTCCAGCCATTCTTGCTGCTTTAACAGGTGTTGGACCATTACTGTCTCCTGATTCTGATTGTGGTGGAAGTTTTGTTACATCTACTCTATGTGGCCTTTTGTTGTGGCCTTTTAACCTTTAATGTTTAAAAAGTAATATTTAACATACTATTAATTCAAACAAATATATTTGAAAACTTACTTTTGTTCTTTGTGTTTTGCTGTTCTCTGTTGAACCATTTTTAAGTGAGCTTTTCGGTCAGCATCCGACTGTTTCGTTCTTGCAAGAGCTCTTTTATACGATAACGTACATAACCAGCACAAAAGTTTGCCATCAACCTTGAAATTGAAAAAAATAAAAATTAACCCAAAAAAAAAATGTAGTTATTTTTTGTACAAAAACAAATTACTTTTTTATCTTCATCGTGTCTGTCAAAGGCACATTTTTGCTTGCATTGTTCACAAGTAACAGGTGGGCCATAACGTTTTTCAGAGTTCGTACATCGCTGACATTTGCTTCCAATGAAAGCAGCGATTGTATTGCAGTATTCACAAGCTGATGGTTTTCCATATGCTTTAACATTTTGCTCGCATTTCTTGCATATTGTACTTGTATTACCTTTCCTGTAAAAATTATTACTTAAAAAATTTCAGTTACGATAAATTTTTTAACACATAATCTTTATACATTTATCGATACTTACATCGTTTGTTGAAATTCTGACCTACAGTATGTACACTTGACCACAGGAAAAGTTCCTCTGCATTCCTGAATAAATAATTTAACTTTTTGAGGAGGTTTCGAATTTATATTTAACAAATCATACAGCTTTTTATGTCAAGTCTAGTATGACTTAACAACTATAATAAACAATTTTACAATTACAAATAACTTATAACATACAAAAAAGAGACAAACGACACAAAAATATACGAATTATACATACGAAAAATATGTACGTAAATATAAATACATAATCAATTATAAAGTTTCGTGATTGAACAACGAATAAATTGTTGCTGACGATTACTTTTGAAGTCTAATGAAACGATTGCTTTCTATTAAATAAAATAAAATATCGCTATAATTATTAATTCATCGATAAAACGAATTTCGATTTCGTTTTATTATCAGTTCTCCTTGGGAAGGTTAAATTAAATATATATTATGTGTATTCGCTATTGTTGTAACCTTGAAAATAGGTTAATGTTCGGCGAAAGTGAAACTGCTGATTTTCTAACCTTGCACAGTTGTTGTCCGGATGACAGCTCCTCGAAAGGATGCCTCGAAAAGCATCTGGAGCACGCAAAAAGCGGCTGAGAATTGTTAGAACTCATCATTGAAAGTTTGATACTCCTACAACACTCGCGTTGCCGAATTTTTGGAAAAACACAGCCAAGCGACAATCGCTTGCGCCGTGAATTTGGAATTGACGCAAAGTAAATTACGTTCAGTGATTTCGTTATTTCCCCGCGCAATTTATCGAGGAAGCTTAGTCACTCCGATAACCTTGACAAAACCCCGAAGGAACTTTTTTACGCAAACGATACAACTGATCAACCTTTTACATGATTAGTTAAAATTAACATTTAAGCGGACCGGAGTAGACGCGACTTTGTTTGTCGACTCCCAAATCCCATCCGGAAGCAATTCCATACGTTTCCCGGGTGCAGTGGTTGCGGTATCGCAGTTCATTTCCTGATTCCCTTAGTCCCATTAATTGTTTACGAATTTAGAGCTCGAACGGCACGAGTTATCGAACTTTAAAAATTAATATTGTATTTCGATATATTTACTTATCTCGAAATCGTGATTAAAAAATTACAAGTCAAATGAGTTATTTACAAAATTAATTTTATTATACACTAATTAAATCACTTTAATGTAAATAAGAATTATAATAAAAACTCCATCGCAAAATGTAATATTAACGAAAATACTGGATTAAATTATAAAATCATTTACTGAATTTAAATACATAGAAGTTTATAATTTGAAAAATAAATCACTGGTTTTATATACACTTAATATAGATAAAAAATTATTTATTACTCAGTCACAGTAGTTCTTAAGCGTTAATCTTGGAACAATGTTCATAGATTGCAACTCTTGGAACAGAAGTTTACAAGCATATGGCATGGTGATCGTTGAAACGCATGCACTAGATCGACAGCTGTGGCAATAGCCACTGTAAGCCATTAAGCCACATTTGTTGCAAATGTCAACATCGAAAGCATCACTCGATAACATTAATCTTTCAATAAGCATCATACTAGCTCCATATCCAATTAGACAATCTCTTTCCATTTCTCCCAACCTTAATCCACCGTCCTTTGATCTACCTTCAGTAGGCTGTCTCGTTAAAACTGCTCTGGGGCCTCGTGCACGAGCATGCATTTTGTCTTGAACCATATGTTTAAGTTTTTGATAGTAAACCTACATAAACATTAACAATAACATTTAGTTACGGGTTTTTAAGTTGTTTTTAATTTAATTTTAAATACTTACAGGTCCAGAGTAAATGTAAGCTTGCAATGGTTCTCCCGTTAAACCCGAATAAAATATATCCTTTCCTAAATAATTATATCCTTGACTTATTAATTCTTCACAAACATCTTTTACTTTTGATCCTCCGAAAGCTGTTCCATTAATTATGACATATTTATTCAATTATAATGCTATTTTCAATTATTTTAAAATAATATTACACTTATAAACGTACCAGTTCCATAATGAAATTTTCCTTTCAGTATGCCAGCTTTTCCTGCAAGTAGTTCTATTAATTTACCAACCGTCATTCGAGATGGAAAACCATGAGGGTTCATAATCATGTCTGGGCAAATTCCAGAATCATTAAATGGCATATCTTCTTGTTCAACGATTAATCCTAAATTTTAACCGCATTAGTATCATTGAATATAAATTGAAAATAATGTAGAGTATTAAATGTTACCTGTAACTCCTTTTTGTCCGTGACGACTACTAAATTTATCACCAATTTCAGGTCTTCTCGTCTGACGCAGTAGAAGTTTTATCAAGTAGGCATCTTCAGAATTGCTAGAAATCATAACTTTTTCTATATACGCAGGAACTGAATTTTTGTATGCTACTGGAACTTCCCTATATTCTGTTTGTCCTTGACTTCCTGCATTAACAGGACCAGTATTTGCAGATGGAGTGGACTTGTTAACCATGACTTTTCTATTTTCAACCAACTCACCAGGTGCTGCAATACCATCATTATCTATAATGTCATGTTTCCAAATTGGTTTTTTAGAAACAGCATCTATCAATGGACCCATGATTTTATCACTAGTTTGATTTGCATATTTTTTTAATGTACATTTTGCATTTCTGTATACTAAACACCTTCCATATCCTCTATCTATCGAAGCTTTATTTATAATCAAAGCATCTTCAATATCATAGCCACTGTAGGACATAACAGCTACAATTGCATTTTGACCAGCAGGTAGTTTATCGAAATTGATTAATTCAATCGTTTTTGTTTTCACCATTGGAGCATGAGGATATACCAAATTATACATCAAGGTATCGATTCGATTTCGTTGATTATAGGCAATGGTACCCATTGCTTGCTTACCCATAGCACATTGATAAGTGTTTCTAGGGCTTTGATTATGGTGAGGATAGGGTACAAGGCCTGCACAAACACCAAGTAATGTGAAAGGTTCAATTTCTAAATGAGTAATGCCTTCCTTTATATGGGATTCATTAAAAGCAATAAAGCTATCGTTTTCTTCATTAACATCCAAATACTCTATTAATCCTACATACATATGAAGAAATCTTTATATAAGACATTTCTTTGAACTATTGCAAATATATTTTTTAAACAGAAACTCCATTATACCATCGTGTAAGAAATCCTCAAAACTTCTAACCCCTTGCTCCAATAGTTTTATGTGTTCTGCTTTAACTAAGGGCTGATAGTGTTCAACAATGATATATGGCCTGCATAATCTACCCCCATCAGAACTAATTTGTACGCATCTAAAATATAATATAAATTAGCTTATTGACCTGAAAGTAAATCTGTTAAAACCAATTAAATATTTAATAAAATACCTATGCTGATGTTGAGGATATATGGATACAAACTGATTAACTAAGCCTTTCCTTCTTAACAGTCGAAAAACAGTTACTAATCTATAATAATTTTTTACAATACCCAATATATTGCCATTTAGGAAGACCATATAAACATTTTTATTATTAATTTCTTCACCACCCAAAATATTTACATTTTCTACTCCAAGATTAAAAGCTAGTCGCATTATTGGCTCTTCATCGATTTCCGTCGTAATGTGTGTCATTAAAGCTAAATTTTTTACTAAACCACATCCCTATTAAAATTTTAAATAAACGAAATTTAAAAATTGTTTTTTGAAATAAGAAAATTAGAAGCTTTTACCTCTCCTTCTGGAGTATCACTAGGACATAACATTCCCCATTGTGAAGGTTGCAAAGATCGTGGTCCTGATACTTTTCGCGTTTTCTCAAATTGTGAATTTACTCTTGTCATCATCCCCAAAGCAGAAATATACGATAAGCGAGAAAGTACTTGTGTTACACCGTGTCTTTCCATTTTAAATCTTTTAATAGTCCAATTTCCCTAGTTTCAAGAAACATTTATTTTTAATAAAAAGAAAATTTTACACTTATTTAAAAACGAAAGTAACTTACAGAAGATATCGCACATGCTAATCCATTTGTAATTAAATCGTGCCTCATATGCTTCACAATATCAAACTGAGCAGCTTTAATCTTCGGTATATTTTTGTCTGCTATTTGCTTCAACTGTAATAGAGACATTTCAATTTTTATTTAATATTTAAATTACCGAAAATTATAAAAGCTACTTACCTCCCAATTAAAACGTTTAAATAAATCTTCAAACATTAACGATAATAAAGAACCGGCCAATTCTAATCTTTTATTGCCATAATAATCTCTATCATCAAGTAATTTTCCATCTGTTTCTGCTATCATTACTTTTCTGATCATCAGTGCAAGATATGTAGCCTTTAATTTAAAATTAAAATCTATTACCTGTATTAACATGAATTTCTTATTAATGTATATTTTGGAATTATTTAATATTATGTATGTTTGAACATTACTTACGGGAACATGATTTAAAATATTAGAAGCTAGAACATCTTTCATTTCATCTGTGACACTAGATTTTACTACTGTAAAACGCTTTTGTTTTCTTTTGTTTCCTAGATATCTGAAATTTTTACATTAATACGTGTTTTATAATTTGAAAAAGACAAGTGGCTTAATGAATAAAATTAATTCTTACTTTAGAGCTTGGTTTTGTGCAAATATATTGAGAGCATGACATTCCTCAAGACTTGATCCAATCTTTTTCATAAAACTTTCCTCTGCACCAATAAGTTGCACAATTTCTTGATCACACACAATCCCCATAGCTTTAAATATGATAATGACTGGTATATCCTGTATCATTTTTAATAAAAAATGTATTCATTAATATAAATATGTTAAATAAAATAGTTAATAATTTCTTACATCTTGAAAAATATTATGACGTAAATAGTATTTGCCTGCTCTACCAATGACATTTGTTTTGGTTTTTCTTTCCTGTGTTGCACTGTTACACGATGCCACAATACAATTTTTACTATCTTCTTCTAATATAATTCTATTTCTAAGCATTTGTTCTTGTATTAAAATAACTTTTTCTTGACCATTGATAATAAAATAGCCACCAGGGTCATGAGGACACTCATTCATTTTTGCTAACTCAAAATTTGACTTTTCTGACAATACACAATTGGAACTCCTTAACATTATTGGCATTCTAAAATAGTTTAAAAATGTAATTTTGTTCCATTACAAGTATTGGTTTGCATTATGTACCTGCCAATTAATAAGTTATTTCTTATTATTGGTTGATGTCCTCGCATGTATTCAATATCAACTGTAATTGGAGCTGAATAATTTAAATCTCTTAAACGACATTCATGAGGAGTGGTGGGACGTGATACGCTAAACCCTTCTTCAATATCTGGAGTTCCAATGGAAACATTTAAGTACCTACATTATGTACTAATAACATTAAAAATTCTAGGAAAATATTTCAATGGTAAAATCAAATTCTTACTTAACATAGAAGAGTGGATCAGCATCACTAAGGACCTTTTCATTGGCATTTACAATTTTCTTAATTTCAACATTTACGAAGTAATTAAATGAATCAATGTGTTGTTTTACAAGACCTTTTCCTTTCAAAAATGCTGGAACGAGTTTCCATTTGTTCTAAAAACAATATTTATTCAAAACTTTCAACAGAAATGAAATTACTTTCAACAAATGTAACCTCTAACTAACCTGTATGTGTTGTACAATTTTATTGTATTTTTTCATATCTCCTTTGAAAGTAGACATACCATCACAGTTCTTATGCGATCCCATTGTGATCAACTATTTAAAAAAATAATATTTGAGACGTGTTTCATTGATACTCTAAAAGAAATATGTACAGGCACGCATAACTTTGACGCTACATGACGTTACATGACGTTATCATCTGCAAATCGCAATGGTAAGAACTTCAAAGCAGTCGATTTTAGCGACCTACTATATTCTACTGTATAAATAATTATCTATTTTTCGAATAGATACCAGCATTTTACTTTTCACTTCAAAAACATTTTTATATTATATTGCTAACTTAAATTTTATCATGGAATAAGATTAATAAAATTTTATCACGATAAAAATATTGCTACTTTTTAAAAGTGCTATTTTAAATTTTAAAATACAATGCAGTTTAGTTTCATTAGGTTGCTTTTTCGCTGTTTTATAATATACTTTTGGTGCATTCTAAATATCTATATTTAAGCATCTGACTGCCATTTCCAAATGAAAGGCATTACAATAATTTCTATAATTATATATTACAATTTTAATTCATATGTTAAATATTTTTAATCTTTACTCATAGAAATACTTATACAAAACGAATTAGCCGTTGGCACTATTATATGTATTTTTATCACTGCAGTTTGGTCATGCAGTTTATGATTGTTTTTCTCAATTTTGTGAATATTTTCTGCTGCAAATATTTATTTTTAGTAATGCCATGACAGTATTAGATTATATTATATTGTTAATAATAAATTAATTACTATTGTATAATAAATTAATACTCATTTTTCATTTATTTTAAATAAGGTCAAAACTTTGTTTTTCTTTTATAGATTATACCAATCATTCTGTATTCAGAAATCTATTTTTATGAGTATTTTCGTAAAGTAATGAAAATAAATGATATTTGGTTATGAAATAAAATCTTTATAATTAAGGGAAAATAATAATTATAAAAATTTAGAATTATAAGTAATTTTCGTAGTATAAATAGAAGGTGTGAAAGATAAATTTTTACTTTTCCATATTATTAAATAAGAGATTTAATAATTGATTAAATAAATAAATTGCATATAAAAATGATGACCATTTTAATATGTTCCACCTTAAAAGCAACAATCATATACATTTTCAAGTATTTAGAGAGCATGGCAATGTACTATAAAACAGTAAATTAGAAATAAAATCAATAGAATATATATGTAGGGCTAAAAAATGTACTTAAACATTAGTTTCGATTTTTTAGAATTATTTACTTTTATAGAGCTATAAAATATTAACGCTATATATATTATCTTATGTATTGATATTTCTTTTTTCTTCAAAATTCACTTGATATAAATAAATAATATATATATCATTCACGATTATCTTATATGTTATGACATCATAGGAAAGCATTTTTCAAATGCAATAAATAATATATTATATTCATATACATACGTAAAGTTATAAGTATTATTATATGAATAAATAAAAATGTTTCACGTAAACAAAATGTATTATATACATCATTATTATATTTAATTGGTGTTCGAAATCCAAACGATTTTTATCTAGTTAATACGAAGTAAAAAATCCTTGCTCTTCTTGCGCCAAATTTATCCAAGGCACTTATGATCATACCCTACTTTTCTTAGCTCTAATTTAATATTATCTCCTAATCTACGTATTGTTTATTTAAAGCTCTCCTACTTTTATTTTTTACTGAAAGCTTAATGACTCTTTTTTATTTGCAATTTTAGCCGCATACACAGTCTTTCTCAATCGTTGTGATTGGTTCATTACTCACGTAATGCTGAATAAAATACAGTATTTCACCATTTTGTATTTGTATAATTTTCTATTTTCTTTGGTTTTTTATTTTGTTTCAAAGATTTTTTAAAAACACTTTATTAATGAACATTCTAAATTTGTTTTCGTCATATTTTGTGTGAGTCTATGTCTGAGAGAGAACGACCGGTAAAATATTATTATTACGGTTACTATTTTCTAAAGACGTTTAAATTCGTGTAATTTTCTAAATGCTCTTAATAAAAATTTTGCATTTTTAGATTTTCGTAATGAAAAATTTGCCTCTTCGATGAAATATAATTTAATTTAATTCTCTCAGGTGTATTTTAGTAGAAATAGTATACTTTTGTTGATAAAGGTTCCCATAACTTGAAGTCTTACATCGTGCATGAAAATAGTTAAATGTCTTAAACCCTGGCTGAAATAGCCATGATTAACATTTTCATACTGACATTTAGATAAATAACACAAAGTAAGAGTTTCACAGCAAATATGCAGTAAGCGTCGTAAAATATGTATTATTAGCTGTAGGTAACTGCCTTAAAAGTATTTTGAACATTTATCTAAATTACTAATAAAGTGCAGAAGAGATTTAAATATTTATCGTATCTATAAGACATGCTAGCGATGATAAAATTATTACCGACTGGCTAATGTTATAGAATACACTTGTGTTATAGAATATGAAAATGTGATTTAATCAGTTTTTCTTTTAAACGTTGTTGCATGAATTTTGATTACGATTACTGCAGGTACGGTAGAACACCTCAATCATCAATGATACCATAATGTAGCTGCTATAAACGAAATAAAACTTAGAGTGAAGGCGAAAGTCACGGATAAGTTTGTCAATGGGCACGATGCCACATTCTATCTTCGCCTTCGCATTACAACTCATTTAATAGAAATTATTTTAAATATCAAAGTTACGGAACTAAGTTGAGATTTCTCTTAATTAACTTAATCAAATTGATACGCAACTAGATAATTGCAACGCTACGGATTCATAAGCGAAAATTCAATCAGCAAATGTCAAGATGTATCGAATTTTCAAACTGACAATAATCTAGAAAGTACCGGGATGGTAAACAGCAATTACGACAAGTCCATATTCCAGCAATACAGATTTTTTTATTACTTCTCCCCTAATTGTATATGTAAGATTCTAGTAATTCGAGAATGCTAATAATATCAAATTTTAATTGTAAATAGATGGATTGAGAATCATCTGTATCTCAATGTACAATAAAAGATATTTGAATTATATTGAAATTACAAAACAACACATTTTTGCATTTGAATATATAAGTTACTGGTTGGTGGTTTAAATGTAACAATTAAATAACAATCGCCCGGTTATAGTACGTGTCAGAAAAAATCCCAACAATTACTTTAAGCAATAGTTTCCTTCAATTGTCCGTAAACGAATCTCGATGAAACCTGAATTAAAAAAAAAAAACAGATTCGATAACACCATGATTACGCGTGTGAACCTCATTTTATTCGATAAAGCACGACGTCAGTATGATAAGGTAAAACTTAGTAGCTTCAAAATAGTCGTAGTCAACATCTTTCTATCTCGCATACATTCTTAGGTAAACATACGCAATATCCGTATCTTATCACCTCTGGTAACTCATAAACAGTTGTCCAAGCTTTCCAGTCGCAAGAAGGAAAGCCCAGCATGAGGAGTTTCATGTTCCGCAGAGCCATCGGACTACTCGTGAGACCGGTGGCCGATCATCCTCGCTGCGTCAGGGCCTTGTCGCGATATTACGTGGGCAACGAGAACGTCTTCGATCTGTCGGAGCAGCAGAAGGAGGTCAGCGAGTCATTGCCGAGCGTTTTCTCGATTTCTCACGGCCGACTTTTACACAATCATTCACAAATAATGTGCGCGCGTGCCCGAAGCAATTTTCGACAGTTGTACCTTTGTAATATCTAATTTTTTGTCTTTTCAGTTAAAGGATTTGGTCTTTAATTTTGCACAAAGGGAACTCGCGCCGAAAGCCGCTGAAATTGATAAGAATAATCGTTTTGACGAGCTTCGAGTAAGTACACGCCTAACTATATATAGACGCCACACACACACACACACACACACACACACACACACACACACACACCTTGAACCGAATGTTCTTGAGAATTTGGTTTATTTAAATGAGCGGTTTCCGGATTGATTCTTATTAAGGCAATTCGTAATAACGTTAAACGTTTGTACCTGTTGGATTTTAAAAGACCGCGTGTTCGTTAAATTTTAAATGACAAATTCTAAAAACTAGATTGTGCTTGTCAAATTTTATTAATAAGTAAATATAATAAACGTAGTGTTTATGAGAAAATATTTAAGGAAAAATTGAAAAATGAGCTGCAATGTTCAACTATTATTCTAGAGATTACTAACCATCAAGTTATTGTTTATATATATTCATGTATAATTAAAAAATATTTAAGTACTTTAATCCTTGTTATGTATATTTCAGACTATGTTTAAAGTTATCTATAACATTGGCTTCAAAAATTATAACAAGAGAAATGACTAGATATTACAATTAAAACAACTAGTTTTCTTATAATATATGATATATCATTAATAAATTTAATCAACGCTCTAAATAATGAAATATTTTACTTCGGAGGAACAGTGAAATTGAGCTAAACGTAAATCAAAGCTTTTTTTATTTGAGTTATTTATTAAGTTATGATTAGTACCAGAGTAGCATGTTCTGATTTTATAACTTATTGCAATTTTGAAATCATGCAAAAATTTTGGCAAAAATAAACTTTCTTAATTTATTAATAGTTTAAAAAAAATTATCTTATAAAATATTTATATTATTAGAGATTCTACATATAAAATATAAAAGAATTTTTAATTTTGCACAAGTGGTTGCTTGAATTTGTTGATATTTACGCCAATTACTTTAAAGCTTTGTTTTAAATAGTTTCATATTTAGTGCGATAATTTAAAAATTTTTATTTTTTTATTGCGATATTACATTGTTAATATTTTTATTTAATACATTAAAATGGCTTGAGAAAGTTGTATACAATAAAAGAATATGTTGCTGGTAAAATTTAGAAATTTTAAAGTAATTCGGAAACTTTATACAAAAAATACAAAAATAGATAGAGTAATTTTGTAATAATAGGAACATGCTTAACGCAAATATTATATATACATGTATTACACGTGTTATTTTTTCATGAGCTATAAGTATATGTTACGACCCATTGAGTATGAATGTCAACATTTTTGATATTTGGACTTGATCCAGTTTGCGAAAAAATGCAAGTATTCGTAAAACATAGTTAATATATTAAAAGTTAAAAAATGCTTCAATCATTGAATCAAAAGTATGCATGTTTTCGAGTCTATAAAATTTTTCCTCCATAGAAGATATGTCGTTTGTAAGAAGGCCAATATTGCCAATTTCTTCTAACAGATTTATTTTGAAATGCTATGATGTGCTAAAATTTAGAAATGTTCAAATTTAAAAACAGCTGAAACTATAAATTTTTTTATCCTTTTAATACAGTATTTTAGTCCTTTTTACGGAATTTTCTTCTTGAATAAATACAAGTGTAAAATTTGTAATACGATTTGTAAAATTTCCAAGGCCCAAAAATTTAAATTTATATTTATAATTTAAAAATATAAACTTTTAGTACAAGGTTGCTGATATTTATGTACAAATAAAAAAATACTTATCATTATGACTTAATTGTTCGAATGACATGCTCGATTAATTTCAAAAAAAATTTTCTTTACAATACTCTGAAACTCGTATAACAAAACGAGAATATATAATTGCATTTAGTAATGGTGGGCTTTTGACGAGTTGCCCGGCATTGCGTAGATTAAAGCTCCGCGCATGCGTAAAAAACAGACTTGCAAATTGCAAAAATATATCACATACGGGTGATATGTATGGCACACAATATGTCAGACTTAACAAACCCAACTTGCTTAACAATATCCAATACTTGAACAAACCGAACAATCAAAGTCTCGTGTAAGAAGAAATCAATTAAAAAAAAACCAACCGTACCTAACTGGTAAATGCTTTCTTTTTCGTCAGATCGATCAATTTTAGAGTAATTTTGTCTTCTATTTACCTTATTCGTTAATACGAAGATGTGTTGTTTAAATTTAAAATGAATTGATCATATATAGTGTTCGCTTATGCCCAGTACCCTAGTAATAAACTCTGATGGCTAACAAACATTTGTATATCAGTCATTTTGGAAGGAACTCGGCAAATTAGGTTTACTTGGTATAACCGCGAAAGAAGACTATGGGGGAACTGGAGGTGGATACTTGGATCACGTCTTGATCCAGGAAGAAATAAGCAGAGCATCTGCAGCTATAGGACTTAATTACGGTGCCCACTCGAATCTCTGCGTCAATCAAATCCATCGAAATGGCACCGAGGAGCAGAAATGGAAATATCTGCCAAAAGTACCGTCAAATTTCAAGGATACGATTAAAGCCAGACTTTTGTAGTAGAAATAACAGAGGTAACATAATAGAGTGGAGTCACAATCATGTGCATTTGAAATAATAACGATTAAAGCCATAAAACTTACTTGAAAATCGAGACGTTTTTATAACTGTTTGATGCTTTGATTATTATTGAGACTTATGCAATTTTGACGATTTCTCGAATATTTAATTAGCTACTCAATAACGAGATTTAAGAAATTGTTTTAGAGTAATTTTTTTCAGAGATTAGTTTCATGTCTTCGTGATATTTATTTTCGATATATTTTGTAAACAGATCTTGTACGATACTTATTGTCGTACAAAAGCTAACAACGGAATGAGACGCATGTTGTGACATCTAAATAAAAAACGGAATAGTGCCAAAGATATTATTTTGTAAGAATTTTGAGTAAAGTCGAGATCAGATTTATGATTACCGCAGTTACCTGCAATAATAGCAATTGGAAAACTTAATTTAAAAGCGTTTATGAAGCATGAGGGATAAAGCATCTCGTTAATACCTAATAAAATTATTTTCAGAGGCTTTCAATCGCGTATACGTACACTACAGTAATAATAACAAGAGAAATCATAATTTGTTGCTAAAGATGTTAGAAAAAAACTTCGTTTATAAATGATCGAGAGCTATTTATACTAGAAATTTTTCATATTAATTTTTTGAAACAAGTAAATATAATATACTAATTAAATTTTTTTAATAATTTTCTTTAATTTATTAAGCATCGGGACATATTCGACACGAATGTTTTGTCTCATTTCTTATTCATTAATGCAACCATTCTCGAAAGTAATTTACGTTTCCAATTTGTCTTCTTCGTTGCTTAGTATTTGTAAATTGTTAAAACTAAATTTATGATTTTGTGCAAATGAACAGTTATTGATGACAAATGGTTTATCGTTTTATATATATATATATATATATATATATATATATATCATTATTATGTTCATTGACCGTTACCGGTCATTTATTTTTAAATTATGTAATATATGGTTCCCCGTATGTCGCAAAATTTTATTTTTCATACAATGTTACGACGGTTATGTCTTTTAGTTCTTTCTGTTTATTTTTATAATGTCACGTTCGTGGTTTTGTAATCTTTGGTTCTATTTTTATTTTATAAACTCTAAATACTTAAAAAAAGTCTCGCGATAAAAAAAATGAATACGCGCCAAAATTAATATTATATTCATATTAATATTAATACTGTTATTATCATCTTCTTCATTAGCATCGCTATTCTTAACCCTAATACATTAAGACCGAGATTGTTGTTTAATAAGTAATACAGAGACAATCAGTATTGAATAAGAACGCTTCATAAATCGTTCGTGTTGAATTAGACTTTGTAACATTTATATTTTGCGCGTCACGACAAACTTTTAGTCGTTACTCTATTATGTTATTATTCTGACGTATCCTACAGAGGTTTGTTCCAAGTCCTGTTACAAATTGTTATAAATTTCATTGCGGTGCGCAGCTGTGCAGTGGCGAACACGTGGGTGCATTGGCGATGTCGGAGACCGGGGCCGGATCAGACGTCCTCTCGATGAAGTTGAGAGCCGCGAAGAGGGGTGATCATTACGTGCTCAACGGCAACAAATTTTGGATAACCAACGGTCCGGATGCGGACGTGCTGGTCGTGTACGCGAGGACCAACCCAAACGCCGCGATGAAGCAGCACGGGATTACGGCCTTTATCGTCGAAAAGAACACCGAGGGCTTCAGCACCGCGCAAAAGCTTGATAAACTCGGCATGAGAGGCTCCAATACCTGTGAGCTCATTTTTCAGGACTGCAAGATCCCCGGTGAGATGAGCAATGCAGTGAGACCATCGCATTACCTTAAATTGGTTTTATTTCGAATTACTTTGATAAATGAACCATTGCTTTTAGCGGCTAATGTACTTGGAACAGAAAACAAAGGAGCGTACGTTCTGCTTAGTGGTTTGGATTTGGAAAGGCTCATTCTAGCCGGTGGACCTTTGGGGTAAGTGGATTTATACTTCGAGAGAATTAGTTTAAGAAATTATGAAACCCGAATTGTCGTGAAAATCTTCGTCACGAAGAGCACGCGTGTGAAAACATTCGTTCGATGAAATACTTAAATTGTGCAATAGAGCGCTACCAGTATTCAGTAAGGTAGATTAATGATTAATTAAAATGCATTCGTAATAATTGTAGTTTTGCTCGACAGTAAATGACAGCTTTATAAATTATCTTTCAAATGAAACTATAAACAATTTCAGAATCATGCAAGCTTGCTGTGATGTGGCGTTCGAATACGCTCACACGAGGAGACAGTTTGACAAGAACGTTGCTGAATTTCAACTAATACAAGTAATTATTACGTCTAATTAAGCCTCATGACGTACGATTAGCCATTTACACGCATTCTTTTCCATTGAATAGGGAAAACTAGCGGATATGTATGTGTCGTTGAACGTCAGTAAAAGCTACGTCTATTCAGTGGCGAAAGCATGCGACAAAGGTCACGTAAACGGGAAAGATTGCGCTGCCGCTATTTTGTTCAGCGCCGAAAATGCTACCAAAGTCGCCCTCGATGCTATACAAATACTTGGTAAGATTCAAGTTTGGACGAAACGCAAAATCTTGCAAGGATTTTCTACGATGAGCTTAAATTATTTCAGGTGGCAACGGATACATCAACGACTATCCGACTGGTCGTTTATTGAGGGATGCGAAATTGTATGAGATAGGCGCGGGTACGAGCGAAATTCGAAGGATGGTTATCAGTCGAGCGATAACCGAAGAATATTCTTAAAGGATAACGAATTGATGTTTCTTTACGAGATTCAATATTTTGTACGGCTTGGATAATAAAACGATTATAACGTCGGGGTCGATCATAACAATAAAATTAAACGCTCAAGCTTCAAATATTACGTACTTCTACGCCTCTTTTTTCGAAAGAAAATACGTTAATGGAAAGTTCAGACTCGCTGAATCTTCATCTGAAAATGCTATGAAAAATATGATGAAAAATACATTATTTGCACTCGTTTCGTGATTTTAAGTTTTACATATACATTGTTGCTATAATGATCGATTGTCGCGCGATCGCTGTCGCACTTGACAACAGCTATCATTTTCAAGCAACCAGCTACGTGTACGCGACAAAAACCATTTATAGAAGCGAAGCTTACTAAATTAAGCTTAATAATTACAGAGAATATCAATGAGCAACATACGATTATGTTGACAAATATGTTTTAAAAAAAATCCCTCTAAACGAAATCCAAGCTGCGGAATAGTTGGTAATGCATACAGTAAAATGGGTTACGTTGTCAGCTGTCCTTTTAATTAATTCTTTAGCACGAGTTTGAAATATTGACGAGTCGACATACCGATTTTCTAGGCCATTGACTTTTTTCTTAAATGCTATGCACGTATGAGACATTTCTTTTCTTCAGTGGAGAAAGAATTATTTATAGATTATCTGAAAAAATGATAAGTTGAGAAAATCTTAAATCAGAATGCATAGACGATATATAAAGGATGATCTGCTTAAGTACGACTCGTTAATCGTCTATTTGCAATGTCACTATTAATTGTAGTATAGAACGGAGAGAAGACTCGATTTTCGTCGGCGAACTTTTCGTTTCGCTGCAACACACGTACGCATCGAATCGTTTCTCGAGATCGAGCAGGAGTGCAAAAAAAGAAAAACCGCATAGATTGGCTCTAGATCGATGTTCGCTTAAGTATATCGCCCATAGGCTGCTAATTCGAGTCTTAAATACGCGTGTGCACGCATTTACACTCAGGCATTTCTTTCTCGGTCTTCCTCCGGCGCCTCGTCTCACCCGGGCTTTTCTCTCGTTCCCTCTACGTCTTACCCCCTGACACGATGCCTGTCGATTGTCGTGTCCCTTTCCGCCTCACGCACACAATCACCGCTGGATTCTCACGTACTCGTTAATGGATGCTAGCTCCCCGGCTATAGGGTATTTGGATCAAGAGACGAGGAAAAGTCTTCGGATCGATCGGATCGGATCTTTGTTCCTTGTACCCGCGCCCGTCGAAACTTCCCAACAGCCCCGGCCCACAATCTCCTATTCGCGCCGCTGGAAAATTCGAGGAAAGAGGAGGAATAAATCAAGAGTTGACTGCCCTTGGCATCCGATAACGCTAATATGACGCTGAGATTTTCGATCGGCAACTATTACGAGGCCTACGTAAGTAGAGTCGCGATTCGGTCGCCAAAGTATTACATGGTGACTGCAAATGCACTCTTCTTCCCTTTCTTTGGTCTTTTATTTCGACGTGCGCGTAACGAAATTAACCCAAGACTTAGTATGTCTGTAAGTATATGTATGAGAGAATAAGAGAGAATAAGAGAGAGAGAGAGAGAGAGAGAGAGAGTGAGTCGATTTTTTCTCAACACATCACTCTATATTTATACTTACGAGCCATACAATCCTGTAGCGGAATATATAATGTACTTTTAAATGTTTCGCATCGTCTTATCGATATTTGCAGTGCCTACGTAAATCGCGTATTCTAACAATCGGTGATCCTTCAGCAGAATTCAAACGGCGACGCATCGCTTAAATTTTTATGACGTTTCACTGACGGTGATATCCAAATGTTGCAGATTAAATTTTCATCGTGAACATGCAGAAATGTTTGATTAATTTTGCACTCACGTGCAGGCTAAAATGATTTTCAAGCAGTCAGTGCAATTCGTTGATAAAACCACAGTTTCAAAAGTTATTACCCATTAGCCTTTTTTAATTGCTAAACATTTTATATTGAAGAAGAAAAGAAGTGTTTTCAACCAAGTTAAGAATGCAAAGTTTCACATCAGCTTAAGTATTTTTAAAACCACGAGCAATAATGTATGAAAAAAGAACGATAACTGATCAGGGTCAAAAGATCGTCATTATCGTGGAATTACTCAACGTTATAGCGAATAATCGCTTGTAATAAACGCTTTTGACTCTTGGTACCATCAGTGCAAGGTAAAATATGAATTCGATGACTCGCTGGATTTTCAGTTCAGCGGTGAAATTGAATTTAATAATCTGGGGTATGTGCAGAATAAATTCTGAGAATCCGGTAAAAGTCAGGAGGCCTCTGTAAGATGAGAATAGCGAGAAAGAGGGGAAAGCAAGGGAAAGAGGGAAAGTTGGAGCGAGGAAAGGAGCAGAAGACAATACAAGCATGCCAATAGTAAACGAGGCCAGATTGCAGAGTACAGTATATCCGGTATACTGCAGCCTCCCTCCCTCCCTCTCTCGCTCACTCTCTCTCTCTCTCTCCCTCTCTCTCTCTCTCTCTCTCTCACGCTAGGCTTAGAGACGTTTAGAGTCAAGCGCAGCTCGCGAGTCCAAGGCATAAGATAGAGGCGAGAGTTGGCTCGAAGCGATTGCCTCCTAAGGTCCGTCAAAGTCAGCTTAGCCCTAGATCGCTACCGATCGCGCACCCAGTGGACCCTGGACCGCCGTATCGTTAGGCTCGCATTCGAGAGGCTTCCCCGCGGAAGTCCGGCAGTCGTGCAGTCGTGCGAGGACCGTCAATTATGACGAAACGCCACATGTTGACCGTGAAACTCAGGAGGCCGAACAGGAGCGTCCCCTGGGGTATCAGCATAGCCGGAGGCACCGATCTCGGCACGCCCTTGGTCGTCACCCGTGTGAGTCCACTGTGTCTTCTTCCATTACCGATACTCCATTAAGTGGAGGTTTTTGAGTTATCCAGTGCGTTCTTTCTTGTAATCGCAAAGGAGAAAGTGAAAGTATGAAAGGGATGGGTCGAAGAAATCGGTAATGGTCGATCGATTCTCGCGTACATTGTAAGCCTGTACGCAACGGAGTGTCCTATAGTTGCATTTAAGCCATTAAGTTACCGATTTGCGATTTAAAATATTTTTCGTCGTTATTATCATCCAAGTTCCTATAATTATTTCCTTATTAAGCGAAAATTTATTCAGAAAAGAAATTTAGTGTCTATTCAAGCTTTTATTAAGAAATATACAAATTAGATCAGTAAAATTAGTTTCATACGATTTAATAATAAATGTACGCATGAGACCCTGACGATAAAGGTCTTGATAATAATCTTATCCAAATCCTTGTCACGAAAATTTATATTACTAATTCATAACGCTATTAAGAAATATAGAAACAAATACTGTCTTGACTAATAAGGTCTTAGCTAATACAACTGAATTCTAAAGTATTTAGTAACTCGTATTCGCTCAAGGTGATTCAATATTTTTATCGTATCATTGACCCGATAACCGTAAAATTTATTAGTAGGAAAACACTATATTCTTTGCGAGATATATTTTTCTTGAGATACAGATAATGTCATGGTTCTCTTTTCTTTATAATAATACTTTTCAAAAACATGGTCTTCAAATACAAATATAAAATGAGAGTAAGATTTATTAGCACTCAAAATGTGAACTTCTTGTTTTACTATTCTAATAAGCAGACTTTCTTTCTGAGAACCTTCTGAAACCTAGAATGGAAGAATAAGATATACTAATCTGTTTTTTATTAATAATCCTCGAAGCTTTACACGTTTAGCAGAAGATTTTTTGTAAAAGATTGATATCATAAATAAAAATAATGTTCGAATGTACGCAATATCGTTCCTTGAGTAACATAGACTTTTAAACTGAATATTATAATAAAATTAACAAACTCTGTTTAACTTTTGCTTTCAGTCTGAGAACGAAGATCTTCAGAAGGGTGACGTGATCAAGAAAATCGACGAGTACGACGTGCGCGACTTGAGGCACGTAGACGCCCAAAATCTCCTGAAAAATTCCGAGTTTGTAAAGCTTGCCATCGAAAGGTCCGAGTCTTTATCGTCGAGATCAGATGCATCAGCCATTCGCAATCATTCACCGCGGACCAGCAACAAGTTTGTAATAGAGCCGAGCATCACGGACGCGAGCGAAAGCTCTTCGATTAGTAGTCTAGCCGAGGGGAGCCCATTTTATCATGCTCGCACTCTCATTTCTGGCTACTTTCAAAGCCTCCTTAGACACGTATTCATGCGCTTGTCCGAGCAGCTTATCCTACAACTTTTTTAAATATAGAATTATCTTCGTTGAGAGCGCGGCTGAACAGTGAGTCCAAGAAATCGGCGAGACTTTCTTTTGATGAATTGTGATCGCTCGGGTTTACGATTAAGTTCCGAAATCTACAGGCCTTGTTTGTTGATATAACGGAAAAAGTATATACGAGGCTCTGATCGATGAATTCAGCGTTTTATAGAGTTGCCAAATTTAACAGACGTGCGATACCTTCCAAATATGCGGAGACGAAAATTATATTAACCTGCCAAATACGCTCGCGCAAGCTCCTCTCATTTAATTGTAAATTCGCCTACTTACCAAATAACGTCGATTAAAAGATGTTTCCAATGAAGATGCTCCAAGAAATGAAGCAAACCAAATATATTACGGACTTACTGATTTGTATCGGCCATCGGGTACTTTAATATCGTATTGCCCTTTTAGTTACGACTGCTCTAACGGCCGCACGCGGTTGCGGCCAAAAACAACCTTCAGCGATTACTGCTCGTTACGGAATGTACGCATCGACAGCATCGCCTATGTACGCTTAGGATCAAATCAACGTATCGCATCCCTAGAAGATGGGCTTCCTAATAAAGCCATGGCTTACGCGACAATATACGAATGTCACTAGCGACGTTCGCTCGCTATTTTTTCGCATTCGTTTTCGCGCGCGCCTAATCTTCGCATTGCCATTATCCGTACCTTCGCCTACCAGCAGTCGAATATCGAATTAACCCTTTATGTGTGTTTTGTACGCGAATTAGGACAAAGAGCGCGCACATGCCGTCCATATTGCCCAAGAGCCCGGTCCCGCCTCCTCTACCGTTCGAGATCACGGAAGACGCGAGATCCTTCTCACGGCAACAGTTCGCCCCAGCGCACGACCACTACGATGACGTTCGCGAGGAGAGATTCTACCTGTCCCAGGTTAGATAATTTTCTTTCAATTCAAAATTCTTTCAAGTGTAGATATTGAACCCTCGCTTCTAACTCTCCCAGGCCAGGACAAAAATACCTACAATTTCTGGTAACGCTTCGATCGAAGTGTTCGGCTTCGACTCGAGACATCGTACGGGTTGCACGTTCCCATTCAATACACTAACCCAAATACAGTGGAATTTTCGATTCTACCCTCTCCCTTTTTCCTAACAATAGGCTTATTTGAGTTTATTTTTATTTCTGTTCGGCTTACGTACGCTCTGCACCGATGGTTCTTTTCGCAGAAAATTTTTATAAACTTTCGGTTTTTAAAGTCATAGATGGCTATAATTTTAGTGTAAGGAGAATTTTACCGAACGTCGACTTTTAAGAGAAAGAGTCGCTTCAATTTACTTTTTACTATATTTTTATGTCACGAGTTTGTCACAGCTTTGTTTGCTTAGACAATTTGCTGCATTGAACGGAATAACGGATGCGTATCAAATCTAACGATAGATTTTTAATTTACTCATCGCTACGGTAATCTTGTATTCTATATGGGAAAGATTTACTTTATAGTATGTGACAAAGATATGCCATTAGAAACCAGTTAAAAGTAAACCTTATTAATTATTTTCTTACCAATCGTATGATAAGTGTTTTCATTACTTTTACCGAATATAAGCTTAAAAAGACATTATTACTCCACGTGTACAATTATGAAAATAGTTATTTTATGAAAGAACCTAATTGATATTGATGTACAATATATTATTATCGATATATTATTATGTTTTAGTTTCATGAAAATTAATAAATAATGTAAAATCTTGTTTTTGAAAATTACGCAGTTATCTACTTGAATGATATTTTTATTTATTTTTAAGCACATGTTTTAACTATCCACAACTATTACATTTTAAATTTTTAATAACATTCTTAATCGATGTCACGTTATACAATTTCAGAAAGAATGTACAACTTTGTAAATACTATTTGTGAAACATTTTTTTTTAAATTAAAATGTGTTTTAGCCATAAATATATCACGAATCACAATTTTCATTTCAATCTTGCGGAATTAAAAAAAGTTCGTTTTTAGATTTAACGTTCAAATATAATACTGAAAATTTATTTCACGATTTGAAGAATTAAAATACTCATGTTGTGAAAATAAAAATAATCCACGTTTTTATTACTAGGGAATCGTAGTTAATAAAGTATTTTTGTACTGCAGATTTGCTCATATAAGTTAGTCATACAGTTGGCTGTTTTATAAAAGAGTTTAATTTTAATTGCTCGCTAAAATTCAAATTTTTATCGCATAAAGTATTCGATCACGTCACTTAATTAAAATGTGCACAATATCTTAGTATTTTTTTTTAATTTAATTGAAGAATACAGAATCATTTTAAGTGTTTTACTCAAATATTATTAGGGATTCAATATTATAAGGGAGGGTTGTTCGCAGAGTTCTGAAATGTAAACAATTTGAATGCGACAATAATTAATATCTTGAATAATTAAAAAGACTGACAACTTTAAATGACTGAGTTTAATGTTAATAATACGTCTCAATTATAAATTAATAATTTTAACAACAATTGTTACTCGAATAATTTCTAGTAAATTATTAAGTGGATTTTCACAACTTGAAATTAATATGAAGTACCAACGCGCAAAAATATTTCAGCAAAATACTTGACTTTTGTAGGCCAAATACTTGGATATTAATGTTCTAAGGTGTTCCCTACATACACTAGCTTTATTCAAAACATCTATCTATTCAATAATGTACTCACTAGCGTACTCCGCATCTCTAAGCATTCTGAAGTACCGCTTTACATACAGACGGTTTGTTACATATAAGCAGGCAAAAAATCATCATTGCATACTTAAAAAACACATTAGAACGTATAAAAAATATAAACAATTCCGATTTGTTGCAAACGCAGATTTCTGCATGTCCGTAAAAGTGCATAATCTATTTATATTGACTCGTTCTAGTATCTCACTAATTTAAACTGCGTTTTAATTGGAATAGAAATAAAAATTACACACGTGTGCATAAGTGCATATAGTTGCACAGACGTTTAATATACTTTCCAAGCATTTTCAGTCTGAATCACATTAACATACGATACTAGATCAATTTGATAACAACGTATACCTTACATGAAAGTATTTCACTTTTATAAATATTTTTTGTTCGCGTTACATTTATTGGTTATAGAGTGTTGACTCAGGCGACGACCATTTACAGTCACTTTAATTCATTTTTAATAATATGTGCAATTATATTTTAAGAGATAAATGGGATGTTTTGTAATTCAAAAACCATTCGGTATAAATTACATTAATGGACGTAAGCGTGCATGCATAATGAAGTGTAACGATTTATTGTACCATTCCAATCAGAGTAGATTTTCTCACTTTATTAGTTTCGTATTAAAAAGTTACTTTATCAGAGTTTACTCCGTTTCGTTTCAAGATACTTAATAAGTTATATATAAGTGGGAACAGATTGTTTCCAATTTTATTACAGATGAAGTTATCAAAGTTAGGTGGTGACGAATAGCTTCATTTGAATGGATACATTAAACGAAAAACGAAAAGAAAAAGAGATTTCCGGTGAGCTTGTGACGGTATTATCGGAGAATTAAGTATTTGAGTTTTTAGGATCTCGGAAAGCAGTAGTCGACTGAACACGTGCCTCTAAATCATTCGAAAACGGTACGGCATGAGCACATGGAGGGAGTAATGTGCGTATTTTTGTTGGCTTGTCAAGTTGTTGCGCACTATGGCAAATACTGGAAAGTCTTAGCGCTCGCATTTTGACTGAGAATGAGAGAGAAAAAGAGACTAAGAGTGCCAGCACGTGGGAGAGAGCGAGCGAGAGAGGTTCTAGAAGAAATAAAACCGACCAAATGGCAGAAAGGAAGAAAGAGAGCAAAAGAGATTCGATAGTTCGCGCTATTAATATCATCTTTTGCATGTATCGAAAGTCCAATATTTTATACGAACTTGCGTCGATACTCGAATGAATACAGCTGATACTTTACTCACCATAAAAGACCAATGTTTATTTATCGTTGGGATTGTAAAAGATTTAATTTCCGTAGAAAATAGTATTCTCTATAGTTTTACAGATTTTTCTTAAAAATAAATGAAAATTGCAGTTTTCTCGCGCGAAGAACAGGTTTAAATATTTAACAATTTCCTTGATATTTAATTCCAAGTAAACGTAAATTCATATAAGAAGTTTCTTAAGCTTTTCAAATAAGTATTTGAATTGAAAATCTAAGACGTGCATATCGATCCCTTTTTATCATTAGCTAATCCTAAGTAATAAACGTGGATATCGCATTCGGTAAAAGTGACTTTGAACCAATTATTCCTCTTTGAAAGGAAATGTTAATTTAACGGAAGCTCGAGATGCTTAGGTCTGTAATGATAGCAATGCAATGATGCAAGTACAGTATAATAAATAGTTATGCATATTTTGAGCGTTGTCCGACATTTAAAAAACAGATAATCGAGAACGCAACGTGGAAATAGAAATACCCAACGAGAGCAATGATGGACCAATGGTTACGTCGCGCAATAAATTACAAAAACACTCGACGATTATTTAAAAAAGATTGATAAACGTCGCGAGTAAAAGCTTCAATTGATGCGGCCAAGTAACTCGATATCTCAATCCATTCCAAAATTATCCGTGACTGTTTTCTTGTTTACCAATATTCCGAATGCTTTTTCCGCAGTTATTAAGCACGCGTAAGTTTGGAACGAATCGAGAAGTACACGCGTAAGTTTGGAACGAATCGAGAAGTACACGCGTAAGTTTGGAACGAATCGAGAAGTACACGCGTAAGTTTGGAACGAATCGAGAAGTACACGCGTAAGTTTGGAACGAATCGAGAAGTACACGCGTAAGTTTGGAACGAATCGAGAAGTACACGCGTAAGTTTGGAACGAATCGTACACGTCTGATCGGGTGAATTACGAGCTCCGCTCCATCCGCGCTTCCTCTTTCGAAATGCTCCATTTGCGAGCGGAATTCAACGAGGATGACGCTCTTGACGCCGCGACGCCCGCGAAGGACAGCACCTGTGGCGTCTCTTCGCGCTCCAAGGGAGCTTCGGAAGCTTCGGACGCGGGGGCGGAGCGAAACGTCGCGCGCGCGCAAATACGTAGGAGTGGAGACTCGCTAGATATCGCGCTGGTCCTTGGCGCTTGGAGAACGTGGCGGTGTTTAGTGTCCGTCCGCGCATCAATCGAGTCAGTTGAGAGACAGCGACCGGTGGCCCAACTGAACCCGCCGACGTTCCTCGCCTTTCTTTTTTCCCCACGCTCCGAGCTTTCACGCGCCAGAGTCGCGAAAGTTACGCGAAGTGCACCGAGAGAGAAGAAGGAAGAAGATGCCCTCGTATCGCCGATCCTTCACCAGCAACTACGCCCACCCCCTCGATAGGGAGAGCGACGTGAAGGAGGGAGTCGTCTACTGGGTACAGCGGGTCCTCGTTTAGCTTTCATCCCCGCTTGCGTTGTATCTGGGTCGCGCGACCCTCCGGTCGTGTTAACGCGGCCTTCAAGACCCTCTGCGACGGAGGGTCCAGAGCGCGACGCCTCCTGCCTCGGAATCCCGAGCGAGAAGCGCGCGTCGAGATGTTATTTTCGGCCGGGCTACGCGGGGCCTTGATCTATTTCCGGATGGGATACCCGTGCGACGCGCGCCCAATGTTCCTGACCCATTTGCGCGATATCCGCTGGATCGGGACACGGCGAGGCCTCGTCGCTCTAGCCCTGCCCTTGTCGGCCTTGGCTGTCGACCGGGAGCGCCGCTGGAGCTCCACGGTGGCCCTACCCGCCTTAGGGTCATGGATTCCGCCGATGGGTATCGAAGCTTTGAGTTTGTCGCCGTGGGCGCGAATAAAATTAAACAAGAGTTACTCATTCGCTTGAAAGCGTTTTTACTTTTTTTAGTTCCGTAACTGCCGTTACAGTCCGTGTAATGCCCATTCGATTAAATCCATATTAGACTATAAAAGGCCTTAGCAAAATCTCATGCAGAGCGACAATTTTTGAATTGACGCTTATTTTCAAAGGGAAATGAGAATTCTTACATTTTATTTGTAATTAAAATATTTAAGCTAATCCTTACCTCTGTGCATGAATCGCAAGTTGTACTTTATTAAATGAGTGTTTTTTTATCCTTATTCTAATAAAAGGGATACGCAGGAATCTATCAATTGAAAAAATTCTATTTCTGCAAAAGAAATCTGAAAGTTTCGCTTGAATTTATTTGAAGGTGAAAATTGATCTCTTAAATATTTATCTTGCATAATTCTAAATGAATTTTTCTCGCAGTGCTGCATTTCAACGATTTTGTCAAAAATAGCACAATTCTATATCAAAATATAGAACCAAGCATTAAAGATTTATTCAATCTCGTTCTATCCGGATACACGTAATAATATTCGAATAAAAGGTGAAGTAACATAATTAGTATTTCAAGTGCTTAGTACTATATGGCCGTACAAGGTCGCTTGTATTTTTGCACAAGTTTCGTAAAAATTTCAATGTTATTTCCTCTAAATACTTAAATACACCTTGAAAATAACTTGAAAAATTACGATTTCTTTTATTGCTTTATATTTTTAGAATTGGAACTGCTTATTAGTGTTTTGAAAAGATAAATTTTAGAATAAATGATTTCGTGATTTAAATTACAACTAATTTATATGATCGATATCAAATGGAACATACTAAATTGGATTAGAAGTATTTACTCGAGAAATTTGAACTTGTTCGACAAAATTGTTAAATTTCAAAACTTTAAATAAACATTCAAACTTAAATAAACATTTTAAAGCGCTATAAATATCGATGAAACATTTTTTTTTCTGGTTCGTTTTTATTGAAAAGTGATAAGTTGAGTTACTTATAGATTTAATCTGCATAGTCTTTCGATGTTTAAATTTACTTTAAATCATGCGTCTTATGGTTATCGATCGTTAAGTAATAAGATAGGAGGATGATTTCTCAATCGTCTTTCAATCGTTTTTCAATCGTTTTTCAATCGTTTTTCAACAAATATTACAATATTTGTATAGATGTATTTATGTAAGTTTTAGTATATAAAATAAAATTATTTTATTGAAATTTAAGACCGAAAATTCAAAATTTCAGTCCTTCTTATTATTATTATATTCGTCATTTCGAAATCTGACAATCCCGTAGATTTATAATCGGTGACCCCAAAAACTTGAGAAAAGTATTTCTTTTGACAGGGAATTCATCGCGAACTGTCGTTAACTGATTTAAAATTGAAAATATATTCAGACACGTTAAATCGGCCGGATGAAACGTAACGTGTTGAGTAGTAAAGCAGTTAGATAGGGAGAGAGATTTGGTGTAGCCACGCACATGAGAATACAGGACAGAAAATACAGTAATCCATAACTACAAGTAAAAATAGTTAATCTTAAGAAATGATCACATTGTCGTATAAAGCTCGCACATGCCAAGTGACTTAAATATTTCTTGGTTTTCATTCGCGCATCCGCGCATCCGCGCACAGCCGTCATGCCAACTTTCGGGAGCGTCCGGGGGAGGAAGAAAGACGTTAGTTCGGGTAAGGTGGGGGTGGCCGAAAGAAAGTGGTAAAACGTCCGCCGGGGGCCTCTGCCGCGTAGATACGAGATAAAGACGACGTTGTCCATCGTTTATTTTCGGTCAAACGGCTAAAAAATTAATTGGGACGATCGGAGGTACGGCCCTACACGGCGCATCTAATTGACAAGCTTTATTTATGCACGCGTGTACAATATACGCGGAACGCTCGATCGTGTCCCATCCCGACGAAGTTCGTTCGTGCGCCCGCGCGTTCTTGTTACAGAATGTCGTCGATTTTTCTTGGCCCTCTTTCAAGCGACTGCGCGTCCAACCGGCAAATACATTTTTTAGCGACGCCTCGCTTCTACGCCCAGCGATAAAACATACGTTTATTTTATAACTCCACTGTTTCCCCGTGCACGTGTTTGCGTGTCGTCGAATACTGGATTATGCATACCAGTATTAACGTCGCTCCAGATTTGTCCTTCGCCTTTCTTTTGTAAATTTGAGATATTGGCTCATCGGAGGCAGTCATTGGCGGTACTTTTTACTTTATCCGTTCCTTTGATTGAAGGGAAAGTCCTGTTCACGCCATTACGGCTTAAATTATTGACATTTCAATGAAATAAAAAGACAAACTTACATATTGAACGGAAATAAAGGCTAAAGACTTCAAGTACTTTTCTGCAGCAACGCAAGAATCATACATTTTCTTCGTGCTCTTTAAACCGTGTAACGAATTTTTTAACTAAGCGATGCACGTTTCCATGATAATCGATTATACCTTCACTGAATTAGGTTCAATTAAATTGGGTAAAGAGTAACTGTTATAATCGAAAAACAAGTTTTATCTCGTGTACGAATATTACCGTTCCTTTAATATGTAATCCAAAAGCGTTTTTTTATTTGTCGTATCGCGCTGTGAAATCGCAGCGATACCTTAATTTCTCGTTGCATGGAATGAACTTGCCAACGTTTTTCTCAGCGGTGATACACTCTTTTACCATTTATATTTCGATCGATTTTTAATCTAAAGTTTTATTAATCGAACTAAAAATGTTATTAATTCCGATGCGAGTGTTTAGTTACAAGTTGAGCAGATATTACGTGCAATAATCGTAGATTAACATAATCTGCTGAAAAGAAATTCCATTTAGCAAAATTCTTACGCGACCGATGAAGCAATTGTCGGCTTATCACGGTAATTAAGAAAATAAACACGTTTGAACACGCGATTAAGTGGACGTGCTTAATACGTAAGACGCACGAATATCTGTAGGCTTTGCAATGTGACGCAAATACCCTTAATTCAGGCGATAATTCGAGAAAGTTTTTTCAACTGTTGAGAGGAAGCGGAGCAACCGTTTGTAATTAGTAAAAGAACTAATAGCCGAAACCCATAAGAGCCAAAAGCATACCACCATTCCGGCATTAACTACTGATAAAGTTACTGGTTGTAGCGGACAAATAAATCCTGATAATTCCTTTTCAGCCATACCGTACGACGCCTCTTGTCCTGCCCGGCGCCAAGATCAAGAAGGATACACCCATCAACGAGTGCTATCTGCGCCATCATCCGAACCCAATGGTCAGGGCATCACCGCGTCAATACGAGTTCTTAAGTCCCGAGGTCGCGATGAAGCAGAAAGTACGTACATTCAAATATCAGATCACGCCGGTCGTACGGGAGCTCAAAATCGATCAAACTCCGAAGTAGATTACAATCGACGATCTCGGCTTTAATCGTTCATTGATTTTCAATTCTTTTCCCATCACAAAGGCGACAATTTAAATAAAGTCCGAGGCTCTTTTGGATTGTACGCGTAGAGATACCCAACGCAAATCGAGATCATTCTACGCGCTTTCTCGCTCGATTCGTATTCTTCTTCGTCGTTATGTATATTTTAAGCCGGCTAACATTATGTAAGAACTGTGGATTCGATTTTATCGATGTTATCTCACATAAACGTATGAATAGGTGGCAGAGTCTGTACTCCAGCGAGTTCTGAGCCCTAATGATCTACCCAAGGTTTGCTACAACATTGCACTTATAGAATTGAATTTGATTTGACGCCACTTCTTTCTGTATCTATCGCAAACCTTACTTTCACGCTGCTATTTTTACACGCATTTCATTTGGATTTCTGTATACACTTTTATGTTACGAGTTGAGCCATACTTAATAACAAAATAGATATGGCGCGATGCAAGCGTATTTGTCCACTCGGCTATTAATGAAAAGCTTACGTTAAACACGCAGGTGCCAAATTGCCAGCCCAGCTCTCTAAATATAGTTATAATGCTTTGCTTATTGAAAAATGGGATCTTCAAGAGAATTTTCGCGTATCGTTGCATTCATGAAGTTTTTACGAATGCGATGTTCGCGCACCGTACGAAATTTAACGATTAAAGCCTACCTTCAGCCTAACGTCTGTTGAACGATCCAATATTTTCCTTCCAACGTTTCGCTAATAAAAAATGGCATCCACGGTGTGAGCGTTGATGCTGCCTTCGCCCACCTACCGATATCTACTTTTTTCTTATCCAGCGATTGCGATTGCGCGCAGCATAAGGATCTAGAGCGAATAAATAACACGTAACAGCTGCATTAAGCGATTTGATTTAGTTACCGTTCAGTCCACTGAAAATCATTGGAGATGCCAACGCCTCATCGCTTGTACGCAAAATACGTCACGGCACTTATCATTATACAATTCATTAAGCTTAATACATGACATCACCAGTGATATAAAAGCGCCGACTGAAATGTTTTGTTTTGTCGCATAAATCTTTAATATAGCCGTTAAGACCAAATAAAAAGAATAAAAAGAATAAAAAGAATAAAAAGAATAAAAAGATTAAAAAGAATAAAAAGATTAAAAAGAATGAAAATAATAAAGAAGAAATTGTGAACTGACGTTTTTCTATTACGCTCTAGCTTATGATTGTTCTTTCTCGACTTCTCTCTACATACGTATCTCCGTCATATTCTTTTTCCGACAGGTAGTACCTATGCAATTCAATTCGCCAGTCGGTCTCTACTCTGAACAAAATATAGCGGACACTTTAAGAGGCCAGGCCTCGGCCATCCCGTAAGTAAATCAACTACACGCTCACTCTGCATTCGCTTTTTTTTAATGTATACTTCATAAAAATTTCACCGGCTTACCTAATTTTACGTGATCGGTCATTACACTGACAAAATGAATAATGACTGTTGTCATCACGGATCACCGTTACTATTATTAGTAAATACCTTCTTAATATCTTTTCGCTATCACAACATCTTTCGATTGTTTTGCCGTATTTTGATTGGTTTTTCTGACTGTTGCTATTAATTTATTAACATAGCCGAACGCTTACCTAGAGCTGCTATGTCATTCAGCTTGCTGTTGCAGTATTGTAATAAAAGCTAATAAAATATATAATACTTAATGTGTTGAGTTTACTTACTGCTTTCTTGCTTATCAATATCAAAGTATAGATACATTTAAATTCAAATTATACGCGTTGACGGAGCGTTTAAGAACGGGATCAATGTTTCATTCTGGTATATAATATCGTTGCCGAAATCGCAACGAGTTGGAAGATTTGCGCGTACTTCGCAAAAACGTGTATTCTATGAATTTATTCCAAAACTTGGATTCCTCGAAAGCAAATCGAAAGCAAATCGAAAGCAAATTTATAAACATATTTCAATCCTGGTAAGGATTTTCCCTTACATAAGCTAAGTGAAGAGCGCTACCTAACTTATGAGATTAAATGAAATTTCTTATACTTTTTCTTTATACAGTTTAAAATATGGTTATACTAAAGCTATTAGTCGTTGAAGATGAAAGTACTTTCAGCATAAAGATTGCTTACGATACATTTGCTTCTAGCTATCTGCAAATGAAATAGAGACGCGAGGACACGCTAATTCCTTAATATTAATAAAAATCTGTTATTTAGCTGAATTCTTATTTATCGGATTTTAAACGTTTATGTATTGCGTTGAAAAAAATTTGCAAATCGAAAAATGTACCAAGATAAACGAAGACGTTGAACTCGAGGAAAAAAGGACGGTGTCACGCTTATGACTTGTATATAAAAAAGCACACATTTATTGCAGCTGTAGATGCGGTAAGAGGAAGATGCAACCGTTAACGATTGACCAGAGCTCTTTGTTTATGTTTCCAGCATTTTCATAGACTTTTCCTTTGTGAAACAGAAACAGGAAATCGAGGAGCAAGCGAGACGTATGAAAGAGCAAGCACGAGCGGCTGCAGCGAAGAACGTGTGGCCGCAATTCAATAAGCCAAATTAAACCTTAATCCGCTCGCTTGTCCCGTAGAAATTTTCAATTCTCTCTTTTTTTCATCTTACCGGTATATGCAGACACTTACCAAAATCCGATTCTCGTAAAATTGTCGATAAGCTTGAACGATCGCAATTTTATTTTTTAATATACGAAAACGAAATAAATACGCAGTAAAATACGAATGACGCAAACGACGATAGATAAATCATAACATATTCAAAATGCATACAAGAAATTTAGCGAAATAGAGTATTGTAAAAGGGTTGCACGTATTGCGCTTCACAACAAAACTTTGCATGCAACGCGCATCACTATGGATAATCGTCATGTACAGGTTTTCACATAGTATGAACTAACCACTGATGAACGTATTCATCATTGTAAATAATACAAGTTATGACATCGCTCTTTGAAAGTAACTGTGAATCAGTGTAATCAAAATTATATCGTAGTCTCGCTTACCATTGTTTTTACCACACGTGTGCTTTGTAGTCGCAAAATCGAGCATCATCTTCGACAAGGAAAAAAAAACCACACACACACAAAAAAAAAAAAAAAAAAAAAAAAAAAACAATTCGCGATGCAAGCAGTAGTGGCTGTTAAATAATAGGCGTATAATAGCCATGTAGACCATACGCCATCAAGTGCCGGACATTCATCCATGAATAATTAACAATTTTATGCGAGATGCACTTGCTGAAAAAAATTTGGTGCGCCATGTTAGTTCGAGAGGATATTCGGATATCCATGTGCTTTATAATGAGATCATACTAAAAAGAGAGTGTGCCTTAAAGATAAGCAAATATAAATTATGCGAATAATCCATGTAGTAAGAAGCCGGGCAAGTTTGATCCGAACCACAGCGAGGCCTATAAGGCACTTCAGGAGGAGGGTTTCGAGGACCACCAGCAGCGCTTTAGCCAACCAACACGCCAAGGCGTTTTCTCGCCGCAGAACAGAGCCAGGCAAAACAGAGTAAGATTCGTCAATTAGCCAGAGTAAGATTTTACCATATTCCTCTAGAATTAGTATAAATACTCCATTAACAAATTGTTTACTCATTGAGCTCCGTGGACCCCAATTCGATTCGACCTTTCGATGAACATCAATATTATCTTTTACAATAAAGACATATTGAAAGAATAACAATAAGAATATGGACTCAAAATTATAGATCGCGTAAGTGGTTTTTCATCACTATGAACCATTGTTTAATGTGCCGGTGTCTGGGATTCAAAGAGTAAAATAAAATACAATCGTGCTCGTTACTTTTCCTCTATTTTAACGCAATAGCGTTTATAATAATTGCAGTTCTTTCCAATGCATGTTTTACCATTAAGACGTCATCTCGAGGTTACTTTTACTTATCGTTGAAGAATCAATTATTAATAATGTACGAGGTGTGTCTAAGAAGTAACGAGACTGGATGCGTAGCCTAAGTAGTGACAATGCCAGCCAAGATTTACATTTCTACTTTAAGTTCGCTGCAAATCTTAACTCGATAGCGCCGACATGTCCGATTCGTCAGCAAGTCTTTTTTTTATGAAATTGTAGCGTAGCGCGAACTTGAAAAATGGAAAAAAATCTCGTGCAGGATTGTCCAATAAAATGATGCCTCAAACTTAAAGAAGGAGCTACCGTAAGTTGCGAAAAATTATGCTTGACTTCTTAAAAGATTAAGGATTGAGATCATTGATTGAATTTTTCAAATAGTAATTTTAAATGGTCGTGAGAATATCGAAGACAAACTTTGGGAGGTTTCCAATGGTCAAGCTGAATGATAATAAAAGGAGTAAAAGGAATAAAAGAGCAAAGTCAAAAAGTGTTGCCAACGAGCTAATTTTCTATTAGCAGATGATTGAGATTATTCGATCAAAAATTTTAGTACGAAGAATATCAGGTTAAACCAAATTCACACGCGTAAGAGCTTTTTCAAATGGAGTTAAACTTAAAAAAGACTTTCTAAAAGCGTAAAAAAATCTTTTGTGGTAAAAAAGCAGCTCACCGCGATCAAAAGATATTGGAATAAACAGATGAAATATTCAAATCATGCTCGATTACTTTCCTCCATACCAGTCAATACGTTATTCGTAGAAAATTTATCTTTCGAGGGCAAACGGTTATATTAACTTTGGTATTATTCCAAAGTCCTTGGTTTACTAAAAAAAGGGGTTAATCGATTCCAACGTAGGCTGTACCCTCTTGAGTGCTCCATTACGGCGTTTCTCGTTGCAAAGCCATTTTTAATCCAAGACCAAACGAACATATTGTTGCTTCAACAATCACTCAATTTGAGCCAATGTGGCTTTGTTTTCTCATCTGTAAAATATACCGTTGATTAACTTGAAATAACTCCTGCAAGGCTATAATGTGACGAAAATTGGAGTTATTTTAAGTCAAAAAGCTCCAGTATTATTATCATAAGCAGGTATAATTTCTTCGGTACGGCTGCTCATTAGAAAAATTCGAAAAAACATGAACTTTCATGCACACCTCGTACAAACAGAGGAAAAGACAATATATGTTATTGGTTTTAACAGTAATTTTAACAGTATTACTGAAAGTATTGAATTTGATTAAAAGTTTCATTAATTATTAAATTTTGAAAATGAATTTAAGGATGTCACTTGGAAATGTTATTTGTAAAATAAAATTTTTATGTCAATCGTAGCCTGCTCCGTTTCGGCCCAAGAGTCCCGTTGTAAGTATATAAACCTTTTATACAACATCATAACTTTTTATACGCATTTTTTTACCTGGACAACTGCCAATGTATTCAATTATTTTCATCTTTATGCAGATCAACGTAGTAGATAATGATGGCGATCCGATACATCAGAGCAATAGCTTCAGAAGGGTCATGTATAGTGTTCTTGGAGAAACAGAATATTAGACGAAGAGGAAAAATTGGAATAAAGATGCATTAATCTTACGTATGCGTATCTAATTTTGTTAGACAAATATTATCAAACTTATTAAGTCGGTCTACATCATTCGAAAATAATCTGACGAAAAGAAAAAAAAAAAAAACAAGTTGAAATTTTTAATGTACCGTAAGAACGTGAATCGATTGTAAAGAAATGCAAATCAAAGATTTTATTTTTACACGCGACACCGCTCTATATCAAACTTATTTTTTTATTCCCAATGAAAGCCTAATTTTTAGTTTCTTCCGTTTTTACATAGTCTGCAACTTTGCGTTAGCTCTTGTACTTATGGAAACTTGTACTTATTAAACGACAAAACGTTAATTTTTAAGACGATGTTAAAAATGCTTTTAAAACGAGTCAAGCAACGACAAATAAGACCAAGTTGAAAAAATGATACTCGTGCGCGCGCATGCTTATGTATATATGTTATAAGTCTATTTGAAATTAAATTACCATAAGAAAATTCTACATAAATAAATGGATTAACAACAAGTTTAGGAGTTTTATTTATCCCGAAATTTCACTACAGAGTAAATAATGATATTGAAGGAATAAGTGCCGTGAGGCATTCATTTGGTGGACGATTAAATTTAATTGCATATTTAATTTACTATAATGAAGTGCAATGTAAATTTGTTCACTTTTTAAACCAATAAAATATAATTTACTACCTAATTTAACGTTCACCATCTGATCTTTAGCTACTTTTTTGATACTAGTATGCTTAAGTATGTATTGCACACGGCTTACAAATACTAATCGTGCTTTGAATCGGCGCATAACATATTGGGCATAAAATCTCTTTTAATAAATTATCATTGAAGATGCATATTTTAAAATAAGTTCGACTTGATTCGTTAAATCACCTCTAGTTCCCGCCAGAAATGACAAACAATTCTGTCGTAGCGCCATTACACGTAGTTTTTCAATTTTACATTTTTGTATTTACTTTCGTTAATAGACGAGTCTTTCTATTCTTTATTTGATGCAATTTTCCTCCGGTAATACATTAAGTTCGTAAATGAAAATGCCTTATAAATATAAGGAACTCCTGAATGAAATACTGTCCTTGCAAACTATTTGGTATCCAATGTGAAGTAGCTTTTCTCAAATTAAATAAATATTAAAACGTACATTGCAATTATTATCGCCTAGTCCGTCACATTATACAGACACACACACACACACACACATAAATAAATATATATATACACACACACACACATATATATATATATATATATTTATATGCATGTTATCACCGCTTTTCGGCGTAATGCCACTCAATGATAACACTCAACGATTAACCAATCGCTTAACTTTTTACAAAATCCAACAATTACAAAAAATTAAAACGATTGGCTGTTCTTTTTTCTATTTTATAGAAAATTATCTCTTCAACATTGAGTTCAATGTTATGCGAAGAATCTCCTAGTGTAACGGAATCGTATGCACGCTTAAGCGCATTAATCTTACAAGCTCAGCGTTTAAATTTAAAATAATACTTTAGTATGTAGTTTTATTACACCTTGTCACGAAATTGCTTTTGAAGGCAAGCAGAAAAAAAAAACAATTTCGTATGCCTTTGGCTATTAAAACAACCACGAAACCCAAGCATTTAATTATAATTATATTAAAAATATCGTCATTTGACTAATTAATTAATTACAAAACCAACAACGATTTTCAAAGTTTTGATTTACATTGCGTTTATATTTGAGTTTTGCATTAGTTTGAACATTACCAGCTCTGCTTGTAATGCTAATTGCAAGGCGCTATGAAAATTATTTAAACAAGAAGTTCGATTGAAAATTTTTGAATATTTATAGCGCGGGCGATTACCGTATTGACATTAGGGTAGATTTAGGGTAGAGTAAGAGGAAAATAAATAAATTTTGCTTTATACAAATCTACGAAAAGTTAAACATTAAGGGAGTCGTCAAATAGTTGTTTCAATTCTTTGAGATGCTGCATTTTACTACCGGTGGCTGGTGATGCTGCGACTGGACGACCAGCATACCTATAAGCAAATAATTATTCCATTGGTATCATCACTCATACTACATATTATTATTCCTATACATTGAAAGAGTTTACGTAAACGCCAATCTTAAATTAATTTAAGATTACCTAAGCATTCTTGGCTTTGGTTTCGATGGTTCTGTCAAATTTGATTCAGGAGCAGTAGTAGTTTCTGCCGATTTGGACGAAGAGAACCAGCTACTGAACCATCCTCCACCATTATTGCTTACACTCGCACTTGTGATACTGTAACACGGCCCAAATTTTTTACTCAAAAGAATAATTTTTGTTTATGAAATAATTTTCGTAAAAATTAGTAAAAATTTATGCTTTAAGGAAATGTTTACGCAGATTGAAGCTTAATAAACAAAAGTAAATTTTATCTTCAAATTTTCGTGTAAAAAATACGGGCCACATATCAGTATAATTTTTAAAAAATGTGTATATATATATATACATATATATATATATATATATATATATATATATATATATATATATATATATATATATATATATATATATATGTACATATACACATATATAAATTATAAAAATGTAAATTATATCCATGTTACGAAAACTATATTTTTACATGGTTTACGTAAATCATAAGATTAAATTAATTGTTCATTTTCTGGCACGAGTGCAAGCCTGTAGTACGTGTAAAATTATTCCAAACATTAATGTACTGATTCGAATATTTGAAAAAATAAAGAATAATTTGTAGTCTATTTCTATTTTATGAAGAAGTAAAGTAAGCAAATAGTAGCGAGTCCATAATTAAGCATAAATGTGAAATTAGTTTGAAAGGTAAACTTCAATGTATAGATTAAGAAATAATAGAATACTTACGAAACGGCTTTAGTGCCATTGAGAGCTGTATGGAATCTTGGTTGAACGTAATTCCAGGCTCCTTGATTTTTATGTTCTTCCTGTGCCCAAACTAATTCTGCGTTAGGGTATTTCTCTACTTCTTTCTTTATAAGGTCATAGGGGAATGGAGTGATCTGTAATAAGGATTAAGCAAAAGTTTTCTTAGAAAAATGAATAACAACGCGATAACAATTTTCTTTTATAATTTGTGTATACCTGTTCCACCCTAACGATTCCCACACTGTCATCTAGTTTTCTCTCAGATCGCGCCTTCTTCAAGTCGTAATAGATCTTGCCAGAACAGAACAAAAGTCGTTTAACTTTGTTGGGATTTTCAGTCGCGACACCCTCCTCTGGGATAACTCTGAGAAATTCAGTACCTTCCAACATCATGTCAAAGCTCGAGCGAGCCTCTGGATGACGAAGTAACGACTTTGGTGTCATAAGAATGAGGGGTTTGCGGAAAGGCAGTGCAATTTGTCGACGAAGGATGTGGAAAAGATTGGCTGGTGTACTGCAGTTGGCAACAATCCAGTTTATGTCGTGTAGTTGTCGAACTGCAAATTCTTCGCTCTCTGGTGGGAAATAATCTGGATCGTCGGCCGACATCTGCAGGAATCTTTCAAGACGAGCGCTCGAATGCTCAGGACCCTAGGCAAAAGTTAATGAATATTCATTGTTTTAGCAGAAAAATAATCAAATTGATAAGAAATTAATGTTGTCCTACAAGTGCGTACCATTCCCTCAAGACCGTGTGGTTGTAACATAACAAGACCAGATTGACGCACCCATTTTGCTTGGCCGCTGCTGATGAACTGATCGATAATGCACTGAGCCGTGTTGTTGAAATCTCCAAACTGTGCCTCCCAAATGACTAAAGCATTCGGATTCGTCATCGAGTATCCCAGTTCAAATCCTGAACACATAAATATAAATAAACATAATGTAGTTGATTTAAAAATTTCATTAAACTTATTTGTACGTAGTTACGAAGTATCAATTACCAAGCACTCCATATTCTGACAAAGAACTGTTGCAAACTGTATAAGGAGCTTGATCTGGATACAGATAGCAAAGCGGTCGGTACGTCGCTTTGTCAACAGTTTGATGGTGCAGCACGTGATGTCTGTGAGAAAATGTTCCTCTTTCGACATCCTGACCAGATAGCCTTACGTGGATACCTTCTTTAAGTAGCGAGCCGAATGCCATAGCTTCTCCAAGTGCCCAATCAATCTGCCTTGACTCCACCATTTCCATTCGGGCTTTGAGAATACGCTCGATACCTTAAATAGTTAGTGTTACAAAAGTTAATTTTGTATAAATACATATCGCTGCTAAGCTTTAATAAGTATGCTACAAGTAAAATGCTTACTGACCCTTGTGGATCACAAATTCGGCAGCGTTAGGAGGAGGAGATGAGAATTTCTTTCCAATGTGAACGAGCGTGTCCTCTTTGATACCCGTTGGCGATGATTTCAATGGGTCTTTACCTTCGAAGAATCCAGACCACGGGGAATCCAGCCAGTCCTTGTATTTGATGTGGGTTTCTTGTTTTGCATTATTGTACGCTTCTTCGCAAATTTTTTCATATTTTTCATGTACTTTCTAAAAAGAAAATAATATAGCATAAATGAACTTTCTACGCTTAAAATTCACTCTTGGTATGATTATAACAAACGAACTTTGACTTCTTCTTGCGTAACAACGCCCTCGTCAACAAGTTTCTTAGAATACAAATCAATAGCAGGAGGTGTATTCTTAATCTTGCGATACATGAGGGGTTGGGTGAACATTGGCTCGTCGATCTCGTTGTGGCCGTTCCGCCTGTAGGATACGATATCTATAACAACGTCCTTGTGGAACGTTGATCTCCATTCAGCTGCAACCTTGCACACATGCATGACAGCTTCTGGATCATCGGAGTTAACATGGAAAATGGGAGCATTGACCACACGAGCAACATCTAAAATACGAAAATTCATGTCACATGAATTGCTTGTAATAGAGATAAAAATGATAAAATGTTAAAAATATCAATATTTCTTTTTACCTGTACAGTAAGGAGATGATCGAGAATGTCTTGGATCTGTCGTGAAACCAATCTGATTGTTAACCACAATATGGATAGTTCCATGAGTTGTATAATCTGGTAGATCCGACAAGTGCATCGTTTCGAAAACAACGCCTTGACCGCAGAAGGCAGCATCGCCGTGCAGAAGAATAGACATGACCTACAGACAGTAATGGCAATATAGTAAATTTCATTTCTTTTAATTTTAACATTAACTTACAAAATGAAACGAGCGAGTCTAGAAATAATTCTTGTAATTATTGTTCAATGGAATTCATAGCTAAAATTTAAGTATCACATACAATTCGGCGAAAATTAACGAAGTACCTTTTTGCCTTCTCCGTCTCCACGATAGAATTGTTCCGCACGAGTTTTGCCTTGTACTATGGGATCTACAGCTTCCAAGTGGGATGGATTCGCAACGACAGCCAAGCGTATGTTCTTATTAGTTACACGGTTCAGTCGCTCGATGTACGTACCCAGATGGTATTTAACGTCTCCAGATCCCTAAAATAATATGATGAAAAATGTAGAAATGTCGAAGTATAACTTAAAAGAAATTAAGAAAAGTAATGTACTTACGTCATCTGCAGCTTCAAGGGCAGCGAACTGCGTAAATATTTGATTGAGAGGTTTGCGGCAGACATTGGCTAATACATTGAGACGACCTCTGTGAGGCATCCCCATGACGATCGATTCAACGCCCAGTTCTGTAGATTTATCAATAATTTGTTTCATCGCAGGAATTAGAATTTCACAACCTTCAAGACCAAATCTTTTTTCGGATGACCATTTGCGCGCCAAAAATGCTTCAAACCTAAAAAATTAATACGAAACTAAGAAAGTCAAATACATAATTATGAGCTGTATATTCCAATAAAAGTTACTCCTTTTACATATTATACAAATTCAAAATAATTGTACCAGGAAATTAAATTTCATTAAAAATCTTCAATCCCATACGGACACTCAAAACATTACAATTTTATCGTAAGTTTTTTTAAAAATCTAATCTCCATATACTTATGCAAATAAATTAAAAGCGAATAGTTACATTGTCGCACGAGACAATCGAGCAAGGATCAAGCGCTTCTCATCATTGTCAATTTCCATGATTTCGGGTGTTTCCATTTTCTGACGTATCCAATTGCATTGTTCCAGAGAATTGATGAACATAAATTCGACTCCTATATGCTGACAGTAGGTTGTCTCCAATCTCTTGAGGATTTCTCGCAGAGGCAGAGATTTCTCTTTACCTCCGATAAATGTGGTAGACGGCAACTTGAATACGCGATCCATATCCGATTCCTCTGTTTTTTTTTTATCATGGGAAAACGTACTTTTAATACAATCGTAAAGAAAGACGATACACATTTTCATTGCTTGAATGCATATCGAACAATTTTACGTTTGCTTTTTATTGTTTAATGATATCCGTTTTTCGTAATTTAGTACTAAAATTCATTAGCGCTTGAGCAGAATTACTTAATAATTTATTACATATGACTGATTTATTTAAAACTGATACTGAAAATGATATTTGTGTTAATTTTTATTCCAAAATTAATGCGAACAACAAATATCTTTTATTAGATTATTTTATACATTGCAAAGTTAGTTTCTTATTTTTTTTACACAAAATTTAATGTCATTTAACCCTTTTTAGTAAGAATATTCATACTGGTATTAGCACACATAGAAACTCAAAATTTCACCTAGTTGTCGAATTATCGTGAACGATCTTTCAAGATCCTAAAAGGACATACACTTTGTAACGGCTTATAATGCCTTTGTTTTAATACATACATAGATTATAATTGATAAATTATATTGATAATTATATTATATTGATAATTATATACATAGGTTATAATTTATCAATTATAACCTATATAAAACGATAATTAATTTTTGGTGAGGTACTATATATCTATTATAAGAATATAACTGATGCATAATACTTAAAGGGTTAAATAAATATGTTATTTTTGCAGTATTAAAATAATTATTTCTGTGACCCTTTTTCGATGTTTCTTTAACGCATGCATTCAACTTCGTATAAAAAAAATAAATTCTAAAAGAGCATAACACTCACTTTATGTAAATAAATTATGTGAATAAAGAATTAAAAGGAATAATGAAATGATATGGAGCTTCTATAAGGTAAAAGATCTGAATGAATGTTTAAGATTTATCTTGAAGGCTTTACAACAATATATATATATATATATATATATATGTATATGTAAGTTCATTATAAATTAATAAAATGCTTTATTATTAAAATGAACTATTTAACTCGTTATATATATCTATTAACTGAACTAACACGAATGAAAATAGATATACATGTGCATGTACTAGTAAAATAAATAAACTTGAGAAACGAACACGATTAGAAATTCATTAAAAAAATTCAATTATATATGTATGATTCACTTAAGAAAATCAATAATAGATTTTTCTATTAAATACAAATTAAAACTTTCAACACAGCCTTGCAAAAAGCATTTTGCTTTATCACATATGTAAAGAAATTATTAGTATTTACGTTTAAAAAAATAAATGTATCAAGAACCAAGCTTTTATTCAATTACTATTTCGTAAATTATTCAATTTTCGATTGTGGAATTTTGTCAATTTATTTATTCGGAAGATGCAAACGTACACGAAGGATAGATCCTTTACTTTAATAATGAAGCATACTAAAACTTATGACATTTAAATGCGTAATGGTGTTCTGCGTGTAGTAATAATGTATAATAAGAATGCAGTTCCTTTTATATTAAATAAAAGCGGCACAAATAAAATACTACAAGCATGGTAACACAAAAAATAAAAGAAATTAACAAAATCTCGTTAAAACTCGTCGTAAGATGCAGCGTTGTATAAAAGAAAATAAATCAATTTATTTTCTGCAATATACAACTTACATATATACATAAATATATGTATCTATATATATGAGCTCAAAAGGTGTTAATATATCACGACACAAGCTCTTACAAATTTCAACGAAAATTCTCTGGGGAAAAGTTTCTTATCCAAGTACCAAAGGAGTCAAAAATTACCCAAGCACCCGCTATACCAGCTAGAAAAAAAATTTTGAAACCGAACACAGTCAATCCATAAATGCTCGTCCGAAAAACGAAGAATCAAATTGTTTCGTCTGTACTTAAAAGAGATTTGTAGAAAGACCGAATCGATTGTTTTACGGCTCGTTAAATTTTGGATTTGATTGCTACATACTTTGTGTAAGAGCGGCTACTCGATATCGAAGGTCTTGAGCGTAAGTAGTACGAGGATTCTTCCCTGTGGACATTAACCAAACTCAGGCTAAAAAATATCATTTGGACCTCCGATCGCTTGCAATATAAATAATATAGATAATCTCCACAGGCATTCCTTATGATGTTGTATTTTTTGCGACAGTAAACAAATTTATACAAATTTTAAAATAAAATTATTTACAAATAGACAGCGTTATATTAAATAAATTTATGTCAATTTTGCATTAAGTTTCCTTTACACGATTAACCCTTTGAAGCGCACACGTTTTTCTATTCTTATAGTTTATTAAGGTGCTCCTACGAGTTTTTGAGAACATATAATGTAAGGAAAAACAAAAATTTTAAATAAAAAATAGCAAGTAAATGCAAATAATCAATTTACGATTACCTTTTTAAATTTACAAAAAATTTAAATCAGTAATTTGAGAAAGTTTACGAGGATACTTTAGAATTCTAATAAGGAATAAAATAGCGTCTTAACAACGGTTGTTACTCAAGTCGAATATAATACGCATATTAAAACTAGTATTAATTCATATATTTACGAATTAATACTCTAAGAGTGAAATGATAAGAAAATTTAAAAAAGAAGTCATAACGTAACTAGATAAAGAATACAAGAAAATATGAGAAACTAGCGTTACACCGATACAGTAGTAGTACAGTGCTGCAAAGGGTTAAAAGAGTGAAAAATTAAGAAATAAATGAGTGCAAGTAATAAGCAAGATAATGAAAGTACTACGACTGCGATTCGATAGAGTTAAATAAAATAAATATGTTTTGATTAAATTAAAACGTACTTGGCACTTTTTCGTCCATTTCCAATAAATATCTGATTTATGCAAGTCACATGCTCATTAAAATTAAGATAACGTTACGTTATTAACTACAGTACTCATAACTATCTATTCTTATTCCTTTAAATATTAAATTATTATAATAAAAAACAATATTAACACAAAATTAATGAAGAATTAATTGTAATTGCTTTACGTAGATTGATATAATTAGAAAGTTATTACTTTAGAACAACAAAGGGTATTCATATATTTCGATTTGGATTATTATAAATATGCTAAAACAGAATATTACTTGTATTACCTTTATAATCGATAAAAAATAAAATAATATAATCCATAAATAATTTCTTTATTACTTTTGCTTGTTTTTCTTAAAGAAAAATTAATTACGCTCTATTGTTCAGCTTACCAAATGAGTAATAATTATAGAGCAACTCTTGTGGATGCCTGTCATCGAGATCAGCGCTGTTGATGCCCAGTGGGTCCAATTTAGCGATATGATGACCACGTATCTGTCAATTGGAAGGCCGCATGTTTACCGGCCGTAAATATTGCTTAGCTCTTACGATTATTTTAAAAATTACTTATATAAATTAAATATCTGTGAAGCGGACTATCAACGGTGTGTCGTCCACTTTCTTCGTACCACATATGCAATTTAGTACTCCGAATACGTACGTTCTCAAAGTATGCATTTCAACGCACTTCCGTGGAAATACACCGTCAAATGTTCGCTAATGAAATTAATTGTATAACGTATCAGCGGTTTTCTTCGCGACTGTTATATTGTATTTGACGTTTTGATTGTTAAAAAAGTAGACAAATATAATTAATCACCTAACACCTCCCATATAATAAATAAATTTATGGAATAGTCATATTGAGTTTGACAGTTTGATTTTAGTAATAGTAAATAAGTACAATTGATCACCTAACACCTCCCATATATTAAGAGAGTGTCAACAATAAAGCAAAACTAATCAAACACGAATTATTTTCATGCAAATCATGTCACCAAATCGTGCAAAAATAATGTTTAAAAAATAAGCAAAAAACATGCAAAAAGTACAGAAGAGAAAAAAGCGTCATCAGAAACATTTACAATATGCATCTTACTTTCATGCTTACATTTTGGTTCAGAGATAAACATAACACAAGTAAAGCTTGAAATACATACATTTCAACAAAAACTTTAACCAACAGTTATAAAGAAATTTTCAGTATCAGTAATATCGAATGTATGAATGAATTTAAATTGAATTATAATTTACTAAATAATATGACATTGACAAACTTAATAGAAATCTTTCGTTTGCTTTTAAAAACCATAAAAGAAATTTGTTTAAATAATGCAAGTGAAGGTGTGAAACATGAAAGAACCTTAAGGTTCATAGAAATATTATTGAAAGACTGACTACAATTATCACACGACAAAAAAATATAAGAAGATGACCCTGAATAATTGGATGAAACTGTGGGATTATAAATTTCAACACCTTCACTGCTATGAGGATTTGGACTAATAATTCCTGTTTGTGAAAGTGAACGTGATCGAAACCTTACCAAGCATATATTGGCGTAGAACTTGTTCCGGAGATCCCTTGCGAGCCGCGTAATGTGTGTGCACCAAGTCAGTTCGCATGATACCCAATGGATCCAATTCGGCAACTAAGTGGCCTCGAGCCTATACGCGAACCAACAATACCCACAAGGCAACCCAAAAATCAGTAAATGCTTGTTTTTTTTAAACAGAGGGTGAAAATATGAAGAGAGAATCTAATTGAGTCATAATACAGTGATCATTTGAGTCAATTACGTGCTACAAAGTTACTGCTCAATGGTCATTATAGGATATGGAAATTAATGGCATGAAGAAAGCTTTTTTTCATTGGATACATTTTTAAAATTACACATTTGGTACTTTTAACATAAATTACATAAACAATATTGGTGGAAATAGCTAGTTTTTTCGAATGATTTTATTATCTGTCTTCATTTGCTTTATTTTCAAAATTATTTCACCATAGTTTCAATTATTCAAATTAAATAATAAAAGCTCCTTAAGAAAGAAGGATACATACACATGTCCATATATAATTTTTCATGCAAAACAGTTCATTATAAGATTTCCCTATACAATAATAAACATGTATGTTTGCATAATTATTGAATTCATGCTGCTTTGATGGCAATACTTGTAGGTACAATATCGATGAGCGTGTTTAGCTCTATTTTTAAATAAAGCAAAATATTTTTTAACGTGCCTGTTACTTGAATAAACTGTGAAATAATGTCAAATCTGTTACCTCATTTATAAAAATTAAAAAAAAAAAAAAAATTAAACGATAGAAATTTATAAAACATATTAAAAATATAGAAAATTAAAATTAGTGGGAGGTGCTGAGTGTGGTTGAGCTGTTAATGGTTTACTTTTGCTATAATGTCTAAGCTGAAAAGTTTAAAAATTAGTTTGGTATTTGTTAAATTATAATTGCTAAATAATTATTGTTGTCTGCCTGTAAAATGATTGAGGTTTCAGATATAATAATAAATAGTAGCTGCATAACATTGACCTTGTTTCGATTTAAAAGTAATTTTCTAGTAAGCTTGCTACTAGCTTTGAAATTGTAATCCATAATACATTAGCCTCTGTTTGCAAAACTCCTCGTGATTAAACTACCTTACCTGATAGGAGCGAATAATAGCTTGTACTGCAAGATGGTCATCGATTATTTTTTCATTTAGTGGTGCTTGACCAATTTGCGATCCACTACCAAGTGGTAACAGAGAACCCAGTGGAACTTGATTGTAGTTGGCAGCAAGAGATGGTGGAGCCTGATAAGCCGCGCCAGGTCCAGCTCCAGCAGTACTGTTACGGAAGAACGTATCCCAGGACTAGTCAAAAAATTACAATTTTTTCACTCGCTAAAATATATTATAATTTAAATAAAAATCCTACAGTCACGAATTTAATAAATGTTGAATATTGAAATTTCAATTAGTATTCGAAAGTGACGCAATTACATAAAATTATGAATTATAGTAGGTACTTAATTTGAATAACCATAGCTTAAAATCACTCTATTAATTACTGCAATAATTACATACGATGTGAACACTGTGTGGATCTTGTAACCATGCATTATACATTTCTTCGACGTATGAACTGGTACTGCCATTGAGAAAAGGTTCTGTAGCAACTCGGCTGTTATATCTTTGTGATAGTTCTGAAACCATAACTTGACTAGTTCTAGTCAACGGATCGCTTCGTACCAACCATGACACAAATTTTCTGGCTCCACAGACTCTTGGAGCCAATGGGCTCAGGGAATTAATCACCACCTGAACCTTATACATTTTGGTCTGCAAATAATAAATTATTATTGTACACAAATATAAAAAGGAAAAATACAGAAAAAAACTGAATAGAACAGTTGCCATAATTTGTAAGTAAAGGAAATAAAAACAAGATAATTCTATTGGATAAAATAAAGTTAGTAAAGAATAACTTTAGATTTGGTAATAAGCTAATAGCTGAGAAAATTTAAGTATTGCGCACGTATTAGTAGTTATATGCAAGCAATAAATTATCCGTCGAATGACTCAAATTTATCTATAGTAGACAACTTTTTATCAATGTTCTTATACAATCAATTAGGTGTCGGACTTTACTTTAACGACGTTGACAATATTCTTTGAGAAGAATGGTACGGTTATACAAGACTTTTTAAAAAAAATTACCAATCATCTTTTTAAACGATTAATTATCATTAGTTTATACAATTTACCCTACCCTTGACATGTAAGGCAATAATTATTTTAAAAAGTATTTGGATAATGAATATTTTTCATGTGTTGCAATTGTACAAGTCGATACTTTGATATTTATAACAATGACTTTTAGACAATGCCATTGGCTACATTTCATGATTTTCTTGTAAAAATTATTCATGAAAGTTGTGTAACAAGGAAGCCTTTTGAACAAAGATACGTTGAAATTGATGAGAATGAGCAATCATTGAAAAAATTGTAGAATTAGTTAATTTAGTTAGCGACAAGGAGACGAGAAACTATATGAAAACACATTTGCATACGCACACAAGCGTAATTTGCGTAAATTACGAAGGTTGTAGGCCCCTCTACCAACTGCAGGGGAAAAAAATCAATTGGCAATTATTCTGGCAAATGACAAGCGTAGGAAGGTACAAGCTAGGTGCCTTATTAGTTTGCAGATATTGTACCAGAAAGAAGCGGTAAAGAAGAAACGGATAGTATGTATAACACGATTGGCCTCAATGTCTCGTGACACACTTACTCTGCCGGAGATAAAAGTTCCAACTAATAGTTAATGTCAATGTCATATAACATGCGGGTCAGGGAGAGCGTGGAGGAAACGGAGCGACGAGCGAACGGCTACTGCTAGACCAGAATGTCAGATATTTCGCGACGAGCCAAAAAAGCAGGCCGCCGACGTCTGGTCACGAGCACGCGGCCGAGCCCGAGATGCATACGTATATCGACGCGGCCCTGAGTTAAGTGCGTGCGCATCCGCATGCAACTTGTTTACAGTCAGGGCGGTTGCAAAGGTGGAGATTCAGAGGTGCGACGGTGGCTGCGGTTGTCCTCACGTGGGGAGGTGATGCGCGCGTGCCCGACGGAGACGGAGCGAGGACGACGTCCCTGTCATCGCGAGATCCGTACCGACCGAAATATGCTATATCGAAAATACTTTACGCGCTGGCCGTTACACAACCGTGTTCTTTATATAGGGGTGTGTGTGTGTGTGTGTGTGCGTGCGCGTGTGTGTGAGAGAGTGAGAGAGTGAGAGAGAGAGAGAGAGAGAGAGAGAGAGAGAGAGAGAGAGAGTCGCACAATCAGCGCAGCAGCAGAAGACCGGCGCAATAAGCGAAAAATAGGTTACTCGCGCCCGTATCAAAGTCGAAGCTTCCTTGGCTAAAGGGTCGTCACGGCTTACGAGCGTAAGGTTAGCCCGTGCACCTAATCCTGACCCCTGCTTCACTCCACCTGGATGCCTTCTAGGGAGAGCCCAGCAATAGCCGAGGAATTCGGGAAAGCTCGCGGGAGCGCGACTCAACGAGGAGGTGAACGTTGACACGAGCCACTACTCCGTAGCGCGATCACCTTGCGCGGTGATTTTTACGTAACTTGGAACGCTTTCGGGTCCGATGGCTCTGGGCGTCGACGAGACAACACGTGCGAGGGCGGTGGACGTTGTAAGAGACGTACCTGCTGATGTTACCGAAAGGAGGATGACAAGCCGTGCACCATTTACAGCACGGACTCCGACGGCGGCAGTGTGGCTAGATTACTGCCGTTAACCGTACGTACTCACGACGAGGAGTCACCGCGAATTCCGCCGATTCTGCGCAGTGCGGTTAAGCACTCGTTGGCATGGTGCGCAGGCGCGATATTTCAAAAGAGTCGGAGAGGGAGTAATAATCGAACGCTATAAAATCGGGCGCGATCGACTTCGAATGTTATCATTGACGAACAATTTACCGATTTCTTCATTCTTTTAGGAGGCATTGCGACAGGAAGAGTAAAAGAAAAATTTCGATCGAGTTTAATTTCGTTTTGGTAGCTTCCTTTCCTCGTCAATTCATATATTAAACGCGGGAGGGTATGCTTATACCTTCCTAATACCATTTGCTTATTAATTAATATTCAGCATTCGCAAGATGTTCGTTTGAATTATAATTAGTACCGTTACGATTGTTACCCTTGTTCCAACGCTCTAGCGATTTGATAAAAAGCTTATTTATAACTATACCCTTGCACTACAAAAGCAATTAATTTAACGTTGTGCTCAACTCTTTGTAAGGTCTGTTTAAAGTTATCTTGAATATATACCTACCCAAGAGTAACAATGTATATAACATTAAGAACAAAAGAAAATGCCAAATGATTAATTTAAAAAAAAAATAGATATATGTTTTAAGATAAGTTTATTTTTTTTTTTTATAGATTACAAACTGTAAAAAGAATTGAAACGGTGTAACGATTTTTAAATACAGCGCACACTGCCCTTACGTAATAAGAAATGTAAAGAACAGCGGTCGTTACATTTATTTAACGTCGTTTATATCTTTCTATATATTTTAAACTTATTATTTTCACTTATTATTACTTTAACTCAAACTATAAATTATAACTATAACTATAATTATAAGTATAAACATTAAAAAAGCATTTAAATTGAATGAACTATTAGCACTTACTTAATTTTAATTATTATTTAAGTATTAAAATTTTTTTTAATCACTTTGACCTACGATATTTTTAATACTCTTAAAGAAATTTCACTCGTCGTTTTTTACAACTATTAACTTTGTTGTCGTCTTTTATTTTGACCTAAAGTTATAAATAAACTGCTATTTTTTAGCTTTTCGTGTGTAAGTCTTCTCTTTGCATATTTTGAACGTATGGATCGAGCCTTTACTTAAAATAACTCATTCATTTTAAACGTTAAAGATTGTGCGATATTTAATTTTTGGATAATAAATAATTATTAGTATTTTATTATGTGTAAATAAATACTAATATATTTACAACACATTAAATATAACTGATGAAAAGAAGATTTATTTCACCAAAATTTTTTCGAATCTCTTAATGAAAATTACATGTTTGTAGTACTTTTAAATTTAAAAAATTTTAATCTATCTCAATGAACAAATTTTAAAAGTAAATATATTTTTGAAATGTTGTTAAAACTAATATAAACGAAGACAAATAATAAAGGTTACTTTTTCAAAATTAGGTTTTTTAAAAAGGGTTACTTTTTCAAATTAAAAATTTCATAATTAGAAAATTTATTAATTATTTTAGGAAAAAGCCGAGCCAAAGAAGCATTTTTTCCTATCATCCCTCATTTTAAAATGAAAAAATGAAGATAGAAAATATGAATCTTCATAATTATTTCTGTTATTTCTCAATAGACATTGGAAATTTTTCATTTTAACATTTTTAATTCAACAATATTATGAACTGAATATCATTAAAAAAGTATTAGTATTCAATTATTTAAAATACAAAATAATTTTGCAATGAACATTCAATACATATTTATAACGTTTATATAGTTGAATATTCTTATGAAAATTAGAAAGTAAACGACATTTGTTACTAGAAAATTAGATTAAAATAAAATTGAACAAATAAAACATTATTGCATCAAGCCCTTAAGCGTGTAGAATATAAATATAAAAGTTAATTATACCGAGCATAAATGAATAATTAGAAAGACAAAAAGATAATACAGCGTCAAATAAAATACTGACACGGAAGTAAGAGAAACTAGATTTGACCGAATTTAGCGAGTTGTTCAATAAAAGACTGTGTCTCATAATAACTTATCACCACTAAAAGGTACTAGGTACAACTGGTTTCTGCGAGTATTGAAATTACCATGTTAACAAATTTTTTTGCATCGATTGAAGGCTACGCTATTGGTGTAGTTATCTGTATCTAGATAAGCGAATATTTCACAATGTTGTTGAACTAAACGACCATGAGACAAGGTTTTACAAATAGCAACGTTCAATCAATAGAAGATAATGCCTTGATCGATTTACGTTTCTTTGAACTCACAAAAAAAAAAACAGATTATGTAAAAGCACCAGGTTTTAGCTTTTTATAACAATTAACTACTAGTTTATAATTAATTTCTTCATTTTTAATATAACCATAGTTCTTTTCCTTTGTAATTATTACGAAATTGCGGAGCTGTAGATAAGTCATTAAAGCAGTCTACATATTATTTTTCATAATTTCTGTATGAATAATACATTTTACGTAATTTGCATTAATAATGTGTTTTATTGACATTCCATTATTATTCTCTGTATTTAATGTCATATAAATTTGGGAACATTAAAACGAAGGTAAGATTCATTGTTTTTACTTAACAATAAAAATAGTAAACATGATATTTAAGATAAATGAAAAATAATAAATACGTTTATGCATGGAATTAATGGAATTTTTCATATTTATTATTATGGAAATAAATGTTATCTATTTATTTCCAAAAACGTAATGTTCGAATATATTTCTACATTTAAAATGCTGTTTCATAAAAAGAACACATAAATACAAAGATACAGAGTAAAATAATCATTACATAAGAGTATATTTTTATTTGTTGTGTTGTGCAATTTTGTAAAAGTAACGTATGTAAAGGTTAATTGTTGGAAGTGCGCTTTACTTAAACTAGCGTTTAACTAGATGTACAGACTATTTGCTCAATTCTTTCTCTGCAGAAAATCTGTGCAACCATTTAACAGCAGCATCTTATGGGGATACACGTTATTGTTTTAATTTTGCATTGTCTTTATACCACAATTCTTTTACGAATAGGTGATTTCTTCACCAGAATGCTTGTAAAAACATAAAAAATTTATTCATCTTTTTTAAAAGAAAAAAAAAGTTAACCGTTCTCTACTACATTAGTTAATAGCAGCATTAAAAATGTACACATAATTTAAAAAATTTGTTAAAAAGATACGGATTTAAGAAGTAAACTTAAACTAAATGTGATTTGCATTAAGTTATAATGCTAATTTCATTTTTTAATCCTTCAACTGAGATCTTAGTGTAATTAATTTTAATAATTAATTTAAAGTATAATTTCATAAAAAAAATGGCAATTAATATTTAACAATTGGGTATACTTATTACTGATAGTCATTTCAATCTTATACAAATGACACAAAGACCATATTAAAAGGTTTATAAGATTTTAAGTCAGAGATAAAAAAAGCAAATTTACAAAATTAATAACATAAAATATGTAAACATTAATATAATTATATAATTAATAAATACTCTGTTTTTTAAATTTAAATCTGCTTACAAAAACTTAATTTGTAATTAGTTAAAGTCTTGAATAGTTACTCATTATTATAGTTTCTTATTGTATATAATTTTTATTATTTGCTATAAAAAAGGAAACCTCATTTTCAATCATTTTAATAGAATGTAATCTCGCTGTAGATTTAAATATTTAATATCATCGATGTAAATAGAAATTGCTGCAATTACTTTACAATTACGTTTCTTCAAGACGTAGTTAAATTTATTCAATAGGTTAATATTATCGTTTTTTCAACAGAATAATTATAATCGATGCGTCCACACAAAAAACAAAAAATTAGTTGAAAGAATTTTATAACCAATAGATTAATGGTCCTAATCATAAAGAATCTTACATTTATGAAATATTTGTTTTACATTTTAAGTAATAATATATCTTTAAAAATGAATATTCAGTATAAAAAAGTGATTCAATTAAATTTAAAACATAAATTTTCACGTGATAGTTACTATGTCAATCAATACTTGATTGCCAAACTGATAAGTCATTATACATATTCTAATATTATGCTTACCTTTTGAAAATTGTAAAAACTTAGTCATGTTAGGTGAAAAAAATTAACTATTCATAATTTTATAATTATTAAATTATATTACTTATACACATATTCACTTCTATTACGTAATATCAATGGTATTGAAACATTTGATGAAGCTCTAAAACATGTACTATTACAAAATTTTTCTTATAAACTTTGTCGTCATATTTAATTTAATGTTATAATTTTATTATTGTAAAAAATTTTATCAGATTTATAATTATCGACTTAAACGTTGGAGATAAGCTTTAATCTATTTTGTAATTGTACGCCTAATTTAAAAAATCTATTTAAACAAAATTCTATCAACATTAATAAGAAATTACTTTTGTGATTGAATATGAGCGATGTTTAAACGGTGGTATACACTGAATTGTTTAAAGTTGATCAAACAACTTAACCGCTTTGCAAAATTTATTAACAGTTTAACATATTAAGATTAAATTTTATGTACTTAACAAGCTCGAAGTCTCAGAGTTCGTAGACATGTATTTAAGAACATCTTTCTTTCAGTATTAGTTGGAAATATGTAAGAATTGTATAATAAAAAATAAAATATATAAAATATATGAAATGTACGTAAGATACTATTTAATTTGTATAGATAGAGCGAATATATTTTAAAAGTCAGCAAATATCCTTTGTTTTACTAAATTGAAAATGTTACGAACATTTTTTATTAAAATTTGATAAATAAAAATTTTAATATATTCTGAAAATAATTTATAAAAGTTGCATTTCCTCATTTCGTTAAGAAGCTTAGCAAAGTAAAAAATATAAATTTATGAAACATAATTAATCATAATATATATAAATTTTTAAGTTTTATATTCTACTATGAATTATTCTAGATGCATCGTATTAATTTTACAAATTCACTTCTTCTTATGAACGTATCAATTTATAGATTTTTATTATTTATACGTACCAAAAATAAAGAATTGCTTCCTAGATAATTGTAGTTTCTAAGTAATTTTAAACAATGGTGTTATTTTTTTTCTAGATTGTGTGTTGGGAATAGCTAAGATGGACTATTTTTATGTAATGTTAAGAATTAACGTACATCATTCCGACGAATAATATTGCAGATTAAATGAGTAAATAATATAAGTTCAAAATCGTTTTGATTTATTTCAGTATTTTATGAATTTTTTTTAAAAAATAGTGTTACGTTCATTTGTTGATGCGAACAAAATTTATCATTTCCACAAGATGTGCAATTACGAAACTACTTTTTTAATTTTCTTTAATTTAATTTAATTTTCTAATTTAAAAATATAAATTTCAGCAATATAAAAATACTTTCTTTTAATTTACAATGTAGACTTTACCCGTGTTTATACCATATGCATGTCCATGTATTATCTAAATGTTTTATATTTTTGACTTTTTACTTCAATTCATATTTTCGACTTTTTCCGTGATGCAGTGAAATTGCTCCAAAACCACCTAAGGAGAGCAGCATTTTTTAGACAAAGAATTGTGAATCGGATGATGAATCAGTCTGTAAAATAATAGTAAGTTCTTTTTTTAACATACGTATGTGATTGAAAACGGTGTATCTTGCAGCGACGAAACAATTCAAGTTATCTAGCATCGTATTAGTGTCGATATATTCATTTTGCCCACTTGAACTACTACGCGTGTGAAATATCTTGCGTATAAATAATGATAGCTTAGGCGTAATAACAATTGACGCATGACCAATAGCAAAATTAAACGTATCGTTTACGACGAATAAACTTATGTTTGATGTGGATTTCCTGTCACAGATTGTTAAGCATGTTGGTGACATGTAAAATATTAGAATAATGTGAATACTTAAATGCAATTATTTTTTGAAAATGAGAAAATTATTGAGCGTACATTAACCGTAACGTACTTTATAAATGTATATATTTAGATACAAAATAAGCAAAACAATCGAATATTAGAATTCAGATAAAACAGTTGTATTGCAGTAAAAATTTGACACGCTGTTTTCTCAGTGCAATTCTTTGATAAACTCTAAAAATATCACATGCATGTAGCAACAAAGAATGACGAATAGATCTCGAAAATGCAAAAGTCGGATAGAGTTTCGGTTATTTTTCATTTAATAAAAAAGCTAACTTCATTAGTTCCACAATATCTTCAATTAGACTTCGAAGATTTGTAAGTCACTGAAGAAAGCGATCACTGGGGCAGACTAATTTTACCCGTTGACGAAACCAATTTTAACTTCTTAACTTCTATTTCTGAAAGCGTAATAATTATAATTATTTTTATACAGTTTTCTTGCAGACACGTGTTATTTATTAAATCATTTAAAGCTTCATAATAGTTCAAATTATTATCTGTTATTTTTTCATTAATTATTATTATTTATATTAAAAAATAATTATTTTTTACATTGAGATCTCTACATTTTGGAGCTTGTATTGTTATATACGAATATAAGAATATATTGTTAAAAAAGTTATGTTGTTTTTGTAAGAAATGTGTAGAAAAAAGTATTAACATTTTTTATTTTTTACAAAGAAAATACGTGTATAGTATAATTTTTATATATTTCATTAAAAGTAATATACAAAAGGATTCACAACCTAATCTTATTGTGATTTTGAATTGAATAATGTATAAAATTTCTTATAAGTGTCGATGCAGCATAAATATTATTGAAACATTTATGAAATATTTCATATCAAATTTCAATGTTCCACAGATCTTTGAATACATAACTTATTTTTAAATACGCGTATCTTTATAATTTGAACTTTTTAGTATTTTTATAATATTACTAGAAGATTTTTTGAACATTCAATAAAATAATAGATTATTCGTTAAATATTCGTTAAAGCACTTTTTATTTATATAGATCCAAAAAATTATGTAATAACATAATTCTTAAACGTAATGTAAATTTGAATGGAAATTGATAGTTTAGTAGTGATAGTATACAAAGCAATTTTTTAAAAATAATATTATTCTGACAATTAATGAAAATGTTTCTAAAGGTATTGAAATTTTACGTGATCCTGAAATATTTTATAAAATATTTCAAAATGTGATGCTTACTTTTCTTGTTATAAATATAAAAATTAATGTCAATAGTTATAAAAAAATTCAGCGATGTGTACGTTGCACTGCCGAATAATTCAGTTTAATTTTTTTGAATTTCTATAATTCACTTCAACGCATATACTACAAAAAAAAAAAGTAAAGGTAAACGAAAAATTCAAGTTAATAATACAAAATAACAATTTTTTAAAATGCGTTTAACATTATTATATATTATTTATATTTATATCAGTATTTAAATTCTTTTTTAATCTTGAATAAATGACTGCAGTATATTTTTAATTTGAATACTTTAAAATACTATATAAAATTATTTTTTACGCCCTTCGAATACTATATTAAAAGAATAACTTTTATAATGTACAAGAATACGTTTTGTGCATAAGAATATTTTCACTTAAATACATTAATTTATATCTTAGCGTACAGAAATTTTTGAAATAGTTTTTATGCTACAATATTGTAAATTTTAAATTAATTGCAAAGCTCTTTAGACGTAGTTTAAAAATTCGTTATAAAATTATCTTATTATTTACCATTAAATATATGAACGAATTTCTATAAATTCGCCTGAAAGTAATAATTGCTCGCCAACTTTTCAAATAAACAGTATGTATAATCAATATCTCATAAATTACGTGAATTTTATATGATATATCTTAGGGGAGAATCTGGTTTGGTTTAAAAAACAATAAAACCAACTACAGAGATGAATCAGTTCAAATCAACATTGATACTTCTTATTTATTATTATATAAATATAATAAAATTACACTAAGGCTGTTGGTATAAAGTAAGTCTTATCACACAATACCATGTATATTGTATATTAGTGACATGAAAACGTACAATCTTGGTTTACAAAAACATTGGCAATAGATGTCATATTAATTGTTATTAGTGATTAATATAAACTTGATTAAAACTATTTTCAATATATCTAGAAAAAGAATTCAGAAATAAAAATTTTTTTTCAAAAACATTAATATATTTTATTAAAATTTAATTTTTACGATGTACAAAAAGTTGATTAATTTAATAAAAAATCTTGGAAAACTTGATTTTAATTGTACATTTCAAGTACAAAGTCAGTTGTCAAGTCTTATACATGCCTATATTAATGTGTATGAGTTGAGGAATATAATGCATTTATGCAGACGAATCAATGTATATCTATATATATATATATATATATAGATATATGTGATTGTTAATACTGTTCTTTAAGTAGATATAATTTTAATAATACTTTAAATCTTTAAATGAAATGACATTTAAATAAAAATATAAAATATAGGTTTGACTTTTTGAAATTTAATAAGTATTTTGTAAATGAATTATGAATAAAAAAATATTATTTATTAAATATGGTTTTTTCTGCAAAAATTGAATCGTTTGTGCAATGACAAGTTGAATTTTCAAAGTTACCAATTTTTTGAAAAATTAAATATTTTTTATTGAACTAGAACAAAATTATTTTGGACATTGTATCATATATTATCATATGTTTTTATTAGTCTCAACACGATAGCTATCTATTATTATTTCTCTCAGTATTTAAACAAAATATTTCTCTTTCGGGTTTTTCAATAATTTCTTCATAATTTCTTTTGCGATATTATTTTATCTATTAAGAGTATTTATTTGAAACGTAGAATAACAGATTTATTATTAAAGATAAAAAAACTAAAAGAAGTAACAAAAATGTTGTATGGTCTTGAAAAATTGAATTAAAAATTTTAAGTTATTTTTTAACTTAACTTTAATTTATTTTGTTTTTATAAATAATTTCTTTTTTTATTTAAATTTCGAGGTACAGAAAATTAAAAATATAACTCCATGATAAAAAAAAAACAATATTCAAACGGAGTTAAAACGATCAACTTCAGCAAATTTTGTTCGTACATAACTTCCGATCTTTCATTATCTTAGATTTATCACAATTAGCGTTATTTTCTTTTAAAAATTTTATTCTTATGATTTCTTAATATGTTTTAAAAGTATTTTCATTGGAATAAAAATTTTGAAGTTTTACAAAGGATAAATTATCGCGTGCGACAATATGGAGGCAAATGATCTTGAAAGAAAAACAAAATCTTCATCAGGTATTTAAAAAAAAATGTTATCCATCCGTTAAAGAATTGTATCTTTACAATCAAATTGTTGCGGTAATTGTATTATTTAAAAGATTATGGATTGGCAGATGAAAATCATTTGTTGCGCAATGAATCATCATCAAGTGGAGTTAAATCAAAACGTCAATTACTAGGTATATTTAAATATAAATGTAAAACATGAAATGTTTGAAAATTTATAAATGATAATTTTGTTAGTAATATATTTTACTTATATATATATATATATATATATATATATATATATATATATATAGAACTAGATGAAAATATTCAGAACGCTGAAATAAATCACGATTCCATTAAATTAAAATGGGATCTTATAAAGTCTTTACATTGTGGTAACATTTACAATCGAAGTGAAAGTACTCTTCCAGAAAGATCTATTTCATCATTTATAAATCAGAAATTAGTATTATCAGACCACTCTATTCACAGAAGAGAGGTAGAAAATATCGATTATTATAATGAAAATGAAGAGGCAAACACGATGCATGATATTTGCAATAGAAATCATGTTCAAGTAGTTTTAACTCCAAGATCGCAAACGAAAGATACGCACAATCACAATGAAATAATTCCACGTCTTCAGATTCAAGTAGAAGAAAGTCTTGAAAACATAAATTTAAATAAGCGCACGAAAAAAGTTTCAAAATCAAAAAAGAAATTTAATGTCAATAGAATAACCGATGAACAATTAAAAATGTCCTTGATTAATACAAGTAAAAAAAAAAGAAAAAAATTCCACGGACGTTTAAAGACTTCTAATTCGAAAAGTACAGTAACTACAAGGGAAACCAATTTTTCTGATAAAAAGAACGATCGAAAGAAATTTAAAAAACAAAAAAGTAAAACATTTTACATTTATACTTTATAAAAAATTTCTTATTGTGTTTCATGAGACTATAAATATTATACAAGAAAAATTCAAGGGTAAAGAAGTATAGTTTTTTTTTATATTACACACGGAATATATTTGGACAGCATGAATTTACGTATTTTATTGTCCGACGAATATTGAATATCATCCGCATTTTTATTTGCTGTTATACAAATATGTATTCTATGTAAAAATGAAAAAAGAATGTTTTTTGCATTTCTATCTTAAATTAAATTCATTTGTTTGTCGTAAGTGCCTGTGCAATATATATTTGTACGTAATTATAAAATGATTAAATTCTAATAAAAATTCAGTGATCATTAATACATGATTTTCCCAAGTAAGAAGTAAGAGTATTTTGAAGTTTACGATTTCTAGGTCTTGATACAATAGACGTATTTCAAACGCCACAATATCGAAAGCGTGTAGGTACTTTGAAAAGGCCTGAATCGCATCATTCAAATCCCAAAGATTTCGTTGAGATTTATCACAATGCCGCTCTAAAGAGCGGAAGTTTTTCGGTTGTTTCAAGCAGACAATCAAAACCTAGACCTGCACAAGTACCTTACATTGAAGAAGAAATACCTGAGCTTATCAGCGATAATGAGCATAAAAAAGACTTTTTGGTTAACGAGAAAAGTATAGAAAATTTATTGCACACGGATATAGAGTATGAAACAATAACGCTTACTTTACGATCATATTACATAAATTGTAGTCATTGATAAGCATTCGTGTAATTTAGCCAAAAAAATGAAAAGTTAAGCAAAAACGATGAACAATGCCAAATTCAAGAGCATACATATTATCAGCCAAGTTCTTATGATACGTTCAATCAAAGAAATTATGAAATGCCCACAATGGCTTCGAAAATGAAACGAGTTGATAAACCGTATTATCATCGATTTAATATTCGGCATATTCCTTTTGTTGTCGGAACTTCCATTTCTCCTAGTCACAATCTTGGATTGAATATTCAGCAGGTGAATTAAATTTTTACGATTATTCTAATACGTTTTCGATCACAAAAAACTTTTTCTTAAAAACACAAAGAAAAATGAATTGATAAATTGCTTACGTTGTCTTTATGGGAATAGAAAATGTATTTGCAAATATATTAAAGAGTTTTGTATAAAATGTATAAAAAAATTTATCCAAAATTTAAATTATATCTTTGCAGGTTTTAAGCATCATAAAAACAAAACAACCTTTGATTCCTGGAATAAGTCCTTTGTTAATTCGTAATGTTAGCAAAGGTATTAGACCAGTATCTTCTCTTTTTGAACACATAAGCCATGAGTTTGCAAAGTCCTGCAGAGCTCTCAATTATCACGACGTTAATCAGAGGAATAATCTAAGAATTAATCAAGGAATTAGTTCTTTCTCTTGCGAACAGTTGCGTAGTAACAATTTCGCTTCATCGATGAGTCAAGCTCCATTTAAACAACCTTTCACCTGTGAACCACTTTACGAAGAGGATGAGGTTATTCCTTTGTATTTTTTAAGCCTCGCGTTTTTTTAAATTAATTTAAATCTTATGAAGATAAATATCTAGTGCTCGATTTTCATAGTCAAATTTTTTGCATTATTGTCAATTTGTGAAACATTTAATTTTCTGTTCTGATTAGATCAACAAATCGGATAACTATAACAAGATTTTTTTCCTTTAACGATAAAATTCAGCCATTCAAATATAAAGAAATACTGCATTTATCTAGATAAATTTGCACGAGCAAAGAATTACATAATAAATAAATGCTGGAAAAAGAAAAAAGTTCGATACATTAGAATAATTAAAAATGTAAGAGGAATATTATTATTTATATTAATGAATTGGACTTATTACGCAATTACTGTATTTTTGTTAGAAAATTTTTGTTTAATCCGGCTGTTATTATATATAAAGAGCAGGCAAGACAAAACAGGTTTTATTTTTTTATAGTTTATATGCATTTTATTCCTTTGTTTCTTAAAAACGTTTGCATTGATACTCGAGAAGACATCGATATGTCCCAAATATTAAAAAGTACTTTGTTTCCAATCCAAGAAAGGGAATTGGTTTTCAACATTAATATCATTAATGTTAATTTTTTAAACAATGTGAAAAATATGACTGTAAACTGAGCGATAGAAGAATTTACTTAATGCTCGGTAAATAATAATAATAATTTATGATTTCGATCGAATAAATAAACATAAAAATCTTTACGTTCTAATATATTGCTTATGATAAGGCAAAATATACAGTATGCTGCCTGTGTAAGAAGTTCGCTAACTGACTGTTAGATTTTATTAAAGGAATGGGGGGGGGAGGGGGGTTCATTATGGTGGGATTAATTTATCAATAAAATATAACTTATAATGAATACCAATAGAATTAATATTAAATTTGAATTTATAATGATCTAAATGCATATTTATTAGTAAAACACATTCAGAATGATGGCTTAATTATACCAATAGTATGTTTTTCATGAAATACTAATTCATAAAATAATTAAGCGTAAACTAAAAATTAAATTAATTATGATAATTTATACTATTTTTCAAAACGAGCCTAATGTTCTACATAAATAAAGATGAACACCGAATAATTTCTGATTGTTTCTTTAAAAAGCATTTCGCGATTAACTAAAAAAGGGTCAAAAATATAAATTACGAATGTAATATATAAAAGTTCAAAATATCAGACGTAAGTACAGTTTAATTTAATCGATTACCAGGAGTCCCCTTCAGTGTATTCGGAAGCTGGTACCAGAACTCAAGTTGGACAAAGGAAACCGTTCGCATTCGAGAATCGTTTGGAAACATGCGCGAGCAAATCTCATCCACAATCTCATTATGGCTTTGAGAAACAGTCAAGAAGTGTAAATGTAATTCTCCGAAAAATCCTTCTTATCTAAGATTAACATTCTTATGAGCCTGTCACACGTGTCTCATTTGTTCCAGCATGGCCAGCAGTTCGCTAAAAATGCCTCCGGAGATTTAGCCGGAAATGACATTAATCAAAAGAGCGATAAGGAAACGGCGCAGGTCTTTACGAGGCTCTATGAGCAATTTGACAAGATGATCACGTAAAATAATTTTATACAAATATTTCGTTTTTTACAATGGCCAGTTAGAAATAGTTGATATTTGATTTCCATTTAAGAAATTAATAAAAACATTCGATTTTTGCATGAAGCGAATACGACAAATTGAAAGAGCAGTCGGAGCAGCGCAAAGATAAGAACTTGATGAAGGAAGTGTCCGAAATGGAAGAGGCAATAAATGCCAAACAACAAGAGATATCAACAGTTGTTAATCTTTATAAAGAGGTATTCAACAAAGGATGCTTAACGGCATTCAATGTTCTAAAAAGAAAAGGAATGCTCGACCTAAGCCCTTTCAATATCATTGATAAAAGTGTAAAAGCTTATCGAGAAAGTACGGTATTCGTTTGTTTTTAAAGGTGTGGAAAGGTCGAGTATTTCTAGGACGTTATGGTAATTAAGACTCGCTTAAAAAATGAACTTGGAAAAACTTTATAGGTTCTATCTCTAAAGAAACAGATGAAGCTCCACCACGAACGCAACAGTTTCGTTTGTATTGCAACGGAAGACTCGACGTTCCATCATATTTCGAAGTCGTCGAAGATGCAGCGAAGGGCCCACACGGCCGTTCCTATCGAGTGTAATTCGCAGCACAAGTATTTTCCAAATCGTAGGGGCTTTAGTACGCACGAAGCGCCTAATGCTCTACGTCTCACCGGACTCTTGAGGCAGATTCAGGCCTTTCAACGGCAGCTTGTCATGGCTTGACGAGTACAACGACCGACCTTGTCTGCCATTATAATGAACATTCTCTCGTTAATGTATTCTCATTGTCTATTTGATTGCTGTATAACTTGTTTCTGTTTATTATGTTTCGTTAAAAGTAAATTAGATTTGGTATCAATAAATTTATTGTTAAAATCGATGACTAAGCAGTTTTCTTAAAAAATCCTAGGCTACCAAATATTTGGAGGAAAAAATAAAGTTCGTACCGTCTGATCAATAATAACTTTATTTATTTATATATTTGTATATTTGTTCTGACGTGCTACTTGGTATAATGCATATATGCAGCTGTCTATAGACGCTATACTTCATTTTTTTTAAGGCCGTTACAAATACATGTTTTTACGCGTGCATATGAATTGCAATATGGATGTATACTTGACGTGAAGCGAATTTAATAAAAGTATGAATCGGTATTATAATTTGATCCGTAATGTATATCTTCATAGATACAGTTTATGGGTTAAATTCTTACATTGATTTACATTGCTTTTGTTAGAATCGTTTCACGTCGGTGTATATATATGGCCCACAGGCGCATAAAACGTTAAGGTTTGCTTGCTCTTTTCTTTTTCTTTTTATGTGATATAGTTTTCTCAAATGTATTTAATTCTCTAACTTTTTGCTTTTTTCCCTTGCTGTCTTTTTGTTATTCGAACATACTGCTGCTTGTCTGCAATACGTGCTTAAATATTGACCGGTTATTGTTTGATTATTGGCAATAATTAATTTTTTTTCGACATTGACTAAAATTCCGATTATGGCATCTTATTTGTATCAGAAGACACTGATCGCTTAAAACGTTTACTAAAAATCTACACATAATGCCTAGATATGTCGTTGTAACAGTACCATGGTTCCGTTTTTTCTTTTCAATTCGTGAGCGAATGTTGGAATTTATGATTTACAAATTAACTTGTCTTTACTTTCATTGTAAATTATTTTAGTGTGGGTTCTGTAAAAAAGAAAGAAAAACACATTTGTCTCTAATTATTTGATTTGAATTATTGAAGAAGTTCCTTTTACTTTTCGTATAACAGGTATAAAATGATTTTAAGCAGGTATAATACAAAACACAAACTTAAATCTAAGTACATTTTTAAATAATTTTTTTACTCAAGCATTCTTTTTTATCTTTCGTACAAATTGATCACAACAATATAATTCTAAATGATAAAGTTATTTCTGTAACGAAAATATAAGAATTAATCTCTACGAGGAATGCAATTCCTATGTTTAAAGCTTTATCCGGCAATCATATCTTTAGACCAGTCATTCATAGACAAACATTCTTTCTCTCCCTTTTTTTTATTTCAGTACAGTTGGATTCAGTAAATGGCAATGACTGGAAACATTGCAGTTGTTGCCTAATTTTAATAGGTTTAGATTAATAACCGTCTCTCAGATATTTCTTTTATTATGCGTACAAAAAGTAGATTGATTTTATGTTCAAATTTTAATATGTGGAAGATTACAAATTCGAGCTTTTGTAATAAATTTGAAAAATGAATAATATAACGTAATCTCCTCATTATAGATTAGAAAGTAAATCGTCCGGCAGTAACTTTTTAAATACTTCGGTACAATAAACTATTGAACAAACTGAAATTGCATTAAACGAATTCCAACTGTAATTCTTTTATTATATCACAGTTAAAAAATGCTTTGGTCTACAAAAATCATTTCATACCATAATTTTGTCGATTTCGAAGTAATTCGTAGTGACATGCTTTCAGATGAACCATTATTGCTAAATATATTTAGTGTATACGTATTACAAAATTCTTTCAGTTAATAATTTTGGTTTAAAATGCAGGAGACATGTCATTAAAAAAAAAAATTAGTTCTTTCAAACATGGGCATCAAACCTTAACTCTCTCGGCGCATTCGCAATATCAAGTATATTAACCCAAAGTTGTAAATTTTTCTAACTGCTTTTGAACATTACTATAGATATAGTAGTAGTTGATATTTATGTATAAAATAATATGTTATAGAACATAAAGTTCACAAACACATAACTAGTGCTGCACAGTCAATTTCTTTTAAATCGTTTAACAGTCAATAATACTCTTAGACAATTGTAACATGTGATATTTTTTGGCTTTGTAATATGCGAGATGCGCGAGTATATTTACAATCATTATAGCACTTTAAAAAACCAAATTTTTAGTAAACAAGTACGAAGATACAAAAAAATAAAAAATATTTTTTTACAGACCTCGAAGAAACAATAAATAGTTTTAATTAATTATTTCAAAATAAGTAAATCCAAAACAGCTTACAAAAGTACAATATACATTAACATTATTTTAAAAATTTAAAGATTCAATCCTATTTAGCAAACGTGGCATCACGACATTTTGATTCATTATTAAATACAACATTGTATAACTCTGACAATATGTTAATTGTAAAAGTAAAACTTTCAGACTACTCGTTTTGTTGAACAACAAGGGTGTTACAGGTATAGTAGTTATAAGTATCTTTTAATTAATAAGAGATTCTAAAAAATTTTAAATGACTGTGCGCAATATGCTATACATAGATTCAAAGCTTAAAACAACATTCTATTATTTTAAAAATAGTAATCCATTGTAATTTAAATAAGTACAGGTACTTTTGTTATCAACGAATTAAAAAATAATTAAAACGAAATATTATAAGAATGATATTCAAGTGAACTCTTATTTAAACAGTCTAAAAGATAAATAAATGTCTCAATAGTTAGGTAATTATACCGAGGCTCAAGAATTGAGGTACATTTTCAATTCATCGTTTAGTTTCAACATTCAAGTACTCTTTGCTAGCAAAGCGCTAATTAATCTGAGTTTGGCTTTTGTCTGCTTATAAGAATCATAAATTATGTTGACTTGCGACCCCCGATCTTCGCGCTGCATCCGTCGGCCAGCGCGAGCCTCAAATTGCATTTCAAGCTCTTTTAGAGCTCTTCGAAGACGCTTTTTTTCTTCTTTTGTGATTCGCTGTTGTTGTAAAAGCTCATCCCTTGAGGAACAAAAAATTTAACGTTAATATCGTATTGCAAATTATGTTTTTTTTTTTTTTTTACTGAAAGCATTTTAGCATTTAACAAACTTTGGGAGGGAATGAAGACTTTCAACAACTCCACGACTGCCATCGCTACTGCTATTTTGACTATCGCTATCGGTCTGCAATTGTTCAGTTGAATCAATGCAATCCAAAATTCCTCTGTGCGACATGTCCGGTTCACTAGCTCGACGATCGCAGTCAATGGGATTTCCAGATGTTGATGTGAAATCCATGGCTTCGTGTTCCAAAATTGTTGCAAGCTCAGACATACTATCCTTGAATCGATTCTATAGTAATATAAAATAAAATTGCTGGTTTTGCGAAAAACATATTATCATTAAAAATATTTAGTTAATATTTATATATCTTACAGCGCCTGCTCTAATCAGTAGACGTTTCAGCGAATGATATTTGTCGTATAATGGGCGAACAGTAGCTCTGTCTTCTTTCGACACGACTCTTCCAAAGGTATTCTCAATATGCAGCAGCGATTTTTGCATAGCGGTTTTCTCATCCAATAGTTGTTCGTACGTAAGTTCTTCTATATTCTCTGGTCTATTATATTTGAATCTTTTGTCAGCGAGCTTTCGTTCAACCTCTTTTACCATTTCCGACATTGCCGTCGCTCTAAATTTTTCTTCGCCATTGTTATTGTTATTAGTATTAATACTTTCATCCTGGCATTGTAATTTAGGACCGATCAATAAAGTGCTAACAAAACCTTCTTTTAAAATTTTATGCTCCTTGCGTACTTTATTTAATTCAGAAACGATTCTTTTGATATCGCGATTACTCATTTTATCAGAATGACTGGGCCGATAGCCGAAATTCCCTTCAAATTCACCTTCATACTTTTTGATTTTCTTTTTCAAGCTATTGATTTGCTTCATTAAGTTCTTCAAACCATATTCTTTTGCATTAGGAATGTTTTCCTGCTCTTCATTATCGTCATCTGCGTAAAATCTTCGCGGTATTAATATAGAATTTCGAGGGGAAACCATATTCTTAACTCGCTCATCCATTTCTTCATCCTTTAAAATATAATAACACGTAAAATTATTTTAAAATTATTTATTGGTTTTAAAAGGCTTACGTTTGTCTGTCGGATTTGGAAGCTCCAGTTGGCCAAAGTTGGATTATTGGCATCATCCTGTTCAAGCGATGGTGGTCTGACAGGAGATGGAGATCTGCTGGGTCCGCTATTTAACATTTCCAGGAAACTTTGACCTTGCGTATGAGATTCGGAATCGCCTGCTTCATTTTCCTGTAGAAATAATTGAATGAAAATTTTTAAAAATTTTAAAAAACAAAATACATTTAAAAGAAAAATGTTAATTTTATTAGATACAATAATTGTTAAGCAGGATGAACGACGAGGATAGGGTGCATTATAGGGGAAAATTAGACGACAGTTTTTATTAACCGTCACCTTCATCAATTTACAGTATGATTTTGAGTAAAATTAATATTTTTTAATGTTCTACTGTCTCGGATCGAATGGTTTATGATATTTGATATATATTGAATTAAATCTAGTCATGGTTCTTGTATTTATTGCTATTATAAAATTAGTAAGTTCTTCTTAGCTATAATCACCTTGCTTGCCGTCTGATCCAAAGTTGAACTTCTATGCAATTTCCTTCTTCTTACTTGTCTTCTTCCTCTCGGAGTAATGCTTCTACTGAATCTCTCGCTGTTCCTGAGACGTTCAGCATCGCAATCATATTTTTCGGTTGCAAGTACAACGTCATTGGTTGAATGTATAAGTGATGTTTTGGATGTTACCGGAGAAACATTAGTCCTCTCCTGAAGAGGTCGCTATAAGAACCATGATTATGCTTTTATTAATACATATATTTTGAATAATTATGAGTGTATATTTCAAATAGAGATTAAATGTAGGCAAAAACTGTAATTTATGAACTGAAAGTGAGGTAACTATTGAAACTCATTAATTAATCGCTGATATTTGAATAAACATAAAGAACAGTTAGAAATACACATTTTTAAGATTTACTACTAGTTAAGTGCAAAGAAGAAATTTACCAGTCCGTGGGCCATGTCTTTTTGTAATTTCGAAAGAATGTGGTGATGCTTTGCACTGTTAAAGTCCTCATGACTGCTAACTCGCCTAATGGTATCGGCAGAATCGGTAGCAGAACTATTTCCGGCCATTCTTTTACTATTTTCCCAAATTCTCTCTTCGCTGTTGCTTCTAAACGGAATATTATGACGGAATATTAATAAGCTTTTCCATTTCGTAAAACAAAGTGTTTGCTTTTCAAAAATTAATTATGTTCTTTAATTTAAAAGAAATTTCTCAAAGCTGCATTTGTACGTATGTGTGAACAATGAAAGTTGATATCCTTACCGTTAATAGATCAGCGTTATTACTTAGAATAGAGTGCGATAAATGCTTTTTTTTTGTGCAAACCGATCGGAAAAATAACACGAAAGAACTTTAGATTCCTATGATTAAGAAAATTATGAGAAGCCCTTATTTTTAGATTTCAAGTCATTACGTGAAAAGTACCTAGACAGAATTATTCTTTTTCAAAGACTCGGTGCTTTCTAGTGCCAATTAGTTTCCCGAAGGAAATTCAATTTCGATTTCTTTTTACATATTTGTCAATGACGGATTGGTAAAATATCTTGCAACTACAACTAGGCGAAAATAAATCATTCGTCGTTACTTTTCTTTAGGAAATGTCAAATATGTATGTAGCGGTGCAAATTTGAATTATTAATTAATTTTCAAATAGGATTTACTACTGCCTGTTTTAAAATTCACACTTATGTAAATAACTGTAAACGTAGGGAAAATATAGTAAGAAATCATGCAACCCGGCGTACCTTATCAGATTTCTTTCCTGCCCGCAGGAATCACGCCGTTCCTTCCGTTTCGGCGGCTTTGTTGTACCAATAAGTAGCGAATTCTCAGAAGGAGGAACAAAATCGTCCTTCGGTTCTTTGCAAACCTTGCCGTCTGAACTGGGTATGACGCCGTTCACCGTGGACTCTTTGACACTGCATCGAATAAAGTGAAAAAATCATGGTCAAGGTCGACCGCTTGCTGTGCAGCCATTCTTTTCTTTCTTATCCATTATATTTTTCCTTGATTTACATATACTTTAAATTTGCTTTTTATCTCTCTGATTATTGGTGTGTGCGTTATTTAATTACGTAAAGCGCTTCCACACTAAAGCAGAGTACATTCGTGTGCTTAATATATTTTTGTAATGGCGGAATACCGGAGAGTACAGATGTTGCGGCTTATTTTATAATTATTTTATTAATAGTGTAACACAATTAAATATGTACCTTTAAATACATAAATAGTCGTTTTTAGTTTAGGCAGTATAATCTAAAGTACCAATTAAGAAACTGTTAAATATGTCAGTGAATTGGAATTCTCATTCAACTCGATTAATTTTTCAAAAAAAGTATGGAGATTGAACAGAAATTACAAATAAAGTAATTAAAATATTGTCGTATAACATCTGTAAAAATTAATATCGAAAGAAAACTAAATTTTATTCAAAATATCTTATTCTATCCTAATCACTTCTTATTTTCTTGGCTAGTTTAGAAGATAGACCTTAATTTAATTTTTTTGACACCATTTAGTTATAAAAGAATAAAAAACATCCTTTTCATTTTTATGAAGCATTGCTGTATATCATAGTTATTATTGATTACGATTTATGCCTAACGTAATATAAATAACTTACTTTTTTATTAGCGCATTTATTAATCTTATAGAAAATACCAATTATTAAAAATAAATTCCCAGCTTCTCGCAAGAATAAAGCGCTTATCACGTGATTTTATAAAGAGATGAATAGCGCACATTTAAGTCAAATTTACCATTAGCTTTTTATTTAGCTTTGTTTATGTTTAAAGATAAAAATCATACGTTACTATTGGTTTTTAATTGTAAATATTAGTTATAATTGAAAGAAATAACAGCAATCAGATTGTCCAGTAAAGTTCTATATAAAGAAAAATGCATGACAAAATTAATAACGTCACCATTATGAAATTAAAAAGTCAAATGACAGTTACTCGTTTTTATAATAGACTGTGAATATATTGCAATGTAGTTTTATGTTTGACTCGGTAAGTCACTATCAGTAATGCTTAATGCGTCCTCGTTTTGTGAGTAATAGCATAGCCTTCATACTTTAAGGGTAACTGTGAATATATAATCAGTAGCCGATAGCCGATAGGAGTCCTGCGCAGGTACAATCTTTTCACATACATAAACTGAAGATTTCTTCATGTAAAAACTAATTACGATCATGGATTTATTTTAAGTGCAATATAGCGAAGGTCAAACGGATCTTACATTTACGAGTTCAAGAGGAATTATTTTGATGGAAATCATGAGTAAATAAAAGAAACTTTAGTATATCTGTATTTTCTGATGAATGTGTGCATTTCGAGAGATTACAAGTATGGTGAATAAGTATAGTATCTACGCTGCATGTTGTTGTAAATTGAAACAAAGGGTTAAATATTATAAATACTTAATTCATTAATAACAAGTTATTCTTTATTTTATAGAGGATAAATTTTATACAAAAGTATTTATGACTATACAGCGTCCTATGGAACATAATTAAAGCAAAAGTTAAATACCTTGGGTATTGATTTAAAGAAATTGTTCAATTAATTCTCGTTATATGATTCGAAAATAGTTATGACTCACTTTATCTGGAATACTGAAAAAAATACATCATTAAATGAATTAAAATGACAAAAAGATTTGAACGACATTAATAATGAAAAAATGTAGGATTAATCAACTTTTTTGCAAACAATAGATCATTCAAAGCTTAAAAATGGGAATGAGAAAAATCGAACGACTTCAAGACTCACAAAATGAAAAAACTAAAACCACTGGAGCTTACATAAGTATGAACTCGATTAGAAAATATTTCCAAGTTAGGCCAAATCTGGTACGAAATGAGAATGACAGTTTAAAGGGAATAAAAAAATGACTTACTTTAAAAAGAGAAATCGTCTTATATATTAACGCTTGAAATACCAGATTAATATTAGTATAGAATAACAGAATACGTAATTCAATATATGGAATGCTGTATTAAAAAATTAAGATTTAAAGAAGTCTTCGTTCTAAACAAGAAATGAAAAGAACGAGCTAACTTTTCCGATGTTGATAAATTCATAAACAATTTTCAACTACGGAAGTTCAAGTATTTAAATAAAAAAAAGTAATGTTAGTTTTTAAAATTCATAAATTCCTTAAAACTTATGCAATACAGAATTAAAATTGGAATAAAGGGGGAAATTTTGTCTAATCTTTTTTGTCTAAAACATTGTGATAACAATAAAGGCAACTTTCTCGCTTATAGAATATTACATTATATTTTGAAGCTCACTTTTTATGTTAAAGTTATTAATAGAGAAAGTAAGAGTTATAAGTTTTGATGTTTGTTTAGAAGCTTTTTCAATTGTATATTGATACAAGTTTTGCAAAGGATTAGATTAATTATTTTTATAATTATAAAGTATCTAGTTTTTAAAAATGTTGTTATATAGTTGTTGAGAAAAAATAAGAAAATCGTATATTACAATTATGTAAAAAAGGATGTTTCTTGATAATGATGTAAGTTCAGTTTCAGTGGACATAAATGATTGAAATTTATTGAGACATAAAAAATCGTATTTAAAAATGTAGGGCTTTCATTAGAAATAGAGACTAACATAATCATAGCAGAAAAAATATTCAGTGTTTGATAAACTAGGATTAATTCGTAGAATTATTGTTTCAAAATCTATAACAATGTAGTTGTGAATATTGTTACGTGTAAATATTGTGGTATAATAATGTGCAGGACACACGAAGAGGAAATTCAGAACATGATACATTTGAAAAACGTGTTTGTTTATTACGTTAATATACTTAAGATCGCAATTGCTATCACGCAAAGTGGTAGTTAAAATTTACAAATTAGTTTAAAAACTGTACTTTTACAAATGGTTTTATATGCACGTGAAATAGAATCTTTTTGAAGCACGAAAAAACATAATTTAGTATTCAAAAATAAAGTATTAAAAAATTATTTAGATACTTAATTTTGATTAATAAATAACTAATAAATAATTATTAATTTTTAACAAAAAAATTAATTAATTTAATCAAAAGTAATTAAATCAAATAAACTAGTATTGGGTATTTGCAACAATCATATGTATAACGGGATGAAAATGAATAGCGCTTAGCGTTTTAGTTACAAATAACAATTAAAAAGCTTTTGAGTAGACTTGATAAAAGATTAATAAAAATTATGAAAAAGTAGGTTATAAGTACATATCCTAGATATAATTGGCGTACAAGAGCTGAAAATGGCACTTTTGTCTTGATGATCGTTTAAGTTGAAAAAACAGAATAATAATAATAACAATAGAAATAGAAATTATAAAAACAAGAATAGTAACAATAATAACGACAATACAATTTGTTGTTGTTGTTATTATTATTATTATTATTATTATTATTATTATTATTATAGTTTCATAGAAAATAAACATTTTATTAAATTTTTGAAATAATTATGGTGAGCATAGCTAGAATTATTAATTCTAGTTGCATCATGATCATATGAAACAATGATAACGTTTATTTTTGTATTTAAATAAATTGCTTGTGTTTTTCCCCATAACAGATGTATAATTTCTTTTAGAGCAATAAAACACATTAACAATTCTTGTCATAAAAATTCTTTCACAAATATCCTAATCACATAAAACAGTAAAGCCTGTTTTGTTTACTTTTTTCAAAGAAAGTTCGAAATTTTTTTAATTCTGGGAAACGCCTTAATCTAATGATAGTCAACGACATTCAAAAACTTTATACTCTTGAAATTCTTGATAAACTAAGGAGAAGGCAATAAAGCAATAATCCATGTTATGAGCGCGTAATTTCTGGGCTTTTGGAATATATTATAAAAATATACTCAGAAAAAACTGCGCAGCAACATGTAGCGATGAATTAACAAACTCATTTGTTTGTTTCACCATTGGAATATGCAATCTATATACTACAGTTGAACATACGAGAATTTCTATTATTATGCTTATTTCTGAGAAGACGGTGGTAATAACGTTTGTTGGTGGCTTTTGATAATGAAACTGTTTACACGGAGCAAAAATTTTGATTCATGATGACAGCAACTACTTCGTTGGTACATAATATTTTTGTTAGACCTATTAAATTTTCATTCTTTTACAGATTCGTTTACATTTTTAGAGAATTAAGGAATTCTATTTTTAATGTTGACGCACTTATTTTGTTTCTTATCGATAGTATCTCATTAAAAAATAGAATTCATAATGACATAATTTCACACGAAATAATTTTTACTTAAAAAATGTAAAATAGCACATTCTTTATAATTGTACTAGAAAAAATACAGTATTAATACATAATATTATGTATTAATACTATATAATTAATAATTTATATATTACATAAATAAAGTTTACGTTAATTTCATAAAGTGAAACAATTCACAATACAAAAGGGTGTCAATAAATGTTTTAAATATGCGTTTTGGGATTTATTGGGATTGCGAATATTGACTGTGCGGTTATCGTTTGCCTATTATACGGTTCTCAGTTTTTGATGTTTTATTAATAGACCATATTTGAAACTCGAACTTTATTAACATCAATAATAAATGAACTTTGTATTTTGCTAATAGTAAAGTAAAATAATTTACTAAAAAATAAATTTACTTCATGTAATGCAGAATATGCTCAAGTTTATGTTATTAAATTTGATTCGGTTTACTTAAATTAATTCCAATAAAATATTACGAATTAAACATCCTCGTTCAAATAAAACAGCAAATTTCTCTTATATGAGTTACGCGATACTAAAATTAATTTGCAGTTTCAGCAATATGATAGAATATGCTTTATGTTAAATACTTTATAAATATTTTGTATACTACTATACTGATAATATTAACTTAAATATATACAAAAATAATTTTAATATTAAAACTTAGTTTTGCATAAGATAATTACAGTTACTTGTGTACAGTATTTATTCAAAATTATATTCAAAATATATCGGTATGATTATTTATGGCAATTAAACAAATTTCATTCGCAAAAACTAATTTAATTTATAAAAAAAACTCGTAATTCTAATTAATTTTCAAATGGTAAAATTGCCAAATATAATTTATTACTCAATTTATCAAAGCATTCTAAACGACATAATATTAATGGCCAACACAAAATGAATTTAAACTGACTTTCTGTAAAGAATTTATAGGAATGTCATTTCTAAATATTAAAATGAAAAGCTATTTCAACATTTTGATGAAAATTCTACGTGTATCGCGAGGAAAAAGACTTTTTTAAAATAAGATTATTTGCGACTTTATTCAAAAGAAAAATGTGTTTTTAATTCACAGTTACATTGTTATGAAAAGGAATTTTTACGACAAGTTGTTGTACGGTAATGTAACATCTAAACAATGGATGGAACGTAATTCCTAGCCATACAAATGCTTCAATTTATATTAACGAGTAAGCGCACTGTGGTTGCATTTGTATTAAATTAAAAACAAGACCAATAACCAGTTATTATGTTCATATTAAGTTCAGTTGATTGAAAATACAGTAGTAACATTAAGAAATATGCTAGACTAGGGATGAATTTTATGCAAGTGTTCAAAATCTAATTTGCTACAAATTAGGTAAAAATTTGCTTAAAATGCTAACACCGAAAAATTATTAAGCTTTGAAATTTGAATTGGTAATAAATATTAATATCTATTATTCAGATAAATAAAAGAATGATAATTAAATTTTCGATCAATGATAAATTCAATATTCAAATTGTAATTGGCGAATGATTCAGCTTTTATTTATGCGCTATCACAGTCTAAGAATAAATTTTGTCATTTAATAAAAATAATCGAATTTCAAGAGAAGTGTAATCATATTTCACATTATTGTTTCATTCCTGTTTCATTTCGCTCCCTCGAATTTATTATAAAATTGCGAACGTTTTGTTTTTAATTTTCACGTAATTACATTTTTCCTCGCAATTTTTACACGTAACTATCATAACGATTATATTTGTCATTTGATTTATTCGGAAAAACAGTCGAGAAAAAATGACACGAAAATGTATCTATTTTATTTAAAGTTTTATACGCCGTAGATCGATTGTTGACACATTCCATTTCCGCTGCTCTAGATACTAACATCATTCTGTATATTCTAGACCTAGAGAACGTATTTTTGAAATTCTAGAAGCCCAGTAATTTTGTAAAATAGTTCCCACTCTCCGGAAATACACGTAGACTCGCAAATCGGCAGACCAACGTGGAAATACTCGATACAATCGGATCAATTGGATGATCTAGTAAGAGGACGATCACATAAATTGAGTAAGGCGTCGAAAGTACGAGAGTCGAAATATGAACGTGACGCAGGTATCGTTCGCTTCTCCCGCGGCAATAAAATCCCGGTCCGTGGCTACGGAGGAGACTGACTCACCGCATTTGGACGTAGCGGTGTCGATTTTCATATGATGACGAGGATCAGCTTTCTTTTCCAGTGTCTTGCCGACTGCGCGAAGACGATCTTCTCGAGGCTTCGACGCGGCATTTATGGTTGTCTGGCTTCGACTCGACACTCTGCCTCCCCCAATAGCTCTCTACAGGGCTTTTCCTCGGCGATGATCGCGCCGCGGTGACTTGTCCTGCTGCGCTCGGGCAACTGCCGAGTCACGACGCGCCGCGGCGCTCCTCGAGCGACGCCAACCCGCCGCGAGAGAGGGAAGAGGAGATACGCGCCCATATCCGTAGGAGAGTAGCGCCCTAGCCCGGGCATAGCCGTGAAAGTGTCCAATCCCCTTGTTTACTTTTACCCTTCCTGCCGATATGGCGCAGCAGGCTTTCCTCACTTCCTACTTTGTTCCTCCTTTTTTTTACACACCCACCCACCCACCCACACACACATAGAGAGAGAGAGAGAGAGAGAGAGAGAGAGAGAGAGAGAGAGAGAGTGTGTGTGTGTCTCTTTTCGTTCACTCGCTCGTGTTGTCACTAGCGCTTTCGAACTTGAGCGATTATTCGTAACGGTATACTTGGCTTATCTTCCCAGTTTATTGCTCGTGGGGTTTGCGAAGATTACACGACCTTCGTCGTGTGAGATGCCGTACCGGCTGCATATCAATAGGCGCATTTAATTACAAAGATACGTCAACTTATGAGAGATCCGTGCTGCACTGACTTTCGAGAGAGTTCCGTCTGTCATTGTACGCAGTTGCGAGCACGTAAATTAGAAACGTTTTTGTAAAACTGCTTAAGAAATATTTTCCCAAAGATGCTTGTCGAAGCCTTTGCTGCTGACTTTGAAGAGTAAAATTTTACACCGATAGCTGAGCAATACGATTTTAATTGGGTCGATGTCTTTGTGACTCTTACAGCGGTATAATGGATCGCGAGGTGAAAATCGGTACCGTGTAACCGATGATTAAAAGTTTTCATTAAATTGCGCCAAATGCACTCTTTTATACACAGTAAATAAAATTCGTGAAATTCTGACATCTCCGCGAACATTTTTGTTATTTTATATCGTGTAAAATTACTTTTACACGATATACTTTTACATGCTGCGAATAGTTAAGAATATTGTCAATGTTTAATAAAAACAATAGCAAAATAATTCTCTTTTAATAAATTATTTTGAATGATGGATCAATCTGTGATGCTCACCAACTGAAAATATCTATTATTTGGTAATTCATTTGCGCACTCGTTGAACAATACTTTCACAATGTCAAGACTTTAGCGCGTTTCGTTACATTAAATAACTTTTGACAGACCAATCATGTTACGTTATAGCAGTGAAGCGTTGCGCTTAAAATGTAAATGTTCGCAATCTTTTTAGACGTAATTTTGTCAATTTTACAAAATGATTATCCATATATTGCACTATTTCATTTTTTTTCATTCGCATGTGCGTGCAACTGTATGAGTAACAAAGAAGCCGACTTCTCGTTACTTGCTCGAGCTTTATGCGTGATGCATACAAAAGAAGAAATATCGCGAAAATACAAATGTCCGTAGACCGAAAGTTGCCAAAATCTATTTCTAACATACGTACATGTGCACTACAGATGTAGAAGAGACCGCGAAATTTGCCACTATTATATTATACTCTCAATTTTTTGGAGCTTACGTGGCGTCATCGTCTCTATTTTCAAGAGTGTCAAATTTTTTTTTATTCGTAACTACAAATATCCACCCTTCATAAAGAGAAAAAAGCAGGAATAAGGGATAGTCTTTTCACGAAGTTCGAACTTGCTTTGGACTCATTGTAAATTCATAAAATCTCTTGGGCTAGCGTACATCGACATCTTTTAATTTTTAATTTTAATTTTTAATTTTTAATTTTTAATTTTTAATTTTAATTTTTAATTTTTAATTTTTAATTTTTAATTTTTAATTTTTAATTTTTAATTTTTCGTGCAATTACGCGTAACATGACTTCTAGAATATGAATATCCATCAGAATACTCTGTATTGTTTCTACCTTTTTAAAAATGTTACTTAAATTTATGTAAAGAAGAATATGATGAATAAGATAGGTAGCGTAACGTTGATTTTTCGTAACGATTTTTTTTAGGGATAGATGAATGATCGACGTGCAAATCGACCTCAAGCTCATAAATATATTTTTAGATAAACATTTCGGAGAACATTCTCGACTCCGTATTGGAGCGCATACTTCTGCAATAAAAACACGCAAAGAAGGAAGCAAGGTTGGATGTCCAATAGCTTTTCAGTGGCTAACGCTAATACGTGTTTTCACAGATTCCAGTCGACTGCAAGAGCGCACGAAAGATCACCGTGAAAAAAACGAGTGCATAAAATGGGTTGCGTTCTTTTCTTTAAGCTTATTGCGAGAGTGTCGTGCCAGACCTTACTATCGGTCGAGCAACGCCGGGGGGATCGATACGATTCTGCCGGCCACGTGCGCGCGCCTTCGTAAGGGCAGGCGCAAAGAAATAGAAGAATGAGAGAGAGAAAGTTGAGAACCGGTTTTCGGGTACTCCGGACCAACCGGTTTTAGCGCGCGGCGCGTGCGAGCGCTCGCCGATGATGTACGCGCGCGACGCAACCAACATCGCGACCAACATCGGCTCTCTCGTGGAATGCGAAAAGCTCGGTCGACTCGTGCCGAAGCCGGATCCGGCACAAGCTTTCGATGCCCCCGGCAATGGAAAAGCCCCGAGTGCACCGACTGGCAGCCGTACGGAGTTCGACGAGGATCTTGCCTCTGCACGAGCCGATACACAAACGAAAATAGAAAATGCGATTTCACTTTTTTGCGCGGTAAAGAAGAACGAGAGAAAGAAAGGTGGGCGCGATGATGCGGACGTTACCTTTTTCCGCGGCGCAGATTGTAAATTACTTCGAAGGAAAAGGTGCTCTTGTTCTCGTTAAGATCACGTAACGGGTCGACGCTCGTCGCGAGGCCCAAGAATCGCCAGCGGTGCACGGCTGCGGCATAATGGAAAATTTTTGTCGATCGATTTTTATTTCGGTCACACGTCGCGCTCATTGCATAAATATACACGTGTGCGTGGGTGCGTGCGTGTGTATATGCGAGGGCGATCACGACATCGTATTAAAGAATGAAAGAGAGCGTTGACGTTCACGAATAAAAAGTGGCCACTGCTTCATTGGCGCTTAATGCAATGCTCGATTAATTTAAATTTCAATCATCGGAGGATGAGCAAAGGGCCGAGAGAGGCAAGAGGTGTCGAACGAATCGGAGTCAATTGTTAACTCGTGACGACGCGTGGCATTTAGATAAAAGCTGAGCCTCGGAATCGCGACTCCAGCTGAAATCCAGGCATGCGAGAAGAAACGGACTTTCCGTAGGGGCGCTATCAATGTCAAGTGCGCCATAGTTCGTTGCGAGTTCGCTCGGGCTTTATACGAAAAGGTGGGGAAGGAGAATTCGTGACTTGCGCGTGAGTCACGCGGATTCGCTTGACGGGTTGCGCAAGTCTCGTACAGCCAATGACGAGCAATTAATCGTAAGAATAAAAGGCGCATGGACGGAGTTTGAGTTGGCGGATGCCTCGGGGACACCATCGCGCTTGATCGCTGTGGAATTGTCTCGCGAGTGATCTACGGGGATCCTTGAGGAGAATCCACGATGCGAAGGACTAAAGCCATGCCTCTATAAGCGAAAGCAGGGCGTTCCGTATTCGGATGCACAGCCTGCGCTCTTGGCGACACTCGAATATCAACGTTGTACTTGCTTATGCAATAGATCAGTCCCTCGATTATGCAAATATAATATACGAATGCTAGAATTTGCTTATACGAGCTGGCAATGCTATCTATTATGTAAATTAAACATTCAAAAACATTAAGAAGTGGATTATTTTAAGAAATTATTCCTAACAATTTTTTACTCAACACGCTTGAACTAGTGCGGTTTACTTGGAAATTTTTAGCTCTGTTCCAAATCCGAGTATTTATTTATTTCATAATTAAGATAGCTTCGATATAACTTCAATATGGATTTTGCGTGAGTTTATCCAGGACATCGATTTGCATCTATACAGAATCCTATTTTCGAAAATTTACTAAATCACAGAAGTGGAACTCTGTTCTTTAGAAAACTGTTGTTATTTTGAATTTACGATATGGAAAACTCAAGGAGTCTGAAGCCGAAATTTTCATTCAACTTCATCCAATGGATCTAAAATATTCATCAAAGTTTGCATCGAATTTTGATTATATACGTTATTCGATATAGTAAAAATCAAAATTTTCTCTTACTAGGCTCTGAATGTGTCAAACAGAATTACACGATTTGATTGGCCTTTTTATGGCTAACAACTTTTACTTTAAATATACATTTGAAAATGTATTTCAACTTAGTTATTTAAGAATAGTTTTACACGCGCGCGCGCGCACAAAAGAATTACACTTTAGTGTCAATGCGTTATTATTTTATTTTATTAGTTTTTATCTATTTAATATCTTGTTCCTACAATAATAATTATTCTACAATGAATACAAAGTTTTTCTCAGGTGAAATATGTAATTTGAAATGATACTTATCCAACATTTGTAAATGTTTTACGAATGCTGTATAGCTTACGTGTAATAACCGCAATGCAATATTTTCCAATGATTGCTCGCGAATATATATATAATTCTTATCTTCAGGATATTTATACTCACATCTTCTAAGCTAGAATCAAACATCAAACATCAAACATCAAACATCAAACATCAAACATAGTGATCGATTAGTTTAAAGCAATTTATGCAATAAAAACAAACGTATAAATTTTTAAATTGAATGCATCTACATAAAAATTCTGTATTTCCAAGTCATCAAGCTCAATCAAGTTAATTGCTATTCCTCGATACAAATTTTCAATTCAAGCAAGATCGAAGACATTTTAGAAAGACCGGAAATTTGAATCAAATAAGTAAATTAATTTTAATTAAGATGAAGGTCTTTAAACGTGACGTACGTTGAGATCTCTATTAAAATTGAAACGACGACATTTGATGTAAGCGAAGAGTGACATTACTGAAAAAAATCTTACGTAATGTGACAAACTGGAAGAATCAAAAGCTTATGATCGTGTAACGAGGCATACCAACTCATGTAACAACGTAAGCCATTGCACTTTGCGAAACCTTAAATCTGTCGGTAGAGTTTGAGGAAGCTCCTTAATTTGTTTGTCTTAATCGATTCTTGGAGGTATTAGCGCCTGACCCTGACTAACTTCTATGTGTACCACGAGTCGGTTATCGACGAGATTTTTTAGGCTTCGCGAAGCAATGCATCATAATGCTTCAAAAAGTTTCTCACAAAACGAGAAAAGTGATACAAGTATCTAAAAGAAAGTACAAGTATCATTATCGGGATTACAAATGTCGACGTCCCGGGTTACACGAAATTATAATTTACGAAGGTTTTGCGTGAGAAATTATTATGATTTTTCGTAAAATGATGATGCGATAAAACGAATTATAGATTAAGGCCTAAGCTTGGTGCCTTTTTTATTTGAAACACAAGAACGGAAAATAATACTTTTATAAAATGTTCATATTTGTTAATCTGAAGAAGAAATTCTGTAACTTAAAAATTCAATATTATGATTCATAACTTTCAATAATATAAGACGCGAAAGCTAAGCAACTGATATACTTGCAGTTTTTTTATAACTTTATATAATAAATCTTGTGCCATCCTCATTATATGATCACTGTTATTTGCGAAATATCGAACATTCATTCTTTCCACTAGGCATCGATATTTCATTATTTTCCGATAATTAAATTTTACTCTTTTGTATACATAAAAACTTTTTTCGAGCGGAAATATAAATGTAATTAAATAATTTTATTAAATAAGAAATTTTGTAATTACTTTGAAAAAGAAAATTTTTTTTTTAATACATTATTCCAATATTATACGCACATAATTGAGTTTATTACTTCAAATGAAGCGAACTTGAAATCATGGAATTCAAATATTTTTTCGTAATATAGAAAGTTTATATAACCGGTAATAAATTTATTATTTCTTTTATCGAAAAATGACAATATCATCTTTTACGTAGAGTTCTACACATTTCATAGCTTCCGTATTGGTGGTAGAATGAAAAGAAAGCAGAAACTGCTAACATGTTATGTAACGCATCAATTGTCTTCATCGGGACATTGAATATTATCGCTGCTATCTTATATCAGTGAATTGTTAACTCGTCTTTCTATATACAAATTCAATCTCGATAGTTTGGTATAAAATATACATGTATTATCAATAGTAGTAGGTAGTTATTTTGAGGGTATGCGATAATGTCGCAAAATAATAATTATTTCGATCGTCGAACAAATTTTCGGCTTGAAAGCATTACGTGCTTAAAGCTTTTATGCCGAGACTGATGGAAGATATTCAAAGCTAATTACATACGAATTAAATACTTGTCTTTGATAATTTTTTATAAATGCCATTTAGTTTTAATAATTGAAGGATTTTTTCTAAAATAAGCGACCGTTTTGTGAATATTGCAATATATCGAACAATAAAAATGTAGCGTCGCTTCTTCTTACCTGGTGCAATCCGGAAAGATGAGAGAAGCGTCCAGGAGGAGGTCGCGCATCAGCACAGTGGCGGGTGGCACGTGGGGCATGAGAAGGGGTGCAAAGATGCCGGACACACCAGCGGCGAAGCCGTGTTGACCCTCGAAGCGCCCCAGGAAAAGCAGCAGGTATTCGAGGAGGTGGCCGTGGGCGTCCGGCAGTTCGTTCGCCAGGAGGTCGCGCGTCTTGTCGATCCAGCACTCGCGACTCCTGGGCCGCTCCTCTGCGAACAGTCGGACTTTCAATCGAGCCGATCTTCAATTTATCCGTGATCGCGCTTTAATTCCGCGTAAAGAACCCGGGATAATGTGTATATGTGTCGTCTATTTGTAAAGTGAGCGTACGGGTGCGCGTCGTCGTCGCGAGTTCGTTCACCTGAAGCCATCGGTAAGGCAAACTACGTGACGACGGTGGCGGTGATTATGTTTTTCTCGAGCTGTTTTGATATACGGATCCGCTTGCCGCGAGGTAAGAAGCTATGAAATATCGAGAAGCGATTGTGTATAAGCGATCTGCGCGAGCGCGGGAACAATAATATTCGGCACCTCCCGACGATCGAATTCGAGACTCGCAAGTAAATCCCGCGACCTGTAAACTAATGCGCGCACGCGTTGCAGAAATGCATTCTTAGGCACTTTATCGATCACCGACATTATTCGCTTATACGCAATGTCATTAAGAATTTACGAGATGCGAAGTGTTTTTAATAAGCAGAGGAATAAAGCAAGGGCAGTTCATCGTTACACTTATACCCGGAAAACAATCTTGGTTTAAGAATTGTGCGAGAAATGGGAGAGAAAGCTTCGAACAGGACAGTAATATAAAAATATCAGCAAGCCTAGCACGCGAGCTTCTAACGGCCGAGTTAAAAGTTAGTTTAGGCTCGCCGATCTATCAAATAATTTTAACGCGCGTTTAAGAATCACCGAAACCGTTCATCGCCAATTCGACGCACCATTCGACTCTTTCGATTTTTTCGAGTACGTCACTCTCGTTTGTTCGTCCGACGAACGACCGTTTGTCGCTGGCGGTCATAACGAAAATCGTAAAACTGCAAGGCGACAAAACTGCATCGCGCACTCGATCGCTCGCACGCTGATTTTAAGGTAAGCCATGAGCTATTTGTGGATACTAACGAGAGTGAAGCTGCAGCAGTTTGGAGATGCAGGTGGGCCCGACCAGGGGCTTGGGTAGCTCCTTGAGGTACTGCCTGAGCAGGAGCGCGGCAGTCGCCGGGCAGGCCGCGGCCTCGAGGTCGGCGTCGCCCCGGCTCTCGAAGCTGAGTCGGAGCCGCTCCGCGAGTTTCGAGCTGCCGCCCGTGAGGCGAAAGAGGGCTGCGTTGTAGAAGCCGTGCGCCTCGATGTAGACGCAGATTCGGTGGACGACGTAGGGCAGGCCGCTTTCGTTGTGGCGTTCGGCGAGCTCGAGCTCGGCTCCAAAGTACGCGGGCGCATGACATCCGGACGAGCCGCGGCCCAGGAACGAACCGCCGAGGGCGCGCTTCACCCTCGCCAGGCGCGACTCGTCCTTCTGCTCGCGCTCGGCGCTGCTCGGCTTCTGTTGCTCCTCGTCGCCGGCGCTGTCGTCCCTTTGCAGCTGGTGGGTCTCCTGTTGAGGGCCTCTCATCCCACTACGCCTGCACCGCGACCCACTGCCGCACTGCCGAACGTATCAAGGATGTTTTACTTACGGTACCCTTGGTGCATTGACACGATCCCTGCCCGAACTATCGAGACTTGGGGCACGAATACCGCTCGAATAGCGATACAGCCAAGGAGATTTGCCTCGGTGTCGCTTGTTTTAGGGTCCTTCATTCTCCGTTTCATTCGTCGATTATTTACGTATGTTCGAGTCTGAGAAGTCGACGCGCTTAATTCACGTTGCCAGAGTGTTGAAGGAATGAAACGTAATCAGAAACTTTACGACTTACTTACTACTTACTTCAGCAATTAATCGTAGAGTGATTGTGCGATTTTACAACAAAATTTTTTACGACAATTTTCCAATGAATATTAAAAAATCGGCAAGTACAATATCTCATCTATGAAATTTTTTATAATTTGTAATTTCATAATTTCTCTTTTAGCGATAAATCAGAGATACTTTTTGCGCCGTACAGCATTAATTTGAAGTAGCGGAATGTCGAACGCAACGAGATTATAAAAGTATAAAAGTTACCAAAATTGTGCACTCAAGAAAGTATATCTGGTTATTAATGTATAAAATGTATATAATATATAAACCTAATAAGACGTATTCATAAGTTGAGAAAGCATTTTATAGTAGATGGAATAGAAATTATATCGCTTTAAAAAATAAGATACTGTATCAATAAAAACATTTCTCTAGTAAAATAATTAACCGTAGTTCAAGAATGATAACATTTAAGTAATATGATCTATATGTGCAAGTGATTCTGCCTAAATGATTTCGTGTAAATTTAATATCTTAAATATAATTGTAATTAATCAAAAAGTCAGGATTAAATACCTAATTAACTGCCTAATACTAGGTCACCTTTCTTTTTTAAATGTGACTTTGCCCGATACTTTTCAGAATATTTAAACAAACAACGACGATAATACAATTGGATATTCAAATCTATCAAATCCGATTTCCTTATTGCATAAAGAATTTAAATCATAGTAATGCAATTATGTTTAAAATGAAGACGCAAAAAAAGTTTGCATAGACTGAATTTCCAAAATTATGAATAGTATGACAAGCATCGACGATTAATTATAAATAAATTAAGAACTGTAGGTAAATGAAATAATTACTAGTTGATTCTGAAGTATTTGATGATGAATATAAATATGCAATTATGAACTTGTGCATTCACGTATAAAAATAAATAGTCAATAGAAAACGATTAAATAATTATCTAATTTAACTCTAATTTAACATTAATATTGTGCACTTATTCAGTATTAAATTTTTTAATGAGAAATTTTTTTAGAAGTTTAAGGCACGGCAGTAAAGACAAGTAGCGATAATATAAGATTTTTAATATGAAAAGCAAGAATTTATATTATGTAAAGGCCATCTCCTTGTAAAGGTTTCCGTATTAAAGTAAGCGTTACGTAATATATGAAAAAATCTGGTATCGGGTATCTGGTTAAACCTACGGTTGATGAGCGAGTAAAGGATTTCCCACCGCATCAGAAGTGCAAGAGCAGTTACGACAGTGTCTCGATGTCACAATCGCATCCGGACCCGCTCTTAACAACGACGACAAAGAAAAAGTGAAAATACTTACAATACACTCTTTCGCGACTCTCCACAGGTTGATGTATGGCGCTTCCAATGGCTATTAAGGTTGAGGTCGCGTCGGTCGCCCGTCCCGGTTCCACTCGTCGGAGAGCGTCGGAGAGCGTCGGAGCGCGCTCAGGTCCTCGTCCCCGTGGAGCGTCGCTCGTTCAGTCGCATCTCGGCGCCATCGCCGCGACACCCGGGATGCTCTCGGGTTGGAAGGGATGGAACAGGCTGCTGTGGGTCGGCGATCGGGAGAGTCTCTCGATTGGGCGATGATCGGTCCTGCGGTCTGGTGCCTCACGGGTTCATGTCGCGATCGCGACACATGGCACGCGGCCTGGGCGCTGCCTATGGCTGCTTGAGAAAGTGGGTCGATACCAATCGTAGCTTAAGCATCGAGGGCCCCGCTCGCCCCGGAGACGCAACTGCGCCTTAGATCACGCGCACACCTTCGATCACCACTCCAGCGATCCTAACTCTTGCATACTTTGTCGGCTCCCGTGATCTGAAACATTGGCCGGGCAAAGTGCCACTGTGAGCTTGCGCTATGCGAGGGGGATGAGAGGCACCGTCGTATTCGTCGTATTCGTCGGGACCTTCACTTCTCGCGACGCTCCATTCGCTCCCATTCACTTTCGCGTCGATCGCACCCATAAATCCTCCTTTTTTAATTTAATTTTTATTTCCAATCTGAATTTCGCTCGTCTTTCCCCGAACTACTAGCCGACGAGTGGCTTTTTTTTTTTTTTTTTTAAATACTTCCACTTTTAAATCAAAAAGTCGTTTAGGATTAATCAAGGTTTCTCAACTTGTACGATGTATTTCCTATGCTTAGACACCACATCGCGATCAATGACATTTGCTATTATTCTATTCGCTTGAATCAATTGCTAATCAGAAAATTGAAGAGAAAGGCTTTCTTATTTGAGCACCGCAAAGGTGATGTTGTAAGGTTGAAAAAAACGAACATAATATATTATTGATAATTGTAATGATGTTTTCAAACTGTTTGCACATCTTTTATAACGTATCATTATGTCTTTTCGTGGAAAAGAAAAATATCAACATTTTTAAATAATATTGCATTTTCTTATTAGTGCGCACGTGAAACTATCTTTTTGATCGATGTATTTTCTTGTTACAATGAAGAGAAAAAAAAATGAAATTTCAAAATTACGTTACTAAAGAGTCGTATACGCTTATTTTAAAACCTTCAAAGAATAAATATGTTTTTAAAAAGTAGCGAATGAAAAAAGAATCTCAAAGAAATTGATTACAAAAACGGTGATAATGTAGCTATAAGCAATGAACTGATTTGATAATGCGTAATGTTAACATTTTTCATTATTCGGTATATATGCATTCTTTATTCTTACGGGTATTAAAATTTGGGTAATTATTCAAGAGTGAAAAGCTAGTTTTAAAATGTTGATAAGTAACTTCAGTTTAAAGAAGTAATTAAAGTATTTATACAAATATAGCATATTAAGCTAGGCAGTGTAAACTTTAATGTAAAAAGTTTCAAGGTATTGACCGGACGTAGATGGAAAGTTAAACACAAGAAAGTCTTTACAAAGGTTCAATTTTGTATGAAAAGTTATGTAGTCGCGATTAAATAACTAGATTTGTGTTATAAATAAACGTGTACAGATTGCATAAATTGGTTGAATATACTGAATGATTGAATATATTGATTATTTAAGCATTATTTTGATTGCAGAGCGTTTTAATAACTGTTATCTAATAAGGAAATCGAGGAAAATTTAACACTGCATTTTTACGAACCTATTATGAATATAATATTGGCGGAAATTAGAAAGAAATTGTATCTCACCTGCCAGCTGCGTGTTATTTAACTGTCGAAATGTATTTCCAAAAGTTTTTTGAGTGAAACTATCGACGTAAACATTCTACAATAATACAATCCAGACTGTACCTTAGCCCAATATTCGTCAGGGAAGCTGAAGAGCCGAGCGACGACGTTGAGGTTAAGAGTTCAACATTTTCGTTCGTTCCCGACAGACACGCCAAGTAAAGGAACCAAGCAAAGCCAACAACACGAAAGTCCGCGTCGTATTTGTCGCGATCCGAGCGGTCGAGCTTCACGAGCTTACTAGATCAGCGGTGATCGAGCATTAGCCGAACGCGCCTACCCCGTAATATGTACTGCGTCGTAAAAGCTGAGCATCGCGCGGCTCCGGTGTTAAAGGCGGCCGAAAATAACCGGGATACTCGTGGCAGTGCGCGTGTTCACCACTTCACGCGAGACTCAAGGAAAATCCGTGAGCCAAGAGCTAGAGGAAAAGGGGCCCGACTTGGTCGATGACCCGGGGTACGGGGGACAGGCACTACCCACTGCTTTACCTAGTACGTAGGACACAGACGGCGACCAGTGGCGGCTACGTTGTTGCCGTGGAACGTCATCGGTGCTCCGAACACGGCGGCGCAATACGAGCGACAGGTACCGAGCCGACGACGCGCATGCACCCCGTGCGACACTCAATCAATACGGGCAAGCGCGCGTCGCCTATCCTCCTCGCCCTCATCCACCCGCGCTGAAGTTTACAAGCCGGGGAAGAGCGACGCGGAGACCGAAATTAGACAGCCCCCTCCCCCAGTCTACCGATTCGTATTTGCCGCTGTCGTGCGGACTGCGAACAATCTAGCGGTTCATAAGGGATGATCGATAGCTGCGTTCCAGCAGTACGAAATTCAAACTTATCTGACTTCATCGCGTCGACGAGTTCGCCACTTTCTTCTTTGCGAGGACTGTACCACTTGCGCGTAAAGTTAGTTACAACCGTGACTCCTCGTATTGGTTTTTTTGTTGTTATTATTGGCCCTACAGTTAATGCTCATTTTTCGTAGCCCTCGTCTTCTTAACTTGACTTACCAACTCTCTTCGTCTTTTTCCATCTCGATTATGCACAAGCGTGCCATTTTTGTTCATTCGGATGATTCAACTCCTTTTTTTTTAACTTGAGTACTCACTTAAGTATACGATAAAAATAAAATATATTAAAAAATTAATAAAGATTTTATCATCTCACGTGTTTCGCATTATTACAATTACTTAAGTTTTCTTGTTGTAAAACAAGTATTAATATACATATTTAATGTTTTGTCATTTTCAAATTGTTTTTCATACATTCTAGCCTATGCTTTAGCATACCAGTTCCGTACATTAAAAAACGCGTTATAAATTTATGTACAGACATGCATTTATTCAAGCTTAATTCATTTTGAAACAAAAGTTGTTTTTATTTAAATATTTGATGCTCAAAACATTACTAATACTTTGTTCTGTAAGACTAAACATACAATTAATAAAGTATAAACTTAAAAAGAAAGCGTTAAGTACGTAATCGGAAATATTTTCATAATTTCAGGATAAATTTCGCAGACTTTTTCTCTCGTAAAATTGTAACGTGTAAAATTTTGTCTAGATTATTTTTTTAAACGATCGCGTTTCATGCACCTTACCCAATATCAATTGAATTAGAGTGACATTTGACACTGTTAATATTTTAGAGGGATATAAATGCGTTAACCTGACGAATCCCTAGGCGCAGTTCGCCAAATGAACCATTAGTTAAAAACACATTTTATTTATTTCATTACTATAGACATTTATTTTTATTTATTTTTATACACAATTGCAAGCAAATATTATAATTTAGCCTATAAACACAGTTAATTTGTATTGATTTTACTTCAAGCACTTTTTCCAATAATCAGCGTAACTTTTAAAATAGTAGATATTGCAGATCGACGATGAAACATTTTTTATAATTTAAACACATTTGTGTATGTTAGTTTAAAAGTCAGTGTCATAAAGGGATGTTGAATTGACACTTTTGCAATCTATTTCTTTCGGGGGGAGAGAGAGAGAGACAGAGAGAGAGAGAGAGAGAGGGGGGGGGAGAGAGGGAGAGAAAGCGAAATATTGCGCATGCTACCTTTTACGGCCAACGACCTTCTTGTGATTTACATTTCACACTTAAATATGCATACGTGAACATAGAAATTCTAATTACGTTTTTCTATTAGCGATGCATACATCGGTACATCTACTCAGAGGTCTCAGTTAAAAAAAAGACTAATTTCACCAGTCAAGCACGCATCATTAAATGACAGCACGCGCATTAGGACCGGGTTTAATCGACACAGTTCACACCACTGGCAGTGTGCAAGAGCATATAGGCACAGGTTGCGGATGACATTGTGTTTACATGGAAAGCGCTTGGCAGGCGTGTTTTTTTACAGATGCGTGTCCGGGAGACGATGAAATGAAGCACGGAATTAGAGAGACATTGCAAAGTGCGCTCTACTTACTGCTTTACAAGATGATGTAGGTCTTGATAGTGGTACTGGAATGTTCTGTCAATGTGCCTCTATCTGGTAGTGCGAGCGAGGAAAGAAGGGCAAAATTCAAGCCGCTGGCGATCTAATGTACTAATTCGTAATACCTTTATTGTAATAATGACCGTAATATCCGTCGACGATTATGTGTCTTTCTCTTTTTATGTTAAATCATCGTCCAAATTATTACTAGGCTAAACATGACGATTTTAAGCGGACAATGGCTAGACTTAAACGCGACTGCCCCCAGACAAGGGGAAGCCATCTTTCTTTCAAATGTACACGAACGTATTGAAACGATTGATATCGAATAGAAAGAGAGGACGCAAGGCTGCTTCGGTCACTCACTTAAGCCATAAGCTTTCCCTATTGCCATACTTTTATTGGCTGTGCTATGCAAGTGATTCTGGCGCCAACTTGCTGTCGTTTAAAATGCAAAAAAACGAACTATTGCAGTAGAATAATCGATAGTTTGATATAAATCGAATAGCAATATTCAGTTAATTTTCAGATATATATATGTAGGTAGGTAGCATTTTGTAAAAGAAAAACTGAAATGTTTTACGAAACTACTAATAAAGCTTGAAATACTAATGACTCGCGCTTTTATATAGAGACAGTAATTAGCTTACAATTCGTTGCTTCAAATTTATTAATTTATCATCGAATAGATACAAAACAATTTTGAAATATTTAATTTCTTCGAAATGAGACTAATGTAAAAATATCTAGCGCAAGTTCATACCTTTTCTTTATCTAACTTAAAAAAAATTTTAAGATTCAAATAAGTAAATTTCATGCCTAATACAGAAAATGTACTTTTATGTACTATAAATTGTCGTACAGGTACAAGTTATATTTATAACAAATGTGTAATATTAACGCATTAGAATATAATAACGCTATGTAGGCTTACAGCCTATCAACCATGTATATTTTTTTATATTAAAAAAAAATTCATTTAGATTATTTAAGTTATAAAATATGACAGAAAGAAAGAATTTATAACTATTGAAAAGTTTATACAAAAAACATTGGCATTCCCTTCAAAATTTCAGAATTGATTGTTAATTTTTTATGTTGCTCCTGTTGTAAATTTGTTAAGCTGATGGGCACACTGAAAAATAATTATTGACATTTTAAAAAACTTTCTATAATAAAATACAACTGAAAATAACAAATAGTTACTCTTGAGTAAGAGCTCTGGCTCTAAAAGCAGCCAAATGAGCATAATATGTTGGTGTGGGATAGCTCACAGACCTTGTACATCGCGAAAACATATGACATAGAAAATATGTTAAATTTTCAATTTCATTTTCGGACATATCCGAATCATCCCATAAGCATCTGTATTTAGTTGGTCTTGCTGTACCCTAATATATTCAAACCAATGGAAAATTATTAGTTCCCTTTTATATTATTATTCCCTTTTATTTATATTATGTACATACTTGAATACTAGCATGTGAAACCAAGTAAAAATCGATTTGGGAAGGATGCGTAATTTCTGTATCAACAATAGTGCCGGCTTGAACATTAAAGTTTTTGTGAGCATCGTCTGAAAACTTAGGATGAATAGGAAACAATCTTATGTGATGTCTTTTCTGAACAACTAAGAAAGTAATATGTGGTTTATAAGATTGATTCAATTTTTGACAAGCTGTTCTAATAGCTCGAAGTTCTTCGTTCATTATTTGATAAAACTGTCCTTCGCTAACACCATCTCTGTAAAAATAAAATAAAAATGGTGATATTTAAAATTCTTTTTTGGCTAAAGTCCAAGTTTTTATTTTGTCGAAGATATGATACTGTATTTAGTACATTTAATATAAAAATTAAATAATTGTAGATATTTTAATCGCTAAGTTTTTTTAAAAGATTAAAACATAAAAATAGTTTTTAAATCAATTTTAACTTAAACTAAAAATTTCTAAACTGCATTTATTTTCATGCAGAATTTTGGATATTTCAATTTCACTTAAATTTTAATTTAAAAAACTGAAAATATTATTTATGGTGAATTTCTGTGTGAATGTATTATTTGCTGGAATAATTATCATCAGCTGTTTATAACTACAATCAATGGTATTTTATCACATATTCACTAACTAGATGAATTAATAGAATATATAAATCCGGATCTATTTATCTATTTGTACTATTAGATATCGATATTTATTAACTTTAATTGGAACAAGAAAATATTATACTTTTGATGAATTTTCCCATAAACGATAAAATAACATAAAATACTTTTTATAAAAACAATAGTAACTAATTTCTGATTTTTATTTAAATAAATTCTTGATAAGGTATTATATGAATAAATTATTTTTCGTGAGATAATTAGGTTTTAAATTTAATATAATTAAAATATATAATTGCACCTGTAAAAAATAATTCTGCTTGGTTGATATCCAGTTTTCTCTCTGAAATATCGCAAATGAATCATCATGATTTCTGTGAGATTACTTATAACTTCTTGGCGTGGAGGCTGTAATCTTATTTCAATATTGTACTTGAATGCATTAGGATCATGGCTAGCAGCAACCTTTAAAAAATAATTGGAAAATATATACTGAAAAATCTATATATAAATGAAATATTATATATTATTACTGCTGCAATTGATGGTATATCCATTGCATCAGGTGATGGATGGGTGACATCTGCACCAACAATCATACATGGATTATTTAGGCAGTTTGGTCGACTAAAAAAGAAATAATCTTATTAAATTTATGTATACATATTTTGTATGATTATAATCTTACCTTATTTTAGATTCAAACATATGATTGACACCATTTAATTTAGCATTAATTTTTAATAAAATATTTACAATTGTAGCATCACTTAATTTCATAAGAGTTTTAGATTTCAAACATTGCGTTAAAACACCAACATTAAGTTCAGTTATTTGTTTTACTTTACCTACAATACAGATTAAATATATTAGATAGTGTACTTTTAATATTCATTCATAAATTAAAAAAATAAATAACATACTGTAAAGTCCTTTCATTTCAGGAACAATTACTATTATTAATTTTAAACCATTTCTTTTTTGTTCATTAAAATATGCAAGAAGTTCTCTAATATCGGATCCTCTCAACGCTATAGTCTTAAATGGTGTTAAAGGTTTACCAATGTACATATCTACATTATTACCTATTCATTGTCAAAAGAATATATTTTTTTTATTAAAATATAGTTTTACAAGATAGAGAAATGCAGTGGTAGGAATATACCTGCTTGAATTAATAAATTATTTAGTGTATAAAGCTCTCTTTCATTTTGATATTTATTAAGATTTAAGATAGTCCAAGATCCATCATTAGAAATTAGTGAACTGGCTGATAAAAATTTATCTGGGCGCCACACCCCTTTCGCAACACGAGCAACTCTGTTTTTATATTGTAATTGTGGTGGTTCCAAAACACGTGCTGGAACTTTTTCAAATTCACCACTAATAGAAATATCAAATTCCTTCATGCATGAACTTTTATTATGCTCCATTGAGTTAAACTGAAATATAAATCTAATTAATAGGTATTTAATTTATCGTGATTCTGAATATTTCATTTGCTTCATTTATTTACAGCATCTAATATTTTCTGTTTACGAATGTTGGTTCCAGTTGCTGCACATCTAACCATTGCTGCTGTTTGAGTTTCATTTAAAGTTTTTTGTGTTGCTTGTCCAGAGACAAGTGTGCAGATCTAAATAATGAAATGTAATAATAAAAACAAAAAAATTTTATATCTATAACATTACCAAGTGCCAAACTTACTTCGGGTGGGACATGTATGTTTTTCTCTTTAGGGCCAACCCAGAGACAAGGTAAATTCGGATACTTAATAACATACTTTTTTTCAAGTCTATAATATTGTTCAACACTTATTTTGGAACCATTATACTCAAACGTATTTTCTCTAGGATTTTTGACCAAATCATTAACGCGTTGAGTTCTTCTCGATGTAGGTTGTCCAGGAATTTCTATCGTTACTTTAAGATTTTTAAGAAACTTTCTAATTGTTTCTTTTTGTGTATGAATTAAGTTTAATAACGTATTTGGATCATTTACATTCTTTTCATATCCTTGCTGACCTCTACCTTCACCACTGCATATTGTTTTCATCAAATCTATAACGTTTTGTGGCTTAGGAAATCCCTTATGTACCACTAAAACAAGACATAATTTTTAAGTTGTGTAATTAACAACAGATAAAAAATATATGATCCATTTCTTTTAAATACCATCGACATTTAAGTAAGGCTTCCAGCCAATAATTGCTGATTGGAAAAGGCCAACCCATATATCCATACCTCCTCCTAAAGACATTATCTGACCCTTTGGTTGTGAAAAAAAAGAGCGCCCTACCTATTATGAAAAATAATTAACGTTTTAATTCTTAAATAATCTGTGTTTAATATTTCTCTTAATAGACTAACAATTGTAGACTTATAAGCTGGAGAATCACGCAATATAACGTCAAGAGCTTGTATGCCAATCTGATAATTTTCATCTATCTCCATACCAGTCTTTACATTTCTGAGCCATGAAAGATTAATTTCATTGGCAACTTTAATTGTAACTTTAAAGTTTTTTTCTTTACCATCCTCATTATAAATTGTTACTGAAGTTGTTTCCTGAATAAAATATTTTTTGTTACAAAATAACGTTAGTATAAAATTTAATTTTGAACACTTACTGGACTGGCAATTGGTAAATATCCAGCACTGAATGCATTTTTTTTTCCATCAAAAGCTGGATTTCTATTTGGAAATAATTTATTTTTTGTTTCTTTAAAAACAGACCTCATTAAATATTTTGGAATATTAGGAACTATCTCGACATCATAATGAACTGCTATACTTTGAAATTTTGAACCGAACTTAATCGGAAACATATTAGTTAAGACTTCAATAGGGCGTCCTAAAGTACCAGCTTTTTGTGGATTCTTACGTCGCGGTATATTATCCACAATCGTTTGATATTCTTTTGTTGGCATCGATGGAGCATTATCCTATTAAAATAAAAAAAAATACATATATGAAATTTATATATATTTTTATTGATTTACTTAATAAGTAAAATTTTTAAATCATTAATTATTTAAAATCAATAAAGTTAGATATTAAGAATAAACTTGTTAATGTCAAATATGATTTCTTTATACAAAAAAACTTGATGGAGATTAATAAACAAGATTAAAAATGGCAACATTTTTTTCGATTTTTCTATGATAACAAAATACATCAAAAGCTTCCTACATAAATTAACATATATGGATAGATATAGTTCCATCATAAAACTTTGACATTGGCAAATATACTCTTAAAGCAAAACTCAAAGAATATTTGTTATAATTTTATGTAATTCGATAAACTACAATTTGTTTACAATAAATATATAATAGTTTCGTTTTATATTAAAGATATTTGTTAATGTATTTTATTAGGGTTAAAGTATATATTTTTCATTATATAAAGTAACAAATTAAATAGCTTATATTTTATAATTACATCATGATCTTTTTTCGAGCATCTCATTTAATTTTCAGTCATTTTAGACGTATGTTAATAAATCTCATGGAATATTTTTTTAAAATTAAAATAAAATAAATTTAATAAGAACTGCATCTATAAATGGTAATTTGCTTCAAAAATGAAATTCAAAATTCATTATTCATTAATTATATTAAATATATTCGATATAAAATACTTGAGTAACTAAATTCACTTCTAATTAATTAGATTTCTATTCTAACTTTTATTTTATTAGTAAACACAAACATGTTATATTATTACCTTTACAGACAACTTGGAAACTTTTTCAGATACTTTTTGCACATCTGTGGTCTAAAAATAAATAAAATAATACTTAATAATTTTTTATAAGAAAATTTTAATTTTTAATTGTATTAATATATTTTAGTAACATAAGTTTATATTTTGAATTTATTATGATATTTAAGAGTAATATTGTTGTAAATTATATAAAATTATAAAAAATAACAATTTATAGTTACTTTCGTTTGTGCTTGCTTAGATTGAGAAGTTAATGATTGATTTGTAGATTGTGGCTGGGTTTCTGAACATTGAAGCTGTTTTTGTATTTGTTGATTTGATTTCGGTTGCTGTTGAGCTACAGGCTCTTGTGTTTTCCATGCCTGTTTTTGAGGTGGAGGATTTCGTTGTTCTGGAGTTTCCAGTGCTTGTGTTTTCCATGCCTGTTTTTGAGGTGGAGGATTTCGTTGTTCTGGAGTTTCCAGTGCTTGTGTTTTCCATGCCTGTTTTTGAGGTGGAGGATTTCGTTGTTCTGGAGTTTCCAGTGCTTGTGTTTTCCATGCCTGTTTTTGAGGTGGAGGATTTTGTTGTTCTGGAGTTTCCAGTGCTTGTGTTTTCCATGCCTGTTTTTGAGGTGGAGGATTTCGTTGTTCTGGAGTTTCCAGTGCTTGTGTTTTCCATGCTTGTTGTTGTGGTTGAGATTGAGGTGTTTGCTGTTGTTGAGATTGGGGTCTTTGCTGTGGCTGAGATTGGGGTGTTTGCTGTGGTTGAGATTGATGTGTTTGCTGTGGCTTAGATTGGGGTCTTTGCTGTTGTTGAGTTTTGGGTCTTTGCTGTGGTTGAGATTGAGGTCTTTGCTGTTGTTGAGATTGGGGTTTTTGCTGTGGCTGAGATTGGGGTCTTTGCTGTTGTTGAGATTGGGGTCTTTGCTGTGGTTGAGATTGAGGTCTTTGCTGTTGTTGAGATTGGGGTCTTTGCTGTGGCTGAGATTGGGGTCTTTGCTGTGGTTGAGATTGAGGTCTTTGCTGTTGTTGAGATTGGGGTCTTTGCTGTGGCTGAGATTGGGGTCTTTGCTGTTGTTGAGATTGGGGTCTTTGCTGTGGCTGAGATTGGGGTCTTTGCTGTTGTTGAGATCCTGATGCTGTTTGGTTACTACTTTGTAAAGGGTCAGCATTTGCATCATTTTGAGATGAAGACTTTTTTTTTCTTCCACCTTCATATTTATATATTGTATTAATATTTCCATGAATTTTCTTTAAACATATCAATATATATTTATCTTATGAACTATGTACATTTACTACATTGTTATCATTAAAGTTGTCAAATATTACTGATTTATTTAATTTAATTGAACTTTTGCATGTGAAAAGATATAATTTTACTTATATGTATGTTTTAATAATATCAATAAAAAAGTATTGACTCAAATTTTCTTTTGTTAATTACAATTCTATAAAGTAATACGTGGTTATTTTATTAAAACTTAATTAATATTATATAGCAAATTAACAGTTACCTTTTTACTTTTTCTTAGGAATAACGTTCTTATATAAGATTTTTAAATTAAATTCTTGTATAAATTTTGTGTTTTATGTTTTATTAAAATTAAACAGTCAACTTTGATAGAGAATAGTATTTATTTAATTGAACAATACAGCAGATATACGTAGATTTTTTTATAAATTATATAGAAAGATGATAAAAATGTTAACTTGTTATAAATTTATTTATTTTTTACATAAAATAGAAAGGCACGATGACGTAATAATTGCTTAATTAATATCAATTCTTGTATTTTATTACTAAAAATATTTTTTACCTTTAGTCATCTTTGATTGTTTAATTGAAGAATAATATACTCAGATAGAATATAACTACTTTGTTATATTCTAAAATCTTCTAATATATGGAAATAATTTGAAAAGAAAGTGTTACAGATAATGGCGGTGTAAACGCAAATACGTTTCACTCTAATATATTTTCACCACTCGTTATCGTGGGCTAAGCTATAGACTGCGAATACTTAGTACTTAGCTGAAGCTGAGATGACAAAGTATCACGATTGGTTTGTCACCGATTTGTTTCATATCCTGCTTTACCATGTGTGCTTCTCTACGCGCGAGATACGAGTTTATTCATCTTTGCAGTAAATTTAGCAAATTAGAAAACAATTATTTTAATTATAAAACAATTATAAGTAATTTGATATTTTAATAGAATTATATTTAATAATTGTCCAATGTGTTTCTTTAATTTTATCAATTTCAATTGTTTAAAGGAAAATTGTTGTTGTGTCGTAAGTATGATCTTTTAAAGAGACAGTTAAAAATAATGTTTATTATTATTTGATTTACACGAAAGTAGTTTAAAATTTATTGATTACTGTTAAATGAGTAATATTCGACATTTAATCTAATTTATGTGAATGAAATATGGCTTTAAATAAGGATATCACTTTAGTAATATTAAATAATTGAATTGTTGACTTATAGTTATCATAAAATATCATAATACTCTGTAACTATTCTAAACACAGTCGTCAAAAAGAACTTAAAACAATTTAATTTCTAAAAATTTGTAATTTGCTGTAAAATGTTACACTTTATTAATTTTAACATTGTGGGACTCGATCATCAATTTTTTTTTCGCACGCAAGCGAGTGCCAATGAACTTAGGGACATAGTTTGCGTTTTATCAGTTTCGACCGATGGAGTTTTAAAAACGTTAAGGTTCTTCGCAGTAAATAGCAATGAATTTATTTATAATTAATTATTTAATAGATAGATCGAATGCTCGTAAGATAAATTTCCGAATCTTAATTTAAATAAACTTTTTTATACAATGAATTTTTAATAATATGATTGCGATTTACAATTCATACATCATAAGTCACATACTCAATACTTACATTGTGGATAGGAGCTTTATTTTAAGCTGCTTAAGAGCTTTGTCACAGGCATTAACAGAAATGAGATATTTATATGCGAGTGTTCTATAATAGTTATCTTCTGCATGTATCATGCGTTCCGCGGTTGTTATTGTTTAAAAAAGTGTTATTAGTTTAATATTCTTCTAACCGTCAGATCAAATTTGTATTGTTGTAATTGAAAGCATTAGTTTCATAAAAAATACCTGAATTCGTAGTATTCCATGCTTTTATGCGTTGTCACATAAGTATTAGGAGCTTGATGTTTTCATAATTTTATAAAAAGAAATTCATTCATAAAGATATATCTGTACTATAAACCAAGCTATAATTCGCGTAGCGAATGCGCGTTGCACATGCAGAAACATTAGGAAAAGTATTATATATATTACTTCTATTTACAAATACACCTGAAAGTTAGATACAAATTTCTAGAAATTAAGTTATGTTTTAATTTTTCGTAAAACATGTAAAAATGCGCAAATAAAATTGATTTACAATACGTGTCGATGAACGATGCGCTTACGAGTGGTTTGAAAAGATTATTAGAAAAGTGATGAATAATAATTTCTGATGCTGATTTTCAGAAGCTTTCCTTGATAATTGACATGTTGTGTTATGATTATGATGTTAATTCAGTGTTAGTACACATGGATCGTGCCATAAGATTCGAGCGATGTAGGTATAAGAAGATAACGAAAGCATAATAATTTTGTTAAAATTTACTTGGTTTAAACAATAATTAAGATTGTCACACGTTCATTTGAGAATGAGTGAAAGGAAGTTTACACGAGCTTTGGGTAAGCCCGGAATGGCCGCACAACTCCGAGAAACCGTTTCCCAGGTTGTTCGAGAGAGTACTGTGCAGGTAATGTCTTAGAACTTTTTAAAAATTTTGTGAAAACATCGAGCGCTAACAGTTATGCACTTGAATTTTCGAATGTCAATTTGCACTTATTTTCACAAATAAAAATAAAATCTTCATTATTTAAAAGCAATAAAGTTTTCTCTTAATGTCTATAAATAAATAAAAACATTCTTGTCTTTTCGAATATTTAATTATATACAATTATTTACATAATTAATTTAGATAAATACATGTTTTCATTTACTTTTAGAACAAACTACGATTAGTCGATCCTATAGATTACGAAAGTTTTATTCTAAAAAATAAAACACTCATACATAATGATGGGCATAGGGAAATATTATTATATCCTTCGGATGATGTTACCGTAAGATAGCAAGTTTATATATTTTAACTTTTTCATTTAAATAATAATAAATTCATAATGTGTATGTTTCTATAATTTTTTGTAGCAAGTTGTTTTACCTAGAGAATATCGTACTGTGATTGCAACTGCACCCCAATTAAGATTGGAAGAGGCAAATCTACTTACAAAAGAATGCATAAAAAGTTATTCTTCAGACTGGAATTTAATACATTACAAATATTCTGCTTATAGTGGATCTTATCTTGATCTTCCTTGGTATGTAAATAATTATTATATCTATTTACCTATAGTATAAAGTGTAATCAGTTAAAATATAAATATGTAAGTCATTCGTGATATTTTATAATTATAAATGCATATTTTTATTTATTATCGATAACAGTTGCAATGAAGGAAAATTTGAGGATGAACTAAAAGATGAAATATATGAAATAGATATAAATGTTAATCAAGCTCACGAGGTAAAGCGTTTACGAATATTTTCTTTTATATAATTCATGGGTAATATTTTATATATCTACTTTGTTCAGGATGTAATGAAAGGTGATGGTATTACAAAGGAAGGATATCTCATGAAAGGCCCAGAAATTAGCGTTAGTGATCGTATTATGTTTTCTAATATTGGATCAAAGTCATTTAAAAGACGTTTTTGTCACTTAAGACAGCAATTGGATGGCACTTACATTTTAGAATTTTTTAAAGATGAGAAACGAAATGATGTAAAAATTGCTAATTTAGATTTTTGTACAGAAATTGTACGAAATCCTAAAAGGGGTAAATATTGTTTCGAATTAAAAATGAGTGGACCGCATAAATCGTATACATTAGCTGCTGATAGTGAAAATGAGTTACAAGACTGGATAGTAAAGCTTAATACTGTACTACAGCATTATAAACAACAGGAAGAAAAACGCGCAGCTTGGTTAGAGAAATCATGCGACGCTTTACCACCGTCATCTCCATTAAATCAAGTACATAAATATTTTTATAATTATAAATATTTATAATATTATGTTTAGTTTAGTGTAGTAATATAATTTTTTCTTCATTGCATGTAGGGTTTTGGGACTTTGAAAGGTCTGGAGCAAAGTATGAATCCACAATTAATTAAGTATTCTCAAGAAACAGATATCAGTATTTCATCTGCTCGAAAGAAAAACAGAAGACATCTTTTCCAATTGCATCTTATACAATATAATAATAAAGTTTCTTCAAATCATGAAAATAATATTGAACCATATAAGGAACAGTTTAACCAAAGAATCTTTGTTAAATGTGAAAATATCAAGTTTAGATTGCAAGCACTAATTGATGAACAAGAATTTTTATGTCAAGTAGAGCCATATTTTACAACCTTAAGTATTTTTGATGCCAGAAATAATAGGAAATTAAGTGAAAATTTTTATTTTGATATTAATCATGAAACTGTGCGAAAATTGATAAAGGATGAAGATCATATAGGAATTTCACCAGAAAATAGCTTAGAATTACAAGATGATTTAAAATCTGTTTCAACTTCTTGGTTTAACAGAGTAAAACAAGCGATATTTAGTATAAGTAATCCACATCCAGATATATTCCTTGTGATAAGGATTGATAAAATTTTACAAGGAAGTATTTATCAAACTTGTGAGCCATATATTCGTGCTGCGAAAGATCCTCGCTTGGGAACAAAAGTACATAAACAAGTTCAAGCTTATTGCCAAAGGTATATAATTTTTAGCATGTTAATTTATATTTATAATTGCTTATCTGTATATTATGTAAATAGAACGGTTTAATGTTTTTATTGATAATATTCTCATTAATGTTACTATTGAATGAATTATGTTGTAGATTAGGGAATTATAGAATGCCTTTTGCTTGGTCAGCAAGACCATTATTTAGATTATATAGTAATGAATTGGACACCTCATCAGATTTTCCAGTTATATACAGACAAGAAGGAAATAAAATAAAAGATGAAGAAATATTTAAATTACTTTTGGAGTATAGGAAGTATGTGTAATTATTTAATAGTTATATCTATTATAATAAGCGATATAATTAGAAAAAGTTTAAATTTTTATATTTTCATAATAATAATTATTATCTTTTGTAGACCTGATAAATTAAATAAATTAACAATAATACCTGGATGGATCAAAATAAATATTGAAGCTATTGCAGAAATCCCAGAAAGTAAGCTCAAAATGATTGTACCATCAATTTTCAACTCTTTATTATAGTAATATGTATAAATTTTTTCTTTCAGATTGTTTAACAACATCTTTTGAAACATTAAAGCCTTTCTCAATACCTCTAATGTCTGAAATAACATTAGAAATTGCAGAATTTGAAAGTTCATCTGTAAAAGATGTACATCCATATACAACTTACATAAATCATCTTTATGTATATCCACAAAGTCTTTCATTTGATACACAAAAAGTATTTAGCAGAGCAAGAAATATCGCATGTATTGTTGAAATGAAAGATAATGACAATTTCAAAGCACAACCACTAAAAGTAAGTTGTTGTAAATGAAGTTATTATCTTATATTCTGAACGTTAGAACTATATTATTTCAATTGAAAAATCGAAAATTATGTAGTACTGGGAACTGGAATTTATATTTTAATCTAAAAACAAAAACAGTAATATTTTAAATATTTCAAATTATATAAAACTCTTTCATTATATTTAAAAAATGATCCGTAAACATTTGTTAAGAAAATGATATTTATAACGCATTTCAGTTTTATTACAATGTAAAGTTTTCTTAATTCTAATTTAAACAATAGTTAAGAAATTCGATAAAGTATTTGAGTAAACCTCAAAAACTTAATGTGTTTTATGTTATGATTAATTTTAAATAGATTATTGTCGCCAATTCGTACGAGAAATTAGATTCCGTAAATTATTTGAATGAATATTTGGTTCTAAAATATAATGTATGAAAATTAAATTGCCGACAAAATGATTGCATTTGTCTTACATGTCTCGAGATAATTGAAAGGGGTATTCAATGTACTTTCATTACAGAGCTCTACAAGAACTGTGTGACAGATTCTCTTAATGATTTTTTTAATGAATTTCCACAAGTCAAAAAGTCCTCTGATGAACTGTAATATGTCGCTTATCCCATGAAAGTGACCAAAAACTTTTCGCGCAACGAGATCTAATTAGGCTAATAAACTTTACTTGCTCAAACTGTAACTTAACAATATTAAAGAACTTAGTGTTGTATCATTAAAATGTAACTTTCAGATAAAAATGGTATTTCTCCGTACAAGACAGTCATCATAATGAATTTCAAACTGTTGTAATTTGATTAATTTATCCTTAACCACTAACTTATATTTGTTTGTTTATTTTTCGACAAATTATAGTTACAATTTCTAAATTGTAATTTATTTCAACTTGATACTCGTATATGAAATATATAAAAATGTAGTATTTTTCGATTTCATAATTATTTATTATAAATTAAATTTTATTCTTAAAAAAAATATTGCTTCTGTTTAATGTCAATATCTTGATATCATTTTAATTATAAAATGACACAAAAAAAATCTATACTATGTTTTATTTATGTATATAAATTATAAAAATCGTCATTCAATTTTTTTTTATTGCTTGGATAACTAAACTGTGCTCGTGAATATATTTGTTTAGATGAAATCTAGACAAATTTTAAACAAAACGGAAAAAATTATTTAAATAAATTCACCGATTAAAGTAATTAGATTAATATTCTTATTATTTATCTATTGTTAAAAAGTTAAGACTTATGTTTTGAAAAATACTGTATTTTTCTAAAAAACTAAATACTTAGTTTATTTAAATATACTTTACTTTGACAGAAACAATAATTTATTTAAAATTTGTGATTCAGAACTCAATTCAATTTTTGCTAAAAATAATAATATTGATAATTAGCCCAGTATTATAATATTATAAATGTAAAAGAAGTGTAAATCGAGATAAATACAAGAAAATGTTCAACATATTAATCTATTTTTTCAAGACTAAAGGAATAGAAAAATACACTCTGTAAAAATATTTTAAAATATCTTATATTTTATATTAGCCGATTGTAAAATGCGACCGTTTTAGGTATAAAATTTTGTTTACATATTTTTTTAATTTTAATTTTGATCTCGGATTATTCTTAAAATATTTATCTAAAAATAAAGTAAAAGAAAAATACGAGGTTTCTGAGAATTCTGACCATCCATAAGAACTTTAGCCTATTTAAACACAGAATTACATAATAATTATATAATATTACAAATTCAAAAAAATTTACAATCGTGTTTATGAAATTTTAATATTTGATTTAATATTTTAATAAATATTTTATTTTTGAAAATTTATGTTTTTATTTTAAATTCAATGACAGGTTTTAATAATATAAAACAATGAAAAGTATTCATAATATTTGAATGAAATGTACAATATCGTATTTATCATCTTTGAATTCTAATAGTAGGTATTTTCCTTATTGTGAGATAAATTTTAATTAAAAATAATTATATAAAAAATTTAAAAATTATATTAAAAATTTAAATTAAAAATTAAAAGTTTGGCATTTAGAGTAATTGGTATAAAATATGCCTAAGCCTTACCTCCACTCAAAAAATTTCGGCATAATTAAATTAGCATAAAGAATTTTACTCTCAATCTATAATCGAAGAGATACATTTTTATGTTATTTTAAACATTATATAAGCTAAAATTTTTATAAATAAACTAATAATTTCGTTATGTTATAAAATCTTAAATATACGTTGTAATTTAAAAGATAATAGAGAGATATTTATGAACTGGATTTTGAATTTCAAGACTTGTTTTACTGATCTTTTTAAAAATAATTTAATCGGGTTTATTAAATCTTATAAATTTCCCTTTATTAAGTTGAAGATTTTTTATGCAATGCCCTCATGAAAAGTTATCATGTGCTTTATTTTAAGCTCAATATTCGGAATGTTATTTGGACGGGGAATAATTTTTATTTATGAAAACCGTTATTAAAATTTTATAATTATGTTTTAGTGTATTTACGGTAGACCTGGATCTGCCTTATTGGTTTCAAGAATTTCTTGTCCAGTTTTACATCATAATGCAACTCCGACGTGGTACGAAGAGATAAAAATTAGATTACCTTTCAAACTTAATTATAAGCATCATCTTCTTTTTTCATTTTACCATATAAGTTGTGATATAAATAAAAAAAAAGATAACACAGTTGAAAATTGTCTTGGTTATGCTTGGCTACCGTTATTGACTAAGGGTCGGTAAGTTTAATCATTTATATCATTTGCAAAAAATCAAGCTAGCATTATGTTATATGTTAATGCAGATACATAAAGAGAGTAAAATTTTACTTTACAGCCTTGTTTTCCTTGAAGAAAACTCGCAAATTTTACCAGTAGCAACACACTTGCCTGATGGATATTTATCAATTCAACCCCTTGGTCTCGGAAGAGGTGTACGTATTATTAAGAATTTTATTTGCATGTAAATGCTGTATTTTTATATTTTTGTTTATTGTATAAAATATAAGATAATAAGCGTGAAATCAAATTAGTGATAATCAAAATGCAGAGGAAAAAGTTTGAATTCTTGTATGCAAATATAAAGTGCAATCATAAAAATCTGATAATTTTTTTTTTTATAATTCGTAGTTGAAAATAAGTTACCTTATAATTAAACCTCATTACATTTAAAACTCTAGTTTCATCCAAATTTTGCATCCAAATTCTTTAATATTTTACATATTAACTTTGTGAAACATTATTATGCTTAAATTCAATTGCTATTTTAATTAATTTTTTGTTTCCGAATATACTAAGTACGAGAATTCAACCTAATAATTAATAATATTATAATGTAATTTTATAAAATTCTTGTATATCGAGAATCTTTAATGCATAGTATTTTAGTTTGAGCAAAAAGATAAAAGGTACAAGTTCATTGAAAAATTTCTGTTAAAATGTATTTCTAAGTTACAAACAAACAAATGAATTTGCGGTTATTTATTATTTATATTAATTAGGATCTCAATAAACGTTTACATTAATATTATCACATTCATGAATAGTTATAAGTTGATATATAAAATACCTTAGTACTTAAAATACTTTATTTACAAAATTTGTATGTAAGACTTACGATAATTATCTTGTTTAAATTAATTTTCAGTAAATTTCTTTCTCTGATATGTTTTATAAGAATAGTTACCTTCTGATTTAGTTTAACACGCATATAAAGTAATTTGATTTATTTTTGAATAAGAATTCTAATTTATACTGTAAATTCTGTTGCTTGATTTTAACATTATTTTAAATTACTATACTATTTTGTCTCTTATTTAGAATTTCTAACTTATACAGATATTAAATTTATATTAATGTTTTATATATATTTGTACCAGAATTGGTCATGTAAGTTTCCTTAATATATATATATATATATATATATCGTGTAATGTGTCGCTTAATTGGACTAATTTACCATTTCCAATCCAAAGAAATTGTAGATGAAAATTAACATAACGTATAAGATTTTAAACTTTGGATAAAAGAAACTTAAGGGTTTATGGCACTTGTGAAGTAATAATATTTTAAAACTTTCCCTAAAAATAAAGTAAGTTTTCTATACTTGGCCTTTAAATTTTATTAGCCAAGAAATTCTATTAGCAAATAATAACGTTATTTAAGGAATTTATACATATTTATTAGTTTAAAAATATTAAAAAATTTCTAAATTATGGGCTAATTTCGAAGCTTTAAAAATTCTTTTACCAGTGAACATCGAAATTCGTGCTCAAGTTATGTGAAATTCAAAGAAGAAAATTGCGTCGGTGTTTGTCTTCATTATTTAATTTATCTATCGATCAATTTTTCAAAATGTAAATTCAAAATAAAAAAGTTCAAGTTCTAGTTTTGTAATAAAATCGTCCGTAATTTATTTGCAAAATTGAAAATTCACGTCATAGTAAAAAATTCACCGTTCATAGTTTTTCATATCTTAAATAGATATGAAAAACGACAGAATGATCCAAACAGAAAGTATATAAAATATATTTCAGAGCTTTGGTATATTTTTAAATCATTATATCTATCCATTTATTGTTATATTTTTTGTAAACCTGTACCCACGATATTGGATACTTCATGAGATGAAAAAATGGAATTATTGAAATTATTTTAATGATAGATTTAAAAATCATTGTTTTTCTCGTGTATGAAATTACATATATTGATTTAATTCTTAGAATGCTGGACCTGAAATATTATGGATCGATTCTCAGAAACCAATATTTACAGTTTCTGTTCAAATAAATTCAACAGTTTTTACTAGAGACATTCATTTGCATAATTTATTTGCACATGCTGAAAAAATAATAGATCCAATGCCAATAGCGGTTCCCTCAGATAATGAAACTTGTAAAATATTAAAGGCAGCTCATGCCATCCAATTAGTAACTGTAATTACATTTTTACCAACAATTTTAAATCAATTATTCACGTTATTAACGTGTAACGTGAGTGATGAAATAGGCCAACACATTGTTAGATTATTGATTCACATTATTAATATGATACACGAAGCTGGGCGTCAAGAAATTTTGATGGCCTACGTCAAGGTAAGTAAGCACCGATTTTATGTAATTATAAATATGTCAAGATTCCTTTATCTATAATTCCTTATATTCTAGTTCATTTTTGTACCGCCAAAGAATAGATATAATGGTTCACTAACCGTTCATGAACAACTTGCAAAATATTTACCTCTTTTATTACTACCTAGTAATACAGATTCATTGTTGCTGAATAAATTTATGCACCACTCTGGATTAATTTTTGACATTATGATTAAAAGTATGGCGCAACATCTCCTTAATACTGGAAGAATAAAGGTAAAACATTTATTTAAATTAAAAAAATTGTAGCAAATAACGCTTTTTAAAATATATTTCTTACAGATGCATCGATACGAAAGATTTTCAAAAGAATATCAAGAACAAATAGAAATTTTCGTACAATTAATCATACCTCAGTTAATGAATAAGTACAAAGAATTACCACTTGAAACTCATGCACTTAACAAAAGCCTTGCTCAATTTTTAAAGGTAATTTAATGACAAATTCAATAATGTATAATTCTTTATATTATTCAAAAGTGAAATACTTTTAAACATATTTTTAGCGCTGTCTTACATTTATGGATCGAGGCTTGGTTTTTAGATTAATCAATTCGTATGTAGATAAATTTGCATCTGGGGTTTCTCGTACATTGCACGATTTTAAATTTAATTTTCTTCAAATTATATGTTCCCATGAGCATTACATTTCTTTTAATTTACCATTGATGCAAACTTGGATCACATCGAAAGGTATAATATAATCATGTATTTTTTATCAACATAAATATTGAGCAACATATTATTATTATGTTTTTCCCCCATTTTAAAGAAGAAAATGACAGTAAGCCTGAAAGCGATGGTATGTTAACATTTTTAATCATTGAGCAATTTAATTTGTATTATTAATTATATGTGTAAAAGATAAGACATCTATTTATGTCATGGGGTCGGACTGGTTACATGAAAGGAGTACCAAACTTTTAATTTATTAATGTATCCTAGATATATATAATATATAGTTTTCCAATATATAAATTTAAGTATTATTTACAAACTATTTGATTCTATTATCTTGTTAATAGAAATTTTAAAATAAAAAATAATATCAAAAATATTTATTGGAATATGTTTGACCATAATAATAATAACAACAATAACAACAACAACAACAACAACAACAACAACAACTACCACAACAACAACAACTAGTATTATTTAAAAAACGTTTTTTAGTAGACTATGTAACATGGATTTATTATTTTATTATCTGTGATTTATGCTATTATTTATTTATAAATATTATGAATTTTCTTTCGATTTCAATGAGTTCTGTATATATATTAACGTCAACTTATTTTGATTGTATATCTCATTAAAGAGTAGTTTTGTTTTATTTTTTCATATTATTTAGAATTATTCAATAAAAAAATTAATATTAAATTTTTTTTATATTTAATGTGCAGAGCTACTTTTTAGAAGCAGCTATTGTTTATTTATTTAATTTTAAATACAACAAAGTTTTAATGCATAATTTATAGGTAGTTCTAATATATTGTAAGGTTAGAATATTTTTAAAACTGAAAAGCAAAGCCTGGATTCATTGTCTTCTTATCATTTATAGATTTATCTATTCTTATTCTGTTTTAAGTCAAATTAAAAAAAATATATTTAATGTCGGTGATGCTAAAATTAATATACGAAACGGTGGTTCAATCATTGTATTAATTTATTTGAATAAATTTATTTGCAAAAATAGAAATTTTACCAATATTTATTTAATACTTTTAGTTAATGTGAAATTTCAAGTAAAATTTCGTGTAAAATTGAGCCGAAATTTTTTTATATTTTATTATACAATATTTTTCTATGATAACTCTAAAAATTAGTGTTTATAATATTAATGCATTGTTTTAAAAATTAAAAAATTAAAAATATTAAGAGTAAATATAGTTATATTGAATGTTTTAAATTTTTATAGGTCAGATTAAATTTTATATCCTTAACAAGATTTATTTTAATTTTTACTCGTTTAAATAATTTTATATTTAAATTTCATATTAAGTTTTAAATATTCAAAGGTACGTTTATAAATAAGTATGAATGATTTGAAAATGTCAATTCGAATTAAAATTTTTATATTAAGTTTTTTATATAAAGACAGTTTTATACCATATATTTACATCACTAACAAGGAATTACCGTGGTATACCTCACCAATTTTTTTGATGTCGTGATATATTGTGGCTTATTAAAAAATATTAGTTGGGTATTTATTTCGTGCTAATTCGGCGATTTAAAGAGTGAAAAGTACCCTTGGAGTTTATATATAATTACAAAACGAATTAAAATTTTATAATGAAACAACGCCAAATTATTTCTTTTGAAAAACTGCTTATGTGAAAATTGCTTTTACTCCAAGGGGTTGCGTCCCGTACTTTTTATAAGGGTAAATATAACATTTTTTCCTTTTTTTCTCCAGAAATTTTTAAATTAAACGAATCTCATGAAAAATCATTCTATCATAAGTAATATTGAGACGTAAAGTTGACGGATTTTTGGGTTTAAAAAAAAAATATATTCAAAGGGGTAACTACCCCTAGAAAGAGTTTCCTGCTAGGTACTTTAATACAAAAATATACAAAATGAATATATAAAAAAATGTAAGAAATATATAAAGACGTAATTATACGACCATTTGAGGGGTAAAAAACACCCTTATAGTTCACCCCTGAAAAATCATTATTTTAATTTAAATTACCGAGTTAGCACGTAAAAAAACACCTGTTTAATATTTTTTAATATGCTACAATATATCACAATATCAAGAAAATCAGTGAGGTTCAAGAAAAATTTCAGGATATTTTCTTGTAAGTGTAAACAAACGTATATTTTTAAATATATATCTTTTACTATAATCCAACTAGAAAATATCTCGACAATTTATGGTTATATCTGAAATTTTGAAAGTAGACATTTATAACAAATTTTTAAATCTTACTACGTTATCTCAAAAGTACTCTATACAAAAACTACAAATTAATTCGTTAAGTATGAACAATATTTTATTCAAAATTTAATATTTTATGTTATTGTTTATTGATAACAGTTTTAAGAAACTGACATTGGTGAATTTTACAAAAAAATTTTAGTTTCTTTATTTCGATAAATCAAAAGAATAGTTAATATAAAAGGTTTAAGAATTTAAAAAAATAAAATTTGATTGAGTTGAGGGTGAAGAGAGAGAGAGAGAGAGAGAGAGAGAGAGAGAACGAGACAGTAAAAATACTTGGCTTCTTTCTTGATTTTTAAGTATGATTTACTTCGTGATAATTAATATTCCCGGTAAAGTTAATTTTTATAAAAAATTATTGAGGAATAATTGAATTGAATAAAATAATTATTATTTGTATTATTTTAATCTGGTTTAAATTTATTACGATACTTATATTTATATCGCTAGATTTTAATTTTAGCTTCTATAAATAAAGTAAATAATGTTCAAGATAATCAATTTAATATCAAAATGATTATTTAGAGTAGCTTTTCATTCGAGAAGGGTACAAAAAGTATTTGAGTAATTGTTGAAAATTAATTATAATATAAAGAAAATATTATTTTTAATAAGTATATCAGTTTATAAAATTCTGCTTAAGTTATGACTTATTCCCTTTATTTCATTAATAGTTTCCTTGAATGCATATTTTATTTTTTAATATTTTCATAAATTTTTAAAATCCTTTTAATGTAAAAATGAATAAGTTTGGATTGTCTCAAAGCATATTAGTTTGCAATTTTGAAGAGATAAGTTTCAAACTGTCCTTGAAAATAAATAAATGTAACATCTTTCTGATGTGCAATAATAGAATATTTTTTTGAAAAGAATTATAATTAATTGATAAGAAGTATTAATTTAAAATGTAGTGAATTGTATTTTAATCTGATAATTTCATAAATCATAAGTTTAGTCCTAATATTCACTGTTTAAATTTGATACTTAATTTTGTTCGAATGATAAATGCAAAATTGTTTTTTTTAATATAAAAAGTTATAGTTAATAGTTTTCTTGTAATGGAGAAATACGTTTGTTGAAATCGAAAGAAATAATTTTCACAATTTCCACTTGAACTTGAGTTATTGGTTAATTTAACATTGCAGAATTATTTAGAACGTAAGAGATTAATAAATATCATAGGCAGTTATTTTTTTTTTCAATTTTATTTATCAGACTATTGTGTTGAAAGTATTTATAAATATTGAATATAATTGTCAAATAATCAAAGGGAACGATATGAAACTTAGATGAAATGAATTAAATTATTAAGAAAGATAAATATGAATGGATAAATTTTCTATAGCATTATGAAATAAAACTGTATGTTGTATGAAATAGAATCATCGGAGATTATAATCATAAATTAAAATTAAATTGCATATTTACTTTACAAATAAATTAAGCTCTTGTTTTATAATAGAGCTAATATTCCCTGAAAAAAGTAAAGATAATCTACTTAATATCATAGTTATAACCAATGACAAAATTTTGGATTGAAAGAGAAGTTTATGATTCTTTATTCACGTTTTTTAGAAAGCATGAGAAAATAGCATAAAGTATAATATTGAGTACTCTTACAAGAATTAGTTTTGACTATTGATTATTCAAAAAATATTTTTTAATTACATGTACGAAAACTTACTTACTATTATTATAAAAAAAATATTTAGATTAAAACATTAAGGGTCTACATCCGCTTATTTATCTGTTTAAATAAATTAAAGATATTTTTCAGCATAAGCATGAATAGTAACAAGTAGTATAAGGATAAATAAATAAATATGTATATTATGCAGTGTCAACTATTACTATTATCTTTTATACTGTGTTAATTGTCGATCGATTTATTCCGAAACTATATTATTTCTTAGATATATTTAGATATACTCACATCGTTAAAAGTTAATAGACTTTCAGTAACTTTTTGATTCTTTTCAATATCTACAAGGGCTTATAAAAATTGAATTTTTATTCTTGTATACCCGTGCGAATAACTTTTAGCAGTTGTATATCTAAAAATCAGTGTAATATGTTTTATATACTATTACTTAGTTGTTGTTCAATTCGGACCCTTTTTTGTTTTATAGAAAGTTGACGATACACTTTAATCATAAAAAATACATATAAACATAGTATATACACTCGTATCGTCTCTCCTCTCCTAACGAGCGGGATTTTTTTTCATCATGAATGCTTCATTTCCTTTGCTTCTTAACGGATGCATCGGAAAGAATGTGTAATGACGTTTTTCATCGCTTCTAATTCTATGGCGAAGTTCAATTCTGAGAGTTTCCTGTCAACTTACTATTTGAGTATTTTCTGTTTCAAAGTTTAATTCCTTTCAATGCTTCTTTGCCATATTTTTTCCATGGATACGCGTAAAACTGTCCCAATAGTTACCTCATTTAGGCTTCTTTTCCTTTAACATGTGCCCTTTTATTTAAGATACGCACACCTTTTTATAAAACTTGCAAATTTTAAAAATGTTTAATCTATCTTATATTGCGCGAGTTTTTAAGTTACTGACCGATTACATAATCGTTTTACCCAGTTTTACGTTATTTTATTTATTGATTCGATTTATCAAACTTAAATTCATCTGTACGCCTTAGTTCTATTATAAGTATAAATTCTTTTTATAGGTTACAATTGTCGATATAATTCTCGAATATCTTCCAAATTCTCATAGTAAATAGACTTTATTTTAATTGTAAAAATTCATTATAATTGTCGATCTTTGAAAGAAGATAAAGACCTAATTATATTGGTTAGGGTGTAATTGATATTTTTAAATTAAAAAATGGTGTTTTTAGCATTTTTATAATAAAAATAAAACCACAAGAACTTGATTCATCTAAGCAATCTTTTTTCAATAAAGGTTTTTTTGAATGTTTTGTTAGCTGTGATTTATATTTTTTATAACAACTGTCTTTCTTATTGATGAAGTTACTTGAATATTAAATTAGTTTACGAAATAAAAAATCATGAAAGTACAGTTTCAATACTTTGAAGTAAATATTATAATACATAGTGAAAGATATTTTTAAGCAGAAATTAATAAAATTTTATTTGACCGGACCGACCTCTAATGGCGTAAAATATTTAAATTTTGAACGATTTAGTTTGTTTGAATAGTGCATTCTTATTTTCTTATTTATTGTAATAACCTGATGTACAGAGTTATATATTATTACACTAAATATTGTTACTTATCCGCAAGAGAACTAGGCAGTAGCTTTTGTTAATTTAATAAAATTATTCTTATAATGTACATTGAAAACAAATTGTAAAAGTTAAATGTATAAGTTAAATATATTTAGAGAGTTATTTGTTTTGTTAAACATTCTATTATATTTTTAAGTTTTGAAAATTTTTGGAACTAAAAAATTGCGGTCCAAACTTTTTTTCGTTGCATTTACTTTTATAGATTGAATTATCGAAAGTTAGGATACAAAATGAAGGATAAAAAGTTTAGGAAAAAATGAATTTAAAGTTTTTAAAATACGTTTAAAAGTCTGGAGTCAAAAAGTCGCCTTTTCTTGATGTAAAATAAAAAATGTTAAGAATTTTGATATAAAGTCCACGGTATTACGCTTGGAAAGAATTTATTTTTTAAAAATTTGTTTCATTTTTATTTTTACAAATAAAATATATAAAAGCAATTTTTTGTCTGCCTAGTCTTCTTAAAACATGTATTATTTGCATTATTTTTAATTGCATTGGCCATTTTCGTTAACAGCTTGAGCAGCAAATCAAAATCTGCACATAAACGCATGTTTAATTTATTAAATTAAATAAATTTTTATGTTTTTTATATTATGTAGATTTTTTAAATAATAAATGCTGGTGATGTTATTTTATTTTACTTTATTTTTTATAATTTTATTGTATGTCAACAATAATTATAAATGTACATTATATTTTCAATCTTTCAGACACGTTACGCAGCGAGTATTACCTGACGGACAATTTTTGCAAGTATCACTTTCTTGTAGGACTTTTATTACAACAAGTTAAAATGTCTTTGAATGAAAACGCTGTTATTCGGAAAATGGCGATTACTTCTTTATTGAGAGATTTGTTAGCCAAACATGAATTAGATGATAGATATCGAGATAAGGTATCTATCTAAATGTAATAGAAAATATATTATAAAGTGCTTAATGTCGTAATTATACATTATTCTAATCCTTAGAAATTTATGAAATAACATAGTACATGGTTGATTTGAATGCCTTTTAATATATGAAATACGTATTTTTATTAAATTTAAGCATCAAAGTATTTTTATATATTTTTCTTAAAATTTCAGTTTATCTAGGAAAGAATTAGAAATAATTTATTTATGAATCGATTTAAAGTACTTGATGTATTTCAAAATAAATTACAATTTCTTACCTAATTAATGCATAATATTATTATATTTAAATTACTATTAAACATTCGTATGTAGTTATGTTTTGACTTTATAAACAAAATTTTAATTTCTCAAACATAAATGAAATATTATTAAAATGGTAAATATTCAAGAAAATTAATATTAATCATTTGTTAGATTGCATGCAAATTTTAGAAGATGTAAATTCATAGTATTTTTATTTATCATAGTTCACTGTAATATTTTTTACGTAATAACAGCCAAAGAGTTTTTATACTTATCTTTTTTATTATTTACTTTTATTTATTTTTTATTGCATTTGAATATCGTAATTAAAATTCAATAATTAAATTTCAATTATTATACAAAGAAATGGTATTTTATAATATTTTGCAGATTTATGTATTTGCAAATAATTGAAAAGATTTTCTAAATTATTGTTGTATTTTTCGTCTGTTGTATAGTTTTAAAATTAAAAGTTACGGATTATCTATTTTTAGAAGCCTAAATTTCTACGATTTTGGGTTAATTTATTTCTTAAAAGAATTTCATATTATTACATCTAGATATGCATTAGAGTAGAATAAGTATTAGTTCGACTTTTAATAATATTTTTTAAAATAATTAAAGTCATTTAATGTTTTTATATTAAATGTCGAAAAGAAAATTAGTTATTCGTACAAAATTACCATCGCAGTACTTAAAATAAAATTATTTGATATCAGGATGCATATGAATCAATTAATATTTCTAATAGGTAAAATAAGCTCTGATTTGTTTGTAATAGCTTTTCTTTCTTAAAGGGAAGAATGAGTAGGATAGCATCTTTGTATATACCTTGGTTAGATATTGTATTAGAAAATCTTGATCGTTTGGAGTCCGTAAATAGCATCGCCAAAAATGAACTTCAACAAAATATCGAAAATAAAGCTTGTATTCATAATCGCGCTTCAACTTGTTTTACACGGCAAGATGCTGCAATATGTACTATTAATAATATCTCTACTGCAACGAGTACCCCTGTAAAATTATCTCATAGGTAAATAATTTATGAATAAATGCATGAATATCTGATTATTATATATAAAAATTGATTGAAATCTGCAGATGTTCACCACATATTGAAACTCAATCGTCTCCAATTAAAAGCTCTGCAAACATAAGGGATTCAACATATTTGGCTGCTATTGCTGGCCATAGTATGGTTAATGGCTTTTCTTGTACAAGTATTGAATCTGATTTATCAACAGTATCTAGTGCAACCCAATCAAATATTTCTCAAGATACTGTTATTTTGAATTGTGAACATTTAGATATTAATAATGAAATAAGGGAACAAAAGGGACATTCCCGCTCGATTAGTGTTTCACATACTACGACTACATTACCAAGGTGCGACAAATTTAACGCCTCAGAAGTACAAGATATATTGCTTTGTTTTCTGTTTGTGTTAAAATATGTAGATGATGATCAAATAACAACTTGGTGGCAACAATGCAATGAGATTGAAATTCAGAAATTCTTAACATTGATAGAGTAAGTAATTTTTTACAGATTATCAAATTTTTTGTCAAAATTTTTTCAAGAATTAACATTGTATAATTTAAACTATTTATTAATTTTATACTTACTAACAAATATTAATAGAAGTTTGCCGTAAGTCATACAAACTCGTTTTAAAATTAATTATACTTCTATATAGGACAGATTATAATTGTGCTTGTGTATTTTTACAATACGTATACAGTTCTTTGAAATTAATCATTTCAAATACTGAAAGTGAATAAATTTTACAGATTTTTCAAAACCTTTTAAAGAAAGATTCAAAGGCTTATCTATTTACTTTAGAAAAAAATGGAACGTTTGTAAATTCAAAAATAGAATAGATATTCAAAATTTATGAAGAGAAGTAATTAATTTTTTAATAAAATTGACATATATATTAACATAGAGCATCTAATCATATATTTTATTTAGGATAAATTAAACTCAAATCAAATTAAATTTATTGTTATTTTGCTTATAAACGTTGTTAAACTTCTCAGAATATATCTTTAAAATAATACAGATAAAATTTTATCGATTTTTTATTTTAATTAAGATTTGATTTTAAGTATATTTGAATAGAAATAAATCTTTTCCATCAATTATAGTCTGCAAGAAGAAAAATTCTAGGCCATACAAAATCTATTTAAATGTACAAAATTTATTGTAGGTATTTGATAGACATCAAATACTCAAAGTAACAAATAATTCGTTGTAAATTAATGGTGAACCTGTGTTTATATCAGTAAATATTATACTATATAAATGAAAATTTTATTAATTTTTAAAACATAACAATTAATAAAAGAAACTAAATAAAATAAATCTTAATAAATATACATATTAACATAATTATATTAAAAAATGAGTAGAAATACACACATAACATAGAATTTAAAAATGTAATCCTACTAAAGATAAAATAAATTTTTTATTTGTAAGGTGTGTGAGTTTCATTCACTGTAGTGTGAAGTTTCCAAATTAAAAAAGATGAAATAGTTATAAATTTTAGTTCTTATAAATTTTATAAAAGCATATTTACTTATATTTATTTATTCTCTCTCTCTCTCTTTCTCTCTCACTTTGACACTCACTTCCCACCCACCCTCTCTATCCAAGTATCTCTCTCTCGCTATTTTATAATTATATATTACACATATTGCCAAAGAGATTAAAATATTATTTCATATATTAATTTTAATATTTATCTTATTGTATTTCAAATCATTTATAAAAATTATTGCTTACGTTTATTTGTAGATTATGTTTACATCATTTTAAATATCTTGGTAAGAGACAATCATCTACAAATATTGGGCAAGATACCGATAAGCCAAAGGCTGTAAAATCTATGACTTTACCTGCTAGAATGGCTCCTCCTGACTTTTCTAATGATTCATCTCCTACAACTGGTACACTGCAACCACAAAACACAATGGTTATTAGAGAAAATTTGTTAGAAAATGACTGTGAAAAATTATATCATATTAATAAGCAAGCTAATTTAGCTGTAGAAGTTGGTCTTGTTGTACTTGACTGCTTGGGATTGTTTTGTTTTCATTTTAAGGTAAAATGTTAAAATAAAAATTTTGTAATGTTAAATAAGTTTATTTTATGTATTTATATTTTTCAAAGGACAAATTCATCAAATATTTTTCAACATCTTAGAATATTTTTCTAATAATTTTACCAAATTATATCATGAGGTCTTAAGTTTTTATTAAATTGATTTTAATTATAGTGTTTTTTCAGGATTTATTATTAGAAGCCGATGGAAGTAATTCAATTGTACAGCAAGTCGTTACTATTTACTTAACATTCCTTCAAATTGGCCAATCAGAAAGTTTATTTCGTCATGTATTTGCTAGTTTACGAGCTTTACTAAATAATTATTCTGCAATATTTTTTCAAGGTAATAAAATAATAATTATTAATTGTATTTCATTAAAAAATTTATGAAATTTATAAATTGGAATATATAATTAAATTTATGTCTCAAAAATATATATACCCTGTTTGGAGTGACTCTTCTTGTATAGTATAATCTATATTTAATTTTTCTTCTACTGTTTTTAATGTCATTTTATATTCAATAGACAATCTTTTATATTATTTACAAGATTTAAGATATTTTATTTTTATAAATAAAAATTTTGCACCTTATCAATTTTAGTAAAATAATTTTACTTAATCCAACATAAAATAATCACTTTTCAAGTGAAAAACTGATGGTTAGATTATGGATAAATAATAAAATAAAAATATAAAATAAACTTTATAATAAGAACTCGAATATTGAAATATTGCTAATGAATACTCACATGCTGAGTTTTACCGTTAGCTTAAAAGTTTATAGGTATTTAATGTTACACTTATTTAATTTTATTTTTCTGAAAATATGATTTTGATTAAGATTGATATATAGGTATAGATTATAATAAAATTCATGTATAAATAAATCAAAATTTTGTTAACTACTTTAAATTCTTAATGGTAATATTTTGTGCATTTTTTTATAATGTATTGGATACATTTATTTTAAAGAAAGAAGCGGTTGAATTTAATCTATTTTAATTTTGAGCTAGTATGTTATGTAATAATTAGTATTAAATTTAATACAGAATATATAATATAAAATCTCAGTGATAAAATCATTTTTTCTTCAACTTTTAAAAAAGTAACTTTTATATAACTATGTGATGAGATTTTAATTAAATTTAGAGTCTAACTGAACTTAATTTGACAGGACAATATTTACTTGTATTACTGTATATTATTGCAGAGGATATCCTTTAAAAACTTTATAATAATTGTACATATTTTCTGATAATGTATAATTACGAAAATCCAATAGAAGTTTGAGCGAAACGTTATAAATTTAAGTATATACGCGAGGCTACGATTGTTGGTGTATATTATTATATTGGTATATTGGAAAGTGGAATAGAAGTAGATAAAGAAAGAAAAATTTTGCAAAAATTGTAGTATTCTTATATTAAAATCGTATTCTGCATTTTATAAATTCAAAGTTATAAATTCTTTAGGCGAATTTCGTAGCTTGAATGGTGTTTGAATTTATAATTGCTGTCTCAATTTGAATACATTTTTTTCAACTTATAATAATATTTTGTAGTTTTTTAAGAAAAGAGATTATTTTAATGTTGTGGAAGATTCATATGAAGGTCGAAACAAAACGTTTATCGTTGATAAACTGAATTAAAAAACTTGCTATTTTACAACGTTCTTATTTGTAAGATCTTAAGTTATATATTTAGAAGTTTTTCTCCTACCAAGAATGAAAATATTGTTTTACTCTATTTTACTTATTACTTTCACAGATTAACGATATATTGTTCTAATAAATACAGTTTAAATGAAAAATATATTTAAAACATTCAGAAAAATATTATATAATTTTGAATTCAATAAAATAATTTTTTCACTTTCCATCTTTTGCTATAAAAAATAATGTACATAAAAAATTAAATTATTAAAAATACATTCATTTAATTTTTAAACTTCAAATTACAGTGTAAGTAAAAAATCTTACTAGTCTTGTTTCTGACGAAAAACTTTTGTTTTTAAGAAAATTAATTATAAAAAAAATGAAAGCAAATACAGATGCGTTTTTCAACTAATGTTCATCGACATCATATATTTTAAAGATATTTTAAATGTTAAATAAGTACAGAGTTATATTAAATGTTATAATTTTTTTTTTTGGCTTTTGAGCCTTTCTAGAATTTGTGATATTGTCTGATATAAATGTGTAGTTGCAGAATGATACCTAAAAATAATAAAAGAAAGAAAATTGTAAAATTGATATTGAAGAAACAACGATTTTTTTCTTTAGAAGAGAAATTTTTACTGTGCAGCTTTAAAAACAAATATTTACAAATTATATAAAAAATTCCGTGTCTGATAAACTTTTACGAATTAAATGTTTATGAATAAATGAAGCGTAGTAATTAACATTTATACACAGTTAATGTTTCAGGTAATGCAGTATTATGTGGTAGATTATGCTATGAACTACTAAGATGCTGTAATAGTAGACTAAGTTCTATAAGACAAGAATCATGTGCTTTGCTTTATTTACTTATGCGAAGCAATTTTGAATTTTCAAATAGGAAAGGATTGACAAGAGTTCATCTTCAGGTACTGGCATTATAATATATTAGATAACTAAGATAGATATTTATATATTTTTAAAAAAATATTTCTTTTATTTATTATGTATAGGTAATAATTTCGGTTTCGCAAATGTTGGGAAATGTTATTAGCCTAAATAATTCAAGGTTTCAAGAGTCCTTATCATTAATAAATAGTTATGCTTGTTCAGATAAAGTTATGAAAGGAACTACTTTTCCACTTGAAGTTCAAGATTTAAATAAAAGAATTAGAACTGTTTTAATGGCAACAGCACAAATGAGAGAACATAAAAACGATTCTGAAATGCTTCTTGACCTTGAACATAGCTTAGCAAATTCTTATGCGAGTACTCCTGAATTGAGACATACTTGGTTAGAAACTATGGCTCGAAATCACGTCAGAGACGTTAACTATTCAGAAGTGAGTTAATTAGTTTTTTTTATGCATTATAAATGTACTATTCTTTACTTTTTTGCTATGGAGATTGTGAAAATGCAAGTTTTAATTTAAAATATAGGCTGCTTGCTGCCAATTACATATTTGCGCATTAATGGCAGAATATTTGAAGCTAAATAACTTGAATGACTGGGGTGCAGAAGCATTTGATAAAATATCTAAAAATATATCAAGAGATGAGAAGGGCCTTAAACTGGATGCTGGTGTTCAAGATATACATTATAATGAACACATGCTGCTAGAGCAACTAGAAATCTGTGCAGAAATGTTGGATAAAGCAGAGCGATTTGAATTACTTGGTCAACTATATAATTTAATAATACCAATCTATGACAAAAAAAGAAATTATCAAGCTTTAGCAAATTGCTATGCACACTTAACACAGGCTTGTAACAAAGTAGTACAAGTAAATAAAAGTGGCAAGAGATTACTTGGACGATTTTATAAAGTAGCATTTTTTAGTTCGGTAAGATTAATATTTTAGTAAATCATTGTATGAACTTATTTTGATTTATATAATAATGCAAAATAGTTTTTTATAAAATTTCATCGATGTAATATAGATTAGAAAAATAACACTTTCTTGAAAATCTAATTCAATCTTTTCTAATATAAGAGATTATTAAGTTAAATTTTAAAGCTATCAGTTTATTTTATATCTAAGATATAAATATCTCTCATTTACTTTCTCTTTTTGAGTTTAAAGGCAATCTAGATTTTGTAGGCGTTATACTCGTTGTGTGTGTACGTGCATGTTATAAGCCTATTATAATTGAGGGAATTTTTTGATAATAAATGTAGGCATCGGAAAAAAGAAGTATTTGCTGGATTGAAGCGGAAGTGTCACTCGTTGATTCTGTTCATGTCTACCATTGACGTCAAGAGTAAAACTTGAAGATGTACGCATCTCTTACCTCCCATTTAATTTCAAATATTAGAAATAAACCTAGAAATTTGATAAATAATAAAATATATAATTAATTCTAATAACATCTAAAATTTGTATACATTTTTCTATAATTCTAATCATCCGAATTAATCTTAAATAAATCTTCGTTAATTATCGTTAATCAATAACAGTGTTTTATGTAATTACAATTATAATTGGATATAATTTTGTACTTAGTTACATTTTTTTAGAAATTGTATCATATTCTTATTCTACGGTTGTATCCAGGGTTATTATATCCAAAGCCATTTTGAGTAAGAAGTTTTATTTATTTCAAACTGAATGTCAATAGGCTAAAAATCTTCGTGCCAAGAAAATTTGACCAATCGATTTGATGAGTATATATATCGCTTCTTCCGATTTTACCTAAAAATTTTTGGCCTTCGTTTATTTATACCATTTTGTTTTAGAAATTTTCAGTATTCTTAATAGATGGGGAAGATTTCTGTTGCAAGTTTATTTTTTTTATAATATTCTATTTTACTGTTCTCACTTTAGATGATATTGATACTGGTTATTTTGGTTTCAACGTTTCCAAATTTCTTCTCGTTATTCTTCTTTAGTTCCATTTATATTTCTTTTTCCTGGATTAATTATTTCAAGATGTTACTTTGTTACTTGTAACTTATTCGTGTCTTGTCTTTATATTTTTTTTTCGGACTTATTTACCGTCTTTCGTTTATTTTCTATACTTTCTACTGATTTAAAAATACCTGTACACGGTTTTTGCTATCTTACAGAATATACTTGACTGTAATTGACCAGTCGCATTTTTGCAAATTTATTTTTCAGTAAAGACGATAGATTCGTTCAAATCAATTTTACTTAGTAGTTTTGAATTTGATGTTACTTATTTTATAAATTAAAAAAAATTGAATTAAATTAATAATTTGAATAAACAGATAGCAAGTGTATAAATTTAAATTTAAATAAAAGCATAAAATTTAAATAAATAACTTGGTTTTTTTAGGTTTATTACTTGGAATCTATTATTGTTTAAATTATTTAATATTACGTTATATTCTTACTTAAAATACTCAAAAAATCTTCTTTATATAAAATATTATGAAATGAAATATCGTTTTTTTACCTCAGATTTAATTAGTGATATGGAATGTATCATAGGATTGAAAGAAGTATTTGATAATAATTTCTTTTATCAATCACTCAATTGATTAATGTTTTATAAATTATATTTCAAATTATTGTACTTTTTATAATTATATATTTGTTATTGTTCAGACTTACTTTGAACAAGAAAATGGTATGGAATATATTTATAAAGAACCAAAAGTAACTTCTCTTTCGGAAATCTCAGAACGTTTACACAATCTTTATTCGGAGAAATTCGGAACTGGAAATGTAAAAATAATAATGGACTCAGCATTAGATCAGATTTCTGATTTAGATCCTAAAATAGCTTACATACAAGTAACATTTGTAACACCATACTTTGATGAAATTGAACTTGACGTTCGATTAACAGAATTTGAACGAAATCATGACATATCTTGTTTCATGTTTGAAACTCCGTTTACTCAAGAAGGCAGTAAATCAAGAGGAGATCCGCAAGACCAATGGAAGCGAAGAACCATTATCACTAGTACTTAGTTTTTTAATACTATTTATTTTATAGCATTGATAGACAAATACGTATTAAAAGCTATTTTTGTATTTTAGCACAATGTTCATTTCCATATGTAAAGAAACGTATTCAAGTAATTAAAAAAAGAATTATAGAATTGAATCCAATTCAAGTTGCTTTGGATGAAATGAGACAAAGAGTAAAAGAGCTGCAAGAAGTTGCATTGACAAGTGGATCAGCAGATGCTAAGAAGCTTCAACTGAAACTTCAAGGAAGTGTTTGTGTTACAGTAAATGCTGGCCCATTAGCATATGCTTATGCATTTTTAAATCCAAACCAACCCTCAGGATATCCCGATGATTTAGTTCTAGAATTAAAAGATGTTTTTAGGTAAAACTATTAAGGATAAAATGCAATTTATACGTCTCTTGTATTTTTCCATTAAAATTACCAATAATTATTAATTATTACAGGGAATTTGTAAAAATTTGTTATACGGCACTTCAAATTAATAGCAAATTGATAACTTGTGATCAGCTTGAATATCAAGAAGCATTACGAGAGAATTATCAGAAATTTTGTCAAAATTTATCAACACTCTTGGGAGAATCGGTGTGGCCTGATGAGCATATTACGAGTTTCAAACGTAATAGCGCTGCCCTTTTTAATGCTATTAGTGGAACGACCAATAGTCATTCTAGCACCGCCTAATAAAATATCAAGACTGATATTTAATAATTTTGTACTAAGAAACAAGAGTTATTTTATTTATAAGAAAGCATTTATATTATTTGACTAAATCATTACTTTTAAATTATCGAACAAGTTTTTCTGCATAATTTCATATTGTACATTTGGTAATTTTTTATCAAGTCATTGCGTTAGTAATTTGTAATGTATAAATAAATAAATATTATCCTTGATAAGCAAATTGTATAATTCATGAAAAAATTAATTGTTATTTTTACTTGAATTTAAGAATATTAATAATCATTTTAGATTATGCTGCGTTTTTTGTAAATTTTTATTATAAAATGAAATTTAATATCGATAAAATGAATAATTTATTTCGAGTTTTCGAGTTCAGCTTTCCAATTCGTTTTAAATTTTTATTGACGCACAATTATATATAATTTGTTAGATATATTTTATTGATAAAATACTTTTTATACAACTTAAATTTATAGTCACATAAGATATACATTTAATTTTTAATTCATTACTTTTTATTTTACGTTATTTTATTGTAAACATATTAAAATGTAATTATTTTAAATAAATTACATTTTTACATTCATATTTACAAAGAGATTATTCATTCTCTAAATCATTTAATATTGCATATTAAGGCGTATATACTCTTAGTTAAATATTTTACATTAGTACAAATACATTTCATATAATTTGATATCAAGATTTTTTTTCTAGTAAAACTATTAATAAAAACAAAAGTACTTAAAAGTATTTTGATTAAATATAGTAATATTACGTTATTTTAATTTTAAACAACTTATTAATATATTTATTAATATTTCTTTATTAAAAAATAACTTAAAATTTGGTATCAATAAATAAATGAAAACTTCGATATTAAAAATTTTTAAGAAATTGATTTAATCAATTATATTAGAAATTGAAGTTTAATAATATTCTATTGTAGAAATTAAATAGAGTAAATATAAAAATATATATGTATTATAAACTGCATTGAAAATCAAATCACTTGGTTGAAAAATTTGAATAAATATGGCGTTAAAGTATAGGAATAAAGTAAGTACTTGCTTATATTTTTTTATATAAACCGTTACAACAGATTGAACTGAAGTAAAAAGTTATGTGTAATAAATAATCAGGATAAACGCTTATGTTTTGTTATAAGATTTTATATTTCTTTAATTTTTCGTTGTATAATCTTACTTTCGATATATTAAACTTTAAGGAAAATCCAATAAAAAGATCAAACGAATTAATTCATACGATTCGGATATAAAATATAAGACGAATAAAATGCAGCAATTTTCAAGAAAATCAATTCGATAGATCATAAAATATAAAATTGAAATATTACGTAAACATTATATTTAAGTCGTAAGTATGATATGATCAGATGAAAAGTTAGAAGCACTAACTATCTTAAATATATAATTGTAAGCTTCGCTATTTTAGTCATACGCAGTGGCAAGATAATCGAATAAATAGACAATAATCTTGTTTGCAAAATATTTATTCTTCATTTGAACATTCGCAATCCTTTAAGGCCCCAACTGCGAAACCCAACTTAAAAACTAATCGACGAAGCACGCGTCAACGGTTCTAATATAATTAACTATTTTTCAGGATAATATTAAATTTACTCAAAAATTAGTAAAGTTTTAATTATAAATAAGGGATTTAATAATTTTAGTACACACTTATTATTACGTTAGCTATCTGGATTGATTTATTTAGCATTAACGAAAAAGTACATTTTATTTGTTATTAGCTTATTTGAGATTTATACAGAAACTATATATAAAACTGTGTTTAATATATAAAATCATACTTGTGAATATTTGTTAATCGAAAGAATAATTTCGTTTCAAACTGTAGCTATTATAGTACATAATAAGTTTATAAGATCTAACTTACAAAATAGAAGAAACAGAACTTTGATTAGTAATTTGTTCAGTAGAGTCAAAATATTACATTTTTAAACGTAAGATTTATTTAGTTTCTTTTTTTTTTCATTTCAGCTATAAAATAAATTTTAATGCATTCTAAACTATTAGAGTTTACTGTCTAACGAAACAATAATAATTTTTTAGTAAATACAAATTTATTTCAGATTATAATTTTCAAAAAAACTTGCACATTTAGCAATAAATTTGTATAAATTTTAATAAAGTTAAATAGGATTATTTAATCTTGAAATAATGCAGATATCTTTTGATCATTAGACCTGACTAAAAAACTATAAAGCATAAAATTTAAATAAATCTGAATATGCGTATAAATAAATCGAATATCATTAAAATATGTATAGAGTACATATATATAGATTAATATATAATAAATTCATGGAATAAATTCAAACATTTTAGTTATCAATCTTCTGTAATTTAATTAACAAAAAAATTATAACGTATTGATTGGATTAGAATTATTTGAACTTTGAATTATAATTCTTTTTTTTGGGAAATTAATAAAAAATCATAAAATTAAAAAAAGATATACCAACTCTAAAATTTAGTTTAATAAAAATTAGTCGTTATGACTATAAATTTTGAAACACTTACATTAAAAAGAAAAGAAGAAAGTCGTCTGTGATTATGATTTTAAATATAAAATTTTCAGTATAGAATAGTGGAGGTTAGATTATGCAAAAATTTTTAGTGTTTATAAACTTAAATTATCGTTGAATTTCTTTAGGTAAATAATCAAAAATTATCCAGGCTGCATTAAAAATAAAAGATGGCAATATTATGTGTAAGCTATTTTATTTATAAACCAATACTTATTTAAAGTTGATTTGTATATATCTGGTTACAGACAGTAGGACATGTGCTTAAAATACTTTTATTAATAACATTAAGTGGCATTCTTCTAATATTTGCTGTTTTTTCAAATTTGTTGGAATGGACAATTTCATTTACAAATCCGATTTTTATATTTTTCCTACGGCAAATTGGAAAAATAATTTCTGTAAGTATGAAATTTATCTATTTATTTTAACAAAATTTTATATATTGTCTGACAAAAGTATTTCTATCAAATCAATTCATGAAAATGCGTAGAATAACAATTAATACAAACGTACGTTTCTTGCATAATGGAAGAATTTTTTTCTAAAATATCAGTATCCGCCTTAATTCAATACGTACTTTTTATAAAAAATGTCTTATTTTTTAATATTATTATATAATATTAATAAATAACAATAATGAAATCTATAGATCCATTTTATATTTTTGTAAACATGATAATCATTCCCTTTTTGTGATTAATAGTATTTGATCAACTTAACAGTTATGCAAACTTGGAGCGCACTTGGTTCAATATGCAACTTTCAGTTAAATCTGCCAGTAAATATAGATCAATCAGTAATGTCAATTGCGTCTGCACCAAGCGAGGAGGTCGATACAACACCTTAAACTATTTAATTTCGCATCAAAAAATTTTTAATAAAAATGGTAAATATTGTTTTATATTATAGACTGAATAGGTTTGATTAAAATTTTAAAATATACGTTGAAATTGTAATAGTCATCAATGGTTATATTACATAATTTATGTATAATATAAAAAAAGCAGTGTAACTTATGTAAAATAACATTATTAGCAGTACAACTTGTTATATCGTAGAAATCCTTATGAAACTATGACTTATGAAACTAATGTAAAAAGTTTTGCGTGTGCTGCTGTAATTAATAAAAATATAATGTGTATAAAATGTTACTAATGAATTTATGTTTTATAATTGTCAACGTGTTTTATATTACTTCAAATTGAATATTATACACAAAATTTCATTCGAAGTAAAAAATTAAATGTATGAATTATTGATTTCTTTCGCTGAATTAAAATTATGACAATTATTTCTATCCATAAAAAGAATGTAGCCAAGCATGTAAAATAATAATCAATATTTGCAACTTAGTTTAAACGTATTTTCGACTTACGTATCAGTTTTAATGATATGTTCCGTATTAAAAAACTGTATCATATTTCAATAATATATATGAAATATTTCAACAACTATTTACGGAAAGCAAGTTTTTACATTAATTCTGTACCATAATCGCTTTTTTACACTTAAGAGCAAAAAACTAATAGTGAAAATATTATTCATCTACCCATTCTTGTTTATCAGCGTGTCTGAAAACACTATTAAAATGGTTTAGTGAATTTTATATCATAATTTTTATTTATTAGTTTTTCATTGGATAACTTATTTGAAAGATAGCAGAAAAGACAATAAAAGTACTTTTAAATATGGAATACTTGACTTTAATACTGAAAAAACATGACTTATTTCTGTTTTATTTTCGAAATTTTAGTATACGAAATTATGTATCATTTGCTAATTGCAAATATGCTTTAATTTATAGACGTAATTAACTAGCTTAATTCCGAAATTTGTAATTACACCCATTCATTCGTTTGCGATAATTATTCTATATATTCTATGAGGCAGTCTGGTAATGTGTCTTAAGTGGACAAATGTAAGAAGAACCACATGAGAAGTATATTGAAGTGACAAATCAATGTATGAATCTGATATTTATTTCATATCAAGAAAATCTATATTTGCGAAGAAAGGAACATTATTTAGTTTACTTAGATATGTTCAGTGCAAACTATCGATCTATAATAAGTAATCTAATGCATTTTACTGTTAATAAATAAGATTTAATAACTAAATAAAGTTTTAAATGGACTTCAAAATATAAAGTGTGGAAGATTATAATTAAACTTCTTTCTTACATATTATAAGCTTTAAATAATTACATACACTTTTTTATAATACCTTTTGTACGTATATTGAAGTACTACTTTTATTTGATAAGTAAATATATTTTCTTATTGATCGAGTATTTTTAATCTGGAATATTTTAATTAAAAAAATATTCATAAAAAAATTCATCCTGACCTACAATCTTAGAGTATTATTAACATCTTTTCCAAATGTGTAATAAATTTTTCATGTTTAGAAATAAGTATAATTTGTAAAGATTTAAGTCTATTCTGTAATGAAATAGTAATAAATATTAATTTAATTAATTAAGAATTTTTCTCATACTTGATGATATTTGATAGTTATAAAATGAAACGGGTCGATGAAAGAATAAATTTAAGCTTAGTGTAATAGATGATAATGAAATATAAGTCCATACATTAAATTTCAATTTCAATTTATATAAATAGTTTATAAAAATAATGGACGACATTTTCGATCTTTAAATATTTTGGGAACAAAAAAGCTACCTTTACCATTACAGTTATGGCCAATCAAAAATTAAAATCGTATCAATATATTTAGCAAAATAAGCTAAATTATACAAAAATATGCATAATAAATGTGTATTTGGTATTTTTAATTTAAATACAATTTATTCATTCATCAGTGATTGTTAGAGGATTATTGATTACGTGTTAACATTTTAAGATTAATTAGAATACATCATAGATTTTTTCTGCTTAGAGAAAAATAAAACTTTATTTTTGATGACATTATTATTAAAATTTTTTTAAAAGCCATATTGAATAAATACAATTTCTGTTATTTATTATTACCAGCTATTGCAATATACTCATGGATTTACGTATAAACCTTCTGCTGAGATGATTCTTACGAATAATTTTTGATACATTCAATTTAGTATTTGTATGATTTCCTTAAGTCTACTTAAATAAAAGAATAATATATTTAAATGATACGTAGCAAAATAATTAATTCAATGAAATTCAAACGGAATTATAATAATTCAATTTAATTTAAAAATATAAAAGACATCAATATTTCATTGCTAAATTGATGGATGTATTATTTTTTATACTTGTTCACTGGAATAAAAATATATTAGAGTATATTTGTTTGAAAAGAGGATTAATTCATTAGAAGTGGTTTAGATATCAGATTAACGATTATACAAAATTATATTATAATGAAAAATTTATTTAAAAGGGTTTTTTCTATTTTATTACTATAAATATAAAATCTTGATCCCATTTAAATTTTATGCATATTATCTTAAACAAAAAATTTACTGACAAACATCAGTGATTTGTTTAATTATAGAACTTTAAAGCTAATGTTAAAATTAATATACATTTACTTGTATATGTAAAAAGATTAAAAGATTTTTCTTTTGTGATGTAAAATTATAGTTTTAGCATGAAAATGATAATAAAGAATAAGTAAAAGAGAAAAAAGTAAAAGAAATAATGTCTATAAAGTAATACATAAGACAAATATTTCTTTTTTATGACATTATTATAATCAATCAATAAATCTTCTTGAAACTCGAATGGTGTTTTGTTTTTATTTAGAATATTAAAGCATCGCTTGTTTCATACATTTAGCACACGTTTGTGACGCACATTAGAGATACATAAAAATGATTAAAATTTAAAGTGAATTAACAGATATTCTTTAAAAACTGAATAAAAATTTGAAAAATACTAGTTTTTAGTAAAAAAATGAGATGAAAAGATCGTAAAAAATTGAAGTGAAATGGATAAACTGTTAACGTATATTCCAGTTAATAGCAGCCTTTATTACTATTTATGTGAAGCGGAGATTGCGCCTTATCTAAGAACCGCTGGGACAGTTCTTTTTGGATGGATTATTATCTCGTGGATATGGCATGTATGTATCATTAGATCTTTTAATTTCTATTAAAAACTTGAAAGAAATAAAGAAAATTTTTTATTTGCTATACAGACGTACAAGGTTCATGTAGGTTTAGCATTTAAATTATTTATACTTTATACTCTTATTAAAAATTAATAAGTATTGTTATTGTATGCAAGTTTATTATATTTATTTGGTAAGTTTGAACCAATTTTTTAATTCAATAATTCTTGGTGTATTTGTTTTATATTTAAATTTTATAGAAATATTACGGATGCGGAATGTTACTTTCTTTTGCTAATATTATAAATTTAGATATTATGCTATGAGCTGTTTTTATGCGAAATTTAATATTGATATTGTATTTAAGACAATTTTTTAAACAAAAATTTGAAGCTAATGATTTAATTGTAATATCTTTATATGTATGAATTTTGAAAAAAGAAAATGGCGTTTTTATTTTGAAAAATAATGTTAAAATAATTGAATGTTAAACAGATAAATTGCTACACAAGGATCACGTTAGAAAGATTCACTTAGTTTAGTAAATCAATAATGATTAATATATAATAAATAATCATCAGTATTATATTACAATATATTTATAAAGTTATAATTATATTTTTTGATAAAAAAAAAGTTGGTTAAATTCTTTAAAAATGTTTGATGTATTAAGATATTTATACGTCATTTCATATATAGAAGCTCGGATTCGCGAATACTGTACGTGTTTGCATCGTGAGCCAAAGCATATTTGATTTATGAAGAGGTTGATTCACCCATTAATTTATATGCAATGGGATTTAGATCCATTAACACAGATATTTTATTAAATAATAAAAAAGCGAAAATACAACCTTTTTAATAATAAATATTTAATCAGTAAAACTGTAAATTCTGGCAGAATGAAAGTTTATTGTGAAATATAAAAAAATGAAATCAAATAAGTATAGATTCATAAAATCAGGTATTGTCGGATAAGCTAAAATTACATTATACTTTCTTAATATACATTATAATATTTTATAAAAGAAATTGTATGCAATGGTAGCAAATAGGTTAACATAAAACTGATCACGAGCAAATGTGCATATACGTGTGTGTTCATTCATTAATTGAACAATTTCAAATTCAATACGTAAACATTGAAATTTTCTTTTTTTTTTATTTGAATCACTATTTAAATACATATCAATATAATAAAGCATATTTAATTGAGGATTCAATTAAGGCGAAAGACAAATGAATACGATGTAGGTTGAGTATTAAATGTCACGTTTCAAAAGGATTTCTGCCAGAATTGAATATAAAAAAAGGAAAATTCTAACATAAATCTTATTTGTATTATAATTTCTGGTAATTTGATACGGATATTTTAATACATAAAATGTATTTATTTAAATTAAATGTATTTATTTAATTTGAAAATAATTATGAAAGAATTCTTCAAAAAAGTAGCTCCATCTGTTCGTGTAACATATGCTTTATATTTTGCAATTTATATTTATAAAATACTTTTCTTTCTGTTATTAGATCATTTTGATGCTCTGCGCACCAATAGTAGTGAGTTTACTAGCGATTTTGTTGATTTGTCCAACAACACTTGACTGGTTCCTGTGCCAATTAACACCCGCGTTGAAGAGCACTACATGCGTCCTCATAGAAAAAATTAGTTCATCAATAAATTTTTAAAGAAAAATATTAATGACGTTAAATCTACAAATTCTCTATTAGATATTGGTGCATTTTTACCATTTTGATTAATTCAAAAGAATATTTTGTTTGGTTTTGGTTTATTCCAAGTTTCATGTATTGTAAAGTAAAGAACAAACATATATATGTCACAAATGAATAAAATGCAAAATAATTAATGAAATTTATATTCGAAATTTTATTTTAACTTTCATCAAATAAAATTATATTAGCTCATTATTTAGAGTTCATGCAAGTCTAAAAATGAAGATGTAAAGTCGTCTAAATATATTATTCAAACTTTTTTTTGTCAGATTCTCACTGTATGAATGATTACGTTATATGTCACGAAACGTTTCCTTATTGCAAATAATTAACAAATTATTTGATTTGATTTTCCATGTTAAATAAATATTTAATTGAAAATTCTAATTAAACAAACTTCTTAGATTATGAATAAAACTGTTGGATTAGAAATTCATTGGGAATACAAAGTTCATAAAATTGTTTTAAAAAATTGATAAATCAAATTTTTTTTATCTGTGAAGAGCTTTCGATTCATTAAATATTTAAAACTTAAAAAATTCTTTTTCCCATTAAAACATTATTAATAATATTTTCCAAGTCAATTATATAATAGCTTTTACATTGATTAACATTGACATTCGTACCAATTATTCTTTGAATTTTTCCATAAATATTTGTGCAAATTCTCATGCAAATTATTAGTAATAGTACAAGAATTTTGCGAAAATTGCAGAACGAATTATAAATATAGTATTTGTATAGAATATATTAATAATAAAATATATATTAATAATAGAATATAGTATACTATATTTATATAGAAATATAGTATTTGTAATTTGTATATTTCTATTTTCTTAACGGGCATTTATCTTCATCTGAATGTATTCAACTTACAATTTGTGATTTCTTCTGTAAATATCTTTCTCGGTATTTATACTTCAAGCTTTTTTTTGTGACAAGTACTTATCGACATTTTACCTGTTGCTTGAATTAGTGTGAATATAGACGTCCGATGAGAATATAGGGCGTACTGCTTCAATTTACAGATTTACACTATACTGACAGAATGCCGTCATATTGTGGTAAGTTATTAGTAGGACGAAATCAAAATTGCACTTTATTGACCACACGTTGATGACTTACATTGGACAAAATCTAATGCTTTCATTTTAAATATATGTAAAACAAGCAATTTTTGTAAAATAATTGATATCTTGATTATACAATATTCTTTGATAAGTCCACTTTTGGCAAATATTATTCACCAATAAGTCTGTACGATATTCAACATTATAAACGGAATTCAAATAAAAATAGGATTTAAAATTAAAATCAAGCTTACGAGGACGTTTAAATGCATCCTAAATTTAGAATATTAAATTGCATTAAACGTTTTAAAAAGTTTTACAGCATATTTTTACAAATAAATAATTTCTTTCAGGCGATTTTATAGCTGAGACTAAAATGTTGATTGTTTGCGAGATCATTATGTAATACTTTCATAATTGCTGACAAACAAAATTATCCTTATCAGTGGTTAGTGTGCTTTTTTTAGATGACTTTCTGCTTCTAGTTGATATAATAATAATATTTTTTTGTAATACTAGTGCTACTAATACGCACGTCACACTAAAGAATAAAAACTGTCAGTAGAAAATAAAGAAAATAAAATAATGTATGAAAATACTTACTTTTTTGTACCTGAAGTCGGTGCTCTATTTGATAAACTACAGTTTATAATAACTATAAATGTATCATATTACGTGTATATTACATTGCATTTCTTGCAAAAAGAGCGTATCAGCTAATTAGAAACGAGTACAAAAATCAGTATATATAAAATAATTTGTATTATTAACGTATTTACTTATCAGAATAGATTAATTACTAAAATAGTATTAGTAATACAAAAATTTTCTTTTTAATACTCCATAAAATTATATATCACAAATATTTTCTTTATTTCATTAAGTTACATTTAAATCTTGAATCCTAAATTATTTACAAATTATGGTCGAATCAATCAATATTATATTACCTACTATCTACCCTACGTTTTATATGTTGAATTTATAAATATTCAAATTATACTTTCGATAATATGTGTTTTAAAATTTTTTAAAAATATTTATTAATAAAATTAATTATTGATTTAATATTTAATATTTAATTAATATTAATTAATATTAATTAATAAAAATGAATAATATTATCATTTAAATCATAAGAAGAAATATATTGGTTCTTACATTTTTCTAATCTATATTATTAAAATGAACTTCTAAGATCAAGAAAGTATTAATATTTTTCTGCTATAATAATAATTTAAGTTTATGTTTTGTTAATAATGTGAATTTTGATATTTGAGAGTCGCTAATTAATTAAACAATATCTGCTTAGTTATAATATAATAAATTGTAATGCGATGGTCTTAATATAAATGTTGCCTCCTTTGTAATATACTTTATTCGATATAACATGTAAATGAAACCAAGTTTTAATTTAATTTAATGTATCACATGAATAGGGAAAATATCAATAGTTATTTCAAAGTTTAAAATCTTTCATAATTATTTATAACATTTTATTGTACATTTATAAATAATTATTTTGTAAAATTTAATAATTTATGTATTTGAGTAGAGGATGATTATTATAAAGCCTTTTAAATTAAAAAATTATTAGTAAATATTAATTCTTAATTAGGTTACTGGATATAACTTGTCCGTTGATGTAATAATAGCGTAATACTTACATTTTACTAAAAACTATTCTTTTCAAATAGTCTACAATCTGAAAGACATCAATAATATTACCTGTGACATTAATTTCTTTTTTAAAATAAGCATTATAATTTACTGCGATATATACTTTATTAAGATAAACAAGACCATATTAAAATCCTTAAAGGAGTTACAATGGGGTTACTGAAAGCCGCAATCTTTTTAGTCTCCATTTACTCTGATTTATCTCAATCTACAGTTACTCATAATACTGGGAAAAAGTAAAATAAAATAAAGTAAAATTGATCATTGTATTATTATTTTTTTATCAAGTATATGACCATATATTTTTCTGCAAAATATTTTTCATAATTATGACTAGTTTCGAAAAATTAATTCATATATAGTCATATATTATTGAAGATTAATTGAAAACCTATATTATCCAAAACTTGAAATATTTGGGCATTATTTAAAGTGCTTCTATAAATACTTGTAAATAGAACGTATATTATCATTTTCAAAATATTTTAATAAAAATATATATTATATTGCGCAATTGAATATATAATAAAATATTTAAAAGTCCATAAATTATGTGTAAATAAGTAAATAATAGATTTTTTGAAATAACCAAATCGAGTTTATAATCGAGGTTTAGACGTCGAAAAATATTATTTTGTATTTATTCATATTTTTATTTATATTATTAATACATCTTGTAAATTTAATATAAAATAATATTAAGAAATTAAATCAACCATTTTTTTTTATTTATTTACGTTGTTAGTGCATGAGATCAGTTAATTTATATATATTACATACATACGTTCATACATAGGCATATGCATATGTTGGTATATGTACGTAACATTTATTTTTAGGCATAATGTACGGTAACATGCATTGACTACAGATTTTGCGCAGAGGAATATTATACAAGTAACATTATATATATTTATAAATATTAAAACAACAAAGTTTTTTCCTTATTTCTAGTTTTTGTCATCCTATTTTGTTTACCATTTTAAAGTTTTGAAGATGCAAGAATTATGTTATGAAAGTAGATTTGTTTATGTATAATTTATAAATTAATATTTTTGGTTGAGATTGATTTCGAAAAATAAAAATAGTGCAAATAAATTATATTTAAAAATCTACTAAGTTTTATTTTTTGTATAATTATATCTATTAAAATTACTGTTAGAAAAACATATTTTAAAAAAAATCTATTACCTATTTTCTTTACAAGAATAGATTGGTTTTTCATTTCATGTAATTATACTGATACATTTTATTTTTTAATCTAATATTTTTGAAAGTTGAAAGTTAATCATTAAAAATTATACAGGTTATTTAAAAACCTTTTCAATTAAAATTATAACTTAACAGGTCTACTTGCATTAACTACTTAACAATTCCAAAAATTGGAATGATATACTTGAAATACACTAGTATTGAAAAAAAGTATTTTTAGAATAAAAGTTATAAAGTAAACAATGTCCAATAATTCGTGGAAGTGCAATGAAAAAATAAATTTTTCTCATTTTAAAGTAAATTATAAATATTCTATTTTAAAAATTATTTTATAATATCGACGTGTTACAAAATAGTTAAAAACTTTATGTTTCTATAAATAGTTTTTTTGAAGTTCAGCCGAGTTTTTATCCAAAGATTTGTATATTTACGTATGTATAAACTGTGAATGCATCGGATATATTACTGAACTAAGTTTTTAACTATTTTCTAACGAGTGTTAGAGACAAATATTTTCAAAACCTACGTCATTAGTAACAAATTTTGTTTATTTTTTTGTGAAAATAGATAGTTTATAAAATTTAAATTATTATGTATTAAAAAGAAATATAAAATATCATTTCAGATTAGTATTATAACATTGAACCGAAGAATCTGAAATTCGTTAATTCTTCTGTAAATCATAAATACTATAGGTATAGAATGTCAAGTAATTGGTCGGCTCTAATGAGAGATTTTGTTGAGGAATTCAGTTATCCGATAGTCGTGCGATTAATATAACTTGAATGGGATTTTATAATAAACGCGTTGTTCGCATAAATTTTTTGAAGGACTTATTTTTATAATTTTAAATTAGTATTTTAATTTTAAATTAGTATTTTAATTTTAAATTAGTATTTTAATTTTAAATTATTATTTTAATTGTTAATTCATTTTAAGTTTTATAATTGATAATTATTCTAGAAAAATAGATAATACATTGATAAAAATGGGTTTATACATTTGTCATTGAAATATTTTAATTGGAAAGTGTGTCAAGAAAGGTATTTTCTATGTAAATGAATACACAAAATTGCAATTTTCATCATATCAGAAGCACGTCTCTTCAAAGCCCGAATTTAAGATTTTCTAATTTTATACAGTTGACACTCTTTAACTATAGTCTGTATTGTGCAAATGATATATTTTTTTTTAATATGAGCGATTTAGAATGTTGAATTTGTTCTTTAAAATCACTCGTTAAAATAGTTCGTATGTACTTATACTTTTAGGATGGCGTTTTAGAAATCCTTTAGAGATTCTTTTTTAAAGCACATATTTGTAACAGACAAGACAACAAAGGAAGGCATCAACTGTCGCCAAAGCGACCGCAATTATCCGACAGGCTCACTTCGCTGGTGGTTGTACATAGCGATGAGGGACGAGAGGGTGGTATGTGCTTAGCCAGTAATTGAATACAATTAACGAGGAATGGTTTATTGTTGTAATATGATGATCGAGCTAAAATTCGAAGAATTTAAAGACAATATGTATGTATATGAAAAGTTACAATATTAGCTGCCAATTTCCACATCCAAAGAAGTTGCGCCGAATAATATTTATTGGTAAAATACTGCTTCTTAGTATTTTTGTAGTAAATACTGTATTTTCTTAATAATTATGTGTACAATTACATTCAGTAGTATAGTATTTTAGACCTTCAGATATAAAAATACTTTAAATTAATTATTAACTTTACTTTATGAAGCCGTTCTAAATTTCTTTAATGACATTTTTTTATAAATCAAGTACTTTTTACGAGTTGTAAAAATATGTTTACAAGAGCTCATTTAATTAAACTTATAAAATAAATGTGTCCTTTTGTAGAATATTATTTTCTCAAACATTAAATACTTCAAAATATTACCAAAGAAAAAGTTCAGCTTATTATATAATCTTAATAATTCGCTCATATGTTTATATTGCGTTGATTAAATACAGCAATACGTATCGAACATATTCTCAACACTAATAAGATCACTAATAATTTATAAAATTTATTGCCATTTATGAGGGAAGATCTTATACATTTCTGGCAAGTTTGTTAACGTATATAATTTTAAGCGAAACGCACGTGATTACATTTGACTTTATTGTTATTGTTGTAGATTTTAATGTTTGCGAGATACACTGTTATCATTGTAATACTAGCATATAAAAATATATTTCTCAAATTATTAACTCAAATTTATAAATTAAAGAATATTATTATGTATATTTTATGTATAGTTTTCCCTTCGAAATTCTGAATTTAATTTAACGGGTGTAAAGTAAATAAATAAAAGATTCGTAAGTAAAACAAAGTCAATTTTCAGAAATTATTTTAATTATTTATAATTATAACTTTAAAACGCATTTTATTTTTAATGCATTGTAAAGAAAATGACTAGAGTTGAAAATGTTACAAAAACATCATTTTGTATTTAATATTTATAGCTATTTAAGTTAAAATTAAATGCGCGTGAAATATGATTATATTAAAATGAAATATTTCAACTTTGTATTACTTGTTAATTATTTTCTGTTTGTTACTTAAAAGTATTGCTTTAATATTTTGAAATTTATGCTTAATTTCAGTTTATAATGATAAGTATGAATGTAGGAGAAATGAAGAAGTATATAAGAAAATTCAATTTAAACAATGGAAATTGCTAGTTCACCATCTTTGCTTTAGCATAAAAGTGCATTCAACAAATATAGAAAATATTTTTCTAAAATTTAAATGTATATGTAATTATTATTGTTTTATTGAATATGCTTATAAAATACATTTGTTAAGTAATTATTATAGATTATTAATAAATACATTGGGAAGAGTTTTATTACATTTCATTTTTTATAATTTCAATGTTATGATTACTGAAATATGAAAGAAAATTAAGTACAAATCACTTTGTGCAAGAATCGAGTAAATATCCAATATATGGTGATGGAATTAAAAACTTTTTTCAAAGATAAGTAAAATTTTTTCATTCGCGGATTCGAGTATAATATCATTAAAAAAATTTTTCGGATGCATTAAGTTAGACAAAATCTGAATTTGAAAAAAGTTATTTAGCTTAACATAAAATTCTCAACGTAGAAACAAATAATAAATAATTCTAAAATTCTCTTGTATGACTTCGCTTGCAACGTAACTAAGCTTAACAAAAATTATATATCTTCTACTAATTAAAGAATTTCTTCAAATTAATATGATTGTTGGGAAACTATATCTAGAAACATTCGTATTGATTTTAATATTAATCAATGTGTTTTATAGTTAATTAAAATTTTGCTAAATGCTATTTTTGTTTTTATATATGTTTAATTATTTTATTTCATTAAGAATTCACTTTCATAAATATATCAAACTAATCAAATTATACTTGATTTTTAAAAGTGTTCATTAAAGGCTTATTGAATAACAATAACAAAAATTGTTGTAAGATGTTATTTGTGAAGATTTAAACATATCCATTGTTTTAAAAATATGCTCAAGAAAATGGAATTAAATGCATTGATAAATTATTTATGTATTTAATACCGTATTTTTTATAAATCTATTTGAACGAATAATCTAGTAACATTCAATATTCATATCTTCAATATTGTTTATTTTAATATATTTTTGATATTTTTATTTAACACGTAGAATTAAAATTATAATATTTTATTGAAAATGGACTAGATTTGACAGTCGATATCATTAAATTTTATGTCAACTATTAGTCTTAGAAATATCACATTAGTACAACACGGGATATTACAAATAAAATAAAATATTTGTAATACTTCATAAAATGAAGTTTTATTTATTTTACCACTAACTATTAGTAGAGAATATCGAATATAAATTAGTATAAGATTAATTTATATTTCAAAGGTCTTAAAAATTCAGAGATGCATTTTCCATTATTTTCATTAAAGTATATTTTCATAATTTTTATGAAAATATGATAATGTGCAGCTTATCAAACATACCAAATGACGATTAAGTAAATTTAGTTATTAAAACAAAAATTGACAATACATTCTCTGATTTTATACTAGTAAGTAGAGCCTTTGAGTTATGAACAGGGATTATAACTTTCAGATATGAACGGTAGCTTGGAAGATACAAATAAATCAACGATGGATAGTCGATAGGGAGTAGGCGGTGATTAATTTATTTGCTAGCCTCGAGTTATTTATGTAGAACACGAGTTCGGCTACAGATTTCTCTGAAATAACACATTCTATTTGTAAAATAATTTCCAATTTAGATTCCACTATATTCTAAAAGAGACATAATTACCACACATATGTTGTATCTGTAGTATAACGTGATCAAGACATCTCCAGGCAAAGAGATGTCTAATCTAGTGGATACATTTTTAATCCACAAAATATGTTATGCAAATATTCTCATTGTTCGATCATCTAGAGGTGTCTATTATAAGTTTTAACTTTCTTTAAACAATATCTGGTATCGAAATATGATTTAGAATAAGCAATAAAATAGTTAGTTTGTATAGCGAGTAAATTTCACGCGAAAAACTTAAATAAAGAGCAATATATTAATATAATGCAAAGAACTATTAACGATGTGAGGCATGAACCAATATAAAAAGAATAAAGTAATGAGAATATAAAAGACACAGATAATATAAAAATCAACTCCGATTTGATAAGAAGTATAAGTTAAATTAATAGTGAAATAAAATCATATTATATATTATATTCATATAATATATTAAAGAATTAGAAAAAAGTGCAAGTTGGGTATTTAAAGCCGAAAAACAGAATATAAAAATGAATATAATAATGAACGTGCATAAGTACGTTAATAATAATATCAATAAAGCCCGAGCAGAAATAAATTAATTAATAAAAGTTTTCTAGTTAGATGGAATCTAAATCAACCAGGAACAATAACTTAGAATAGATATGACTAGTGTACTTAATATGTAAAGAAGCTATTTCAATACACAATTAATTTATATGAAAACTAGACTGAAACACGATATTATGAAATCTACAATGCTAACCTCCTTATTGCAAAACCTCATTACAAGGAAGTATTTATAATTCGTATTGATAAAATGACAAATAATAAAACTTTGAAAATACACGAGTACTATGCATAATTTGAAATTGTATCTACAATAAAAAGTGTGAAGATCTTTTAACATTACAATATTCACAAAATAAAATAAAACATATTACAACTATTACAGTTATTTCACTACTTCCAGACATCGTGATATTCTATTCAACGTTTTATTCGAGACACTTACCTTTTATGTTTTGGAAGGTACTATTGAATATTAGTAATGGGAATTTCAGCATAGTAGATTAATAAATAATCAAATGATTATAGGCAAATCAGTATTATCAAGAGAAAAAGGAATTGCATGAAGTAAACGTCATCAATTTCCTGATTTTATAAAGTTATATAATATTATTAAAATAATTAAAATCGGATTCTAGCTTATTCAGAAGTATGGAAAAATTTAGAATTATATAAAATTATATAAATTTGTATCAGTGACAAATAGGATGGTGTAAAATTATCAAGCAATCGAAAGAAATATTTTAAATCGATGATAGATTCAAATAAAGGGCCAAAATCAATGGTGTACAAAAACAATAGCTTTAAATGGTATATAAGCTAAATTTAAATTTGATACCATAGAATAAAATATCGAACGTATGGAATTCTTATTAAAACAATAGCGTAATCAGAAGAATGTAAAAGAAAAACAAAATAAAATATGTAATAGTTTATAAGCTAAAATTAGACAAGGAAAATGTGAAAGCTTCTAAAAAGCAATAATAAATGAAATTAAATATTTTACTGTTGTGATAAACGGTAGCCATTAAAAACAAATTTGAAAAAATTATATTTGATAATAATTTGTTGAATTTGGACTTTGTTATATTATTAAAAAATTCATATTTCGTAAAAGTATGCTATCGATAATTTTATATATATGTTAAATATAGTATCTTATAAAATATATTAGAATGTAAAAGAAAAACAAAATAAAATATGTAATAGTTTATAAGCTAAAATTAGACAAGGAAAATGTGAAAGCTTCTGAAAAGCAATAATAAATGAAATTAAATATTTTACTGTTGTGATAAACGGTAGCCATTAAAAACAAATTTGAAAAAATTATATTTGATAATAATTTGTTGAATTTGGACTTTGTTATATTATTAAAAAATTCATATTTCGTAAAAGTATGCCATCGATAATTTTATATATATATGTTAAATATAGTATCTTATAAAACAAAGATAATAAGATTATAATATTTAAAGCGACTGGAAAATATTTGAAAAACAACAAACAAAAAATATAAAAAAATCACGTAACTATGAAACAGAAGGTCTGCATACTTCAATCAATGTAATAATAATAATTAAATTATGAATATTCTCGTGGTGATAGAAGTCGTTCGGATGGAAATTAGAGAAACTACGTATCGAAACCATTAGGTAGTATAAGAAGAAAATAAAGAAACAATGTTGGATTGTAGTTATTAGGTACAGAGTGTAAATTTTATAATAACATTTCATAAATGAGGTTGCTCGCTAAAAATCCTTATACTAAATGTAGGTATATCACGGACGGTTACAAAACTTTATTGGACCTCGAATAATTTATATCCACAGTTACCGTTAATAAATCCGATTTTTAAAGCATCAACTAAGTCGAATTTATAATGTTTATAACTGTATGATTGCTTAAACGTAAAGTAACAAAGAAAAAATATGCGGAGATGGATAGCTAAAGAGGAAGGAGGATCAATTTGTTATTTTCTTTTGCAATTGGTCAATTTTTGGCTCGTGATATGCATTATTTATCACGTTTCGTATCAGCCCTTTTTCTTTACTTAGAATCCTTACACTAAATAATACGAATTCACATGTATACACATTGTTCGTATTTACAATATATTTACATAAACGTAATCCTATTTGCGTTACTGCATTTCAATTCTCGTTTGTTATCACACTTTTATACACATAAAATTATCGACAATAAACATTGGACATTGCATTAATTATGTAACAATTAAGGGAGTGTAAAATAATATTATAATCCTTTTTCTGTATATATTCGTTAATTTCTTAACGAAAGAGCATTTGCTTACTTCAATTGAAATGAATATAAAAAGGATATCATTTTTTTATTATAAACAGAATGTTGTTGTATGACAAGATATTTCAATATCAATTATGAAAATAACTACAAGGAAAAAGTCTCGAATTAAAGTATTCTGCAGTAAAAAAATCGCACATAAATTATTACTTGATTTTCAAAAAGTCGAAATTCCATACCCTTGTATCCGATCAGTTAAAGCGATCCTATTTTGCTTGCGGTAAATGTTGGTTCAAGCGCTTTTTCAAGAATAACAATGAGTATGCATACACGACATTTACCTTACATCTTTATATACAATAAGATTTCACCTGAATAACATGGAAATTGAAATGTTTTTAAGATGACTCTTATTTATATCATAAAAATATTATAATAAATTCAACTTATATCGCACAACATGTATTATTACACGTGTAGAAATACACAGAGTTTCGGTATCTTTGTCAAAAGAGAAAGAAAAACAATTTGAAGAATGCTGCGATAACACAGAGGGGTAATTATTACATTATAAGAACAGTCGAGGGTAATTATATTAGCAATGCAGAAGTATTTGTAAAAACCGTTGAAAAACTTTTATTAAAATAGCGTAAAGTTAATTTAGAAGATTTTTAAGAAAAACACAAAATCAATTATTAATATTTTTTTCCATTTATTCGTTCAATAATGCAAAAAATTTGCAAATTTCTTTAACTGAATAATGTGAAAATTCATATTACCTCGTTCATTAAATTATCTAATTAATTTATTATAAGCGTTCTCATAATGCACCTCTCATTGTTTTATAATTTAATTCTATAAAGTTCCGAGAAACAACATTCCTGCAGCTAATGTTTTTAGATTTTCGATGTTGCTTCGGCAGAGGCTTGTACGTTATTGGTGTTTCCTCTTATATCAATTTTCGGCATGATACTTTTTAATATCTTATCAGTAATCGTAAAATCTTAAATTATTTTGCTCTTAAATTAGTTCATGGAGAAGGTTTGATTTTTTTTCAAACAGTTACCTCTTCCGAAAACCTCGACTTGTCATCAAGATTGATAACAATAGCATGAGTTCTAGCGTGACCGGATTTACTTCTGTTCCGTTCCTTAGACTGTTCTTTGACATTCTTTGTTACAAGTGCTTCTTGCGATTTTGTACTTGTTGCTACTTGATTCTGCTCGTCTACACTCTGTATATCTTTGTCCTTATTTTTATCTTTTTCCTTATCCTTTACGTTTCCGTTTTCCGTTTCATTCTCCAATTCCTTTTCCCTCTCCGTCTCTATTTTATCCTCTTTAATTGCAACCTCAACGCTACTGTCTTCTCCCTCAATGCGCGAACATTCGAGATTCTTAGAGACTCCTACTTTCCTTCTAAAAAAAATATGTTAACTGATTATAGACAATTGTAATGTTAGAATCACTTAATAAATAAGTCAAATTAATAATTGAGAATGACCTAGTTGGCACAGATGAATCATTACTACGCTCTTTTCCATGCAAGGACCAAGATATAGAATGGATCGTGGAGACGTGCGATTCTGCACGATTTGCAGCTTCTTGCATCGCTGAAATTTTCTCAACTATTTGCCGATTACCTAAGCGCGAATTCTTTTCTTTGAGCAGTTCCAGTTGGCTGTACAATCTGTGAAATTCTTCCTATAAAATAATATATAATCCTCTAAGCATCTTTCGTTCAATTCGTATTTGAATAGGATCAGAGATCACAAAATATTTAAGAAAAAGTACGACATGAAGAACCGAGATTCTAAGTATTGAGTGATCTTTTCTCTAAACGTAGAATACGGCAAAATACAACTTCTTGTTTATTTTATACGATAAATACGTTTTAGGGAGAAGTTTTACCGACATCAACAATAATTTGGTAATATGTTCTCGTTAAATATCCAAAATAATTATGAATGTAATTAGTTTAGAATTTTTCTAAACAATATCTGTCAAACGTGAGTAGCATTATAATTTTATTCCAACGAAAATTTCATTTATTAATATAAAAACCAATAACAGCTATCACTACAAAGTATACTAACACATTTTTACATTGTAATTATCTAACATAAAGTTCTTGTCCGAATGAACATATATAATTACTAATATTTGCAATAAATAAGACAATAAAAAGTAACTTCACCACATTTATACAACTAAAATATGTATGTAATTTTACACACAAATGTAAATGCAATCCATTTTTGTTTAAGTTTTTATTATAATTGAAGTCAACGTGTCATTAATTGCATGTAAAATATAAGTATTTTAGAAATATGTTTAATTTTGGACATAAAAAATGAAAATAAATAATTCCATTTATAAATTTTTGGTTTCATATAAATTCTTAAGGCTTCATTTTATTTAAAAGTACTTCATATCACCAAGTAATCCTGAAATTATTTAATTATTTAAAAACATAATTATGTTACTGTATATTTTTATGTAAGTATCCAAGCAATATATTTACTGCGACAATTGTTAAGGAAATTCGAGAACCGTTGCAATTTGTTTTATAATATTTTAATATTTTAAAGTAATCACGATGAATCAATATATTTTGATTAATAAGAATGTAAAAGTTCTAAATAATAATAAATTAAAATAGGTCATTACCGTCACTCCATCACTATCTTGAGTTAAATTCGCTTGATGTAAAGAAATTGAATTGGTCTGGTTACTCATAACTGGGGTTCGACCGGTTTTCCCTAGAAACTTACTGGTTGTACCTGTAAGCTTAGTATTCGAGTCGTCCTTACCGCCTCCTCGAAATACAACGTAAACCTTACATTGAAAAAAAGTTAATTAATGTGACAGAACTTGATATGCATAAACTACCAAACTACCAACATTTTAGAGCTTTAAAACTATTACCTTAGTTATAAAAAAAAATTCAAAATTTCACTACATTATTTTTTATTTATTTGTAATGGTTATAAAAATTCTAAATATTGTACAAAACTAATCTTAAAATATTTATTTTGATTTAATTTAATTTACATATTTATTTATATTCTATTTTATGTTTTCTACAAATCGTTATAACGTAACTATAAATACGCTTATCAGTATGCGTATTTGAATTTATCAATCGTACTTTAATCAATATGTGCCTTAATTTAAATTCAAAGAAAAATTCTTTTCGTCAAAGTTATTTTTTTGATTAATGAATATTTTATAATTTTGTAATTAAAAATGCGTATTTTAATGAAATAAAAATAAAATATATTTATCTTTACAAGATTTTGATCACAGTAATTAAGGAACTTCCTAACAAAATTTATTTATTTGAGTTTCAACAATTCTGTCAAATAAACTTTAATTAAATTATTATTAAAAGATATAAACTTTATTTAATTTTATAAGAATTTTATTTTTAATTTCTGTATAAAACGCTGCCTTCCTCCTTACCTTACTTCCAAAAATTAGACCAAGTAAAAGAGTAACAGTAAGTTGCGTGTGACAGAAAAATATAATGTAGAGCAAATCTGGATTAGCTGGCGATTGTAAGAACAACCTATAATATTTATAGTAAATAGTAATATTTTCTCTTATTTTGTGTACTAAGCTTATTTTATGTCTGACGATTAAAATATTTGAAAAAGTTTACTTACATGGATACATTTAGGAAGACTGATAAGAGAAATTCATTGTAAATAGCCATAGATATAAATCGACTTTCATTGAACTCTGAAGGTGCTTTTCTCACAACGATGCATAATCTAATACCCCAAACAAGAAACATTACTTCAACTGAAAATAAATACAAATATGAATTAATAAAATAATCAACAAAAATGAAAGTACAGTACAATTTTTATATATTTGAAAAATTAACTCTCTTTACTTATTGAAACTTTTTAAAAAAATTTAGTTAATTTTAACAAAACTATTTATTATAAAATGGCACTACATCATAAAAAAATGCTATTTGCTTTACACGTGTAAAGTTTTACTTTTGTTAGACAGAACAAATGTGTATACGCGTGTGCGTGTTTGTGAATTATGTTAAGTGTTAAAAATGTCAGGAAGTACATAATTAAGCTTATTATTATGTATGATAACTATACCATTGATGAAAAAAAAAAAAAAAAAAAAAAAAATTCAAGAGGTTTTTCTTAAAATAAATATAGTTTTTTTTTTTTAACGCAACAAAAGTCACAATTTTTTCAGTAAGTGTTTGATGAAATTCTTCCCCGCAAATGACATCAAAACTTTAAACATATGTGATGTAGAATATTTCATTTTTATGGTGCAATGTTATCTAGCTTTAAAAATGTAACTCAATTATAACGAAATTATAACCCAATAATCCAATATTAATAAACATATACGTTCTTGATTTCTCTTTAAATATATAAATTAAAAATGATAATACACTAAAAGTATTTAATATGTTAATAAGTTAATAATAAAAATAAATAAATAAACAAGTATATATATTTATTTATTGTTATTCATGTGTATAAATATATATTTAAATAAGGAAGATAAATTTTTAAAGAATTCATTTCTTTTTTAAAAATTAAATAACATATTTGTAAAAGATCGGAATTTTTAGTGAGGTATGTATGAAAAATAAAGTTCTCTCAATCAATACATTGATGTAAAGATGAATTTTCAAAAAGAAAGGTATTGAGTGACACGCACTTTTATTTCATATTCTTATGAAATATCATGGAACGCTTTGAAATATACCTTTAAAAGAAACGATTCTATTATTTTTAATGTTATTATAATTGTAAAAGTATTTCCATTAAATTTCCTTTTATTATTTATTATAAACTACGAAGTTAGATGATTCGAAAAATTTTCTATCTATTTGTTATTTTATATTTTAATTTAAAATATTAGGCTTTTGTACATTGGTCTGGTTTATTTTAACATGATATGTTCGATAAAAATTAAAAAGCTTGTTCAAAATTTAACTAATTTTTAATGTGATCTCATTTTATTATACTATTTATTTTAGTCAGCTGACTATGTTACAATAAATATTCAGAAACAAAAAATGTTCACCCTAGATTCGTAATTAATGTGTCATAAAAGTATACAATCGTTCTTAAAATTACGGAAATGTGTAATATTTTCTTTGATTAAACCAGTGCCATCAAATTTTACTCTATAATATTGAAAGCCACTGTTATCGATTTTCAATTTATTTTGAAAACTTAAGTAAGATTTGAAGGCAATCACAGAAACAAAGTTAAAATAAAGTAGAAAAGTTAAATTAGACACCTAAAATAGAATGTGTTAATTTTTAGCGTTAAAGTGAATCGCGAAAGTTTGTTTGCTAAAATCTAAAATTTTTTATAACATACGTAATATATCTGATCTATTTCATTCAAATAAATATTATATCTATTTTATAATATTATATTATATCTAATATTATATCTATTCTAGTAAAAAATTACGTTTACATGTTATAATTATTTTTTCATTATTTTACGATTTATTTAATGCAAACGTAATGATCACGTACCTTCATTGAAGATAAGATGTGTTTATAAGGTCGTTGCTGCTAAAATAACGCTGTTTAAGTTTAAGTAACCTTCGAATAAACTAATTAATAGCGCTGACTCGACATATTTTATTTAAATTTGAAATTCAAATTTAAATTAAAAAAAGCATCTATTTTTTAAAATGCATATTTATGTTTTAACAAGTACCTAGATAAAATTTTTAACGTTTATATTATACAAATTTTAATATTATTAAATTTTTGTATTACGGAATATGAAAGTATTGAGTGATATTTAGTTAAATTCCAAAGAATTTATTTAATTTATCGATTACCAACAAAATCAAATTTTATTTTTTGTTAAAATTTTCATCCAATGTCATCGTCATAATAAAATATTAATTATGAAATTTAATAAAATTTTTATAAAATTTATAAAAAATTTACAACTACTTGTATTTTGTATTCCGGTTTTCATTGCTTTGCGTTGAATTATGAAAAAAGTAATAAATTTCACGTGAATCGGGTATTAAAATATATATTACTTTTAATGTAACAAAAACAAGTCTCATATTTATCAATCTAGTTTGTATTTAGCTAACCTTATTTAATTAAATTCTGATTTTTATATATTGCATTTATACATTAAGTAAAAAATTAAAGATAGTAGTATAGTTAAACTATTCATTTACTTCATTAGTTCCAATAACAAGATGAACATATTATATTAAGAAATAAAATATAATATGCTCTTTTAAATTCACATTATTTGAATTAATTTTTAATAGAGATATTCAAAACATGTTCTAAATATAATTGTAACTGGTACACATATATATGTATACATATGTAGGTAAATCGTATATATGCATATCTATCAAATTGTTATTAATGTAATTGCGACTGTATGATTTTATATAGTGCAAAAATGATATCAATTTTAAAATTACAAAATAAATTACAATTAATAATTTTAAGCATTTTCATTTGAAGAGAAAAACAGTAGGTGAATATAAACAATATTCCATTTAAAAGCTCATAAAATATATTTTTATGTTAAGAATTATAAGAGGATTTCCCCTGTCTTTTATTTATTTATTGATTTCATTTATTTTTCATCTTTTCTAAATCTACATATTCTTAAATTGTTTATAGTAATAAAAAAATATTAATAGTCTTAAAATGCATCGACGCATGGTTTTTCTGCCAAGTTCATATGTTGATATGTTCATATAGTTCAAATCTAATAATTGTTAGATTTAAATGGTTGTCTATCATCATAGAGCTCCTTCATCTGTCTTTATAAGTCACTTTCTAATAAACTAATACACTTATTTCTGTTATAGAATAAAATATGTCACTCTCACGTGAATAGGATTTTATAACACTCTCTTTATTTGACAAATATTCACTTTCTCATAGTCGATCGAATAGTCGAACATTTGCTGGACTATTTATGCATGCGATTAATCTCTCTTTATTCTACTCACTATCTCTCTTTTCCTCCAATATTCTCCTACTTCAATTTCCTCTTTCGTTCCCTTTCCCCACTTACAGTATAAAATGGAAGAATGCAATGGCATTGTCGATGATGATCACTATGAAGACAGGTGAAGTCGTAAATGGGGAGTTCAAGTAAGATCGGTAATAGTGGGGTGACGTCGATCCGATTACAGGTAATCGAATAAAGCTGCACTTTGCGCGTATGCTCTGATAATACCTAGCATAGTATGAGAAAGGAGGGAGTAGCATTCAAGATTATAACAGAGCAAATTCGCGAGGTTTCAAGAAACATGTACTGGCACAACTTTGGGCTGTGACGTGAGTCTAAATTCACGTCCACCCTTCACTATTCATTATTTAGCATAAAATTAACTACCTTTATTAACAGAGAAAACTATACTGATGCTTTCAAGAAATTAAAACGTTTGAATTACTTTTTTAATTCATTAGGCTCTTCAATGTGTGTAAAAAGAATTTTACACAAAAATCCTAAGTATTTTCAGAGTTATAAAATAATTCGCGAAGGCGGTTCGACGCTTGAATTCGAATGCTTTAATATTTAAACTCGTTTATCTCGAAACCACTTTTTTTTAACTAAGCTGAAGTACAATTCTGACATTCGACTACCAATTCACTTAAGAACGTTGTGAGAGCTTTATAACAATATTATTTTCAATTTTGAAATAGTGATATTTTATTAAAAAGTGTCTTTTTTTATATATATAAAAAATTAAAAGAAAACAGAAATTTTATTCGAAATTGTTTTGATTTTTTAATTTAATAACAGCTTTTTGGAAGTTTACTCTATTTTTTGAGGTCATTCTTTTCTATCCACTACGATAAGAACAAGTTTGAACATTATATCATGACTCTTAGGGAATTATACATTGAAATTTGATTTTTAATATGCTAGTAAAGATTTTTCATAGAAAATATAATTTTGTTGAAAATAATTCCCTTTCAATAATGCCCTATAAATAGCTACCATGTTGCTTTGTGTTGAAATTATAACTTCTCAAGAACTCATTTTAAATTTTATGTAGAAACTCACAGTATTTATTTATGAAAATAACATTTTGAAACAAACTGTAATGTATTAATGAAATTATATATGTGAATTTTACGGCAGTACAATGTACTTTGATATTGAAAAATGTGTTTATAAGATGTTGATTAAAATGATTTGACCAAAATGAATGTAATATTAATGTAATTAAAAACGAAAGTATGAAAATACTCATGAAAACGTAATGTTCAGTGTTTGTAAAATTTGCAATGGTTTATATGCAATGGTTACTTAAATTAAACAGTGAATAACGGTAATATGCATATGATCGAGGAAGAAAAGAAGTATATACCAATTACAGTATAATAATGACAATACAGTAGATTTAGAATACATGGGAGTTAATATCACGCAACAGACACGTTCCTGTTATTGTCGGAAAGTGGGTCACAGTCAAGGAACTGCGACAAACATATATCGATTAGATTAAATAATACAACAAAATTAAGTCAAGAGAATATATTTTATAAAAAATATGACATCATAGTGAATCTTAGAATTACAACTGCGCAGAGATTAGAGATAATTGTAAAGTATATTTAGAAATAAGACATTATAATCCTGAATTAAAAATCAGATTAAATTAACTACAGAAAGATAAGTCATATAATACATAAAAATGTTCGAAGTGATACTACGATAATACTATGATAAGCATGCATTAAAGATTTGAAAAATTAGAAACAGACATGTTCCAAGTGGCTTAGATGCACTGATTAGGAATTTACTATATAATGATAATATTTCAAAATATATATTGTAATATTTTACGTAATGAAACTACGATATCACATCAAATTTGTATCCACAACAGTAGCATTTAAGTAAACATTTGTTAGCAACCAATTGAGGCAATTCTCAAAACAAGGTGACCCGTTTGAAAAAGCTGCTCCATTCAAAGAAGAATGTTTGGTCACACATATTTCATCAAAATGAAAGAACATTGTAAATTTCTTAAGGTAAATAAATAAACAACTTACGCGTGGTAAAACTATGGTCCCACCAATCGGTCCGACATAAGTAGGCCTTCAGGTCATCAGCTGTACGAGCGACAATAACGACCGGTGGTGCTACGAGTGTACGAATTCCCAGGAACACACTAAATATTGTAACAATTATTCCAAGCCGTTTTAGGAGATTTATATCCGTTATCTTAACGGCCTTAGCTGAGCGCACTCGAAATATCACGGATATCCTGCAACATATACGTAAGTACGCATTTACTTAATTAGAAATATTTGGCAATCTTATGTCGACAAATACAAGAATAAAGTGGAGAATTTATAATTTCAGCTATTAGATTGACAGATTATTCGGAATCGTTAAATTAAAATCACTGGATTAGGTGATGTGATAACAATATTTTCGCAATAAAAGATATTTACAATTAAATATTTATTTGAAGCCTCAAGCTTCAAATCACTAAATTATATTTATGCGTACTAATTTAAAGCCATCGTATGAAACTTCATGAAAGTTGAATATTTATTAAAATTCTTACATATTTTATTTGAAAGGGGTCATTAGATATTTCTAATGACCCTAAATTCTTCTTGAAATTTAACAATTTAACAATTTAATGAAGATGGTGGAGTTTACGGGAAATGTTGTTATCTCAATTGCTCTAAAGACGAAAGTTTACATGCACGCAGATACGGTTTCTTTCAAAGAAATTTTTCTTATTCCTTCCATTTTATTCATTATATAATAATTTGATTACCGAATTAGTATTTCAAACTCTCTGTTAGGGCTATGAAATTTTATATCAGTATGTTATTATTACAATACTTTCCAATCAAGGTAAAAAAAATGATTGCTTCGGAATTAAGGATACATGAGTTAATATAAGCAAAAAAGAAACTATACATTAAGTGCCATCTGTATGATGCTCGAGTGGATTTGATAAAATCTACAAAAATTAATTAGCATCTCCATAAAGTAAAGTAAACTTAAATTATTATTTTTAGGTTGTACTCTAATTAATTAGAAATGGAAATATTATACTATATTTAATTTCAGCTTGCTTCATGTTTCAGAGTTAAAAAAATGAAAATTATAGTAATCTTTATTTCTGATCGTACTCTTCTTGTACGCATTAACAAATTTTTTAATTTTATTCGATTATTCAGAAAATTTTCAAAATTTGTATTTTTATTTACTCTTCTGTATTTATTTGAGAATATTGAAATGTGATTTGTTGTATTCTTTTGTATATTTGAATGCCTGAGATCACATTTCTCAATTTGACGGAACTACAGAAGAATTACGGGAATCGAGAAATGTAAAACTAAATCGAGAAAAAAAGATGTAAATTTAAGAGCGAAAAAGTTTTATATTTCTAAATATATTATCTTCCGTTTTATTAACGTAAATTACAATGAATTATAATTAGGCCAATCGTTGCAAAATTAGATTATGTTCTCATACTGCAATAAATATTTGCGCTAAATATTTTGAATATCGCAATCGCCTTTTATAAGCATTTTTATTGTTTACGAAGTGAAAGGTCTCTTAGCAAAATTCGTTTATCGATCACATGTGAATTCTATATAAAGTAAGCGAATGGGTTTAAGTATTGTTTCTTAGACCATGTAATTAATTTGTTTTTTCAGAATACAAAGTTCCAATGTCATAATTTGAAAGTCAAAGGGAAAGAGAGAGAAATTTCCATTAAAAATTTTAATACCTTTTAGTTATATAAGAAATAAGAACTTGAAAGTTGCTTTATTACATTTTCTACTTTTAAGAAACAGATTGCACTTAGACTATAATGAAAAAAAAAGTTTCTGTGCTAAAGGAACTAGTAGTTTAATAGTTGGAAATTCCGATATCGACCATCCCTTGGGGCGCATAGGTTTTGCACTCAGACAGAATGGTCACTCTACTTTATTTACGCTTTCTTGTATTAAATTATCATAATTTATTTGGGCTTAATATTATCGCGCCGTTTCGATGCGTAATATATGGATAATAAATAATCATTTCACGGCAACAAATAAGCAATGATCGAACGCTCATTTTTTGCGTAATTTTATGGTTTTAAATAAGGAACACGTAGCCGAAACTACTCTCAGGCATTTATTTGCTTTGTAACAGGGTTCTTGAATTTTATTGCCGGGCAATTTGAATCCCGGCCGACGCTCCTATTGTGGTGCAGGACCGAGAGCGCTTACGCCTCCTGGCCACAACTATGTTGTCGCGATGCGGGTGAGGCTGCGCATGGACTGCGCAACCTCGTGCAATGCCGTCATCTGACTCCCCCCATTCACACACGTCCCGAGTCCAGATAGCGAACTTCTCTCGCTCCTCTTTCGCTCTTTCTCACCTTCTCACTCTCACCCCCCCCCCCTCTTGGTATACGTGACGCTACGACGGGCCTCGGTCCCATGTTCAATCGCGGATGAGGCGCAGGAAAAGATTCGGTACAAGATTCCGACATCGAGCTTCCATTAAAAAAGCGCATGACAAACAAACGATTATGCCGACTCGCTAGAAACTCCTTTTCGGTTTGATCTTGCTATTGATAGGTACAACGATTACGCAGTGCAGTATACGATCCCGGGCTTTATTCATGCGTGGTCCTCTCGTCTATAAGACGCTGTCCTCGCAACATTGTTATCCAGCCAGAAACGATTAAACTCCTTCTCGGCCTATCGACGTTCGAAGAGCCTCGACGCCCATCCTACACCCATCGTCGATCCTCCTACGTTCAAGTCCGCTTTTACTCCTTTTTCGACATTATGACCTCTTTAATTCTATCTCACTGTATTCTAACAGTGCTTCGCGGAGATCCAATTCATGCGAACGAATATGGTCATTATGCGATTGGACAGCTTGAATTTCCGCTTTATCCTCTTTCTGTGTACTTGCTCGTATTGACGTGACATCCCGCTGATGCATTCGCGTAATAAAGAGTGTAATAACAAGCGGTGAAGAGAAGTGCACGGTTCTACTCTGTCAACAATCCAGTTAAACTTAAGCTGCTGTAATTCAATTTGAAAGTTAAAATTTATAAGCCAATATTATTACTGGTAGTCTTGTATGAATTGAAACGATAACCCTTTGCAAAGAACGAGTGAAGTAAACTTAGAGCATTTGGGACCAAAGATGCTTGAAAAAGCATTTTGTGCAAAAGGAGTTAGGGAAATTTTAAAATTTAAAAAATTGTATAATTATGACGTAGAAAAATTTGACTTGAAACTCTAAGGGTAATTTAATTATTCAGATAAGGATAGACGAATTGTGTAGATGGAATCTGAAATGAAAGAATGGTATATTGGATTCCGCTAAGAAAGTAGATAAGTAAAAGATTTTTAACTAGACCAAGACGAATACCGGATGGTAATATTAAACCAAATTCAAAAGAAGTAGGGCTTAAGCAAATATTCCAAACAGAATTGGTACAAGATTAAAATAAAAACATTCTTTTGTTGCTGAGGCGACGAACTTTCGGACTCCTCAAAATCATGATATAATACACAATTATAATAGCAATCATAATAACGTTGAAGCCTACGTATTTCGCTTTGAAAATTTTACTTATTCTCGACTGATAACTGAAAAAAATCGACTGATTTTTCATTTTTTGTCGTTCTACCAGTTTTACTTTGTGCGCGTAGAGTGGGTAATCGAAATCGTTGGAAACCATTGTAATACCTAATTAAAATAAAGTTTAATAAAATTGAAAAGATAATATTTTAAATTTAAATAATAAATTTTATTTACGTATCATTTCAAAACGAAGTTCAAATGTAAATACTTTTAAATTGAGGCCGGGTAAAATTATTGGCACGTTTTATTGAAAAATCGCTTTTACCGATTGTGATTTCGTATTTACTATTCCGTTCACTTTCCTTTTACGCATTAATCGTTACGTCTATTCAACGACATAAAACGAAATAATAACAGTCATATTGAATTATTCACCTTAGAAAACAGGTACTTATAAAACGTTGAGTTGCATTAGAAACTCTACTCGTGTTTATGCAGCTTGAGAATAGATTTTAGCTTTAATCATGAAGCCATGACTTTATTACAATATAAAGATAAAAATAAAATTTGTTAGTGGCATGATTGATGCCGGTTAATATTTGAAATTCATACTGTTAACTTGAAATATGAGGGGAACTATTAACGATTGGAAATACAATGATTTTCATTTAAGTGTCAAGCAATATCCCGTTCTACCCTACATACTATTCACAGTAAAAAAATTTTTATGTTTTATCGGACCTTCTCAGTCAGGTCATAACTACGCTATTCAGGACAAGCAAGGCCGAGCAGCAAACTACCGATCATTAACATCCAACAGTGAAAGTACGACATTCTCAGGCCTCTCGAGGTCTCTACATAATCATGCTACCATCTCTTTATCGTATATTGACACATCTCGAATAACGTATTTATAACTGAAAAGAAGAACTTTTTTGTACAATGATGGGAGTAAAGCCGACGGAACATTACTAGTAACCGTGCATAAATGCATGCAAAGCCTGTTATGTTTGTAAGGACGTCAAGTATTTAAAGTCAATTGCTTTTAGAAGTAACGATGAAAAAATCAAAAGAAGCTCAAGACTCGCAGGAAAACTTTCATAATATTTAGAAATTTTTGTACTTATTGATATAAAATATACAATGAAACGTGAGCAAACCGTGCTATAAAAATAAAATAGGTCACATAGATTTACGAGAACTATGAAAATCTCAAGAACGACGGGTGGTTTACTTTTTATTACAGTACTTATTCGGAATAACGTTAACTGTCGTAACTGTTGCAATAAAAAGTAAATCAACCATCATTTTTGACATTTCCATAGTTTCGGTAACTATGTATGATTTCTTTCGTCGTTTTTTACCGTATGTTTCCATTTAATTTTCATTTACACCGATAAGTATGAAATATTATAAAAATTTATCAAAATGTCACGTGCATCCTTGATCACATGCATCCTAATTCAAATAAATCACATTTCATTCGAGAATATTCTTTTATGCTTCGTATGCTTCGATTCAATATGAAGCTTCTTAATAGAAAACTCCTTTTAATCCGTGGATGCAAGCAGGCGCAAATTTATGTGTATGATCGTGTCTGTGTGTTTGCCTGTGTATTGAACAAAGGATAAACGGAGAACAGATTTTCGATGAGAGAGGATTCAATTTTTGTTTTCCTTTTCATTCGAATAGTAGACAAGAAGACTTTTTCCAGTTGTTCATAAGAAGATTGGCTTGTCAAGCTTATTCTTTCTTTTATGGAATGCTGTTAAACTGGAAAATCAATAAATAGAAATTTATCTCTTTTTCGTATTATTCACTATTAATGATTGTCATATTCTTTTTGTTGATTTACAGTAAATAATAATTCTTACGATCTTTTCAATAGTCATTTCAGCTAATAAATATATTTCAATTTGTTCAGATTTTTACAAAAATAGTTATAAATTTCTTTGTAGATCAGTACAAAAATTAAAAATGCTCTTCTTGGAATATATATTAATCATGAAAGTCTACATTGTTTGATCAATTGAGATTCAAAGACCATTTCTTACGCAACTTTTCATGTTAAATTTAAATTTTATCTCAAAAATGACTTATCCTGATAGATTTTCGTGGTAAGCTACATTTAAACTTATAATACAGGAAGAGAAAAATTCTTTCCTCAAACTGCATAACCTCATCATTTAGTACTTTTATTTCTTGTTAATATACGATTATGATTATTTTTATTCAATTTTTTCTTTGTGAGATATAATAGAAGATTGAAAATCATTGAATTCAAACGCTTTTATAAATGGTGGCGCACGGCAAATTACATGCATTTAAATAGACCCATACAAGAATATTGAATAATTAAATTTGTTCAATTAGATAGTTATTATTGAATTAAGTAAATTAAACATTATAATTTAATATACAAGTTATATACATATACCTGTTAACATTTAAAAACTATTTTATGTCATGAATAGAATTTAATTTAGTTTACAATTTTCCACAATATAATTTTTACGTAACATAAATTATTTCCATTCCGATAAAATATTTTTTATATTAAAATAAAACGTGTATTTTAATAGGTTATATACAAAGTAACTTTGTAATAATACATTGTACTTTTGAAACCCATGAAAGTGTGAAAAATTCTTATTAAAATTATTCTATTGAAATTTTTATTAAAGTCATCAATACATTCATTAGTAGTTTTTTTTAATAATATTAAGTTATAACAGTGCATTAAATAATGCGTATTAAATATATGAAGAAATTTGATATATTCTCTGAAAATTCGTAATAGAAAAATTTATATTTTGTCTATCGCTTACTTTGGGATAATACGAATATTTTGGTCATACTGTCAGTCAGTAAATTCATAAAATATCTTGTTTGTTTTCAAAATGACTTCTAGAATGATTTCAAACATGTTTCGGTGATATTCGATTTCTAGCATAATGTTTTTGTTCGCTGTTATGTAGAATTTTCGGTTTGTTTACGTTTCCATGTAGTATAATATAATATATAATATAATCCGAAGTTTCTAAAATGTTTGAAACATACATAGTAAAAGAGATTTTTCACAGCTTTAATCAGCGTTATGTAGTATACATTTTAATGAATTTTTAAAAAATAATATTTAAACCTATCGTCACTGTCAATACAGAAATCTTCATATACTTCGAAATATAACTGCATATTTTTATTTCAATAAATAGTTTATGTTACAATATTTATATTTATTTAATCAATGTAATAAATTTGAGGTAATTAATAATAAAATTTATAGTATTTCCATATTAAATAATTGATGCTTGTCTTTCATATTTACTCGTGAAGATAAAATTTGGAAAATTTATTTAAGATAAATTTCTCATAAAATTAACTATAAAATTTAAATAAAAGATATCTAGGTACTATGATAAAGAAGATAAAGAAGATATAGTTAAAGAATAATTAATAACTGATTTCTCGCGAACATTCTACGGAATTTTCAATAAGGTAGCAAAAACTAATGAGTTTAAGTTAAATTGCTGATATAAATTTAAATTATCTTGACCAGTTTTTTAGCGACATCAAAGATGTATATAGCAATTTTTTCTTTTCAAATGCAGAAAAATGAGAAGTAGACGAAAGCAATCAGTATTAGCCAGATTCAGTAAAATGTGGTTGCTTACTAAACTGTGAAATAGATGAGCAGGGTCATATTAGCTCAAAGGAGTAAACTGATTAGAATGATTGTACCTTTTAATATAATTAAAAGTTCCCTGAATTTGATACTGATTTTTTTCTCGTGTTCACTTTAAAACTCGGATATTATGTAATGAATTTAAAGAATGCAGCGAGACTACCGTTATTTAGATTGGTCTAACAAAAAAACTTTTATATAATGTTTAAATACTTTTATTAACTTTGTAAAGAAAGTTCTTTTATGTGAAAAGATTCTTTCGAACTGCGATAATCATGAATCAAATTTTTCTCTGAAAACTGTTAAAAAAGTCTTAGCTATCAGTGTTATAATGTCGATACTCCTCTGCATACATTTTACAAATTATAGCTCCTACAAATTTTAATTTATGAGCCATTAAAGGCTTATTACAACTAGGCTACTAAAAAATACCATTTTAACATAAATATATTCTACAAAAAATTTAGAGATATCATATTTTCGAATATATCATAAAAACGTATTCTATATAATTTTAGTTGTAAATGAAGTTCTGTTAATTAATTATAAATTTTTAACAGTATTTTCAATGCGTAACGCTAAAAGAAAACAATAAAAATTAGAACATTCAACAAGAACAAAAAGAAAGGCTTACTTAAATTTCGATTACGTTGCAGTCATTATCTAAAGGCATAAAAGCATATGGTATATTGGCGAAGTGTACAAAAGTTTATATATTTATCTAATTAAATGATCAAGATTGTTTTAAATTTGATAAATTAGTATATGTATAATGTTTGATTAAAAAAATTTACTTTAGTAGAACTGAACTTATATTGATTTTTCAAATACATGGCAGAAGGTACTTTCTTAAATAAATATTTCCGATAACCTATGTAACTTTTTCTTTTTGTTTTACGTTTGCAAGTTTAAGAAAATGTTGTACTTAATTTAGAATTCAATTTTTATAAAAATAATTATTACCTTTATTATAAAGTTTACTGTTATGGAAATTTGTCTTTCTTCTCTACATTAAAGTTACAACTTTAATAATAAATATTCATTATTTTTTTAAAATGAATTTATATGAAATAATGCTTAAAAATGTATTCATATACATGTATAACTTTCTAATACCATGAATTTAAATTAAAAATAGACTATATACGGTACAATGTTTGCGAGAACAATGCATTCCATATCTACCATGAGAAATTTATTAACGATAAATTTATTAACGATAAAAATAAAGTACGATATGGGTTAATTTTAAAAAGTGCAAAATCATCTAAAACAAAATAAAACAATCTAAAACAAAAATTAATATCATTCTGAGAAAGACATAAAGACGCTCGTGAGATATAAGAGACAAAAGCGTAGAATATAGGGTTGAAAATAAAGGAAATTTAGCATGCTAGGATCAAATAGAATAGTGGATAAGCCATGGCATCCCGAGGAAAGCATTCAATCAAGGATGTATTGCTATATCAAGACATGCACAACGAAACGAAGATATCGTGCTGCTGAAATTATATTTGAGAGCTATAAGTTGATAATTTGGTTCTGAAGCTATCTTCCCATTTAATGCATACATGACTTCAGATATACATATATTAAAATGTATTAATAGCTATTAGACTAGATCGCACTCCAAGAGGCCTCGCAATATGGTTGATCAGTTTAGTAGTAAAGCCTCAAGGTGTCTGCTAGTGACAGTTAATTATGTTATGGTTTCCCAGTTAATTATTTTATTGTATTTAACAATACGATCAATCTGCTTTATTTCTCCACTTTCGTCTCGATAAAATGTTGAAATTTTAATTAATTTTACATTTACTATTTCAAATTTATTTATTATGTTATTCATTCATATTATAGATTGATGTTTGAGTAAATATATCTTACGCGTCAGTATCGATTACTTTGCTATATTTATATTAACAGTTAAATTCATTAGTTCTTATAATGCAAATAGTGTTATAAAATTCTTTGTTTATCTAGTTCCGAAACTAATTAAAAACATTTAAATATTATAGAATCAATATGGGTGGAAAACAGCGTCAATTGAATAAATAAAAGAGTTTATTAATTAGTTATCGCTGGAGGGAAATATAAAAAGTCAAATAATTTTATGGCAAGTAATTTTAGAATTACTTTAGAATTATAACTTCAATTGAGGAAAATGATCTTAAACTGAAATTATTATTTCAATTTCAACTAGAATTTTTCAATTATAATTAATATAATATTAATGTTACCTTTTGATTGGAATTTTCCTTTTTACGTGTAATAAAAGTAAAAGTAAAATGTAATTTTAAGATGCTTTTCTTAATGTTGCATTATGTGCATGGAAACAGTGCATAATTTTTTTCGATTACTATTGGATGTTATTTCATAAAAAAAATATGTGATTTTTTATTACAAGTTTTTCATTTACATATTGAAATTTTATTTTTGTAACACATGCAGTATTTGCTTTAAAACAAATGGACAAATTTTTTATTTTTTCATTTCGTTTTGTTTTATGAGAGATTCAAAATGTATATAGTTTACTGGGATGTTGATACAATGACTTTCCTATTGAAGTAAAATTCGATGAACTATTGCATCCAATTGTAATATACAGTCAAAAATAGATTCAGTTATTGGATTAATTTGATATAAAATAAGAATCTTTTTATAATATTTCACTAAAGTTTCACTTTTCATTAGAAAATGTAGCCTGTTTTATACGAAAACTTATGCTTAGTTTATTTAATACTTTAACTTGTCAATATAAAGTAACATCATTTCAAGAATAAAAAAGAAAAAATTTTATATTTTTTCACATAACATTTTAGTTTTCAATGAAATGACATTATTTCATTCAAAATGCTTTATGTTTAAATTGAAAAATTCGTTCTGGAGTGGTGTTATGAATACAAAATATTATTGTTGATTAAGGTATATTTATTCTATTACTAGAAACCTTTTTTAAATATTACAGAAGTATGTTGCGTTATAAAAAGCAATAGTTTAATTACACTTGAAAATTATACTTTCAATTTAGGTATATTGACTATAATATCAATTTTGTACTTTTTATTGAATATTTTCTATTTACTGTGTAAAAAATAAACTAGAATTGAAGTAATTGGTCAGGATGTAGTCGTTAGATGATTTAGCATTACTATTTATACTTAATAATTTCAATAAAGCCATTAGATATTTAAAATTAACATATCTAATATGAATCATAATATTAGACATTTTCAAATGTGTTTAATACATTTTTACATGATTTAATAAAAAGCATTATAATAAGTTGAATTATATGTATGCTTATTCCTGAAAAAAATATATCTATCAAGATGCCACTTTAGGGAACGCAATATTTCCTCCAATGTTACGTTTCATCTTGGGTCTACTGTACTAATCAGTAAAGGGTGTTGTAGTTCAACCCTGCCACAGGTATAAATCTCATCACTTTCGGGAGATGTGCAACAGCATGAGTTCGAAGAAGTTTCCGCCTAATGGAGAAATGAGTCCCTTTATTACCTTTTTAGTGCCTCTCGATACATTTATTATTAAAGTCATGCTCTCGATATTAATCGTAATGTATTACCCTTATTGATTTTTGTAGTAAAATATCTTAGCTCTTCTCGATTTTTTGATAAAATAATACATAATATCGCTTTTTTACTAAGAAAAGTTTTAATAAGAAATTTATATAGAGTGCAAATATTTGAATAAATAAGATAAGAAATAAATATTGTATTAAAATATAGTGTGGAAAGATTCAAGTAAATGTAAATAATGTAAAAGTAAATAATCCAAAAGCTATTATGTCAAGTCACAGATACACTATAAGATGTAAAAGCGAAGATACTAAAGCTAATAAATATGTTACAGTAGGCAAATTGGATCTAGAACTTACGATAAGTATAAGTCATAGCTAACTAAAAGAAGGTAAAAACAAACAGAAACTGTTTAGGAAGAGATGAGGATTCTGAGTGAACTCAATGATATTCATTTCAATAAAACAGAATTTAACAAATCTGTCTGTAATTTATATAAAATATAAGAGATATATTTGAATGTTTTTATTTATTTAATAAATTTACTATTTAAAATAATATATTTTTAATAGTCATGACTTATTTATATTTCTAATAAGATATTTGATACTTTAATTTTGCGCCCTATTTAAGAAACGACTTTATTTATTTCTATTTAATATTAAGCGAATCCTTTATTCTGTAAAATACTCTTGCTTTTTCCAATACTTTTTCCCTTTTGTAAAGCCTTAAGAAACTTGGTCATCAGCTATTGTTAGTTTTTTAAACGCTATAATCTTCTAGATTGCGAAAATCGGCAATAATAATAGTATTATTGCAAATTAATAAAATTACTGGTTTTTAGCACTTATATATAACATATATTTCATATTGTTGATAAGTATAAAATATGATGTTAATAGTCCTTAAAATTTCCAAACCTCTAAATTATATTTTCTATTTATGAAAATTAATTATATGATATTTTTACTAGTTGTTAATTGTTTTTTAACGACATAATATTTACAAAATAGTTGTGTAATCTTCATAGATAAGATTCAAATTTATTTAGCTTATCTTCTAAGGATTTTTCATAAGACTCACGAAAATTACCTGATATTTTAATGTTTGGATCCACTGATTTCATTATATTCATTCACAACTTCACTTTCATAAAAAAAGTCATGCGAATAAAGTTCTGTAAATTTTTCTAAAATAACAATTAATGACTTTCTATTTATCTTCATAGGATTATATAATTTCGATGTATACATTCGTGCTTTTAAATGTATATGTACCTGTATATAATGTAGCCATAATTACTAATTTGTGTACAAAATATCACTTCATAAAAACGATATATTTTGTATTTTTTTTTTAATTTCTCAAAAGGAAAATTTTAATTTCTAATATTTCAAAATATTTAAAATATATTGAATAATTATATTTGTAAAGGTATTAAAAGACATAATTGTTTATATTGTTAATTCAAGAATTTAAAAATATATTTAAGTTGTTGTTTTTGTAGTCAATAAAATGAATTCTTATAGAAAAAAGATAAAAAATTGAATGAAAATTTATATGTAGATTTTCGTAGCTGTGAAACTCTATTTTATTAACAGTGACTTTGACAAGAATATAAATTTTAGTATAACAAGGTACAAATAAACTATATTGAGGAATTTCTAGCTAATAAACGAGTGCTGAATAGTATATTCAAATAGTATTTGAATATTCTATCGTATTTCTGCGACTGCCATTCTGAATTACATATATATTTCTAAAACCAAAATTATTATGTTTTGTTACTACAAGATGGAAATTCTAAATTCTTTGTTACAAAAAAAACTTTTTGACATTCATTTCACTTTGAAACACGTGATAATTTTTATATTTTTATATTATATTGTGAGCTGACATTACTTTACTGGAGACGTTACTTGTGATTGCTGAGGGTTATATATATTTACTCGTAAGAAATTTAAATAATAAATTATAAAAAATTGATAAAAAATTCTAGTTTTTCACGAAACTTGATATGTATGACCACAATAGCCTGCCAGTGATTTAGTTTGTCTATCAAGATAAATAAATGAATTGTTTAAATATTTTCTGATAATTTTTAAAAAAATACCTTAAAAGTATATAAACGTATTAATTAACATGAGCAATTTCTTATTAATTTCTTTCTAAGTGTTTACAATAATGATATAAAAATTTGCATACAGTAAATAAATAATCTTGAAATTATTTCGATGAAAGCTCTTCTCTTACAAGGGTATCCACACTAATAAATAATTTTAACAAATAACGAGCAATTCTTTGAAAAATTATTTTAATCTTTTGGAAACATAAAAAATATATTTACTTTATTCGAATATTTAAAGTGGCAAAAAAAATTTTCTACGCATATTTTTTATTTCTAGGATGAGTATAAATTTCATACAGAAATATTGACCAAAATTATGAATATTTATTTGCACAAGTATACTATTCTCGTTGTCAATATTTGTTTTGTAAAAGAAGCAATGTTTTTTCGCTTTAATATCATAAATCGTGTGCAATAAAAGAAGTATTTCCTTTATTTATCCTTAAAAAAAGTATCTTCTCGAGATATATTAAAAAATGTTAAAAATTATTATTTAATCTAAGAACTAAATTATTTAGTAAAAATATAATTATTATAGGATACACATATAAATATGTTTCAATTTTTTGAATACTTAGTAAAATAGAAATAGTTATTTTTACGTGCGTGTTCTGAAAGTCAGGTATATTCGTTGTTTACGATAGACAAAGTTGCTGGCCGGCTGCTCTGGGAAGAGAGGATCAGTTCTTTTCCTTTGTTCGTCCTTAGAAAGGCAGTTTGAATTAATGCAATAAGAAGTAAAGGAGGGAGATTTAAAAGAGAAAAAATATCGTTATTGATAATGTTATTGATGGCACTGAACTGCTATAAATATAGCAAACGATGGTGAATCCGTATGTAGTTGAATCTCAGGAGAAATAGATAATAAGAGAGAGAGAGAGAGAGAGAGAGAGAGCAGGTGGTGCAAAGTGGACTGGTAGTGGTAGACTCTTAATTGGTGATTACAGTGACAACGATTCTAGTAGTGATCCGGGTATATGAGGCTGGCGACTCCAGTGGAAGTTCTGCTTGTACGATGGCTCCTTCATCGGTTGTCTGTCCAAGGATTAAGACATTTTCCATGATGACAGAGGGTTTCTCTTGTTTGATTATCTGATGTAACTCTTTATATTTTCAAGCTGTCAATTATACTTTATCCCTTAATTTCTTTCTCACTCTCTCTCTCTTCCCTATTTCTTAGAGTTAAGAATAATATTTTTGCATAAATAATTAATTTTAGGATGTAAAATAACAAAATGTTTGATTTTATTGCTATTACGACATAAAAATAATTATCAATAGACATATAAAATAAATTTTAGAATAAATTTGACTTTTTTAAGATTTTTGTACATTTATTGATATAATAATAGAAGGATAAAAAAATTTAAGAATTATATATGCGAAACAAGATTGAAATTAATTATGTTTAAAAATAAAAAATAATAATTGATATTACGATAAATTGTCGATTAAATACTAGAATGTAATTAATGTTTATTTGTAAAAGTTTACTATTATTTTATTTGTAATTCAGATATAATTAATGAGATTTTGAGTAAAACGTTGTTAGTTAGAATATTTAAATAGTAAATAGTAAATAAGCGAGCCTTTCTAAAAACCTATTTGAAACATATTTTGCGTTCACTTGTACGTTAACATGTACATTCCATGTTAGTGGTATGTATAATGTTAAAATCGATTGCTATTGCGTTCGAATATACTTTATATTAAAATAAAATAAGCAGATAGTATATATGTGTAGGATAAAGCATAAAATAGATTATTAAAACAATAATACTAAACAACTACAGATATTATTTTTCTATAGAATAGTGTAAAAAACTGTTATATTTTCTAAACCATAATGATCTAGAATCAAATTGTATACAAATGATGCAGAAAATATATATCCATTCATTAAAAACTTGAAACTTACAATTTATCAATCCCCTGAGTGTAGATATAGATAGATACCATCTTAATGACTTTTTTTTAAACAAGAGTTCTAAAAGAATTTTAATTTTGTAGAATCTATACGCTTTTCGTATCTAAAACTTTAGGTAAAATAAAAATTAAAGAATGAAAAAAGAGGAATTAATCCATACATTTTTATAATTTCGCACTCTAATTGGTATGCGAGGAGAAAAAATGATAATTACGAATAAGTGAAAGTTAGAAACTTAAAAAGACTTTACATGGAGTGAAAAATATGTAATTTTCGTGAAATTTCAATGAGCAACACGGGGAAGTAGTGGTAGGGGCTAAGTTAATATAAGGACATCACACTCTAGAAAGGACGCTGATGAGAACGTATTTAGAGACGACATGCGCGAATTAGTGTCAGAAAATGTCACTTACGGAGACGTATGCGGAAATGACTAGTGTGAGTTTACGGTGAAGATGTTTTCGACGAAAATTCATAGAGAAACGATGTATATGTACTTAGAGTTGGAGACAATGCATAAGGTAGGTAGTGAAGTAAATTGAACACTACCATGGCGAGTACAAGAGAACATGAAAAGAATCTATACTATCGTAAAAAATAGAGGCAATATATATTGTTCAATTTCAGAGAAAAATAATATCATAAAGTTCTAAAAAGCAATTTAAAAAAAATCTCTAAAAGAAGGCCACAAGTCGGCAAGGAGCTAAAAACTTAGTAAAGTGATATATTACTTATTTTCTTTTACATGGAAAGCGATAAATAAACTACCAAAACGTAACTAGAACTTCAAAGAAAGTATAAAAAGTAAGATCGTAGTGATTATAATTTTGAAAATGTATGACATTAGCTTTTGCAATAGTAACTTCTGAAGATAACTATGCAGTGATGAGTAGTGTATGCCAGCAACTGCACATCTGACTGACTTACATCCAAAAGTGAGGTGATAAGTCATCAGGTTATCGATGAGATCTAGCCAACGAACTATAAATACTCGTGAATCTCACTTTGAAAATGAAAACATAAATCAAGTTATTTGGATATGATATTTGAAAATTAACAAAATATTTTTAAATTAAGCTGTTTGAATTTTATTGTTTTCAAACTAAAATGAAATGGAAATTCAGAAGGTTTCACGACATTTAAAAAAATTTATAGACAAAGAGACAAATTTTAATAATACAAAACATCAGAGTTGATTCACAAAATGGTTACTGTCGGCAAATGGACCACTATATACGAATATGTTTTTGTCAAGTGCACGATGATGAGAGATAAAAATTGTTTCGTTGGTCGACATTGCTACGTAAAACTAGGAAATATTATACTATCCTGGATCATTAAGAACCCATACAATAAAACGAATTTTTACGAACTTTAAAAAAATTTGACATAGAGAAAGGTACTTAAGAAGGACTATAAATCCCATCGATGTAATGAGTCTTTAACCAGCCTTCCCAACTAATCATCAACGTAACGTTCAAGTAATTATCAAGAAAACTCTGGTCAGATGATGTCTTTACCAGGCTCTAGTATGTTTTAATTTCATTTGCATTAGATATAAAGGTCCTAAATTTCCTAATAAAAGGATAAAATTGATATATTTTTGTTCGATAATTCAAATATCTTGCAAAAATCTTTATAAATATCAAGGGTGACATTAAAGCCACAGAACATATACTTTAGAACTTACAAATTTAATTCGAAACGAAGATTAGAACAACTTCTACGTAGTATTTTTACGTAAATTAAAGAGGTAGTACAGCTAAAGAGATTTATATTTTTCGAGTGCTTCAATTTAAAGTATTCAAAGAATTACTACTGTAATCGATAAACTACTTTCAACTATTTAGCATAGAATAATGCTAAAAGGCTTTGGAAACATTATTGTCGAATCGAAAACACGTGTTATCGGATAAGTATTTATTAATGGCTTGGAATACTCAGGATATTTGGCTGTACTCGTGCTAGAATTTTATGAAATTACGTTTATATAAGATTTGTTAAGAAAAATAATTAAGGTTATATTGAACAGAAATGATATATTTATCGTATTATTTTCAAGTGACTGAATAGTTGATTACATAAAAGCTCGTAGGGGTAGCAGAAGATATTTTAATAGTTAATCCAGAATATCAATACACAAATGTAGTTAATTAAAGAATATCATTAAAGACTCGAATTAAAGAATATCATCGACGAATTGAAAAGAATATTCATATCAAAAAAGAATATTCGAGGACTTCCACATCATATTATGTAATAGAATATTATAATCCGAAGAGCAACGTGATCAAAGTCGTAGAGAAAGTTGATAGACAGAGTGATGAAAAGCTCAAAAAAGGAATGATTGCATCGAGTGCGTACCTAAGAAAAAATTAATAATATTGGTCTATATATTGTCAATTGAAATATATATCGGGAATACTCGTAACTTAAGCGGAACTTATAGGGCGGCGTTAAAGAGGCTATCGAGAGAAACCAGTATTTCCAAAGCAGAGATCCGATCAGATCAGTAAGGTTACAAATTTCACGTGGTTAATATTTATATAAATTTATAATCTTTTAAATGCATATTGTACGAGTAAAATTGCTGATAATTTGTGTAAGCGTATAGTTACTTATTATATACAGACAACATGAGAATAAGTAATTTAATAAAAAAAAGTTAATTTTATTTTATCAAATTAATTTTATCTACGAGGTTCCTCTTTTTACTTTGTTTCACGAATCATTATATTTAATTTTATAAATATATTGCATCATAATGATAAGATTTTGTCTACTCTTTTATGTCCAAACTTTATATCGATCGGCTAAAAATAACGAAGCCGATGAAATGAAAATAGAATATCATTAGTTAAACGTGGAGATGGGCTAAAGCAGATATACTTGACAACCTCGAGTAGTTATGAAATTATGGTATTGTAATCGTCTAGACCAATTTATTGCTCACTTAGTAAGTACTAGTTTAATTTTAGATTTGAGATTTCATTATTAGATACTTTTTTTATAGAGATATACTTTCTCTAGATATAGTGCCGTTTTTTGCACGTATGTACATGCTCAGAGTAGTATTTTTGTTACTCCTGCTACTTTAAAAGGGAGTTTTTCAATTTCTGTGTTTCTTTAACGGTCTTTATTCTCTACACTATTACTTATAATAAAAGCGAGATAGTAAGAGAGAGTGAGTGAGTGAGAGAGAGAGAGAGAGAGAGAGAGAGAGAGAGAGAGAGAGAGCGAGAGTGAAAGAAGCAAAGATAGTTGGAAAAGAGAAGAAAAGCAAAATTTTACTAATTACATAAACAGATGTACTATTTATTTTGTATTTATAAGTATTCCTCTCTTCAATTTATAAAAATTTGTAAGGTAATTTGTATAATCGTGTCTTTAATTGCATTGTTTTTGTTTAAGTCATCAACATAACTTTGAAGAAGCCTCATACTGATGAAAATGATGGCATTATTCTGCAAATTTATATGATAGAAATATGTAATTTATATTAATTCAATGTAAAATTAAATTAATTTTGAAACTAATGATAAAAGAAACCATTATTCGTAAACATCGTTATGGCTATTACTCCTCACACATATGTATCTCATTATGAGGGTGTATCTGCTATATATAAAAGTACACATTGAATTGATTGTGCGTACTTGAATACAAGTATCACTTTATGTAATAATTCATATATACACATATAACTGTTTTTAAAAAGATAAATATGACCTTTATTTGTTTCAATTTCTAGTTATCATAAATATTTACAGAAGAGTTTTGGAAAAACTTTACGTCTCTTCTAACTAGTAGGATAAAATAATAAATATACAAAATACTTTAATTATACTACTTACTTGTACTTGCACTCCTTTTGTACATAGAATTGAAAGTAAAAACTGTATAAAAATATCAAAAATACCTTATCTTACACGTTTTATTCTCAAGTACTTGATTCCTTTTCATTTGAAATGTTTAATTCGACTGAATTACTATAAAGTACGTTTGTATTGTTTCACTGTATACGTACGTACGACCCGAGGGTTTAACCTCGAATACGACGAGTGAACCCAGAACATGATCGCAGGATCAAATAAAGTAAGGTTACATCCACTCTTATATTCTCGTTTTTTTTCTTTGTTATAAAATTTCTGTTGTGTGTACTTTGAAGGAAGTTCGATTTCCTCATCCATATCCCTTCTGGATTTCGTTATGAGTGTGGTGATAGTGCCAATAAATCTATCACGAACAAAGTATTTTTAAAAAATAAGGAATCAAATAGCTTTATTTCAGATTTGAATTATATTTTATAAAATATTAGATGAAGATATGAAATTATTATTAAAAAATAATACTGCTAAATAGATTAAAACCTTTTTCCGATGAAATACAGAATGTAACATATTTATAAAAGTGGATAGTATATTATTGGATAGAAAAAGCTGTAAGAAATAAAGTAAGTACGGAAAATGTAAAAACTCCATAGAATTAAATCAATTTACGTAGATCGCTACCTTTAATATTACTTTTTTTCCTGCGAATAAATACAATTATAAGTTCTCTTAAACTGACAAATGGATATTATGAATATCAAATAAGTAGAATGTAAAACTAATTAATATATAATTAACATCCAAAAATACTAAAGATAGTTGGTACAATAATTTATTTTTTGTGCGCCCAAAATAATAGGTAAATCTTCAAGATTTTGTGTTTGATGCTTTTTGAGCAACTGTCGAAAAAATGATCGTATTAAAAAATTTAACGAAGGTATGTGAAGTAGTTCAAAAGAATATTAAAGAGAACGGCGTATGGAATTAAATAATGAAGGAAACGATGTATTTTCTGTATAAAATGATACACTATTTTCTCAAATTCTCTGTATGAGTGTAACATCAGCAAAAAGACACAAGTAAGAAAAAGAATGCGAGATTGACGAAATAAGAAGAGCAAAGAGGTAACGGACCTATTGTGTGCAATTTTCTTCAACCATTTTTTGTATATTCTCTTCACACAAGAGAAAGTAAGCATTGACAGGCACTCGCTCACCCCTCATCGATTAAATTTTTGCGATCGATTGTAGCATAATATAATCTTGTAGTTGCATTAAATTTTGTGCATTTTAAAAAAATTCAATCTAAAAATTCAATTTTGTGAGAATTTTTATGATAAAAAATGTTTAAGTTTCATTAATTTCTCTGTACTATTAATAAATAAATAATTAAATAAACAATGTTAAATTTTTAAAATAAAATTATATTTATTTTACATTGATAACCTATGACATGCGAAGAGATGATTTTATCAGATTAATATGCCACTCTACATCTAGTTATTGATTAGAACGAACTAATATTGGTTAATTATAACTAAAGAAGATTAATTAGGTATTCTGTTGCGATAAGAGCAAAGTATCGAAATTAATTAAGACTTTTATCGAAGAAAATAGACACATATATTCAATGCGAACCAAATTTTGCTGAATTAATAAAATCCAAATAATATCGACTATTCTGTACGGATACAACGGAGTGCATTTTCTAAAAATACGTTTAAATACTTATGTATACGTTCATGTATATACATTTCATATATAGTATGCTAGTGAAATAACCAGAGTTGTTCTTATCAAAACGTTATTTTAAGAAAAAATATCTTAGTTTCTCCTTTGATCGTTTCAAAAATGACATTGTTATAAAAGTATCGAGAGTAAAAGGTAAAAAGAGGCTTCACATTTCATTTTTATCAAGGGTGAAGTAAAAGGAAGTACATTATTTTTTTATACTGACAAAATTGACGACGTTAGTTATGCTTACAGAAGCAACAAAATAATTAATGTAAATAAAAGCCATTTACAAGCTTAATGATTATCTTATACAAGGATTTTTTTTTTTATTAAACTTGTTAATATTTCAATAACTATTCAATTTTAGTAAGCATCTCATTAAATATATACACAGCTAATATAATTAAAAGCATCGCTTATGAATATTACATGAAGTTTTAAATCATTTCATTTTCTTCTATTCTTACAAAGATTTACAATATTAAGAAATATTAAACAAAATTATATATAAATAAACATCGAGTAAAAAAATTTCTATTAATGATGTATATTTTTAGAGTTTAGATTTTTTAATTTATTTTTAGATATTTAAAGAGTAATAATAATAATAAGAACAATTGTTGTTGTTGTTGTTTTATTACAATTATCTCCATATTAAATTAATCGGATCTTTTCTTTCGGATTTATTCAGAGGTTCGTAAAGGAGCTGAACTACCTAAGTACACGGGGGAAGAATATCTCTAGAAATTCCGTACGAACGTTGCATGGAAAGAGCAGTTTTATCTGCGGCTTACCGCAATATATATACCTATACGTGTCAGCTCACCTCTACCGCGGATCGTCAAGCGAGTACCAGCATAGCTCCTATAGATATATTAGCTGCATGGAATTTATCACGTTCAAGGGAAGAAAAGGGAACTTTCAACAAAAGATATAAAACCAGATACATAATAAAAATGGCTGATTTTATTTAATTTTATTTTTAATATAAATAAAAGAATAGCATTTTATTAAAATTTACGATATTCCCTCACGCATACCGTTTATTTGCTATTTGTTTATTGTTATAGCAAATAAATTGTTTAAAAAGTGCGAGATGTCATTGAGAAATGCTACAAGCAAAGTTATTATGGCACAGACAAGGCTTAACTTTAGAAAAAGATTTAAAAAACAGACATTAAAAACAAATAGTTAGAAAAATTTTAAATTATAATATGAGAATTATAGCGATTTATTTTGAGAACTCTTATTCATACGAATGTCATTGATTCTCAATAATGAATTGTCAGTATATTTATAACAATATTATTATTAGACTTATTTATTAATGTTATGTAATGTATGCTATGGATGTAATAAACAGAAAAAAAGTAATGTTTAGATATTTATGAATTTTTATTCTAGAGCATTCATTTTTCAATAATATTTTTTAATTAATCACAAAAATTCGGCGTGTTTAGTCAAGAATAAATATTGAAGAAGTTCTTAAACTGCGTATAAAATTAAAGAAAAACATATATAATAATTTTTTTAAATCACTTTACCTACAGTAAAGTATACACAAAATATTGCAAGGAAATTATTACATTAGTTTAATATTATAGTGGACTATTATTACTTGATTAAGCAGGCATCACGTCATATTTTCATATTGTTACTTTAATTGGACATTTATCTATCTCTTCTTACAATAAAGTCTGATTTACTACGATTCACCTAGAAGCTTCTTCCACGTAAGTGGTGATTGATTGTAGAAAGCTCAAATGCAAGCCAGCATTCTCACTTTTGTATAACTAATTGCTCCCAAGTGAACTGTAAGACACGATCGAGAGCATAAAATACAATCCCAGAATGCAGATAAAATTTCGTAATGTCCTTTTTTCAAAATAGTCAGATTACACTACTTTTCGCCTTGCTTATACATCTTTGACCCAGTAAATTTTCCTTAAACCATTAGTGCTCATGTGTGTATTTACGCAATCCCATCAAGCCCAACGTGTTTGGACTTAATTTAATTTTTACCTATGGAGCTATTTCCAATCAAATCTTGCAATCTACTTTTGAGTAATTCCTATATAATTATTAACCTGCATTTGCGTTCGTTTTTCCTAATCGAAAAATTGTCTATTCGAAATAAAATTAAAACGATTATTGATAGAATATTAGTTTGATATACAGATAAATTGATTGAATTTTACGCTTTTATTGACATCCAAGTTAGATCTATATAATATTAATATTTAAAAATTTACTCTCTGAAATAAATTCTCGTTCAAAATAGGAGCTGAACGTGAATAAATTTGTGATAGATGACATGGCTCAGAAATATTGCGAAAAGATAACTACCCGTCAGTAAATCAGCAAAAATCGACCTTTACCTAGCGAATAAAATGAAACGTAATTAGGTCAAATCGTTTCTGAGTTCTTACAAATCATTAGAGCATTAGGGAGTATTGGATGGTGATTTGATTCATCCGTAAACGTTGTGACTTTATATTATAATTATTATTTTTTTGACGATTACGATTCAAGGATAAGACGCATTACCATCTTTGCTGCTCTTGAAGGTGTACTTTATGTACAAGTGTGTTAGGTAGTCATAATTCTATGCCAGTATATTTAAATAAATTTCGCTTGTTTTGTTAATATTCCAAAAATAATATATTTCTAAAATATACTTATTTTTCTTCCATCTTTCAAGTACCTACCTCGGATTTACTTTTGATTACGCAAATTTTCCCTAATTCGCAAAGTATCGCGCAAGAGCTTTATCAGTGAAAATGCGTAGTGATACATTTCTTCCAGAAATATTTTTCAAATAAAAAAGCAATTTATAATATAATATACAACTAATTGAATTTTATGCTTTAATGATAGAAATTCTAATTTTAGGCCTCTTTATGCAGTTGTGTTAAAAGGGTTAGAGATTTATAACGTAAATTTAATGTAGTAAATTGATTTGATTAAAATTCAAAGCTTTTATTTGTTTAATATATATTTTTTCATTTTTTAAAGAAACATACAGTTTAAATTCAGTTTTTGTTAATAGTTAATATTTAATAAGGTTCTAAAGAAGCAATTCTCCTGAAAGACATTTTGATATTATAACAAATATAATTGCGTCGAATTTAAATAGTCACGAAATTAACATTTTTTTAAATACTTCTTCTTGCAAATGATGAGAACTTCAAACTCATCGTTTTCCACATCTATTGTAAAGTAAATTTCTTTTGTATCTTTTTCAAAGTAAGACACTATAATCTTGACAAAGGCTTATGTAATCTTAAATCTCGTTACTCTGTAGTTTTTCATTGATGTTTTATCCAATATTTTTTCCCTTAATTCCATTTAAGAGTGATTTTCGCGAGATTTTTTGAAATGCAATATTTCATGGATATTACTTTCTATTTCTTGCTCCTAAAAATGTTTAAAGATTAGTTTCGTTTTCTTAAACAAAGTATTTCCGTATTTTCTTGAAAATGCAAGGCATATAAAGACTGAAAAATTTAATAATTTCAAAGGAATTTGTACTGTATGCATTAATTTGTTTTATAATGTTTAAATACGTGTAAGAATAAATAATAAAAACTAATACTTTTTGGATCTTGTTAAAGAAAAAGACAAGGAATTTTCATAATTTTTCTCTTAAAATTATTGGATATACGTAGTTTCATATTCAGATTATTTTTACGGATGATAAATTATTCGAGTTCTTATTTTATTATTTTAAAGTATTTATGATTAGAATGGATAGTTTTGTTGTATTTACATTGTAGTTTACATTTATTATTTACAGAAGGTTTTACTATAAAAATTCTTTGTACAAAAATCTTTATTATATTTATGTCAAACCCTTTATCGTGTTTTATTAAAATAAAGAAATACATAATAAATAAACAGCTAAATAAGAAATATTTAGTTTGTTAGTTAATTGAGTTGTGCATAGATGATAGTTATGGATTAATTTGTTTTCAAGGTAAAACAATTTCTCTTTTTGCAATAAATTAACGTCATTCGTATGTTATCAAATACCGAATATATGGAATCAATGTCGAGCTTTTAGAAAAAATGTTTCTTATCAAATGAATATTTCATATTAATTTTTAATATATTTTTAATTAGTTAAAAATAAACAAAATAATACCAATGTATTTATAATCGAGATCACGCGTCAATATGAAATAAATATTTATAAGTAGAATTGTATTTAGTTGACATTTGTTGATACATAACAGGATTTGAATATTATTCGGGTATTTATATGGATATTCAAATTATTTATAATTTTTAAAATTGTAATATTTACGAAATGAGATGAAAGAACAAATATCTTATAAAATATTTAAAATATTATCAAGAGAATTATCGCTAATTAAAACAATATATTAAGATTTAATAATATGCATATCAAAATAGTTAATGAATAGTTATATTACAAATTAATATTAATTACGTTAAAACCATATATAAAAAATTTTAAAGAACGAATTTTCAAAATTGCAATTTTCAATCACAAGAAATTGGTCATAAATAAGTTCATAAATTAGTTCATAAATTAGTTCATAAATTTCGTAATAAATTGTTCTTCAAAGTGTCTTTAATATATGAACTTTGAACCAATTTTAAGGCTACTAGTAAAAATTTTGAGTTAATACAAACTTTTTAATATTATCTTTTAAATGTCGAATATATTGCTGTAAAGACAATTTATTACCATTTCTGGTTAATACTTTATACTTTATTTTGATATATGAAAACATAACTTAACACGAATAACGCTTTCTCGTACCATAAAATTATATATTACTTATTTTATAAATTTAATTAAACTCACGAGTATAAACTATTGAGTTAATGCATAATATTAATTTCTAAAGTTAAAACTTGTAAAAGATTAATTCTTAATGACATTATTTTTGTTGTAATATTTATATAAGTAGTAAATTTAAAAACAACCATGATCTTATTGTTCATTATAGTTCAGTTAATGTAACTGTTTGTTTGAAATATTTGATTAGAAAATGTCTTGCAACTAGCAATTGGGACTACATTATTAAATCAACAATGTTTTATATTTATCTTTTTATCTATTGAAGATCGATTTATTGGTGAATATTCATAATAAAGCTATCAGTGTGCTGATACATAAAATCAATTTTTATGAGCTTAAAGTCCTTCACCTTTTTTTCATCTGTTTAAACTCACCTCCATGTTTTCAGCATCAGCGCACCGTAAGTCAACGAGAATCCTATCTCTCTGAGCCAAACACGTACCGTGCATGTAACGACGTTAGGTTGTGGATACATTACTATTGTCTGCAAAATAAATTATTTTTTGATATTAAAGGCTAAAGTGATAAGAACACTATTAGCTTAACATATATCTTTTTTAATGATGATAACACCAAAAGAGAATACTATTTTTATAACAAAGTATTTGTTATATGATTTTAGAAAATAGTCCTCAACATGAATCAACATTAATTGTTTGTTTCATGTTAGCGTGACAGATATGTTGAAAATCAATTTCTTTTTAATTAAACTTTGTATAAAAGTTTTCGTGAAAAGTTATTACTTAACAAAATTTTTTAAAAATCTTCTCTATAAATAGTAAATAACAATAATAATAAATTCTGTAGTTTAAATTTTTTCAATATTAACTATTTAAAATATATCCACTTTATATGGAAAGCTTATAAATATATTAAAATAATAAAAAGACTAAAATTTAAAGTCAAATAAATGATTTATATCAGTGAAATATTAAGGCGTTTGTGATTAAAAAATAATATATGCATGTTGGTGATAAGTCGTGGTGGTAACATGTACACTATATAATGTATAGAGATAGAATTATGGGCCAATATTATAAAAAACAATAATATGCTAGGTATAAGTAAAATTATTAATGAATTAGTTTAGTTACTATTAGTATTGATGACTCATATTATAGAATGAAATTTCGTTAAATAGAAACATTTAATTAAAGATGTATGCTAAGATAAAAAGGATTATTGGTGGATTTTTTTAAGAAATTGCATACATGAAATTGAATTGATATTTAATTATGATTAGATTACTTTCGAAACACAAAATTTACTAAATGTCGACATACTTTTCTTAGTTACACAATATTTATAAATAAATGAAAATTTATTTATAAGCTTTAGTTTTTTACTTATTAATTTCCAGTAGACTTTATATTAAACAATTCAAGACAGTAAAAGTTTTATGTAAGTAATGAATTTTTAAAAAATTAAACAAATATAATAATAAAGTTAAAATAAAATCAAAACGTAAGAAGTAATGAGGAAATATTGAGAAAAATTAAACTATTAGGTGGGAATTTGTAAGACTATAGGAACTTTAAAAATAAAATAAATAAATTTAGTTTTGGAAATTCGGGTTATGCTAAAGTAATGAAATAACAATTTTTATCGATAATTAAAAGGAAAATTTGATGTAAAATCAATTTTACAAATAAGTTATATGGGAAAGATGATATTGATAAATTCAAAGTAAAATATAAAAGAATAAAAGCTAAAGAAGTCAAAGAAATAGTTAGAAACAAATACTAGCATAAAAATGAATAATAATTTAGGAAGGTAAGGACAGTACAAATTTTTATAGAACAGTAGGAAATTTTATATTAAAGGAAACCAAAAACCAGGGGGTATAAAGAAGACTAATGAATCAAATAAATCATAACACTGCTAGAGATGAGAAATAAAGGGAAAAATAATTAAAATAAAATGAAAGTTAGTGCTAGCAATTTAAAAATTAAGCCAAAGAAAGAATAGAACGAATATATAACGTTATACAGAGTTAAATTTATTTTCTACAGAATAAAAATAAAAGGGTTTCCAGAGAAGATAGACTTATAATAGAATTGAAAAAAACCGCTCGCTAGATTGCTTAATAAGATACTAAATATTATAAATGGATTATAATAAAACTGTAAAAGGCAAATAACAAGGATATTTATCTTAAAAAAAGGGGTGAAAAGAATAGCATAATTAATTACAGAAGAATATTATTCTTAAGCAATAAGTATAAATTTTTAACAAATATAATAATAAGTATAAAAATTAAATTAACGGGAAAGAGAAAAACATTAATGGGTATTGAGTATGAAGGGTCGTGAAAGATGAATTATGCATTTTAAATAACTTAGTAGTCAATTAATGGAAAAAGAAAGAAAATTTTGATCTAGTATTTGTAAGCTTTAATGTAGATTTCAAGATAGTAAATTTCAAACAAAAAATAAAAAAACTTAAGATATAATGGAATAATACTAAGAACCATGGAAATAATTTACAAAAAGACTTGGAATGAAATTAGGATTGAAAAAGAGATTTTTTCATGTTTCGAGGCAAGTAAATGGAACAGGTAAGAAAATCTTTTAAGCTCGAGCCTGTTTTGCCTAGGATTAAATGACATTGATAAACTGTGGTACAAGAAATAAGAGATATAGAAATAGATAGAAAAATGATTTACTGTATAAAATTACCGAGTTTTGTTGCAATTATTTTAGATTATAAAGAAGAATTATACAAAATTTGTACTCTTTTATTTAGAAAAATATTGTAATAATAATTCAACTTTTCTTAAAAAATTTATTTATTCATTCAATTATATGTAATATTAGTAATAGGTATGTTCATTTATATATTAATACTACGATTAATTAAATTAAATTAATTGGAACAAATGATATGCTTTTAAATTAAAAAAATAGGGCTTAGCTAATGAGATTGAAACTAATAAACTCTGCTCTTTTTTATCTTTTTATTTATTTTGTTGAATTAAATTAATGAATTACAATTATAAAGAGAGAATATCAGAAGAACATTCATTCTTACTAACACTATTGGGCTTATACTATCTTTCTATTAAAATAATAAGAAATATTTTGAACTTTATAAATAAGATTTAATTATTCTGAGCTCACCTGTACAAGTTTTGAAATTCTTCGTAATTATGAATTGGCTCGAGTATTATTATTATTCAAAATTATTACGCATATTTTAATGGAGTTCGTGAACATGTAGTTATTGTTAGATTCAAATTAACAAAAATTAAAAGAGCTATTATGAAATTTGTTTTTTTATTTGTGTTTTTATGAAATTTTGTGAAATGAATATAAATAGTCATATACAAATGAGAAAAAATTGAATAAAATATAGTCTATGTGAAACAAAAATTTTTAAGGAAAAATGACATTTTAAATATATATGTAAAGAAAAATAATAAGTACTATAATGATAAGTTAGCGATAGTGAATATGATTAGCGTACAGGTGTAAAACACCGGCCATTTTACATTTCTATTTCGAATTATAATTAGAGAACCATTATGAACATAGTCTAAATATCGGATATATAAATTCGGATATAAACACAATTATTATAATAATTCAAATTTTCATGTACTTTATGAGCTATAATAAATAAATAAAAGAAATGTAACAAAATAGTAATTATGTTTTATATTGGTTCCAAATTCATCAATCCAAAAATAATTTCTTGTAATATCATAAACCATTGAGACACAATTTTTATTGTATATATATTTATATTCATATAAAATAAATCATAATACAAATTAAAAATCATAATAGCATAATAAAATGATAGTTACTCGAATGTATAAAAAATATACATAAAAAATACATATTCAATAACATCTATTAAAATTTAAATATTATTTATTAATTGTATAGAATTGAGTAAAATAAGATAAAAGATATACGACATACTTTTTTATATTTTATCTGTGAATTTCGTTCAGTAAGCGAGAGTCAGATACAAAAGTTTCAGAACATATTATTCAAATGAAGAAATAGTAAATAATTTTTAGTACTTTTTGAAAACTTTTTTCAAATTTTCAGTTATATTATACGCGACTATAAATGGAACTATTGAAGTAAATAAATTGAAATTTCCGACATGATTTTATTTTAAAATTTGCATAACTCTTGATAGAAATTGTATATCCACAATAATCTCGAGCTTGAAAACGAGAAAAAAATTGTTCTGCACTTCGCAAGTACAGTACTTTTATACCGGGTCATGACTCCACTCCTCGTACCGCACTTTTCATTGTATTGCATTCAACTGTTTTTCGCGAATTGGAAGTAATTTTACGCCTGCAATTACATAAACTGTGATTGGTCTATCATCTCGTTGAGTTTAATATGACCAGGGTGCTATAAACATCACCCTACACGAAGTCTAAACCACTACAGTTCAATGCCAAACATTTTCCTGCACACGTATAACTATCACATATTTGCTTAAAGTACTTCTGTGTTACATAAAGTTCTAATATTCAGGCTTAACGAATATTACCATTATTTTATTTTTTATTTCTTTTGTATTTAAGTTCATCTTTATATATTTGATTTAGATAATAATTCTGATTATAATTGTTGCCATAATATTTCTCAGAATATTGATAATTAAAAAGTAATATTTTGTTGAACAATTAATGTTATTTCCTGTACACATATTATATTTAGTATATACTTCGATGAATAAAACAAATTAACAACATGTCTGAAATATTAAGTATTGTCCTTTCCTAAAGTCACAACGCCGATGAAGTTAACTTTTTTTAGATCAATAGAAATAGAAATTTGAATCGTTTTACTTATTATGGGATAATTCATAAATAATTATTTTTTATTTTTTTAATCTTTCATGTGTTTCAAACGAAACAAATTATTATTTCTGCACGTTTTTATACATTAACATTCTTCATTTAAAAAAAAAAATATCTTCGTAATCATTTTTTACTACCGACTAACTATATTTCTTTTGCATCATTTCATATACCAACAAATCTACTAGTTTTTATTATCATTGAATAAACGTTTCATCATTTGATTTTTAAACTAAGAAATTAAACAATGTACACCAAATTTATTTAATTATAAAATAATATAGAAAGGTTTTCCTTTTTAATCTGAATGAATTAAATTAAACTGTGTGTAAAAATGCAAATATTTTATACGAAATTAGAATAAAAATTACTCATTATGCTAATAACATACATTATTCATGACTGTTTCAAATTAATAAAAAAACTACAATATTTTTATACAATTTATTATTAAATACAATTTATATATTAAAATATTGAGGAGATGAATTAAAAGATTATATATATCATATATATATAGATATAAAAAAATAGGATTAAAGAACCAATCGAAAGCTTTACTTAAAAATACATTCACAAAAATATGATTTTTGTATAGATTAGTAATACAAAACTCGACAAAAAAAAATTAGCAATAAAAATTACGAAAATTTTATTCGGGAATTAAATATTCATTAAAATATTATAGAGTCATGTGAAAATGGCTGTATGATCTAGCTCATAATTAATAAATAATAAATTTAATATTAAGTATGAAATAAGTATAATATCCGTTAAATATAATTTAATATAAGTTAATGAATAACCAAGCATTCTTTATCATATTAATACTATAGGATAATTTATAAAAATCCTTCTTTTCTATTATCAAAAATTAAAAAAGTTTGTATAAAAGCAGATAATAGAGAAAAGATTAAACTTTTACGAATAGAAAAGGATAAAGATAAACTAGTAAAAGGTTTTGAAAATTGAAAAAAGCATAAAAAAAAGAAAGCATTGGAAATATGAAAATTATCATGTATCACTGAAAGAACAATGTTCGAGAATAACGTGTAGATATTGAAAAAATAATGAAATATTGTTAGACGTTATAAAATGTTTTCATAGATAAGTAAATAAGTTTGGAGAAAAATTAGAAAATATGTAAATATGAGAGAAATAGAATAAATAGAATATAAAAACTATAGATACTATTTTTTATTTATTAAAAAAATGATTTTAAAATTATTCAATATCCTTTCCATGCTCATTTATAAATATTTAATTAATAAATTTTGATTTTTCTAAAATATTGAAATTTTATTTATACAAAATTTTATTTACACAAAATTTTATTTTTTCTTAAAATAAATGATAATATTTTTTTGTTAAACGGAGATTTAACGTTTAAATACTTTGGCAAAACACTTGTCGCATAATACACTTACCTACATTTTTAAATATGAATTTATTTGCTTGATATTAGCGATATTGGTTAGTATAATTTGGTTATTAATTTTAAAGTTGAAAATTATAATAAACCATTTTATAAAATAATTAATATTATTATAATACTATGCTATTTTACTTTTAATTTAATATATAAATATTTTCAAAATCTTTGTACAATTTAAAAGAAATGTAATTTTTGATGAATTTTAACATATTAATATATGTATATACTTGCATATATTTTTTCAACTTTAATTCTTTAAAAATGATTTTAAGAAATTTTCAATTTTACATATATTTCTACAATTATTTTGAAACACGCGTAAATGATTTTTACCAAATATTTTATTCTATTTAGTTACAATAAGTTTATTAGATTATTACAAAACAAAACTTTTAATAAGATAATAATTATATCTGTAACTAATTATAATTGAATTACATTGAACCATTCAGTCATTTTATCTTAGAGATTTTATTTCATCTATTTCTGATAAATTTTTTAACCTTTAAGGCAGACAGAAATCATAATAAGAGTTGTAAAGTATATAAAAATATACGTATAATAGATAATAAGATTTTTGTACGTAAATTACATTTTAGCTGCAAAATTTAAATTTAAAAATTTATTTAGCTAGTGTTGTTTCTTTTCAATATTGAAACTACAATTTACTATGTGTATTTATAATTTTTGCTGTGTGATTGATAAAGATTTATGTTAAGCATAACTTTCTAATTTATATAGACATCACTGCTTGTGTTAATGCTTCTTTGGTAAATAGAATAATGTATGAGAATAATTATGAAATATTTTGTTAATTATTGCTAGTAAATGTTAACCATGTGTCTATTATTTAATCTATCAATGATCGCCTTTATCTAGAAGTAAACTTGTTAGATATTACATTGCAATTTAGCGGATGATGAGTAAATTTATTTATATTCTATTAATTATTCCAGATTGAAAAATCGAATGAAAAATATGACGATTTTATTTATTATTTATTTGAGTCAGTGAAAAGATGTATTTGAAAAGCAGTTTATATATTTAATAAAAGTAAAAAAATCTAGAGAGTAGTCGAAGCTAAAATTAAAAGCATTAGTATATTTTTGCTTGTAAACGAAAAATGTTTAACAAATCTGAAGATTTTTGTTTAAAGCCAAATTTGCAGCGAATGGAGATGCCTATAGCCACAAAAAATAAAATGAGATGTATATTTATAAAAGAAAAATTCAGAAATTTTACAAACATAAAAAAGATAAATATCAGGAAAATGATACAAATTGATGATGTAAGTTGCGTAAGAATGAAAAAGGTAAAAAATGAAAAAATGACAGACAAGAGTTATAAAAATTTGTAGAAAGGTTGAAGAATAATAAAATATCATTTTGAATCTTTTAATTTAGATAGTAAAAATTCTACACAAGTGAATGCAACAATTGACTATTATCGGTGTATCATTTTGAAATTAAATTTGCAAAACAGAAGCGTAAAAATGATAAGTTTCACGTGTTGTAAAATTTTGTTAAAAAGACATTATAAAATTTAAGATATTTAATTTTTTTATAATAAACGTTTCTATAATCATTAATTGACTATGGAGTTAATTCCTTAAATTGCAATATTGGAGTTAATGGGTCGTTATTCAGAAATGAACAAATAAAGTTAAATAAAATTTACGAATGTATTGAGAACAGAAATAATTACAAAATTTGAATAGTTAGCGTTTTATTTCAATATTGATTGATATTATTAACTAAATTACGTATATCGTTGTCATACTGTAACGATTTGTGTAAGTACATGTTAATAATAAAAGGCACCTGCGGAATTTTGTTACATTCTAAATTATAATGAAGCAATGGTAGGCATTTCTAAGTTTAATAACTCTTAATAAATTTTTCCAGGACCTTCCTCGTAGGACTTTTAGTTAAATTAAACATTTATGTAAGTTATAAAAAGATGTTCAGAAAAGCAATCTAGTTTGTATGCATACTCATATAAAATTCATTAATAACATTTTAATATTCTCAAGGATTTTTTAATTCTGCTTTAAGTTATATATATATAATAAAATTTCATTTACGAAAAAATTTAATTATAAAAGTTTTAAATAATGCCATGAGTTCATACGTTTATAAAATATTTTATTATTTTGACACTAGAAAATAAATATAAATGATTCACTTATTAAGCAAGAATGAAAAGCATTTTAAGTTATTTAAAATTTTTTATTCTATAAAAATTGATAAAATAATATTTACTTACAGTACAATAAATGAAGAAAGCTCCAAGAACAATGACGCGTAATAAAACTGGGCTTGCAGCTCTAACTACCTGTAAAATATAAGGATTCCTGTTGAGACTACTATTACAAAAATATCTGAACCTAACTTCTTGAACTTTGGAAGGTATATTCAATACTTTCTATTATTTAAATTATTTAAATTGAAATTAAGTTAGACTAGAATTACAGATGGAATAATTATTTATTGCTTGAAAGATAAATTACCTTAACGTTACCGTATTTCCATGTAAAAAATACAACAGCTGGGAGACATGCTATAACGCAACATTCTAGGATAAGAATAGCAGTTCTCATAAGCCAATTTAATGAAACTACGCACGGAGAACCATCCTCACAAGACTCACAACCTTCGGCACAGGGCAAGCATTCGAAAATGCCAGCTACAGCGTATTGACTTTCTTCCATCTGAAATAATCAGATAATGATTACTTTATATAAATCATTTTGAGTTTTATTAAAATATATATTATTTTATTGATCTGAAAAAGAACAACGTAGGTATAACTTTTTACTTAATAAATATCAATCATTTCTCTCTTTAATCATCAATGATATTTTCGAATAAGAATATTTTAATATCATTGTTACAAAACTATAATATGTATATATATATATATATATATATATATATATATATATATATATCCCTATCTATATTTATGTAAGTATTACTAGGTCATACTAGATTTATTTAAGTATTTGATTAAGTCTTAGTTTTCTATATATCTCAAACTACAAGGTCTAAATTCCTCACGTATTTAGCAAGAAGAAATACAATCCCTGAACTGTGCGATTAAAATCGAAATGAGGAACAAACACGTTAAGAGAAACAAGGAGGAAGAGAATCTACGTCTTTTGTACAAGGTCTGACTTTGTTTGATTATCAGACGATTATAACTTAGTTAATAAAGATAGACCTCGGTAAAAGTGTAGAGTTCAAGAAGGCTAAAATAACGAAAAATTTTTTTAAGAGTGAAGTATTTACATCAACAAATTCACATTATTGATCAGGTCTAATATATTTTATTTTAATTTAAAATATTATTATATTATCATTATATAAATTAAATATTAATCTCAGTTAAATAAGAAGTGTAGTATTAAATAATATACAATCAGCTCCATACATTTCGTACAAATACTATGTTCCGGAATTATTGTTATAATTTAAGAACCTAAAAACATAGATCATAGAAAATATAGAAATTATTAATTATATCGATTAAGCATTTAAGTAAGGGCATAAAAATATGAAAAGTTGATTTGACATTTTTCTTAGAAATAATTTAAGAAGTATCCGTTTGATATAAAATGCATCTCCTAGTTTTGTTATAGCAAAAAGAAAAAATTTTTAATTTACATTTCTCAAGGGCAATTACATGTAATATTTTACTATTGAAATTTGGAAGGACATACCGATGGAATTGAATAGATTTTTACTTTTTCATCTTATTGGTGTTCACTTGTGAAGTCAAATGGAGAAAAAAGTCGGGGAAGATAAATGTAGAGTACTAATACATAAGGGAAACTCAAGAATAGTGAGAAAAATGTACATTCAGAATGCTGAGTTTCAATTGAATTCCCAGATAGATCAAAATATCTCATTATTTATACCGTGATTAATAACTTATTTCTGATTTTATATATCGACCTTCATTTTGAATTTTAAGAAATATAATCTTTTTATATTCTTTTTTATAGTAAATATTTTTTATATTCAGTAATAATAAATTATTTAAATTTAAAAATAATAATTTGAATTGAATAACGTCCGCTGCTAATATGCTGCTGCAAATAATAAATATTACGATAGATAGTAATAAATAAAATAATTTTTATTGTTTAATCAGAGTATTTTGAGTACATTAATTCATTAATTCATTCTTTTTTTTTAATTCATTAATTCATTCTTTTTTTTTAATTCATTTTTAGTTAAAATTTAATTCGATATTATGCATTATGCATTAAGACGATCAATTAAAACTGACATCTCCTTAAAATTAATGCGTAAACTTAAATTTATCTTTTTCGTTGATAATTTTATATGATAGTCTTAATATAATTTCAAATTTTAAGTTATTCATTAGTATTATATTATTATATTCATTCGAGTGATATTTAGCCATTATTATTAGTTATTAGTATATCGCTTAAACATTTCCTTCGGTGTTATATGAATAATTCTGAGTTGAGTTATATCTGTTAATTAATTACGTGGAGTAAACAAGTTTATCTCAAATTGACATTTTAAATTAATCGTAAAATACTGTGGTATACCGAAAGTATAGATCAAACTTTCATGAGATACGCATTTGAATCGATCTTCATATGTCAAATAATATCTACAATTTTAAATTATAGCATCATAACGATACCTATGCAATAATTCTTAAATGCATTGTTGATTGTGAATTACTTCCTGTTGCGAATGATACGAGATATGAGTATTCATATTATTGACATTGAAAGCATGCTTTTGCTTATGTGCAGCTGTTAATCCTGATTAATGGCAATACATAACGATTCGTCACGAATTTTACTACTGCTTTTGTTCATCGACGTGTAAGATGACGTATTGATTCGAATGCTACTCATCTCAAAACCATTGTTACAAACGGCTTTAAAATATAAGTAGTTACATTGTTAAAGGCTTTAATGCTTATTTAAGAAGTATTTATTTATTTTGACTGTAGTTAATATCTGGATTGTAGAAGAATATTTTAAATTTATTAACTGTTTTTTAAACTAATTTTTCACCAAGCACAGCCTAATTCAATAGTAACTAATTAGAAGGCTAATGAATATATCTATGTCAATGAATTGACGTTTTCAATTCATAACAATGCGCATGTAAAAAGTAGAAGTTTGTGATAAATAAATATATAAGTACATGTACTTTTATGATGCTATTAAGGTTTTTCAAATATTATAAAGTAGACAATGATAAGTTATCAGTTTAAAACTATTATTTGCATGAGACTACTTTTCTTACTGCTTTCGTTTTAATGATACCATGTTAACAAATATTGATAATTAAAAGTTACAATTATTTCTTGTGTGTTGTTAATCTGATCGATGATATTTCTTGAACTTTATTCTGCATCAAATTGATATAAAAATTCTGAATTTCAATACTTTTTAGTGAAAGTAAGCTTTAAAAATGAGTGTATTCAGAAATCGTTAGACCTAGTGTGACGTTTTTAACCGAGGAAAATCAAGAAGCACTTGGCACTTTTTGTCCAAATAGTTTTGTTGAATATCAAGAATGGTATTGATACGATTTTAGTTGTTCCGAAGATGGATTAGAATAATGATGCAGATTTTCTGATCAATCATCGATATTTTCTTTAAAAATTGCTGAAAAAATGATTTATTACGATTTATTACATTAAATATCGCTCAGATATCATACAAATCTCCAGATTGACACTTTTTACAGTTCTTTGACGTTACGTGCAGAAGTGTTATCGAGGCATTATTTGAGCTTAAAAACCTATCGCCTTGATTACTTTGTTTTATACTTGTACGACGAGCTACTTTACGTTTGAACACGTACCCTGCTTGAAGCATCTAAGCAGTTAAGCTTATTCTTCTCCAAGTCAACGATCTTCTCATTTTCGATGCTATGAAATGAGATGAACTCCATATAATCACATTATTTTCTCAGATATTATTAGATAATAGAGAGATAATCTTCTATGGATATGCATTCTTTCGATCCTTAGACTATTGTCAAGTACAGGATGCGAAGCCGAAATTGTGTACACTAGTTTCAGCTTAAATATAAATCTTTTTTGTGTGCTTTTATTATCTATTTCATTAGGTTAGTATCTACATAAATATCATAAATAGATACCTTGTAATAATTCTAATGAAAACCATAATAAAAACTAAACTATGTTGTCGAGCATATCGATGTAGAGGTATGTTCAACAAAATCTAGGCTTATCGTAAAGTTTAACAAGCACTTTTCTTCTTTCTGCTCCGAGGCAGACATCGTGGAGGTGTTACTGGTATCACTCCACCTCAGTTTGAGATCACAAGCTTCTCTATTTACACGGAGGTGAATGCCATGCAGGCATCTTGGACGCTAACTGAGCTTAATTTGAATTGAAAGTTGAACAAGCCTCCATTCCCCTCCTTATGCTCCGTAAGAGCTCAACTAGCTATTCTCCCCTGTGCTCCGAGGCAGATTCCGCCTTAGCGTAACCCAAATTGGTCTGTCTGTACCTTCTAGCGTAAGATGCAAAAGTTTTCCTATTTGTGCGGAAGAGAGTTCTACTGATCTAAACAAGATCTAATATTGCTGCCCCAAGGATTATATACCGCAAAGATACCTTTAACGATCAAAGAATCAACGTATACGAGAAGCGCTGGTATTTGGCTTGGCTATCTTAAAAGTAATAGTGGTTTGTTGCGAACGCTCATATACAAAACTACCCTTCGTTTAAAGAAGTAGTTAAAATAAATAGTAATTCAATAAGGAAAATATACGACGAAATTATGAAAGGCATTTGTCGTATAAGTGGTGCTTATCCCTTTCGAGTTGATTGCTTGAATAATCTTCTGGTTCGCTCGAGACTGTAACTCATATTTTATCTCGAACACTCTTATTATTCTAAAATTCCGGAAAACAACGGAAAATTCTTTCTGCTGTTTTACTATTTATAAGTAAACGATCATTTTAATTTTACTATGCATACAGCTATTCATTATATGAGATCATATTTAATGTAGAATTTTTCTCAAAAAATAACGTTCTTTCGATCTGATTTGACCTTGTATCTTTATAATTGTCTTTTCTTTCCGATAGGATATATAATTTAATTTTCTCGGTTAATATTCAGCAGCGATTATAGTTATAATATTTTTTATTATTCAATAAAGTTCATGTATATTTTTTAATGAAATTTCTTAAAAATAAAAAAATACAAGGTAAACAACTATAATTAATCATACATTTTTGAAAAATGAAGGTGGGATTTTAATAATAAATATCATTATGTATTATTGAAATATTTATTTTAAAGAAAGTAAAAATTTATTCATTCAAAAATAAAAATAATAAATTTCAATGTATTTATAAGCATTTTTTATTTTTTATTTGTTAAAAACAGCGATTTAAAATTGAAGGCGTTAAACTTGAGCCTTTTTTAATCGTTATTGACTTAGACTATATGTAATTTCATTTGAAATAATTATTACTTGATTATTACTTATTAAATACACCATAATGATCACGTCCTATAATGCATATGAAATTCATTAAATAAAAGAACAGAAGAAGAATTTAAAAATATATTTTTTTTATTTTTTCGCAATTGTAAGAAATGAATCAATTATATTTATGTAGTTCTATAATTTTTACTGTATCGTTCTCTATAAGACTAAAATTCTCTGTACTCCTATTATAATTTTGTGGTTAACTATATTGTAAAATATATTTGAATTGTGCACGTCTTTAACATATCTTGTTCTTATCCTTTTTATAAACGTTATAATTTTATAGCCATATTTTTATAATTCGATTTTCAATTAAGTTTAAAAAAATAAGTCATTTAGAAATGTTCTTCCTTTAACTGTAAGTCTTGTATTAAACATTACTGTTACGTTTAAGTTACAATAGAATGGAATTTGTTATAGTAGAAATATATATTAACAATAAGCACTATAAATTTAACTTCAAGTGAAAGCAAGGAAATCATTTACAGTAGACAGCAGTTGTAAGTAACAACGAACGCTTCTAGATATCAGAAGTCTCAAGTATTCTTTGTTGTAACTAGTTTATTTAAATACTCGTATATCTAGACAAAGACCAGAGTGAGAAAATAAATCGAATACAACGCATACTTGAATGAAATTCAGAGTGATAAAGACTGCTTCTTTTATTTTTCCTCAGGCTTTTGCACTTACTCGTAAGAACGAGTGACAAACATCTTTTATCATCGTAATTAGACTAAATTAATGACGAAAATGAACAATATACTTGACAAGAAACAATCAAAAGCTTTGAATAAATAATCGAAAGTATTTCTAAAATGTACTTGTTTTCAGTTTAATTGCTACTTTTTGGCAAAATATTGTCTAGAATGACATATATTCAAGAAAATCTTTATTTCAGTGTAAGAGAAGGTTATCTCAATCGTCTTATAAATTGAGCTTCTAATTTTCATAAGACACATTAAGACTGAATTTTATCGCCCAAATTATTATAAAATTCAATTTTAAAACCTAATCAATAATTAATAAAATTTATATTTCCTACTTAATATATATATATATATATATTTATTTATTTATTTATGGAAGTTCATAGTTGCGTTTCTTATTTTTCATATTCAATTGCTGCTATAAATCATATAAAATACAATACTTTCGAAATACTCAATAATTAATATATGAAAAGTAGTAACTTGAACATTTATTATTATTATATCTATATTCGATCTTTATTAACATTTCTTTTGAATAATTTAGAGTTGCTTGCAGTTAATTAAGTAGTAAGCTTGTGATAATTCTTCTGTTATCTATTACTTATAGAGTATACTTTCACCTATATGTAAGCTACATAAGAAGATTTTGAATAATATCTATCTTCTTATTAAATCGTTTTTTTTTTAGAAACATTATTTACCATAAAGCATATCTGTAATAATTTTAAATAAATGAATGAAAAATTAACGTTCTATCCTTCTGACATGATAAAGTAAGAAAAAATTCTTTCGAAAAGAAACTGAATAACGATAATTAAATCTAGAGTTGCATCTTCAAAATGATAATTAGGTTATTAAAAACTCGTCACGGAAATACTTATTACAGTTAAAAATTGATTTAATTTTAAACATGGTTTTATACTTTCAGTTAAATCTATTTTTATTAACTTAATGCAAATCATTCAAAGTGTGATAAGAATTTATATATAAAAATAAAGGTATGCGCTAGTGACGTAAACATTGAAAAATGATCAAAATTTCCATAGCATTTAGTACACACATTAAATTAGATATAAATATATTTATAAAAGTATTAAATAAGAATTTTGATTCATAGTATGAATTAAATTTAATTATTTTACATTTCAAAATTGTCTTCATGGAAATTTGACTGCACTTCATATAGTTATGCTATTCGGTGGATGAAATTGCTCATAAGTTGCGGTTCATAATGTAGTACGTTTAATGATTCATACCAAAGTTGAACATTGTAATATTGAGCAATTTGAAGAATATGATACATTAAAAGTGTTGTACTAAGTGTTCTTAAACATACCTATAATGAAGTTTGATTATATAGTGATAAACAAAGTAGTAAGAAATCCTCTAAATTGGGAATGAAGTAAAATATCCTCCATGTATCTTTGCTAAAATTAACTCTACTAGAATTTCTGAAAGTTGAGTTAAATATGTTTTTCTTGGTTTTTTATCTTCACAAATTAATGTAACTAGAAACGAGCATTTATATGTACATAAGTATGCATGGCAGATAAATTACTCAGAACATGATATATTAAGCACTGATATTGTAAAAAGTTATTTTAACTTTGCATTAACATTCTTTTCTGAGATTTAATTTATTTTTTAATAAAAAATTAGTTCATAACTTAAATAGAAATAAGAACTAAAAAAGGAAATCTTTCATGGAATTAATTTAAGAAAATGGTATTTAAGTAATTTTTTTTCATTTTATATTTATTTCATATATATTTTATAAGTAATAAGTAATGAAATTCAAATTATAATTATTATATTTAAGTAACAATAGTTATATTTAGTAAAGCATTCGAATGTTTGAACAAAATACATAAATATGAAAATTAGTAAAAAATTAAAACAAAACTGATAATGACGAAAATGATGTTGCTATTAAAAATTTTTCCTCTGCTTGATTTATTTATATTCAGTAATATTAATTCGATTATTATTATTATTATTATTATGTTAATTTCAATTTTTTCTTTTGCCAATATTATGAACCAATTCGTGTATGGCAACTAATTAGTCTTTCTGAAATTATACAAGGATCTATTATTACATTAGAAAATATCTTTTACGAAATTTTATTTCTATGACGTAATTAGGTGAAATGTTTTCGTTCATATGAAATCGCAACAGTTATTATTATTCGGAACGTGAAGAAGCTTAAAGAAGTTTAGAGCTTAACCAGGTCATGAGGTACGTGTTTTCCTAAGTATACAATTTCAGATTTTATCTAAAAACTTAGAAAACGAATATAGTATTGTCCCTAAAAGTTTAAAAAGGATACAAATTGAGGAAGCTACTAAGTTTTTAAGTAAGTATTGTGTTAAACGCTAAGTTTTTCTGGTAGAGAGATAGAGAACAAATGATGAACAAAGTACACGCAGTTACGGAAATAATACAGTAACAATGAAGGGTAATCAGAAAAAATAAGTGAACTAATATTTAAAAACCATAAAATAAATATTGTACAATATGTGTATGTTAGAAGAATGTGCAGTAAATATTTAGCATACAGTATAAAAATCAGAGACGGTAGTTATCATAATCATCATTTCTATCGATTTCTTCACATAGGAGCGGAAACAAATCTATGAATAGTGTGAGATTAGAAATTAGAGTTTGAAGCAGGAAGGAATGAAATAATCGAAGAGGAGTAATTGAATAACAAGTTCAGAGGAAACTAACTACTATTTGAAACAGTTCTACATCAAGCATGATTATACGAGTACACTTTTTCTACAAAAGGAAAAAGTATACAGCTGCGACATTGTATACAGAATCTTTCATTTGTGGTAAATAAACGATTTAGAGCAAAGTTTTCGAAAAGTTTGAAAAAAGTGGACAATAGTAATTTGATTAATCGACGGAATGTTAACGTCGAAAGAATAATGAAAAGGATGATATTAATAGGAGAGCGAAAAATGGTATAAATAATCTGAATGCAGTATAATAATATAATAACAGACGTATACATTCACTTTATTTGTACTTTAATCAAAATTAATTCAAGTATGAAAATTACTTGAATAATAGTAATAAGAATAAATATTTAAATAAATAAGTAATATGAGTCGTTTGAATTAATTACATATTTAATTAATGAAACTATATCTATCACTATGACACGTAATATTGCAAAAGATAATTCATAGATATATTTATAATTATGTATATATGTATATAATCTAAAGCTAAATCTTTTGCAGCATTTACATACAATATTCAGAAAAGATTGAAAAAAATAGAATTACTTTATGAAATAATGTCGAATTTAGTTAATGACGATCAAAGTTTGCTTATGCATTTCTTAATTGAGGTCAATAAAATTTCTATATAGAATTAATGTGAAACATTTTGAGGTTAGTGGATTGCAAAGATTGTTTGGGATTACATTAAAAAATACATTACTAAAAAGAGGAACACTATACTTGGAAGTGATTGCGGAATTTCAGCTTTGGGCATTCGTAAAATTGAAATTTAGCGTCACTTCTTGAAAAGTACATATACTTAGGAGTTTATGAATAAGTAACGCTAAAAATAAGATTTTTTATAAGAAGAAGTTTAGTAAGCTAGTATTGTGGCAAAATTTATACTTGTAACTAGTTGAGTTTTGACCTAGAAAGACTCATGTTTTCCAGAAAAGTTTGATGTACTTGGCGTTCACAGAAATTGTATAATCGTTGCAGTTACGATCATTATTCATTGAATACCATGATGTACAATCGAGTCGAAATGAGGAATGATTACGGACATTGGTTGTACTATTTTATAAGATATAAAGAGAAATTTATAAATTAACATTTAACAATTCTGATTATAATATTAAACTTATACCATTAATAAATAAAACCGAAACTTATTGTTTTATTTCAAATGATGTTAAATGTCAGAATCGTGCTGTATAGAGATTCCTTTGTGTATGTTTTAAGAATAGATATATCGATATATGTAACTACAATTATAATAAGGAATTACTATTTACTCAGTACCATATAAATTGCAATTACATTCTTCATTTCTATAAATATATTTCAACATCAGATTGGTAAATATTCGTACTTTTATAAATTTTTGAATGTTTGTTCGAAAACTTATATTAATTATTCTTTTGAATAAATACATGAAAACTTTTGAAGGAATTGAAATGAATTGAATTCGTGACAATTGTAATAAATAATAATTATTAAGGAACTTAACAATTATGTTGACCTTTAATTGTATCTTTTATTTTTTTCATGTTTTAATATCTTAATGCAACAAATTAATATTCATAAGAATTTTTAACATACCAAAAAGTTATATATTGACTTACCAGCATAAGTTTTTCATACTCCTCTTCAATTACGGTACCATTATAGTAACGCTTTGTTGATTTTACGTCAGGATAATAAAAACCTCGTTTGCAAATGCATCGATAGCTTCCTCTACGAAAGCCTAATCCGGAAATAGCTATACACTGAAATTAAATTAAATTTTTAATTGACCCTTAGATGTAAAAACAGATATTTACAAAAACTAAGTTTAAGGAAGATAAATTACCTTATATAAATGTAATCTTATATAAATATAAGATAAATTAAATAAGACGAATTACCAGATTTGAAAAATTTATTTATTTTATTTTATTTTAATCGTTATCAATCTCAGTTTCTCAAAAGTGGTATGGATGATAATGCATAAACTATCGATTTTAAATTTTTTTCTTTACATTAGTAATTAAATCATTTTCTAGATGTATTTAAGAAATATTAAAATAATGAATTTATATAATTATTTTAGGATACTCCATAGAATATATTATAAAATTCCATTTTGTTTGAATTATTTTTATTTTGTAATTTCTTAAGTTCTTAAATATCTTTTAGCCATGTCGACAAAATAAATTTTTCTACTAATAGAATATAATCAATATTTTTATTTCACAAAAGTATTACGAGCTGAGGAGCTTCCATCATTTTTTACCTTCGACAACGAAGCTCAGTAACTTAGTGCTTCAAGTAGTCTGTAAAAAACTTGTTCATTATTAAATTTCTCCTGTTAAATAAAATGATAAATAAAAGCTGTCAAAGTTTCAGAAAAATTTATCATTTTAGGTTACAAAAAAAAAAAAAAAAACAAAAATATTCTAGAAAAATTTTCTTTTTCACATTCTAAATCACTTTTCCTTCTTAAATATAAGACTTTTTAAAAAGATCAGAAAAACGATCTGACTGAAAATCTGTTAGATCAAACTGTAATGATAGAAATATCAATTTTTTTATTATAGATTTGACTACTTTTAAATACGATAATGATTCTGTAATAATATATTTATTTTGAGTTAAAGATCTCGTTCTTCTATTTAGCGAATTAAATTTAATTTTATATACAGTCGAGTTGAAGATTGATTCCTAATAAATAATAGCCTTTTGTCACATATATTGTCTTTGAATCTGCTCATAAAATAATTAAATAATAATTGAATTAAAAAATAATAATTTATCAAAAATCAAAATACTAATTAAGTAAATAAAAATTCATACCTATGATAATTTTAATTTTGCTAGCTGTTGAAATATTTGACTAAGATATTCATTTACTATTTAATTACGTTTAATTTAATACAAATTTCAGTGCAATAATAAACCTCAATTTATACACCTATATCTCCGATTAGTTTATTTGTCTTACAAATATCTTCAAATTCTAGGTTAATATTTATCCATAATAATTATACACTATTTTCAGAAATGAAAATAAAAATTCCTTTAGCAATAAAAAAATATGAAAATTCAAATATGATTAAAAATGAAATATATTACGTGGAATTAATTCCGATAATAAAACGTGCCATATATATATTCTTTTGTCGTCAAGTAGAAATAAGCTGAAATTCGTAGAAACGAGATCACTGAATTGGTAAAAAAAATACAGACGGAAACGAAAGGAAAAATTAAAGACGTATTATTTCGAGTCTTCATTACTGCAATTTATATAATTTATTTCCAATGTAATAGTACATTTGATAATTACATAAATTTTGGCAACACTTTAGATTTCGTAAAATGGCTTCGCAATATCATATCATGTCGAAAATTATATTATCTTCATATGTTTCATCCTCACGCGATCACGAATTACTGCCTTATTTTAAGCAATGAATTTTGTATTGTATTAATTTAAGACCGATCCTCGTAGAAATTGTAGTGATTTGCAACTATCTGCTACACATTGTGAAAGAATAATGTGAAATATTTACGCCATAAATATTCCTTAATGTAGTGTATATATTTGGATTAATTTTTGGTTAACGAATTTTTCTTTTTCGATACTTCTTGACGTTTAATATCAATTTTCGGTAGATTAAAATACATTTTTTCCACCGTGAAATTTATTATCAATTAACAGCTGTGTTCGATGTTAAGAAACGTTTTTTTCTTCTACTAGCTTTAATTTTACCAGCTCGACTGTTAATAGTCTTATTTTACTCTTGAATATAAAATCAAGCAATTGAAAAAAATACTTTGTTCTCTTTCCTAACTCGACATTGTTAGCTCGTTTACTCTGAGTTTCTTTTGAATTATTTTGTTTTTTGTTTACTATTTAATTATGATATTTAATGCTACATTAAAAAATTCTATAATTTCTTATAATATTTGATACTCTTTTATCATATACAGCTTTCATAGTTATGATACTCTCAGCATCAAAAGTTTTTTATTTGTATAAAAAATTAATTAGCTTTTTACACTGATTCATTTTTTACTGCTAGAGTTATACGTTTATTCAAATTTGTTTATAAGTTTAGTCCTTCGATGTTAAATTATTTTTAGTATTTATTTGAGTGACTTATTCTTTATTATTTTTCTTCTTCTAATACATTGTTTCTATCTTTGAAATTTCAAAATTAGGTATTCAGTCCTTTAGTACGCATTACATATTCTTTTTAGAACAATTCAATACTCTAAAATACACCATTTAACATTTTAAGGTAGATTTTGTGAAATTTATTCCTTAATTTTTTACTAGCATTGACGGTATTTAATTCAGTATTTAAACAGAGTATTAAGATTCTCCATCGTCCAATGTAGATTTTGGCTATCATAAGTCTTAAGTTGAACTTCTCTTCGTATTGAACCCTTGTTTTATATTAATATTATTGTAAGATCTATTTACACGTAATTCCGCAACCTTAAAACTTAATTTCAAACCTCAATAGATAATGAAATTAATCATTTCATTCCCTTTCCTCTGACCATTCTCGATACTCTCTTTAATATTCCATTTTTCTAGGGATTTTTTCTTTTATCTTCTTTTTTTCTGATTTGCGTGAATACATTCCTCAAAGGTGTAGTTTCTTTATTTAATTAATTTTTTATCATCATTAATATTGTATCATGCATACATGTCATATTCTCTAGTGTAATCTTACTATGAATTATTTTATTGACTAGAAATTTCTAATATACAGAAAACAAATTTATTTGCACCTTTTTTAACTCTTACAAGGCGATAGAACTTCCAAAAATATCAAGCGTTCTATAAGTAGCAGATCTTGTTCTTATCATATTCTTTCTCTTGATCTGATCGAATGTTTTCTTCTTTCTTCTTCTAACTCTCAAGATTAAAGCGACATTCTGAACCCACTTTGTCTACTTGTTGGTATAAAAAAGTTCAATAATGGCCTCATTCATGAATTCGTTAAAGCTTCGGACTCTATTTAACTATTCAACTTGCTTAAAACATCGTAGTTATCAGCTCCAGGAATCACATTTGCTATATTATTACGTGTAATAGACAACGACCTGAATGGATCTGAATGTAAATACATTATGTTGTGATTTTGGTATTATAGCACATTCCCTTATAGCCATACCATATTAGCTGTTTTATCACTTACTCTTTTTTGTGTAGAATTGTATTCTAGCTTAATTACCTGTGGATAATTTTGTTATATATTAAATAGCTGATTTTTATTATCGAAATTCTAATATGAAAATCACTTAATAGTAAAACAGTAAAAAAAGTATAAATGCATGAATAAACCATACCAATATTAGGAGTTTGGTATTCCTATTTTCTTATTACATTTTACGTGAAACAAGTAAAGTGATTTTGAAACTAGGTCATATATTTCAACTTTCGAAATTATAGTAAAGTTTTTTAAATAAAAATTTCAAGAATCGTTGTAATTTATGATAAAATTTATAAGCAATTGCTAAAGAAAGATGTTCGGATATCGTATATCCCTTTACTGCAGATTAAACAAATATGACAAATTATTAATATAAATTACATCCAATGTGGACGTATAATGATTTAAAAAAAATTTAATTTCTTTCGATCAAAATTCATCTCAATACGAATGAATTTAATATAATTTACATAGATAAAATGATTTTTGGCAGTTCGTAATTTTGGAAATGAATATTAAGAACGTCAAAATCACAGACTTTTTATGAATATGAATTTTCATGTGATTTTGAAGAAAAGTAATGAACAATTAAAATTTGAAATGTTTATTCGCATATTCAGAATTATTTTTTTATTGACCTACTTTGTATTAACCATAACATAAAAAGTTTATAATTGATATAGAAATGGAAACGTTGCTACTACTACTTCTATTACTACCACTACTGCTATTACTACTACAACTATTATTACTACTACTAATAGTAATACTATACAAATAATAATATTATATAATATTAAGAAACATGGCTAGAGCATTTAATATGATTTCAACAAAGGTTCTGCAATATCATCGCTTACTTTCAATTAATTGATTTATTTTTACTACCTTTTATATAAACTAATTAATTTTATATAATTATTATAAACTCTAAAAATGTATGAGTATATAATAATATAAATAAAAGTAATTTTATTATAAGTAGTAATTAATTTTTTATTAATCTTAAACATTTATTTTTAAATCTCTATTAAATCTCTGTGCAAGAATTAAAAAAAAAATTGGCGAGCCGAGGCACTAATAGTTGAGACAACGTAGGCACATACAGTTTGACAAAAGAAGACTAAAATATAGGATCCTCTGCTACAAGGACAGATAGAAGCAAATAAATCTATTTTAGATACAAGATAAATATTAATTTTCTTGTATAATGCAATTTCTTAATTTCTTGTGTGTATCTAAACAAACGGCCAGACCACAGAAGAAATCAGAGATAATATTTTTGCGTAGGATGATAAATAAATTGTCTCTCACCGTTTATCTATTTTACCGAATTATAAGCTATGAATAGCTACGTAAGTTTTTAGAACAGAAGAGTTATGAAAAAAATCTGTATTTAACATAAAATGTTCAAGTATGTGTTTCATGCACACATATAGCCGTATATAAAACTATATTATCTCGTAGAAAATATTTAGATAACTGTCAGTCTACCTATACATAAAAGAGAACAGTTTATTAACTTATCAGTTAGTTCTTTTTATCATTTATATTCCGTTGCAATTCCCAGCATATTTTAGATTTCTTTTTTCGTTTTCTTAAATCATATATTTTTATTCAGAGAAAGGAAAACATACACTACCTAAAAGATTACTATTTGATAAATAAAAATTACAGTTCTTTAGTTTACGTTTACTTTTTAGCTTATAAGATTTGTTATTTAAAAAATTTTCTAATATTTGAAACTAATTCAATATATTTTTCTCTTTTACTTTTTATATATACATGTTCATTTTACAAATATATTTATTTATGAAGTTTACTTTCACATCAAAATTATGTAATATAAGCACTTACGCCACTTTTTTTCTTTCATTTCTCTATTTTTATCTTTTACCGCTTATTTTTACTTAAAAAAAATGTCTCAACACTCATTCATATGGACACTCGTACAAAAGTACTTTAGATTACGAAAGTAAGCTCTCTGCATGTTCTATTAAGGATTAAACTTTCGGAAACAAACAATGAATTTTTTATTTTGTAGAATCAATAGCAAGTTTGCATACAAACGTGATATGTATACATCTGTAGACAGTTAGTATTACGAATATTTCTGACAATAAACGCACATCTATTATCTGTTTTATATATTCTTATTTTCTTATGTACACATTGATAATATAACAACCTTGCTTTTTGGACTCACATGGTTACCAATCTACGTTCAACATTAATTCGATTTCAAACTGTAATTCTTCTAAAAAGTATTTCTTATACCACAAAACTTGGTTTATACTTTTAAAACAAAATAAAACTACTATCGTTCTCTCATGTAATGAAAATAGATTGGCTTTATTGAAAAAATTTATACTTATCCAACATAATGTCTCTAAATGAAAGAAAAAATAGATTTACCCTTATATTATAACATACAGTAACACATGAAGCTGTAAGTATCAAAGTCAAGCTTTATCATACAAGCAGTTAAATTTTTCGAAAAAACGAAAATAGAAATTCATGAATTTTACTTAATTATGTTATCAGAATAAATTATTTTCTTAATGTGCTTTAAAATAATAGATTTCAAACAAATTTTAAGAGAGCACGAATTATAAGTTAAACATATGAATAAGATTTTCGTATAAAAATTTCTTGCATTCCGAAAATATCGTAATAATTATCTCGAATCCGCAAAATGTATTGATTTATGTAAAATGCAAATATCGATACATCAAATTCTATGCTAATCCATGTATATATAGTAAAAAATATTACTGTTTATTTCATAAGTACAAATCAGTGTAAATAAAAAATTTAAAAAAAAAGCTAAAATAATAGTAAATATTTTTTACCAGTGGATAATTAAATACATAATAGATAATGGAAATAATGGAAACCAAATAGATAATTAAATTTTAATCATTTACAAAGGAATTTCATTTTTGTATAAATATATGATGACTTTTAATAATTTAATTTCTTTCTTAATTTTATAATATATTAATATAAAATTAAAATGATAAATTATATATTTATAGACACAAAGTTAGAAGTAGTAGTGTATGCAAATATGTAAATAAACATAGAATACGCATGAAAAAGTACGTATAAGCGGTATTGAGATCATAAAAAAGATTTGTAATTTTATAATTAAAGAACGTAAAATGTAAAATAGAAACAATTTAATAATGTATTTTTGATAAATAATGTTAAACGTAATTAGCTTAAAAATATCTAGTAACATTGCTTATCCATAGACTAATTTTTTAAAGTAGGTAATACCAAAGAAAACTATAGATTCAAACATTAATAGCCTTAAAAATTGAATTACATTTTTCAGAAATTTTGTAAGAAAATGTTTTTTACTTTGTATGTTTCATTAAGACTTTAGTGACGAGTATTATGAATGTCTTCAATATATTTATATAAAGATTAGAAAGTTTTAATTTCGATTTTTATTTTATTATTGATTAAATTTTTTGTGTTTTTATTTTATTCCGAACGTTAATAAACAAGACTTTTCAGAAAATAGTTAAAGTTAAAATTTAAAGAATAAAGTTTCTATTTAACCATTAAATCGTGCATGAAATGCACACTTTTTTCATTTGAAGATATTAAGCTAATTAAGCACCAATTTATAAAATTAAATTTTTAAATAAAAGTTAACATGAAAAAATAAATTTAATTTTGTGAAAAATATTGTTATGATAGTCTTTTATAATTATAGAATGGTATATATCCAAAATATTTCTGAAATATTCTAAAATTAGTATCTAGTATTTAGTAATGTTTTTTAATTGACATTTTAAATAATTTTTAAATAAACATTGCTTGTTAAAGTCTAAATTAATAATAATTCTATTCATATTAAAATTTATTTTTTATAACATCTAGATTGTAGAAATAATACGTGAATAATTAGGATGAAAAGAAGTAAAACAATAAAATTTTAAAAAAATCGAAAAAAATAAAAATACTTAATATCAAATTAAAAATAGTATTCTTGCAAAAATATAATTGAAAATACTTAAATAGCTTAAATAAATTGAATTTATGTGCAAAATTAATCTTCGTCGCCTAAACTTCTATTTTAATACGCTGTGTTTGAATAAAAGTTTAAAGAAATATTTGGAAAAACTTCTGGAGCAAACTCGCTTTTCAATGAATATTTCATACTTTTTGCAAGGATTTTTGTCTTTTCTATTCAGAACATCCTTTCAGAAGTTATCTTCATAAGAAATTTCACTAATTAAAAAACTTAAATTAACTGAGTTATTGAAGTATATTTATTGATCCGATGTAGTAATGAATTATTGCAGATTATTTCTAGCTAAAAGATCAATGACACGATAAAAATTTGTTAACTTTTAATATTATTACTGTTTTATCTATAATTAATTTCATATTTAAAAATTGATGCATTTAATATTTAAAGTAAGAAAATTTTACATGATTTCAAGCATAGTTGATGCTTGGGTTTCTTGTGAGTTACACACAACTTAAAACAGTTCTATGTTTGTGTGACGAAGATTAGAGAGCTTCTGCTTCTGAAGAAGGTTATTGGGTGATTAAGGAGCTTTTTAAAGAAATTATTACCTAAGCATGGTTATAAAGTTACCTAAAAATATAGAAAAATGAATAACGTTATATCCACTAGAGTTGACATTTTTTTCGTATTATAAAGAAAAAGTATGATATTTCATATAATATCTGATTAGGTACACAAATGATACACTGCATTCGAAAGAATTCTTAATCATGTCAGAGAATGTGTACATTACAAATATTACAAAATATTATATGAATGCACTTACGATGCGTATTACAAATAGATAAACATATAAATTCGAAAAATTTTACTAATGTTTATCAAAATACGTTGTACATCATCTCATGTGGGTATTCGTGCATGCACCTGTGGTCTCTTTGTATTGTCCAGTATTTTAGAAAGTTAAATAATGAATATATATCGATGACATTATTAATATTTAAAATTGATGTATGAATTATTAATGCGCATACAAATCTTTTTATTTTGTAATAAATATTCAATTATTAAATAATATTAAATTATATCGAAGGTAATAAAGATTATTACAAAGTTTTTAAATCAGAGAATAAAAGAAATATAATTGTAATATAAAAGGGAGAAAATTTTTAAAGAAATTTTAAGGTTCAAATTAGAGACAAAATGTGAATAGTCCTTAGGAATTGCGGTAAATTCGTTCAGTGAAGTATTTCTGTGCTTAAATTACTCTGCCTGAAAACGTTTCTTGTGGGCAAATAATTATTGTGAAAGTTTTAGGATTTTTAATTAATCTTTTACTATTAATTAAAGTTTTTCAGAATCATTTATATTAATATTTTTACGTTCTCAATTATGAAATCTGTTTTTCATTTTGATGCATATTTAAATACGAAAATTTAAAAAAGCCTAATCTACAATAATATATTTTATTTTATTACACAAGCATATTATAAATCTTTTCTGATATTTTACACTTTTTTTATTAAGAAAAATGACGTATGTGATAAATAACTGTATGTATGTATCATTATATAAATTTAATATTTCGTATGACTCCGTACTTAACTGAAGTTAAGTTGATGTATTTTATGATGTAATTAATGCACAACATACATTGTATACATAAAACGATATATTTTTGTTTAGTTCATTATTTTGTGTTTAAGATCAAATTTGCCTACAATTATGATTATACAATTCCATAAATAATAAAAGAACAAAGTTTTCACATTTTGTAATCAAGAAAGTTAAAAGTAATTTTTTATATAATGTAAAAAATTAAAAATTTATTTCATCTTAAATTGCTTATCTTAAAAAAAGGAAAACAATACTTTAAAGATACAACTTGTGTTCGCTTTAAAAACTTAGTTTCTATATCATCTTTCGTTTTTTCTTAACATTGTATAAAAGAATTCTTAATTTTTATATTATTTTATACTTGTTCAGTAATTTGTATAATATATATTTTCTAATATAGTATCAAATGTGTTAAAGCAGTAGCTCATTTTTACAGGTAACAAAGATATTTTTCGAATTTTCGATAATTAAAAAGAATCTCATAAAACTGGTTCTTTTTTCTTTAACGTTCAAGTTGTTTTTATTTGTTAAATTTATATAACTTTATTTTTTACTAAGCTGCCTGTTAAATATACCCAACATTTTTTCCGTACTGACAAATTCTTGTACAGGGTAAACTAATATTCAGACTTTTTAGCTATTAGAGCTTAAAGTACATATTTGCATATTTTATATTGAAAAGAAATTTATGAAAAACTTATTTCACAAAATAAATATTGTAATATAGATTAATATTAGAAATTGATTTCAATTTTATATTTATTTTTAATAATATTCAATACTAAAATCTTTTTGCTGTTTTGTTTAGAGGACTGCAAGAATTTTGTCAGAACTGTCATTTGATTTCAATGATATCTATGTAACTTATCATTTAGAATAAAAATAAAAAACAAATAAAATAGAATTTATATTATTATGTTAATTATTTCGAAATTAAATGTAATAGGCAGATGAATTAAGAGTATTTTTTTCAGTTTTTGTTTAATTCAAACTTAACTAATTGGTAAACAATAAAATAATGTTTCTAATAAAAGCTTTAATTTATATAAATAAATTTTTTATTATATATTTATTATAATTTTTAAATTATTTCTCTAAATTAGTTTATATTACATACAAACATCTATTGTTCGTTAAAGTTGTTCCTCGAACAGTAACATAATAAGATATTCCATTGCGTGCACTGTAACTAGAATGAAGTTTGTAATGAAGTTTTGATAAAACTTTAAGGCTTTGAAATCTTTAAATTTGGAGGGTTATGTGATATAATTGTACATTTTATACAATTTTGTAGGTCAATCTATAAAAATTGTTATTGTGAATAAATTATTTTAATTAGTTTTTTCTGTCTAAATTACAAGATATTACAAATTTACATAATAATTTACATAAATTTACATAAAAATTTACATAAATTTACATAAAAATTTACATAATAATGTTCATAAAAACTAGATTAAATATAATGAAATTATATTAAGCTATATCGCTATAACGCGTCTAATTTCAGAAAGTCGTACCTCTGTTGTTCGCTTTTTGCATTTATCACTAGCTGAAAAGATATTTAATTGCGTAGATCCTGGAGGCAGTGGGCATTGATCAATATCTACCCTACGCAGATCGATGTCAATACCACTTGTCCCTCTGCAAAAAAATAAATAATATTATATTTTAACTGGTATGTTATCTTAATATTATTGTTTTAGAATAATTTAAAAATAATAAATACTGTAATTATTTTACAGAATAAATGCTTCTTTAAAATGCCGTTAAAATACTGCATTATTCAATAATGAATTGTTGGAGTATACAGAAATTTGGCGTTGACGCTACATTATTACGTTCTGTTTTAATGCATTTATTGTAACATACAGTTTATAAAAATATAGTTTTTTGAAACAAACAGTGAACGTCAAAAATGCACGTAACTTTACTAAATATTTATAAATAGTTAATTGACAAGTAATCTAATTGGAATTGTATTATTCAATTTTTCCCCTTCTAACCTCACACAAATATATATATATAAGCTTAGATTACTAAGATTTTGTCATTTTTAAAACACAGAATTTGTATATTCTGATAAATTTGTACAATATTTAATTAATTGGAGCAATGTATAAATATTCATGCTTCAATAAAAAAGCATAATAATATTAATATAATAAAAGGTTCAAAATTCAAATAGAAATTTAAGAAGAATCAAAAATATGAAAGATTTATCAAATTAATTTTTATTATCTTCTTTGCGATTTAAAATAATTTAAACATTTAACATTATTATATATTTAAAATATGAATAATCCTCCAGGTACTTTAAGTGCACATTACAGCATGTTAAATCAAGATATCATTATTGAATTATTAAGCAAAATTTTTTTTTACCAATGAAATAAATAATTTGAATAATTTAAAAACTAATCATTTAATTAGGTTGTGTTTTAATGGTTATAAATTTATTGTCTCTATCGATAAATTTTTAATCATTTGCTAAATGACTTATTGATAATTATTAAAATTCTTGTTAATAATTTAATTATATATTGTTGAGCATCATATTATTAATAACATGATTAGTTAATGATTACCATTCTATTTTAGTTGATGATAAACTTTTTATTCGTACTGTTTACGTGCCAAAGATTGATAGAATTCTACTATTACCAGTATATTATATTATTGATCACAAACTAAATAATAATTTGTAATTAAAGAAATAGTCAATATTATATAAAATCATAAATAGTCTGGTCACAATAATATTCACATTTATCAAATTACTAACGGCTAAGTAAATCGTACACTAAAAAGTAATGTATTTGCACACATTATTCAATGCAGTATTAAATTTGAAAATCATTTGAATGTTAGTTTGCTTTTGACATATTCCGTAGAAACTTGGCAAGATTATATATCATAATAATAAGGACTATAATTTTGAGTAATATATAAATAAAATAATTTGTTATTGTAGTCTACTATTTAATATTCAGCCGGTAAAAAATTACAATGGAAAGTAGGACTTTTGCACTTTCTTTATGTCTGAACGAAATGTTTAATGGTAGTAAATAAAATTTTTTTGCTTTTACACTTTCTTTATGTCTGAACCAAATGTTCAATGGCAGTAAATAAAATTTTTTTTATAATTTTGTTTCCCACACACACACACACAAACTAAAAGTAAAGAAAATTAGAATAACAATAAATTAAATTGACATCTTCTTAAAATTATTCTTTATCAAAAAGCTTCTACAAATATGTGAACTGTAAAACATAAGAAACAAGCGATAATCTCTGTAATGTTAGCTGACATCATGAGGATAAGCCCACCCCTCTTTGTCAATGTCTACGTCAAATCCTAGTATCTTTAGCTTCTGAGTCCTGGGATAGTCACTGACTTCTAGCAACGGTGTTACGATCTTTTCTTTCACTTTAATGGATTTCAGTGTTGACATTTGATTTACTCTCCTGACATTATAGTTTTGAATCTTAAATATATTGATGTACAGAAATTTTATAGTTCTATCTTAAATAATTAATGTTAATACTACAGTTCCAGTATTTATTACTAAGCTGTTCATATATTGTAGTTTAAATATTGATTTACAAAGTTTCTGTGTCGATACTGATGTAAGCTTATCTCGCACGAAATGTCATTCAGTCGGCGTTAAATTGCACAGAGTTAATATATGACAAGATAAGTGAAGAGTAGTGAATTATTATTTATATATCATATTTATTTTAGAAAATCCAAAGAAAATGTATCTGTTGATAGAAATTAATCTACTTTATTTAGATTTGTATACTTCTGCTTAATTCAATTATTAGAATATTAAAATATTTTCTAATTTTACCTTTACTAAATTACAATATTATTAGAACAGGTTTATCGTTTACAGGTTTATATTAATCTTTATCTTTTTGTTTTTATTATTGCATAAACATAAAATTAATTGTTATCTTCACGATTAAATCATTTTTAATTTGTTAATATTCTTCTTTTAGAATTAATTTCAAAATTGGATCTCAAGTATTATAATCACGATCTTTACAGCATATAATACGTGCATTGTATTAAAATATTGCAAATTTAATGAAATTTTATTTTGTGATGTATTCTTAATAATCCTTTCTTAATATTACTCAAATTATAGTCCTGCATAAAGAAAAAGATTTTTAAACTGCTCTTAATAATCTTAAAAAATAATAGGGAAAACTTTAATAAAATACCTTTCTCTTAGATTTATTCTTAATCTTCAAACAGAAATTAGTTTCAAGAAACCAAAACTAGTGAATAATAATGGTCTTAAAGTATGTGACGTTTCGACGGGAGAAACTTCTGAACAACAATGTACTTAATGCTTTGGCACTTTTTCCAATCGTAAGTTTATACTTAACGGGGTTGGAGAGTTACAGTCACTTCTGACCTTACCATCAGTCTACCATTAGTAGAATCTCAATTTCAAATTCAAGGAATTTATAAATGAAGTTTTTAAAGAAACAGTATACTTCAAGAAATTTTTTATTATTCATTTCTACACAAAGAAAGTTCGAAAAATTTTGTAACAAATTATGTAAGTAGAAGAATGCACAAACTTTAAAGCTACAAAAGTGGTTAACCAATGCTAATAATTATTGTTGATTTATTTGTATTATTATACACTGTAAAATTGTCAATATTGTTAGCAAATCGACTTATGATATCAATGCAGCTTCGGATTTACGAATAAATTTTTTAATTAAAAAAAATTGATAAATAAATATACATAAGTTAAAATAGTTAAATAAAATTAATAAATAATTTTATTGAATCGATATATGTTCATCAAACTGAATGGAATAGTGAATTTCCTACATTAGCATTAGCATGGAAATATTTTGTTGTTCATTTTCATTTCTGACAAGCATTGTTTACATTTTCTTTATTGTAAAAATAAGCAATATTGCAATATGGCTTTAGACTTTAAGTATAATTAAATAAGTTTTAATTATGTATATTACAGTAGAGACATAGTATAATAAATCTGATAATTAATAAATTAATAATGATAAACTCAAAGGACAAAATATTACAATGTAATAATTATTTTGTCTCTAAATGAAAGTATTTGTTGAATCACCGTTTATTATTGAACAATGTTTATTTTTATTTTTATTTAAAAATTATTACTTTTGCAAAATTTATTTTAACAATTAATAAATTATTTATTTTATAATAAAAAATATAAGTGATATTTTTAATAACACTATTATCAGTAGACGAAAGTAATGGAAACAAAGTGGTGTACAATTATAAAATATATAGCCATAAGTGCAATTATTGTCATTACATTTATAAGTTATCAATTATTTATCATTATATTTATAAATTATTTTTTTTCATATTGATAGTATCGATTTTTTTACACTTTTCGCATAACTGTTATGTAAACTAAAAATATAATAAAATATTCTTGTTCACGCAGAAATACAAATTTTTGAGTTATTTTTAATATGTTTATAGTTTTTTATCCTTTTTAAGGCGATTTCTAAAAATTGCATTTTTAAAATGTTACGCTATTTTTTAGCTGAATTTAAATAGAGATAATTCACAATTTTGAATGCGTTTAATCGGGTTAAGTATATACATAACTTCTAATACATTGATATCTAATACAATTTAAGGGGCAGAAAAATTGTTACAAAATGGAATATTATCTAAATTTATTATCGCGCCGTAATCTAATTGTAGTTGCTATAAACATAACAATACTTTATTTCAATAAAACTAATAATAATAATAAAATTGTAATATTTCAAAAAATTATCCCACACACCACCAATAAAAAATATTGCTACATATTGTTTCATATAATAAAATATTTTATGATGCGATATTTTTAAAGGTAATAAATGTACATTACCCTGTACTTAGTTGATTTAATTAATATTTTTAACAAACTATATTTTCATTTTAAAAATAAAAATGAGTTTTCATTTATTTACAAATGAAATCTATAACAATATCGAAAAAGGTAGTATTAGTAATCAAAATATTCTTGTTTGATGATACATAATCAAAAGTCTTAATAATATTTACTATAAAAAATATTACGTACAATATCGTTCTTTAGGCAATACGATGGAAGAAACTTTATATTATCTATAATTTCACAGAGAAGTGACAATTTAACGAAATATATGCTATATAATATATGCTAATAACGATTTTATATTTCTCTAAAATTATTGTAGGCTAAATCGTACATAATAATTTCAAATCTTTGGTCGTACTTATGTATATCAATGTTTAGATGTAAATGTAAGCCAATTTTCCTCCACAAGTAATTTTTATAACATTTTAATTTTTATGTAAAAAATAAGAAATTAAGCGAATAGCTTTATACGTGTAGATTTAAATGATATAATAAAATTTGATTAGAAATGATCTTTGGAGGATATTATTCATATAATATTTTTTATTGCTTTTGAAAATGCAAAGTTAAGTATTGAAATGCTCATAATATTGTACTATACAAAAATAATTTTTTGTACAGTACATAAAATAAATTTGAATGTACTTCCGAATATTTGTAAATTCATATTTCGACGAAAAATTAATTTAAAATAGCTTTTTTGTATTGATAATAACAGGTTTTGTGACACCAAGTCACACAGTTCATTATAAAATTTCTACAGACTATAATCTTTAAGACTTTAAGTTCAAATACATAGAATTTCTTTACTTATAGTTGACGGAGTTCAAATTTTATTAATTATCATTTAAGTTAAATAAATCAATTCAGTCTTATTTTACACATCAGAATGTTTAATAATCTATATTAAATTATTCCAAGTATTAATAATTAAAAATTTTGTATCAATTGTCAACAAATTAATCACATAATACATAAAGTATTTAAATATTTAGATTTTTTCTTATCTCATTTATATATTTTTTCTGGAATATGACCTAATAATACTTTTTAGAATTCCTTAGTATACGAATTGTCGAAATTCTCGTTTAGTTTAACAAAGCTTCCATTTAGTTAATGAAACTATATATTTATGACGTTGCAAGAATAATATGGGGTCCCAGAAGGTAAAGAGGATCGTGTATAAGAAGTATTAATATAAACAACCGTAACAAAGTATGTAGTTCAAATGCAAGTCTTCCATGAAGATAAGATATAAAAAACATAAAACATTTTAAGAAACATTAAGGATAATATAATTTTAATTTATCTTGAAATTTAAACAATCATAAAATAGTTATGAATTAATAAATGCTTATTCATCTAAATATTAAATTATTATTGATATGTACAGTATATCTGTATAAAATTTATTTACAATAGATATAATAAAGACGATTCTTTATAAATAAGAAAACCTTAGTTTTTTGTTCGGAGTTTTTAGAGCATAGTTGAGGATCGTCGGATTCTCCGAATCCGGCTTAAAGGACCAATTTGTACTAGCATTTTTGGGCTTAGTTTTGCGAACCAATCTCACAAAATGAATGAAAAAACTTATTTTCTATTAGAACAAAAATGAACGATACCAGATCTACTTATACAAGGATCCTCGGCTTATAAGCCAAGTGTGTGCCGAGGTACAACAATGCGTGGCTACGGCACTACAGGTGCGACAAGCCACGAAATACTTAAATTGTAAATTTAATTGTCGATGGCAAATAAAATATGTACAGGATTTTATTTGCTTATAAACCTGGTCCAGTATTTTATTGTTACAATAATTTATTGTGAACAAACATGGGGCGAGTTCGACGCTACGTTATATTATCGCGTCAAGCAATTCTTCTTGATAATCTATCTATTTTTATTCAGTTTTTATAGAAAATATAAACAAATAGAAAATCTCTGTATCTATTGTGATATACTTGAAATATCGCCGTATACGTTTTCTTAGCTACGCTTCAATTTCAGAAACTTTTTAACTCATATTATTAGCAGTAATGTTAAAAAAAATTTCGTTATGAATTAAACAATTACAATTGTAATTAAACAAACTTATAAATTACCTAATTCATTCGGTTTGTTTATAGGTTTTCGCATCATTCTTCCATTTCCAGAATATTCGATTAGTTTAAGCAAAAATTAAACATGATAGGGTTGCTGTAGAAATCATTTTACGGACTATAGTTAACTTTAATCAACTTTTTAAGAATGCTGACACAGTTTCATGAACATCCTAATCATGTGAAACATATTCAGTTTCTTTCAATGTTTTAGCTTTTACACAAATTTGAAAGTAATTAATACACAATTGATTTGATTTTATAATAACTAAAAGAATGCTAATTACATATATTTTTGTGATAAAAATTATATCAACTTAACTATAAATGTAGTAATTATATATTTAAAAAATTTTTTTTTCTTTTCTATATGTATTAATTAGCATATTATATATTTTAAATTTGTTTTTGATAATAATGTATAAATCATGTATAATATGTACGTTATTAATATTGGTTATACATATTATGGTATAATTATTAGTTAATGACATTTAAAGATAATAATGAAGGTAATTTTCATTTACATTAATAGGTATCAAAATCCACGTTTCAGACATGCGTGTAATATTTTGTATATTTTTTTATATTTATTTATTGTACTCGTACATCGTATCGTAATTACACGTATTGTTGCAGGATTGATTGCCCTCAAACATTTGTGCTTCATGAGAGGTTTTCAATTTGTAAACTGGATTGGCAAGCAGAATTATTACATTACGATTATTTAAAAGTCTCTGTGTATAGTAAAATATTCTTTAGTATTTATTTGATATTTTCTGTTTATATTGTAATTTAATTTTATTACTTGCAGTTGCACAGACTCTCCATATTGCACGCTAGAAACTTTTCGAAAGGAAATGCGTATAACCGAAATTACAATATATTAGATTCTTGTAAAACTATACATTTATCTTAATTTCCAAGACAATTGTAGTTCACATTTCTTTTAATTTAAAATTCGGTTTTAAATAGTCAAGAATACGAAGTTGTTGAAAAAATTAATTGAAACTTTGTGCAGTGTAGGTATTTGAGATAAATTTATAGCATATTTTGACATTAAGAATATAGGCAAACAAAATTATAAAATAAACCGTAAAAATAGTAATAAATGGAACATTAATATATATTCTGTAAGTGTTTATGTAAATAAAAATTCTTTAATTATTGTAATTAATATGTTGATGAAAAATATGTTCGTTACAAATTTAAACATAGAAAGAATATATTTGATTTGTCCGGATTTTTGGTTGAATTTGTACTTATTAGATTTCCTCTACTTGTAGTATTTTCAACTTTTAATAGTAATTTGTATTTCTGATGAATAAATTTTATTACTGAATACAATTATCGTTACCCAATTTACGTATAAATGATGTAAATGTAATAAAATATCGTATAATCTAATTTAAGTTTTAATACTTGATTAAATTTGAAAGGCTTTGTTTATTTAAATCCAATATATGCTAAACTATAGCTATTGGTAATCGCAAAGTTTTACTCTTTATCAAATATGCACTTTTAAAAAAGGCTTATATTATAATTATAATGAATTAATCGTTTTTCAAATTATAGTTGATGGGATTTGTTTTATTGAATAAATAAAGGATTGAATATGCATAAATGACTTACTTAAAGTAATATGTATCGTTTACATAACCGAAAAAAGGTACTGTGTAAGTCAACATCCAAATGTTTCCACCTCCACAGTCATAGTAAGGCTTTGACCAACGACCGTCTTCGTATCGCACTGTTAATATCTCATCTACCATACGTTCAGTATGGCTACTTTCATTATGCGTGTACGTATGATAACCTGAAAAAAACATAACATGTTTTTATATATGTGTTTAATTAGTATATAATATAATATACATTATATTATTATATGTAGAAATATTTAAAATAATTTTATTCGAAGATGTCAAGGAGGAAAGTTTACTCGTGTAGAATTTTTTTATACGTATCTTGCATTGAAGTTTGATAATTAATCATCGTAAATATTTACGCATTCTTTGATAATATATATTTATTTATCAACTTTTAATATATAAATATATAAATATATATATATATATATATATATATATATATATATATATATATATATATATATACATTAGAAAATCAATAAAATCGTATTTTTATGAAAAAATCCATAATTTTTGAAACTTTCAATCCATTAAATTGTTAATTCTTCTTTCTCTTAAGGGCTACAGTTTACTAATAATTATATTAATAAACACAATTATACACATAATTATGTTAACAGAGAGTATCAAACATTTTAAATAATACGTATATTTATAAAAACCATACTACATGTAAATGAAACATATTACTTCTACTTTACAACCTGAATTAGTGTCTAGCACATTTCAAATAACTAGCAAATTTTTACAAAATGCTATATAATATCGAAATTTTTACGAAATACAATATAATATTGAATTTTTTACGAAATGTTATATAATATCAAATTTTTTTCATGTCACTTATACATAAATCAAACTTTCGTAAATATAACAAGATTTTATTTTATAAAAGAAATAATAATAAACTTCTATTTTTAAAAAGTTTATCCTTTTCATATATAAAACGAAAGCTAAATTTAAAAATAATGTGTTTAAATAATACAAAAAAGATAATATTGGGATTAAAATTATTACGTAATGATTATTTAAAATAAGTTTTTCGTTACAATTTCAATATTGATAGAAATAGAAGCCTAAGAAATAAAATTAAAAAATTATCGAGAAATAAATCGAAGAGACTAATGTAAAAATAATAATTGTAAAAATAGGCAACTAATAAGTAATTAATAAAAAAATTATTTTGAAATTTCGATTTTTTTTCTTAGTATCTACCGTAAGAAATCAAGTGCTTTGAGTCATGTATTTTAATCACTTTATAATCAGCTCCAATGTTGATGAAAGATATCAAGTGAAAAAATCACATATATTGAGTAGCTTTAACCATAATCTACGTGTTATAGATTTTATGTAAATCTACCTACATAATTATAAGGAATATTTTCGGTAATAATTACTTAATCCTATTGTATCAATCGCGTTTCCTCAGAATTTACCATAAAAACTGTTACTTTTTAATTATATTAATTATTTTCTCCAAGCAGATTATATTATATATAATATAAATTCTCGTTCTATGTCTTCAAACCTTTGATTAATAAGATTGATTTTTATATAAGATAATAACGAAAAATATTTTTTTAAATTCGTTTTTTAATTTCTTAGAATACGGAAGTATAATTTTTATAATACACCAATTTCTTGTAGGAATATCTTATTTTGATGTTTGCTGTTCATGTAATAATATTAAAAATTATTTTTAAAAATATTTAAAGTTATATCATTTACAATAACATTTTATAAAGCAGTCAATTTATATTTTAAAGCTTCTTTTGTTGTTGTAAAAACAGTAAACTTTCATTAACCATTAAAATAATGTAATGCCAAAAATATATCTTTATTTTTCGGTTAGGATCGCACTTAATAATTATGCAATAATTCCTTATATTGAGAATGACTATCATACCGAATTTTATTTAAATCCTCTTAGATATTTTATGTAATTACAATTTTAAATAAAATGTTATGATTTTACAGTGACAACCTCAAATGTCTGTAGAATTGCAAAACAAGTTATAATGAAAATTTATTCATATTTCAATTCTTGGTAATAATTCTCGAAATTTCGAAAATGGATTGAATACATTAAAAAGTTATGAAAATAGAATAAGTTACGAGGGCAACTGATTCGATTTTATACAACTTTTGCATTAAGTTTTACGTAATCAGGTTGAATTCCTTAAGCGGAATGTAGTAGTTAAAATTTAAACGACTTCCATATAAATTTCTAAAAACAAATAACATAAAAAGAAATTTATTGATAATATTAAAAAAATATTAAAAAAATTTCTTCAATAATATTAATTTATATTCTTTGAAATTTATTGAATATACTCGATAAAAAAATCATTCATGCTTTTTAAATTAAATTTTTTATTCCATAACAAAATTTTTGCTCAGAAACTTCTATGATATAAAATAAGAAACTTTTTTGACTTTTTTGACTTTGAAAGTTTTTGACTTTTTTGAAAATAATTCTTTTTTAAAAATTGAGTAAAATGCAATGAAAATATGTATTTCAGAGACAAATTTACGTAAATATTCTAAAATTATCATAGTATGGAAAATATCGGAAAAGAATAGAATAATAGAACTCAACTTTATGAGTATTTTACATTTGTAAAATGAAAATTTCTTTTTAATATTTAAGCGGAATATTTTATGGAAAGAATAATACTTTATATTTTTATAGGCGATGTAAACTTAATAAACAATCATCAATAATATTACCTTTTAGAAATAAATTTTAATATTATTGTTAAAAGTAAAAACAGTGTCAGTCAACTTTTAATTTTTTACATTGATAATAAATTATATTAAAAGAGAGCATTGACTTTGTACGCATTGTTGTTAATTTTCGAATTTACATTTTACTTAAAGGGATACATTACAAACATTTTTTTATAAAATTAAAACAAAATATTTATACTCCAACAATATATTTAAACATTAGAAGTAGATACTAATAGCTTGTATATAAAATAAATTTTTTTAATAAAGTTAACCGTACATCAATTCGAAGAGCATCGTTGATCGCATGTGAATAGAGCTTAAATATTTGAGTTTCACGGGTAAGTTACTTTTGAATAAAAAGCTTATCAACAAACTCTAGATTATAGTAATAGTTTTTCTTTACTAAGGACAATAGTACTATATATTGTTATGTTTAAATAATATTTAATTTATGTTTAATAATATTTAATATGTTTAAATAATTTAAATAATATTATTCGCAGGCAATATGATATTTTATTTGCTTTTTAGATCGATAAATTTTTCTAAGTTTTTTTACTTTTCTTGTTAAATTTTTTATAAATGATTAATATGTGTATAATAAATGAAAATTTCTTGGAAAAAGAAGAGAATGCATTATATATAGCGGTGCCCAGAAAAGGACACATTGAAATTGCTACTGATGAATCCATGCTAACCAAAATTATTATTTGAGTGCTTGAGAGCATACGCAAAAAAAATAAAATAATCTACAAAATCAATGTTATATGGAAATAAACAGCGTTAAACATTTTGTTATCATTCCTTTAGTAATTATGTGTAAAAAGTGCGAAACTTTTACTTAATTAGCTTGTCGCATCTTAAGATTCTAAATTGTTATGTAAATATTATTGAAACTCCCGTATGTTTATATTTTACAAATGTATATGAAATTATAGATTAACCATTACAATGCGATTTTTAGATTAGGTTATTAGATCACGTACAATTTTTACTGAATAAGAAGCCGCAGCACGAGATACGGCACCAATTTTTGATGTATATGATAGAAGGCTAAAACAAATTATTAAAAATTAAAATTAAAAATTAAAAACAATTATTAAAAACAAAAAAGCAAACAAACAAACAAGCATTAAAAACAAAATATTAAAAATTTCAAAATTTATTTTAAAATTTTAGATAAAGAGAAAAAATATATCGCTACAAAATAACTGCTGTACAATTCTAGTTCAGCAAACAAAAAATAAAAAATTAAACGTTTTAAACGTTTTTTTCTTTATAAGAATTAAAATTTGCATTTTAAAAATTTTGCAATTGCACCTTTCCAAAGATTGCATTTTTCAAATCAGCTATATAAAAATACTTTACAGTTTCTGTTCACTGTTCAATATCCTTAAAATTTCTAAAAGCATCTTTATAACGTTATCCATGAAGACGTTAAGTAAGGTTATTTATAAAAGAGTGATCATTCTTCAAGATATGAGCCTTTTCATGCCATTTTTTATCTAAAAAATAAAAAATTTGTTTTTCAATGCATTATTAAAAAAGAATAATGTTTTTAAAATCATATAAGTACCTTTTTTTAAGCACGTTTATCTAGATTAAGCATAATGTTTTGTTTTAATAAAGGTTAATGATGCTAATCATGGAGCTATTTCAGAAAATAGTTCTTATCTACAATTTATATATCAAAATTTTGTAATAAAATGCTCCAAACTAAATTCTTCCTTATACTTTCATGTTTGTATTTAACAATAACAAAAACATTGCGTACCTTATTTTTACACCATTACTGTAGTATAAGCCCATAAATCGATAATTTACACTTGTATTTTTAAGAGTTTTATACGAATAGTATATTTGAACACATTTTTATCATATTAGTTCATAAAGTTATAAAATAGCCTCTTCCTCTTTATTTAGTTTAAAAACTTTAATTTTGTTATTGAAAGTAAAAAATAAAAGTTAAAAATTAATTTAAAAATTGACAAGATTACCATTCCATATGAAAAATTTTTTAGATACTTTGAATTCAGTATTAAAAAATTTAATCTCCTGATTCATTAAACGAATCTTTGAACCACTTGTTAAAATAATGTTGATTAAAAAAAGTTTTAGTGATTTTAAAATAGATCGTAAAAATAATTGATAGCTAATAAAATGTTAAAGGCAGTTACAAAACCGTATATAATGAAGATTACAGATACAGGGAAGAACTGCATTCAGATTAATTACATTCAGTAACATTCAACGATAGTAGGCAACTAAAGACCCGAAATGCTAAATTGTCTAGATTCATGAAAGAATATACTATTTATACAAGGGACGATTTATACAAGGGGCTTGTACTCACAAAATCTCGAATTAACTATAAATTTAATAAAATTAATTTTGTTTTATTCAACAAAGGAATCAAAATGAAAACTATACGTTCTTAAATATTTTTTGCAATATTTATTGCAGCTTGCATTAAAGTGATCTTTGAATTTAAATTTTGTTTATCAATAAACAAAACTTTGCTGATTCTAATTTAGAGAAAGGAAAACCGATTTATTTTATTAAAGAGCAAATGAATGTAGGAAGTAATTATTAGAAATACAAATACCCTAATATAAGAAGCTTTTCAATAATTATTTATAATTTTACTCTAGTTATTATGGAGAAACAAAATTAATTTCCTGTAGAAAATAATTATTTCCTTTGGAGTATGGTATTTGCATAGACACACGCGAGCAAACAATTTCATGCAACTTTATGTTAGTTTAGAAACGGGATAAATTCAGATCCGAGAACGTTAATATGCTAACTAAAAATTTGGCATCATTGCCATAACTTTCCGAGTCGTAGAGTGCGCTTATATGGTAAGGCGCCTGTCAGTCTGAACTGCAGAAGCCAAGGCTCTCAAATGTGCGTACCCGCTTTCTTGACAACACGTACCGCAGTTGGTTGCCTTCTGTTAAAGCTTATCCATCCACCTCTAATGGAGTGAGATCCTTTTCGTATTACTGCAGCGATATCTTTCTCTTTTTTTTGAATTTTCATTTTACTATTGGCTAAGTGCCAACTACAGTTTTTGGCTTCGGGTTTCAATTTTCGTAGCGTCGATAGTATTTTGTAAGTGATAACTCTTCTGAGCTTTATTAACAAACGAGTTAATAATCAACGTGCCTTTTTCTTTACTGGCATTATATCTCATCGTGACCATACAATCAAGTTTTAATTGTAAAATTGTAACATCGATTATCTTTATAAAAACACGTATTTTACTTTCTGTTCCACACGATGAAAGAATTTAGTAAGCGGATTTAGATTTAAACGATTTTATAACCAGATTTTGATCATTAATTTAGTAAAAAGTAGACTAACCATTAACCAAGAAGAATATCTTTGAACAACGTAAATCAGAATCGAAGGTAATTTTGTAGGTTAATAAACGTACTAGAAAACTAATTTATATAAGAATATTTTAAAACAGGTCTTTAAAAATAATTAAATAGAAGATTGTTCACTATTTTAACTATAAGAAATCTGTTTTCTTATAGTTGTAATAGTATTGTAATACTAATAATAGTTGTAACTTAGACTATATAAAACTAAAGTTCAGTAGTTGGTTTTTCCTATTATCATATAAATTGCTATTCAATTTAAAAATAATAAAATCTTTTACTGGTACTATTCATTAATAAATACTAAATTTAATCATTTTCTTATATAAAAAGAAATTTTTTTATCAGAGCAACTTTTTTAAAAATCTTTCTGACTTGTTTACGTAAACATTTTAAACATCTAAGCATTAATGTACTGAAACTGAATTTGTCAAATTTAATTAGAAAGTATACAAAAAACTTCTGAAATGATTGTTAAATTTTTTTGAAAAGTAATATAATTTTTTTAAACTTCAAAATGTTCTAAAATATATACTGGATAACTAATATGTACTTTTTTATTTTCTTCTTCTGAAAGATCAAATAAAGTAAAAATTTAAAATATAAAATTGCTTTACTAGATTCAAAATTTGTATTCCATCTTGCAATCTTATTTATTAAGGATCAATTGTACTTTACGTAATTATAATAATGTATGTACATTTAAAACATTTTAATTATTGATAACTTATATTCATTAATACGCATGTCCATTAAAATTAGTTTAAAAAAGATCATTTCATTGATAATTTACTTCATGATACTTTAATTAGAAATTTATCTTTCAGTTTTTTTAATCAACGAATATACCATTAGTATGTAAAATAAAATTACGTATTATAAAAAGTAATACGTTGATTAAATTGAAAATGTTCAAACATATGAGTTTATTTACCTTGGTTACTGTACTTCATTTTGGTTAAAATATTAATTATGTTCAATTGTTGTTCACTTTTATTATAATATTAATAATAATAAAATATTACATAAAAGTTGAATGCGAAATTGTTGATTTTTTTTATATAATAACTTCAACGGTATTTTCACAAATGAAAGTTCTTGTCTATTTTTTCTGGAATTTTTGAAAAAGAAAAGTTAAATAACTTTAATTAATTTTTCTAGATTATTAAAGGAAAAATCAATTCACAGAAAATTCTAGTTGTAGAATATTTGAAGTGATTAGCTAACCCAGTGCTATTTCACCTCACTTTGCCTTATTACTTCAAGCTCGGTTCTCTCATATTTCTAGTGTAATAATAGCTACTTGTTTCAAGTTTTTTCAAGATGAAATTATTTTCCATCTGATGATAAATTAACCAATACTTTATATCTAACAATAGACTTACATGAAATCGTATTATAGAATTATTTATGAAACTATTCCTGTTCAAGCTGAGCGTGACACTGCAATCGAAACGAATGAATATGAACATTTTTCCAATATTCGGAAAATTTGTCCATTTATCAGTACAGACGTATCAAAGTAAAATGACCGAAATAATTTTTCATCTTTTCTATAATGCACTTATTATTTACGTTATCTATCTATCTATATATATATAGTCATTAAAAAATCATTGATTTTAAAAATATTTATAAAAGAAATATAACTTTTCTTAACTTTTGTTAAATGTATTATAAATACACTTGCAATTTATTTGATTTTATTTTGAGTTGTTTACTAATTTTACATACAAATTTTTTTTAATTGAATATAAAATTAATAGATATGTAACTAGATAGATAAAGATACCATAGTATCCATAAAAAATAAATATATACAATGCAGAATATATTAATTTGAATTGCATTCAAATATTAAAATATATCTCTTATAATTGAAGCTATTGTGAGTAGTATTTTTCCATTTTAATGTGTAGATTAAACTAAAATAATAAATACATACTAAAAAAATTATAAAAAAAATTAAGAAATATTTTTAGTACATAATAGATAGCAAAATTTAAACTTTTATTTACGAAAATTAAAAAAACAAAGTTTTTCCAAGCATGTATATAAACTTATAACTTTAGACTATATTATTGGAATCCATAAGAAAAGTATGTTATAGATGACATTTTATTTTTTCTTTGGCTTTATTTTTAAAATATGACTGAATAAATAATAATATGTGCTTTTCCTAATGTTGTCTCAAGTATTTTAAAATTATTTTAGTAAATATTTAGTAAACATCTACTCTATTTCTCTATACATATGTTATTAATGATTAAAATAACTTTCAGTTCTTTATAATAAAATAAAGAAGAAAAAATGTCTAAATCTTGTTAAACAAAAAAATGAGTAAAAATCTTATTTTTACAAAGAATTCATTTTAGCAAACATTTTGTTAACTTCCATCATTTTAAGAAGTACCTATAAATATTATTAAATGTTTAATTAATAAAAATTATTACTAATTGTAATTATTTTATGAATAATAAATATTTATTCACGTGTAAATTATACTTTTATGCACAGATTTATTAATTTTTTGTAGAGAAGACTAATTAGAAGCAGATTTATGCACGAAATAAATATTTGACAACGCATATGATCCTGTATGATTTATGCACGATAATAAATTATCATTTGAACATTTCTCATAAATCTCTATCATGTATTCAGATGTTGCTTTTTCACGAGAAAGTAGATATTAGTATTAAATAATAATCTTTGAAATTCACTTTTACATTGTCGTGCATGAAGATTATGTATGCCACTTTATATATATATTGTTGCTCATAGTCTTGTATTGTTTATGTAAAATAATGTTAAACGTATTGTTAGTAATAATTTATGTAAAAGATGTCTACATTAACAAGGTTTCAAGATAATGTAAATAATAAATAACATAATTTTTTACTTCTACGAAAGAGTTCTAGTGAAATTTAATATTTACGTTACCAGGTTAACAACTCGTTGATAGATATTGAAGTTTTAAAAGTTATCTTGTACCTACATCGAAAATATTATCTGAATCTTATGATCTTAACTATAGAATATGCATATTTTAAATTGCACGTAAACATTTCATAATATACTTACGATAAATATCTTTAGACTCTAACATAGATTTCTGAAATATATGGAAATTGAATTTGTGTGACCTTATACTTATTATCGAAAACTTCGATAGTTACTACTTAGACATCATTTTCGATGACCTTATAATAAGTTATATATTCACTATATCTTTATTTTTAAATTCTCACTCGTAATAAATACGGTGCTACCTCTCTTTTCATTTTAAGCTCTTGCTTTTATGACCACAGTAACTTCTTTTCACAACTTCTTTATATATTATGTTATTTATAAATTAATCTTCAATCATTACGATGTTTGCATAAAGAAATAAAATTATCAAGTATTTACAGATCAAATATCATTTATTCTAATCTGAAAGGAAATGCAAATCTAATGAGTATGTTATATATTTTTTAATATGAGACATAGAATTTTCTTAAAATAGTTTTTAAATATATCTCAATAAATTGTCATAAGAACTCTATTTTAGACATCTATAATTTTTCAGAATTTTTTAAAATAGAAGGGATGCATAAAATAAAAAAGTAATAAATGAGTCTCAAGAGAAATCTTGCTTCACACAGCCCATAATATTAAAGATATGTTGAGATTCTTGTATCAAAAATTCAGTTCTATATACGACTTTTGTATCTATATGTTAATGGATTTTTAAATAATGATAAACATATATTAAAAACACATAATTTTTTTTTAAGAAGTTCATTATATAAAAGAAAATTTACGTTCACATTTTACGTTCTTATTCCTATCCGTTATTACTTCTTCAAAATTCTTTAAATATTGTTAACTAATGTAGAGTATAAATACAGATAATAAACATAATGCTTTCAAGGTAATTGTTTTCTTTTACTGTGACATAAGTTAAAAAAAATTAAAGCTAAATAGTTTTCATTTTAATATTATGTACATGATAAACATTTATGAAAATATTTTATATAAATAAAAGTTTTTTATAAACACGTAATAAATCACTCTTTGTAATATTAGTTAATCATTAGTATTAAATAATTCATTATATTTAATAATACGAATATAACAATAATATTTTATATTTTATATTTTATATTTTATATTTTATATTTTATATTTTATATTTATATTTTATATTTTATATTTATATTTTATATTTTATATTTTATATTTTATATTTTATATTTTATATTTATATTTTATATTTTATATTTTATATTTTATATTTTACATATTACATCTCATTATTTATACATGAATTATTTTTTATATTATTCAAATCAATTTGAAAGCACTAATACTATAATGTTAAAATTTTTAAATATCACATTTTTTTTAATTTATATAAAAAGCATATTTATACGTATTAATAGAAAAATATTAGATTAATATTATTTGTACAATGAATGAAAAACTATAAACAATATTAAAAAATTTTCTAAATATATCCATAAAAGTAAAAGTAAAAATAAATATTTTGAATATCTTATAATATTGCATTATTAACACTATTTCATTATTTTTCATTATTTACAAATTATAAATTTATCTACCTATATATGTAAGGTTACGCAGCTTTTAATATGAACATTTTGTTCTAAAATGATAGAATTTCAGTTATTTTATATTTTCGCATATTCGTATATAATATTCAACTAATATATTCTAATAAAAGTAAATATCGTAATTATCATTTGAAATAAAAAAGTTGGTTGAAATATAGGTAATATTTTTGCTAAAAATATATATTTGAAGATGAATGTAAAACTTAGAATTTAATGATTTATTTCCATGTTAAATATACTTTTTCTAATTGAAAGAAATGATATCAACACTTCTCATTCTTTATGTTTTTATACAATATTTTAAAATGAAAACTTATAATTCGTATAAATTGTTGAATATTTAATTTTTTCGAAAAGCATGAGAAAGGGATAACTATGCCGTAGATTTAACAAATATTTCTGTATATAATATTTATAATGTACCTCATGAAATTATTTGAATATCTTACTATTGAGTAATAACATTTTTTATAAAGTGGCAAATTTAAACATTGAAAAATCTATTTGTTTGAAAACCAATATTTTTTATTAAAACGGATAACTGAACAAATTATATTGAAAAATCGATATTATCAAAGCAAGACAATTTTTCACACCTATAAATTATAATTGCATAAACTGCATTTAGCTTGATAGTCACGCAATTGATTTTCAATTTCACATGTTATAATTTTCAACCATCAATCTTTATAGCGTGAAATAAAATCTGTTAATATATCGATTGTAAAAAACTTACGATCTCAATAAACTATTAAGATACACATTTATTTCAAGTAAATGTTTTAAATACAATTTATTGTATTTTTTAAGTCTTTTGTTTTATTCCTCTTTATACGTGTAATATCTGTTCTTGATTCCGGAATCTTGATCAATAAAGTGTTCCATATATTAATTTTATTATTCTTGGAAGTAGATGTAAAAACATTTGTATTTATAATATTATACTTATAATTCATTATATTAAATTTTTTTAAATTGCTTAATGTAATTTGTAAACAAATTTGGTGTTTTATCTCTGATTAAACTCTACATTATGTAAATAAGAACAAAAATTTTTTCAAATAATAAGTTAAATTTAATTAATTTATACGTATTAATTAAATTAATAAATACGTATTAATATATAAAACTTATTATAAATTAGTTAAAAATAGTTATGACAACATTTTTAGAATAATATTCAGTTTTTATGAAAATTGAACAATGTACCAAAAATCTTTTAAAATGTACATACAATGATATTATACAAAAGAAAATAATAATAATACCAATAAATACCAATAAATACACTTTATTATCATTAAATATCACCTAATAAAATAAAGACGCAAAATCGAATTCAATAATACGATTCATAAATCTCAGTTCCACACCACCAAGGACATTTAAATACATATATTTATATGTTCATGTGTGCGTGCGTGCGTGCGTGAGTTTGTGTACGTATGCAATCGCATATGTTTGTATACATTTGTATGCGTCATGTACATACGTATCCGTACGTACTAATAAGAAAACGCGCACGAAGGCAAAAAATCGTTACTAACAACTTGCGAATTTTCAGGAATCGGTGAAGAAATGACTCAAAGCTATATTTTTCTTATGTTAATATAATAGATTTTACATAATATTATATATAAATAGCTGATACATTTTCTAAAAAGACAACTGAATTATTTCTGGATTTTTCTTTATATGGGCTCTTTGCATTACATACTTTATAATAGCTACTTTAAACAAAATTAATTTCGATTCTATATTATGTATTTTTTATCTTTCAGTATATTTTCAAAAACAATGCGAATTACGTTTCGACATAAAAAATTTTTATGAATTACCAAGAACATGTATACTTATTTTTAAATATTTATAGATTATAATAATCCGCATTGAAAATTCGTAATTTTAAATAATTCTCTAGTTATTTAGAAAATACTATTTTTTTTTAATTTATTCAAAAATAAAACAAATAAAAAATACATGACTACGATTTGAAAAATAGTAAATGACTTTATCAAGATGAAATTAAATTTTACATTTAAAAATCTAAAAACAATTTTGATTTTTTAGCATTAAGCTTTTAATAAAATTTATTCATGACCGTTTGTATATTGAAATACATAATCTACAAAATTCTTTATTTTAAAATTCTTTCTCTACCCAAATAACTATAATAGACAAGTCTGATTAATCGAAGGAAAGTAAAAGGAAAGAACTGGAAGCTCTCAATTCCACAGAATCAATGTATTATAAATCTTTAAAGTATACATTCGTTTTTATCCTTACATGATTACGTTTTAATAAAAGCTTACTCGAAGATTGATAATCCATCAAGGATGTTTTAATCTATAAATATTTGTTTTGATAAAATAAGTGAAATAGTTCTCTTTTTTAAAATGAAAAGGTTTTCTTTTTTATTACTTTCTTTATATATGAAGATATTTATCTATTAATGATTAGTAATTCCTTTACTAATTTAATTCTTATTATTTTATGATTATATAGAATATATTTTATTTTATTGTGATTTTAGTGATAAATAAAATTATATATAAATACTTATCTACATTTGGTCCAAAATGATTATCTACAAACTATTATAATTTTAAAAATATATCATTTTATGATTTTATAGAATAAACTACTACAGACGTGAGAATTAATATAAAATAATTGATAAAACTATTGTAGATATTATTGATTATTATTTATCATTTCAGATATTTAGTATTGAAAGATTTTTTTAAGAATAATACCTTTCATTAAGCATAATATCCTTACCTCTCGCATTTTTCAAATAAAGGCATTTTAGTATTTTTAAAAAATAAAATCATCTCCATCCATTAAATTGTTTTCATTTTGAAATAAAAAAGAAGATCGACTTTGTGTTAGTCATTACATTTTATTTACTCTTCGCGTACTAAAAAAAGCTCTAAAATCAATCATCGAAAAATGTTAGACTTTTAACTGAAATAATTTTAACTTGTTAATTCTTTCATTACTAAATTAAAAGTATGTTTTATTGCGAATAATACAAGCAGAAAGAATAATAATAGGAATTAATGCAATATTAAATATAAATTTGAGAACTTGTGGATCAACAAATATATTTGAGTAATTATTTAGTAATAAATAGTACTATTTGTAAATTTAATTAACAATTATTTATTTTTTATAATAGATAAGTTTATACTAAATAAAATGTTTTTAAGGTTAATAAATAAAAAAGTATATTGTAGCGAGTATCATTATTATTATTATAATTTATCGCTCAACAAACTTCTCGTTAAAATACAGATTATTTAAGGAAAAATGGTTTTTGTTTTTTCCAATTTCTATATTTATTTAACAATTTTTCATATTTTATTTCATAATTACTCAGAGATGCTTCAATAAGCAATTCATCTTCTTATATTTTGAAGCCATTCATGTGCACACGTTTATACTTTGTTTTAAATGAGTAATGAAAAGAGTAGAACCTCTCATTTTGATCATCTGTTTTGGTCGTCTTGTTTGTGTTGCGATTGATCAAAATTGTTTTAACATAATCACGATTTGTTTATATAATGGTATCTATAAATATAAAACTATGTGAGTATCTATAGACTTTTTTTATACTTATGACTTTATATTAATCTGTCATTAAAAACGTTAAAAATTGTTTTCAGCTGCACATTAAAAAAATATATTTATTAAAAAGGGTGCATCATGTTTATTTATTAAAATTGCTCTATTTTTATTTTTATTTTTACATTGAGATCCGTAATCAGATAAGAATAGCAAATATGACCTCGTTTAACGACTTCATATTTACATTATAAATACAGATGCATTGATAGTTCAAGTGCACTTATTCCGTTTTTCGTTTATTTCAATATTTAAATCAATATTTAAACAAAGTGAAGAGTACATGTTTATAAATGATTAGTTCTTAATAATTCATTGTTTTCTCAAATTAGTTCCCTGTATGTAATAAAAAACAGGGAATCATGTGTTACTTCAATATAAAAATCATATTTTTATACATTTTCAATCATTTAAAATGTTGGAGATTTAATTTAATTTAAATGATAATAAAACTTTGGTCTCGTCTTTGACGATTGCCTATATAATACATCACTCGGCAATACGCTGCCAGAAATTTAAAATGATATAAAATAAAATGTCGACCAACCCAGAGTATTTTAGTTATTTTCTTGACATTTCTTTGTATGACGTACGTCACACATACAGAGTAAGTAATCTTAATAGTTAAAGACACTTAAAGTAAAAAATCCAAATAAAAGTAGCTTATGTGAGCTACAAAAACTTGGGTTGCTTCTGGAAGAGGCAAAAATTTAGTGGTGCACCGCATTCATCGTAGAAGCTCGCAGCATACACTTACACACACGTTTGTGCATCTCGAGAGAAGCACTTGTGTGGTCAAAAAGAGTGAGAATGACAAAATATAGCTGAGGGCAACCCCATTCGAGCTCGTCACGTTGAATCTCGAACACGAAATCACAAAGAGCTTAGAAGAGAGCACTTGTATAACAAGTTTTCCTTTTCATTATCTTAAAAGCGATTCATTAAAGCATTATCAGAATAACCTCAGGTATTATATTTATGAAATCTTTATAAATATACTCTCTATACTTGTAGAAGTAGATCGAATACGACTATTATCAACTTGTCGATTAATTAAATTATCATCTGGAAATTTAATTTATAATATTAACACATGATAGTACGATATATGACTGATTAATCGTTCCAAACCTCTTAAATGATATATCAGAAATTAATTTTTTATCTCTATTTGCAAAATATCTTTCCAACTTTCTATTTGAAACTAAATAAGTAACACATTTATCTTATAAATTCACTCCGTTTTTCGTTCTCGAAGTGACTTCTATTTGTACTTCCCGAAGTTACATTAAAACTTCAATATTTCAAATTCTAACATTGTTTAAATTTAAATAAGATATATCGTTTTCTTTCAATTAATTCAGTATTTTTGCTTCTGGAATTTTGTAGATGGATATCTCTTTCATAAAGATCAAAATTTAAAACAAACTTTAAATATAAATGTAAGGGTTTGTAAAGGCTTGTAAAGTGTTGTTTGTAAAGTGTTCCAAATTTGAAAACAAAAATTAACGAAAACATTCGTAATCCGCTATTGTCTCTGTAAAGACAAAATCTCAAGTTGAATGTTGAAAATATTTACAGAATAAACACAATTTTAGATGCACGTTTAATAGCAAACAATCTTCATAGGAACTAAAAGAAAAAAATATTTATGTTGAAAAAATTGTCCTTTATTCTATTTAAATATTATTATTTGTAACAAAAAATTTAGTATACTAAAAAATATTATACTAAATTTTGTGAAAAATAAATGATAATTCTATTTTAGAAAATGACTTTTTATTTTTTTGTTTTCAAATATTACTAATTATCGGCAACTATAATAATCAACTGCTATAATAATTAATTTACAGTTACTAAATTTAAAGAGTGATATTCTATTTTACATGCAAATTATGTCTTTATAAATTCCAGAACCATTTTCATTATTTATTACGATTTTTTATTTGGATTGTTAAAACAAAAGAAGTGATTATACGAGAAAATATAGTTTCAATAACTTTTAATATTATGTCCTTTTAAATACATTTGTGATTATATATACTTCTTACCTCATAAATTCTTAAATCTAAAAAAGTAATTTACGATTTATACATTAATTTTATTTTTCGAAATTTTAAAAATATCTGTAAAACAAATACATAAATCTCGACAGAGAATTTCAATTATACTTTATAAATATCTGCTTTCATTGTTTCAAAATTTCTTTTTTAAGACATATAACGGCACTTTAAAATACAGTTTAAAAACTGTATGTTATTTATTTTGTAAGAATTTCAACAAGATTTCAGATCTAGCTAATATTAATATTTAAACAATATTATTTTTTTCGCCATGCTTTTCAGAAATTCAGAATTTTTTCATTGAAAATTTAACGTTAAAAAAGGAATTAGTGTTCTTTCAATTTCAAGAAGTGAAATTAAAAATGAATTAGTACTATCTAAAATACGAAAATATAGTTCTTACAATGAAAAATAAATTTATGTCATCACTATAAAAAGTAATTTAAATTAATCTTTGAAAAAAAAAATATATATATATATATATTTAAAGCACATATTAAATTAAAACCAAATAAATAATCGTAATAAATTGTTTCATTATTTAAATTTACTTCGTATGATAAAGATTTCAAAGAAATAAAAATACATTTATTTGATCGAATTATATACTAAAAACATACTAGTGATGTATAAACATTTAATTTAATTCAGACGTTTATTAAAATCTAATAAATAATTACTTAGAATTAGTTTTCAATTTTTAATTAATTATCAATTTTGAAATATTAAGATGCGAGAAAAGTTACACGAATATTCAAACCTATTCTTATAACTATTCTTATTTACCTGAATTCAATTTTTAATTATAATAAAAATTTATACATTGTTACATATTAAATCTAAGTAGATATTTATTTTAAAGAAGTACAACTAATTTAATTAAATTTATAAATGATAGAATAATATTTTATTTAATCGTAATATTTATTTATTTTCATTGCTAATTTCTATGAGATTGTCAATACGAATCGGCCATTAATTTAATTTTATTTAAAATAAATATTGTTCTGAAATTTCAAAAATACTTGTATTCTACATTTGTTTCTTTGAATTCATTTAATTTGCAATTTAAAGAATAAACATTCCAAGATGATATTTAATTAAATTACAAGAATTATATAAATTTTGTTTTTACTAAACAAACTGTGTTAAATATGTAACTCTAAAGTCAGTTATAAAATTAAACATATGAAATTCACGTATAAATTTTATGAATTTATGTTGCAGAAACATAAACCGTACGAGTCCCATATGATCATACGTGAATTTAAATTGTACATGTATTCGGAATTAGTCTTGTTCAAACCATCTTAAGGTTTATACATTAAAGGATATTATTCTATTTAAATTTTCAAAATTATAATAAATATATTAGAATGCAAAATAAGGAATACGTACATTTCAAATGAAAACTTTTATAATGTATCCATTCAATTATCGGATGAATGTTAATAGTAATCATTTATCAATACAATTTCTGACTAGACTAGACTGGAAATTCATTAGGTATTATACTTTTAAATATAATTAAAATTTTAAATTAAAAATAAAACTAGATTGTTTAAGGTATGAATTTCAACTTGACAACCAGAAATTAAGCTTTATTTATAATAAAATTTTTAAAGAGATTAACATGCACCCGGCATAAAAAGTCTGACGTTCGTCAGTCCCAATTGCGTCTCGAGCATACTGACAGGAGTAAGTACCTGCAAATCCATAATTTGCACACCACCGACGTATCCAGAAGAGTAAAGGAACGCCATCGAAAAATCAGGGTACACAATTGGAAGGCGGTGATTTCTCAAAGCTCTTAAAAAAGAGGTTCTTTGAGCCCCAAAAGAAGAATCCATCACCGCTCAGAATGAACGGACTATAACATCAAGACACCAACCCTCCGATCAGTCCTTATCAGGGCAACAAGAGATTTTGATCGCAAGCTCGACGAGCCCCACGCCGAAGTAAATCTAAACTGTCCGACGCTGCTCCCACCGATACGTGGACAGCGGAAGTAAAAGCGGGTTGAGAACCCGGATAAGTGTAAAGGCATTTTATCTATCATTTTTCTCAAACTACGTTAACTGAATATGAATTATAAATTCGAAAGCTAATTAATCTTTGAGTTACTTATAATCATTGGTTTTAAATAACAAATACATCCATTAGTAATTTTATATTTAAGAAATATTTTAATACAAAATAATCAATCAAAATAATCAATTTACTTATTTATATATTAAAGCTTTTATTTTTCATAATTTTTATAACTGTAAAATTTGAAGCAATAAAAATATTGCATATGGAAAGTTAAAAGCAACAATTTTTCATATCAAAGGAATTATTCACTATTAAGCAGTATTTATTTAATGTTTATAAACCAGTATAGGACTAAAAAATATTACAATAAATAAAATGGGCTTTTTCTTTAAGTAAATGATTGGTTTGAGCTTCACGTATGCGTTTCATATAAGCCATCTATGATTGATTTTTCTAGAAAGGAACAATGTTTTAATGTTTTCGTTATTTTCGTTAATAACATTAAATTATCATTAAAAAATATATCGATTAATGTCAGTAATACCATATTGAACCATCATTATTGATACTTAATCATACTTATTTCGATTAAAATTAATTCGTATAAATTCGTGTGTATTTAAATATTTTTAAATAATGATAACTAGTTTTAAAAGTCATAATTAATTATTATGATTAAAAGTAAAATTTTTACATTATCAACGATTGATTGTGATTTAAAAACAAAGAAAAATAAAATCCATAATGATCCTTTATAAATTTAAGACAAAGTAGAATATTCACTCCGTATCGCTACTTTTTCAACGAAAAAAAAGGTAAATAAATACCGAATCAAATACTTTCAATTATAAAAGTTGTCAAAAATAGTTAATACTCAAAAAAAGTACTTACAACGTAATTTCTATAACTTTGAAAGTATTACTCATAAATAAAATGAAAAATTTGTAAGATTATATGAATGACAAAATTTTTCACATATTGTGAGTGATGACATTTTAAAAAATTAAAGCAGAAATTCACTACTAAAAAGAAAAAAATACTATTATAATTTTGGTATTTAGTTTTCTAAAATTAAATTTCTGATTCTAACATTAGCTATATATTATCTTAAATATTTTTTCAGAATGTATTCACTGATATAAGATCCAGTTTTTTAAATATACTTTATTACCAAGTTATAAGATGCAACGTATTGTAAGTACTTATTTTAAACGTCTGTCATCAAATGCTTAGGTGAATACATGAAACTTATTATATTTCTTAAAAATTTCAGATATTTCCTATCAATTTTAAGGTTTATTTTTGGATAATTAATTTTTCCATTTATTAAATAAATAACTATTATAAATTATTATAAATTATAAAATTTTAAAGAGTGCTGTGAATATGCTTTCTGAATTTAATATTATATTGAAAAGCTTCGTTTCCAGAACAAAAAATATGGTAACACAATAATAAATATATCCAGAAAATATGAAAGCACGAAGAGAGTAATTAATTTTCGCTTATTATTCGTTTAAGATAATTAGTGGCCACTATGATCAAAAAATGAAATCACTTTTATTAAAAATTTTTTAATATTATAAGAAATATAAAAGTTAATTTGAATGAGTTTCGAATCAATTTTTTAAACTAAAGTAAAAGAAATGTAAAGTATAACTTATAAAACTAATTATAAAATCATATATTTCACAAAGTTATGAGTAAAAGTATTAGGATAATAAATTGATATAAAATTCTAAGTTGTAGGTTAATGGTTTCCTATATTGTACTTAAAAAAAAATTTTTTTAATATTATGTAAAAATTTTGCCAAGTATATATTTTAAATTTTTCATTAATAAAATGCATATTAAATAATTATTTACTAATGTTTCACAATAAAAGTTACTGAGTATTAAAAAAGTTTTTAAATGAGTTAAACCTATTATCATTATTAGCATAAAACGAAATAAAATAATAATTGATGAACGGTTAAATGTTTATTTCATGATATATCGAGTGTTTACTACTCATTTTTTCTCATATCTGCAATATCTTTCTATGATCATTTTAATAAACATTTCTTGACTAGTCTTTAATAAATTATGCAAAAAAATTCCAAGTAAAATGTGAAAATTACGTTAATTTTTTAGTTATTTAAAAGATTAAAGAAATAAAAATATATATTTAAATATTTTAATAAGAATATCGACAAAACATTACCATTAATACGCTTTGAGTGAGAGAAGTTCAATTTTCGAAACAAGAGACGTATGATAAAAAGTTTATTAAGTTCATGGGTTAATATCGACCTATCTTATAGATTTTATGCCGCTAATAGCATAGAAAATGAGTAATCGGCAAATTTCATACATCGCTTATATTTTATAAAACATTTATTTCACAATTAACGAAATAATAGTTAGTTGTAATTTTTTCTTTTTATAATTTCAATTAAGGGATAAAATTACTTTAGAATGTTCGAAAAAAACTTTGTTACTTAAAACGTATCAAAGATCGTATAGAATGCAGTGCAATCTCGATTACGGAAGAAAAGATTTTTTCTTATCTTGTATTTTGAATTATCCGAAGACAGTCGGTAGGATATATTGTCGCGTCTCACAAATTTAAACGCATTTGTTTTAGAACTTCTTTTTTTAAACTACGCGAAGAGAAAAAGTTCGACGATTTTTCATTGATTTAGTTGAAATTTCAACTACAGTTTCAAGCTTGTATTATCTATCGAAATGTCTAAAATATTTTCCTCTCAAAAAACTATTGAATAAATTGTTTACTAAAACGGTTAAATCATCATTTAACAAAAGCGAATATTTCTGAATTATCGTACGTACTACATGGTGATATTCCTACACAGACTTCAAATATTTCATTTTTTTATTGCGAAATGAACCCTTTACAAAGCAGCTATTCGATATTGTATAATAACTATGATATAATAACTATAATAAATTATGAATAGATGACACAAATGTAATGAATACCATTTGATAGATTTTTAATTTATTTTTTTTTTGTTAGACCGTTTCCCATTCCCAAAAATTTGGCTTATTTTAGATATTCGAGAATGATGTTAACCCTTAAAATAATGTTAGAGTTGATTTAGAGAAATTTTGGAATAATTGACGAAAACAAGACTATTTGAATAAAAATGTTTATCAATGATCTAGCGATATAAATTAACTGAAAATATTAAAAACATATTTTCAAGGATTCGATTCCAATATAATTTAGTTGATTACTTTTTTTAGAATATTGAATCATTTTATTTCATATACTAACATTTTAATAAATTCTTGGTGATAAATAGAAAAATTATAAATAATACTATTGAATTAACCAATAAAATTAGTAACTTCCTATTAACATTTTATAATAAACGCTTGAAGTAATTATAGAATGCAAGGGTGAAGGTTGGTTAAGAATTTGAACACGATTCTACATCGTTTTCTACAACCAGTTTAAGTGCGCCATCATGTCTCGGGTTTTCCTAAAATCATAAAAGGTATCATTAACAACATACTATCAGTAGTTTGAAGTCGGAAGTAGATTTTACCGTGAACAAAGGCTAGTACACAGCATGTCACATTAAAAATACTAGAGGTGAAGCAATTTTAAAGCTTTTCACTATTTACAAAGATGTTGCGTTAATTCTTCTGTAGTTTTCATCGTTATGATAAAGAAAGGATAATTAATACGTTAGTCGTTATCATACATTTCGTTCTTACATTAGGTACATACAGGTACATATATATTCGTCTCCAATCAAAAAACCGCTCAAAAGCTCAAACTCGAGATGAAAGTTCAAACGGGGTTTGATAGCGGCACGTAAACAAAGACTGATTACCATCATATTACAAGGATATACGCTTGAAACCATTGCGTGCCAGAGTTGATAGATGGGGGTGGCAATCACGTACAAGGGTAGCGTATAAAAAAATACGTGCGTTCAGATATTGAATTCTCTCTCGGAATCTGCGAGAGCGAGCGGATCTGAACCGACGGCAGGATTATGGTAGCACTAAGGCTGGGACTACAGGCCCAAATATTTAAGGAAGTTCTTACACAAGGGACTTGGAGACAATTTCGAGCAAGAGAGAGAGAGAGAGAGAGAGAGAGAGAGATATTGAATCCCTAGCTGCTGGACTGGAGCGGAAACGCTCCGATCGATCGACGTTCGAATGTGCGAGGTGGCGAGGAGACGAGGATAGCAGGTTGCAATGCTCGCATCGATCTCCACACGCAATGCACTTACCACGACTGAGCTCCACGTAGCTGGCGATCCGGCGCTCCGCGTTCTTCCGGGCTATGTAGAACCACTCGCTGCTGTTGCTCAGGTACTTGTACTCGACCGCGAGATCTTTCACGAGGATGCCCTTGTCGTCCTGGAGCCGGTGGGCGAACGGACAGTAGAGCCAGCGCCCCTGATACTGGAGCTTGTCGTAGCAATTCCCCGCGGCGAATATGTCCTCGTCGAACTCTACCATCGACAGCACGCTCGCGTGCAGCAAATACTCCGAAGCCGTGACCACTTCCGGCGCGTACTTCCAGAGCCGCGTGAGCATGTTCGCCCGGTTAACCGCGAGGTTGGCCTCTAGCCGAAAGCGCTCCTGCGCGTACTGATCAACGACGCCCTCCCCGAGATTTAGGTCTGTGCCGGCGGTGCAGTTCTCCCCGAGGAGCTGCTGGTTCTCGATGATGCGCAGGAAGCGCGTGACGATGTCCACCTGCTCCCGGCCCCGACGGCGCTCGCCGCTCGCGTTCCCGGCCTCTGTGGCCTCGTAGCCCGTGTTCGGCTCCGGCAGGGGTCGGATCGCCCGGCCCCGGGCCCCGAGGCGACCGCGCGCGCGCCCGTGCCGAATCTGCTCGGTCTCGGCCTGTTGCGCGGCCGCGTGCTCGCGGAGCCGGCGCTCGATGAACGAGGGCGGCTGGCTCTGCTGGTGGCGGGGTGCGGCTGCGGGCTCCTGGGCGCCGGCCGCGGGCCCGAGGAGTGCCAGGAGCAGGAGCAGCCCGCGCCGAGTCATGCTTTCGCTCGCATGAGCGCCGCACGCGGAGCTATGCTCCCGGGCGGTCGGGCGGCGCGAGACTGTGGGGACAGAAGCACGTCGGGGGTGTCGCGATGGTGGCGGTGGTGGCGGCGATGCTGGTGGTGGGGGTTTGCAGGCTCGGCACTGGCGGCGGCCGATCGCGATCTCGGCTGGGCTCGGTGCTACTCATTCATGGGCTACTCGCCCATCACCCATCGATCCGCGCGGGAGGAGCGTTAATCTCACTCCTGGGGAGGAAACCGCTACTTTTATTACGATATTATCATTCGCTCATCGCGATCCGATGGATTTCTTTACAGGGCCGTGTTTTATCGGCGAGATCCTTGGATTAGATTATCTTGGTCGACGATGCTATGCGCCCTGGGTACCTTACATTAGAGGAATTTGTGTTTAGACGATTCGGTCGAGCCTTTGCTTTGTTCATTGATTTTGCGGATTTTCAAAGTTACTCTTGCGGTATAAGCAAATTTAACTCACTTTGACTGTACATTTCAGTACTAACTAAATCTTCCTTCAGATATGATAATAATTTTATTCATGGGCAAGCCAAAATGCACTTATTCTTTTGAACTATTCAAATATATCTGAAATATGTCAAAACAAATGATATTTAATTGTGATAATTAAAATCGGTCACATACATCTTGAGATGCAGCAGTATATATGTAAATGCAATTTAATATTACTGAATATTTTTTTATCTGTAAATAATGTTCCAAAAGCAAAGCGAATGTTTTCATAACCGTATCGATGGATATAATGATTATAATGTTAAATAAAATAATATATAAAAGAAAAATAATATATTCTTTTAACTATTAATGAATATTGATTTCAATTAATGTTTTGTTAATTATGATTAAATATGAATTTTAATTACTGTATAAAATGTATCATTATATTGGATAAACTTATTCAGATCTATAACCATTAGGTGTAAGATTACATCGCAATTAATTATATAAATAATAATAATAACAATAAGTAGCTTATACAATAATTAATCGTTGAATTCTTAAGGATATATATGTATATATAAATTATGCAAAACATCAAATAAATAAATTGTTTCTTGTCGTTATTAGGAAATAATGATTCACATTATAATTTTGCAATTGATAAAATTTGACCAAATTTAAATCATTAGACTGACAAGACAGTTCATCCAAACAACTTCAAATTTGGAATAAAAAATCTAGAAATATACGACTAATATAATAATATATTAGTTTATTATAACGTAACTACTGATATAATAATTAGTAAGGACTTTAATGATGAATACTTTAACGCACTATAAATTAATATATATAATAATAAGTAAAATTTTTTTTATTGAATTAAAAAAATGAATCTCTCTTTTTCATATTCAATTAAAAAACGCTCTTATTATTGCTATTAAAAAATGCATCTGATCATTTATTTATAAAACAAAAATAAATTAATATGGAAATCAGTGAATAAAATTAGTTTGAATATATATTTACCATGTCATATTTATTTACATATATTAAATTTTAATTGATTTATTATGAATGATGCGTAATAAAATAGAAGTAATTTTAAAAAACTAATATTAATCTCAAAGAAAAGGAGAAATTGTATATTTCGTTATTTTTTCAATCAATTTTATTTTTTAAGGTTTTACTTGAAAAAATTGACTTCTGAAATATTATTATTATATATTCTTGTTCGTCAATGGCAACATTTGAAGTAGAGTAACATACTTGAACAAGTTTTTAAATTAATTTAGGTTATTATCGATGAAATAATCCAGTTTTTCGACATAATAGGATAACATTTTTATGAATTTAGGTGCCGACATTAATTGATTGATAGATTTAAAAGTTAATAAAGATAATATAATTTCAAAGTATTAAAAAATGAATGACTTTAAGAAATATTCTAGAGGAAAAACTAAACTAATTTGGTACTTTAAAACTCATTTTTTTATTATTTCCTAAATATAAAAAAAATAATGATATATTTCTACTTCAAACATAATCAATTTATAGGTGCTTTTGTCTTAATGTTTTTTCCGATGTTCATAAATATATTATGACTACTTGGTTGTTAAAAGTTATTAAAGCTAAATATTATGAATATATCTTTGTATAATTGAATAACTACTAATTCTTAAAATATAATAAAATTTTTTAAAAAATTAAAATTTATTTTAATTAAATTGATTGCTTAATTACAAATGAATTTTATAATAATAAATTTTATAATAATAATAATAATAATTTATTCAAGATAATTTAACTCTTACTAATATATTGTATTTTATGTAAGTATTAATTATAATAAAGTTTTGTTTAAACTTATTAAAGTTTTGGTATTAACATAGCAATCACGATGAAAAACGAGGTTTTAAAAACGCATTTAAAGTTTTAGCGTTTATACTACATTCATGAATACACGCTTACATCATTTTTCATAACTTTATTTTTTTTGTGACTTTCGCTAGTTCTTGTCTGCTATATTTTTTATAAATTGAACTGGTTGAAACGATTATTTATTCTTATTTAAATAAATTCTTGAAATACTTATATTCGCAATATTTTTGGAGCGTGCGTAAAGTTTATAAAGTATTTCTGTTGAAGATTATTTAATAAAGAACAATTTTTGTAGTTATCAAAATTTTCAAAAAAATTTGAAAGATTCTAGTTTGCTGCATAATAGAAAAATTACTATTTCTTATTATATTATTTTCAAATCACGATATAATAGAAATTATATTTCATCATTTAACACTTTTCTAGCTTATAATTTTACAGTAGAAAATCCTTCTTCAAAAACGTAATAACTTTGAATGAACACCCTTTAACGATGATTGGAAGGAAGAAAAGATTATTTTAAGTATTTTTAAGTAAATGTATAATGACATGGAGATAAAGAATTTAAGTAGGTTAAGGGTTCACAGTTGGGGAGTTGGTCGAACTATGCATAAAATTAGGTAAAATACTGGAATTTGGATTTCTTTTAGGTTGTTTCTAGCACGTGTAACTGAATTTTAACTGAATTTTATTATATAATTATTTTTTAAGAGGCGAGTTGCTTAGGCTTCATTAGTCTAGGTTAAGCATGATACTTTATCTCTAAAAATATAGAAAAAGAAAATATTAAACCTAATTTTATATTTAAAGTATGGTTTATGAATTTTATGTACATATATATAATTTTATGTACGTATATATATTTGAAGATCCTCCTGACTTTAGTGGAAACGGATAGTTGCTAACTCTACTTAACTTTTCCTAACGTATGTAATCAAACAATTACAAAAGTTACAAACAAGGTTAGTATACTTTTAAATGAAATCCATTTACTCGTTATTTTAAATTTTAAATTTAGTTATCGAATCATTTTTTAATTTAATTGTTACATTTTATAAAATAAAATCAATGAAACTAAATGAATTGATTTTGGCAATGATCAGTACAAAAATATATAAAATATAAAAATACAAAAGTACGAAATCAATACAGTGCATATATGTTAAACATTTCTAAATATAGCAACGGCTTCAAACTTTCCAAATTAATTTTATGGAATAATTTCTATCAAATATTCTTGAATATTAGTTACAAATCTAAGAAATTTAATTAATTTTGATAATTACAAAATTTTCTAAAATTAGACGCAGTTAAACTTAATCATATAAGGCTTAGTAAAATTTTAAATAAAAAGTACGCAGAAGAGGTAAATTGAATACTTAGGAAAATATTTTCACTTCATCTATATGATATTATACGTAATAAATATTGTTTTCAATTTTATAAAATATTCTACGGCACAAATTGAAATTTTACCCAAATTTCATGGAAATTTAATTAGAACAGATTTTATTTTTGAATATATTGTGAAATTGAAGTAATTATAGATTCCAAATTTAGACTTTATTCTTGGTAAAATGCTTGAGAATATTTGTAGACCTCGTAGTCTGGTTCAATTGATGCATGAAATTCAAAGCGTAGCCTTACTACTGCTGTACAAAGTCTATTTGACCAATTAAGGTAGAAAGTCCTTCGTCTTTCAAATTTTGTCTAGTCTTGTCTAGTAACGATTTATGGTTTGCTATTTTATTTTGATGACACAATTGCATTAAACGAAAAACATAATTAATTGCACTTAGTTATTCCGTTGTCAGAGCGCATATTACTTTGAGACAATTGTGTTAATATTTTTTATCATTGTTAGCATATATTTACATTGTTTTTATAAAGTATTTAATACTTTATAAACAAATAATTTATTCTTAATTATTGTTTGGTTTTTATTAAATTCATTTTCAATATTATCAAATTTTGCCAATTTTTGCCAAGTTACAATTTAAAAAAAACAGAATATTTTATAACTATTCATGGATAATAGAATCAATAATTCAATAATTCCATTCGTAAAGACAATTGTCTGTACATCCATATGTAATTTTTATTTTATAAATTTACAATTAATATGTATATATTTATATTTATATTTATATTTATAAGATTCTGAAATTAAATTACTCAAATACGTAGAGAGAGTACGAGAAAGAGAGAGAGAGAGAGAGAGAGAGAGAGAGAGAGAGTGACAGAAGAGGTTAAACTCATTACCGGTTTTGGAATTATTAAGCCTCGCATATTATGCTTTATTATTAATAAAGAGAAATTATATTATATATCTTCTCAGTTAAATGTATAATAACCGTCGGAATAAATTTACAAAGGAAAATTAACGATCATGTGGAGCACATAAAGTAAAACAAACAATAAATTCATTGAAAATAATAACAAAATTATTCAAAACTAATAAGACTTTGAATTTGTATAATTTTTTGTCGACAGTACAATTAAAAGAACATACGAAATAAGTCAAAGAAGAAATTTTAGTTGAGCAGATTAAAAATTATATTTATTTAGAATTATATAAAAATAAAATGTAATACCTACAGTAAAAGCATTTTTGGAATTTATTTATATATTTTGAAAACTTTTTAATTGATTTGTAATTAAATTAATTTAATGTTTAATTAGTTAACTAGAAAATATACAATTAATTTGTGGTTAAATAAGATTTCAGTTACGCCCAAAAACTATTTGTTCTTGTTTGATTGAGTATTCATATTTATATCAATTTCTTTACTTTATACTCTAACTGATAGTTTTGATGACAAAAATTGAATTAATGTGATTTATTGTTATTTTATCTTGAATGATAAAAGTGTAATTCTTGAAATATTACAATTTCACACACTTACTTACTAATCATGCAATTTAAAGTGTTTTATCAAAAGCTATTGATAAATTTATAAATTAAAAATATTTAATAACTGATATAATAATGAAAAATTTTAATAAAAAATACACATATATGCAGTTGGCGCAGTGTTTTCATTATTAATAACAGTAAAATCAATTTAATTATATTTAATTTAAAAATAACTTAAAGAAAAGATAGTTATCATATTCATATGTGTGTGTTAGAAAAGCAGCAGCTGTTAATTAGCATAAATAAAATATTACATGTAATAAAAATAGTTAATTACAGTTATATTTTTATTCAGAGGTCTTTCAATTAATTTTTGTTTTACTTTATTTAATTTTAATGATATGTTTATACATCTTCAAAAAGAATGTGAATGTATAATACTTTCCAAATACTTCTTGCTCTGTTGATTAAAAATTAATATATGTAACAATGCAGAAAGTTAGGTAAACGCTTTGATGGTCTGACTTACACGGCAAGGTTCTTCGCTCATCATTATTTAGTCTTTACTTCTATTTATTGCTTTTGAATCAATGTACAAAAATATTTAACCTTAGATGATCCTTTTTGATTGCCATATTGCAGACCTTCATAGAAGAAATACATACTGAATGTATGTAATATAGCTCACGGTAAAATTTCATACTATTCCCTTTTCACTTCATTCACTTTTGGACAGAAACAGTTATTTTCATTAAAATTTCTACTGTAAGTAATAGAAGCATATATTGACAGCTAAATTATATTTTCAAATCTTGATAAAATATGATTGTAAAATCATAAAAGAAAAAGATTCATAAGTTATCTATCAATCTTAAAGCATTCGTTTAAGATATCTATTATTAGCAGATATCATGTACTAGAAGGCTGAATAAATTGTACTAAAAACAGAATAAAATAAACTACAGAAAATTATCTAAAAATCATGTAGAAAATTATGTAATACTATTATGAGGGAGAGGACCTGTACACAACACTTACAATTAATATCAAACAGTGAGAACATGTTGGCTAGATAAATTTATTACACAGGTAAAATTAGAATTCTAGTAGAATAATAACACAATGAATGATTCTTAAATATGAATAATAAAGTTAGGAATGAATACTTATAAAAATAAATTATGGATATAAACTTTCAGCAAAGGGAATATTTCGGTATTAGTAAACTCAATACTCACCACGATAATTTCTTAAAATAAAATAATTGTCATTTTTATAGTAATATTTGGTTTCATAAATCAAATTTTGTATGCATTAAAATAATTTACACTTTTTCTCTTAAGAAACGAGAATGAAATTATATGCTTGTATGAGATTTCTTTTTAACAAATATACAATTTTTCATTAAATCAGAAAAGCTTGTATTTGATGAATTAAAATAGTTTATAGTATTTTGTGGAAGTACGAAGGGATGACCCAAATAACGTTTCCATGATAAATAGATTACAGTACTTGCAAATATTACTAATGAATTAACAGACGAATTTCATATTTTGTCTATGAAAAATATAACCATATATATTTTTTGTTTATAAGTGATTAAATTGTTTTGCTTCAAATTATTTTTATTTTTATAATAAACAGTTTTTACTAATGACATAAAATATGTATTCAATTTCATATAATGGTATGTATGGATATTTTAAAATAAATAAAAATATCCAAATGTAAAATTCAATTTCATTCTATATTTAAATATTGTAATGTTTGTAAGTACAGTTTTATGTAAAATATTATAGTTTATAAATTTATTTGTTACTTAATATATAAATTTTAAAAAATCTTATTTGATTTTCTTTATTACAAATATTTTTATAAAGACGTTCCTTTAGAAACAATTTATTTATAGTAGAATCGTATTTTTATGCAAATAAAAATTAATTTATAGTTGTAATCTCATTTTGTGCATTGGTATAATATTGTATAAGAATTAATTATTTTTTCTAAATTTGGTTATAATATAAAAAGTAATGTTAAATAGTTATTGTTTATATTATCCGCACGTAATCAACTTTAACGTATCAACTTAGCTTAGTCGGAACGTATAAAAATAAAGATTTAATTAATTACATAAACACCGCTTAGTTTTAATGTTCATAAAATCATCGTTTTAATTAAGATATGTAATAAATATTTTTATACCGAAACAAAATTGATATGAAAAACCAAATTCCTCGTTTAATTACTTTAATTTGATAAGAACATTTTAATAGAATAACATTTTATTAACAAATCTAAATTAAATAAACACATTCTCAATTGTGTTAAGTGAATTATTACGTATTGATACAAAACTTTCTTTTAAATACATTATACAAGACAATATGACAACTCATAATTATCATTCTTTTAGAATTATTTAGTTTAAAATACTGTTTTCATATTAATAAGTGAACCCATTGATCTTAGCTTGTTTTTGATTGTTTTCTGAAAATATAATTTAATTTTAATTTTTAATATTTTAAAATATTTTTACCGTAATTTTTTAAATTTGCACCTTCTAATTATTGTTCGTTTCCTTCTGAACATTATAAATCATAGCCAGCGAATATATTAATTTAGTTTAATCTAGGTATTGATACTGATTTGATAGTGTTTATCATCGTTAATTTGATTAACATCAAAAGGTATCTATGTATTTAAATAAAAGTTTATTTTCAATATAACAAAAAATACCTTATATCGATCATTAAAATTTAATCAAGCATTTTAAATTACCCAAATATAAAATTTCAATTTTATATTATGACATTAATTTTATAAAAATATTTACCGAATTATCTTTCACAATGGAATTATCCATTTTGAAGCATAATAATTATTATAACTTTTGAGAAGGATTTTATGAACAGTACTAAATTTTACTACATTTAAAAAATATTTTTTTAAATATTAAACTTATTAGTATGGTTTATTAAACTAATTAGCTTAACAGTTTCATAAAATTTTTTAAGCTTGAAATATTATTTAGCGTAGGACACATGCGCACACGAATGCACCAGACGCACAAACACGTATTGCACTTTTAATTCCTATATTTCAAACTATTCTTCTTTATGTCATGGGTCAATTAATATTTTGATAAAAATATCATAACACATATTATGATACACTTTTCACTATTTTATCAAAAAATAATTTGCGAAAGGAATATGTACAAATTCTTTACATAAGTTATAAAAATTTATTAAAACCCTTATACATAATTCTGTAAAAATTAGAATAAAAGTTTTAGTGCTACAAAATTTTAATTATTTATAATATTACAAATACTCAAAGTATATTTTAAGAAAATAGCTAATGATCTAATAAGACATTTGATTCAATAAAATCATAACTTCTTCATATTAGTTAAATAATATTGGATTCTAATGAATATAAAATTTCATAATCTACACGATTCCTTTAACTAAGTAATAACTGTATTTTTCAAATTGATATCTTGAATAAGTAAAAATAAAGATATTTCTTCTACTCAATAAAGTAATTTAGACACAAATGATAACAATACTTTGGATTATTTAAATGCTTTTTTAACATTCGATCGTTCAAGTTTAAATCTACTCATTGGTCTGTTTTTACTAATTAATTCATAACATTCTGTAACATTCTTTTCTACTTTTCTTTCTTGGACATCCTGAACCACCTAAAATTTTAATACAAGATTAGTATAGTAAATATTTTTTTACATTATAAAACTAATGAAGTAATAATTGAATAATTTTTTAATTTTTAAATTGTTATAAAAATAGGATTATGTAAATCGTTGATAATATTTACTTTAAATTACATTTGCTAAAGAATATAAATTATAAGTTATAACATGACCCAAATATGTAACCCTACATTATATAATACTCACTCTATTGTAAGTAGATTTTGCAATATTATCACTTTCTGAATTGGGTTCTTCTAAACTGTAATTAATCAGTGGTATATTTTTATTAATTTGTTCAATATCAGGTGATTTTTTAAGAATTGATTTGGGTTTGCAAAATATTCTGTAAATATCTCCTGGATTTGTTATATCATTTTCAGTATTTTCATAAATTAATGATTTTGTTTCAGAATGCGTAAAATTGATTTTTATTATATCATCATTATCATTTTCATGTGATAAAACTTCTTCGTTAGTTTTTTCATTAATCTCATAGTGAGAAGTAGATTCTACTGCTACAAAATGAGGTTCCGCAAAGGAAACTCTTCTACCGGAACTTTTAGACTTTTCAAAATAAGTATCAGTTTTTAAACAATCTGCATTACTATATACAATTTTCGTATTTTTTTTAAGTTTTTGTTTCTCAAACTTAGCTGATTCATTGTTAGTTGAATAAGATTCTAGAGATATGTTTGGTTTTTCTAACATTTTTTGTACTTCATTTTCTTTAATAATAGATACCTCGAATTTCCCGTTAATTTTAGTATCTTTATTAAAGGATACTTCTGTATTTTGAGTATGTGTTTGTATTATTTTATTTTTTTGCTCAGTATTTGCTGTTTCTGAATTTGTTAATTGTTCATTAACTTGTACTTCTAGTGCACATGAGTGCGATAACTGTTCATTAAATCTTAATGAAATGTCGTTTTTACTAAGTGTATGCTTTTTGTGATCATTCAGTATTTCTTTAAAGGATAAATTATTTTCTTTTTCTTCTGATTCTTCTTCTGGTTCTTCTTCTAATTCTTCTTCTAATTCTTCTTCTAATTCTTCTTCTGATTCTTCATCTAATTCTTTGTGTGTTTTATCTTTTTGTACACCTTGGTCGTAAATATTGCTCTGCTCTTCCTCTAACCTGATTATTAATATGTAGTAATATGAATATTCATAATAAATAAGTAATATACAAAAAATTTACCTATCTAGCTCATCAGCCAATTCTTCTTCAAGTTCTAATTGATCAAGACGTTTAAAAAGATCATCTTCTGTTATAATTTCCTGTTTTTTAAGGCGTTTTAAGTTTATTAATTTTTTTCGATATTCTTGTTCTCTTTTTCTATGTTCAACTGAAAAATATATTTTTAATCAATAATTTTATAGAAAAGAACAATAATAAAAATAAATAATTTACTCTTCCAATCTTCTAATTTTTTCTCATCCCAATGTTCAATTACATTTTCACAATCACCAAATTCAAATGCACCATAATGCAGAGGTAACATTTGTCGAGTTTCAAGTAAATTTCTTTCTTGTTCAAATTTTTTTAATATTTCTTCTGAATCTATTTAAATTAATAATACAATTTTCATTTAATTATAAACTATTTAATTTTATTAAGAAATTAATCAATATTCTTTGAAAGACAATAAAAAAGTTAATTTACTATATCTTACGTTTTATTCTACGATTACACAAGGCTATTGCTTGTTGTGTAGTATATTTTGCAAAATATCCATCTCCAAGACAAACGAGGATTTCACTTGTATGCATTAATCTACCTTTCATTAAAGCTCTCTTTCCTATAGGTACAATGCAATTCATTGATAGTTCAAGTGAAATTACTTTTAATCCTTCAATAATTTTTTTATGTCGATCTCTATATTGTATCCATGTCTTAATATGTTCTTCGTTTTGTTGAATTCCCTATAAGTTGAATAAGTATTCCAAAAAAAGGGAAAATTATAGATATTATACTGTCACTGCTATAAGTAACTATTACCATTATTTCTAAATATTAATTATATTGCACATATCACTGTTTAGGCTGAGCATATTGATACAAAGTATTTTTATGTAAAAAAATTTGTTATTTAAATATATTTAATTAACTGAATTGTAATACTTTCAGTTAAAAATTAAAATTTTATACAATTATCAAAGTAAAAAAGTCTTGTTTATAATAATAAGGTAGTAAAGCTTACATAATCAATTTAAGGATATATTTAACAGCTATTTCAACTTATAAGGTAAAATTAAAATATGGTATAATAATTTATTAAAAATTATTATACCACATAAATTTGATGCAAACTATATGAAGTAATTTCATATAAATTTATCATTTTTTAATTTTAATCAATGTTTCTATTTAATACAGAATTGAAAAAATTTACATTAGAAAACAATTTTAAGTTTACAGAAAAAGATATGAAAGCAACGTTTAAGTAGATTTATTGGTTAGTTTTTAGGAAACTTGTTAAATACTTGAAAAAATATATGTTAGGTACGTTTACAAATATCTGTCAATTATAATACTGACTTTTAAACAACAGTTATTTCACTTTACCTATATATATGTTAAATTTGTACCATGTGAAATGTAAATGTTTTATCTCGAAAAAATATCTTTTATTTAAAAAATATATTAAGTATATAATTTTATATAATAGTATATAGAGAAAATAAGTGTTAAATAAGTATTGTATATTTGAAATCACCTATGAAAATAATGTAAAGTTTAATTTTTTAATTAATAATAATTAATAATAAATACAAATAATTTCTAAAAAAAATATTAAAATTCCAATTATGAAAATAAATTGTTACTTGGAAAACAAATAAAAATAAATAACATTTCTTTCATATCTAAACATTTAAATAATTATGATATAAAAAAATTTATTAATTATACCTAGCATAATTAAATTTATATTTCTAAAAGAATGTTTATAAAAGAACTTTTATTAATATAATAAAACACTACTTTGTATACAATTATTTATAGTGCTTTAAATTTCTAGAAAGAGGATTTTACATTTTATGGATCCCAGCAAATATAATTTGAACATATTAGAAGTTAGATTATTTTTAATGAATTAATAATAATTATTTTATATTTGTTTAAGTCGAAATATTTGTGCTACATTACCAAATTGAGACATTCCGATTTATGTATGCACATATATATTTATTTATATATAAAAATTTGTTATATTTAGAGTTTACTTTATTAATAAAAGGCTAAATGAATAAATTAAATATTATGTATGATATACCTGAGAATATACTTTATTTAATATAGCGCGTTGATATGTTTTTAACTGATCAAATTCCATTGCAGTTTAATAGGACAATATGAAATCAAAAACCTATATATTTATGCACTCATCAGTCTATCAGCTGATTTCCTTATTTCCTTACAGGCATAACCTCAGAGGAGAGTGTACAAATAAAACAACATTGCTTTCTTGAAAATATAGGTTTCCATTTTTTATCATATAATATCAATGATTCAATAATTCATTATACTAATGATCAACAGTTTTTTTTATAATAATGATTAATAACAAAAAGACGACAATTGCTTATTATTAATTGTTGCTATTCTTCTTTATACAATAATATATTTCACAAAACTTTGAATGCACTTATCACGTGATAATATGATGATATACTTATTATTCAGTTATGTTGGCTATGTTATAATAAATAATATCCTGTATCTCTGTAAATGAAAAGAACTCGTGTCTCCATTATTTATGATAATGAAAATGGGACAAAAACTATCCCTAACCTCGATTATCTTAATAGCAATTCGTCATCTTTAATCAAACGCTCAATACCTCATGTATATTATAGTTATCACGACCTAGAGTTTGATTTACGACCAATATAAATGTTTCAAAAATACTAAAATGATTATTATACTTAAAAATTATTGTAGACCAAAGTATAACATTTTATTCCCGTAAAATTAATTCTTTCCAAAGCAAATACACTATATTTTAAATAAAACAAAGAGAAAATCTAATGCTAATATGTTTAAGTAAGCATCTATTTTAAAGAAAATAAAATTTATCTTGAAATAAGAATTATTTATTAATTATAATTTACAAATTTTTACTTATTTTTTTGTATTTATAAAGCTTAAACTAAATACCATCCTTTAAAAATAAAAGTCAATTTACGTTTAGATTATAAACTGGATATATCAGTTATCATTTAAAAATTATTATTAAATAACATTATTTATATTTTCGTAATTTTAAAAGTAAATAAAAGAAGAAAAAGTATTATTTACAAAAATTGGATACCTTTAAATCAATTATATAAACATAAATTAAATATATATTATTTATATCACTGTAAATAATAAGAATATTGAAGTTTCTTTATCTGAATGCATTATATACTTTCAAATTTCAGTAATTTTAAATACAATTTTTTATATAAGAAATACAATTTAATATCATACAAAATTATTCTTACTTTTTACCCCAAAAATTTCCATAATTTAACAAAATTTTTTACATGTTTAACTTAGTATTATCGTCCTTTATTTACCGTTATGTCGGATTAAGTATTGTAGATAGTACAGAATATTGTAAATCAAATTTGAATTCTGTAACATAATCGTAGGATTCTATTTACAAAAGCAATTATATTTATATGTAATTGGCAATTTAATGTTAAATAATACGCTTATATGAAAACATTTTTTATTAAAAAAACGCTTATATTTATAGACTTTGATTTTGAATAGTACGTTATGACATAAATATTTTTTTCTCCGAATTCATCGACTTAATGTTTCTTTAATCTTAATAATTAGTTATAAATTGAAATTTTTACTTTAATTCAATCCTCTTATTTAATTTCCAGAATAAATATATTAGTTGCCATATTTTACTTTACTCCTATAATTATTTAATTATATTATAAAAGGTACAAAAATAAAGTAATTTTTTTATTTACATTATAGTTAATTAATTCAACTACGCAATAGTTTAGTCTGTTTTTTTTTTAAATAGATTATAAATATTATGTAAATTACGATAAAATGCCATTAAAAAATAATTTTATTTTACATTAGAAATTGGTTTTATTAAAAATATTTTAGAAATAAAATAATTATAATCATCTACTTTATCAAGTTTTTTTAATAAAACACGAATGAGATTAATCGAAATGAAAATATTAACTTCCCTGTTATAGGATTTTACTAAACATATATTTATGTTTTTTTTGACAAATTACAATAGAGAAAAAGTACTTAAAAAAATGAATAAATGTTTATTTATGTTTAATCATTTTGATATACATATCTGAGCATTTCAATTAAGTATGCAAAATCTTCAGTTTTATCTAGTTATTGTTAAAAATATCTTACATTCAGCACTTGATATATAATTTAATAATAAATTATAAAATTCTGAATTAGTATTTTAAGATTAGCATTTTATTAATTATGTTCAGTTGAATTTGAAATATCAAATTAGTCTTCATAAATAAATCAACTTCGTTAGGGATTAGAAAAAGTATAATTTTTTATTTTGTATGAACTTATTCAATTGTATTTAGAAACAAATATCTATCGTTGTTCAATTTCAATAGCTATTGACAGCACATAAATTCTGACACGATAATTTATTCTTGTCCCATCTTCCTGTGTTTAAAATTATTGTAGTATTTATTATTTCATTCTATTTGTGCACCAACATTATTTACAATAGCATTGACTTTCATAAAGATATTGATAACATTTAAAAAATAAATTATTGCATTGTTCTGGAAGTAATGCTCACTCAATATCTTGAACAAAATTTTACAGTTTTTCCCAGTCAATTAGCAGTCTTGATTCTGATTATCTAAATAATCAACAAAAAGAAATATAAATTGTAAAATTATAGAAAATGTATAATTCTATATTTTGATCGTGAAAACATGTAGCTTGTTTGGTTTTTATAAATGCATAGCTATAAATCAATTATTGTATCAAGCATTTAGTTTCCAAAATCATTTCACATGGTTGTGCAATAACAAACAATAAATTTTGTGTGTTATGAATTTCCATGTAATCTAATATTACATTAAAATGTGAATGATTTACTTACAATGTTAAAAAATTTGTTACATAAAAAATGTTTAAAATTTTTCTTCTTCCAATCCATGTTTAAAAAACATAAGAACTGGTACAAAGTCACCATCTATTTCACGGTATTCCATTATTCCAACAAGTCCATCAACATCCATTGATTCTCCAGTAAAAAACTGAAGCTCCTGAAATCGACTCAAAATATGTTTCATGACTTTGTTCATATTTGTTTTGAAGACTTCAACTTGGTCAGGAGATTTTTCTTCTAATTTAGATACAAGTCTAAAATAACAAAATTTTCATAAAAATGAAAAGAATTCATTCAAATACAAATTTTTAAATAATGACCTACTTTTTCATAAAATCTTTCAAGTACAGAGTATACGACTTTTTATCACTAAAAGCAAAAGTTTCCTGTAGTCTGTGATTCAAAACAACATCAACACCAGATTCAACAGTTGAAGTAGTTCCTTCATCTGGTTCTTCAGCAGATGGATTGAATCCAGCAATTTCTATATCTCCAGCTTTACGACTGATAAGCTAAAATATTTCTTGTTATAAGATATTTATTTACACGTAAATTAAGAGGTATATTAATAAATTATTACCTTGCCATATACCTCATAGATAACATTATCAACAAGTTTGATTTTGTAAGTATCGGAAAACATTTCATCCCCTAAAATGTAAAACTACTCATTATAAACTTCATGATTTATTTAAAACAGTTCAAATAAGGTTTATTTAAGATTGACGGTTATGTAAAAGTAGGTAACAGTCATATAATATATACCATGGGTAAAGTAGAGAAGAAAATAAAGAACATGAGTTAAAACAGTCTTGAGAAAAGTGTGCAAGGCATGAATAGTGAAACACAATATAAGGAATGTAGGTAAAGGGATATGCAAATTAAGGTCTTCTTGAAGTGACATAAAAAAAATATCAAGTTGAAAAGAAAGTTTACTATAAAAGAGTACTTTATACCTGTAAAAATATCCTTGTAGATTTTCATTCTGGAAGATGGAAAAAGATTTGTTCAGAGCTAAAACTAAATTGGCGCAGTCATCCCAAAGAGAGGAGCGGAAAGGAATATCGAACAAGGACAGATTAAGGAACAGAAACAACAATTAAAGCAGAGTATCACTACGTAAGACAAAGTCAAGTGGTAAGGTTTCAGGTACATTGCACAATTGTACAATGTAATTGTCGTATTTAATATTAAATGTATTGCATGTATGCTGAAGTTGGATATGCTTTTTATTTCTTTATAAATTATACATATTTATATTTTAAAATTAGAATTTAAAAAGCAGCGGATAAAATTATTTATATTCTTGTGCTACAATTACAAACGTATTGTACCTAATCAACTAATCAAAATTTGTATTTAAGAAGAAATATTTTAAATAATTTCTGATTGGTTGACCTTATATTTCATATTTAGTATTATTTTCGTGTGAACCCTGATTAATGACTAATTTAATCTCATATTGTAAGAAAAAGATAAGCTATTTGATACACCGGAATATCGAGTCTCTTTTACTTTTCTTTATTACACTTTTGTGTATTTCGTACTTTTTCATTAATGCATACTTTAATTAGATGGCAATTTTCTAATTACAAAATAGCGCAAAATCGTATAGAAATGATATTAAGAAATACGTCACTTCCGGATTCTTATTTACTAATTCCATATTTCCATCAAACCTTTTTGAGTTTCAGGAGTCAGTACATAAAACTGAAACGGTGATATCCACGTGCAGTGATTGATAAGTTATTCATTATTATTCACATTTTTATTATATTTTAATACACTAAATTTGTTTTTAATTAAACAGTAAGAAAATATAAGTAATGGAAGAAACAAAGAATGATTCCCTCCAAGAAAATAATATTGTTAAAGAAGAAAATGGCTTAGATGAAGAGGTTAAGACAGATGACAAACCGGCAGATAACAGTACGCAAATAGAACAGAAAACAGAAAAATCCAGTAAAGATGATGCAGATACAGATTCTGATGAAGTTTCAGTCGAATTACTTAATAAAATTAGAAAACAAGTGGAGGTATATAACATTTAAAAAATATATAAATACATAAGTCTGATTATTAATTATATTCTATTACAGTTTTATTTTGGAGATGTTAATATGCAACGAGACAAGTTTCTTATAGAACAAACAAAACTGGATGATGGTTGGGTTCCAATGACAATTATGTTAAATTTTAAAATATTAGCATCCTTGAGCAAGAATGTTGAAGTTATCTTTAAAGCTTTAAAAAGTAGTGATCTTATAGAAGTATCTGAAGATCATAAGAAAATACGTCGTTCACTTGACAAACCTTTACCTATTTATGATAATGATTATAGAAAAGCTCAAGAAGCTAGAACAGTTTATTTAAAAGGATTTCCAATTGACTCAACAATGGAAATTTTAAAAAATCATTTTGAATCTATTATAGATTCTATCGAGACAATTATTGTAAATAGTTCTAATTAAATTTTAATTTGTAGCAAGTTTTTTATTAATTATTTATTTTATTCATTATATCATTTTTAAATGTTTTTAAGATGAGAAAATACAAGAAAGGCAAATCATATCTTTTTAAAGGATCTATATTTTTACAATTCAAAACTTTCGACGATGCCAATGCATTTATGCATAGAGAATCAGTAAAGTACAAAGATGAAGAATTAATTAGATTATGGTCGTAAGTATATCCAAGTAAATCACTTTAATTTGAAAATTGTTGCCATAAAATAAAAATTATTTTATCAACGTATTTCGTTACTTTAAGGTAATTATTAACATTGTGATGTAAATATATTGCTTATAACTAATGTTTTATTTATCATAATTTATAGAGTTAATTTTGCTATTATATTAATATTAGTTAATTTGAATAATGCTATTTTTTTAACTAACTATTTAAATACTTATCAAAAGTTAATTAATTGTAAGAAGTTCTAAAATAATATTTTCAGAGTTGACTATATTCGTTTAAAAGAACAAGAAAGAAATGAAAGACGTCAGAAAAAAGCCAAAAGTCAAAATAATATTAAAACTAACAATGTAAGATAAACTTTATTATTAATTGAAAGTGTGTAATTTATATTAAAATTTCTTTTTATCAAACTAGACAAGAGCTTCTAAAAATCATAAAAGTAATTTTGAAGATAAAATAAAACTACCAAAAGGTTGTTTAATTCATATTTCTAACATTCAAAAAAGTATTACTAAAGATGAAATAAAACAAAAATTAATAGAATTAGAAAGTGAAGTAGCATATGTTGACTATAAAAGTGGAGATATTGAAGGATGGGTTCGCTTACAAGGTGAAAATTCTGCTGTTGATTTGTTGAAGAAATTAGATTCAAAAGTGGTTTGTAATATATAAATTGATATGCAACTTATAGTTACTGAATATTTCATAAACTATGTTTATTTTAGATAAAAATTGATGATTGCGAGGTATCTTGTAAATTACTTGAAGGTGATGAAGAAGAAGCTTATTTATCAAAAATTCAAGAAAATATGGCTAGTCATAGACTAAACCAACGAGAAAAAGGTCAATATTATTAATTAAAATTTTTATTATTATGATAAAAGTATTTTAAACCTTGGATCTACATACATTTATACATACAGTTGATAATATTGATAACATATTAAATATTAATATTGATAAAAATTAATTAAATAATATTGATAAAATACCTTTGCACTTTTTTTTATTAAACTATATATTACTTTGTAATTATAATGTGAATGTCATACGCCTGCATGTGCACCTTTTAAAATACATAATTTCTTTTGACTATCATATATTATCATTTTGTTATGTAAAATTTCTAGATACCTAGTTTTTATTATGATGATTTGCCATGCTAATACCGAGCGATCTTAAGGATTTCGCTGAGTTAAATTTCTCATTAAAACTGATTTACTATATGTGTATATACGTACATATATACATGCATACATACATACAATTATTGGAATTTTCTTTCTAATAATGTATTAATAATTAATTTCAATTATTAAATTTTATAGGACGTAATGCAAGGAAAGGTTTTAAGCGACGTCACAGTCCACATAGATATGGAAATGCGAAAAAAGTACACGAAAATGATTTGTAATATTATTGCGTTTATAACTATTTACTTGTTAAAAGAATTTCCGAACAAACAAAATATGTTTGTTGAAAATGAATTTAATATTATTTAAAAAAAAATTACAATAAAAAATAAATAAAGCGAATAAATTTCATTTTGTATATACATTGTTAGTTTAATTGATTAAATTAAATAACATTTTTCAGTTATAGTTATGTATTTGAAACAATTTTTTTTTAAGTACAAATTATACTCAGATTTCTTAATATTAAATTGTTAATTTTAAACAATATTATCATTTTGTATGTATACTAGTCCATGTTAAGAGTAAACATAATATTCTATTCTAATAATTAAATCCTTAATGTGATTGGAATAACTAACTGATTTTTTATTAATATAAAAATAATTTATTAACATAAAAAATCTTTTATGTGAACTGTTTGTATGTTCGTTTAGAAAATTTAGTTTTTAATTTTATTGCTGATTCATTCATTTATTTTAAACCTAGAATAAATTTTGGAATCTTAGAAAATTTAATTAATAAAATTACTTGTTTATGTTATGATGTAATGTAGATAAAATCTCGTAATTGAATAGATTACTTTTCAGTAGTTAAAAGACTTCATAAAAACATTCTATATAATTTAGACTTTAAATTTTGATTTTTTTTTTGCCTTAATATTTTAAATCAAAACGTCATTAAAAAGACAAACATAAAAAACAATAAGATTTAACAGAGAAAATTGAATTGTTCGACAACACAGAGAGCAGTAAGAATAATGAATTAGAAGCAATAAGGTTCAATATATAAGAAAAAGGATATCACAATAAAAAATCACAATGGATTTAAAAGAAAATTAAGATTTAAGATCAATTAATAATTGAATAATAAACATAGAAAATTGTTAAGATATATATATAGTAACAAAATTTTACTTCTAGATATAATTAATAGGTGAAAAAATCAAAACGTATAAAAAATAATGACATGACTTATTCATACCGGTAAATTTGTTATAGAAAAACTTTTTCGAAAAAGTAACTACTATTGTTGAGAAATCATAAAAAATAAAAATGTAGTAATAAAATGATGAATTAATTAAATAAAATAGAAATAAAATTAATAATTAAACTTTTGCAAAATCTGTAATAAAATTATATCTAATAGAGAAAATCAATCTTTAAAAAAGGAAATAAAATAAATATCAAATTCTTGAACGTTGGTTATGTAAACTAAATTTGAAAGTTAAGATTTAATAATATTTATAATTCTTTTGTAAAATCTGATGAAAAACTTTGCTTTTAAAAAACTGGAAAATTAATAAATATAATGATGAGTTATATGAAATTGGTACTTTGTTAATTAAATATTGTCAGGATATAAAACAGAAAATAAAAAAACCATGAATAGTTTTAAGAGAAAAATTATAAAATAAAAAAAAACGATTTTGAGGTAGATCAGAAAGAAAATATTAAGGAAACGTTAAAGTCGAAGACAGCAAAAGGTATAATTAAAAATTTTAAACGAATAATCGAAAAAATGTAATTAAAAAAGTGAAACGAGGAAAAATGTTTTTTGTTAATAAAATATTGAAATTTTAAATATCTCATATTTTTCGATAATAATGATAATAAAAATAATAGTAAAAATAATGTAATACTTTTTACTCTTACTTCTCGATTGTTCGAGAAAAAACATTGAGTTCATATTTTAATGTTTTCTCTTCTTTAATAATCTGTAAATAATGCATTTTGTCATGGTTATATTTTTAATAATAGAAAAAGAGCATTTTATTATTTATTGTTATATATATATATATATATATATATATATATATATATTCATACAATGTTTGAGTTGTATTAATTTGGAATTAGAAGTTTCTTTTGTGATAAAGACTGTTAAGATTGCAAATAAATTAACTCGAGTACGTAAAAACTAACGTTTTATTCAATTTTATATTATTTTATTTGAAAATGCAGTTATACAAAATAATTTCCTTTTATGTTAGCACTTACTTTGAAGTGAACATTCGAAATACAATGAATTGGTCTCACGAAAAATATTCACACGGTGTGCTTGAATGCTTAATATTTATTTCACTATTTTATACATTTTATTATAATACAGATATAGTTATAAAAATAATATTGAGTTTAAGTTTAGATATTATAATATATTAAGTAAAAAAGAAAATAGTAGATTTAAGAGAACTAAATAAGAATGTCATTTTTGTGATATAGTGAGACTAAAAAAAAGATAAATTAAAGAGCTCAAACTACTTAATTTATCATTACCAAGCTACTTTGATAAATTCTGCAGTAAATATAACACATGAAATTAATAGGAACGAATATGTACATACTTTAACTTTGGCCATATAACAGATACAGCTTTTAGACACGTATCTTATCTAGATGTAAGCTATCAAATGTACTTCGTAATTGCTATGTATTACGAAGAGCTACTTATCCCAAAAAGTAGGGGTCAGCTTATTGTAACGCATAATACTAAATTTATTTTGAAAACTTATCGAATACAAAAAATACTAATGAACAACAAGCTGCAAAAGGTATATGTGTTTATGCATATGTAAATAAAATTATTAAATAAAATCTAATGTTTTCTTCGTGGTAAGCTATAAATTAGTGAATTCTGCAAAGTTAGAGTTGCTAACTCATATCTTATGCTTTGATAATAGAATCTAAATATAACTTTCGATAAAGTTTGTTTTTGAAAATGCTGATTACTAGGGCGAATTTCTTGAGTAAGCTGTACCTGTCGTGAACAATTTAATATTTCTTCAGAAATGATCGAACTAAATATCCTAATATGTAGACTAGCAAAAGCTTCGAATTGACTACAAAACACGAAAACAATATAAAATTCGACCTTATACATTATAAAGATTTCAGATGAAAGCCTTAATATAGCAGATAAATATATTATGATAATTATAATTACTTAGATTCTGAATATTTAAGCTTTTCTAAGCAAAAAACTAAAATAATCACATTAATATCTTTAGTGAGATGAATAAGTAAGTAAATTCTAGTTTATCGGCTATTTTCGGAATTTTAAATACACGAATTTTCATTTATTAGAAATAATAGAATATTTTATTTAGTTAAATAAACTAAAACTATTTTTCCAGCTGAATAAAGATACATCATTGGCCAGAAACTAATAAACTGCAAAGATTGCAAATAATTAAGCGAAATTTAACTCTTTTTAATATACTCGCATCTGAAAAAAACCAATTAACTAATCTTCGACTTAATGTAGACACATAAGGTATAAAAAATTATATCGTATGTATGTAATATAATAAATAAACAGTTATTTGATCTGCGAGTATAGTAATATCTTCGAGAAGACTAAATTTGCATTCTACAAAAACTGTATAAAACCACAATAAGAAATTTATTATTAATAGTTTTTGTTTTTATCATAAGTCTGTTGAACGAAGGTATACAACGCCACATAATTATGATATAAGCTGTAGATTAGTAAAATTGACTAAATATTATATATTAGGGCGAATACTAATGGCCTTCAACCATTCCGCCAATGGTTTATCAAAGATTATCTCTCTAAATCAGTCTTGATTCTCATTGATCTCGGAGTTACATATAACTCTCACTGTAACTATTTCCAACAAGCTTATATTTTCTCGATGCAACAAGTAGTATGCAACAAGTTATATATAGGCGAATAAAGGAAGACTAGTAGCACTTATAGAGCGCATCTTTTGCTCAATGACCAACTCTCATTGCAAATAAAGATTCATTTTTAGTATGAGATGTTTCGTTGCTGAAAAATTATTACAACTCATAATTATTTATACATGAAACTATAATCTTATAATGTTGAAAAAATATTTTACATACCAACACGATAATTCATATTAATTAATTGGCATTTACTAATATAAAATAATTCAATCGTACCGTTCATTAAACAAAAAGAAATGTATTTTAAAATTGATATTTTATTTATACTGAAAAAGTTTCGCTTCTTAAAAAATAATAATGTGATTACATGGGATATAAATGAAATGCAAATTTTATTAAAATGTTTTATTGTGTAGAAAATAATTATAAATATTTTATATTCCGACTTGATTCACAAACATTACTCCTTTAACCCAAATTCTTAACAATAATAATTAATAATTTCCTTAGTACTAATTTCTGAGTACTGTAATGCCCTTCAATTGATTGAAATCTCATAAAAATCTGAAAGCCATTACTGAACATTTAGAATATAAGTTCTATAATTCATTTTCTTATAAATTTTTCTCTGAATAGTTACAGTTTCATACACTATAGATCAACTACAATTACCTGTACTAATCTCAAATTTATATTTTATCACAGAAAATATATAACAATTTTAATATATACCCAATATTTAATCAGTTAAAATAATAATAAATGCGCTCTTTATATAACTATAGTACATTTATTTTGTCTGTACTTTGTCATCTTCATTGCATCTTGTCATTTTTTATTTCTCAGATGAATTCGTTTTATCACTTTGACTAGATTTTTGTTGATTTGAAGATGTTTTAGAGCTGGATTTAGTAGATGATTTGGATTCTACATGTTTCGGAGTAAATGATTTTGACCCTACTGACTTAGGAGTCGTAACAGTAGATGACTTGGATTCTACTGTTTTAGGAAGTTGTGTAGTGGACCTTGGTTTTTGTTCATTGCTAATATTTGCAGTACTTCCCTTCTCAGATTGCTCAAGTTGCTCGGATTGTTCATTCTTATAAATTAACATATTGGGAAATGCCTGCTTTAATGGAACTCTAGAAATATATTCCGAGAGAGGAGAACCAAGCCATAAGTATTCATTATGGATATGTACTGAACTTATTTCACGAATTTTTCCATCATTGCTACATGCAATATCTAAAATTTTACCCATTTTATCCACTCTTAATACAGCAACAATATTTGGAGATAAAAATTTTATACTTTCAAATCCACCCAAGTAATGAATAATTATTTCTGCATAATAATTAGGATAATACAATTGTAAATATTTGAAAGGTGCTTCAAACAATGTTAAAAGTCTTACAACCATTCGTCTTATGTATGGATGAGGTTGTAATGATTGAAATAATAGCGGTTGTTCTTCATTTGCATATGTTACAAGACTAATAAAAAATCCATTATTATTATCTGAATCTATATTATCAGGGACTCCTGGAAGACCTTCGATAAAGATTTCTCGTTTACCAGCCTTAGGACCTTTAAGATTGTATTTTGTAATACGAGACTGAAAAGATTCTGCTACAAGTACAAAATTTTCATCTTCACTTAAAGCAACACCATTAGAAAATGCTAAATCATGAACAAGGACTTGGTTTTTTTTTGTTATAGCATCATATCGAATTAACCTAAAAAATTTTAAACTATATATAAAAATACTAATTTTGCTTTCTAAATTTAAGATCCATGTAGTTATAGTTGTACATAAAATTTCAATCAAAGGCCAATAATAAAAGGAATAAACAAAAAGCTTTTTAATGACATTTGAAACTTAATAATACAAATATGTATTAAATTACAGTAAAAAGTTAGCTAAAAAACTTTTACTTAGTTTTTCTCTAAACTTTCATATACAATTGTACAAAAATGTATTGACTTGATTTTAATATTTTGGATGTAAAAATTAAGAATAATCTATTTAAAAAATTTAAATTTAATTTTGAATAAAAATGATTAATGCCTGCATCTTTTCTTAATTAATTTGTAAGATGCAATATGCTAGTCATATATTGATATGACTGATAAATCCTGAAAATATTTGCAAAATTATTTTACCAACCTTCCAGTTGGGTTTGTCAGTAAAGTGTAAATTAGATCTTGGACAGTAAACTCTGTACTGGAATCAGACCAATATATATCACCATTACTTGCAATATCTAGAGCGTTAATTATCAATGGTTGTTTTCCTTCAATTGGTTCTGCAGCATTAACAAGTCTTTCGTACTTCCCTGTTTTTACATCAACTTTAAAAATTCCGTAATAAGCATCACAGACATACAAGGCACCTTTCTTATCAAATTTTAATCCCAAAGGTCTACCACATTTAGATTCTTGCCAAATTCCATCTTTAAATTGAAACAATATTTTTTAATATATTTTTACTCAATAATAATAAGTGGATATTATCATCACTTACCACATTCTTGTCCAAATTTAACAACAGGTATAACTTTATTATCGGTAACTTTAATTACATAGCCTCCATGAATTCCTGTGTAAAGTTCTCCATTGTAAGAAGCAAATGCTTCAGGTCCTTTTAATTGTCCTTGAAATAAAATTTCTGCATTGTTCAGTCTTCCATTTAAAACTAGAGCATCATTCAATTTTTTTGGTACAACAGTGCTATAAAAATAGTAATATTATTACTAGTAAGTCTGTAATCATAATTAAGAAACAATAATTACATTTTAGAATTTCACCTATACCATATACATATTCGTAAATTTACATATGTTCTACTTTTATTAAAAATAATTTTATTTTGTATTAAATAAAATATAATAAAAAAATTAATGATAACAGTTACTGAATATTAAAATGTTTTCATAAATGTTTATAGGATGTTTTATTTAGAAACGTATACGGTTTTGGTTAAATTATGATTATTAAAAGGTAAGTTGCTATCATACCTGTATTCGGCAAACTTAGAATTCGGTGGAATTCCAGGAATGAAAGTAATAACAGCAAGGAAGGCTCCAATATAAATAATGCTTGTGCCTATTGATTTCAAGTAGCCCATATTGTGCGACTGTGAAACCGGTAAGATAATCACGTCAATATATATTGTGAGTTTATACAAGATATTTTATTTTACACAATTTACTACGATTAAAAATTTCATTTAAGTTAATTGATAACTTACATTAGAGTTAGCTACTTTACTTTTAAAAAACGTAGGAAATTGGCTACAGCGACGATTGCGTTCTTGCTTGTTTCTATGTTAATAAAAACTGGCTAGTTTAAACAAAATGTGAAATAAAAGCCAGTAAAATGGCATTTGCCAATTATGCTGCGGTACTATATTCAGACAACCTCTTGTCAATAAAGGTCAAGTTTGCACATAGTGTGCGTGGCGTGAGCGCGCGCGTATGTGCAATGTACGGTGTCGTTGACGGCTAAAGTATTTCACTAAGCTATAGTTAGTGCCATCAGTAGTGTGACTGGAATCTAGATAAGAAGAAAAGCAACAAGCGACGCGAGATGTGGTTTTTCAACTTTGAAAACTGTAAAAGGCCTACTTTGGATGAATGCGAATATACAACAATTTTGATGCAATTCAATATTGAATATTGAATTATTTTACTAAATTTTTTTATATCTATTTTATTCGACACACAATTATCTACGTGAATATTTTATTTATTTTATACAACTGATAAACAAATCTTCACTTTGTTTAATACGTAATATTATTTACGTTGCTTTCAGGTATGTACATATGTGAATATACATATATAGTATATGACTAAGTACATTCTATATAATGCAAAAAATTCCTGAGGATTTTTTACAATTATTATTATATACGTTGTATAAATTCTATAATACTGTTGTAATACTGTAATTAAAAGAAATTGTATTAAATTTGTTGCTAAAAGATTAAATTGTATCGAAGATGAACTATTTTTTAGCTATCAATGGAGAAAACTGTAATGTGTCAATTGCAATTTTTTACTAAAATGAAGAGCTATTAATTTTTTATTAATAAAATGGAATAACTTGAAAAATTATTTTCTCAATAAAAAGTTGGTGGCTTATTGACTGAAAATGAATTTTGCATGCTTGTATATCTCGATATTCTTAAGCTTCGTCATTTAATCGTATACTTTGGTTATCAAGTATAATTACGTGACAATTTTAGAAGCCTTATTTGGAATAACATATACACGATTATATATATTCATGAATCTTCATAAATATTTATAAATAATTATTCACGAGTATTCATGAATATGCAATCCAGCAATATTTAATGCTTAGAAATATTAAATTGTTTTAAATACTTATTATATACTACGATAAAATAGTTTTATAAATATTCTTATAAAATATTCATTCTAGCTAAAACAATAGTAATAATGTGTTATTTCATTTGGCGCCACTGGGTATTTTATATTGTGCATGGCGACAACGGTGAGATTCTTATAAATGTATTTTAATTTTTGAGATACATGAGATCCATTTACGTAACATATTGAAACATAGCATCTCTCCCACAAGTCTGATAAAATGTTTGAGTGAAGAAACAATTTGACCGAGCGTTATAAAAAGAATACTAAAAACTACTTTGATGCAAACTTGAATCATTATTTCCGTTAACAATATCTCGATGTATTTGTCGAGTTTAATATAAGCGCAGTTTGTCAATTAATAACAGTATTTTATCGTTATTCAACACCTGCCTTTGTACTTCCTTCTTCGAGCAATGGACTACCTAAAACTATATAGTACACAAGTATTACGGTGATTCCAAGAAAAAAATTTAAGTGTTTTAAATTACTCATTAAATGATCTTTTATTTTCTCAGAACTTATTAAGAGTTTGTTTAAAATTTCGAAGAATCTTTTTTTCTAGATATTTATCAACATACCTAAAATATTCTTAACGGTATTTCCTATTAAAATTATTGTTTTTTAGTATATCAAATAATTTAGAGTGTAGTAAATGATTGTAATTTGACTTGAAATTAGACCAAAATATTAAACAAACATTATTTAAGAAACTTAATTTAATTGAATGTTTGAAAATTCATATATTTTATAAATATTTTTTAATGCGATTCATTACACATATTTAAAGTTTCAAAATGTTTCATACATTTAGATAAAGGTAATACACTTATATATTTATACTTTAATATATTTCGTATATAAGAACCGTATAAAATAATATTTTTTCATTTTGTACACATAGTGTTAGTAAACAAAACATAAATCTAATTAAAAGCATTCATTAATCAATTGACTAAATTTTTTTATTTTTTCTAAATTAAATTGTCTAAATTTAAAAATAAAAAGTGTACTGTCATACGTGTAATGCAGATTTTTATGCGTACACAATATTTGAGTTATATTTGAGAACAATGTAATGACATTTTTAATCTATGCTTATAAATTAAGAATAAAGAATAGAATACAGCGTAATGTATGGCGAAAATTCCAATCCTGAACTAAATTAAACTTGAAAGAATTGATGAATCTTCACCAGTTTCCTGCTTCAGTACAAATATGAGGATAGAAAATGTTAAATCCTTTGTTTGGAACGCTACTCTTATCGGATATAGATGGTAATTGTCTGGATAACGATAAAAAATTGGGAATGTGAATTATTTTATGTATTAAATAAAAAGTATTAAGTGTAAATAAATGTGTAATTGACGCCCACTATAATTAGATTTTTAGCTTTAGAATTATCACTTTAGAACGTGCATGAACATACTACATATTTAAAATGACCACCTTATAATCATACACGATTTTTTTTAATTCGATAGTTCATCTTGCACGAACTTTTGTTAAAATACGAGGTCATCTATTTTATTTGCAAAGACATTTAGACATCCGAAGTCCAGTTTGCAAAATAGATAGATAATTTTAAGAACGTAACTAAAAGAGTGGAAATATTTCTTTTTCAAAGAAATATTTTAAAAGAATGTTTATATATTTTTTCTATCTAATATCATTTCGAAATAAAACGTAAATAAAAAATACAAAATCGATGTAAGTAAAGCTTGTATATATTCTCAGACTGTTGTATAAAAATATCCCAGTGAATTGTAGTTAATATTTAAAAATTGTAAAAAATTACATTCGAAAACAAAATAATTTAACAAAATCTAAACTCTCGAGGGACAATTTGAAAACTGTACATCGCATAGATTGTAACATAAAAAGATTTTCATTATTATATTTAGCAATATTAATAACACAATATGCAAAAATGGACGTGTATGATTTTACAACTACAATTATAATATATATGAATAAAAGATTAGATTTCATTTATATTTTAGGCTTATTAATTATAATAATGGTAGTAATATAAATACATTATTTTATTGGAAAAATAATGTTTAAATTGTCATCAAAGTAGAACTATTTTCAAGTAATTTTATGTTCATTAATGCAATTCATTCAAAAAATAAATTAATCATTCATATATGTATTCTTCTTATTGACCTATTTAAGATTTCTTATGCAATACAAGAATGTAAAATATATTTTATTTTAGTTTATAATAATGTTAAATAATGTAATAGATGAGTTGGTATTTGCATTTTGTACATTATATTTTATAAATAGATCTATACATTTTTTAAATTATGAGAAAATTTTTACACACTAATAAATTTTGTAAACAAAAAAATAATAAAATCCATAATTTTTTAATTGTTTTTATGTTCGTTGATTAATTATTTACTGATGGTGCGATAAGAAGAATTCGCTTGTATTATTACTTAATAAGTCACTGTAATATTTATATTTTATAATTTCAATGGATGTACTTTTTCAATATAACATGTTCATAACATTATTTATTTAGAAAAATTATATAAGTACATTAGATTATTTAAGTATTATCTGGTTTTATTGTTTATTTATGATAAAAGTATAACAAAATATAAGTCTATTATAAAAAAAATTGAATAATAGAGTAATTAGATAAACTTGCGAAATAAAAATGTTTCACTTGAAAATGCAGAAAAAAAATTATGTAATTTATTGATATTGCAATTTTATTACTTTAAAGTCAAACTAAATATACAATTAAAACTGCATTTTTTATTTTCCATGTTAAGAATAAATTTTGGTTTATTTTTAACATTTTTGGTTTTTTTAGTAGACATTAAAAATTATTGAAATTGCCTGACATAGATTTTCTCTTCATAAGAATGTACTTGAATTATGATTTCTATCGATTTATTATGACAAAGTAACATAGATATATTTATGTTAATGAGGTTTGTCAAAAAAATATTGAATGTAATAAAGCTAGTATTGGTGTAATAATAAAGAATAAAATAAGTAGACATTTGTTGAGGCACTTTTTCATAGACTTGATTCATCTTTTTTTATTTATATTTCAAGAATTAATATACTATATGGAAAAAGTAAAATTATTTATATTTAATCAAATAAATTTGGTGCCAAATAAACAATTAATTACATTTATACATAGTATTAACTTTTAGATATCATTGTAATTTATTAACAGAACAACGGTGAAAACATACAAATGAAAGCTTAAGTTTATTTAAAGCGCTTTTTTGTTAATTTGAAGTTAAACAATTTTCATTTCGGTTCCATTGCTTTATTATACAGTTAAAATTCCTGAATCTTTTTTATATAATTCTATCATTTACCGCTAAAACTTATAAAATACTACGAAGCACTTTAAAAGCGCTAGTTTTAAAACACTTAAAAATAAAATTGTCCATTTAGTTCTAAGTTCTAACTCTTTTCTCCAATAATAGTTATTATTGGAGAAATCTTAGTTGATGCTTGTAATTTTCAAATTTAAAAAATTAATATACATTGTAAAAATTCCTGTACATAATAACATGCATATTATGAAATTAAATTATTGTTTACTTCAACATTTTAGTAAATTTAATTAAATATTATAAGAAACATACTTTGTATTGGATAAAAACATATAGTTTCAGAGTACCTTTTTTAAAAATACATTTTTAAAACTAAAAAAAAGTTGAAAAAAGAGGCTTAAGTTTTACTTTTTAGAATCTAGTGAAAATATTATAATTTAATTGTAAATCAACTTTCATCGTTTATTATTTCTTAATTTCTTCATCATATTATTGTTAAATTTATCTATTTCTTTATGTTGTGTCTATTCCTGTTCAAGTTTTTGTGAAGTTAACTTTTAATCTTTACATATGACTATATATATATTACATTTTTACGTAATATATATTTATACATGTTGGATCTTATTCTACTTATTTTTAAAATTATGAATTTTCTTATATAAGTTGTTAAGAAAATGGGCTAAGAAAACGACAGGATTAATGAAAAAAAACTTACAGTATATTTTCTTTAGGGAAAAGATCTTTATAAAATGTATTTTAAGAAATAATACGATCTTAATATAAGATGTCACATGGGGTGAATATAATAAATATAATACATGTTTGTATTGGATAATTGAATTTTCAATAATCGAAATAAAGGTTTATGATAAGTCATTGAGAGAGCGATGCAGAAAGAGAGAGAGAGAGAGAGAGAGAGAGAGAAATGTTAAATTATGAAAATTGAATAAAACCAAGAAAAACGAAGTTCATGGAAATAAATAAATTTAAAATTAGGTTCGAAAAGACAAGATTTAAATGAGACATAAGAAAGAAAAACGGGATGTATTAAACTGGTTAGAAAATACTGTATTAAAAATAAAAACGATAGATTTAAAGTAAATACTATTAAATTGGGCACTGTGATAAAAAGAAAACAATACGAGATAGATAAAATGTAAAAGTTTGCGTGAGATGTTAACTAAGAATTAAATAAATTTTTGTATAAATTTACTATTAAAAAAATTTTTTAAGTTCATAGAGTATGATAAATATTTAAAGCAAATATTCAGCTTTTAAGAAATAAATGCATGAATAACATCGTTTATTTTTCTAATTATTAAGAATTTGTAAAGTGACAGTTCTTACCTGAAAAATCTAAAAATCACAATATCAGTTTTTAATTTACAAAACCCTTAGTACAATTGAAAATTTGTTGTAGATTTATTAATCTAATATTGGGTTTCTTTATACAACTCTTTTAGATACTCTTATGCACAGGATTTTTTACAAAGTATACCAGCTATTGGTATTAATTTCAAATATTATTTAATAATCAGTAAGTAAATTTATTAACGATACTACTACAATGTATTTGGGACATGAAATAAATCGGTGGGGGTACATTTTAAAAGCATTTTAGAAATGCAATTATTATAATATTATAATATTAAATGATTTTATATATATATATATAAATTTTATAACGTACGTGAACAGAAATTTTCTAAAATAAATTCTATGATTATTTCGTTTTAATAAAAAATAATAAAAATGCATTATCATTCATGTTTCTTGCATCTACTTTCATTACATTCGTTCTATATTTTCTTTCTCTCTTAGCCGGCTAAAGAGAAACTACCACTTTTAATTCATATTCACATTATTACCTCCCTTGAAGCGATACTGAACCAAAAGACTTGCCGTTCATCGATTAAATGTTAAATAAAACAATAAATACACGATATTACGGCTAAGCAATGGACAGCATAACCGTCGATCGTTTCTTTACTAGAGAAGCAATGTCAAATTTAATATTGCATTTACATGTGGTGAAAACCGTCTAAAGCTAGATCAAGAGGTCAGTAGTTTTGGAGCGTAAAATTGTAGCTTAACATCGCGAAACGAGTATCAGGAGTGGAGCGGAGTGAAGATAGAGGGAAGGATAGAGGGAACTATGAGTCCGAGGGCGCCTCGAGCATGTCGGTGAGGAGATCGTCGAGGGGCACGTCACCCAGCAACCGGAAAAAGAAAAGGTGCTCGGAGCACTTGAGACCAATGGAGCGTAGCGCCGGGAGCCTCAGCAGGAGCTTGGCGAATCGTCCCGGTTCGTCCGGAGAATGTAGCCGCGTGTACTCGTCCAGCGCTGCGTAGACCTTCTCTCTTAGCAGATCGACCTCGTGAGGCGCCTTCAGTCCCCTTACTTCCGGATTAAAGAGAATGATAGCTCGAAGGCAGCTGAGCTCCGTCTTATCCATCTTCATGTTCTTCATCTTGGACACGAGCTCGGAGAGCACTCGCTCGAAGATGGCGCCGACGCCGGCCTGCTGGGCCGAGTTCTTATGCAGTGTGAGCCCGGTCGTAAGTACAATGCCGTCCTCGATGTCGATCGAGCGATGCGAGAAGGCCGCTATCAGGAGCTCGTTCCAGCTGGTGCGCAGCAGCAGTGCCTGATCCTCGAGGGGTAGACTGGTGAACTGCGGCAGTCGCTTCGCCCATTCGACCATGTGACGCATTTGCTTGTTGCCGTGACTGCCAAACTGCTCGTACGAGGTCTGTTTCTCGGCGAGGTACTCGAAGCGCTTCTCTGCCTCGAGGATAAGCTCTACGGGCATGTCGGCATGGGAGCTACTGGTGCAGTTCTCGACGGCTTCGGGACAGGCGGCGGCTCCTGTGCCCGGACCCGCGGCTTCGCGCTCTCGCTCTTTCGTACGCTGACGCTCCTCCTGCACGGCCTCGCGCTTCATGCCCATCGTCAGACACTTCTGGTATCGGCAATATTGGCAGCGGTTGCGTTGTCGCTTGTCGATCAGGCAGCGCTTCTCCTCCCTGCAGGCGTACGTCAGGTCTTTGCGAACGGTGCGTTTGAAGAAACCTTTGCAGCCCTCGCAGCTGAAACAAACGCTTTGAATAATTGCGATGGCCGACGTTAGAAGTTAGAAGGACGCTAGAAGTGCAAAATGCATGAGAAAAGAGACTCTTTCGCGTAAGTGTTTTACCACCGAATATTTTAAACAAGAGTCATACTAGATAGTGGTAAATTATTCAAATTATCGTAGAGCTGACGAGCGCAAGCAAGTTCAACTTGTTAATACAAGTCTGCTTGTCATATAATTTATATAAGCGCCTGCTGTAATTTCACTGTAAATAGACACAGAAAACTAACGCATTTGCCGTCGGAATAATAGTTGAGACTTCAAATAGGTTGCCTAAGTTCTATCGTGCAGAATTGCGATTGTTTCATTATCAAATTTTTCCGTAAAATTGTTTTCATTTGAATAACTTCGCTATTGACAAATATAGATTTATTTACAGATTTCATTGCACAATGGTAAATTAGTCGCGTCTTATATTAAATACTAGGTAGTTTTGTAGTAATTTCGAACGTTGAAACATATTTACAAGATTTTAATTATGCACTAAGAATATTTCTTTTCTGGAAAATTCTTTGTCTTACGCGAATTTGTATCACCTGAATTACCCTCGTTTATTCTATTGTTGTACTTTTTTTATCGGTAAGTACATGAAAAAATCTATAGTTGGTCAATATTGCTTTAATAATAAATTTCCTTTTTTGCGTTGCACATTTCAATAATTTATAGATACATAAACTAACTTTGAAAAACTTACTTTAAAGAAAGGAAACAAATAAAGCATTTGTTACTTTCATCAATGATCATCAATTGTTTTTCTAAATATAATTATATACTTAGGCTGTTAAATACAAAAAAATTAGTATCATTGTAATATGCACTATTATTTCTTTAATAAACTTCAGTCGGTGGAATATTATTGAAAAAATACAAAAAATTCAAATACATATCAAGCTATTGTAATGTACGTTATTTTACCTCATAAATATATACAAATAGTTTGGTTTATCTCATTAATAAAGAATTTTAGTGCGACTAAATTAAAAATGATTCAAATATATTTTAAAAATACAAATTAATAAACAAAATTCGAAAATATAATGTATTATAATATTGTTACATTTATTCGCTAAGAAAAAAATATTCTTTTTCGTAATATATGACAAATGATTATAATATTATGACTATTGTAATCGATGAAGAGAATTAAGAGTAAATATTGCGAAATATTCCATTATTAAAATGATACAGTTCTTGAATTTAAAATAAATGAAGATAATGAAATTTATTTAGCACTATAAAATGTATTAGTTAGTAATAATATTAACTACCTTTGCACAAATTAAAATTGTTAAAAATTATAACCTATATTAAGAATATTAACTTATAACAATTGTTCTTATATTGATATAATTTAATATAATTTTATATTAAAGAAGGTATGTAATAATAAAAATAAAAATAAAGTAAATTGTATATTAACTAAATTAGTATCTAATAATGATATAATTGCATTTTTAAATTAATAAAAACAGTGATCTATATGTATATACACTAGTAAAACTAAATATATTTTTTAGAAATAATGTTCTCAATTAATAAGTTATTTTCCATAATTAAATTCTACACAATGGTGTAAGTTTGAAAAAATATTTAAGAAAAAAATCAAATTTACTTCGACTGCGGGATATTTGTCTCACAGAATTTCGCTTTTGTAGATTAATCTTGAAGAGCCCTTTATGACTTTAGAAAGTTTATCAAATGATAACATAAAAATGTATTGTGAAATTATAAAAAAAGAAATACATAAATTTTAGAAAATTTGTGTGTATGTGGGTGGTTGGGTACGAGTGCGTGCGCGTGCGCGCGTGTGTGTACCAGTTTATACGTATGAAAATATAAATTACAATATTTTGAAAAGCTTAATCAATTTTTCTTTAATAAAATACAATATTTTGTTTTTTTAATCTAAATAAGAGTTAGAAATATTTTTTAGATTCAATTTTTCATTTGTATCATAATAGATAGAAAATGATTGCTAATAAAAAGAATATAGAAACAAAATTTTTTCTCTTATTATTCAATTAAATATAGAAATTTCTATTTTTAGTTATGTTAATGATAATGTAACTTTATAAATTATTGTATTATATCGTTCGAAAATTATTTAATAAAAATTTATAAAAATTGTTTTATTTCGATATTTGCATTAAGCTTCAGTTCTATAATTTCGTTTAATTATTTTCCAGATATATTTATTTTTTACTTTATAGAATAAAGTTGGATTTTTTTTAAATTTCTTAGAAGTAAAAAAATTTTATATCGAATATTAAATGAAGACGTCACAAATTTTTATTATATGTGTTGCAGGTATCATTTTGAATTTTAAATTCATTTAAATCAATTTTTTTATAAGATCAAGTCAATGATCATAACTTAATAAAAACATTTTTGAATAATTTAATATTTTCTCTGTCTAGGTATTTTTTTACTTGTTATATCGTTCTTACATTGATAAATCATAAAGAGAAATCATCGAAAAAATACTGTAATGAAACTTAATATTATTAAATATTATATAATACTAAATGATCTAGTAATTAATTTATATTTGTATTAAAAGAAAATTAAATTTATAAAAATTATATATGTATTTTTTTTTCTTCCGAATTTTCCAACCATAGGCTATCATATTTATTATTAAAATTACTTACAAGAATTTTGAAGTCTAGATAATTATAATTATGATTAAAATATGGTGTCAAACTTATTTGAATTTATATTCGAAATATATAATTTATGTAATATAAAAATATCTAACATTCAAACGCACATTTTGAAAAATTGTGAATATTTTCATTGTAATACTTTAGTTTATATTAATGTATACTGTTTATTTCATATTAAATTAATTATATTTACTGTTATCATCATACAAAGATTATTTTGAATTCGTGATTGATAAGCTTCATTTACTAGATAATAATAAAGATAATCACGTTTATTATAATATGTAATATGTACATCAATAAAATTCTGAAAAAGTTTAAAATTAAATTTTTAAATTATGTTTACAAAGATTCCAAAAATGCAGAACCTTGATGTTAGTTCGTATTGCTGAATATAAATTAGTAAAAATACGTAGAATTGAAATTATTGAAGAAACCTTTTGTTTATAACTTCAATGAATTAATATTCTTTGAGTATTCAAGTGCGTAGAAGGAGTAATGCCTGACTAATCAAGACTTCCAGGCACAGCCAAATCCAAGGTGAATTAACGTTCTGTTCAACAGTAATAATGTTATGCAACCAACGTCTTTTCATAATTGACTAATCTTCAAATTTATTTTTTTTCTTTTTGTTTCATCATTTATTTTTTGCAATGTTTAAAATTATTTCTATAAATTAAGCTATATAATGAAAAAACCTACCTATAAACACCATAGTGTTTTCCACTTGCACGATCTCCACAAATGGAGCAAAGGTGCTTACTGCCTGAAAGTGGATGATTGGGAGGATAAGGTGAAGCTGCACCACTCTTGCTCTGACCACCAGGAGATGTACTTATCATACTGCTCGGGCAGCCAATGTTCAAGGATCTGTTACAACAATTAAATAAATTAAATAAATTATGTTAAATAAATTTAAGTACAGGATATGCAATTTTAGTTATTTTAAATGTAGTTTAATTTCAAGAGAAAAATGTGCAAATCAAATTTTATTTTTGTTTTCATGATCATGAAAACTAAATATTGAAATACATTACATTGGAAAAATCAATAAAAATGATTCATTCTAAAACAAATGGTTATTATTTTTTCAGAATTACTTCCTCTTGTAAAAATAATTGGTGGAATAGTCTAAATAAAAACTAATTATTATTATTGAAAAGAAAAGTACTTGAAGTACAATTTACTAATTTTGTTTTTTTATAATACATTTTACATTGGAAAACATTTGGAGCACATATTGTTATACGTTCATTCGTATATATATATATTTTTTAATTATTATATAAACATATTATATTTTCGTAGATAAAATATTTAACCTTGAGATTTATATTCATTTTTAGAGTATATATATATTAAATAAAATATTTATTCATTTTGAATATTAGAATACAATGTTATGCTCTACTGCAATTTCATAAAAAACAAATAACTTAAATCCAACAAAACGCATGTATGTATATACATAATGTAGATTTATGATTGTTTTATTAATATAAAAAAGTAGAGAATTATAGCTTTAGGTAAATTTTTGTAATATATTTTATAAACAATTAACGTGTTTTATTATAATTTTAATTATAATAATTTTTTTCTTTAACTTATACATATATATGTATGTATTTGAAAGATCTAACTTTTTATTTTAACACTTTTTATTTTTAGAAGAAGAGATGCTTGATTTGTACGATTTATGTTTTTGAAATTATGCAGGAAAATAATAAAATTACTGAATATAAATTATTTCTTACAAGCAAGCGTAATGTTAGTAAATTTACATTGTATCTATAAGAAAGTATTCGTATGTATTCAAATAGTCAAGCTGATAAAGCAACTTTAGATGGATTTACTACTAACATGACCATATTATTAATAAAATATAGTGAAATTCTTAATAACTTGACAATCGCTGGTAATATTGCTATATTCATATGAATCTCAAAGTGCATTGTTGCATAAGGAATTAAATAATTCATAGACTCGTCAAATCGAAGGCAAAGCACACATTCATAGATCCGTGTATAGTCACAGAAGTTATAATAGATGTTTCTAGTAGCATCATACAAGTAAGAAACATTGTATAATATGCGAGAAGTAAATATGCAGATTTACAATAGCTAAAGCTCTTACAAATTTATTGCTATATACAAAGAACGAGTCAAAAAGTTTCTAAAGCTCGGTAAAAAAGAAAAACGGACTTTACTGGACATATTCAGTAAGTTTACAATATTGTCGGTAGTTAATTGGTTTGCAATCATGTTCCTTGTGCCATTTATATGAATAGAAGTCTAAAACTTTCATCCACATACTTTGACATTGCCTGTATTTAATTAAGTAGTTCATTATTTATAATAGAAATTGATCAATAGAGAATACATCAAGAGTTATCCAACCGTCGAAAAGTTTTCTCCGTTTTTCGATAATTTTACTCAAACTTTTTCGACTAAAATGTTCTTATATAATCATTAAATTAATGTATCTATTTAATAAATTGTGCATAATGTTATTTCGAATATGTAATCATAATTAGGAAATTCCTAACGTAGCTAATCAAACTGTTTACTTGATGATAAAAATAGCGAAATATATAGATTTTATTGAAAAATAAGTATGATATGTAGTATTGCTCTTATTTTAAAGAACATAAATTATTGTTACATAATAGTCTTATCAAATTCTGTTCGAGGTATGCTATAAATTTAACAATACATTATCATGAAGTAGAGGCGATGAACATAGACTTCTTGTTTCATAACGAACATTATAATGTTCGTTATATTATGTTTCATTATAATTAAAAATTTATGAATTTAAAATATTAAAAAGAACAATTTATCTGGAGAAAAACTTTCATAAGTTTGACAAAAATTAGAGGGATAGTTTTGTCTTTATTCACTTACTTAATAAAGAATATGTAAAAAATTTTAGATACACATTAAATTTTATAAATATATATAAAATTAAGTTAATGTTGAATTTATAAAATTTTAAGTTCCTAATAATAGTTAAAAGAATTATAAAACAGTTAAATAAATCAAACCATATTCTACTGTTTATTAATAAGTAAACGTTAAGATATCTTAATATAGTATTATATTTTCATTAGGTTACATTTATTTAAAATTATTAAAAATACAAAACTCACCCTGGACTATTTGGACCAGAAGGACTAAAGCTGCCTGGATTTATCAAGTTTGCAGTATCAGGTTTCATATCAAGTGGACTCTGAGGGCCTATTGAAGACATAGACATATTGCTATTGTCAAGACTCAACCCTAAAAATGTAAAATAATTTTTTTAAACTTAATGCACTTTTTTAAATAAAAAAATATAGAGATTTTGTATGCCATACAATTTATTATGCATATATATGAATCTTCTTTCAGTACGACTACTTAAATTTAAGTAGATTTTTATATAATAAATATAATGATCTATGTTCGAGTTTCAAAGTTTATTTATCCACTACAAAGTTTTTTGCTCTAAAAAGTCAAAATTCGACACGTCAACGTATCTTATGACGATGTTTGTTGGTGTAATAATTAAATTTAGTTTTTTAATCGCTACAAGTAAATATTCTTTAGATTTGAAAAATTAAAATAACTGCAATTTTCTTTTTCTTTTTGAACACGATAAAAATTTAAACTTTTTTAATGATTATTAGATGCAAGATCATTTGTTATGAATATAAATACGAATCTATTATTCATAAATTTCTATTATAGAATTTTCTTTTCTAATTACTTTAATAATTACTTTAATAATGTTAATAATTACTTTAGCATGAAAGCGATTAAAAGAGGAATCTTAAAAAATTTATTATGAATGATGCACAAATGTATGTAAAAGAATATAAAAGTAAATTATTAACATTAATTTAATATTGAAAAAGAATTTCATTTGTAATAAGTTTATTTATAGATAAACTAATTTGTTTGCTAATTCTTGAATTAAAAAACAGGAAAAAAACCAGATAAGTAGTTTAATATCTATGTAAAAAAAATCGATCTCTTGAAAACATGAATTTTTACAAAAGTTACCCATTAAAATTTGGCTTTCGATTCCAAGGTAGATTGCATAATTACTTGTTGTCAATTATACTTATTACATTTATATTTAATGAGTTCTATTTGAAAATTATTAATAATAATTAGGGAAAATCATAAGCTCTAGCAAAATATTTTAATTCTATGAACAAATATAACTAAATAGAAAAAATATTCAGAAGATTAAAAAATGTATAATATCAATTCTATTGAACTTCTAAATTCATGTTTTGCGTTATAAGAATTTAGATTCGTGTTATTTAATTTATTAATTTCTGTTTGGCTAGACAAAACATGTGTAAAGATCATGCATAAAGAATGAGAAAGATGTTTTAAAATTATACATATATAAATATATACATTTATTAAAATATAAACTAGAATTTATTTCTATTGATTTTTCCTATACAAGTTCAAGGATTCAATGATAATATGATAATATGAATCAAGAAAAAAAGTTAACTATTTAATTTTCAAACATATTACTAAGTTACTATTAATTTGATGCAAATGTTTGTAAAATGCTACCTATATCAAATGTATGTAATATTTTCTATTATTATACATAAGGAATTTAAGTAATTTCTGAAGGTAAATCAGTCTTTATTTATAAAAATGTTGTTTTTACTAAGAAGTGGGCATCTACTCTGATAAATAAGTGATAAAGATGTACGTACAATTACTACCTCGAGCCCAATGTTGTGCTTGAGTGCCTTGAATGATATCCGTCACTGACATCAGTGGCTTCTCCTTTTTTATCATCTTCATATAATTCAATAATATGGGTCTTAGTTCACACTTTTTACAATCACAGTCAATTCACTTCTTACGATATATTAAGTCAATTATGATGAGCTTTATGTTCAATACTTTCTTTTCAAACATTATAAAAAAAAGTAAAGCATTTTAAAACTGTAAAAATTAGACGTTATCATTTCTTCGTAAAAGGAGGCGAGGAAAAAATGATTCAAAATGGATTTTAAAGTTTTCTAAACAAATAAAATGCATAGAAGCACTATATATACGCTATCAAATGTAGAATGTACATAAAAAGTAACCAGTCAAGCAAATATTGTAGATATATTTAAATAACAAAAATATGCAATCTAATGAAATTTAATATTCAAAGAAACGAAGATGTAAGTTTTGAAATAATCACAAATGTTTTAAACACAATTATTAATTCACTTTTTATAAGTAGAACCTTCTTAATTGAATTTTTGTATTCGTTGAAAATAAATTCAAGAATAATCATGCGTCGTTTTTTATTTCTTAGATCCAGATTGTACACGAAAATAATGTTGTAGCATAGCTCTCGTACCTCTTATATATATATTTATATATATTATTTATAACAGCCTATAGATTAGATAGAAATTATTCGATGCATTCAGTGTTTCAACATTGAATTGAAATACATGTAATCAGTTTTTAGAGCTAAAATGTTTCACAAATCGAACAATGAAAAGTTGATTAAAAAATAACTAGCATTTTAAAAAGTGCTTCACTATTAAAAAAATGTCACTAAAAATTATTGGAAACAAATTTTATAAAATATAAAAGTTTAAACGTAATTTTATTTGTTAATTCTTTATTTTTTAATATTTAATGCTTAAAATTATTAGTTATAAGTGCAATTGTGATTAAATATATCCATTTAGTGAGTTTACAAGCTTTAAATATTATTAAACAAAAAGTTGCATTTAGGAATTAATATAAATAATTAAGGATTCTTGTAAATGATATTTTGTATGTTTACACAAAATTCATGATTGTTCTAGTATAATTCAGATGTTGAACTTCCGGTAATGATGATCACAGAACTTATAGGACATGAATATTTATTCTTTTGCTTTTAATAAAATATATCTAACTGAAAAATCTTAACAAAATCTCTGATTATATTAATATATTATAATATTCAGTTTCATAGAAAATAGAGTGTTACTTGAAGCAATATTATTAATTTTACACATAAGAATTAAAACAATGTCATAATCTAAGTTTTACAACTTTTTAATGACAATTTAAATAACCACAAAATTCAAATACATGAATATTATTTAATAAATCTTATATTTTTCTATTGTTAAACTGGAATTAGAATTGAAGTATTCTTATAATATTATAAAGCCAATTCTCCATTGGTTCCACGAATAATTAATAATAAACATTTATAAACTGCATAATTTAATACTTTACTTTTTAATATCAATTTAAATATCTAGAAACATCGAGATTTTTTTTGAAACTTTTATGTTGAAATATTTTTTTTCATGAAACTTTTTATTATTTGGTATAATAATTCTCTAAATAGTGAGAAAGTCATGTATATGTTTAGAATATTATAGCAAGGAAACATATTTCAATGTAATATTTTTCTTAAGCGTATACTAATGGAAGTTGTTACAACAAATTAATGTACTTTAATTAGATTTCAATATACAGAACTAAGAGGATCATTTTAAATTAAATATATTTTTACGTATAAATATATTGTAATTATTAGTGTCCTCTATCCCACTTAAGACTTGTCAGCACTGATGCATATTCCTGCTTTGTCTTCAATAAGTATTTTAAATTTAAATAGATTTAATTACGATGTATACATTTTCTTAGTAATTCTATCTTTTATTTTTAAGACTAACGTATATTAAACTATATTTTAAAATTGGAATTATGAAGGTTAATAAATCTGATGTTCAATATTATTTGAGTAAAATTAATAGAAATTTGTATTTAATAAATTTTTTTATTTACTTTTAGATTTCAGTCTATAAAGAAAATATAATTGTTCAAAAGTAACTCGAATATAATAACTAGAATAATTTTGACTTTTAATATTTTTCTAATGAATGAAAAAGTTTAATATAATAAGTTATGTATAGAGAAATAATATTTTATATGTTTTCCATTTCTGACGCAAACGATTTTTGAAACCAATGTTTAAATACAGGATACTTATAGACAAACTCTTAAATTATATATAAATAAGTAATTAGTATATTATACAATTTATAAATCTTAATAGAAGTATTTGAAATTAGTATACCATAAAGTTAATACATGTGCATAAAATTTAAAAAGAAAATAATAACGGTCAATCAAGCAACAAATAGCGTTTTTAATGACAAATTTAAAAATAATAATACTAACTGTATATTTTTTCTTACTCATTTTCGTTACATAAAATATAGTTATTACTTGATAGAATTAATACTCACAGAGTATTGAAAGTATATTTAAGTCATTGAAAATGAGCTATTTGTAAATACGTATATACATTATATTTATAGAATTACATTGTAATGAAATTTAAATAAAATTTAATTTTTATTCTGTATTGTAAAGTACATGTATTTTCATTTTTATAATTTAACCTTAGTAATTTAACTCATCAAAGTGTAGCAACTGATGTAACCTACAACTTACGTAATAGCAAATTTGCAGAACAATAAAAAATTGCAGGATGATATATTTTTCAATATTGAAAATGAAATCTATTAAAAAAATACGTATAAATATTACTATTTGCTCTTAAAAAATTTTTCATTACATTTTTCATTATATTTTTCTAAATTATTTATATGGAATTATCTAATAATAGATAATGACGAATACTATACGAATACTTTATGGAATAATCTGAATTTAAATCTATATTTTGAATTAATTAGTTATATTTTTTAGATTTCAAAAAATTTAATCTCAAAAAAGTTATTTTTTGAAATAACTTAAAAGCTTTGATGTATAAGATTAGGTAAATTTTAATGCCTTTATAACTTTTTGTAAATTTGATATTTTCCTCGGTATGACCAATCTATTTTGTATATATTGTGCCCACAAAAATTTTAAATATTCAGATCACCTACTCTTTTTAGATTTACTAGAAAAACACCAGGAATACGAATTTTAATTTTTATATTAGAATGTAAATATAAAATTGTTGTTTTTCGAAAAAAATTATACTTTCAAAAGAATGATTTTAACTTTTACAAAATAAATTATGCCTTTATTCGCGAATATTATTTGCGAATAAAGCTCTCTAAATTACTTATTTACTGAAATTTTAAATATAAATGAACACTTGAACAAATGAACGAAAATATATTTCGTTTCACGATAACATACTTTTTCATATATGTAGTACAAAAGGTTGTAGTTCTTAAAACGATTCATTATATAATTATGTTAATTATATGTGAATGAATTACAAAATTACTTACTTTATTGTCATTGTTTTGTTATTTATTATTGTTATTCTAATTACGAGTTACTATGATTATAAAATACTTATAATACTGGACGTATTATTCATTGGTACACAATTTTTAATTACAAATAGAATATCATTTATGGAGAATATCTTTATAAAAATTGTATTGTAATATATAATTGCAATGTAATTGTAACACGTTGAAAAATTAAAGGCATAATAACTTGTGACAAATGAATATATTAAATAAAAATGACGGAGTGAATAAGAAACTTTAATAAAAAATATATTTGAGAAAAACTTTGAAGATTAAAAATATAACAGTCATTAATGTATTTTACCTTAGAATTAATACTAAAAGAAACAACGTAAATAGAGATAAATAAAATAAAAATTTATCCAATGGATGAAATTTGTACCATCATTTTTATCGAATTCTATCTATAAATATATACATGCATATTAATGGAAACATACCCTTAATCGACGATATAAAAAACTAGTATAAACATTGCATTAATTGTGAATGTATATTTTCCCATTCATTTTAACGAAAAATAATTTAATAATATTTCAGACAAAATAATATTGTACAAGATATTTTTGTATTAGTTGTAAATGTTAAGTCAAAGGATAATATTTGATGTGCAATCTGTAGTTATACATCGATTTACACATGTCAGGGGCTTAGAAAAGCTTTTTGAATATTACATTTTTTATAAAATTTTATTGGAATACATTCATTGATTATATATAATTTAAAACTCTTTCAAATGAAAAATACTTTGCTATTACGTTTTGAAAACACTATAGTCTCATCTGAAAATATCTCAAATAGCTCAACAATATAAAATAAATTTGAATTACATAAAACATAATATATTATAAAAACAAATATAAAATTTTATTACAAAAAATGAAGTTTTAACTTATTTATGATTTATAATTTAAGAATTATTATTGATTTTCATAATGCAATGTTTAATTTTTTATTTAAATACTTATTCATGTCCTGGGAATAACATTTCTTTTAATAGTTGAAGACATTACTATTACACGGATAAAAACACTTTTTTTTAATTTTGAAAGAACTTTTTCGTTTTTTTTTTATACAAGTATTTCTTATTACAATGTGTTTAAAAATGATTTGAAAAATCATGAGATACCGAAAATTAAAGTAAGACAAGATTTTCATTATTATCGTCATATGTTGTCTATAACAGCAAATCTTACTCTAAAAAACTTAATGGTGTACATCTTTAATGATCTTTAATGCAAAAATTGTTGCAAGCTTTTAATTTAATACACAAAGACAATTATTAAAACTTATTTTAAAAATTATAGTTATTTTTAAGAACAGCCCATAATACTGTACACATTGCACTAACTTTGCGAATCTTAATTTGCTTTCAAAGAAATTTTTAAATGCATCCTCATAATTAAATGGAAAACCTAAACAATTATTAATATGTAATAATAATTGAAGAATTTTAATTTTAACTACAATTTTGTATATATTTTCTATATAAATGAGTAAAATTGATAAATTAAAATAAGAAAACCACGATGACTCATATTATACACACAAAGTCTCAAGGCTAATGCCAAGGCCAGACGTAGCCTATTGCATAGACAGGATGTAATCGATAAATACTGCTCGACTATTCAGTCTTATAAAACTTGTTTTTCAAATTTATTAATAAGTATTCAAATCCTTAAGACAAATGTTTTTCTGTAACTGCACTTTTAGGATGGTCATTAAAAACTAAATTTTAAAAAATCTCAAGTGAAAATATGATTCCTTTTTCTTTAATTTATTAGCTACTTTTGTTTGACATTATATGCATGCATTCACAAGGTAACTTTAAGTACTCTATCCAAATAATTGTTAACTAAGTAGCATTGAATAAAAATCTTTGCTTATTCAATATTATATTTCAAATTATTAGAAACATTATTATATCATAGAGTTATTATTTTAGCCAGTAACGTCATTCACAAGTGAAGAATTTAATTTAAATCCACGATGACGTCAATGTTGAGATCACTCAGGTATTTTATACACCTCTTGTCGGTCTAATTTGCACGTAGTAGAAATTGAAAGCGAAGAAAAGAATGGAAATCCATGCTTATAGAATAGTACTACAAAATAAATGTTAAATAAGAGTTGACTAGCGTATTTAAAAATTAAAATAAAACCTTTATTTAGTTAATAACTTTTTTCACGACATGATAGAAATGAATTTTTCTTTTATGAAAAGAAATCAATAAATGAATGGCCATTTCAGTATAAAGTGAGATCATATCTTTCTTACAATTAATGACGAATCACGAGCTGAATTTACGCGGAACACATTTTTAGCATCGAATATGAAACTATAACTACCACTTGATTCATAAAACAGCAAGATTCGAAAAAGTCAAGAAGTTTTTTTTTAGAAATAAAATGTCCTACTTATGTGTCACATATAGAATGCATTTGGTAAAAATAAAAGTTTCCATCTTCGCAAACATTAAGAAATAACACAACAAATACTTTACAAATTTATAAATATGACACACCTTTTTTACGTTCAATATCAATTGCCAAGATAGCATGCATTACCATGACTGCTGCATTTTTCACCAAGTGAGAATAAAAGGAGAGAAGAGAGAGAGAGAGAGAGAGTGTGTGTGTGTGTGTGTGAGAGAGAGAGAGAGAGAGAGAGAGAGAGGAACCAACTGATTGAACGAACGGCTGACAGAATAAACTGAATTGGCATACGAGATAGAATAGGTGGCGCGCATCAGCTCAATATACAATGTATGCAATACGCAGAGCCGAAAGTAACTGAGCTCAACGTGATGCGATGACGGCCGGCCGGCCTAAGTTAATGCATCTGAGCATGCGAGGTAAGTGAAGGATTGGACTGATCGTTCATAAGAGGGGTGGGGGGGGGGGTAGGGTGGAGTAGAGCACTCCATAGAGTCTTCCTGGAAGGGGAAATTTAAACTGACCTTTTCTTTCTTCGACCCTCACCCCAGCTCCTCTTCAATATGTAATATGAAAAGAGGCACTAAGTTCTGAAATTTCCATAGCAAGGCCGAATGAAGAAGAAAAGGTCGGAAAAAGCATCGTGACCTACTGATTCGTCAGAGATGTCAGAGATGCGAACATCCCTACAGGAGATAACAAAAATATGATTTATTTTTATAATCGGCAAATATGGCTTTGTCTTACCTTCATTGATTATTATATCCTTATTCATGCAATAGTCCGCATCAAAGAAAACTGATAATTCCTTTTACTTTGCGACTAAACGAGTATCACTGCTCGTTACCGACAAGCTACTATTTTGCAATTATTTTTATTTCTTAACTTCAACAAATTGGAGAAAGTAGTTTCATATTTTTAAGTAAATAACATTGTTATTTAAGACCTTTAAAATTTCATTATTGGGATTATCGACTCAACTATATCACTCATACGATCTTTAAAATATTACACAAAACACTTGTATGTTAAAAGATAATTTCAGTTGTATTTTTCATGCAAAACTTTTTCAAAAAAAGTAAAATTCATGTTTATTCCAAGTATGACAGTATTACTAAAAAAAGATTTTTTTAAGAAAATATAAATTCTTACAGGCAACGGTTTGGTATCGGTAACTGTTTTCTGCGAAAATATTCAACAATCGAAATAGCCAAAAATCCACCGAAAGTATTTATTTTTAATGTGCTATTATATATGCCTGCTATAAATTTTTAAGTGGTTTAATTATTCATTACAAACGTGCCCTGGTAGAACTAAAAACGAACCATAATCTTACAAGTCAATGGTTCATTAGAAATAATGATAGCCTTAAAAGTTTATAATTTATATACAAAAAAATTACTATGTACTTATCGCTTTTTTCTGTAACTCCATTTACATCAAACTATTAAGGAACCAACGCTGATCAAGAATCTGTAATGATATATGATACAACTTAAATTTCTTTTACATATATTACTAATTTACTGAAGAATATTTTTTGTAAAATATTTTGTTAAATGTTTGTTACTCTACCTTTATTTATGCAATAAAAATCTTTTGATTTATTTTCATTTAATCTTTCTTACATTTAAATGTAAAAAAGGTATTTATTAAAAAAAAAAATAAATGTATTAATTAAACTGAAAAGAAAATCTTAAAAATTTGTTATTAAGATTTTCAGAAATAAAACCATTTACAGTTATATATTTGCAAAGTCCTGTCTCGATTTCAAAACGATACGATAAACATTTTTTGAATCCTGAATTTTAAGCATTTTATCAGTTTTTCTAATACACTTATTATAAATGGCTACATAAAAAGGTAATAAAATGAAAACAGGATAAATGAAATAGTTGTTTTGATATAGCGAAAACAGACGAGAGCATAAGTAGATCAGTAGGTGAATCCATGTTCAAGAGTGCTCGGGAAAACTGAACCTTGACCTATTTCATCATACCCCACCTAGCAGCCCTACTCTCACTCTCACGAAATCGTCCGCAATAACTTGTAGTAATTTTTCCTCTGTGTTACTCTGACCTTGCTACTCTAGAAATCGCCCACAATATCATTATTTATGCTATTCCTGTTCGTTACCTACAACTTGAACCAATTACTTTGCAATAATAATTATTTTAATCATGAAAAATTTTCTTTATCGTAATAATTTAATATGGATACATTATAGAGTGCGATTATAATTGTTTTCCTTTACATTTATAATTCAAATCGTCAATTATTTATAATTTCTACATTAAAATAATAATAATAATACTTTTAATAGCGAATGTTGCTGCAAAGATAAGCTTTTAAACACATAAATTTGTCTTTAAATAAAGCAAACATTATTTATCGTAAGTTCAATGTTCAATGTTCAATGTTCAATCTTCACTTTTTAAAATGTACTTACATCAACCATAGAAATAGTTTCCTTATCAATTAAATAACACTGTATTTCAATAACAACTATAGAACTCTAACACTTTTTTGTTACGTTGCATTTTTTTAGAAAAATTTTTACAATACTTCTGTACTGCATTTTTAACATTTATTATATTTCTTTAACAATGTGAAGTATGATTATTTACTACTTATTATGAACTCTAAAACATTGATTATTTGTGAAGAATTGCAAATAAAAATACATTGTAAAATTGTTTCAATATAGAATTTATGTAATAACAAAACAAATAGTACTTTGCAAAGTGCAGTATTGCAGGTAAGTGCTAAATTTTATTTACACAATAGTATTTATAGAAGTTATTTATACACATGAAAAATAAAAAAAAATAATTTTGATTTATTAGGAAAAAATTAACTTTTTTGCGTACAGATTCTGTACACTTAACAATAAATTAATAATTCATAATTGCTTAATTAAACGATTAGAGATATTTTATTATCAAACTAAAAGAAATCGAATGAATTCTGACGTACGTTAATTGATAATTTCAGTAGGAGGCGAACAGACACACTTTTGTGCATCCGAAAGAATTGAAGCGCAAATAAAATACAAATATAGATATCGATAATTTTCTAGGATATAAAAGCCAATCTTCTGAAGAGATACATAATTTGTAAAAAAAATACAGAAGTTGTGCACTCATAAAGAAAAATTGGTAAACGGCATCTGCGAATAGCACACATTCATATACAAATCCATCCACATGCCATCATGAATTGCATGAAGTGAAAAAGAAAGAATGCAGCGATTGGCTACTCCGGCATTGTGGTCAATAGCGTTACTCACATACACTACCTGCTTTTCTAGAGTCGAGGTGTATGAAGTACTAGAGCAATGGAGATCTGAAGAAGGGCAAAACTAACGACTACAACAAAAGTGAAAAATCAAAAAAATACAATGTTTTAAAGTAGATGTACCCTATAATGAATGGATTCTAATAGACTCATTTAGATACGCGAATTTTCATGTTTGACGAGGCTATCCTTTATAAGAGTTTTAAACACAAAGTCTAGATGTGCGCTTGCATTAAGTGATTAAATTTTGTCCAAGCAGAGATAAAAATAAACATATTTTTCTCAAAATGCCACTTCTCATAATGTCGTCGACGGGATAAAGCTTTCATATTACTTATTTACAATGAAATTATTTACAGCATGAATTTTTTACAATCTAAACATTTTAATATATTTTTATAAGGTGACGTCATGATGGTAAGTTATTATATATATATTATATATTATATATTATATATATATATATATTGTTAGGAGAACACGCTGCAGATACAAGACGAGTTTCAATTAGTTGATTTTAAAAGAGTTTATCTATTAGTACTGCTTATTAACTATTAATTAATCACGATTAAAATGTGATAAATTCAATATTTACATTTACAGCTTATAAGCCATATCCTAATCATTCGATTATAAACAAACTTTTTATCAATTTTAAAAATCTCAATAATATTTCCTAACAACCCAGAAATTAAATTTTAAATAAAACGCAATTCTTGAAAAAACCATAAATACATCAACTTCAACAAACTAAAGAAATCCTAGAAGTGAATAAATTTTTATTGACGTACTCTCAAGTACAGACTTTACTTGACTGAATTTACTAAAATTAAAATTATACATACCATTCAGTTCGTGTAAAAATGCTTTTATATATAGAGATAGAGAACATTTATAATTAGTTTTTTGATTTATACTTTAATGTATGCATAAATATAGGCTGGTATTTTTAGACAAAATCATAATATGATATACATTTATAAAAATGGATTGAAACCTAAAATTCTTTCTTCATTTACCATAGTTTACCAACAGCTAATACTTCTGAAATAATTGATTAAGATATATATTTTGAAAACAACTTCGTAAAGAGATTTTATTTCTTAAATAAATTGATGAATAGTGAAGAAATTGAACCTTGGAAATGTTTCATATTTTAATATTATTTTATGTGTTATTTTTTATGTTTAACCTGAGAAATGTTAATTAAATGTAGTCTAAAAAATTGAAGAATTTAGAATAATTTCAATTTATGTATTGTTATTAATTTTCTTAATTCGATTAAAGAATACTTTAATGTATCAAACAAAAATTAAATATACATCAATCAAAAATTTTGCAAAATTTTTTACGGAGGAACAACGGTATTAAAATTTATATACCTTATATTTAAATAAATAGGATACTCAGTCCTGTATAATTCTGATAAATTGGAGATTCAAAGTTAACCACGATGTAGCTTTTACATAATTTATGCACATACCTATGAAAATCATCAAATAATATCTCACAAAAAATGCAATTTTATGCAAGAATCTACTGCTATGCATTTAAAAAAAGTAAGTAAATGTAAAGTAACGATAAAAAGTAACTCGTATAGTAAATGGATAAGGCATTATGTAAAGTATTGCATGTTATGGATAAAGTCGGAAAAAACTGACTATAGTATCTCTAATCTTGTAAAAGCAAATATCTTTTCAAAAAACATATGGCATAGTTAATTATTATTTTGTCTAAAACTATATCCTAATTGCTTAATCTCATTTTATTAAATTAAAATGTTACAACTAAATTAATAACCTTCAAAAATAGAAAAATTATATATTTATATGAAATTTAAAATCATCTACTTTGACTTAATGTAAAATACAGTTAATGTAAAATACATAAATCAACTTAATAAAAAATGAATTAATAGAAGTAATTGAAAATTGTATTTTATATAAAAAAGACTTACGAAATATGCACAAAAGTACGATAGAAAGATGATAGTTAAAAATTCCAAGGTCTTTTTAAATTATAGAAAACTATTTATTTTCTGTTTGATAGATAAATTATTTAAGAAGAATATCATACTAAATTTTAATTTCTAAAAATAAAAAAAAAATAAAAATTTTATCTAATGAATCTGAAAAATTCTGTCATACAAGAATAATGTAGCAATGAAAGGGAAAAATAAACCCTAGTAAACCAAATTATTTAATAATTCAATTTTCAAAATTATAAAACTTTAAGTAATGAACACAAGAATAAAAGCTTTTATTCAAAAAGAATAACAGCTTGAACTGTACAACTCTATTTTGAACAGTTGAAGATTTCATTACTTTTTTCTTCGTTTTTTTATTTAATTTAGAATTATATCTTTATTACTTCTGAATAATAATACACGTGATTTAAGTTTGTTTGAACCCGTTTGATAATATGGTATCGTTATATGTTTTAAAGACATTTTAATGATTCTATTTGACATATTTTACCTTTAAGGTACAGTATAAAATTTTTAAAATTTTCCTTCATAAAGCGTAAGAATGAGTTTTTCTCAATTCATCATTTGAAAATAGTCATTTTCCGATCCATCCCTCACGGAGTAAACTAAATTTTATTACATCCACCTATAGACTATACGCATTCTATTTAAACAAGCAACATCAATTTACATAATTGTTTATACACGATCAGAAGTTAACGAGCTAGTATAACGAATAAATATAATTTTTTTATTTAGTCCTTAGAGATTTTATGAATCATCTGAATCCAGTACGATCTGATTATTAAATTTTCAATTAATAAATAGAATTTGAATTTTATATTTTGTAAAAAATACTAAATGTTGATATTGTTAAATATCATTGTTAATTTAATTTCTAAAGCATTTTTATGTATAACTGAATATTACAATTATACACTCAAGAGTTAAATTTTATTCGTTTTAATAACACTACATATAATATTGCTTTTTAAAAAAAATATTTAATGCATGAAAAACAAATTTAATTTTTTACAAACAAAAATATACTCAACATTAGCTTAATAATAAATTAATCAAGCAAACTAAGAAAAACAAAGAAAATTAATTAAAGAAAAGTACAATAACTTTGTAACAAGTAAATTGTTGTCATAGAATCTATATACTTTGAAAAATAGAACTAGTAAACTCACTAGAAAATATAATAAAAAAATTTATTACAATTTAAAATAATGCAACACTTAAATGTTTGGGTAACTTTAGTGTAGTATTCTGAAAACACCTAAATCAATAATTTGAGTATTGCGTTTGAATTTTTATAGAATTTACTTTAAAAAACTACATGACATATAAAACACAACTTCAAAGTAATTTAAAAATAAAGTTAAGTGGATCAGAATTTATGCACTTAAAAGATTATATGAAAAAATTAAAATGATATATGTGATGATAATCTTTCAATTACTAATAGAACTGAATTGTATATAAAAAATAACTGTATATAAAAGCTGTAGCAATGGGCTATTATGTGTTACAAATTAATGATCAAATTATATATAAATCTTACTGTAACTAATATATTGGATAAGAAACTTTTTTTGAAATTGTAGTTTGAATAGTGTTGTAAGAAAACAACATTGGTTTGCATTTGTGAAGACAAATCATAAACACTGTAGGGGGTTAAATGGCCAAAATGGTTATGTTAACCTTCTAGAAAATATCATAAACATAATTAATTTTCATCTAGATAATTTCTTAAATTCGTGAAATCAAACTCAAGCCTATTAAAGTATCTCAAAATATTTATAGTCACAATGACCACTGAGTCGCTGAGTACCACTTCTACTTCTGCTTCGAGTAAGTAGAATATTATCTTTTGTATAAGTAGTCTTTGGTTCAATTGAATATATGTGACAGTAGATTAATAATGAGAACTTAAAATTATATTTATTCTATTTATTATTTTCTTTATTCTATGTTTATAATCGTAAAATAAATAAACACTTTTAAAAATTATTGTTTAAATTAAATTAAAGGCATAAGTAAAACTTGAAAAAGTATCCACTTTTGATACAAAATATTTAAGTAAATCAACAAATATTGTATGTACTTAGTCTAATTATAAGAAATTAAGTATGCACAAAATGTACAATATAAATTATAAAAAATTTAAATTTCTAGTCAAAGTATTAAAAGTAAATTCTAATTTTTTTTAATGAAAAAACAAACTTTCTATTTTGTAGTAATTAGATTACATTAAAAACATATGAAATGTATTGTATATATGGGCACACTCAATATAAATTTAAAACAAAAATAAAATTTTTGTCAAACTTATATTATGAAGTTTAAAAATAATTTTATTATGTATAAAAAAATAATTAGATAAAATTTAAACCAATTAAAATTTCTAGTTTTAATAAATTAGAAAAATTAAAATTATATAAATTTTATAATAATTTTGGTTTTAAAAATACATTATAAAAGCATAGATATAAAAAAGAACTTGAGATCTGACAGTAAATATTAAAATGTATTGAGTTTATATAAAGATTAATTTTATATATCAGTTAATTATGGCGATACATAATCATACTAAATCGATTAATTAATTAAATTAGATTAATAATAAATAATAATAATAATAAATTAAATTAATATATATAAAGTATTAATATATTGATATCATTTTTCTATTTCTGATTAAATTCTGATGTTAATAGTTTTACAATTGTTAATAAAGACAGTTTAATGAATATAAATTTAAAATAATAATTTTATATAATTAAAATCATTAATAACAGACAATATTTAAGAATTTTTAATCATAAAACTTTGGCAGACGATGTTTTAGAGTTAATGAAAACAACAAGTTTCAAGAGTTTGATATCTAAAATGCATATCTAAAATATTAATGAGTTACTTACTTTTCAAATATTTATAAAAAATATATAGAAATATAATATGTATTAAAACAAGATTTCATTTCAAGAATGAATAATATTCTAAAGAAAATATATTCAAGAAACTAACCTCTGTCATTGGAGTCCATCATTCCTCTTGCAATAGTTTCGTAAGGATCTCGGAATTTCTTAAACACTTCACAAAATAACAATTCTTGAAGACGATCTTTCATACACTGCAAAAAAAAACTTTCTTCCTTTTTTTTCTTTTACTTGATCATTACCAGTAGACGACAGAATAATTAAAAGTGTTTGTTTAATAATAAATCTTGAACTTCAATTTCTGTGTCCTTAAATTTCCAAAGATTATAAACTTTAAGTTGATTTTAATAAGTTAAATTAACATCAATATAAATAAACTTGGCCACGATCCCGCAATGCTTTACTGATACGGCCTTCCTTTGTACAGCCAGTAACTAAAGTTAAACACAATATTTATTTAATTTTTTGATTCGTTGAACTGAATGTAAATTGTCTAAAAAAATCAGTACTCTTTTTATAAGCATCGTTAAAGATTTATATATACATTGCAATTTATTTAAAAAATCTTTGCTATCGATAAGAAAATCCTGAAATCAATTAAAACTTAATCTTTATTAATGAAAATAGAGTGAGAAGAACTAGAATTCGTAGACGTAAATAAAAGCTGATAGACGAGCAAGACAAAAAGATACAAGATAGAAATTTCAACCAATGAGATATGAGTTTCATAATGTAAGCTTAAATCTCTTGTAATACTCATAATGATAATACAATAAAAATAAAAAATAAAAAAAAAATAATAATAATAATAAAATAAAGTAAAAATATATTGAATTTGCTTTGAGATACTGAGAAAGCATTATTAATCAAATAAACGGCGTTATGCAACTTCCAGTGAAAGAGAAATTATAATCAGTATTTATGTTGAATCAATATAAGAAATTATAAACTTAAATACATGCTAAGTATTAAATACAATTCTAACCAATTATAGTTAGTGTTTACAAAAATTTTTTTAATTTCTTATATTTTTGCATCAATTTGTATTTTATAATTTTTTTACATAGAACATTTATAAAGTACTGTGAGCAGACCTTAATAAAGGTAGAATGTAGAAATATAAACTACCTTCAAGTTTATTTTAATATAAATCCCGCAAATTATCCAAGAGAAAGTTAAAAAACTTTCTAGTGTACAAGTTATTATGTGAAAAATAAATATTATCATGCATTTCTATTTATAAATAGTAATAACATTCATTTTTATGTTTTACAATGCAATCATTATTTTAGAACTTTAAAATATATTGACGTATTGATTTATCAATATGATTTTAAGTTATTACAGTTTGATGCCTTTAAATTTATGGTTTTAACTTAGTGCGAAGTAAGCTGTTTTATTCTAAATGATATTACAATTATAATATATTATATTAATTTACAGACTTGACCACATATCATTATGTATGTATACAAAGTTAATTATGGATGTACTCTTTTCCAGGTTATAAAAAAAAAAAAGTTATGTAACATTACAACCTAAAGCTTGTATTATTGAAATCAGCTTTATAAAATGTATTCTTTTCTAAAACTATGTTTCCAAATGTGTTTAAAATTGGTTACTAGAATAAAATTAAAGCATGTTTGTACTGCTATTGGTATAATTTTTGTTCTTGATTTTTTTGGAGTATTCACACATTTTTTTGAAGTTTCATTTGATGATAGTTTTGTCTATCCATACGAAGGAGATATTCATGACTTTATACTTACCTTAAGACAAAATAAAAAACCAGATGTGCCACCTATTAATGAATTCAACTATAAATTTATTCATGATATTAAAGATAAATGTATAGAACCAAGCTTTAAAACATTACGCATAGTATTTTTAATAAAGTCGGCTGTTGAAAATTATAATAGAAGAATGGCTATTCGAAATTCATGGGGATTTGAAAAAAGATTTTTTGATGTGCCTTTAAAAACTGTTTTCTTATTAGGTACACATACTGATGATAACGAATTATTAACAAAAGTTAATTTAGAGTCGGTAGTATATCACGACATTGTACAGGCTGACTTTTTTGATACCTATTATAATAATACTATCAAAACAATGATGGGATTAAAATGGGCTGTCAATTATTGCTCCAACTCTAAATTTTACATGTTTGTTGATGATGATATTTATATATCCGTAAAGAATGTATTAAGATTTATAAGAAATCCAGCCTTATACCCAGATTATTTAAAAGATACTCTAGACATAAGTGAGTATAAATATTACTACTTATTTGTGATTATTTTATAAAATAAAATAAGCTTTATTGTATTTATTTATAATTATTTTTAGAAGATGTTGAACATTTAAAAAGTAGATCAAAGCGATCAACTGTAATAAAAAAAGATCCAATAAAACGAAATTTATTACTCAGAAGTTGCAATGAAACCATGTGTCCGGATTATGAATTACAAGATATAAATAATTATGAAGTTGAATCAAAGAATGGAATAATGGTTAAAAATAACATTAAGTCTAGAAGTTGGCTTAAATCAAGGCAAAAACGACAAGTTTTTGATTTTGAATTACCGGATAGTGTTAGACTATTTGCTGGATTTGTATTTAATTCTTCTCCACATAGACACAAGAGTTCAAAATGGTATGTTTCATTGAAAGAATATCCATATCATATGTGGCCACCTTATATCACTGCTGGAGCTTATATTTTATCAAAAGAAGCTCTTTTAGACATGTATTATGCTAGCATGTACACAAAATATTTTAGATTTGATGATATATTTTTTGGCATTGTTGCAAAAAAAGCTGATATAGAACCTTTTCATTGTGAAGAATTCCATTTTTATAAGAAAGATTATACACAATTTAATTATAAATATGTAATTAGTTCACATGGCTATAGCAATCCAGATGAACTTTTACAGGTATGGAATGAACAAAAAGCAATGGGCAATGCCTAATAAAACGTATGATTTATAATAGTTTTATTTTGTATTTAGAAAATGAGAAGGTTGATCTCAAAATATTAATTTTTAAATGCTTAATATTTATTATTATAAATATTTTAAGAGTGTATTTATTTAAACTTTAGAACATGTACATAAATAGATAAATATATGGATTGGCAATAACTATGTAGAAGGTATAGAATACACTCACGCATACACGCAAATGTGCAGATAATTAATTAGTTCTTTATTTTTTATAAATAATATAATATCAGTTTTTTGTAATGTTTTTCAAAAAAGTATCAGTTGCTTTTTATTATAAATTTTATCATACCTATATTTTTCCCATGTATCCTGCTTAAAAATTTTAAATTTTAAATCTTTTAATATTGATTGACTAAAATTATATGGTAATCAAAATTTAAGAATATGGTTCTTGTTTGGGAAATATGTGAGAGGAAACTATTAAGGTGAAGGAGATCTTGGAAAGTTTGTGGGTTATCTGAGGGCTGTTCTGTATTTATTGGACAACCCTCCTATCAAAAATTCTCTATCAAGACATTCAAGTTCATTATTTGACAGATCATTCAGAATGTAATATTCTTAAAAAGAACTGATTTAAATAACTTTTTAAGCTTTAAACGAAATAAAGATTGCAAAAAGTTATCCACTATAATGTGGATAACTTTTACAGATAATCTAGTCAAGAAAAGTAATTGTATAAGAGTCGCCTTTAAAAAAATGATATCGAACTGCTTTTCTGAGAATTCATAAAATTTCTTCATATAAGATTAAATTAAAAATAATAGATAACTCCGTCGGCTACTGTTTCTGAATTTATTTTGCATTTGCTAAGATTTCGCTATCGTAAGTTAATCAGTACGCGCACGCTATTATCGCGATAACGAAAAGCTTGCAATAGATATAACTGTGCAATAAATCTGATACTTTCTTGTTTATTTAGTAATTTTATATTCACGTAATTCCGTATGAGTCAATTAAACATTGATATGGATTGCACAATAAGCTATTTATTCTAATAATAATAAATTAAGATAGACATTAAATCTATCTGTATTAAGTTTAGATAAATGAAATTATTAGATCATGTATTGATTAATATTAATAAGATTCTAAAATAATAAGAAAAAAAAATGAAAAAGTAAAATTTAGGACATATTTGAATTATTACGAAAGTACTAGTTCTTTATTTAAATACATTAATATTACATTATGCATTGTTGATCAATCATTAATAATTAGTTTAATAATTAATCATGTTTACAATCAATTATAGTTTATTTTTATACCATCGTTTATTAAAATATGTAAGATTAAAGATTAAGAATTTTCATTATAAAAATTATAATATGAAGAAATATTAACTAATTCGATTTTTAATATAAATCGCTGTTTTTATATTTGTACATAAAATTTATACAAAAAATGCTACTTACACAGTAAAATATATTTTTAACGGGTTGCTCTTAATTTTTAAATTGATAATATACTTTTATATTAAGATAGCGAATTATAAAATATTCTTATTTTGTCGTTTATTATATGTAAGTATAAGTATGTATCCATACATACATTTCTTTCTCAAATCAAACAAAATATATAAAATTTATATTATGTAATATTTTCTGAATTTTTTCTTGAAAGGTGTTAAGATTATAATAAATTATACCTCTACTATATTACTTAAATTTTTATAAATTAGAGGCAGGCATAAATCTCATTTACATACTCGTTTACGTGACCGTTCTATCGTCTTTGTGTTAAATGTTAGTTTACAATTTTAAATGCACTTCAAACTCAGTTCAAATTAAAATTAATATTTATTTATTTTTAGATTAATGGTGTAGTATTTGTTATGAAGTTTCTTTTATAAAATATAATCACTTACACTGGCTATTTTTATGTGTAATTTTATATAACTTCTGTTTAATTAACTTAAAAATATAGAATTTTCACCACGTCTTACTTTTTAGATAAACGGAAAATAGCCTGTAAGAATTTAACAAAGCAAAATTCGAATGAATAAAATGAAGTAGAGTCGGAAACAATATTTCTGCCTACCTTTAAAATATATGATACATTAGTAATAGCATCTAAATTAAAACAGGATAATAGAAAAACAAAAGAAAATGGGGTTTAGAAGATTAAACATGTATTCGGGGTGATAGGTTATTTTGCTATACTGATATTAGTGTGCATGTGTCTATATTAATATTTAACAAATATACATTGCACAATCAAACGGGTAATATTTTAACAGATAAAGTCAGTACATAGCTCACAAAATTTCATTTACGTCTGTTCTAGTTGCTTCGAAATATTTTAGTTTACGGTAAGAAGATAATACTTACATATCTAAAAAGCTTATTTCACTACCTAACAGATATATGTGAAATTTTTTATTGAATAAATTATCACATGTACTTCAGATAAAATTAAGATAAAATGATTAAACCAAATTTGCTTTTTGACTAAAGTAGATACAGATTTTATTTTAAATTTTATCATTACACTTAATAAGTCAAAATACTAAATCAAATTATCAATTTTACCTAGACGTATTATGAAAAAATATATTTTATTGTATTTATCAAGAACTTTATATAATGGTATTTATATTTCTGACGATAAAAAGTTATTTATCCTTGAATTTAGTAATATAATTTTTTATTCATAATTTTTGTTCGTACTAATTGTTACGTAGATAAACTAATAAATTTTCTTTGAAAAAAGAAAAAGTAGGCTTACATAAGGTAACTTAAACCTAAAATTATTGAAGATCTCACGTAATTTTTTTATGCGAATGAAAATCATTTACGTTTTAAGCATACAGGCCGACCATACTTTGAAAAAACTAATTATTTCAAAGCTATTTTTTTTTCTTATTATAACATTCTTATTTTTATAATAAAAATGAACGTTTGACTTATTGTTTAAATTATTTTACAATTTATTTCTTAAAAATACGTAATGCCTAATAAAATGTAACTTTTATTAAACGAGGAATGTATGTGTAAAGAGACAACTCATAAAAATGAAAAGTGCCAGCTCAACATCGAGTTGAACCTTAAACTAATGACTGAAATATTTTGAACAAGATTAAAAATTATTCCATTATATTCAATTGATATGCTTACTAGGTACGGGCTGAAATTAACAATTAACAATATAATTGATACGTATATAGAAACGAAATAACAATCTTAAAGTAGTTTTTTCGTTATAATTAACCTCTGACAAGTGATTTAGAATAAAAGCTATTGATATAAGATGATTCAACAAATTTTTGTAGTTGTTTCATTTATTTTGAAGAAAATAGTAAATATCTAAGTACATCAAAGAATTATTTATTTATTAATGAAAAAATAATTCTGTATTAATCTTTATGTCACATGTGGAAGAAATATAATATTTAAATAAAATAACAATTTAAAAATCGTATTTTTCTTTATTTAATAATATTTAAAAATTTTAAAAACATTGATATATAAATTTAAAACATTGACATCTAGTTTTTTGCTAGATAATTCAACATATATTTCATATATTTATATGTTGAATAGGCTATTTAGATTTAGAAATTACAATATTCAATAGGATGTATAATTATGTAAATGATAATATATGTTTCTTTCAATCTATATACCGTTTAAGAGACTTATCAATAATTTATTCACTTTTAGTGTTCACTGAAATTACAGTTTAATTGTACTATGAGGTACAATACAATTATGTAAATCGCAGTTTTAGTACATGATATGTCAAAATGGTTATAGCCATTCTTGTAGTTCAAATACTGATGTATTTTCTTAATCAATATTCATAAAGATTTAAAGCATCTTTATTATGTAGTTACATTGCAAACAATTATAAGTTATCAATTTCCATTGATGGATTATCATAACCCACGTCACAAGCAGGTTTATTTTCAACAGCCCAAGATTGTTTTTCACCAGAAGCGAAACTTCCGTAAATAACAGCACCGACTAGATAAATGATACTAGCTATTAGAAACACTATTCGCCACTCCTCGGCTGTCTAAAAATGTTTACAAGATTTATTAAATTGCTACTTCTAGTATATATATATAAAGTATAAAATATTTTAGTAAACGTATTAAAAATGAATACCTTGTCTTTGACAATGTAGCCAGTAATCAAGGGACTGAAAATTCCAGGTAAGGTGGCAACAGTGTTGCCTATACCCATTAGTACACTTGCATGTTTAGGTGCTATATCCAAGTAGTTAACACTAAAAATAATAATTTATTCAATATTTAAGAACAAGTTATTTTAAAATAAGCCTACCTGAAACCAGACCAAGCAAAGCCTCCAAGGCCAACTGCTATTGTAATACATGTCACTGCTCCGATCGGTGTTAATATATAAGCTGTGCAGGCCATGAAAATGGTTTGACTTATGAATGCACTACAATTAAAAATCTTACGAACTTGCGTCGTAGTAAGAATTTTTCTTGACCGAAAATAATCAGCTAAGTGTCCGGAAACTTGCAGCACCATTGCCATTACCAAGTAAGGTAATGCAGAAAGAAATCCAGTCTTTTCTAATTTAAAATTTAATACATCTACACAGAAAACAGTTCATTAGTAAGATGTATAAATTTAATTTATGATGCCGAATGAAGTTACCATTCATAAAAGTCGGTAATTGTGTAAGCATAGTATAAAATCCCCAATTTTCACTGAAATGTGCCGAAACAATTGCCCAGACAGCGGGCGATGATAACATGGCTTTCCAAGGATGTGAAATTTGCTAGAAAATAATTTTAAAACAAACTATTAATGTCTTAATTAATTGTTTGTTTCACTTTTGAAAATATTATCCTATTGTAAATGAGCACGTGGTTTTCCCATGTGTTATATTTACTCATAATAATCGTTTAAAGTACATGGAAAAACCATACAAAAAAGAACAATGATAATACAAACGTGTTTCACGAGTCATTCATGTAAAAAATTATATAAGTAATGGTTTTAGATCATTCTTGTCAATTTTAATTTTAGTTTAAGTTTTATGACTTCGTTTCTTACTTTTCTTTCTTTCGAGTAATTTCAATATTTACTATGATCATATAAAATAACACCCGACAAAAAACTTGATATTATCACAGAAAAACCACATGTTTATTTTCAAAATGTTAATAATTGTAACATGGGTAAACCTGGTGCTCAGCGGTGCCAAGAGTGCGTTTTATATACTTAAGCTCGGATTCGCTAATGTATGGGTCATCCTCTGGATGATCCTTCACGATAATGGTCCAGAAAACGTACCATATAAGCCCAAGTACCCCAAAAACATAAAAAATACTAGGCCACCCAAATCTTTCGGCCATAATGCCACATACTGGCATTGCAAACACTGTACCAACGAAACTCCCGGAAAACGCAAGGGTTGCTAACTTTGAGCGTTCAAGTGGTGGTGCCCAATTAGCCCAAATCGCGTGAATGCATGGATAAGTCACTCCCTAGATAACGGTCATAAAATTACTCACAAATAAGTAGATATATCTATTAATTTCTTTATCTGTATGTCAGTATGATATAATACCATAATAATATATGATCTACCTCGCAAATCCCTTCTATCACACGTACAGCTATCAATAAGTAAACGCTATATCTCGTAATTGGTGGACTAATGATCGTGAAGAAAGCTGTGACAGCAATTCCAAATCCAAATACCCTTTTTCCGCCAATGCGAGATGCTAGCCAACCGCCCAATAATTGTGTACTTATATATCCGTAGAAAAAAGAGCTTAATATGAGACCTTGAAGTTTAGAATCCCAATCAAATTCCCGATCCTAATGTAGAAATAAATAATAAAGTTTTTTAGATGTCAATAAACATTTTTAAGAAAAAAATTAATACCAATTTTCATTACAAAATGTAATTACTTCAATGATTATTAATGAATAACTTTAATACAAATGCTTTGATTCGTATAAAAAAAAATAAAATTTATATAAAAGCATCTTCAAAAGTAATTGAATCAAATCTTAGTTTTTCAACAAGCTTTCTATTATTTGTTATAAACACCTTTGTTATACTTGATCGAATTTTTTCTAAAAAAATATCAACGACTAATGCATAAAATGAATCTGTAAGTTATTATTTACAGTTAGAATAATCAATTTATATGTAATACAAATAACAAACTGTATAAATGCAATACATAAATATTACATATCATTTTAACCAACTATTTTTCATTGTTTAATTTTTTCATTTTTTAATATAAAAATAAAATTGTACATGAAAAACAAGTACTTGCATAGTGAATGTCGCCTTTTGCATTGACCACTGTTCGATTAGACGTCATTTTAACGATTGCAATGCTTAAATTTACGCGGAGAATATAAGACATAAAAAAACCAAAAAATGCTAACACTGCTACGATATATCTTCTTTTATGCCAAAACATCCAAGAAACTTCTTCTTCTTCATCGTAACGAAGGCTGCAATAAAAATAATTTTTGTAATTAATTTTAATCAAAAAAATGTATTCTTCAAATTATGGACAAATATTTTTAATGAAAAATGTCTAAAACAGGAACTTTGTTTCAATGTAAAAGAAAGAATATCAGAGCTTACAATTCATCAACAAGCTTGCACTCCATATAGTTTGCTTATATACAGTCTTTATTAGAATTTGCCATAACCGCTTTATAAATTCAGTAAAAAAAGAATTAAAAAATGTAAGTTCAGTACCCTTTCATAGTAGATGGTTATTAAGATTTTAGTTTGCCTATTTTTTAAGGAAAATACATGAAAAAATATTATATATTACTCAGAATTGTGAAGATGTTTTCCTTTTTCTGATACTTTTTAAATAGCTTCAAATAGGATTTCTTACCCTTTTTATAAATTCTCAAAATATAATTTAAACGATTATCATATAGCTTATTATTAAAAAAGATAATTTATCTACTCATTTATAAAAAGTTGTTACACATGAATTTTTTTCTTTATTTTTATTATAATTTCGAAACAAAAATATTTGCAATATAAGTAACACTTATACTGATAAATTATAAACAATTATACTTGTTACGCTTAAATTTTTAAAGCTTGAACTTAATTTTCAAATGTTATTATATTTCCTTCAATACACATCAACTTTTTATTTAAATCTTTTCTATGTAAATTTCCAGATTTATAAAAATCTGCGAATAGTCGTATTGTAAATAAATATATTAAAAATAAACTAATAAAAAATAAATAAATCGAATGACTTTATTAAAATTACTATTTTTATTATACAAAGTAAAATTTATTTATTAATTCTATGTATTGTTTTTTTCAAACGAAACAGATTCAGCTTAAAACGTTATTATTAAATAAAATTAAACTCGTAAAATCATTATAGTTTTTCTTTAGAAAACTTACATTAATATAATATTATTATATATTGTAAAAGTAATGACAAATAACCGAGTTTCCATTTTTAAGTCGTTTCTATTTCCTTATCCTTATTCTCATAACTTAACTCGTAAGATCAAGTTTTAGACCGCGGTAGACATATTTCTGTCTAAGTAAGATGTAAATAATTATATATAGACTTGTTCAACATTCAGTTAGTTGTATATTCTTTTTTGAAATATCAATCAGTTCTTTGTTTTTCTGTTATAACATAGTGAAAAGAAATCATAACCGAAATATCTTATAAATTCAAAACATATTGAAAAAATAAGAACCAGATAAATATAAGATTTACAATTACGTTTTTTATGTTATCTAAGAAATCTGATAAGATGAGTTACTTTGTTTTACTTAAATTGTAAAATTTAAATGCAAAAACATAATCGAACGTGAAAGGCTGAAATGATTACTTCTTTTATTAATTTGAAGCGAATTTTACATGTAATATAATAGTGAAAGAATAGCATTAGAATATTTTTCTAAATTATTACTATAAACTATAAATGTAATTAATATATCTAAGTATAAACACTAATAGTAATATAATTTTACTCTTTTATATATTAATCTAAATTAGGAGTAGAAGATAAATGCATTAAGGAAACGTGAAAAACATAGTCTCGCCAAATTAGAAGGTACAAGTGGCAAAAGGGATGGAATAGATGCATCAATATAGAAAATACATAGAGAGAGATTATAGAAAGTCTGACTTGAAACAAAATTTATATATTTCAATTATGCATGAATTCAGATTATATGAAGTGTGTGATCGTGCTGTTCTTGCGGTGTCGTTAATTTCTTATGTAAGTTTTATTTAAGCGTTCTCTCAATTTATTCTCAAGCCACATAATGCTGATTGCCGGAAATAATCTGAAATCAAACTTAATTTCTAAAAAGAATATTTTACCTTTTTCAATGTATTTACGGATATGAACATTTGCTTGTACTGATTAATTTCGTTTCGAATTTAATGTATCAATAATTCGAAATAAAAACTATTATCTCTTTGAAATTGCATAATCTTTATTTTTTAACATATAAAGTTAAAACTATTAAAGTTAAAAAGGTACTAGGTAACTTTGAAATTTGCTTTTGTTTGCGTTCTGATTGATTATCAAAGCTAACATAATCATTAATCTCAGATCAAATTTTATTAATCATCAGCATGGGATAATTAAGAAGAAAAAAGTGAATAGAAAATAAAGGAGGATCATTATACTATAAGTTAAAAATGTTGAATGGAAAAACTCCGGAAATGTCCTTTCAATCTTTGAGACTGAAGTTTAAAGCAACTTTGAGCAAAAATCAGGCTTAGAAGCAATTAGCAAGTTTCACTTGAATTTATTACAAAAAAAGACTTCGAAATATGTAGCTATGTGCTCGTCAAAAATATACATTATATAAGTATATTTCCTTGATAGTGCATTTATTGTTTCTCCAGATCTTATATAAAAGTGCACCACCTCGGGTGAATAATTTAGCATCTAAGACATCAGTTTCATAGCTTGTATAAAATATTGATCTCACTGAGTAACTTAATGTTTAGAAATTATCAGTCTCAATCAAACAACGATCAATTTCACTGTTAGCTAAAATGAAGCAAGCAGTCGCCAATTGTCAAATAAAATAAAATATATTTCAAATAGTATAGGAATTGAAACTGGTAAGTATTTCTGTATTCAAGTGTATTATGTGCATTCAAGTGAAAATTTTTATTGACGTTTTCAGTTTAAGGGCTACGCGTATTAGAAAAATCCATTTATTTTATGAGAAAACTTCACAAGAGCATATAGATAACATTCTTGTAACTATGAATATTACATTTAGGATTTTAATAATAAACAAACAGTAGCTCGAAAATTCGAGACGAAAATTGTATACGAAAATTCATAAACAACTAGTAAGAGTTTCAAAATACTAAAAATATTAAAATCTGTGAAAGATATATTATTCATTGACTGAGATGAATAGAATTAATGTACTTCAAATTGTGATTGCACATATGAGGTGTTAATATACTATCAAGTTGAGATTGGCTTCTATTCTTCATAACATTGATGTTCTATCATAAGCTCGTAGTGCCAAATAAATTATCGAATTTGTACGTAAATTGGAAGCTGTCAAAATGTACAATGTAAGCTTGAAATATTTGTTGAAGATGTTTTATATGCTAAGCATATGTCTACTCTCATAATTAGTGAATTTAGAATTTATTACGAATGTACATGGTATGGTCTTAATAGAAAATATAAAAGTAGAAATGTATGCGAAATATGTTTGATAAAACGAAGTATGTACTTTATGTAATATATGTACTTTAAGGAAATCGCTATAATAAAGATGAATGCGAATTCATTACCATACGCGACAATTTTTTTCGAGTTTTATCTAATATATTCAAGTTCTAGCATCATACATTACTTTATAAAGTATACAGAGACATGGACATGGTATTAAGGTATAGAAAATTTATTTATGTGCTCATCATTACTTTGTTTCACTGATTAGGCAATGATCATACAAAAGTTATTGCTAACTCTCAATTTAGAGAAATTTAACATAATACATGTAAATTTTCATTATTTGTTAAAAATAAATTTTAAACCTGTAACAACTTACATTAGATCGGTTCATATCGAAAATACAATCGCTTACTCATTTTTTTAATTTATTAGATATTTTATTAATCTAAACTGTTTTTAACAGTTTTTAACAGTATATTTTTATATGTATGCAATTTATTCCTATGCAAAAAGTTATTGGATATCGCGTATTATCTAATAAACTTAGTTAATTTACACCAGATTATTATCAATAAAGTAATTAAAATGAATGTAAAGCTGATTGTAATCTTTTAATAATGTTTGATTTTGAATAAAAACAGAATCAAAACTAATTTTTTGTACATGCGTATTAAAATGGGAAGGTACACCTTTGTCCGTAAAATAATTCCTTGAAAAAAATGATTATAGTAGCCCAAACTGATTTTCAAAAGATTTTATGATTTTTCTTTATCTTAAATGAGTCCGTGTTATTACCTCATGTACGTCTATTTCTATGCGCAGCGTAAATATGTGTAAACTCATTAAAAAGAATAACTTAGTACCATTGAAATATATCTTGAAAATAAGTTAATTAATATTTTACCTATAACTTGCTTTTCACACAATCATTGATAACTTTTGTTATTGTAAGTTGTAATTCAATAGGAAGTACTTATCGACTATATTAAGTTGGTAAAATCGGTTATTCTGCTTCCAGTCTCATTACATCTATCATTTTCGATGCTCTTTAAATTAAAAATATCAATGATGCGACTACATTTATTTTTCAAATAACCTTATATAACGTAATAAATATATAACATAATAAAACGTAATATAATTCACTACGTAACATAATAAAATTGACCGTCTAATTCTACTTTTCTTCACTGTAATATTATCTAATTTAGTAATTGTTTTAATATTAAAAAATGGCATGTTTCAATAATATTATTACTTTAGAACATGATTTAAATTTGGATTTAATCATTAAATTATTTTTTGTCTCGCGTCTATTTTATATTTTTTTTCTTATTTAATGAAATTTTTTGTATTTAGTGATATTTATCTCTGTGCATCACAGAAATAATTCAGATATATAAGTTGATGTTACTATTATTAGCTCTTCGAGTAAAGTTATGTAACTGAAAAATACATTAACTTGTATATTTTTTATCTAGTATAAATTTCTTTTGTCAAGATTTATTGTGTGACCCTCTTAAAAATATGAAGTATAAACTACGGATTATGTACTCAATCAAGCAACAGATTGACCCATTTATGTAAAATACATAATGTTAATTCTCTATTGAAAATACTAATTGATTTATTAAATATACATGTTCTATTTAATGCTTGAATAATTTATAAATATCTAATATTGTAAATTACTTGTTAATTTAGAAAAAATATATAATTCGTACATAAATTAGACATATAAATAAATTTAAATGAGAAAAATTTGAATGAACTTTAAGAGTAAAACACGTACAAGCGACTAAAAATAAATATCAGTATATTCGAAAACATTTGTTTAATTCGCTATGTAATTGATAAAGCAGGCAAAATCAGGTGATAAATTGCTTAATAAACTTGATTTTTGAATGATTGAAATTGTTCAATAAATTTTAACTGTATTTAATCCTTAAATATATAATTTAATATATATTTAATTATATATTTAAAAATCTTTTTAAATTAAGCTGTATTTAATTAACTGTCAGAAGTTAAGGATTATAATTTTAGAATATTTACTGACTTGTATCTTATTGATGATTAAATAATTATAATTTCATTTTATAAAGATTTATATTCGTAATATTACTAATATCTTATAAATATTCTGAAGAATAGAAAATAATTGAGCTTCTTTATTTCTTCTTTATTTATCTAGATTTATTTTAAGCAATTCTGACGAACGCTACTTTTGTACAATAAGATTTTTATATTTCTTAATATTCTGTTCTGTTTTCAGATAAACTGTAACAAATAAACTGTTCTGTTTTCAGTGAACCTTAATAACATAATGAAATAAACAAAATATTGATGATCAAAAACATAGAAATATTTTATAAAGGTAGAGAACAGCAGATAACAGAATAGGGAGAAAGAACATTTTCTTAATTCTTCTTTAATATTGAACTCTAAGCCAAAAAAATACATAAGTATTGAATAAAAACAAATTTGCATCATTTATATGCTTTAATAAAGTACTTTATTATATACAGCAACGAAAACATGATATTTAAGTCTATTTTCATTTTAATAAATATTATTACTGTATTACCAATAAAAACTTCTCATAAGATACTTAATCAATCAATTAATTTAACATATTAAGTAGTTTATCTTGATAATTCAGAACTCTACTAGCTAAAATTATATTTGACCTTATTTAATGCAAAAAGATCAATAATTTTAATATTTTTGTTTTTTTTATTACTTAAAAAACAAATATTGAAATATCATTTACCTCTATTCTCTATTCGAATTTTCACCATTTTATTACACACACATATAGATAAATTTACATCAACTATACGTTGTTCATTACTTGATCTTTTTAATTTTTAATCAATAAACATTAAATATATAAGACAAGTTAAAGAAAGTTTTCGTTATAATAATTAGTAATATACTATTATGTACCCTATTATTAAAATTTATTTTTTTCTTTATCTAAAAATACAACGAAAAATTATAAAATGGTATGCAATTGTTAATTGTATAATACCATCTTATTATATTTGTATGTGAACAGTATTCACCTGCAGAAGACCAGTAAATGATATTTTATCAAATGATCGTTTATTTTATCAAAAAAATGTATTAATTAATTATTAATGAGAAAACTCGTATGATTAAGGTCAATGCTACTTAGACCATAACTTATATTTTATCATAATTTAAAGATTAAAAAACATATATATATATATATGCAGTTCCTCTGGAGAATTAATATTTTTAATATTATAAATGATATTTTCAATAACTATAAAATTATTACGAATAGTTAAATAATTAATATTTAAATATGCACTGTTCTTGTTCTTAGAATGATTCATGTTTTATGAATCAAGATTTTATCAACAATAATATAATTATAATATAATATCTTAATTAATGAATAAAATGGATTTAAGAAATAAAAATGTAGTATCAGAAGTTAATTCATTATGCTACATACAGTTAGGTATTTCTGATGTGATTACAACGATGGGGATGATATATTAAAATAAATAAGTTTTTATGAAACACACTTAATTCGCTATTATTTTAGATACTCAGCTAAAAATAGATGTTTTTAGATTTATATATTGCTCAAATAGAGTTGAATATTTGACAGCTGCATTCAAAATAAATGCTTTTTTTGTAACAGACAAACATGTTTTATTTATTTCATTCATTTTAACACACGATATTTATTAAAATTTGAGTATACCTTATAAAATTGTTTAGTATTTTTCTTTTTACAAAAATAACTTACTTTGTTTATCGAGTATATTCAAGGATACGTATATTTAGTAAAGGATAAGATAAAATTACATTAAAAAAAATTCTACAATATATTATTATTAAGACAAATTATATTACTAATCTGTAACAGAAATTTTATATTTGATATATCGAATGAAATTCTACTACTATAATAAACCAACAAATTGGCTATTCGTTTCTTTTTTTACAGTCAGTTATTAGTTTTTTTGAATGATATATTTCAAATTCCTGTATCCAATGTGTGATCGATAGTAAGAATAAGGAAAATTGAAAATATTAGATGAATTTTTAAGTAACATATTTGATGAGAAAATTTTAAAAATTGTAAAAAATTTGTTTACCGGTATAATGATTTTTTTATCTACTACGATTTACCTCAATTATACATTAATAATACGTTTAACGAAAAAATGTACGCTTACGTTAAGGATTAATTAAGTTAAAAGATAAAATAATATATCAGGTATAATTGTAAATGAATAATTTTACTACGTGTCTTAATATTTTCATAAACTTACGTTCCGTGTACTGGTTTCTTCGATGTTGCTGCTTCTTTTGCGTTATCCATTGTCAGCTAAATCAATATTCTAGTTATTATCATTTTTATGCTTTTTGAATTTTTACATAATTTTGAAATTATGTAATAATAAAATAACAAACATAGAATAAAACTGGTATTTATTTTTTTCATTGAATTTCAATTGGTTTTTATTAGATGCTATCATTTTTCAAGTATACAAATTTATCCAATTATTTTATATAATTTTCGATTTTACAATTTTTTAAATTACTACAGAGAAATTTTGTATTAATTAATATTTGTCTTGTCACGTTTTCAATTATAATGGAGAATGATAATTTTTCTTAGTTTTTTCTTTAAGCGTGTCATATACCAAGTGAAAGGCAGACAGTCATACAGTTAAGACATTTAACTTTACAATCATAAAACGAGATTTCAATTTTCAACTCATATTTTAAGTATATGCCATTTGTGCTTTACACAAAATATCATCATTTTTGCAATTATGAGTAAAAGGCCCGTACAATAAAAAATATAATAAAAATTACTAAACTTAATTTTGCATCAGGTATTAGAAAATTTATTGTCACCTAAAGATTCAATCCGATTTATAAATTTTATAAAGTAAATTTATAAACATCTAGGTTGAAAGACAGAGATAGTGCTAATGTAAGCGGAAGAGATGAATTCTTGCATTGTAGTTAATAGTGAACGGATCGAGGAGACCTAGTTTTACCACATGAACACTGTTATTCTATTTTGTTCACAATATAAATTTAGACAGAAAAAAGTCCCATTGATTAATAGGAGTATCTACATACAATTTACTGCACTTGTTAATTGCACTACATAAAATATCTTATAAATCATTAAGCTTTTGAAAAGTGAAAGTGAAGTTAACAAACGGATTTCGTAATTAAGATATTAAAATGTCGAAGCTTAATATAATGTACACTTTATATTGTTATTTACCTATGTAGTGGAAATTGACTGATGAAATGACTAGATTTCTATATGCACTTGCAACTCGCACCTTCACCAGAATCTATTGAATTTCTTGTGCATTGAAGCGAACGCAACGGAGGTTTTACGCGAAATGAGAGTTGAGAGAGTCTAGATCGTGATTTCAAACGGTTGGAATTGTTACAAAGAAAGGCAAAAACCTGATTACTAGGAAGTTCAGTAATGTATATTATGCCTTCTTTTATCCTTCGTTTATACCCAACATTTTTTATTTTAAAATATTTAAAGGTATGATTAATTTTTATAAAAAATATAAAAGAAATGAAGTTATTCGAAAGAATACAAACGACAAATAAAAAAATTTATACGTGCTATTTTTGAACGTTTCAATTATGAAAAAATTCACCTACTATATTAAAATGAGAAAAAAGCTTAGTACGTTTCAACTTCAGGAATTTATATGTCTTACTGGAATTATAATATATTTATATTATAATATTTATCATATCAATTATAATATGATCATGTAAATACTAATACGTTACACATATATTTAAAATAATAATATGCTTTAATCGAACAAGCATAACAAGCCATGTTGTTATCAATTCATTTTTCCATTTAAAAATATCTCAGTTACATTAAAGAATACTAATAATAATCAAGTAAAAAAAATCAAACTTTAGTTAAAATATGAAATACCAATCTGTTTTTCATTTTAAAAACTAATATGTTCGTTTGATACTTGATGAAAAAAATTTTTTCAAAGCTCTTTTTATGCCTTGAGAATTTTCCAATTTTTGCACACATTTATAGTATTTTAATTTAGTACATTGCATACAATTTGTTTATTCATAAATAAATAAGTAAGTATTATTTTTAATAAAAGAAATGTAAATATATCTATGCAATTAATTTGTATACGTATACGTGCAATGTCCATAGATTGTTTTTATTAGCGAAATTTTGAATGTGCAAGCTTATCAAAGTAAGTACAAAAAGTTACATATGAATACTAAAACTTTAGGTAAAAAATCTTTAATAAAATGAGTTCATTAAAATTAGAGAAAAATGAAAATTTATTTAAATGGTTAAGCTAAACGACTTAATGATTTAATGAATTCTACTGCAAGTTTTTCACTCAGAATTTTCTTTTATTATTGATAAACTATTTTATTATTGATAAATACCATCTACATTGATAATCTATTATCTATTATCATAAATTTAAAGATGCTTCATCCAAAGTAAGTAAAGTACTTCCATAACGCAGACAATTATAATATTGAGATACTATTTATATTGGGCAGTAAAAATTTTCTAACTATTGAACTTTGACTGAATTTTTTTTATTAAACTGCAAAAAATCCAAATATTAAAATATTTATGTACAATATTTTGTTTAATCGGAATAACAGGCAACTTGATTCATTTTAAATTAATTAAAGGCATGTAATAATTCTATTATTATTATTTCTGTTTGATTGCATGAAACTATAAAATTAATTAACTAAATATGTATCGACAAATAGCTTTATTTGTTTGATCTGTATTAATGATTTTTTTTTGTGGTCTACTTTTATAAAAACTTGATTTTGTAAAGTCGAATAAAATTTATATATCTCCATTGATATAGATAATATCGATCTTGGATATTTAAACAACTCATCTTCGAATCTCATTGTAGATGATACTGTCAACATCTCTGTATTAAATTTGTTCCAGCTTTAATTAATTTAATTTTCGTCATAGTTTAAATTATTTGAAGTTTACTTTAAATATTAAGAATTATTTATGAAACTTTGGAGTTAGTTTTTGCATATTAAAATAGTTTTCTCAAGCTATATAGAGATACCTACAAAACGTTTTAAGACAAAATGAGCAGATGTATAGTATTGGTATCTTCACCTGCTAGTTACCACAATTAAACACGTTGAGTATCTCAGTGAATCATATAATTATAATTTATACTGATTTTGTAAATTTCGTTTCATTATTATACTATAAAGCTTGAGTGTATTCAGAAAATTGACTAAAGTCTAGTCATTTTTTATTTCATAATTATTTATAATTTTGTTTGCTAGTCCATCTTCACTTCCTGTTTTTTTCCAAATATTTTTCTAATATTTATTTTTGAATGGTTTAAATTTACTATTTATATGTTGCGCAAAAGATATTATTTTTGTTTAGGTGTGTAATTTTATTGCTTTGTAGGCTTCTAATTTTTTAATCGAACAACAATATTCAGTTTTCGATACTTTTTTGATAAAGTCAAAATGATGTAAATGTAATTTTTTAAGAGCATAAAAAACTTTATTTATTTTCCATTAAAAACTATAAATGAGATATTTTTATAATCAAATCATGATCTGATTTATAATTGTATATTTCACTCTTTCTTTGCTTACTTTGAATTTTATTTATTTCTTTGCGTTTAATAAATCTTACACTCCGTACAGAGTACTAGAGTAATTTGCTTTAAAATAAATTTTAGTATTGAATTATTTAATTTTATCGTTGTAATTTCACTTACTTCATCATAAGTATTGGTTTTATAACTGGTTTTGTAATTGATTTATGCATAACTGTTATTTTGTAAATTCGCAGTTAAATTTCATATTTAAAGGTCAGATCGTCTTTTCCTGATCAAACAATAGAGTGTGAAGCAATTCTAACATTATTTCAGAAATTTAAAATAATAAGATCTTGACTAACGATAAATATAATTAACTAGTATTTTAATTAACTAAAAATTAAGGGTACACTTAGCTGCAGCTGAGGGAATCATACTCGTTTTTTGAAGAACTAATCATAGATTCTTCGCACACACTTTATTAGGAAATTATTGGCCTTTTTCTAACTGATTTACTTCTTATTAATTCATTAATTCTAAAACTACGTTCATCAATTTATATTATATTTAAAAAATGTCTACTATATAACTGTATACAAATGTCATTAAATTTCATTCAACTTTCTTATTAAAATTAATATATTTTAGCCTAAATTCTATTTTTAACTAGAACCTTCTTTAACTATTTAGAAAATGTTTGAAAAGCTTAAATAATTCTTTCTATCGTTTTTAAACATTTAGTATAAAAAGTTTAATACAATATAATCGTCATTACAGATAAAAAAGAGTTTTATTGAAATATAATAAAACTTACAAAGACTAACAATAATAATTTATTGTTATTTTAATTCTGATTTTATGATCCTGAAATATTTTTAAGATCGACTAAAAATACTATTGTTATAAAGATTTTTATTGAAAACAACAATTTATTTTACTATCAACTTTTAGATTAATAAATTTTGTAATAGAAACTAGTTTTAAATAAATATATATATTATAATATTAATATTATATATTTAGATGTACATTTTTAACTATGTACTATGTAATTTTAAACCAAAAAACATATCGAAAGCTTCTACAAATGACGTCCATCTATAAATGAATCTATCAAGGTGATTTAATTTTATTAAAAAAATGCAACAGTTAGATTAACTCATAATACTAAATTATTCGTACTACTATGCACTTTAATACAAAGATTGCTCTAATGTTTATACATCAAACTTATAAACAGATATATAACCCAAGTGAATCCAATATGGCTTAAGTAACATTACGTCTACACGCATTACAGATATTACAAAGAATACGTCGTTCCATTACCTTGAATCTACTCTCAATTTAGTTTGAGGACATACAAGCATTACGTACGGACAGAAGTAGGGAAGGGGGAAAATAGGAAACCTTGTTGATCGCTTACGGTTGGAAAGGTAGAGAGGGTGAACGATTTTTACGTAAGAAAATTTTCGTTTGATGCACGAAATAATATTAAATTTAAGTTCTTTACTAGTTACTTTATGTTGGCACTTTATATTTATAGTGTTTAAATTAAAATAATTTTTATAAATATATATATTAGCTATTGCATATAATAAAGCATAACCTTTCAAATATATTCAAATGATGTATGCAACTGATTAAAATGCACAGAGCTACATTATTATGGTACTTTTTGGTATACGAGCTTATACCTTATATATAGGATCCCATATAGCATTTGCAACTTTAACTTTACTACATATAGCATTTGAACCATTACTTTATTGCAAATGTAATATTATGGTACTATTTTAATAATATACTGTTAAAAACAAAGTAAGATATTAAACTATTAATAATATTTACTTTTAATGTAAGTTTATTTGAAATTGTTTACAAACATTAATGAGTGACACAAGGGCACGTGCACGTATGCCCCATCCAACGTTTGATTATCGCAGTTTGGATAGTCACTTATTTCTGCAGTAAAAAATAAAGAAATCTGATTCAATTCTTCATCTTTAGGAAAGCAAAAAATTTTTAATCTTAGTTTTTATCTTGGTTGTCACAGATTCTTATTGTATTATGCGTAATTATATAAGTTAAGCTTATACAGTTAAACTGTTATACCAATCGATACTATTCCGTTAATTTATAAAAACTACAGTTCAGTGTCTATTTCTATTTTCTTCGAAGTAACTTTAACAAAGTGATGTAAGTGATATATTTTTAGACATTATATGACTCTTAGAATATTTAAAATATTGTAGTTTTTTAAAGAAGTATACTAAAATTTGGATTTAAATCAATCATAGAAACATTAAAATTGTGTTGTAGCATATAACTAGCCTTAAAATTATAATTTCTGATAAGATATTCGTAAACGATTACAATTATATATCTTAAAAAAGTAAAATAAAATTCTGTAAAAGAAAATGAGTTATATGATTTTTCATATCAATAAAAAATTGCTTTATATCATACTTAAATATTCCAAATTTAACATCATTAATGTTTGAAATTTCTGAAAAATATAATTTAATTATAAAACTTTAATTATAAAATTGTAAAATAAAATTATAACATTACAAATATTGTTATTTACTAATTAATTCAGTTCTTTTATGTACATTTATCTTGTATATTCAAAATCGTTTTAAATAAAATTTGAATTTTTTAATTCTAAAAATAATTACTTTAGTATATCAATCATTTCCTTGGCAAATAAAATTATTTCATGATTATTTTAATAAAACAACAATCTGTGACGAATAGAAAAATTGATTCAATATTCAATTCCGACAATATAACCTGTTTTTTTATGCATTAGATTAAATAGTAATTAATCTTATCACGATACTAGTTCATGAAAAAAGTTCGAAGATCACTCTCATGGTCAAAATTCTTTTTAATTGACAGTTTATAGGTGAATTCATAAATCCTCAACTTGAAGTATGAAATGAATAATATTATCAGACTGTATCATTCTACGCTATCTTGATATTTCATTTAGTTTAAATCTACATCCTTTATACTCACAAAAGTGATTCATCTGTAACTGAATCGTACTAGATATAGCATAGATAAAACAGATTTAAATGTTATAACAAGTCCAAACCAATTAGAACAACGAACAAGGTAAATAACCTGAAGTAAGTCCAAATAAAGCTTTTAATGGGGTATGTAGGAGTGATTGCGTTTCTCAAGCTTCCTTAATAATCAAACATCAAGCCAAAACTAAAATGAAGACTAACGCGTTAATGCGGTTCATCGAAAGTATGTGCGCTTTTTTATCAAGTAATAATAAACATCTTATATTTATATGAACGATGTTCTTAATAGTCTTGTATGAATCAAAGATCTGAAAAAGACCTTTACACATTACAAAATCCTACTGCACTATCCCAATGATTATACTATAAACACAATTTTTGTAATAACGGAAGTTTTCTTTATAAATTTTAAATTAAATCCTAGTTTTAATTTAATAAAATCATAAATTAATACAAAATAAGATTTGCGTTTCGGAAACTGGTACTAGAGCTTGAACATTTTTTCTGTCCTTATAATTATAATTATAATTAAGTATCTAAAAATAAAAAATAATATTAAATTTATATAATTATCAACTCTTAACAATAACTCTTAACAAGGCTTTACGAAGATATAAGAGAAAGATAGACTTATTATTAAGAAAAGTAAAAAAAGTATATTTTATTATATTTGTAATAAATATTAAATCATAGGCATTCTTTTATTTTCTTCAGGTATATATACATTTATATACCAAAAGTTAGTATGCTAAATTTATAACTGAAAACATTGATATTTAATATTAAACATTCCGAGATTTCAGGGGTTTCCGTCGTTAAATCTGACGAAACAATTTTATTTTATAGATTATCGTACAAGATAAAGCGTTACGTTACTACAGTGCAATATCTCGTAATTATAAGTAACAACCCTCGTATATTAAAACAAATTAATTAATTACTGAAACCCGCTACAGATATTATTGTTTTCATTGAGAAGGTTAGAAACTCACCTAACAATGCGACTGAATTTGCAATAAGATGTATGCCTTGGCTTACCCATTCTCGTTTCTTAATTTTTCTTTCAAACAAATAAATATTTTTCCAATATTTTTACCTTACGTTGGTAAAATATACCTGCGCAATAATGAACCATATGGCCATGCCTCACATGTATAACAACGCGATAAGTTCGCAATTCATTTCACGTAGAAAAATTAATTTAAGACACGTAGAATATTACGCTTGATACTGCCTGATTGGCTCCAAAGGATACTACAAAATTTTTAATAGTAAGACATAAAAAATCCACTGAAATTGTAAATTTTACGAAAATTAATTGTTAATTCTGTTCTTTATTTTTAAAATAATAGCTTAATCCATCAATATTAAATAATTTAAGAAAATACTACTTTAAAAAATATATTAAATCGTCAATTAAACTAAAAATAACACCGAAGAAATCATTATATCAAATTTTTTTTTTCAATTATTGACTCTTTTCATAAAAATATTGTACTTCTCGAGAGTGATTGAATTATTAAATTAAACAGTTAAACTGCTTAACTGAACAATTGAAAAGAAAAGCAAATTATTATAATATATTTTTCCTATCATTTTCAATTACTGCTTTTTTCAGAAAAATATTTGATATTTTCAGTCCAAAGATTCTTTGCTATAAATTCCTAAACTCTTAACTGATATTCCTAAATTACACATACTAAGATTTCTAATTATGCATAAAAAAAAGAAAAGAAATCTTAAAATTATTTTGTAGAATTAATTGAATTCCGTCTGTGTACTATATTAATAACTAAACTTTACTTAACCATACTCTGTGACACTAAACTCAAGTATATTTTAAGTTCACATGTATAGTACTTAGTTTTTGTCAATTAAAGCAAAGGAGATCTAGCGTTCAAAATCACAATTACTCAAGTTAATTTACGTATAAAATATTCATTTTATTTTTTTACGCGTCTTGTTTTCGCTTTTTTCTCATGTATATTTAGACTAAATATTTAAAAATAATAGAAATAATGCTTAGATACAAAAATCTAAATACACTTATCAACGCTTATGTTTTCGAAGTTATTCTTACCTCGCTCATCGCTAGAGCTTCGTACTAGAAAATCGCGTAATGTCCACTGTGATCGTAAACTTACGCAGAAAGCATATGCTAGCAATATCCGCTTCATATCTCGTACATTATAAATTTGCATACTTATATTCGCGCATTCTATATATATATATATATATATATATATCCCTCTCTCATAACTTATTTCTTACCTACATTAACTCTCTTATTCTTTCTCTTGCAAATATTAACTTAATATTCTTTGCTGCATTGATTATTGTTTTTCTATATCATTGTTTGCGTTTATTCGAGAAAACACTAACAACCAACGCATAATTATTAACAGATTATAATCGAATTGTGAAGACAATGACCTAGAAGTTGTTTGTAATCAGATCTTTGGAAAGACAAATGAATTTAAAAAATTTCTGAAAAAAATCAATGGTACAAAGTAAAAAAGAGAATTAGAACACGATTACATTTTGGAATTGCATGATACTACTTTATCAATCATCTTTTAAATTCTGATTTGAAAGGTAACGTTTATGTAGCACCATCGAAATGTGCAATTTTAACTCTTGTAAGACTCAAAAATTTAACATTTAGAGAATTAAAAAGTAAACTACTTGTTGTTACATTGTTTGATTTTATGCTACGTATTCTATCGAATTAATAATTCACTTTTATTTAATTTCTTTAATTATTTAATTCAGTTTTAAGCTTATTATTGTGAGAAATTAACATTATTAAAAGCGCCGTAATTGAATGCAGCGATGGAATCAATGAATACTTTAGAAAGGTGATGTTGGATTGGGTGTGTCTTATTGCGAGATAAACCGACCTTTTTCGTTAGGTCATGCTACTTACAGTCACAGCCAAGCCCTTATACGGAAAATCTTGTTCTATTTTGTGCTCAGTGGATTCATATTAATATATTCAAAATACTATTCAAATATACATTTTTTTAATGAAATCAATTGATATATGGATTGCAGTATTAAATAATGTAGAAATAAAATCAGAAAAAAATAAAAAGTTATGACTTAAATATCTTTTATACGCACTAACATTGACTGTTTTTTCATCCAATTCGTTATAATTTTCAAAATTATTTTAAAGGTAATATCAATTTTTGAGCAGTATAGTTATAGAGTTAGACGAATCCTATAATAGAAATTCATAGTTAAAATCGATATTAAATGTGTATAAATTTATGGTTCTACGCTTCATGTTATTACTAATGATTGATTATTAAAAATAAATTAATTAAAATTAAAATTAAAAATAAATAAATTAAATATGCTGTTGATAATAATTATATAATTTTATTTGTACTCTAAATTCATAAAGAAAATAATTTGGAAATAACTGTAATTTTGATTATATTAGTGTTTAACAAATTATTTTTAATAACATTTATTGGTATAATAATATAATGCATGGTGGTAATAGGTTAGGCATTAAATGCAATGTTCTTATAAGTACGTATGACAAAAGCAAGCTAATCGAAATTTTTTTTCGTAATCTTATCATTACATATACTTTTAAAATTTAACAAGTTTATGTATTAAGCTGTAAAATACAATCGGGGTGTGTTTTCCACAAAGAGTTTCAACCAGCTTAAGTAAGTAGCAGATGGAGAGATACTTACTGCAACTTATCGTCTTGTACACATAACGATTTACAAGTTTCGAAACACTAATGTCTTTTATCCATTATAAATAATGATATTTTTCTTTATTAATTCATCAAAAAAGAACGCCAAGCAAATTTCAAACCAAAGTTCAATTATTAACTAAATTACAATAGTTTGTAATTTATTACAATATTGTAATGTACAATAATTCTATGAGAAAATACATTAAGATGACATTAATTAGAAATTTTCTTCTTCATATTGTCTTTGAATCCACACGTATTTATAAAAGGGATTGCAGAGTCTACAACTGATGGCGATACTCCATCAAGATTTGGCAATATTTGTGATAGTAAGTATTTGTATCAGCATATGTAACTTGTGAATATAAACACTAATTTTAAACACTAATTTTTCTAATAAGCCAATTTTCTTAAAACTCTTTACTTTAGAAGTACTTACACGGCCAACTATGAATTTATTTTCTAATTAAAGAACTACATGCCATAGTTCGAAAAATTTCCATTTGCATGTTTAAAGGTTTCTTACTTAAATTAACTTTTAATAATAAAATATTATAACAAAATATAATTCATGTTAGTACATTTTTCATTAAAAAAAGGGATACTAGAGTTTAATAACATTTTTGAAACGATAATATTTATATTATGAATTTTAAGAATATGACGTTTCATTTTACGTTCTAGATTGAACATTTTTTCTAATACTATTCCTTTCTTTATAATTAACTTTATGAAATATTTAAATGCATCATATATTGAAAATTTACATGAAATTATGCGCTTATTTAATCTAAAGGGTATATAATTGACATTATATAGTTAAAATTTTTTTAGTGAGAGGCTGTAGTATCAAAAATTTCTGTCTAACGGGCTGATGCAAATGTGGTTGCTAATGATTTGCTTAATATCTGTTTAGGTATTTACATTCACAATAATAATGAATTAGTTAAGTTACAATCATCGGTCTGAAATACAGCGCCTGAGAATTTTACGAGTAACGGTATGTCGCTCGATGTAGTTATTGATATTGCATTTTGTACCTTTAATGGTAATTTGTGCAACGTCATGAAAATTAGAGAGCTGTTAGGTATCGTTATTCAACTGAATTGCTATCATTATTACGTAAGTAGACCGAGCGTTCATTCATGGAATTATTATCTAAATCCTCTAGAAAATGTTAAAAGACGAAAAATATCGGCATCGAAGGACAGATCTTCAAATTTTGAATTCATAAACCTTAAAATATTTACAAATGCGAGTTTGAAGCTTGACTTTCAGTATTTCAATGCATTTTTCGCAAAAATATATTTTTTAAATGGCTTCAATAAATTTCAAATCGTTTGCATGCGATTTACTTGAAATTTCAATAATACATCTAGAACATAATTAAGCAAACAAATGCTTCCAATATTATGGATTAATCAAATGTATTAAATGATAAAGCATTTTTTACATAAAATTTCACTTAAAAATATTATTTTTGCTTCAAATACTTTCCATTTTTCCAAAATACAGTATTTTAAAATAATGCAAGCTTTTCTTTAGATAGTTATTTTAGAATATTGAGAAATTCTTTTTTCTATTAGATTAGCAATATATTGTATGTGGACATGGAAAAGCTTTCAAAAAATGTTTCTCTTTGAGGATTTGAGCATCTTCATTTTTATATTAATTATTTTTAGAAAGTTTAAAAAGAAGATTTTTTCAAAATTTTCGTTTTTAAATCAATTATTTTCAGAAAATTTTTTGACTTTAATATATACAATAATGCATATATTAAAACTAGTTTTAAAGCTTTTTCGATATAAAAAAAAATCACTCGATTTATACTATTTATAGTATTTACACTATTTAGATATTTACGGTGTCCGTTTATGATATTCAAATACGTCATAACGGATTCATAATGATAGCGATAAAGCTCTTACATAATGACGTGTAAACAACATGGATTTTTTTCTAAAATAAATTCGATAATGATAAAGTATTTAATTAGAGATGTAGAAAGAGAAATTGAGACCTAATAACTTACTGACATCTTTAATTTTTATTACAAAATCATAAATATTTACGTCAAATAGATGTTGTCATATATTTTGATAAGAATATATTTTTATTAGTTTCTTATTTATACTCGTTATTAATTTAATTATATTTAAACGTAATGTTTAAATAGGAAAATTAAATTATGTATCGGCTAATGAAGTTCAAAGTGTAGTCCTAGTATTTTACCATGCACTGCTACATTAGTTTAGAGATTGGTTCGCTTCTCTCCCTGGTAATTATATTAACTAATCACATTGTTTGTTTTTCCTTTCCATTATTCATTATTTAGATAGATTGTAATATATTTAATTCTTTTTTATATAACTTTGTTCATTTTTATTGCTGAATTCAACGCAATAATAGCTGCCGCATCCATTTTATAATTAAAAGTATTATATATAGCAATCTATATATTCATTATTTTTTCTTATTAAAACTATTTTGTGTTTTGCTGGAAACCAGAACTAATTGAACACGTTGAAAAGGTAAACGCACAAATACATAATCTGGATATGAATACAAAAATTACTAACGAAATAAAATTATTAATTTTATGTATTTTATAAAAGAACATATGGTTGTATTTTGTAATAAAAAGCTTTCTTTCTTGTTTGATTTTTTATAAGATTTTATATTTAAGCTACTACACTACATAAAATACAATAATATAATTATAATTTTTTTAATTTATTATTTTATATGTTAAAATCATAATCAGTTTAATAGTTTCTTTTTTAATAAATATCGTTACTGTAAATCTTTTCCTACACATTTTAATACACAATAAATTACTTTTTATTTAGTTATTTTTTTCTTTCAAATCTTGTAGTCTTAAAATTCAGGAATTAAAATGACATTTTCGAAATGGATATTCAGTATATGAATTTTACAATTTTGAGATATTTTATTTATAATATAAAGCGAATCGTTTCAAAGTTTTGCTATATTTAATTAACACTGTTTTTGAGATTATGTTTCAGCATAAAGTTAAGCTATCTCTACACAAGAACCATACTAATGGATCTTTTTAATTTTTCCTATATTTATTTTAGTTTTAAACATTGAAGATTTTTTTTGGTTGTTTTCAATTGTTTTAGTTAAACTATTGACCGATGTGAAAATCTTCTTGAAAAAACATTTTCGTCTTACTAATTTTAATGCAGTCGTTTTGCAGGTAAAATGAACATGTAAAATTATTATTTTTTATTAAAAGTAGTGACATTTTTTTATTTAAACATTTATTTTTATATATACGAATTCGCACTGATGCATATATATGCTTGTTTATGAAGATGCATAAATAAAGTGTGCGCATGCGTCTCTTTGCATACGTATGTACGCAAGAGTTTAAATACGTACGATAATGTACGATGCGCCTACTTGTAATTGCATGTACGTTTAGCAAGAGATTTGACGCTCGCGTGTGTATATATATACACTAAATCAAATTGAAAAGAAAACTATTCTTCGTTAACATAATTCGTATTTTAAGATTGTAAAATAAGTTATTTGAATGATCCCGCTCAAACGCTTGCACATTGCGAAGATGCCTAGAGGTTTGCTTTAGGTAAAAAACATTTTTTTTTTTTAAATTATTACAGAGTTTCTATTATTTTGTATAAAACAAATTTAATTTAGTTAATATAATACTAAAATTATCATTAAAAATATTCCGAATCAATAATAAACCAGTAAATTCTATTTTTAACTTTTAACTATAATATTAATATGTTCGGTATACTCATTCGCGGTTATTCACGATGTCGCTTTCGTGGTCTATTACTCGTTCGCGTTTCATTTAAATATTATATTGCACCGTCCTTGTGTTGGCGAAATATCGCTCCGGTTTCGCTCCCAGTCCGTTGCCTCGCCGCCCTGGTACAATGCTGTCACACGCATCCTAGTACAAATTATAAATAAAACACAATTTCTCCAGAGGGAAATAAGAATTCATTTATATTATGATTTACAACAAGGCGCAACAAACGACTCAACGCTTGTCATACAACAAGCACACTATTGATCAATGTTGCCAAGCACGAGATCAAGGTTAGTGATGCGATTCATGTTCGAGCCTCCCGCGCAACTTCGCTGCTACTCGCAAACGCCATCTAGTGATACTTGCTCACTTGCTGCAGCGGCTTTGGCCAATCAGCATCTTCTCCTGCAATTTATTAGGCGCGCATCTACATGCGATCATTATATTATTACATCTAAACATGTAATAATATAATAGTTGAAATTTAAAAACTGACTACTAAAAATAATTTTTATAAATTCTGTGATCGTTTATTTACGTAGATAATTGTTTAAGTAGCTTCAGGTAGACATTTTCATTTGTTTTACCAGACAAAAGAGGACCTATATTTGTCTTTATTATATACTAGTCTATGGTATTTTTTATCTCGAGTACAGTCAGCAGTAATTTAGAATCTAGCTTGATTCTTGTATATAAGATCATGATCTATATCAGGGGTAGAACTGACTGATCGTATCAAGAATATAAGGCAGCAACATTGGAAATCATAATTAGTTATTAATATAATATAATATAGGACTATCAACAATAATAGTGTCTTGAATTTCTATTAGGAAAAGAAATTAATAAAACATTATTCGTATAATTAAAAAATATGAAATAAAGTAAATTTGGTAAAAATGCATTTTAGAGATTCTTATAACTAGGTAACGTAATTAGATTTATATTCGCAAGAATTGGCAAGATATATTTTTTAGAAGTAATCTGTGGAAAATGTAAAAAATTATAAAAAGTTTTGGTATCAAATATCTGTTATTTTGGCCACAGATTTTAAATATAAATCTGGTAAACTGTTTAGAAAAAATCTAAAAATAACAAGTAATATAGAAAAGCAGTTATTATCATAATTTGATATTTAGCCATCAATAGTTCAGTTGAGAGAACTAGCTGATTTTATACTTGTTTTGTATCTTGAACACAATAAATTTGTCATAATGTGTTGACATTTGAGCTATATCTCCAAGATTATGGAGAAATTTAATAAATCTATGATCAAGTAATGATATTGTTGATGTTTTACTTTTAAAGTTAACATTGCTGTGTCCAATGTTTTCAAATCTGTTTAAGGTAAGTTAAGATTATTTTGATGTCTCGTGATTTCTTAATCCATTAACACTTATGATCTCATAATCTATTTCTTAACTGACTGTTCCTTATTTTATATGTATATTTTATATTAAATGTTTCTTTTTAATGATTAAAACAATATGGATTATATGTGTACACATACACACACACACACACACACATATATATATATAAATTCTTAGTGTTCAGGCGTATTCATTCCACATGAAACGTTAATAAGCCTACCAGAATTATTGTATACAAGGATTACTATAATGGATAATTTGTTTACACAAAATTCATCCGATGATCCTGATGATATACCACAAACAGAAAATTCTGTTTGGATACTAGGTATAAAATACAACTCCAAAAAAGGTTAATATAATTTTAATGTACAATTAATATAATATATTAAGTTATTTAATTTGTAATACTTTTCTACAAAATATTATTATACAAAATTATTTACTTTTTTAAATATTACTATTTATAAATAATTAATGTTTGAAGGTGTACAAATAAGAGTTTATTTTATAGATTTTAGTATTCAGAATAATTAATGTTTGTAAACAAAAGTATAATTTATATTTTTCTATGAACAGTGAATCTACATTATGATAGAAATAATTTTTATGTATATTTAAGTAAATTTAAAATTGAAAAGTCTTGTATTATAAAAAAATAAAATAATTTTTATATGTGATCGTACGTTTATTTAAGAATGAAACTGCCATCTCAAGTCATATTAAAAATTTAATTACTCATTATATAAATATAATTATATATAAAATGTTTTTAGTAAGTATTTATGAGTATTGATTTATATTATTGATAAGTATATTATTTAATTCAAACTATTTTATGTCTAAAAATCAGAAAATGTTGATAAAAATTTTATTCCAGTACTTTAATATCTATTTACAAACTTCATATATTATATTTACCACAAAAATAATTATTTTAGAAATTATTTTAAAATATTTGACAATATCTAATAAAAGTAATCATGTACATTATAAATATATGCAATTTAATATTTTTAGATATAGATGCTATCCGTAGGGATATTAGGTCTAGACTTTGGTTTACTTATCGAAAAGGATTTGTTCCTATTGGTGGTTTTGGTTCCACATTTACATCTGATAAAGGTTGGGGATGTATGTTAAGATGTGGTCAAATGGTATTAGGTCAAGCTTTAATCTCTTTACATTTAGGTATAAAATTAAATACATTTCCTTATATTTTTTCTTATATACATATTTCCTTTATACTTAAATTTTAAAAATATATTTTTATATATGTATAAATAGGTAGAGATTGGAGATGGACACCAGAAATAAGAAGTAACACTTACTTAAATATTTTAAGACGGTTTGAAGATAGAAGAGCTGCTCCATATTCTATTCATCAAATAGCATTAATGGGAGCATCTGAAGGCAAAGATGTCGGACAGTGGTTTGGTCCTAACACTGTTGCTCAAGTATTAAAGTAAGTGTTCAACAACATACATTATTAAAATATATAAATAATAAAATTGGTTCAGCCATATCTGTATTATATTTTTCAACATCATACTTTCATATTCATAATGTTAATGGCTTAAACTTTCACAAATCTGTGGATAAATTTAGATACCTATTTTCTTTCATTCTTCATAATGAAAGATAAAAGATGTATAGACTAAAATATTATTTAATATATAGTGATTTATATATTAAATTTAAATATTGATATGATTACTACTCTTATATAAGTATATAAAAATTTATGAAAATTCAGAATTTTTTCAATATAATTTATAATATTAAAAATTCCTTTTTTATTTTAAGAAAATTAGTTGTATATGATGATTGGAGTTCTATTACAATTCATGTTGCTTTGGATAATGCATTGGTTATAAACGATGTTTGTGAGTATAAAGTATACTTAATTATTTTAATGATCTCACCATTATCTACAGTAAAATATAGTACTTCATAAATTGCAGTGAGGCAGTGTCGTGTAGAGGGAGCAACGACAGTCGAAGTAGACGGAGAAAAGCCATTAAAAGCACCTAGTCAATGGAAGCCATTGCTATTATTAATACCACTTCGATTAGGATTGAGTGAAATTAATCCTATATATGTTACTGGACTTAAGGTATAAATTTTTGTTTAATTTATGTTTTTAATGTATGAAGAAATTTTAATTAAAAGATTTTTATGTTGTAGACTTCATTTCAATTTCCTCAGTCTCTAGGAATAATAGGAGGAAAACCAAGTCATGCTCTATATTTTATAGGTTATGTTGGTTAGTAAATGAAAAACTTAAAAATTACAATTATTTAATGGAAATATTACAACAGTTGCTTATTTGTAGGAGATGAAGTCATTTTTTTAGATCCTCATACAACTCAACGTTCTGGTAGCGTGGATCAAAAATCTGATGACACTGAAGCAGAAGTAGATGCTACTTACCACTGTAAAATTGCTAGTCGTATACCTATTACAGAAATGGATCCTTCTGTTGCTCTTGTCAGTATTAATTTATTTACCTATAAGCTTCTTTTAAATGTAAACAAGTTTTAAAATTAATAGATAAATTGTTTAAAATATTAATTTCAGTGTTTCTTTTGTGCTAATGAGAAACAATTTAGATCTCTGTGCAGGCTAATGCAAGATGAACTTATTGTTAATGAAAAACAGCCTTTATTTGAATTATGTTCAGAAAAACCGACAAACTGGTCACCAGCTGAAGATGTTGCAGCTGAAGCTTTAGGAGCTACAGCATCTACATGTGAGAAAAATTGACAAATCTATTTATTAATTATATAATATAAATTTTATTTATAATTATTGATATAAGACATATATATATATTAGATAAGAAAGATGAAAAATATATTTAGTTATATATTTACAAAATAATTAAAACTAAGATTTTTGGACCTAAAAGATTTTATAGATAGCTTCAATTGAATTTAACTTTTACGTATGATAAAAACTGAAAATTTTTCCATACTTTTGTTTGTTTATAAACTACAAATAGTAATATAATAAACTATAACTGACAAAATAATTTAATATTTTTAAAATTGGGATGAAAAATTAAATTTTATGTAAAATAGATCATTGTCAAATAGAGATTTAAGCTAAGATAAACCTTATTATAGGATCTAAGAAGCATAATTTTAAAATACTATTATTGGTTTAGTCAAATTTTATACTTTCTAAAAAATTCATAAAATTTATAATGAAACTAATTATTTTCAATATTTATACTTGACTTATGAACTAATTTATAAAACATTTCAAGCCAAATTACAAAATTTAAAATTAATTATCTATTAAAATGGTTCAATCACTTATTGAATATATTTTAATTGTTTTAAAATTAATGATAGAAAAAATGATAGCTAATAAATATCTACATTATATGTTATATGATATCACTATATTATTAGTATTTTTATAAAATAAAGTATATAAATGTAATAGTTTCATTTGCATATTTATATCTGAAGTAGCAGTAAAATTCAATTCAATTATTATAAATTATTTTTAAAAAATCAAATGTTACAAGAATGCAACAATCAGAATGTCTTTTATAATATTGACAGTAGTTTTGTTTACAAAATTATAATTTATTATGAATTATTGAATTTTTTTAACTTTTAAAGTTAATCTCTGTGAATTGTACACAAAAACTTATTTAAACACATAAAATAAAATTAAAAAATATCGACTTCTTAATATAATTAAGAATTTATTTTATCAAATGTAAAATTATTTATTATAGAATTGAAATTGATATAGATTAGCATTACATCATTACAAGTTTAAGTGAATTATTTTTAAAAAATTGCATATAAAATTGATTTGCATATTATAAAGATGTTAAAAACATGACTAAAGCTATATTTAATATTATTAAATTGTTCTTTATAATATAAAATATTAAAAATATATTGAATAAGTTTAAACAATTTAAAAAATTTAGTTTTTAATATTTTATATCATGAATAACAACATTAGTTTTGCTTAAAATATTTAATTATTTAATTATTTATTTTTATATTCAAAGTTCTTAAATTTTTATTTTACTTTCTTATTTTTATTCTAATTCATATATAAATTTCCTAGAAATTATTTATGGGTATAAATGTATATATTAAATTTATTTTATATTTTCAGTTTTAGGGCACACATCTGATGAAGGTTTTGAATTACTTGGCTGATAATTAACATTTTTATAAACTCGAAATATTCTGCTGCTCAATACTAAACTAATTACACTATTTTATTAATTCATTACTTTGTGAAATTATTTAAATGAGTGATAATCCTAGCGAGCTCATAAAATAAATCCAAATAAAAAAAGAGAACAAAATTGTATTATGTGCAGCATAATTTTGTGTTAATTTTAAACAATTTATATAATTCAAATTTAACGTTTGAAAAATTTCTTGGTTTTCATAAAACATGTATATTAAAAAGATGTATTGGTATATACTTATAACATTATAACTATTATTTAAAATTATTATGCTCTAGATGGAAAATTTTATTTTGTTTTAACCAATACTATGTACATATTTATATTCTTCTATTTATATATTTGTATTGAATATTTCTCTTAATATAAAAAAATATTGATAAAAAATATTGACTGCCTAATTGAATTATATTATGTAGAACTAAATTGACAGAATTAGTATCTAGAATAATAAAATTAAACACTTTAGTTTTATAAACAGTAACATATTAATTAATCATTAATTAATTATATATCCTTTCCTTTTTTAACCACTGAAGTTGTAATTATTGTTTGTAAAATAATTGTTGAAATAAATTTAATTGTACATATTAAAATAAAACTACAAAAAGGAATTTGTATACTTTCCATTTCAGGTTATTGAAAAAAAGTGCAGGTAATGCCTTTTGAATCATGTAATTATGATTTTGTATGATAATGATAAATAAAAAATTAATAAAATTACAGAAATTTTGAATTTAAAATGTTTGTAAAAATCATACTGATTCTTTATTTAAATAAAAGGTACATATAATAGCCAAGAACAATATCTTTTTATTTAGGAAAATATATAATTAGAAATTGAAACAATTTTATCAATTATAATAGCCCTGTAATATATATAATTAGTTAAAGAAACTTGACTAGATTTCGAATTAAATACTTTACCAACAATGCTATTGTACAATAAATTATATTTTATTTTTTTCTAATTCTGATATACTACGATTATAACTTCTCAAATTGATTACAAGAACTGTAATATTATCTGCAGATCCTCTGAAAAAAATATAGTAATAATTTGAAGCTTTCTTTGTACTGACTTCAGAAAATAATGAATTTTAATTATGTTACCTGTAGAAACTTTGAAGTGTAATACTTTTAGCTCCAAAATGTGGCTCGTTGATACGTTCTTTTATAAAAGCTACAGCTTCTTCATTTGAAAAAGTATCCCACAATCCATCAGATGCCAATACAATAAACATTGGATTGTGATCATCAAGGTCAAAAGTTAAAATATCTGGATTTGCTATTACTAATTTTTTATCTTTGAGAGGATAGTCTCCTAAAGCTCGTGATGTTGCTAAAATACCAGCAACTCTCCATACACCATTAAATGTAACAACTCCACCTGCCTTATATATTCTATTTCTTTCTCTTTGCTAGGAAAAAATATTGGAAAAAAGTATTGTAAGTAAAGTAAAGTAAATATATATTATTATAAATTTCTTATAATTAAATTTTAAAAAAATTTTTTGGAGTTACAATTATGAATTTTAATTAATTTTTCAACTATACATTTTGTGATCTTCATTATTTTATGTCTAATACCATTTACACAAATTAGTTTCTATAAACTTCTTTACACAAATGCATATATTCATATATATAATACAGAATGCAAAATAAATAATCTAGTATTATTTGCCTTATTTTATATAATTTAAGGTCATTTTATTCATTTAAATAAGATTCATAATACATAATTATGAATTATATGAAAAAAATAAAAAAAATATTTTAGAATAATTGAATTATTCTAATTAATCAATCTAATATAAAATATTTATTTAACTAGTTATATTTTTAAAATAATCATTTGAATTTTCTATATAATTGATTTACATAAATGTAGTAATTTTAATAATTAATAAAATAAGTTAAACTTTAGCAATAGTAGTGATTATATATGTATACTCATGATACTTCAAACAATCGAATATTTACAAAGTATGGTTAAAGAATGTAAATGTTCATAAAAGATGTACTTCAGAAACATTCTATGAAAATATTTTGGAAATTTTATATTGCTTCATGCAGATTTTTAATTATTCATAATTAAATAAAATTTGATTAGGTATGATAATTTTATAAAAAATATGTTATAAATACACAGACTAAAAATTATCTACATTCAATTTTCAATTAATGTTTTACTCTTTTGGTATAGTTGATTATTTTAATAACAGCAGAATTTAATCTTTTGAATATAAATTGATTTTGAGTTTTTGCAACATATAATTTTAATAATTAAACATTAAATTAAAGTATAAGAATATATTGTAGATTACACACAAATATAAACAAATACTGTTTTAACTTTATAAAATCAGTTACTGTAACGATATAAATTTTTAATTTTATTTATAATAATAATAATCTAAGCCCTAAACTTTTACAAGTGTATGCATTAAGAATCGTTTAAATCATTTTTTAATTATGATTTGTTCAATTTAAGAGCGAAATAATTAAAATAATAAATGTAGAAATAGCTTATAAAACAAAACAAAAATATTAATAATAAATATTAGTTTAGATTAATTTACTAATGTATGTACTAATCAAATAAGTTACCTGTTGTGGTTTGTGATCAAAAGATAAAGGAATCGCATTGCCTTTTCCATCACACATAACTCCTCTAGAATCTCCCACATTTGCAACAATCAATTTATTACCTTCTAAAAGGGCAATCAAAGCAGTTGTGCCTGAAATAAAATAAAAAAATTAATTTAAAAAATTTTTTTTTCATAATTTCGCATAATGATTTTATCTACTTTATGCTTATAAATTATACTCATTTATTATAATTTAATATTGGAAAATTAAACGGAAATATATTTTAAGTATTAATTCTGTGATTTCTTTCATATTTTAAAACGTTTTTTTTAAATAAAACATAATTTCTAATTCGGAAAAAATTTATTATATTACGTTTTTATAATCATTATTAATATTCTATACTTTATATCATTAAGTAACAGTTCATTATACTTATTATATATTTTGTATATTGTGCATAATGTATTTTTATAATTATGAAACTTTAATGTAATCTTTAATTAATGTGACATAAATATTGTATTTATAATTAAATAGCATTCTGTTCAGTGCATTTATTTGTGTGAAAGGTTCCAAAGTTAAAGAAATAAACATTATTAATTAAATATATATATATATACTTTTGTTTAAACATTGTAAAGACCTAAATAGGAAGTTCTAAAAACTTAATAAAAAAAATTCTTTAGAAGATTTAATAATTCTTTAAGTAAAATATTATCTATATTGTTTATTCCTTATTTTTTTTTAAATCTTGTATTACTTAATGTTCAAAACTTTGCAGATCCAAATATTTCCAGATAAAGCCAAATAATTCTAAAACTCTTACCTGAAATATCCATATTTTTCTTAGCAGCATCTATTAATAATTTATCTATTGCAAGTACTTGGTCAGTTAATAATCGTCCATAATTGATTTTACTTCCATCTAAATAAGTAGTTATATCAACTTTTGGAAGATTATTTATATCTTCAGTTCTACTAGGCCTTACCTAATATTTAAAATAAAATGGAAATAAGCAAAAATATATAAACATTTTTTAATATAAATTAATTTCAAATTACTTCTCTAGTGATAGTTTTTGAAAGACTATCAAGTTTATCAAGTAATTCAGGATCTGTAATGCCAATATTTTTTTTTGTATAATCATCGGTTGATGAAGTACTTTTACGTAATGATTTTTTCCTTTGAATTGTATTTGTATCAGTCTTAGAAATTTCCTGATTTTTTATTTCAATATTTTCAATAATTTTATTTTCTTGCATAGATTGAGAAATTTTCCCAGATATCATATTTTTTAATGTGATAACTTGTTCACTAATACTTGGTATGAGTTTGTCACGTGTATAATTTACTGCAAACTAAATGTTACTGATTAGTAAATCTTTTATTTAAATTTCTTGAGCAGTCATACTACATTTATAATTCTACCTCACCACCATGACCATCAAATATAGCAAATAATGAAACACCTGTATTACTTATGTCATTATTTACAACAAAACGATCTTCCATATGGTCTCTGTGACCTTGAACTGCATAAGCTGCTATATAACCTTGTTTGAATTTCCAACCAGGTTTTTCACTCAAAGAATTATCTATAAGAATCTGTAATATTTATATCTAATTAGGATAATATCAATTTTTTAATTCTATACTAAAGTTAAAATTGCAAAATAGGACAATAATACCTTTGATGTGGTACGCCCAATTGTATATTGAATCTTTTCTAATAATGTTCTGCTCCATGTATCAACTACATGTAAATACAGAAATATGAAGAATAATAATGTACTAAGTAGTACTATTTCTGGCTTAAAAAAATATGTACGTGCAATACGCCAAAAATAACCTAATGGAGTATTGATACTTGCAGTGGGTATACCCACTGCAAATTTTGACAGTAACTTCATATGTGACAGATATGTCTGAAAAATTAAATAAATATCACAAATAAATACTTTGTTATATCTTGATTCTGTAATATTTTCAACTAATACAATTTAAAAATATTTGTTTTAAAGTTTTCCGTTAAAATTGAACAAAATTCAATATAAAGTTATCAGACATATCTGAAAAGTACTTATAGATTTAAAAAGTATAGATACATAATATAAAGAATAAATGATATTTATAAAATTTATGGAGCTGATTAATCTTGATAAAATTGCAAGAAGAGGGGGCATAATATACTAGAAAAGCTACCAGAAAAGAAATTCATAAATTTTATAAAAACTTGAATGCAAAAAGCGTTATACAAATAGAAAATTTTATTATTAAATTTCTTAATATTATTTACAAATTTATTCTTTACATTATAAACTGGGGACAAAAGTACTCATATTTATTAGAAAAAACATAGTTAACTTCTAGAATTTTATATTACTTCCATTTTATTTTAATAAAAGTATCAGACGTTAATTCAATATGAGCAAATACTTAAATATCGAAAAAAAATTTAAACATAATAATGGTACTATATATATCCTACACATTCTTATTCATACACAGATTTTACTTTCGAAGTGTATTAAGCTTAACCTGAAATATAATGAAAACTTTAATTTTATTCATCGTTTTAACATTAATTATTGGTAAAATATACCTGATATATTATTTTGTCTTCTAGTTCGTCCTCCATTCTTAAACAAATTTGGATTTTAGGTGATAATTATAAATGCATAATCATTCTTTATTTGAATAATTAAAATCTTTTCTAGGCATAACGATATTGAAGATCACGGTTTTCTCAGTTATTTACTTAATATACTTTTTTCGTAAATTTATTAAATAGTTGATACGAAACACATTTTTTTCAAAAATCGCGTATTAATACAATACCATTACGCAGATAACAAAAAAAGAACAAAACTGAACTATTTTTTTCGTATTATGTTGGTAACCTACATGTCTCCTTAAATAAGTTGGCACTTTAAATGTAATAATAGAAATAATTCAAAAGTAATTCAATTAAGATTTAGTTGGATAGTCAATTCAAACTAATAATTGGATTTATTACATTTAAAATTAAAAAATCTTTAAATTCTTACTTCAGATTTTATAATTAGATTGACATTTTATTCAAATATTTAAAATGAATTCATTTTTTTTCAACACGATGCTGCAAAGACTATAATGGCACAACTATTAATTACGCTTTTTCAAGGTTAATTATATGTTAATTTAAAATAAATTATATATAAATGAACATATAAATATATTATGTACCAAAATTTGTGTAATAAAATATTTATCGAAAATTTTAATTAAATAAAAAGTTACAATTATTGTAGACATTTGATAAATACACTTATATCTTGTTTTATACTTACATTTAAGGTCTATAATTTTTTCCCTTCTTTGATTGTAAGACATTCAATTTTAATCTTATCTCATTAACAAATGCGTTTAACACGAAGTGTTAAACAGCAATTTGTATGTTAATACATTTTATCACACTCTATCTTATTTGAACATAATTTGCATGCATTTTCAACCTAACTATTACACGCATTAGCTAGGGATAGAGCTGTAGTCCTACTTCCTGCAACATATTTTTATTTTCATTATATTACATATTTGTTTGCAAAAAATTGCTGCTTTAGTTGCTATATTTTTAAAGGTTCTACACTATACAATTTAATTGAGTTATTATATTAATTTAAGATTATTTTTGTCAAATCAAGGGTACTTGTAAAGCAAGAAGCCTTGTTAAGTACTGAAGTTGCAACTTTCCGGCTTTAACTGAGTGCTTATGACCCTTTTTTTATATCTTTATAAGGCTAAAGAGCGCATCAAACTAGAAGCTGTTTATTACCTTTCCGAATACTTTACTCAATTTTCTAATTTTTTTTATTGTCTTATTTTATATGTATCATTATTGTTATTATTCTTAATATTTATAATATCCAAGAATCTCCAATATATTACACCAAGTTATAATTTCATTTAATGTTTATACAAATTAAAGCACGACATATTTTATCTTAAATAAGTACAGCTATTTAGAATTGGTGAAAAAATCAAAGTCCAATTCGTGGTAATATAATTTAATCAAATATGTGCAAAACAATAAACTTTTTAAAAAATATTATTCTTCTATTTGTTGTTTATTAAAAAAATAAAAATTGTATTGGTAACGTAAATATATTTAAAATCTACTAGAATTTGGAAATTTTTTTGATAATCATATAAATTAATACTTAACACGAATTACATACTTTAGAATCGATTGTCACTTCTGATTTTTTGTACTCTTAATAATTGATGTATGATATCTTCATATTACTATAAAGTATTAATTCAGCAATGGTCAAAATTAAAGTTTGTTCATATAGATCCTTTGAATGTTCTTCTTTTTACGATAAATCCGAAATTAAATATTTATCTTTAAGTTATCGTCGCTATTATTTTCAATATTAATACATTTTTGTATATAAAAAATAAAAATTTCTTTATCGCTTAATTTTCTTATTTCAAATGCCCAAGCATGCTCATCAAAGAAATAAACTGAGAACCCACAGTTGCAGTAATTCTTTCCCCATTTCAAAAATGATTTAAGTACCGCTTCAGCTTCTCATAATTTACATAAAGTTTATTGTACTTTCACTTTAGAATGTTGAGTAACTGTTAAGTTAATCAGAAATTACTTTATTTGCAATATTGCTATGCTTAACATTTAAAAATAAAATAATGTGTTCTGCATGTCAATGAATAATATTTTTATTTTTCACTTTATTACTATAGAGGTTTTATAACAAAAATTTATAAAATTTTTATACTGCATAAAATGTGATTTTCGTTTTTGTTTCTTTAATTTTGAAAAAATAATATTTTAAATTAATATTTTTAGTAAAAATATTCCAAATATATGTTGTTCAAATGCATTTTTATTGCATTAAATATATTTTTTCATTGATATTTTATTTATATAATTTAATATCGTTTTTGTTCATTTATTTTATTTCTCTCACTAAGTAATTTGTAAGACTTATAACTTGTCTTAATACTTATCCATGTAATTAAAATACATTAGTTGTACAACCATTTTTTATTTTTACTATTGATTGATATTCAATTATATTCAAAAATAAAAAGAATTTATTTATTGATACATTTTTATAAGCATAACAATAGCATTGTCTATAATTTCTAAAAATTAAAAATCAAATGTTGAAAGATTTAAAAAATTACTATTTTATGAAATTTCTGAGTTTATTGTTTACAGTTATTAAATTAAAAATTAATATTAAAATTATATAAAAAAAATAGAAATAACTAAAGCCAAAGCTATTTCTTTCTTAATGATTTTAACATAACAGTTCTTTTTATTCCTATTTTCCTTGACAATCTCCAATATTCTTTAGTATTTGGATCAAGTTCATGAAGTCTTGGAGCTCGTCCAGTACGTATATTCCATAACCATTCTGGATACTCTGAATCAGGCTTTAATTCCACGTCTTGTCCTTCTTTCAAAAGATTTGTTCCACAACAATATTTCAATAATTTGTCAACATCTTTTTCAACTGGTAATTGCAATGATTCTTGACGTACATATTTTTCACTTGATTTTTTGGAACCCTTAACACCTAAAACAAAATTTTTAAGATAAATTATATCAAACACCTAGCCATAAGCTCTAACAGTATTTATTTAGTTTGGATTTCTAAATTATAGTATCATAATATTTTTATATATTTCATCATAGGATTTCAGAAATAAATAAATTAATCATATATAATGAGTCATTTTAAATCAACATAAAATCTTTTATAAAATATTATTTGGAAAAAAAAACAAAGAAAGTTACAAATTATGATGCAATAATGGTAGAATAAAGATTAATGTTGGGATGCACAGCACATCCTAATCATGAAAGTAATGTTTATTTTAACTTCATTTAAGAATATACAAATCACTCAAGTTTATATCTAAAAACTTTTATGCAATCTAAGAGATATGATCTTATAAAAAATTGCAACATTCTTAAATTAAATACTTGTTAAGGTAGTTGTGTTCCGAAAAATATTAAAAACCATTTATATAATTAAGCAATATATTACTATCCATTGTTCAATCAATAATATATTATATATTGTATATCATATTGTTATATCACCTGCTCCAAACTTCTAATATATTATCAGTACTTATTCCTATTATTTTAACTTAAATAGATTTGAAGTTTCATGGTAATTTAAGTATGAAATTATAATTTTTGAAATTTGAATCATATATAAAATTTTAAGACGACATTCATAGGTATTAATTTTGAAAATGAAAAAAGTATCATAAAATTGTTGATTAGGAAAATTAGATCGAAAGGAAAAAAACGTATCACAATAAATATAAGTAAAGAAATGGAATATCATTATAGTTTCTCTAGCAAATAGTGTCAGAATCGTTATGCTTATGATTTTTCGATGTATTGCTAGTAAGTTATTCAAAAAGCAGTAAGGGGTCTACATAAGATTTTGTCAAAAATTTTTCTCCTTAAATATTTGTTGGAAAAAACTTTTAATAACATAAAATTTTCAACAATATTAATTTTAAATTAATTTAAAGTCACTACGTAAATATTAAAAAAAAAATACAAAATATTTTGAAATAAGAAGAAATAAACTTCTATAACTATTACAAAAAAGATGATATTATAATAAGAGACGATTTTATATTTATATTTGATTTTAATACATTTATCTCTGAATTAATTATGATTCCAATATCATTTTTACAATATTCCCCTAAGTAGAATTTAGAGAAAAGATTTATACTTTAACTATTTTAATGTTTCGATAATTAATGTTGAATTCATAAAAAACTTTTCTTTAATATTTTTCACAATTTTTAAATTAATATCACAAATGACGATTTTATAAAGTTCAAAATAATTTAATAACAAGTTACTATTTATATATACTATTTATATACACTTTGAAAAGATCGAGAAAGAAATTATATTTACATTTTTCACATTATTAATAAGAATAAAAAAATGCATTTTATATTTTTATTGTATTACGGTAATTTTTTTAATAATTATATCATATTTATAATGTGCAGATCATAATAATAGTTAAAATGAATACAATTTTTTTTATAAAATTTTTATTACTACATTCTTTTGGTTAATTTTATAAATATTTATATATAAATTTTGTATTGGTCCATTGATTATATTACTTGTATAACTTAAAAAAGCTGATTTCGTATAAAAGTATAAAATGAAATATCAAATTTACTTATTTAAGTACAATGGAAGTTCAGTAATTGTTAAATGATAAAAACTAATAATAAAAATTTATTTATAATTTATGGAGAATTCATATGAATTATATTTTCATGTGCTATGTAAGATAACATTTAAAATTTTATTAACGATATAAATTTTTTTTTAATTTAATAATATAATGTTCGTTGGTTATCAAAATATAAGTAAAATTTAGATAATTTAGAATATTCTTAAATAACACCTTTTCATTTTCAGTTGAATATACTAAGATGTATGATTCAGATATTTTAGTCATTATAATTGATTAAGCATAAATATTTGATATAAAAGTTATAATGTAATATAATTAATAAGAATAACAATTTGATTAAATTTGCATGTTAAAAATATGTACAAATTTTAAAACTAGATAGGCATATAACCTTAAAACAGTAAAATAAAAAAAATTATTACCTTTACTAGCATAATTATTTGCTTGAATTCCTTGATTTAACAGTATAATCTTTTTTTTTATTCGTAAGAATCGAAATGCGGTAAATAAATTCATTGCTTAATTATATATACAGTGTAAAACATAGGCATATTTTTATTCGAAAATTGTCTTCTTAAGGATTGGTTCCTGTTCCATATCTAGTTTTGTTTATTCGATATTAAGTGTAGATTGTAATTACAACTGTTCTTATTCCTTCCATTTATATAAGTGGAAGCACGTTGAGCGTGTAAAAATGAATGAATTCAAAGCATTGCCCGCGAATTTTGATGTTTTTCAAATTTATGAGATTTTTAAATATCAAATAGAAGACATCTTTTCAGAATTTGACTGCTTTGCATAAATAAAATACACGTGACCTCGTAATCATAAGGTACCTACATTACATACAAAGTTTACGAGTAGATGTGTCGAAAAATGCATGCAGGCTTTTTGGAAAACGGAACCTTACAATTGAACAACGAACCTCAAAAAAGTTTAACCCCGTATATTAACAATGCTTCATTTTTATACAAAAAAATCTTAAGCTTCAGGGAAACCTCTTCGTATCCGACTAATCTAGATTTGACATGTAAAAAGAAATTAAATATTATACACGTAAATGCTTCAATAAATAGAATATAAAAATATACACAAATAACTTAAAAGAAAAATATTTAAAGTGTTCTGCACATATTTGATTCTTTATGAGATGTTTTAGTAAATTGATGTAAAGTAGTAAAAATGTAATAAAAAGAGTTTAAAACTGTGAAATTATTCTCCAACAATAGAAGCGTAAAACGCTCAATTTATTGTTTATTATATAAAATATAATCTTTTTTTATAGAACTAAAGGTTTTCTTATACTGAAGGATGAAAAACGTAAATTATTTCCGAAAATTTTTATAACTATGCAAATAATAGAACTGAAAACGAAAATAAAATACAGTTGATGTAATTTGTCTTTTTGAGTTGACTAAGAATAGGAAACTATTCTTTCTTTGGTATCTTATACTCTATAGAAAAATGTCTTGAATGATTCTATCATAAATCAAACGAAATAGAAATATACACAAACGTAAAGAAATAGAATGCGAAATAGTCAAGCGTTTGTTGATTTTTATTCCATTTATTTCTATCTTAAAATAATAGTATAAAATAAATTTTTAAAACATACAAATGTTATAAAAGATGATATTTTATGAAATCATTACATCAAAATAAAACTTTTATCTAGCATACATATTCTGATTGTAATATTGCATTGTGTACAATACTGTATTTTATGGTATTTCCTATCCAAGAAAAAGAATCATAGATTTAATATTGAATTGTGAATTTCTTTTTTTTATATTTTCTCATTTGAATAATTTACGTAATATCTATAAAATGATATTTGGATATTTATTTGATCATTAATCTATTTGAAACATTTACTGATGGATAAAAATATTTGATCTTGCTTTGTTGCTAGAATGGGTTAAAAATAAGATATGATTTATATATATACCAGTATTTTTTCATTATTTGCATGTGGTATACTAAATTACTCAACATGAATTTTAGCAACCATAAGAAACCAATGTAGAACCTTTCTAAGAGTCAATTTTTTACAACTAGTCGTCTACTCTATTCTACCCGTTGCGATGGCGGGTAACTCTTAAATCGATCAAATATTCTATTAAAATTTGCTAGCGGTTTCATTTCAGAAATCATGTTATTAAAAACATGTGTAAAATATACGATAATATAAAAATGTAAAAAGTAGAAAATATATTCAAACAGTAATATCGGACCTGTATTGTTATTATTAATTGAATTAAATAAAAATTATCTCGAATTTTAAATAGTTCAATCAGTAATTATATGTTTAATTTATAAAATCAACAATACTCAAGTTTTTTGGTAATGTAATGCCCATAAGCAACTTTAACTCAAGTACTAACGTAAAAATTAAATTTATATTAATTCATTATTATGTAAGTATTAATTTCCTTTGAATAAAAATTAAATATCTTAAAATTATTACTTGCTGTAGCTCAAAAGATCATTAAGAAGGAAATCTGCACAAATCAAAGATAAAGAGGAGAATAAAGATAATCAATTTTTAACTATAGCACCAGCACTACCAGTTCTATCTAAAGTACCTATAATTCAAAAACTGACCAAGCGTTCTTTTAGTGCAATCAGGTATTCCTATTTTAATAATTATATATTTATATATAGTTATAATAAAAAGATAATTGTAAATATATTCATAAGAATTGAACCTAAAAATAAGTTTATATTTTAAAAAATTAATAACTTATTAGCAAACAAATAGTAATAAAACTATGCTACCACATGCTACAGTTCGATAAAAAATAAAACACATGTGTTTGTTTAAGTTAACAGTCAACCTAATTGTGATATTAAAAGTAACAAAAATTTTCTACAATCGAGACATTTATTGTGTCATACTGATAATGAAAATTACTGTTTATTTTATGTAAAGCTCGACAAATTCTACATCTCAGATAGAAAATGATCAAGTTGGGGGTTGCAATGTTGTTACTTTGCAACAAACAGAAGAAGGTAAATTTGTGGTGGCTAGTCGGAATCCAGTGGAACGTGAAAAGAATCCTGATAGAATATGCCTGGATAGAAGGGGTTTGACAACATTTCCTTGGATAGTTGATGAACCCAAACTTCGCCTAATATCACTTCAGCATAACTTAATATCAAGAATAGAAAAAGAACAATTAGCTCAATTGACCAAACTAGTATTTTTGGACCTTTATGATAATCAAATAGATAAATTTTGCAATTTTGATTCACTAGAAAATCTTCGAGTACTATTAATTGGTAAGAAACAATATAATATAATATATAACATAATTTTTGATAATAATATTGTAAATCTATTATGAATTTTCATATTAAATTACTTAATATTTATGCTAGGTAAAAACAGAATTAAAAAAATTGAAGGTTTGAAAGGACTATCAAAATTAGAAGTTTTAGATTTACACGGTAATCAAATTATGCAAGTATCGGGATTAGAAGATTCAAGTGTATTAAAGGTTCTTAATTTGGCTGGAAATAATATAAAAATTATTGGCTATAATGACTTTCATGGTCTTACATCATTAAAAGAGCTTAATTTGAAACGTAACAAAATTAAAAAATTATTTGGTTTTAAAAATACACCAGAGTTACAGAAGTTATATCTTAGTAATAATGATATACAAAAAATTGAAGATATGGGTAGTATAGCAAAAGCAATACAGATAAAGGAAATAACAATTGATGGAAATCCTGTAACTCTTACAGCTGAATGTGTATCTTTTTTGGTATCATACTTACCAAATCTTCAAATTTTATCCACAATGCAAATTAATGAACAAGTTAGAAGAACTGCAATGGCTTGGCGAATGTTAAAAGAGCAATCAAATTCTGCTTTTTTAGATCTTAGCACTCAAGTTTGTGTTAATGTGCGTCGAGAAGAAGTTATTTCAAATGCAAAAACAAACTGGGAGCTTCTTAGATCTCAAACAAAATGTTTCAATAGTAACACAAGTAAAATGAATATAATTAGAAGTGATCATTTACGAGGTTTTACCTTTCAGTCATCAAATGCAGTTAATGTTTCAAAATTGAAAAGCTTAAATAGATCTAAATCAAAAAATTTTGGAAGTTTAACTTTAATTAATGAAGATATTAAAGCTAAAAATTCTCACAAAAAGAGAAGCAACTCTAATGATAATTCAAATCATGCTGATGCGCTTGAATTTAAACTGCCACCAATTTTATTTCCTATCATTAATAATTTAACAAATAATCAAATTCATAGAAACCCAGTAATTACAACTAAAACAAATTCTGGTTTGCAAGATTGCATTGATTCTTCTGATAGTGATTTGGAATCTTCAGAAAGTCACCAAAGCCTTAAAAGTGGATTGCGAAATCATTTAATAAAATCAAATATACGTTCTAATTCAATGGATTGTGATATAACATGTATCAATAGGACTCTCGGTATAAAAAATAATAAAATTTTGCATGATATAAATTCATTAACACTAGATTCACAATCTGGAACTAAAGAATACTTAGATAAGGATATAAAAAATGTTTATACCCAAGAAAATCAATTTGAATGTCAATTAAAAAAAACTAATAGTCAACCCAAGTTTAATTTAATGTTTAAAGGTAGCAGTTTAGACAGTAATATATCTGTTTTTGGGGATTCAAGTAGTTCATCGATATCAAGTACAGATAAAAATAGAGTAACTAGTGCACAACCAAAAAAAATTATTCACTATAGAAGTAACAGAGCTGCAACAGCTCGAGCAAAACATAAGGCAATTCCAATTCCAAGTCCTACACCGCAACCTCTTCCTCTTAGAGAGAGAGAACAAGGTTAGTAATTTATAAATAACTTTAAATGTACTTAAATGAAAAGATTATTAGTTGATTACGTTTTTTAATTAGGAGGTGATTATTTAGTAGAAATTATAGGACGTTGTTTAAATATTTATGGGCAAGGAGCTTTACGTTTTATTGATAAGCAATGGGACTTTACTAAAGCAAATGAAATCAACCTTGTAAAATTTAATTACGTACATTTTAATGGTATAGCAGCTATTTTAAACAAATTGAAAGTTAGATTTCCAAATGTGGAACATTTTATCTTTAAAGAAACAAATATTAGTCATTTAGGACAACTTAATGTACTTGCTGAGGCACAAGGGCTCAATAGTATACAAATTGAAGCTGAGGGTAATCCTATTATATCTAAAAATTGGAAAATATATGCTATATTTAGGCTAGCACATTGGGGTTTGCAAATTATAAATGGATCACAGGTACTAATACTAAAACTTAAGATTTTTATTTTATACACATTTAAAATTGCGTTTAAAAAATTCTATTGTTAATTAGATTACAGAAGAAAATATTAATACGGCAAATAAAGAATACTCTGGTTTAATTGACATAATAACGTGGTCACTTCCTGAATCACTTTTACAACCGCTGTTATATCGACTTCATCTGGAACGAATTCAGAAACAAAATGGAGAACAAATATCTGCCAAACAGTTTTTATTTAACAGTGATCCAGCTTTACGAAGTGTTGTTGCTAAAGAAGCTTTACAATGGCGAAAGGGCCATATTACACAGGTTTAGTTTGATCAAATTTACTTCTTCCAAATATGCTAGTAATAACATATAATAATTGATTATAGTTTTTACATGTGGTTTATTGATGATGTATACAACAAAGAGTTCCGGGAGATATCATGATTATTATAATTAAACCGTAAAAAAGCTCTAAAGTCAGCTATAATTTGGAATCAAGAAATCATCGTGCCAAAATTTTTTCTGCTAAATTTTAGCGATATATAAAAATCAATACTTATACTCAGCATCAGCGATCTTAATAAATTCAGAACTTGCTTTTGATAAAACGTATTTTATACGTGCAATAATATTTTTAGAAGAATAATCAAGGTTCACCTTATTAGTTCTATGATAAAAAAAAATTGAAGTAGTGAAGCTTCATTAATTAGTTCATTGATTATATGATTTGAAATTTGTTAATGTTATGACTCTTCTGAAATCATAAACGAATTATGACGGAAATTTAGAACATCATCTCAGTTGTTATAATAATCATAAAATCAGTGAAATTATTTAATATTTATAAACAATAAGAAATTAATAAAATAGAAATTTTTATATGTTTATAAAATATCGAAATAATTTAGTAATTTAAAATATATTTCTAAACATAATATTTATGTTAACGTTACTTGAGAATTTTCCGAATATTTTAAAAAAGGAACAGAAATTAAAAAATTTTCTTTGTTACAAATAAGCAATATGTTCATCAAATACAAAGAAAGGCTATAATTACACATAAGTATCATATTTCTTTTGTTAAATAGTAATCAAATTCTCTACATATAATAAAAAGAATAACGCATTAACTTTGTTTTTTATTAATGTAACGTATGTATAATAACGTCTTTGTTTTGGGTGCTTATAAAATTGAAATTTGATCACCTTTTACATTGTTATGAAATTTATAAGTGGAACAAATTTTTTTAAATTAATAAAGATTAGTATTTTACACTTGCTAAATAATTCAGTTTTTTATAGTTTTCTTTTTCCTTAAAAATGTTTTAAAATTCAGAAATATAGTTTTGTTTGGATAATCTAACTAAGATAAAACTTTTATTAATTAAAAACTATTTCTTTTACAAAAAAAATTTAAAAAAAAACTTTCTGAAATCATTTTTGGTACTAAATTAATTTTAATATTATAAATTTATCAAAACTAAATAAAGTATAATTATATTTGCAAGGCGTTTAAATATTAAAATATGCTTCTGATGAAGTTCTCTTTTTATTATTTTATTTATAAATGTTCTTAAACATAAATTGTAAATGAGAACTTCGTCACAAACATATTTTAAACACTAATTTTGAAAACATAAGAGAAAATAAATGCTTGGGAAATAAAGTATTATGCTTTGTTCTTTAAGTTTTTGATAAAGTTGCAATATTAAATGTAGTTTAATATTAAGTAATTATTTCTTTTGTTCGAAACCAACCTTTTAGAATCCATACAGATCTATTTACTATTATCGAGCTTATTTCTCTCATGCAGGAAACTTGAGTCAATTATTAAATTGAAAAAATGATCGCTTCAAAACAATATATAAATTCCATTGAAGAGATTAATATATTACATGTAAAATAACTTTTTTTTTATTTGCATAGTTATTTCTATCTGAAATGTAATAACTTTTCGTAAATTGTTGATGATCTTAATTGATTAATTGAAAATGATGACAACTTATATTATTCATTTGTAAATCCAAAACGCAGACTTAATAATGAACAAATAAAAAATTATGTATTAAATTACTTCTTATTAAATACAGGAAGATCTTATTTGGAGACATAAAGGAAAAATTCATCTTTCACATTCTATTGATCAGACTACTGATGCGATACAGAAGCTGCAAATCTTGGAAACAGAATGGTCAAATATTTTATATGAATTAGTTTATAATACATTGCTTGATTACTCCGATATGCATGGATATATGAAACATTGTATCCAAGATATCGAAAGGAATTAGTGTCTCAATCGTGTCATGGAATTTACAAAATTATCTATATTGATTGTTCTAGGTTACGATATTGTTATTGTTTTTGTATAAAGAAATTTATTTCAAGTTAATACGTATAATAAAAGTGTAATTTTGAGACAAATAGTCTGATTTTCCTAATAACATTATACAGGATTATGTAAAAATGGAGATAATAAAAAATAATTACAAAAAATCATCAACTTATCTATAAATACAATTTAAGAATATGCGAACTTACTTATATTCTTATAATACATATTATTTATGATTATTTAAACATTGCAAACAATTTTTGCCCATAAAAATCATATTGTGGTATATTTCATACTTGATTTAATATTAATCTAACATTAATTCCATTTTTGTATTACTTTTTCAATTTTTACTTTTATTAACTTAGCCAAATAAAGTTAATTAACTCGCATGTTTTTAACACATACATTGTTTATTAAATTTTTTTCAATTAAAGCAGTTTAATTACGGTGATAATTAATTTAAATGAAACAATGTTGAAATCAGCTCAAAAGCGTCTAATACTGTTCATAAAATTTTTATTTTCCAATGTAGTAATAAAGTTTCGAATGATTGTATTTAAGAAATTATTATATATTCTCAAGCTCTATTACCATGAAAACCAGAGTAATGATAAATACTACCACTAGTACTACTTCTGTTATGTTTTTAAACTTAAAACAGAATCATTCTCAGTACCTCCTTAATCTAAATTCAGTGAATCATGCCTTTTCATTTTTTAAGAATATTTAGCTATTCTATCAATTAATATAATATTTTTAGCTATAAGATTACTGCAACTACATTAATTCCTAATTTTTACAAATTTTCACGGCCATCGGCAGTTACGTCTAATTGTAAAAAATATTACGCCAATAAGTATACAGAATTTCTTTAGTAAATTTCTTTAGTAAAGTCAGAAATTTTGTAGCCTATTTTTTGTATTAATTGCACTACTAACCAGTTACCAATTATCTCAGATTTTATTCTATTAAATTCTTTAGATCGGTACGTTACTTCTTATTTTCTGTAGTATTAATTCTGAAATTAATAGCGCTTAAAGATGTCGACTACAGAATTATTCTTCATTGCTATACATTAAACTATTCATTGGGGTTGTATCATTTTTGTGAAAAATTATTTTCTTTACGTTGTTTTTAGTTTGCTCTTTTTCATCTAATAAAAATTTACACTTTTCCAAGATATGAATAATTATAAAAACACGTTATAAGCCCTTTATTCGTTAATTGGGAAGGAAAACATTATTGAGAAGTAATGATTACGTTAACAGCCATGATTCTATTATATCTTATTATGGTTGTTTCATTCTTGTTTCTCGGATATAGATTAGATTTTTTGCACGTTTTCCTTTTAGCGAATAAAAGAACTTAATCATTCCAAACATCATTCATATGTCGTTATATAAATGAAATAAAAAATGTATACTTGTCAACCAAAAATTGTTTTTAATGTAGTTTTAAATTTGATTTCATAAAAGAAAAGTGCATTTACCGTGAAATATATTTATATTTAAACTAAAATATGTCTGAAATTTCATTTTTAGAAAATTAATCTGAAATCAAATGCCAAATTGGGATCGAAAATATAAAATTTATTCTAACTATCAAAGAACTCTTCAAATCTCTTTTTTTTATTCTCTATTTTTAAAATATATTATAAAAATCTCCATTTTAAAGATATCCTATTCGAATAAGACAGTAAATATTGTATATTTAAATTTTTTGCATAAATGTATTACAAATACAATATGATTAAAATTTCTATATACATTTAATACTTTTATTATTGAAATTTTACAATAAAATCTAAATGAAGATAAATAATTAATCTTAATTTTATATTATTTGTAATATTAAATTATTGGAGTATTTCATAAAAAATAATTTAACAATATATTTAAAATATTAGTAATATATATAGTAGTGCAATCAATTTTTAGCTGTAATTATAAAAATAAAAAAAAGTCAAGATGTTGTGTGAATTTTGCTATTTAACGATTTTTATATAGTGGATAAGCAAAACTTTACTCATAGCTTTTTTTGATTTATTATGATTTATTTAAAGTATACATTGTTTGTAAAAAACTTTATAATTTATATTTAAAACTTTTTTATTAAAATATTATGTAGTTTATTTTAGTAATGTATGACATTCATAATATAAACTGAATTATTTTGCTCATTAATATATAGCAGAACGTTCATATCAACTTACAAGTGTACAAATTATAATTTAAATATTGCATGTACAAAATATATTAACTATAAAAAGACTACTTTACACATATATTTACATACATTTTTTTAAAATAAATTAATAATGAAAGAATGATCTTACTATATACATTATTCACATACTAACTGTATTGTGAAAAATTTGGAAATTGTGGAACAAGCTTGTACTTCTCGTTTGATTCCTTTAAAATCGTTTTGTTATTCTTTTCAAAATTTACGATATTTTCAATATTAGTTGTTAATTCAATTGGCCTTAAAGATCCAAAGAAATCAGTCACAGGAACAATCTTTGGATCTCTCCTATATAAATCTTCTCGCACTCCAACAGTTGAAAGGCAATAATGTTTTGGACAAACCTTCAACTGCAGTATTAAAATTTTAAAGAAACATAAATTAATAATATTTTACATATTTATAGAAATTTTATAATATATAAAAACTTACAAATTCATTTAAAGTTTTCGTACTGGAAGGCTCAACAGTTTCAAGAAATTCTAGTGCATAATAAGTATAACGGTCTATTATGTAAACACCAATAGCAGGATCAACATGATGCTATAATTTTAAATTCAAATTTTATAATAATTTAATAATAATTAAATGTTGAATATGCGAATAAAAAAATTTCACTCACAGAAAGTGAATCTTCTCCAACTAAACTAGATGCTACAGCTAAGATATTTGGTGAATAGAATTTTTCGTACATGGAACTAGCTTGGCAAGTATCAACTATAAATAGAATTTCATGGTACCGTCTTTTCTGCCACATTTGTTCTAAGGCATCACTTAATTCTTGACTAGTAATTTCTTCAGAGTCTTGAAATTTAAGAAAACCATTGCCACCATGCCCAGTTAAATAAATAAGAATATTAGAACCTTCATCAGTTAATAACTTCTTAGATCTAGGTGTCTCTGGTTGTAATCGCCCAGTTAATAATCTTACAAAATTCTCAACCGTTACTTCGTAACCTCTATAATCTACTTCTACATCATCACCATAAACATTTATATGTTGTTTAATATTATTAAAAACTGTTGCTGGGCGTGGATTTCTTGGATTACAAGCCATATCATCAGCAATCATTAAAATAATTTGTGAATCAGGTATGCCCAATCGTTTAACACTCCGATAAATAGATAAAACATTGGCCACATGACGATAATTAAACCAAAATCTTGATGTATCAACTAATACTGCCCAATTATTTGAATGGCCAGTTTTTGAGAATGAATCTGATATCTTCAATATTATAAAACATACCATATACAAATAAATAAATATGTACTAGTTAATCCATTATATGAAAAACAATTTATTAATACGTTTTAATATTTTATTAATTATTCTTAACAATTATTTGTTACTCATATTTTTTAAATTTTATTGACTAATATTTAAGGCAGTTTTTAATAGTTTTTGATATATACATTAAAATTTACCTGCGAAGATACATAAATTATTTGCAAGGCAAATAAACAGCTTACTAAATAAATATTCATTGTTCAAACTTATCCTTTAATTGTATATTACACTTATAAAATAAACATTATTCATGACTTAAAACAAAATTAAATAATACTTATCAATTTAAAAAATTTGATATTGTAGGTTAACGTATTATTAAAAATTGTATCACAATGCCAATTGGCAAAATTAATTGTATATAAGTGACGGATGTAGAAATTTACACATGCGCAATGCGCGATGTTAATTAGAACTGCGCTTTGATTTAAGTTTAAAATTTCAATATCAATATGAGTCTTAAAAACTGAAGCGATAGTGATAAAATATATACATATTGAAATTACTTTAACTCTTTCTTATATTAAAAATACTCTATTTTATTTTTCGATAAAAAAATATTTGGTATTTAAATTTCTGATATGCCGATATCTTTTGAGATTAGAAATAGTTATTGTATTTTAATAATAACGCCACTACACATCTTAAATCTAATTTAAAATGTTATTTAGTTCCGTTATAATTATAAACATTTTTATAGTATTTAATTAAATAAACTGATAATCATTATTAATAGGAAAAATAAATATAAAGGTCATATCCATTGTGACTATGTGTTTGAAAAATTGCATTATTAAATTAAAATAAATAATATCAACTTGAAATATTTTTAGTTAAGATAAATGTATCACAATGTAACTTATTAAAACCGTACTAATTTATTAAAATTAATAAATAAATAAATTATGTGCAAAATATTTTCATTACATAATACAAATGAATTTACATAATATATGTCTACTATAATTTGATCTACTTGAATAATATATAGTTTTTGTAACGGAAATTATAACATAAACCGAAATAAATCTTCTAGCAAAACAAAATTTAATTTAACCATTAAAAGTTACGTAGTTTTATTTTTTACTTTACACACGACATTTTGTATATTATTTTTAAAACATTATTTTAATTTTAGTTTTATTAATTTTATTAATTTTCTTATACACTAAAGAATATAATAATTAAATTAATTCATCATATGATAATACGATAATCAATTTTGTATATAAATTAAATGTTCAAATTATATATTTTTTATTTCAATTTAATTCAATTTAACATTTATATTTGAATTTTAAGTATTTTTGAATTCCATTATAATTATACATTCATAACAAATTAAATCAGGGAGATAAAGAAATTGATTCTAACAGTTATAAGTTTTATAATTGTAACCAAGTCTACAGAAAATACAAAATTATTTATTTGTATTTTGCAAATATTTTTTTAGTTATTATTTAAATATATATTAATAATAATTACATTTATAATAGTAAAAATACTGTTACATAATTATACTTTGATACCCCGTTTATAGTATAAACGATTAAGAAAATGGTACCCCTAGTGATAAAATCCGAAACGACACGAAAGAATGGAATTGTCAGCGCGCATAACCTATCTATGTTATGTATATCGAAGTATATTATAAAAATTGTTTTGTAAAATATATACTTATATTTAAATAAAAATTTTGATTAGTAATCTGTGTTAACAATATACGATCATATAATTATATTAGAAAAAAAATGGAAAAAAATTAGTTCGCACGATTTTATGTACACTTATCGTATACAATATAAAATTACCGTACATTGATTAATTAAGAAAAACAATAAATATTCAAAAAATTTAAGGCAATGTAGTGATATAATTATTATCCATACTGTAATATAAATTAGCTAAACAATGGAAGAAAGTGAAAGAACTGTAAAAGGTGCTAATAGTGATAATACAGAAACTAACAACTTTGCCGATGAGCTTGTTGATTTTCCTCACATTCTTGAATATATTCAAAAACTTCAAGAACAATTAAAGTTACAGCAACATGATTTATTTGAATTGAGAAATAAATTAACCATTTTTGTGAGTATATTCAAATAAAATCTATTGAAATCACCTTGAAATATTGTTAAAATGACATAGTTAAAACATAATAGATGTTTATATAGGAAAAACAATCTAAGCTACCTGAAAAGAGCTTTAATGATAATGAAACCCAATGCAGCTGGTTAGAATTACAAGAGAAACCATTACTTCAAGAATGGATTATTAATAACGATGAAAAAAATTTGAGCATAACGGATCAAGTAACAGAAGCTGCAGAATCAGCTATGTTACAAACAGGTTTTGTTTATGAAGAAACTACAGGCTTATATTATCACTATAATTCTGGATATTATTATGATTCAGTGCGTACCAAATTTAATACATTTACATGGATAATTTTATTTTTATATAATACTTTTTTTATTTTCCAGAAATCTGGGTTGTATTATAATGGAAATACTGGAACATATTATTATTATGATAAAGAAAGTAAATCTTACAAATTTCATAGTCAAATTCACAGAGAATCAAATGAATTAAATTATTTATTGACAAATGTTCAGGTTATAGAAAAGAAAAAAAGAAAAGAAAAGGTAACACATTCATTATTTGAAAATGAATATGGAATAATTCAAGTATTAGTTTTAATATAATTTTTACTCTTTTAAATATACTATATTATTTAAAATTTAATGAATTTCCTTGAAAGTATTTTATGTAATATTAATGCAATTTTTTAAATAATAATTAAAAATTAGTTAAATAAGAATTAGTTCAAGTCAACTATTTTACAAATCAAAATATTTACATAATACTTGAATTGTTTTTTAAGAATATGTAGTTATAAAATTATGTATTCTATGCTTACCATAGTTTCTTGATTATAGGTTTTGGATGATATTCATGAGATAATAACTGGTCTTTCCATAATATTAATTCAAAGATTCAGGCAAAATGCTTTAAGCAATAATATTGAACTTTTTATATAGATATATATCTTCCCTTACAGGATAGAATGAAGAAAGTCAAATTGATGCAAGATGATCAAAGTAATGTTATTGCACCTGAGGAAGGCGAATGTTCAGACAGTGAAGATAAGGAAAGCTTCAGTTCAAAAGATGATATTACTAAGTCACCTACCAGTACTGAAAGTGAAACAGAAAAGGATGAAGGTTTCTTTATTCATTTCTTTTTAAATGAAATATTTTTTTTCATCAATGATATTATTAGATTAGCTATTTATTAGAAAAAGTATTTTTAATAATTAATTTTTAGATTTAGTCAAAGTTTATCCACCATGTATGAGAATTATAGTAAAAGAGACAAATTTATCAAATTTGAAAGTTGGATCACTATTCATTGTTACATGTACTGGAGGATCACTGGGAAGAGAAGGTGATCATTCTGTTCTTATAACAGATATAAACGTAAGCAAAGTAAGTATAAACCAGCGTTTATTACACTAATTAATTTGAATAAATTTATGTTTTAATTATTAACATTTTAATTATATTATATTTATTTTTATATAATTATATAATTTATTTTAATTATATTTAATTATATTTTAATCAATGTTTAGCATCATGCAAAAATACAATATAATAATGAAAAGAAGCTGTATGAAATAATTGATCTTGGCTCAAGAAATGGAACATTTCTTAATGGTAAGAGACTTTCAGCTGCAAAACAAGAATCTAAAGAAACTGAAATTATACATGGATCAATAATGCAAGTGGGTTCCACAAAACTCTTGTGTCACATTCATAATGGACATGAAACATGTGGTCATTGCGAACCGGGTCTTCTCTTATCTGATTCTATTATTGAAGATAACAATATATCTATAAAAATTCAGCATCAGTCAGAATTGAAACGATTGAAATGTAAATTTGGCATTGAACAAGATAATACTGATACAGCAAGTCATCTAGCTTTGGGCTATCAAGACAGAGCACAATTAAGACGAGAAAATGTTGGTTCGTTAAGTGATCACATTAAAACACAACAAAGTTCTTTGAATGAGTAAGTTTTAAATGATTTAATAATCGTATTTTATTTATTAAGCTTTTAGTATACATTTTTATTTTTACAACAGGTCTATACCAAAAGATAACATGGGTTTTAAAATGTTAACGAAAATGGGTTGGTCAGAAGGAAATGCTCTCGGAAAAAGAGGCGATGGTGTTACAGAACCAGTAAGTTTTTATTGATTTTTTTAAGTATAAAATGTGTACAAAAGAATAATTTTATTAAATTTAAAATAAGTCAAAATTATTATTCTTATTATTTTTTATTTTAAATGAAGTTTTTAATAGTCCAAAATTTAATATTAATAACTATAGTAAAAAATATAAAGTATCTAATTGCAAATATGAATATATGTCCCTTGATTTTCCTTACGGTATTTTCAATATAATAAGTTTAATCAAGTAATTTACATAATTTGAATGAAATAATTTTTGAAGTTGATATTATTTGAATATATTATATAAGAATTCTTCACATTATATTCCATTAGAGTGATCCAATGTTTCATTCAAATGTTGTTAATTGCCTATTTTAAAACTATTATGGAAATAATTTTTTTATTTCTGCGAATCAGTGATATATGACAAGATTTAATAATACAACTTCAATAAAGATATAATTAGATTCGCAGTTTATCAAACATTTTTAGAATTTTTTATGCAATACTTTGAATATTTTTCTATTATTAATGTATTATTAAATGATTATGTATTATAGTTGATAAAATTAATTAATAAAGTAATGAACTGATAAAAAATTTTGAAGGAGTCTAAAACTCTTTAAAAAATTATTTAAGATGGATATTTTTTTGATAAATATTAAATATATTATTATAATTGTAGTTTCAAATTTTTTATGAATTTTTCAAAATTTGAACCATAATACTTTTATTTCTTAAAATAAAAGCTACATTAAAAAGAAAAGATAATTATAAATGTATTTTTTAATGGAATTATATTTTCAAAAAATCTATTGCTTATCAGTAATTTTATCAAGTTTATTTTTGTTAATCAAATTGAAAAAAACTCTTCCTAACATATTATTATTTGTTCTAATAATCGTTGAACTGAAAAAGGATATATCGCCTTTGGATTTTATGATAGTATTTATCAAATTTCATATGTTTCGTAATATATACGATTATGTTATAAAAAATAAAAGCGTTTAGACAAAGCATTGTTCTTACCGTAGAACCTCTTAAATATAAAGTAATAAACATTTTAAATTAAATATTAATTATTTCTATAAATTCTGTTTTTTTTATTAACATTTTTTCTTGTTTGTCTTTCTTGTCTTATCTTGTCTTGAAATGGTCCCAGTTACTCTAGATTCGTGAGATTTTAGTTGCGTAATGTACAAAATATTAATTAATATTTTAAAATATTACTTATTCTAAACAATAATATAAAATTGGAGGTGCCGAAGATTTATATTGAAGAAAATTCAAACAAATAAGTACATGTTCTTCCTTCGAGATTTCATCTAAGAACGTATTGAAAAAACACCTATCTTTTATTGGTGGAATAGTATCTCTCATCGATCTCCACCAATATTCTATAATGGCTACCACAGAATGCAGCTCGCACTAACTGCTTTCTTATACTATGTAGGAAGTTTGTTGAGTCCATTGAACTATTCGACTCTGAATATGTCTAATTTTAACTGTACAAATTCTCGTCTAGTTTCATCTTCCAGATGGTTTCTTGCAAATACGTCCATCAAACTTCTTTTATTTTTATTTTTGACGCGTAACTCCTGATCTTTGCTCTTTTATCAGATATACGTATTTAGAACCCACGTTGATTCGCATGTCCATTGTAGACTAAAATTTACAAATTATATTTTCACACAAAACTATATTTTAATTAACTGTAAGCAATTTTTTAGCCAAATTAATGTGATTCATCTTCAACGTTAATTATGTAATTTCCAATATGCTTATTTCTTTTTTCATCAATGATGAGTACCGCTCAACCAGGGAGTTGTACCGATTCGAATAAAATCCATATCGTATAATTATCCAGTATTGAGAGTAATATTTATACCTTTATTGGGAATTTAATAACTACTATAATATCACCACTAATTGTAAGATCTGCTTGTCTTTGGCCTTGATTAATTTTTTTCAATATACAAATGGTATTTTCAATACTTTTTCGGCGAGTGATTGCATCATTAGATCATATTATGTTCAATAATAAATCATCTCATGTATCAATAGTAGTTTAATTGAAAATCCGAAACCACAAAGCCGAATCATTTACCTCAAGTACCTTCTTGAAAATTCTAAATGCTCTTACGAAGATTATTCTGTGGGAGGCCTTCTGTCGGTATATTAGGATTGACGTATAGCATTCAAGATACCAACACTTTCAATATTGACATTTTTATCCCTACCTTATCGGCTTCCGTTATTAAAATACAGCATTATGTATAATTTGGAAAATAATATGGAGCTTTTGTAATTATTATATAATTTGTATTTAAGTATATAAACTGCTATTGTAATTAAAATTATTTACTCTTTGAAGAAACGGCTGCGGTAGAAAAGGTTTGGCCTAGTTTTATGTAAAAAATTATCTTACTATTCTAGTGTCCATTATATTTCTGATAACGTTATATTCTGCTTATTTTCAATAATTCCTTTATAATAAGTAGGTACTTTTTTTTTCTATTATTCACTACGAGATATGCATGTAACATAACTTTTCTAGCCCTTAAGAAACATAAATCGAGATGTTTATAATGCGTTATAGAAATATTGATGCAACTCGTGAAATAATTTTTTAAAAAACAGTTCTCAAATTCTATACCAAATACCTAAATTACCATCTCTATTTCTATTATCGCTATATTGTATATTTTGGCTGAATCCATTTATTCATTTACTCATGCAGTCGAAGGTTTCTTCACATAACTAATAAATGTCTGATGTAATGTGTTTGGTTTTTTTTATATATAAACTAGTTTACTGAAATAAAGTCTAACTGGTGCATAATTCATAGATAAAGTCTTTAAGAACTTACGCGTAAATTTAAATATAACACCATTATGGACTTCTATATCGGAATTTAAATAAACTCCAATATAGGGCAGTTTCAAATAAAAATATAACTGCTAAATAAATTCATTATCGTAATAATCAGTTAATCCAATAAATGCATGATCTTTAGTAGCATCGATAAATTTGCACATATTTTGCAGTATATTTTGTACTTAATGACAAAAATTTATCGAAGGTCACCATAGTTAATCTGTTAATAAAATTATTTTTATACAAATATTTGATTTCTATAAAATTTCTACTATTAAGTATATCTAAGAATTTTCGACGAGATTTACGTTGTAACTGGTTGGGTTGATAACTAAAGCCATTGTAACAGTCGATATAATTTATTGATAATAAATCGCTTATTCTACTCATAACTACAAAATCCATTCATACGTTTAAGTTTAATATTTTTTTGTAAAATGAATTCTTTGATTGGTAAATAAAATACCAATTATGGTATTTGTTATAATGAAATACCAATACCAAATATGTACGTTTTTAAATTTTAATCTAATTGATTTAATTGATTATTTCATTAGTGAGTATAAATCACGTCTACGTAATTAATGATGCAATATACTTAAAAAGAAGTTTTATTAGTAAAATTTACCTTGCAATTTTAATTCATATTCTCCTTAACTTAAATATGCTTTTCTAAACTGTTAAAGCAGTAAAGGCTTCTTCCCGGTGATTCGTCATTTTAATTAAGAACGCGAAGACGAAATTTGCTAATTTCATATAAATTAACTAAATATCTTTGTTTTGATTTTGGATATCCTTGATAAAAAGTTAATTCACAATTCTTGGAAAACGTAATATATTTTATGAATTTATTGTCTGTGAATAGTTTTTGACTAAATCTCTTTCTGAAAAATGTCCCATTTTCATTTCCTTGTACTAGAATATCTATTTTTAAATGAAATTGACGTTTTCATTTATTTAAATGCAACTCATTATGACATTTTCAATTTCTTTGAATATTATTAAACAAACAGCTATGAAAGGCAATGTACACGCGACACTTATATAATAAACGTTACTCATGAATTAAGCTTTGTTCTTGCTTTGAAAAATTTAACATAACTGAACGTTCTTTAATAATGTTTCAAAGAAAACTTTATCGCCAATTAATTTGTTTGAAAATACAGAAATATTTTTTTATCAATTTCAGATGACACCAGGTTTAATAATATTATTATAATATATATATATATATATATAAAGTTGTAATTCATGTTCAATCAAATAATTTTAAAATACGAATACGTTTTACTCGTATTATTAATTACAAAAAATAAAGATTTGCATTTCTGAAAAATTATTAAGAAACATAAGGTGGATTTTATTGTTATAGTAATCGTTTAAACCTTTCTCTGTGTTAACGATAGAATAAATTTACTAATTGCTAATAATAATAATACTTTAAATGAGGGTAGCAAAATAAAATTCTGAGAGAAAAACGTCTTGTATATTTGTGATTATACAATCATAATAATACTTGTGTATATAATTGGTCATTATTGTAAAACAACTATCAATATCTATTACACAGTCGTTTTTTTATGTAATATTTTTTATTTTCATATCTTTTGTTTCTTAAAATTATATAATCTTGCATCAACTCTTTTGTAATATTGTATCATCGAATTATGTTTATTTAGCAAAAAGACTTTAAATTTTATATGAGTACAAATAAAATAAAATATGTAACTCTTACATAGAATTACCATATGGAAATTAGTAGTTACTAAATTATTACTAAAAATTATGACTATGGAATGTGAAATGTAAGATGGACTTTCTGATTTTAAAAAGCGTATTATTTCGAGTGGACAACGAATATAAAGTATAAATTTCAGACTTCAAACTGTAGAAAATAATATAACGAATATAAATACACAAAATTGTTCACTGTATAAGAATTACGCACTGAATTATTTAAAAAATATGGACAATATATAAGTTGAATGTGTATAATAAGTTTCTTAATTGAAAATTACAAGAGTCTACTACTAATAATGTTAGAGAATGTATTCATTTTTAACGATACTAAAGTCGCATTTCCTTTAATAGTTGATCGTAATTCTTTGTGATGGTTATAGCAGGCATATATTTAAAGAGATTACTTGTATCTGGTACTTAAAAAGTTACAGGAGTTGAGGTACAATATACAGAGATTTCTTTACATTTACTTGATCATATCTTTAATATATTCTGATAATAACTCAATGTTCCTTATTTTGTAAGGTTAAATAAAATTTCATTGAGATAAAGAATCAATGATTTACATAAAGGAAGAACATATCAATTATAATAAAATCTTTATATTCCCGGTGCACTCGTTTTGAATATTACATAATGTAATACGCTTATTGATTTTCAGATGCATTGTTGTTAATTTGCTGCTTACGATCTTATATTAATCGAAGGAATGCAATGGATAAATATAGGAAGTAGTGATAGAAAGGGAAAGAGAAAAAAGGGGACACAGGGGCGAATGAACGGGTGATGAGTGACGTCTGCTGTTGGCTCTCTCACCGTGTTATAATGAATACAAATGTATTGAAATCCAAATCATTATTTTGTCTAGACGCATCATGTGCGCTATTGTCTGCCGCGCTGGACACCCGTTCATCCTGTTTTAGTCAATCGCTATAGTCGTTCTTGTTTTTTCCCCGTTTATTATTATTAACTGTTTATTAACGTAAAATACTTAAATATGTTTCTTATTTTCTTTTTTCATACTTTTTTCATTTTTCTTCTTTCTAAGCAAAAATTATGTATAAATTTATTTATCTGCCTTTAAAAGAAATCGCGTGAATTTACATATAAGTAAGTTTAATGTTATCGTTGCTGAATCGCGGTCTTCGTCGTCTCGAATTAATTTCAAGTGATGTCAGCGTGTGACGAAACACTCGCTGCCAAAAGAGGCTAGATTGGATTCGTGATCGTACTTCTTTCTACTTTTAATGTAAATAATTGTCATTGATTCATGAAAAAATCGTTTTCTCAAAAATGAACACTTATTTGTTCACACACACACACACACACACACACACACACACACACACTTATCAATTCATATCTCACACCATCATCAACTTCTGAGAGTACAGAGATAAGAAAAAGTCCGAAGTATTAAAGGTTTTTATTCTCATAGACGTTTTATGCTCTCAGCCGAGATGACTTTATCTCTGCAGGTGCACTTGCGTAAACTCGTGTCATGACTTGACCTATTCCAAAGTTCAGACACACTCATACGTTCGCGTGAAAAAGACTTTTAAAGCGAAAATGAAGCTCGGAGGAACCCATAAAAAGCGACATTGTAAAACAGTGGAAATGGCTATTGTAAAAGCTCTAGGTTATAGAAGCTTGAAAATTGCACATGACGACACTCATGAAGTTAGGAGTAACAAAAAAAGAAGGATTAAAGAAAAAGAAAAAATAAGTTAATTGTGAAAAGCAGATATTTCGATATGAAGTAAAAATAGATAGATTAAGGAACATCATAAGTATAAAAAGTGAATGTTAAATATAAGATAAAATATAAGATTCTTTAGCTTTTATATTTAAAAGTATTATTTTTTATAACTCATTAATAAATTTTTTAAAAATAGTGTATATTTCATGTCATTAAAAAGGCTTCCATAAATGTATATGGTAATTAATTTTTTATAACTTTTTAATAATATAATAATTTAAGAACGTAATTCAACAATTTATACTTTTGAATTTGCAATCAGATTAAATTGTAAAAAATGTTTTTTTAACAAATTGAAGGCTTACATTTCTAAAATTTTGTATGAAGTACCAACCAATTGATAAAGTTACCCTTTTAAATTTAGTCACCTCAAAAAATCATTAATATTGTTATTTAAAATATATTACACAATTAAAAATTTTATCTGTATTCTATCTATGTGCTATTTTTGGACAATTAGAAATCTCAATCTCCAAAAATTTTGTTTAAAACAAGTCCTAAATCCTTACAGTTTACTTTCTCAATAATTTTTCTATTATAAGCGCAGTATATATACGTAAAATCTCATCAAATGTAGAAATATCTCTTTTAATATTTGAGACAAACTTGCAAAAGTGTTAACAATTTATACGTGTACTTTACACACCACTTATAATGTTATGTAATTAACACACAAATTATGCGCATTTAAAAGAGTTGGTAATAATTTAAAAATACAATACTGTTTCGGTTTATAATAGCTTATAAAAGAAAAATGTACATATGTTCGAAGGGCCAATATTATTTACTTGTAGTGCATATCATGAAATTGCACAGTTTAAAAGTGTACATCGTTTTATAATTATTACATTCTGTTAATAGTGTAATAAATTTAATAATAAACTTTATTGATTTAAACAAATTGAAAACGTTATATAAAAGTCTTATTTTCTTCGTTATTTGGAAAAATTTAATTTAATTAATTTTATTTTCTGAACATATACTTTTAATAAAAATTTCAAAATAAATGGAATTTTGATTTGCCAAGAAAATTATGTATGCAATGTTTATTTTTAATATTTATTGCATTTGTGTAATGTTTATACTCGCTTATTATTTTAAATTTGAATTATATATATGAAATTTATATTTAAGTAAATGCTCTTTTTAATAAAGTAATATTTTTTGTTATTAATATTTCTAGTAATTTTTAGTATTTCAAAAAATCCTATTATTATCTGCTTCAGATTATATTATTTCCTTAAATTATTTCCTTAAATTTCCTTAAATATCAAAGTTTCTAGCATATTAAAGGACAATAAAATTTCGTTAAGCTTATAATATCACTTTCTTTTTACCTTATCTAATTTAATATACAATTCAAATATTATCTTAATAAGTAACTATAAAACTAATAAATATTTGTATTGTAATTAAACCTCATTGCCGTTTCCTTAACATGTTTTTTAATATAAAGTAGAAGGTGAATATGAAAAATATATAACATTAATATAGTTATTGTCTCCAGGCTTATAATATTATTCTATAACCCAAATTCGTTTCTCAAATCGTATTCTACCCTTATGATGAATATTATTCCATAGTGATCGCTGATATTTTATTCTTTATTTTTTCTGAGTAAACTACAAAATAAATTCTCATAAGCTAGCAATCATAGATTTTCTTTGTTGCTTACAATTATAATTGAAATTTTATTGAAATATGTATTGTGAAACTTTATATTTAATGATAATTAATTGTAAATATCGTTATCAGAATTAATTAAAATATAACTATTAGAAATGTAAAAAAATTAATTTTATTTTAGATTCGTGGTTTGCTTAAAAACTATAAACCTAAAAAGCTTTGACCGCAAAATCTATGAATTGTTATTCAAATTTAAGATAAACAATTAAGATAAACATATTAAATTTTTTTTGTCATATCTATTACCATTAGATTTATGTTAACAGATGTATGTTTTATTAAAATAAGGATTTTGGTAATTTTTGAATGCCTGACATTCTATTATAAAAATATTCAAAGTAATATTTAGTTGAAATTAATAAATAATACCAAATTTCATTATGTAATCTATTCAAAATAATAAAATTCTTCTAATGATAAGAGGGTTAAATTTATCGGCATACAATATAACAGTATACATTATACAATATTACGTATCGTAAGATTATTGTAAAATTGCTATGAAGGAGATTCAAGTAAATATATCAATACCTAGTTAAAAGTCATAGAAAGAAGAACGATAAATTATAGTAATAATTTAATTTCTATGATTTTGAAAAGTACAATCAACATATTTTTTCATAATTTAAATAATTTAGAGCCAATGAATCAATTTTTTGTATAAAAAGTATTCGATTTTTAAAACAACGGCTTATTAATTAGGATTATTTATAGACATCAGTATTAAATATCATGTGCAAAAAATTATTTAAAAAGTATTATTGAACAAATATTTTAAAAAAGTAATCTATTTAATAGAACAAACACTATTACCAATTTTAGAATTTATTAAAAAATATAAATGTAAGGTCAAGGAAAATTGCTTGCATGTAATATATGCTTATATAAAGTCTTAACTTATCAAATGTTTAAATTGTAAAGATTAATTTAAAATTTTAAATTAAATGTAATATTCCGCATTATATGTACTAATATTTAAGTAACGCATACATTTGGCAGTAAATTTTATATAATATTGGTCAGGTATGGATATACGTAAATTATTTAAAGAAGTATTTTTCAAAAAAACTAGAATGTTTGCTTTATTATTTACAGAGAAATCAACTTCGTTTTAAATTGTTGGATACAGATCTTTTGTTTTCTATTATATTTAAATACAAAGAAATAATATTATTGTGATATTTTTATACAAATATTATTAAAAAAATTTAAATAATTATACAGAATAATCAATATTTTAATTTCAATTTCCAATCAATTAAAAATATTTCTATGAAATTCTTCTTTGAGAAAAAAGTACAGTGATCTTAAATTTTTAGACACTCGTCACATACTGCCATTTATAAAAAATTGTTCAATTTGCTATAGAGAAATCTTGTTCCTTTATATTCAAAATTTCTTAAATTCACTTGAATTACGTTTCCTTTCATTAAAATAGTAATTAATTAAGTTTTTGTAAAAAAAATATAAGAACACAGAGCTTATAATAAATATTCTACCGTTTTAATTGTATTTTTTTTTTATAAAAAAAACTATTATTAATTTTTAAAAACCATTATTTACTAAAAGACATAAAATTTATATAATTTTATAAATGTATATTTAAAGATACAATAATACCTATACAAATAAATTGTTCCTTGAAATTATCAATAGTTTCTTTTTAGAATATACATAATACTTGTTATTACATTATAATTTAATGAATATTTTAAACAAATCTAAGAAAAAATGATATTATCTCTATGCAAGTAATAAAATTTTTATTTTCGCTTAGAGTACCAAACGAGCTTTAAATTTGTAAAATATTATTCCCTTAGTTGGTGCATAATTCATTAAAATTCGATTAAAATATGTCTTACTAGATTTGGAATATATCTACTTATGTCAAATATACTGTATAAAAGAATTTTTATTTTTATTTTTCTGTTATATTAACTAATTTTAAGAGTTCTTCTTTGTTATTATTCTGTGATTTTATAAGATAATATGAATTAGATATTCAATTTGATATATTTTGTAGATTCTTTCAGAATCAATTTAAATTATTAAGAGTTTATAGTGTTACTGTTGGAATGTTTAAGCTTAATAAGTTTTCGATGATTATTTTAATTATTAATAAGTTTTTGATGAAGATTTTGAATGATTATTAACTTATTTTTGCATTCTATAATTATAATTTTAAAAATTTTATCATTTTCGTGCAAAAATTATAAAAAATCTTTGTTTACCAACTGAGTCAACAAAAAAAATAGATATGTTATTATTTTTTTCTCTATCAAATTATCTAACAATGCGGAAATAATAAATACTTGTTTATGTGAACAATCGAGACCTAGTTAATCAACTGTTTTTATAGAGACATTTGCTTTTTCATTGTATGCAATGAATTGTATCAAATCAAATGAACCTGGCAGTGCCCATACATAAAGTGTAGGTAAACTATATATAACCAACTGATCTAACCGGATGCTCTTTTTCGTATTTCCTCGTGCTTCATTCTAACTTCACTTTAGAATGAAATAGGTAGAAGAATAAATAGAGAGTATGTATGTATATATATACCTACAAAAGAGTTAATTGCTCATTATTTAGTTCTTGGTTTAGAAAAAAACCTCTTATTTTATACCTCAGTAAATTATACACTTGAGCCATTAATATATTAATAATTCGAAAATTATATACGTTAAGTAATAAACAATTTTACGCTTATGTGTGATTCAAATTAGATATTTTTATTGGTATCTCTTTCAATATTGAAATACATCAAAATATTGAGTAAATCCACTTAAAAAGTAATAAAATTTTTATTAAAGTTATTCATAACTTTCGTATTTAAAATAGACAATACTTTATAAAATTATTAAGAAAAAGATTAGTTTTGTTCGCATTAAGAATAAAATAAATTTTTCTCATTGAAAGAACCATATCTTTGTCTCTGCAGAAATAGTACTCAGTGAAGAGACTCACCATCTTACTATGTTCGAGCTCAATTACAGAGTCACGGTTATAAAGATATAACATATTCGGTTCACTCTTTGCTCTAAGCAAAACTAGTTATGAAATGTTATATTTAAAAATAATTATAGGTAATTATAAAGCTTATGTTATAAATGACAATAAAGTAATTTCTGTATATTTTAAATTATCTTTATAGACAACAGAGCTTTTTAAATTAAATTTTAATTTGAAGATACAGTATCTATAGTTATATTCGTATATATTAATATACTAACGACAAACACGTATGAACGAATACTTATTTTCGTGCGTGAATGCATATTTGCATTTTTATAATAAGGAAATCTGAAGAAAAAACTGGACCAGTTTTGATGAATCAGGGCTCATTATTCATTGTTTTTAAACACGGCACTTAGTCAAAAGAATTTAATATACGAAGTAGTTATTTTTATTGTAATGTTTGATCTTATTTAAGATAATTGTAGTATACTTCTTTGGTACAGTATTGAAATAAAAGCTTTTCGGCCTTATCATTATATGCGTAAGCGTTATCTTCAAGTGAATGGTCAATTACAATAAATATTCACATAAAATCTGAACGTGAAAAATATATTATTCCTTCATCTTTAAATATTTCTCAATTCAGCTTTATTTCGTTTGCTGTCACTTCATTATTATTTCTATCTTTATTTTTATCATAAAAATAGTTTTAAATAAATAATTAAGTTAGATTTATCTAAATTGACCATATAGTTTTATAAAAAAATATAATACATTTTCGAAGAGTGTTTTGCTTAAAAGAATATTCATAATATTTTAGTTATTTTTGCTCTGAAATCTAATCTATTTTTGTACATGTTTCCGAAAAATTATTAACAAAAGTTAAAATTTGAAAGTATCTCATTAAATTTTTCTAAATTTTTCTGAGAATCTAGATGAAGTTGTGATCAAAGGAACAGATTAAATACGCGTCAAGCCAAATTATATTGAATAAAGTTATAATGATTTGATTGATATTGCAGCCATCATGTATTATTTCCTCAAAATTATGTATTTTGTTTAGATCTAATTTTAGGAATTGTAAAAAAAACTATAATTTTTATAGTATTAAATGTATGATAAATTTTCAGGAGTCCTTTGGATACAACTTAGGAGTTATACGATAAGTTATCTCATGATAAGAATATTATTAAAAGTTTCTTTTTAACAAACATTCATGAAATTAACAAAATAGGATACCCTGACGAAAATTGAAGTTTAACTGCAATTTTACTGCTATTTTGTCTATTAAATTAAGTTTAATATAAATCCCAGCATACAGACTTGAATAAGATACACCAATAATCTAATTATGCATGATAAGCTACATAAATTCATATGAATTTGCGCGTGTGTAAGCGTGTTTTCTTAATTAAAGATTATTGGATTTGTCTATGAAGATCTTTATTACCACGTTTTATCTTTTCAATCTGAACAAATTTATTCGGGATGGAAAATTTGTCAACGTGGCGGATCATATCGCGATGAAGGGTAATCTTCAATTGTAAATCAAGTAACTGGCTTAACAAGATGAGAAGTCTATTGATTTTTCATTCATATTCGTAATGGAACATTGGATAGCAATTAATGAAATTACAAGAGTCGCAATCCTTCGGATTGCAACTTGCAACCGATCAAAGGCCATTTCCTAAAAAGATTCTGTCAAATCCTCTACGAAAACCTGAACAAATATTCCGAATAATTTAATGATAAAAAGTGCCCGCCCTTTCTACTTATCGGCGAAAAACATGAAAAACACGTTAAAGCGAAGGAGCACGACGACACAATCGAGACAGAGGCAGATAAAAAAGTAAAGGAAGATTGTTTTTGGTTGCTAAGTAATTGTTGGTCAGCAGTCTTGAAATAGCTCGAAGTGAGCGGTTCATCCGGTGTCGCGGCGGGCGGTAATGTAGGAGGCAACAGGTGGGCAACCAGAGCCGCAAATAAATCCGGCAGAAATCCCAAGCGTCTAGACGCTCGGTTTTCCGAGCCTCTCTCATCTCCGCTGCCGACATTCGGATTGGCCCTCGAATTTATCCGGCTCATCGAGCAGAGGCGGAGCGGGGCCCGATATTCCCGGGCCGCTCAAGAGGCCTCGCGTTACGCAAGTCCGGCCCTCGAGAATTCCGCGGACCCCGCGAGTGCACTTTGCGCGCGCATCAGCATGGGCTGCGGGGGCGGTGGCGGCGGCGTCGGTGGCACGTCGACGGCGTCTCCTCTTTTGTCCTATCGCAGCCAGACGCGGCTTCCGTCTGGGTAAACACGTCCAGGACATTCATCAGAGGATTATCGCGCCGCGCGCACATACGTACACACCGCGTACACATAGGGGGGACGCCTAGACGTCTAGCAGCGGCGCGTACGTGTTTATCTAGTTTAGTCTAGACTTTAGCCGGGTCAAACACTAATTAACGCTTAGCAAACAGTCGGCGGCTGTCGGTGGTGTGTTGCTCCAGCCGCTGCCCTGCTACTGCTACCGTCGTCGCTGCCGCTTGCCAACCGACGACGACTCCCTTTTCCGCGGTCTTTAATGGAGAACAACGAAGAACAAAGTCATTCGCGCTTTCAGTCGGCGGCAAACTTTCCGACGCGAATAATATGCGGTTATAATGCCGTCTGCATTGGAATCGGCTGACAGGTCTGGCTAGACCAGACAAACCGGGACAAACTTTCGAACTAGCACAACTCGTCTGGCTGCTCCCCTCCACCCGCGCCTCTTGCGTCTCCTCGCCGCTCTTGCGTCCGACGCGCCGCTGGTGCTCAGCCTGCCGGCATCTTCTCCCCCTGCAGACGCGGACGCCGACCCCCTCGCCGCCCCCGCCATCGTGTATCAATTGAACGGATTGTGCACGCTTCGTATAAGAGAGGAAATATTATCGAGTGTCGCTGCACGGGGAGTCGCCCGCTCGTTCTGTTTCTTTCTTCTTCTTTTTTGTTTTTTCCCTTTCTTTTTTTCGCTTTTTTTCAAATTTATCGCCGTCGCCTACGTGAATCCAATCGAACTTGTACCTCTCCATTGCCCATACCTGTATACGTATACACACATGCACATATAAACGTTGTAACTTCACTTTTTAAACAAACTTTTAGTTGATTTTTTGTTTGTTTCTTTGTTTCTTGTCATTTCCTTTTGTGTTGTTTTTGTTTTATTCCAACTTGTGAAGCTACTAACCGATTCCTCTAAATGAATGGGCGTCTGCACTTTTAAAGAGTCGTATAGTTGTCAATCAAAATGTCGTTAGCAGGCTAGCGCGTCTAGACGCTTGAATTCTCTTTCCCTTCTCTTCTCTCGCCAGCGGCTCGTCGCTCTTCTCTCCTCCTCCTCCTCCTCCTCCTCCTCCTCCTCCTCCTCCTCCTCCTCATCCTCCTCATCCTCCTCCTACACCTCCTCCACCTCCTCCTCCCGCCCCCCGCCACACTCACTCATTAGCTTCGCTCACGCAGTCGCTCAGCCTGCAGGCCAACTTCGTCTCCCGAGGGGCCTGCGTATTTGAAAAATTTTAAATGTCCAAGTCGATCTCAAGAAGAGGAACTTGAAGGAGAGGAGAGCCTCGAGAGGAACGTTAGCTTTAAATCTACTCGTGGTCGTGTCGGGCGTCGCGCGCAACTGATTGTAAGTCAAGTGGCTGCTCCCCGACTTCTTCGGCCTCATTTACATCCAGACGAAAGAACGAAGAATTAGCAATTGAGAACCCCGAATTCAGAAAGAGCACTTGGCCCAAATGTGGTCGCGACTAGATAAGAAATCTTCTAAGCACGCAATAATCTCGAGAATACATACTCCCGTATGTACATTTACATATTTCGCAGGCATTTCAAATAATTCGCATTGACTTATTTGACGATTCGTCAAGAATTCATAACGATGACTTCAGGAAGATTCTGATTCAAATTATGACGGAATAATCTTATTTTTGCATCTGCGATCAACACGAAAAGAAGTTTCAAATTACCTATATATTAATACATAGTTGTAAAAGCTTTATTTACGAAACATCGGTTAATAATTCATTGCGGAAATGAAATAACCCTTTCAAAAACAATAACACATTGTATTCTACCCCATCTAATGAGTATTGTATATCAATTTTCGTTAAAACAAAACTAATTTTAGATATTGAAAATTGATTATCTATGATATTAAGGAATGACATTCAAACGTGATAACTATTCAACTCGAACATGAATAGTATTAAAATTAAATTTCAATCTTTTGATGCAAAATAATTTTATTAATAATCATTAAGTACGTGAATTTTAACTTAAATACTTTCTTCTTCTCGAAAAGAAGAATATAACATGTTTTCTTATTGTATTTTATTTATGACTATTTCGTTTTAAAATAGTAAAACATTTCTCGATTTCGGACAAAAGTACAATTACCTTGTTACTTTTGAGATAGAATAATATAAGAAATAAAAACTTTCATGTTCCTCGATTATATTCTAACTTGTTTAATTTTTTAAATCAATCGTGAATACGTTTGTTTTTAAGATAATACGCAGGTTTAATTCAGGTTTAATACTTCATTACCATGATTAAACCGTAGACTCATTGTAAGATGCGAGTAATTGGAAAATACAACTTTTATGAAGGAAATCTTGAACAATTTTTAGAAATACTTGAAATGAAAGTAAAGTACTACTAATATTAGATATTTGTAATACTTCTCGAGAATTACAATTATTGTAACAATTTTCATAGCTTAGTACTACGAAGTCATGAATTTATAAATAAATATGAATAAATTAACAATAGTTACATAGTAATTAAATAATAAAAACGTTTAAATTAGTTATAAATTATGCAATATTTTAACTTGATAATTTTAAGATAATGCATATTTTACTATAATTTAGGGATTTAAGAACTAGTAACATAATTTACGTCTGCAATGTCTAAGTTGAAGCTTATTGCAATTAACTTCTTTTCAAACCTGTAAAAATAATTTAATCTTCAAATTTCGTAGTCTTTTATTTGTATAGAAACAAACATCTATTGTTATTTAAACGATCTTTTAAAGTTATTGATCTTGGGTAGTTGCTCATAAAAATATATGTTTAAAATTTGTAAACTGCATTATTTAGAATCGCGTAGGATTTTATAAGGTGTGACATTATTTTATTTAGTAAACTTTTTCGTAAAAAAATTAGGACAATCGTCTCAATCAACGTATTCTAAAATTAGCTTTGGAATTTAAATACCTGATTGATCGTATTAATATTACACATAACGCAAATAATAAAGACTTCTATGAAATATTATGTAACAATCGTATTCGTAATTCTATATTGTAAATCAAATTTAAAATGTCATATTTTTATGTTAAGGTATTTCTAACACCAGTTGTGAATAAGGCCGGCTTGGGCTCAACTGACAATCATGCTGTCCAAAGAGATCCCAATATTCAGAAAAAGCATTCTATCTGGAAAAAAACTCAACAACGTTTCAACGAAATTAAGAAATGAAACTATATTTGCTGGAATTATTACTATTTTTAACGTAAAGTGTCGCTTAATTAAAAACAGTCTAATACAATAATTCCGATCGAATATTGTTAAATATGGAAAAATATAAAATGTTAATTTTGTTGATTACCGTATATCTGTTAAAATTAAATGTAACTTTTGTTAAAGTTTTCAACTCAGCATGTATTTTGATTTAAAAATTCTTTGTTTTAAAATAGCATGTATTAGCTTGCAAAGTTATGTTAAAATATCAGATTTTAGTAAATAATGCTTTCGTATTTACAAAATGTGAGGAAAAAGGGTAATATTTTTGTATCTAGATTTTAAAACGTTTTGAACTTTACTAATATTTGTTTACACTATCGTTTATGTAAGATTTTGTCTTATTAATATGCGATTATGTAAATTTGATGTAAATAATCATAATACTCTGATAAAATAAAATATCTTAAATTGCTCTTGAGATTCCAAACAAACGTAATGATGATTTATTCTTGTTTATGTTATAATCAGTGTTTTTTCCAAGGCTTCTATGTGACGAACTTACATAATTTGAATGATTTTTGTAGAAGTACCTTAAAATAAAAATTAAAGCTAATTATAATAAAAACTTTTTTTTATATAAATTTTTTTACATAATCATAAAAATAAATATACTTGATCAATTCATCAAATGAAACAATACGTCGAATGAAATTTACTCCATATTCTGTTTTCCTAAGTAAAATGCAAAAGAAACTTTTCTTTTAACGTACACTTCAATAAATTACGAGCTTAATAAAATTAAGTATTGTTTTACTGTATAAATATGAATTACTAAAATAAAAAAAAAAAAAAAAGATTTCTTATCTAATACTTTGTAACATTACATCAAAATTTTATTTACCATGTAATATTACTCATTTAAGAATCGATTACAATTGTTTTTTCCGTACAAGATAAAGATCATCAAAATAAATGTAGGTGTAGTTTTTAAGAATTCAAATTATTAGAAAAGCTCTTCATTTGCTTGAAAGCACTTTATCGTATTGACAATACAAAAATTAGAATTAAGAGTTAAAGAAATTGATGGAATAATATCAACTTGATATGCTTCATTATTATTAAAGTTTATTATTATTTAATTTCTAAAATACTGACTTTTAGTACTTTAAAATTTGCAATAAAATATTTTTTTCTTATTTTAACAGAAATTAAACGATGAAAGTAATTTATACGTAAAGAATTTCTAAATGTATAAAATTGTACACGCCTAACCATTTATATTTATTCAGTATTACTTGACGAGACAGGTACAAGATTTTTGCTAGTATTTTTTAGATGTATCAGGAAGATAATATTTATGAAAAACATGATTACAATGTTATAATCGTACTTGAGCTTCCTGATAATATCGAAAGTCTATTTAATGAAGCCATACGAAAGTTGTAGACATTATTTGTTTTGCAATAATTAATATTAGAATATACAAAAGTAAGAAGCATTATAAAGATTTATTAATACCTCGATAAAAATATCTATTTTGTCATAATTATTTTCTGAAAATATTCAAGTACTATTATTATGAATAAAATAGTTTCTAAATGTTTGTACAGTTTATTAGGTAGTAGACATATCATAGAAATGATGATCTCTATCAGTTATGCCCGTAAATTGAAAGTATCTGAGCTCTACCAGAAATAGGAATTAAAATATCTTAACCAGTTGAGAAAATTTAATGATCGGATGTATAAACTTGAGCTATTTATTCTTTTTCGTGCTAATAATAACGATTAGCGCACCCGCTCTTATTTTTTACATCTCTCTTGATAGATTTTAAGAACCTTGACTTTGGTATTTCGAAACTCGCCAAAAAAGGGACGATAAAGGTTTATTGGATTTTTTTCCAGAACCAAACAGCTGCTGCTGTACAAGGTCAACCGATAGTAAGGTAAGAGAAAGAAAGATAGAGATATCGGTGAGGGGACACAGGGGATTTTGTGTGACTGAATGGCCGAAAACAGGGTCCTTACTTTGTAAGCACGTGTAACTCTTAAAGTGGCACAGAATATGTCATAACTGTAAATCTCTCTTTTTGTATTTACACAAAAAATTTATTTTAAGATCTATGTCCTGATCAAAAGTAAATAATGCCCAGAGTATCTTATTAAAATCCGATAATTACACTTACTAAAGATTATTAAAATGATTAATAGAATTTAGAATTTAGAATTGAACTACTTTACAGCGGTATATTGATAATAAGATATTTGTTTCAAACGTATTTCGAAGGTGGTGCCTTAATTCCACCCCTTGTCCTCGATAGTCTGACTAATAGGTCATGTTCTACTTCAAAAACATCTAGTATTATGGCCACTGTCCTTTAAATCGTGTGCTTATTATAATTTACTCTCCGAATAGATATTTCAAACATTGTACTGACGATGTATTATTTATGGTTTTCATTAAGACCAGTAAAATTTTTTTGTAATGCTAATGAACACAATGCGCTCATGATGCCTAACTATTCAGACTCACAAATATGTACAAGCTTTGCTAGAATAGACCTTTGAATGTCAAATAAATTTCAGGATTTTCAATAATTTTCACAATACGAAATATAAGGCACAACTTAAACCATAAAAATTAAATTTACCAATTCTTTAAAAATGGACAAAAATTAGGTATAAATTACTTTATTTTAATACCATTCGATATGCTATGCGTTCTTCAAACTTTTGAACTTCATTACTTGTCAAACTTTATCTTACCGTCCGAACGTGATATTTAAACACCAGTGATTTATCCGAACTTCTTTTGTCTATTTCCTCCATTATTTTGAATATCAATCATTGGGTTGATTGATTAGAAACTAAATATGAAGGGTGCATATCTAAAGTACTCATGGATTGGTTAATGGTAACACGATTTATATTTCATTCTTTTATTTTTCTGCTTAACTCCGTATCTCCTAATATCATCTAATTATAACTTATTGAAAAAGTATCGCAGAAAAGTACACAGTAAACGTAATTCTATTATTCTATTACTTTTTATTAATTTTTTTTATTAATTCTTTTCTGAGAGTCCTACTTCTCAATGAAATTTAAAATAAGCCGTCTTTGCTGAATTGATAGATATAGGTGAATAGACGCTGTAGTTTAAATTATTACTTTTTCATAATCGAATAAGAAGATAACTTTGTCATTCAAATATTACGAATAATCTTTATTTATTAATAGCAGTACACAATTCATTTCTAAATGCATTGCAAAGGTTTTGAATTCACGATTCTCTAAATGGATATTTAATTGAAAAGAAGATATTAGTTCGCTTTGGAATCTCACATATGATCTATTTTTCACTGTCTGTCATAATTTGTAGCGGTTAATTATTTTTTGTGTCTAGCATCGAAAGATAGATGTAGGATTTCTGAGATTTTGTTCACTTAATGACCCATCGTATATTTCTTTTATTTCATGTACATGAATATAATTGAGTGCATTTTAGTTTTTTCACAAATCTTCCTAAACGTATTACAATTTTTTACCAAAGAAGATTTATAAATACTTCTTTATACGTTTTTTGTTTTAATATAGCGCACAATCGCGATAGGAAGAACTTTTAGAAATAATAATGGCTTATAATACTAATGGTATGTTTCGTGGAACATACTATTCTTCTCGTGAACAAAAAAAATGGATTCACATTCTTGTTGGCGATGTTTTCCTTTGTTAGTAAGCTATGCAGTACAAAACATGCAGCTTATCAGTTACAACCATACTATACTTTGTTCCGTGTTATATCGCACGCTCAGCTAATTCATATAATATCTTGAAGAGAACAGTCTCAATATTTCAAATATCCCTCTAAATGTAATAAAGTATTTTAATTAAAATCTGCAGACACGTTTAAAAAATTTTTTAAATTTGCACATTTAATTCGACGGCAAACACTCGATTATAACTTAGTAAAACTGCCTTGAAAAATAGTACAAATATACATAACTTCTAAGACCTTCTTTTCACTGCTTCGTTGTTTTCGACTATCTCACGATTTCCTGATCACGACTCTTACAAAATACGACTCCAGTATAGTACGATTTGGAAAAGTTTGTCATCTGCAGCAGCTTTTCGTGTAATATACTTTGTGCATCCTTACTTATTTCTTTGCTATTCTTTATACACGTTCTTTCTACACAAGTTTAGAGAAGTTGTGAGCGTACTCACATTTTTATAAGCTCCATAAAATCAGTCGAGAGAGTGTTCAGAAATAGTTTATCTGTCTCTCTTTTATTTCTCACTTTCATCGTCTCTGCTCTTCCCTCTTCCTACATCTCTTTTTTCCAGTTTCTCGCGCTCGAAAAAGACAGCATTAGAGCGCTCCAGGTATAAAATTGACTTTTTATCGTGCAAGCTGAAAGAGACAGGAAATTAGTCAGCGACCTTTACGGAGATTCCTAAAGCGCTTCATTTTATCTTCTTTCGCCTTGTTCGAATACCAAGAGAATTTAGTAGGCATATCGATACTTGAGTTAATATACCTAATTTTTCTTGCAGCTATTAATGCTTATATTTTGTTAAGCAAATTCGTTTTTATAAATTGAAAATCCATCTGATTACATCACCAGTGATTTATCCGAACTTCGTTTGTGTATTTCCTCCATTATTTTAAATATCAATCATTGGGTTGATTGATTAGAAACTAAATATGAAGGGTGCATATCTAAAGTACTCATGGATTGGTTAATGGTAACACGATTTATATTTCATTCTCTTATTTTTCTGCTTAACTCTGTGTCTCCTAATATCATCTAATTATAACTTATTGAAAAAGTATCGCAGAAAAGTACACAGTAAACGAAATTCTATTATTCCATTACATACTTTTTATTACTTTTCTGAGAATCCTACTTCTCAAACTATTTAAATTATTGTTAATTTTAGTTTTAAAATGTCATTATGAATAATACAACGTCCAATTATATTGTAATGCTCTCTTTACTTTATTGTAGAATAGGAATTAAAAGTTTATAATATAATAATCCAAGATTTGGAAAAGAGTTTCACAATTTTTGTATCAGTTTACATGTCAAATAATTCCAATAGTTTGCCTTATTAGCGATTCTTAAATATTACTAAATCTTAAAATAGTTAATATTTATTAAAACTTATAATTTTTAAAAATATAAAAGTATTTATAAATTATAAGAAATTGTGTTACATGAAAAAGTTTGTACCGGCGTAAAAATAAATCAATTTAATAATTGATGCTCGATTCAGCGATAAAGCAAAATCACACTAGATTAAAAAACCGAATGTACGTGTGTTGCTCCGATAACTTATGCTATAAATTTTTAAAAAATATAGTACTTACATTGACTAAATACGAACTAATTATAACTATCAGTGTAGTATTACATTATATTACATTATATTACATTATATAAATACCATAGTCAAAATCATAATTTTGATTATAGTTCTGTACTGCGAGGGTAGCTGCTGCGACTAGCTGGTGCGCTTGTGTATTAGCAAAAGATAAATAGAGAGAGAGAGAGAGAGAGAGAGAGAGAGAGAGAGAGAGAGAGAGAGAAGGAGATATCGAGACGAAGCTTCTCTCGTTTAATGTCTGTTAGTTTACCATTTTCACAACTTGGTGTGTCTACTATGAATGTTTACCAAAGTTATAAATGCATGTTTAATTAAAGTTGATTGAACTCCATCAACAAAACAACGAGAAGATTCCTCCGTGCTCTTAGTAAGAATCACACTTTGCTCAATGATATTCTTCTTCTGAACGAAAGAAAAACTAGAAATATTTAATGAAACCATCTGTGCTTCAAGGTACTTTTATAGTTTAAAAGTATATCAATAGTCATATCAGTAGTCCAGATAAGTAATTGAACAATTCTTTAACCGTCCTTGAGACATTTTATTATCTTAATATTCAGACAAAAGTAAGATCAAATAAATCATCTCAAATTTTGTCTATCGTCTATTTCATTTTACCTAGATTTGGAAATAAAATATATCCAAATGAGTTATTTCTTTGATTCTGCAAATAAGGACAAGAATAAATATAACTCTTCATCATTTCGTATGTTCCATCTTAAATATTAAAAGTTAACAATTTTATTGTTTAATTGGAAAGTTTTTAGGTGCAAAAATTTAACTATGATAGAACTTCAACCTAACGTTTTATTAAAATCACATTAAATAATCCTGTATTTTTTTATATCATTATAATTTCAAAATGTTAGGAATAAATTAAATATATTCAGTCTTTTTTCTAAGTTTAATAATTAGAAAATTTTATTTTTGTAATTTGTCTACTTTGTTACTAAAGTTGTGTTCAATGTTTATTTATTTTTTCTCATTGCATACTATTTAAAATCTTAAATACTTCTAATTCAGATATTTTTAACTTATAAAACTATTGATAAATTTCGGTGTATGTTAATGCGAATTTCTTCTTCAAAATCTTCAAAGAATTTCGAAAATGTATTTTAGTAATTCCACTTATTCCATGATTTGTAAATATTTATGACTATTGTTAAAAATAAAAAATATTGATTGATTCTAGAAATATTTCTATTTAGCATCGGTGAAAAAATACCTGTGAAAATTAATGAATTTTTATTTTAGTTATGTTATAAAACATGTAAGAACTGGTAAGTAGTTCAATTATATAGTTTAAGTAATTACTTAAATTAATGTATTGTATAGATTCTTATTAAGTATACATAAGTTTTTGATTTACACTAGACTCCCATTTCCGTTCATCTAGATCTTAAACAAACTTTTCATTTCTCTAATTAAATTGTTATAAAATATTTCATTTATTCATATCCTTGAAAAAAATTGATACAACGAGCAACATGTCGTTGTTGCCTACTTATACCATATTAAAATTTAGATTTTAAGTGCTATTAAATGGAATAATATAATTCTAGTAATAGATATATTACATATTTTAATATAAAGCCAATTAGGCCAAATATATTATAATCAATTGTATTCAGGATAACCAAAATGCTTAAAAGAAATATTCATGATCATACCGATCACTATCGTGCAAAAAGAAAAATAATAATAAAATCATAATTGACCATCAAAATATTTTTCTCACCTTAAGAAAGAATATTTTGATATTTAACTTATTCCTTGAAAATAAATCCATCTTGATGTACAATTATAGTATATTAAAAATAGATTCATTCTATTACATAACCAAATCGATGTTATCTTCGTAACATCACATACCGCCTGAAAGAAACATCGTGAAGTAATTGAAATTATGAAATCCCCTAATAACATCATTAGGGTTAATGGATAAAACACAATTCGATTCGACTACCCATCAATCCAATTTTATAATTTGATTGCCTGATTAAATTAATGCATTAGCCTTTTTCGAGTTCATCTTCAAGTAGCGCTAATAATAAAAGATTGCAACGAGTAAGCTTGTATTCTACACAGTTATAATTATGCATGTTCAAGCCTGAGTAAGCCTAATAATTACTAAACGGTCTAATTTACATGACATGCATTTGCTCATATTACGCTACCTACTACCGATACATTATTTTCAAATCTGCATTTTGCTTTGTAATATTTAACTACTTTCTACAACTTTGACTCTTTTTTAATTATGATAAATGTCCATAATCGCAAATTTTTCGTCATTGTATGATTACTCATTTACTATATGATTAAATCTTAGAGTGGTTCTTGAACATGACGTAACGATAAAAAATTATTGTTCTGTCAGTGAACTTTAACCTGAAATAATAACATTTTTAGCGATAAACTCTCTGAGCATAATTATGTTTTACTCCTTAAAATTTGTGCTTTCTTATTTATGTATTATTCTTACGATCTTATGCACGATGATGTAAGTAAGAGAATCTTATTATCGAAACACAAGATAATTTTTTAAATAATCAATCAATTTTGATTAAGGATATCTTATAGTTTTCTATTTTAAAATACATTCATCAATTTTAACATACAGAGCTAGATATTAGCAATAAAAATAAAGATAACTAAGCATGTCAAATTTACGTTCATGTATTTATATAACTTCTTACATTTTATCTACATTTTCAAATTGCAACGTGTTTTTCAAAAATAACATATAAATATGCTAAGCAATGATAATATATTTCAATCGAAAAATTAATGATCTTTACATTCATATCAAATAGATTATACTTTGCAAATTTAAGGCAGTCAATTCAGTCTATTAATAATCATATTTTGGTAATGGTATAAAAAAGCTCAATAAAAATCCTATGCATAATTTTCGAAGAAGTAAATTCAACACTCAATTTATAAGTTGTGTTACAGAAAATTGTATTAAGAATCATTTATTCTAATTGCGAGCTAATTGAATATAATTAATTCTCATTGGAAGGTTAGAATTGTAGAAAAAATCCTATTATAATCTTTAGTGACTCTAACGCCGATTGGTCATGTTTACTCTAATTGAAGTTATATTTCATTAAGCCATTTGATCATATAATGAACAGTTATTAACGTTAATTACGACAAGTAATGAATTGGCAATTTTTCAAAAAATTAATGTACAATGTACAAAACGTAACATCCCAGATGTTTATATTTCATTGTAAGCAAAAGTTCATGCTCGAAATATTTATTGTTATATATTATAACACCACATTTCTTAAACTATATTGAAAAATAATAAATTGTGTAATAGAAGGAAATCTATTCAATGCTTAAACGGATACGTCAAAATGCCAAACGATTACACAAACATGTTACATTGCATGTTGTTATGTAGTAATTAATGATTAATGTCTATTACATAAATAACAGTAAACAGAATCGTTGATTATAAATATTATTATTAATAATGATATATATAGACGTATGCATGTACGTAGAGGCAAAACATTTTTTATAACGTTAGAAATCCAAAACTTTTAAAATATCAAAGTAGAGAACAATGATATGAGTACAAACTCGTAGACCATAAACTTATCCACTCGAAATTTATAATGAAAAGATGTTCTCTAACTTGTTATTCTTTTTTCGTAAATGAAAATTTGATAATCGAGTATTTTGTAGCGTCGAAATATTGAACGTACGATTGCACGCAATTTAATTTATGCCATTAACTTTGTCAAACTGATAGATTTAAGAAGATTGCGCGATGCATTCTTGCTAACAGTTTCAATTGCAGTTGATTTAAGGGTCAAAAGCTTACGAACTGTCACATATATGTGCACTCTGCACTTTCTAAACCATTATTAGTTTCCTTATCAACAATAGATCATGAATTGCAGAGTAATCAGCCCGCAGTCATTCGATAGAATGAGCTAATAAAATTGGAGTAAACGATCGTCTGCAGAAAGTTATGCAGAAAGATGCGCAACGGAAAATTAGGAAATACGGAAAGTGAAAAGATCGGGATGCGCGGAATTTGCTCTCTACTGGCGGTTCGGTTGCAACATTCATTTTGACTTTGGAGCGGTACACGAGCTTATCAAGTGTGCTTCTCGCCCTTCCCCAAAGTGCTCTACAGGAGCATAGCCTAATGATTCTGTCTGAGTGGGAAATTGATCAATGGGGAGCTAAAATCTTTGGGCCTCTGTTCGGCAAAGAAAAAGAGAAAAAGAGGATTACAAGGCAAAAAAATGAAAGAGAATTGAGAATTGAGTGCCATTGTGCCGGATTGTGTAGGAGCATCGAGTGCTTTTCAACAGTAGCAGCGGCAGCCTCGACTTTTTATCGGCGCTTCTTATCGAGCGGGCAATTGCCTCTTTTCCTTTTTTCCTTTTCTTCATTCAAAGACGAAACGAAAAAAGGCAAAAAATGCAAAAAGAGCAAGAGAGCTGTTAATTTGGTTAAGCAAGGAAAGAGCGATAGCGACTAATTAGAGGGGATACAGGCCGGGCTCGTTTGAAAGTACAATATGATGCTTGATGCCGTATGTTATGCGCAGTGTGCACATCATTAGGGTCGGCGGCAGGCAGGCGAACAAGCAGAGGATGTTAAGTTGCACAGGTGGTCGTCTTCTTGACGTTTCGATGCTACTGGCGGGCTCGTTACGTTGCTCTACGAGCTGGAGCACGGGACGCCGATACAGGAGAAGGACACACGAATGTAAACATTTTCCGTGGATTCCTCGCTCCGAATCCGCTCGTTAGGTGCCGAGTGTATAGAATAACGTAAAACACGTAAAGAGAGGAAGGAACAGAGAAACGGACAGGAAGAAAGAAGGAGAAAAACAGCGAGTGCGGGGGCGATGAAAACAATGCGTCCCGCCGAGTCGCAAGGGCTTGACTCGCAAGCGGGACTTGGAGCAAGAGCACGAGCACAAGTCGGAGCCGGAGGGTTCAAAGGTTGTGGCAAAGGGCTGCATGGGACTTGAACAGCCCCACCGAGTGGCTATTAAGCACATATACGAGCGCGGTGCACCAAGTCCAATCTCCTATTATCATTACCATTCAGGATCTGCACAACCCGGAGGGCTCGCCACAGCGGAAGGAAAGCAATAAGCAGCTCCAACTGCATCTTGCTCCTCCTTTTGCCCCGCATAAAAAGATTACTACGATTACAGTGAATCCCTTAGAATCGTCAATAATATCTCAAACTGCGCATAGCGGATACTTCAAGAGACCGGTTAAAATAAGCGAAAAAGCAAAAGCCAAGAAACACGGGGCATAACACGGCGAAAAAGGAAAAACGAGGAGGAAACAAAAAACAATATAGTGCTTGCTTTCTTGGAAAGTATCTCTCTCTTCCTACTTCTCTTCCGACCCCTGCCCCCTCGCTAGCCACCGCCCTGTCCCAAAAAAAAAAAAAAAAAAAAAAAAAAAAAAAAAAAAAAAAAAAAAACGACTGTCCATCCCTCCCTCATTCTTTCTCATTCCCTTTTACTGTGCGACCTGTCAAAAAAAAGTCTGCAGAAAGTAGGGAGGCAGGTGCATTGAGAATACAGCTGGAAGACTGCACTTTCTGCTGGATTCTCCCTTCCATCTTTTTTACTTTTTCACCTCTTCTCTTCTCCTTTTCCTTTTATTCGGCTTACTCTCTTTATTCACTTTACATCGTTCTCCCAATCTTCCTCTCTTTCCTTTTTCCTGTTTCAATCTCGCTATTAAGGAACACTTTTTCTTTTCTTAATATCGCACGTGAACATGAAATGAAAATCCTAATTATATTGCCAATTGCTACTACACTCTTCCCCCTTCCATTTAGACATATTACATTATTCCATCGATCAAATTTAATTCATATATTTACAAGTTTTCTTAAATTATATTAGCAGCTCTGCTTTTTATTGGTACACGTTCGTTAACTTCTAATTCAACTACAATTTTATTGTAAGATAGGCTTTTCCACGGGAAGAAAATTAATTCCTTAAGTAAATATGATTCTTTTGATTAACATTACATTATGATTCTATAAACGCATAGATACATTTATGCGGGAATCTTTAGAATTACAGCAAAAGCGTCGAAGACAATTCCGTGATATGAAATATTTAATCAATTTTGTAGTAGATCGAATTAGAGAAACTTGCTTAATACGGCAAAAGAATAAATAAATTATTATCTGAAGAACGAAGACTAGATTTGTTAAGGTGTTTATACAAATAAATATGTATTAATATGCAATTAAAAGAAAATTTACAAATTGATTATAATATCTGTATTTTCATGCATTTCAAAAATTTTCGTGTTCCTTTAGCTACTGTAATTTATTCCAAGCTAAAATAAATTTTACTAAGCTAAATTTTACAATAATATAACACGTATTAGATATTTTCAGCATTAAGACATTAATCACTTATTTTACACTTTGATACAATCAAATCGTGTAGAACTGTCGGTAAAGTAGAATTCACATTCTTCCACATGTGGAGTTGAGTAAGAATATCTAATGGTAATATTTTTTCTGTAAAAAGTTGATATTAGTAATTAAATTTGTAAATACTTACAATATTTGATAACTGATTAACTTCAAAATAAATATCACATCTTCTACATTCAACAGATTTCTTATGAATGACTAGACTGATACAATAATTTTTGCTTACAAATGTAGACTATTTTTCAAAATTAAGGCTTGAGTTGTCAAAGTAAAAATTTGGAAAACAAATAAATTACGTAGTTTACTCAAATGAAGTAGGAAGTACTTAGGATAAATACAACAACCAACTATAAATGTTAGATTGAAAAATTTTGTAAATAATTTATTAACATGCAATTTATTATTAAATTTTAATTTTTAATTGTGCAAAAATAATATATAAAAAAAAGACATATAACTGTGTGTTTAACTATATATGTATATGTATGTATGTATGTATGTATATTATAATATATTATATTCTATACTACATAATACCAATTTATATTATATACTCGTCCTTATTACATTAAATAAATAAATTGTACTAATTGAATTGTAAAATTTTTCATTGAACTTCAAATTCTTAATAACCATATGACATATAATTGATCTAAAAATAATCACGAGAAACTATTTGAATTCATTTATTACATATATAGAAATTTCTGAAATAAAAAATTTATATTACCCAAAATACTTTATTAGGTACAACTTAGTTCCAAAAACCTTGTGCAACAAAAAACATTTTCAATACAATTTTAATTTTTAAAAATATTATACATATTTCCTTTATTTACATATTCGTAATTCACAACATTTTACAATATAATATTATAATATATTTTGTCCTACCATAGGTAATTTAGTAAATATAGTAACTATGTTTATTATCGGTAATCCATAAAACATTGTAATTTATCAAAAATCTCAGATAAATAATAGCAACTAATTTTTAAATTGCAGTTTGAAATTTATTTCATCTTGAGTAATATTTAAAATAAAAAGAAATTTCATTTTTACTTGGATAAGAATATTTATAGTGGATTTCACAAAGATTTTAAAATGATAGCGCTTTTAATTTATAAAATAATAAAATAACATTTTATAAAAATTTAAAGCAACAAATATTATTTTACTTATTCAGTAGTGAAAATTCCTACACACACACACGTACGCACAATTGCTATTTGTAGTCCACGATTTAATTGAAGGAAAACAATATTATCATTTAACCGATACAACCAAGTATACGATTATGCTCTTCATTTATCGAATCCGTTTTAAAATTGTTTTTCATATTATTTATTAATTGACATTTTCAACTAATTATTTAAAAATGTTGATATTGAAAACAATAGAATCTTGTAATGAGATGTACACCTAAAGCTATTCAAATAAAAAATTATCCTAATATCACTAAAAAATCTTATAAAGAATTACAAGATTAATCACAGGATAAGTGATGTGATAAATGATGTGATTAATCACGTACTTAACTTCAGCAGGGTTTTGTATTATGAGCTGCTTTTCTCAAGAGTGATAGTCCTATTCCTTGAAGTAAATCTAGATCATGAACTATCTCAATGATAAATGCTCACGTTTTCTTTATAACCTCCTGTTCCTGTATGTATATATCACTCTTGAGAAAGGTAGCTCAAAATACTCGTATGAAATAATGGGAAACCCTGCTGAAATTAAATACGTCATCAATCACGTAATTCTTTTTACAACATTTTTAAATGGTATTATAAAATTTTATGTAAGTTGAAAATATGTCTGCGCTTTATATTTATAAAAATGTTAAATTCATATTCATGTGATTAATCCCGTAATTAAATTCAGGAGGGTTTCCTATTATATTATGCGCATATTATGAGCTACCTTTCTCAAGAATTACAATCATATTCCTTGAAGTAAATATAGGTCATGAGCTATCTCTATGATAAAGCTTTACATTTCATTGGTAACTTCCCGTTTTCCTCTCTGTGTATAAATATCAATATAATTAGCGGTATAAATATATTTATAAATATAAATGTGAACATACATGTATATATATATATATATATATATATATATATATATATTCCTTGGGAAAAAGGCTCACGATACAAGCATAAGGTAGTAGTAGTAATAACTAATAGTCGTAACTCGTATAATACGAAAGTTCTACTAGCATAAAACGCAAAATATGTTAGGCAACGTAATAACCATGCACTTTATCATCGTGATTAAAAAAAATAAACTTCTATTAATATATTGTTATTTTATAAAATAATATGAGATATCTATATCTGAAATAGTTAATATAAGTCATGAAATGAAAATATTTATGTCGTTACACAAACATAAGTATCACATATCATAAATGATTAAACAATGCATAATTTGCAATAATGTGAATGCCTTCTTTAACAAATGTTCAGTGTGAATAAAGAATGTAATGAAAATATTTACTTAATTGGTCTCGTGTGATAAAAACTGTTTACTACGTACTTTTATATTCACAAAAATAAAAAAAATTATGTTTAATCTCTGCAAAATATTTTACTCATTGCATGCCACTTTCTCTTATTTATATATTTTATATATTTTCTAGATAGAATCCACTTTATTTTTAAGAACTTTATTTAGTAATAACAATTTGGCTGAACTAGTAGATTATATATTTTTGTCTAATATAAAAACTTTCAATAATAATTGAATGTATCTTAGTCACTCGAACGAAAAACATGTATATTTAAAAAGAAATTTATAATTCTTAAGTATTAGATATTGCGTGTAAATTGTGTACAAGCTTATTTTTACACAGCACAGGCACTTATAATTTTAAATATAATTCGCTGGAAATTATATACGCAGCATTTTTTATACGTTGTTTAATAGTAACAATACTTATAAATGTATTGAAGATATCGGTCACATTTATCTAATATACAACTAAGGTAGTTTAATATGTACTCCTACCGATTCTATGAGGCGCTTCTCTACGCGATGAGACTTTCAAAATAGAACCAAGGGTGAATTCATTTATTCAATCTTAGAACTGGCCTTATAATATCATAAGGCCAGAATGTATTGCATTTGTCACAAACAAGTAAATAACAAATAATTGTTTATTACACAGTTCAATAAGTTTTTTGGTGTAAATAAGTATACGAATTATTTGCCGTATTAAACGACAATTATTACTTAATTTATACGAATATAAATTAAAAATAAGAACAAAACTTTATTTGAACAAATATAAATTATGTGTAAAAAATTAGTATTTCCCTTTACGACCTTGGACATAATCGTTTTAGAAAAAAGCGTTAGATACCACAGACCATCCTTTATGAGCTATATATATTTCTATAGGGTTGCTTTTAATTATCTGACATCTCGAACCCATTAATTATTCACGCGAAAAACCCGTCATAAACCGAAACTACCATCTAATAGTATTGTTAAACAAAAGAAAGTTAATGCAACAGTTTCCTATTCCTTAAATTTAATCCTTAATAAAAAGAAACACATTGTTTCTATGAACAACAAATTCGCTTCATTTATGTTTATTTTCCAGAGCGTGTTATACAATTTTAAATAACACATTCCAATCAAAACAGAATTAAACACTATTCTTTTAATTAATTCAAGTCAGTGTTATTTTATAACTTTATAGTTTTATAGGTAAAAATCAAAAGAAATGTAATTTTATTCTTCCAGAACGTCTAGCTTTTGTAAATGTTAATAGGGTTTTGTCAAACAGCTCATAAATAAAGTGATTTACATTTAACATTGCACAGACTTTTATCTCAAATTTAATACCGTATATTTTTATATAACCCTGAGTATTTATTCTTCATAAATTTAATGCATATGCTTAATTGAAAAAGATTTAAATATATTAATAAATAATAGTTTTTAATTGAATAAAGTGTATATCTTATAAGTGCTTTTTTAAGATTTGTTTTTATGTAAATAGTGCACATAATGTTGAAATATATTAAACTACGAAAAGAGATCAGATTAATTGCGATTTTTCAAGTGGAATTAATTTGTATTTGTAGAGAAGGATTTTTTTATACACTTAAGGCAATTGTAAAAAGAGCAATATTATTTACCTCATTATTAATTAGAAATATAGAGTTCATTTTGAGAAATTAACAAAAAATACTATTATATTATCTTTATATAAACATCTCAAGCTGCGTCCGAATTCCACTTGTTTATATATTTTCGCGCCTTCAGCATGAGTTAAAGAGAAACGAATAAAATTAGGTCGAGCTCGAGGCAATCGTTGGAAGTACATAAATATTGTAAGCAATTTTCTCTTATTCACTTTGAGCGTTACCTACTTTGTGGAATTGTAAAAATCTAGAGAATAAATTCGAATGAATACTTAATCTTTATATTTCAAATATATAAATACAAAAATATTATTGTGTGCTACTCACTATCTTCACAACTATACTTTTCAATAAAAATGTAAAATTTTCAAATCTCAATGTATTACAAAAGTTTCTAAAGTAGATCAAATATACAAAAACAGCTTAAAAATAATTCTTTTAATTTTCTGTGCTTACAATTATAATTTCATAAATTAACTGTATTTTATCATTAGACTGTAAGAAACGGTTGTTGTACTAAATATAATCCAGTACAGCAGAGTAACATATTCACATAAGAATTTTCATGATAACTTTAACGGTCGCAAATTCTTTATAAAGCACAATAAATACAAATACGTATTTTCAAGATTTCATTTTGATTGAAAGCGTCCTGGTCCAAATAAATGTTAGTATAAAAAATGACGAATGAATCTAATTCATTAGAAATTTCTGTACTTAATTAAATTATTTATAATGTTATTGAAATGTAAGAATTTGTTCGAAGAAAATTTATAATCTATAGGTTTATAAAAATATTATTTTACTTCATAAAGTATATATTAATTATTGCTCTTAAAACTAATATTGAAAATACTTTTATAAAGTTTTTAGTCTGTTAGAGCATCATAGTTATCAGTCTATCTTGTCTTTATCATTATCTTCTGGTATCTTTCGAGTTTTTAAGTTTCTATGTTACAAAATCTTAGATTACTGAAAATATACCATTAAACAAAAAGAATAACCTGAAGTTATAGTACCTAAAAATAATGATCATATTTTGTCCAATTACGTTTATATTATTATTTGTCGATATATTTGGATACCAAAACGGTACTCTTAAATACAATAACTAATTAACATTCTTTATTGGTAAATATTTTATTAACTTCTTAATTTGAATAATTCATTTGATTGGTGTGGAATTTCGTAATAAAAGTTTCTCTCAATTTTATGGTTTTATAATACGACACATTATTTTCATCCCATTAAATGCATAACGCGACATCCATATTACTGAAGATTTATCCTAACGTTGCAGTATCTTTTAGTTTCATTTTAGGCAATTCATTATTTATGGGATAATCATTGAATATCTTGTACTCTTTTATTATTGTGTTAAATTTACTTAAAATCAGTTTTAATTACTTTTATCTCCGTTATTTAGTAAGTAGCATAATTTGTACTTTCACCGTATTAAATATTTTGTATCTAGATCGCGTTTGTAATATTTACCATTTTTTCCTCTATATTTCTATTATTATTTGTTGTAGTCCAATAATTGGATATTTTTTAATATTATTGTTATGAAAAATCCATATAAAATATATTGTCTACAAAATCTGTCTACAAAATATTAAAATTAAATTATCTCTTTATAAGAATATAATTTTGTAGAATTCAAGTATTCTTAAGTTATAAATGATTTTATTAATCATTTCTTTAACGACAACGTCTTATTGTTGTTCTTTTAATAAAACCGAGCAGTTCAAAATTGACCTTTTGACAATGGCAATTGATCCTTTTAATGGATCTAATCTAGAGCATCAACAAATTTAAAATACAATATAACTTATTATTATATCATATGAGAAGTATTAAAACTTTAGTAGAATTTTGTGATTATAATCTTGAAATAAAAGTTTAGCTGTTTTGATAGAAGATCATTTAAAGAACAATAATCAAAGAATCTGCTAGAGATTAATGCAATAGAAAAGTAGTTAATACTGAATTTTTTATCATGATGGTATTAGTTGTTATTGATGAGCTTTAAATATCAGATAAAAGAAGAAATATCTATACGAATATACGAATGTAATGAGATGAAAGTAATTTCATTTATAGAACGTCGCTTAGTTTTTCTCACCATAAAATTCTTCTCTATATCCTTATTATATTATCAATTACTTTAAGGAAAATATAACGTATGCTCAATCCCTTTTCTTTGTACAAACTTCTCACATAAATGTATACTAGTATTGATTAATTTAAAAATAAAATCGTTTATAAGAAAGAACATTGCTAATATGAAGTTCATAAAATATTATTAAATAAGACACCTACTAATCTCTTATTCCAAAAGCTAAACTTAAAAACTACTTCAGAAAATGATAGAGATCTAGAATAGCTTACGTTTACATATAATGAAGTTGGATATTTCACCGGTAGACCTTGTACAGTTAAGTTGAATGTGATAATATATTAATGAAACCACTATCAATTTACGTCTTTTAATTTATATATATATATATATATATATCGCCATTTTTACATTACATTGAAGACATGTATACACTATTTATCTTATTATTTTTACTTAACTATTTTACTTTTTTAATTACTTTATTACTCTTTTAGTATTACACATAATAAAGTCAAATGGTAAATACTTTTTAATCTTATTACTTCTAGGCTCAATCGAAATATACTAAAAATTGATCCAATATTTTCTCTATTTTATTAGTTGGCATGGAGAAATATCTAAACATAGTAAGCTATTCTATTTAATAGTATTGTCTCTGTTATAACCGCAAAAGAATTTATTTTTCTCAACTTTGGGTAACAGTTAGTAAATAATTACAAATATAATAAATGCTTTTAAATATAATAAAATATACCTAAGATAAACAACTAGTTAAAATAGAACGTTCTGATTTGTAAATAATACTCTAAAAATAAAAAAGGCAAATACTGTTTTATTGTGTAAGAAGGAGAAAATAACTAGTTTTTGAAATATCTATCTAATTATTTTGATTAGATTACTTCAAGCAGAATATAAGAGTATCAGAATTATAATATACAATATGAATTTATCGTCTGAGAAAAAACTGCATAAATGGATATAACTGGTTTAGGAAAAAGTACTGTTTACCAAAATAATGAACCAATCTAAACATTGGCTGTTACAATGGCAGAATTATACGCAGTAGGTCTCGAGTTAACTCCTCATACCATATATCTTACCATATTCATCAAATTAAACCTTAAATCTCCTTAAACGTAAAAATCTGACTTATGTAGGAAAAGTTCTTCTCAAATGACGATCGTATTATCAATGTCAATGTATATTTTTTCGTTTCGAAGAAAACGTTTTTATCCGAATCAATGAAAATATTTTCAATTTTTAGTTCAAGTGCAGTATTGAAGATGAATGATATATTGTAAAATAAACATGTATGTGCACGCGAAAGGTATTTTACTTATTTTTAATACAATAATGATCTCTGATCTTCGTAAAATAAACCCAGTTCTTAATTGACACAGTTATTAATGCACTCTTTATATTGCTCCATTTAACCGATTAAACAATATCTGTATTGACTCATATGACTAATAAATATATTCTACATAAGTAGTAATTACTTATTTACTTCGTATTCTTTGCCCCATGCAATGCTTTGATATTAGTTAACATATAAAAATATGTAACTCGTTAACTCACTTAAAGCAAACAAATGCAGATACTTATCAAGAATAAATAATTCCACTTTAATATCTTCTGAGTCAATTTTTTATATATTTATTTTTAAATTGCCAGTGAAAGAGTGCAAAGCCCATATAATATGATTTCCTTATAATTTGCTGTTCTATTTTATTAATATGTATTTATGTATTTCTTACGCAGTTGAACATATATGCTTTATCCTATTGAACTTACAAATTTTTAACTTCCTATACGATGAAGTTTGTATAAAATGAGAAATATTTATATCTATTCATAGCGTTTGAATATGTTGTACTCCTTATGGGTCCTCTATCTTGAGACTAAATAGAGCTGTGGCCGCTTCTTCAAACGGCTGAATCATATGGTGATTTTTCACTGGAGCCGCTCGGTGACGCACTTGGCAGCGTCTGTCTTCAATATATGGAGCATGAAATGCTCACAACAGGAGTTAACGAGCCCTGCACTTAAGTCTAGAAGGTTCGAATAACACGGAATGGATTATTCAAGGATAGAGTTTTCAATTATATATGCATTATCGCAATGATTACGTTATAGTCTCAGCAGAAAGTCTTATTTTCTGTCTCAAAAGTCATTTTTATACGTATCATAATTAAACTGTGATCTATATAAAATATAAATGTTTTGTGGATCACATATCTTCTTCTTGAGCAGAATTGAAGATTTCATTCGACAGTGAAGTTAATGTTGCGGATTGATACTTATCGGGTTCTCCGTGCTGTAGTACGTTTAGTTCTTATCCGGTTTATTCAAGGCGAGTGGATTAGTGGCAGCTTTACCTTTGCCCCGTCACTACTAGTTGCGTCTATTATTATGCGTTCACTTTACTTCGGAGTACTAGACTGTCTGAAGATAATCTCCTTCTTTATCATCAATCCGTCCAACTGGACGTCGGAATTTTTCTGGCTGATATAGTCGGTCACTCGTCGAACGTACCTATATCATGTAAGCCGCCTTGTTGGCCTCCATTGAAATTGAATCACACTCAAAGAGATTGCAACCGTAATCACTTATGTAGTATATTCAATAGAGCATAGATTGCTGTACTATTACAGTATAAAAACTCTAGCTTGTGAAGGTATCGTCATCTCGAAACTGAAAGAACCATATTATCTCCAGATCAAAATGTAAATTAGAACGTTGGTTCTATATACCATAGATAAAATGGTTACAATAAAATGGTTAAAATTGTGTAAATATTAAGTAAATATTAAAATATTTGTCCAGAAACAAGCGTCTATGTGTACAATAATGACACTAACTGTTCTTGCTATTGCCATCTAACTTCTGTATTATCATTATGAACGGGATCAATTATTCATGTCTGAAGCACAGTATTCATGGTAGGCAGAAATACTTGATATGACATTTTTGTCTGAACTTGTGGTGCATATTCTCTCAACTCCTGCATTTTAAATGGATAGAACGATGTGTTGCAGCTTCATATGACTTCAATATAGCTAATGATAAATAATAAATAAGTAATAAAATAGAAAGAAAAAATCGTAGAAAAATGGAAGTTTATCGTTTCTCTCTCTCTCTCTCTCTCTCTCTCTCTCTCTCTCTCTCTCTCTCTTCTTCTTCTTCTCTTTCTCCTATCCGAGAAAAAAGTATGCACTGCGACAATAAAATCCCGATAAGAAAACTCGGTCACGGTCACCGTGAATAAAAAATACATGGACCTACATTTGTACGACCTCACCTATACACCCACATCTGCATAGACTAAATTGTAACTACACAGATTTATAATAACTATATTATTATTAATAAATATAAATATTACATGAAAAAAAATAATAATCTATTCCTTTCATAAAAGTATAGCAAAATAGATGTATTCATGAGGAAAATACATGAAAAAGATTGCAATTAATAATAAATACCAATGCATATGATAATATTAATATAACTGAAGTATAATTAAACAAACATTAATAAATGTGTATTTTTGTAAAAAAGGAATAAAGAGATTTATATTTACATTAATATCAGACTCAAATCTCGATCTTTCTGCTTTAGTGTCGTGGTTCACACTGAGCTCAACATTTTTTTCTTTGCTGCCACAAAGGTTCGAATATTCAATTGCTTAATGATATCGTGAATCAAAGTTGGTCGTCTAACGCAATATTATTATGCAGCTTTTATCTAAGGGAAATTTGAAAAATTATTAAGAAATTAATAAGGAAATGTTGAAAAGTTTACAGAGGCTGTACTGCGAATTCTGGAAAAATCCCTCAAATATCCTTTTTTCTATGCATTTTAATCCTCCAGAAGTATAAAAAAGTCTGTATTTAATGCGTAAGGCATACGATTTTTTGATGGGGGATCGTATTAGAAGAGTTAAAAGGGCTTTTTACTTTGCAAGAAAACACCTTCGTATAAGTAAATAAAATAAAAGCATTTCTATTTCGAAAACCTATTATTGTATAGTACATAAATCAACCTTCTTCTCTCACTATCCCATTAGGATCTAGAAGTGGTGTGAGTTTACTGCTCCAAACCGCGCAATGAAAGTGCATTGATCTCATTTCTTTTATTGCTGCATCACGATCTAGTGAAATTTTGATGTTACCTAAACAGTGCATGTTTAATATAACCCTTTTTCCGCTTTAAATTAAGGTATATTTAAAATAACTATTTTAAGGAATGTAACTACAGCTCTATCCCAAAATAAGTGCATGACAGCATAGGTCTGATTAAGAGCGAGATGTGAACTGTAAGACGTAATATACAGCAATAAATTTTAGAGGTTCATCCAAGGCAAAACATTATTTGACGCTGAATGTTTAAAAAAGTCCAAACAGTAACGAAGTTAATTAAAGGGCTGCGCGTCACTCCATACGTGGTTGCATGTGATCCGAATATTGAAAGGTTATCGTTTAAATGCGTTTAAATGCGTCACCCAACCTTCATGTTCATTGACATTTGGAAGTGCGTAGCATAGATTTTTAGCTACATCAATACGTTTCTATTTAAAATCAAACACAATTAGTTCCCTATAATGCAAAAAGGATCAAACCTTCTGAGCGCATAAAGTACAAACGATTTCTTGGTCAATAACAACAATAATCGAAAGTAAATGACTGTAACAATAATCATAATTAATACTCAAAAAAGTAAAGAAAAACAAATTCTTTTGGAGTAGAAATAGAAAATTACGATATTTGAAATGGAATAAGTCCCGCTTCTAATTATAGAAAGAATATTTGAACTATCAGCGCTTCAAGTTAAAGGATGTAGATGAAATCTTAGTCGAAAATATACAAAAATGCGAAGTAATCATAACAGTCATCGAGAGCAGTAACCAGTTCTTACGGATGCGGATATTAAGCCTTCGTGAAAAATCTAATGATTTAAACAAGTTGAAATATTGAAAAATATTAGAAGCTCTTTGTAATAATCAATTAGACGGTATTGTATTACTAGAAGACTAAAGAATCCACACATAACGGTGGAAGACAAATAAAATTTCTCTACCCCTATGTCAGATCCGGGAATCGCGATAGCGCAAACAAAGTACGAATCATGGGACGAAACGAGATGTATTCTAACTCTGTCTCCTCTACGAGACAAATCTCAAAGGGAAGCTTAGGAGAAATCAATTAAACGATCAGCTTCTCCCAATGGGATATAGATAATATACTCTACGAGGACTCAAACAAGCCCGAACTATCCAAAAAAGAAATACACAAACGTTCCTGCGATTATTAAAGAAAAGATAAGGGTAAAAATGAAAGGAAATAGGGGTTTCCAAGTAATCTACTAGTGTCAATAAAGAATACATCTCGAGTTCTTCCCATATACGATGGATACAATATTCCACTCAGAAAATTCCTAGAAGGATATGATGTAGCAAAAAGCATGGTGTGCACTGAATTAAATTTAGTAAAATTAATCTAATGTAAGTTACGTGGAGAAGCATGACATGACACTTTCAGACAAGCGTTCAAAAACGTCGACAACCTAAAGGAATAAATAAAAATCGCTGTGGTGAAATCGATAATTAAACTGTTGGGAAAACTGGACATCGAATATCAGTTGGAAGAGGAAACGACAATCTCGTTCAGAAAGAGTCAACTTAACCACCAAAAAGAACAGTTGAAGGGTTGAAAATAGAAAGTCGTGATAAGGATAACTGCAAAAGCTTGTAGGTGCATTACAAAATGTAAATTTTGCAACAAATATAGACATACGCCAAATTAATCTGTTGGTGCAATATTTGAGTACACTAATATTGACGTTATATTCATATTCAAAACTGTCCGATTATTTTGGAAATGCTGCTTTTCCTTTCTATCGTTCCTTAGTGTTTGTGCTTCAAGATATTTTTCTTGATTACTTTGCAATAATGTGAGCTGCAATAGTTTTATAAAAAAACCTATAATAATTTACATGATATTATACATTATATTATACATAGTCATTTGTACATTTATATAATCCAAGCCAATTACAAAAAATTTCTTTCTTTGATAATCACTACCACTAGTTTCTATTTAGTAATCTACATTTTTCTATGTATGGTAGGGAGACATTGATAATATTTTTTAATAAGTTCACTTTGAGATAATTTATTATTGAATTAAATATTATTACTCGATTACTGTAATTACAGTTTATAATTACAGTATAATACAAGTATTATTACTCTAATGTACGTAACATCTGTTAAACGTGCTTTTTATTTTTAAATGTAGCAATATATTTACAATTAGAGGTATACTATTATTATGTTAATAGAGTACGCAGTCACTAATAACATTAAAAATCATGTGATACCATCGAGACTTACTTTGTATTATATTCATTAGAATATTTTGCGTCAAGGATTCTTCCTGCAATTTCCACCTAATGTACGTTTAAACAGTTTCGATAACTCGATTGACTGAGATGATCAACTTAATTGTCTTCCATCGAATGCAGAGTCTGTTACGGATTATCGTGTAGAATACAATTTCATCTTTTCCATTAAATCGGCGTTATATAAACTGTAGCAAAAGGTGTATATATTTTTTAATTTTTTAACAGTTGAAAACTATATAAAGAAGCAGAATATACCAGATCCCTTTTCCGAGTAATAACTTTAGACGTACACTGGAGTATTACATTAATAAAATCCAACCATGTTTATTAAATAATATGATGTATCCACAAACGAACTTTATCAATAAAAATTGGTCTTCATTCTCGGTCAATAATCTCATGTTACTACATGCTTTTTAGATAATATTACTTTACTATGCTTAAATATTTAACATCGTGAAAATGGATATTGAACGTCCGATAGTTTTATCAGGAATTTCGAAATCCTTTTTCTTAATTATACTTAATTAGACCTCCATGAAGTATTACTAAAAGATCATTTGAACAAATATTAAATATTTATTATATTTTTTATTGGTGAATTTTTTGGCTTCTGCTTCGACGAGTCATATTTTACCTTGGCACCGATGAAGCAACTTTTAAACAAATTATTATTTTATCAGATTCTTATGAATAACTGATTGAAACTTGTATTCGATCCTATTCGATGGTCTTATGAAAATTTTGTTTCGAATCGCACGTAAGTGACTATTAATTAATATTAATTAATTATCAGTTGCAGTTTGATTCCTCTAAAATTCGACATTGATAAAGTATTTAGTTATAGGATTGGTAGGCTCCAGAGACTGTGGAAAAATATAAACATCAGTTTTTATCAACTATGAATTACGTTGATCAAATCCACAATCAACTGAGAGTACATTAAAAATTGAAATAACGATAAGCACTTATTGCTTTTAATTTATTGGAAAAGTTGAAACTATGTTCTATACAAAAGTCTGAAACAGACTCTCAGTGTAATAGAACGTATTATTTTGTACCTATCGACTTAAGGAATTGAATATATTCTATTTCTGATATTAATATTTCTGATCATAAAAAAGAGCATAAATCTTTTTTAAACTACACTGCAATTGGCGTTTAAATGAAAAATAAATTGAACATTTTTAAATCAACCCTTAATTTAAATATGCCATTGTAACGTTACTTGGCATTTTGATAAATTCATAGATCGGATTTATTAAGCATATAAAAGAATTTGAAACTAAATTTAATAACATACTAATTTATGGTCTTAATTTAAGTTTCACTTATCAATTAAAATTCATCAGCTGTTCGCATGAGTCTATTATTGATATTTACTTTAAATCAAACTGTCATTATTTTTTATTGATATTTACTTTAAATGGAACTGTCATTATTTTTTAAATATTATTAAACTATGATTACTCACATATTGACGAATTTTGGATTGCCAAGTGTTTCGAGAATACGTGTAGTTATTCGCGAAGGTTAGTGTCAAAACGATTATAGATAGTTTTACTATCTCATGTGATAATAAATAAATTGAAAAAATATTTTAAAACATCCACACAGCTTTAAGACTATATTTTAAGTATTATGTGTGCGTGCGTGTGTGTGTGTGTACATAAGTTTGCAAAATATATATACGTCTATCATAGTATAAACTATTAAAGTTATCTTGTATGATTTTTTTAAACTTGCAGAGACCATATTTAAAGAAAAAAGTTAATTTGCACGATTTTCATTTTAATATATCAATAAAATATGCAGCAAACCAATAGATAAGATAATGATTCAGTGAAATTAATTCGCGCTATCTTTTAAACTGTTTTTATTGGTGCTTAATTAATTTTTAATAAAGACATACTTTGAAACTACAAAGTTGAATAAAATTAGCTGTAAATAATTACATGAAAATGTTAATTGAAAATTTCTAAGAAAAAAAATTATTAATCTAGTTGGCCCGACCTTTTATGAAATATTATAGCGAAACGAGCGTAATATAAGTCGTTGAAAATTTGTAACGATATTTTTACGCAGGTCGTTTATAACATTTTATGGATATATGTAATTTTTTATCAAGGTTTCGCTACAACGTTAACAAAAGCTTCTTCGCGTTTATTTTAATATGTAATCTAGGCCATCATCTTGAAATTTTGTCGTTAAAAATTATGTTTCGCCTGCCCTAAAATTTTTACAATGTAATATTATCTTAACAGGAAAAAGTAAGTACAGAATGTTATATCTTCTATTACAAAATTAGGTGCACTTTATAAGTCTAGCCTATTCCGTTGCTTATATTTCATACTCCTCAGCGTAAAATGTTAAAACTATTATGTGATTAATCTTGTAACCAAATCATATCGATGTGTCAACACGGCAATCGATAAATATCATAGGAGTACGCAAGATAGACGTTTCACTCTAATATTTACATCTCGCAGATTCGGAGCACAAGATTACTCCAATCATCTATTACACAACGGATGATTTCTATTGAAGGGATCTTTCCACAACAAATCGTGCTTACGTTTGAGCTCTAAGGGAAACGCGTACCTATCGACGTGCACCTTATCGGTCGACAGCGCTTTCGCGTTAAACTAGGGACATAACTCAGATAGCGGCAAAGATTCCTCAACGAGAATCACACGATTTGCGGACTGCATCGTTTCGACACGCAGAGATACACACAAAACGTATGTCAGAGCGAGCCCTGAGTAAATAACGCCAGCACCCGGGAAAAGCGCTCGACGCATTATCGCGGATGTAGCTCAGGAAGTCGCAGCCGCAGCTCTGCCCAGGAGGCGAGTCGGGACGTCGCGCGGCGGGGGCGACAAACATTGGATCCCCTCTTGGCCGGGCGGCCGGCGGTCCAGTGGGGACCAGGCGAACCCGCGAGCTGCGACTGTTAAGCGCGCCAGTATCGGGCCGCTCCTCGGCGCGCTCTCGCGCTAACAGCTACTGCAGTGGCGGTGGCGGCGGCGGCGGCGGCGGCGGCGGCGGAGGCGGAGGCGGAGGCGGTCAGCGGGGAGGATTCGAATACTCGCGCCGGCCGCACGCGCTCTCTCTCACTTTCTTTCCCTCTCGCTCGGGACCGCTCGGCGAGTCGGCGGTGGTCGGAGGTAGTCGGAGGCGGCAGCAGCGACGGCGGCGGCGGCGGCGGCGGCGGCGGCTGTGGCTGCGGTGGCGGCTGTGGCTGCGGTGGCGGCAGCGGCGTCGAGAGGTGGGAGACCCGCGGCGCGAGATCGCTGGCTCGCGCCGTTCCGCAGTTTCATTCAGCCCGCCGTGGAAAGCGCCCGCACCTGGTGATAATGTCGCGGCGGCATGACATGTGAAGCGCGAGGACGCCTGGCGCGGCCCGCATGAGATGACGAGCGAAGTACGAGCACGGGCTGCTACCACCGGCGCGCTCTTGCTGCCGCTGATAATTGCGCTGCTACGCGCGCGCCCTGCCACGGGTGAGTCGATGGAACTTTGAAAAACCGTTATCGCGCCGAAAACGCGGCGGCGGAGGCGGTGGCGGTGGCGGTGGCGGTGGCGGTGGCGGTGGCGGTGGCGATGGCGGCGGAGGCGGTGGCGGTGGCGGCGGCGGGTGGAACGACTCGCGATGGGAAACTCTTCGTAGTAATTAAATGGGAAATAGTTTATGGAAAAGGGGGAAAGTAGCCGTCCCTTTCGCGACGATTTCCCAACTAGAGAATCGTGCCGTGGCTCGGGGTCGCGCGCGACTGATCGCCTGCTCCGTTTTCAAAGGAGGGCCGACTTGGCCGATCGAATACCCGACACCGCTTCTTATGAAACACCGCCTCCTTAGGAGGAAAGGAGGATAATCGAGTTAATTAGTTGCGGCGCGAGTCTCCACTTGGGATCGCTCGCTTGCGACATCTCTTAGCGGGCTTTTTCAAACGAGGAAAGTCCGTCCGCTGTTTATAATACCGTCCGTTAGGCACTCGTTAAAATGCATTTTTGCTCGCTGTTTATAGGGAAGGTGCGCGTTTGCGCGTGTGTGGGCTATTTAAGCAAGGTCCAGGTCGGCTCTCGACGCATATGAGATCGGCCGCGGGCTTAGGGCAGGGTTTTCGAGTCCGTCGGGCGCCGCCACGAGCGCCTTTGAATGGGAGCGCAACGCTCGTGCCTCACAGCTGATTGACGAGCTTCCCCGACAAAAGCGGCTTCCCGTACGCGCCTCTCCGAGGACCGCGGCGCGCTCTCCAGCTGCGCGCGCCCACGTAACAGCCGTGGAAACGTCAAGCCCTGTGCGCGCATTTGCATTCGCAGGGCCGGCCGTTAGTCGCGCACACGGATGTAACGAGCTCGGCCTGTCAGCGCCGCTGTCGCCGCTTTCTCTCTCTCTCTCTCTCTCTCTCTCTCTCTTTCTCTTTCTCTTTCTCTCTCGGAGCTGGACCCGATGACAACTCGACGAGGCGCGCAATCGAATAGGCCGACGTAACGAGCGGCTCCTCGTGGAAGGGACAATGGTCGATGTCGACCTGGTGTGTGGGGGGGGGGGGGTGGGGGAATGAATGAGAAATAGGGAAAAACGAAGGATAAGGGTCAAGCGAAGAGAGCTGCATTTTCTCGTGCACCCCGGAGCTGACTCGCCTGCTCCTTACTCACTATGCCCACTCCTCTTCGTCTTTTCTCCTTCTCTTCGGCCCCTCCCCCTTTTCCTTGACGAGTCCTCATCCCCGTGTTACTCTTGCTGTTAGCTTCGTCTGCACGTCTGGACGAAGCTTAAGCTCTTCTCCTGTGATGCGGAGCACTGACCCGCAAACTGGTTCCTCCATTACACCAGGCTCTGATCTCTCTCTCTCTCTCTCTCTCTCTCCCTCCCTCCCTCCCTCCCACCATCCCTCTCTCTCTCTCTCTCATAATAAATATCACTTATATTCTCTCTCACTCACTCTCTCTCTCTCTCACTCTCTCTCTCTCTCTCTCTATCTCTCAAACGCACACGCCCACACATGAGTGCACACGCACATGTACGACACACATTATTCCCGCTTAGATTATATTCTTCTTTCTTCCCTTCCAAAGTGACCGAATTTGTACTTTTTTTTAATGTTATTTATAAAACTCGTGTTTCAGTCACAATAATTGAATTATAATAACCGAGCACTCCAATCTCAGAATTTTACTTCTTTTATATTTCATAAAATTCAAACGTTATTTTTCTACACGTACGGACCTTGTATAATTATTTTTAAATTTGGGGAATAGGTCTTATTGATCGTTAAAAAAATATGACTTATTATGTAATACCTTCTATGAAAATTCTAATTGAAGAATTTTCGTAAAGCTAATTCATTCGTAATTTTCAGATCCATTGATAAGAAAATAAATTTTATTGACGCAAAGTCTAGGACTCACTGGATTCTTTTTATTGATTTTTATTATTTATTTTCTACAATCATTTATTTTTTAAATTAATATTTCTTAAGTTTTCGATATTGCTTCGGTACAAAAGAAATCTAAAAATAGTAAGATTCGTATAAAATGATTAAGTTGATGATATGTTATGAGAAATCACAAACGAGCATTGCTTATAAATTAATACACATTTCAAATTGCTTTCTTGTGAATTTCTTGCAATTGTTCTCTAATATTATTAATATCTCAAGATAATTAACCTCCACTAACCAGGAATCTCTGTCGTCAAAGTATTTTTAAAAGTGATCGCTATCAGCGAACCGAATTAATGCAATGTTTCTACTTCCGACGTCGATAATTATCTTCAGAATTCATTGAGATTAATGCTCGATTTATCGAAATACTAAAATTAATTTAACATGCACATTTAAAGTTTGTTCGATTTTACACATTTAAAAACTATGAATTATTATTATAAATTTTCAACCGACCGTTTTTCAAATAATTGATGATAAATAATGCAATAGAGCTTTTTTGATTGAGTAGATGTTTTAATTGTGGGTTTTCTTACCAATTGGTGTATTACGTATAAATGATATGCAATACAATTAGTATTTAAAAAATTCATGTTACAGTTGCCGGTATTAATATGCGTGTAATGTCAATATTATTCACAAAAACTCGTTTTAAGGATTTTTAATACGTAGTTTTATGTGAAAATGAGTCCTATAAAGTTGTGATTAAGTATTATAGTGAAACATTTATGCAACCTAGTTACGTATGTAAAACGGCAATAATGAAGCAAATTAAAAACATATGTTACTCTAATATTTATTGTATAAGTAACGAGGAAATGAAAAGCAGTCAAAGTTTTTAGTTTTTTGCATGTACGCTAGATCGATAATTAGCGATTTGAAAATACTTGTATTTGTCTTAACAAGACAAATATCACTTTTTAAGTAATTAATAATTTATTAGATAAGATGTGTGCTGAATCAAGGCATAAACATTATTTTGCTATTACAACAATTGATTACATGTCAACTATTTTATTTTTAGATAACAGCTTATATTATTCATTGTTCATACTCACGTATCGTACATTTAACGATACCAAACGTTTTTTAATAAAGCATACTCCATCTTAATTATTCGCTAACATGTAAATTAGAGTTGATTACTGCATTATTGCATAGGTTATTTATTCATTATGATCTAAATACACATTTATACTTTTATTAATGGCATTGTTCAGATGCAACCGCAAAATACTAGAATTCTAAATATTTATATTTAGAATAGAATACAGCTGTAACATATTTCTTTATGTATACTTAAAAACAAGTAAACACTATTGAACTAATTAAAAATTGAAAATTTTAATAATAAATTGATGTTGCATAAAGTTTTACGCGAATTAGAGAATGAATCTGTTTAAAAACATGCTCTTAAGCAAGCGGTCACTATACTTACATACCCTTTGCGAATACTTACTAAAAATAATTACAAGTATATTTTGTGAACAAATAACTAAGTTCTTACAATAATCTTTATTTAATAAGCACAAACTTTTGATTGGGGGGAGGGCCTTGAACGATATTCTTTATCAATTTTTGTACATAAGAATTAAAAAAATTAAAATTTATTTTAAAATAAACGTACATACAATGGATTTTTACACAAGTATCCCACATAATGTCATTGAATTCTAATTAATAGTGCTATAATAAAATATAGTATAAACGATTTTAGATTCATAAACATAATTCATAAACATTTAACGCAAAATCTGTTGAATGCACTTTTAGAAAATATTGCAGCCAAACATCGAGCACTTTGATTTAGAATAAAAGGTAAACTCGTATTGTATTGAATAAGTTGGACCAAGTAAAAGGCGTCTTATTTCATATTATTTAAAGTTTCTATATTTTTTTTACATTATCTAGTATTTCGGAGGTACTTATATAGTATAACTGATAAACTGAAAATTTGTATATTGGCACTTTTATGTTCAAAATCCAATTATAAAGACGATAAAAATTTAAATTTTGTTCTAATAAATTCTTGAAAAGTAATGATTGTTTTTTTCATTATGATGATTAGTGAAAAACTTCATGGTATATCAAAATGTAAATCATACATAAGCAATTTCTATTACTGCTTCATTTTCAAGATAAGTTCCTAATGCAAAACCTGTGACATTTAATCAATGTTTTTTTTTTGTCGATATTGATTGATTTATACTTATGTTTAATGTATAATATAAATATGTAAATCATTAGACGAATCAAGACAAATGGAAAGAATGAAAAAAATGCATTAGGTTTATTTTCTACTTATACCGTTTCGAACTGAATGTTTATAAGATACTGTTTAAAGGTGAAGATTAAAGATGAACATTAATAGAAAGATAAATAAATACTTTTATACGTGCTTACAAAAAATTATCCGAAGATTATAACTTAATGATATTCATATATGAGAATTTTTTACTATTCGTTTGTAAGTACTTAAAAGATTAAATTAAAAAATATATACAATCGTAAACTTAAATTTAGTATGTGTATATGTAATTACGACTCGCATATAAAGCCAGGAAATCGATGAAACTAAATTTATAAGCATCAAGAAATAACTTCTAATAGTGATAAAATTCACGATTTGGGGACTCGAATATTTGTAGTCCAAAAATAGATTTTGTACAAAATATGCAATATTTTATCAAAATTAACCGTGCTAATTATGTAAAATTCAACAAAATTTTATACAGTCAAGTATAATACTTATTAACGTGTGTATGGAAAATATGATAAAGTATATACATAAATATGAGCACGACCGTGAAACAATCTATAATTTAAAAAAAGTGAGAATACTAGAAATCTTAATGACTGGATAAAATATAAAAATTTTATGAATATAATAAAGTAATTGGATAAGATTTTTTCTGATTATAAAAAATTATTTACTATAAAGAGTGCCACAGTCTAATAATTAATTAATTATAATTGTAAATAATTATAATTTAGTAAGCGTTTATAAATATAAGAAAACAGATCATAAATTATTAGATTACCTCTGCTTATTTATAAATATAGTTATAATTATATATATAGTTATAAATATATTATATTATTAATACATATATATATATATGTGTGTGTGTGTGTGTGTGTGTGTGTGTGTGTGTGTGTGTGTAATACGAGTATATCATTTTTCTACCTTTACAATAATCTATAATGATTTTGTTTTAAATTTAAAAATCTTATCCATTATCATGATTTTTAAATTGCTAACCTAAATATTAAAAAAATATCACATAAATGTATCCAACTTACCATATATTCTTAAAATATAATAATTAGTACGATGCAATCTCAAAAGCAGCACCTCAGGCAGTCCATTTTTTTTCTTTTTAATTCAAAATATATACCGTTGAATCTCCGACAATTATTTTCTATACTTCTATGGAATATCCTACTTTTAAAATATGGTTTTAAAAATATTGAAATAATAATTCTTATCCGATCAAAAACGTGGAATATCAAAAATTGTAAACAAAAATCAAATAAGTTTGATGAAAATTATCGTCTAAAATCTTGTATGTAGATACAATAGAAGTTTACTCGGTAATTTACAGTAGCTTAACAAAAGATTTTTAAAGAATTGCACATCCTGCAAAAAATGAAAAGACAGACTGTCAGTTTCTATGATTCCTTGTAGACCAACGGTTGTATATTCCTTGTAGTTGCAAAAATTCTTACCAATTTTATCAGATCAATAAATTGCTAATTTCATTTAAGATTCTTACCGACCACTATGTAAATGAAAAAATTGTACAAAAACTGGTAAGAATATTTCAAAAACTATGAAATATGTTTTCGGAAGAAACATTTAATTAGTGTATAGAAGTCATTGTTTGTACGTAAAGCATGCAAATCTTGTACAAATCTTATCTAATCATAATCTACAATCGCAAGGATTTATATTATATTTTACAACCTAATCGATTTCACTGTGTGGTATATACTTTACAATATACCAAATCACACATACAATTATTATTATAAGTGTATATTTTTATAAATGTTGTAATCTAAATTCATCAAGTGCTAATAATAAATACAACTTTCTTTATCATTATATTGTAGAAAATAATTGTAAATAAAACTATTATATACATCTTTCTATGCTGAAAATTATAAACAAAATAAATCAATAATTGTAAGTTCACAGACTAATGCTTGATTTAATTTCATCTTTAAGAGTGTTAAAGTTGTTAAAATTGACTTATGCTCACTACGAGATAAGTTAAGAACATTCGATTTTTTCTGTTCGCGTGTTTTACAACACTTTTATATTCGAAGCATTGTTATTTTAAAATCACAAAAAATATGTATACGGGTTATATCGATAACTTCCTTCTATTTTTCAGTCATTTAAAAAACACGAAGCTAAGCTATAATTTAATTTTTTTAAGCATTCTCAACGCCACAAAAAATTTATTTTCACTTACCAACTTTTTTGAAATTACTTTACCTCGAACACACTTAATTAGTTAGTAAACTTGATCTTCATGTACTCATTACTTGAGGAATAACAAAAAGTCTTGTTATTCTTCAAGATGAGATATACCATTACGGGGATGTCGGAAGATACCAGTGCGGGGATAAGCTCCATTAAGAGGATGACGGAGGTGATTGTATTTCTCATTATACGAATCTCCTATTTAACGAAATCGCACGGAAGATTGAGAAATTATTTAATTTGTAATAATGAATGCTGGATCCGCTTAAAAGAAACAAAGAATCAAAAAATGTTAAGTATGCACTTGAGATGTAAATAATATGTTTATAATTTTTCTTTAAATGCTTCCGGTGATTGGACATGCATTGTCGAAAGGCAAGTATAACTTTTGAAATTTTCATGTAAATTTCTGCAATAAAAAAGGCTTACATTAAGTTCATTTCTTGAAATTTTAATAAAAATCTGCTATTATTATATATTATGCGTGATTCAAATTCAATTGGCTATTCAAAGCAACAGTCAAATATTAAATATCCTTCTTATTAACAGTCAAATATTAAATATATTTTTTAGACATCGTTAAATAAGAAAAACGTACGGTAACAATATGACTACGTGTTGAATAATACTCTATCTTTATAGCATTCGTCTTTTAATAACCAGGCATAACAAGATAGGCACAATAAAGCTTCCGGATTTGCTTTCTACTAATTAGATTTTTCCTAACCTTGAAAATCCAAAAAGTTTCTCCAATATCAAATAAGTACTTGTAATGAATTATAAAAATTGAGCTTATTGTTTTCTTTCAATCAAAGTTAACCCAATGATTGGCTATTAGCGATATCAATGTATAAACTCAGTATTCTAGAAAATCATAATTTAACGTGTTTTCAATATACTGATTAATTTATAACAGGTCTCCTGATATAATATAAATAATTATATTATAAATAAGGGGATAAAATCAATATTTATATGAATACGTATCTTGTATAATGAAGTGAACAGAATCAAAAATAAGCTTGATTAATAATAATATAATCTTGATGGGTTCATTAACTTATACTAATGTAATATCTAATTTTAGATGAACCTCCATTCCGAAGATAATATTAATTTTTCACTGTTTTTTAACTATCATCGTTCAAAACGTGCACCATTATTGTTAGACTTTTCGTTGCAACGTAAGATTTCTTTTATGTCAATGGGAAAAAAGATAGCGAATGAGACAAAAAATATATATTTTTTTTTAAATGTATGCACGTGTACAAATATTGTTATAGAAAAATGCGATATTTAAAGAAAAATTATGTTGTGAATTATTGTAAAATATTATTATTATCTTTCTGCTACGCACTAGTTTTCATTTTTGGTTGTATATATTGTAAAACACAATCATATCATTACAATTCATGCAAGAAACTTTAAGATAACTATTAATAACATACATAAAGTATTTATAAATTCAACATTTTTTGTTACCTCTCTCATTCTTAGTCATCGTAATCGTAAATGAATTAAAATAAAGAAACAAATACAACAACAGTTTGTTTTACTACTATTCTTGTTTCACTTAATAGCTTTTCAATGCACGGATACAAACGTGGTACCTAATACATCAATTACTTTACCGTTTATGAATTAATAATAACCAATGATATACTGAACTCAGAAAACGACTATTTATATAACAAAGATGTAAAATAACTCTGAATAATTAATATTTATTAAATCAATCATAATTATTTAATTGAAAAAATTACATTTTTACCTAATTTAATAGATTTTAGAAATACTTTTCTTTAAGCTGATGAATTTGTTTTGCAACAAAAAGGAAAACAAACTCAAAGCTTAAAAAACTTATTAGAGAAAGCTCACCAATTTGAATGTTGAAAGTATAAATCACTGAATCCTGAAAAGTCTTTTTATCGGAGGAAATTTATTTTAAGAAATGAAAACACATTCATAAGATTTAAATTTGAATCGCTTTTGATTAATAGCCATTTCTACAGAAAATTCATCGTTACATTATTAATAACAAACTTCTATCAAAACTTTAATTTTTTCGAAATATTTATGGTTAAAAATTTTATTTTCATATATTGAAGTATATTACATTCAATTTAAATCGAGTATTTATATTTGTGTAAAACTTTATCATTGCTGGATAAAATTTTCATTCATAGTCAAGAAAAATTATTTTTTAGTAAAAGAAATTTTTTCTCAGTGTCTTTCTATGTTCAAAAAATTATGATTGCTACACTGACATGTGGTTGTAAATTTTGAATTTTTTAACAAAAACTGTGTCTTATTTACAAATAATTCTTATCTATTAATAAGCAACCTGATTCATTCATACTGGTTATCCATAAGATAAAGCGAATTTATAAATACGATGGACATGCGCGAGATTGCATTTTGCGACGCAAGTCTACCCGAGCCTTATAATTCTTAAGTGATAAACTAGTGCTCAGAACAACAACAAAATGTACAAAATCAATGCGTTGGATAAAGATAGGCGACACTTTATATCATTCAAGAATAAGACAGACTGCATTCTTCGCGTACGAAAATGTGCAACAGTGATTGCCAAGAACAGCTTATAACTGCGGCCGAGCTTTCTTGCTGACTTGTTTCCAGTCTTTGCAGCAGCAAAATTAAACTCATTTGTCGTCTTCTGAGAAAAAAAGAAATAACTTTTCTAAAAAGCTTAGTGGTGTTTGTTTTATATTGTCGAGCAAAATTTATTTCCATAAAGTAATGATGAACGTGGCGATAAAGTACTTAAAAAGAATAAAAGAAAACAATATATATATATATATATATATATATATCCTAATTTGCATAATTTACTTTTTCAAATTACTAATAATAACGTACCACTTGACGTCCACCGGTAGCTAAAATGACATATGACAACCTAATCACTTAATCGCATTAATTTCATGTGTATTTGAAGAGTCATCATTTATACCGAAACTGTTAAGAAATTTTAACGATGAGATAATAGTACTGCATTGCTATTTTATATGTATTAATAATATTTTTTTTTATTTTTTATTTCACAGTACTAGTCATAAAAACCATTAAAACCCATAGATGTTTAAATCGATATGAAATAAATTTATAAGTCACATTTTGGAAAAATCTTGCGCAAACTATAATAAAAAATCTTATTACAAAATCACAGTAAACAGTACGACTGCTTTAATAATTTTATGTAATAAAAAATTTCACGATTTAAATATCAAATACTTACTTCGATTTGTTATGATGATAAAGTATTTCATTTTAATAAATAATTAATTGTCATTAAATAGATTCATAAAAAAACATTTAGTATTTATCTTGAAAGCGATAAATTGCTTTATTTATAAAATGTAAGTTGATTTTACTATAATATTATTTTACAAAATTATATTTGATAATAGAAAAAATAGTTATAACGATTGAAAAATAAAACACACGAATATAGAATGAATATAAAATATGTTTGAAAAGAAATATAAAATAAATACAAATATATCGATTTCTATAAAAAATATCTTTAAAAACTTATATATAATGCTAAAATATCTTTTGAGAATTAGGAAATACTGCATTTACGTAGTCCTTAGATAAAATCATACTCGACAAATATTTCTTGCAAGAATATTCAAAATTTATCTTAATAATTGTTAACATTAATCAATTAGTGTTAACATTAATACAAAATATAATCAAATGAAGTTCATCTTAATTCAAAAAGGAAGATATTGTAATAAAAAATCACTAATATTTTCTTGCTTATTAATTGCATTATATTTTGTAAAGATTCGTTTTTATATTTCAGATTTTTCATTATTTCGGTAGCTGGTAATTTTGACGCATCGTAATTTATTTTGCCAACATTTAAAATACAGTATTTGATAAAAAGGCTCGTAAATAAGTTGTGACAACAATTTATTTCGGTTTCTATGAAGTACCACAATACTTTTATCATTTTTATTTTTAAAAATACGCGTTCTTATACCAGATTCAAACGACTCTATTCAAAATACTATATTTGATGTTATATTACTTTGCGGGCAATTAACAAGGGCAACATCCGTAAATTGTGAATTATACGTCTACTTCATACAGCCTTTTCAGTTAAATGTAATGTGTTAATTATACGGCATATTCTTTTACTTATTAAAATATGAAACTCTAGTGTATCTTGATTATAAAAAATATTTTCTAGAATTTTTATGAATAAATCAAGACTTTTATATTGATTTGATATTGAAAAATTAAATCTATAAAGCATATTTTTGGAGATTAAGCTAATGATAAAAAATATCGATATAATCTCAAAAATTAACATACGCACTACTGTAAACAATATAAATTTCTTTATCTAGGAAGAAGATCTAAAACATTCAATTAAATTAGTAAAATAGTGTTTTCAATGAAAAAAAAAAAATAATAAAATAAAGATACATTAACTAACAGAATAAAATATGTTAAAAGAAAGGAACAGTAAATAATTGATTGTTTTGAGAAATATTTTTTGATAGAAATGTTAAATAAAAAGTGTTTTAGATCTCAAGCAGGACTATCAAATCGATTGATTAAACTTGTTATCAGAACTATGCGTTGGCCCTAATAGGTCAAAGTCAAAAATTTTGAATGAGAACTCCTGCTTTTTACTGCATATTCGTGTTCGGGAGATCGTTTTTTTTTTATACGAGGTACATTCAATTTTGAATCCATGCTCTATCGAAGCCCTACAAGTCCCAAGTCGGATTCTTTCAACAGAAACCCTTATTTTTTACTGCATATTTATGACAAGAGCAGCTTTCGCTTTCGAATAAGGTAGATTCAATTTTGAATTCGGGGTCCGTGCTACAATAAAAGTCAAGGTTCGAAATAAAGATTTAATCGGTTGATCGAATCGCCCTGTCTAAAGCTTACAACTTTTCTGTTTACCATTTTTTTCCAAAACGAGTTCTTAACGAGATATTTGACTATTGCCAGATTTTTTTCAATATCCTGCGTGCATATTTAGAATAATTCTAGAGTGAAAACGTAGCTACAATGCCATTTGACAGTGACATACGTTCGTGTTATTTTCATGGAAAAGTAAGAGAAGCCCCTTAGAAGTCCGTGAAAATACGACTAGTACATTCGTTATATAGCTAAGGGAAATGATTGGTTAAAGGAGTGCTCGTAGATCGTCTGCTAGTTCGCGATATATCATTCGTGTCGATCGGCAACTCGACGAAGAATGTGAGTTGTGCAGACAATTGTAAACCACCAGGGTCATGTTCTCATGCGTCAAGTTTGTATTGCGCCGATTCTTTGGAAAAAATGGCTTTTTCATCTAGCGACGAGTTGAGTTTCTTTGAATTTTAAGAATAGATAATCAATTTTTATAATAATTTTATCAGTGAAAAAAATGTTGCAACAAATTTCTAATTGTAGTTCAAATATGTTGTTTCACCATAGTAAATGTTTTTTTAAGCCTTGAACATTTGTATTTGATTCGTTTATCAACATCACTATTATCTTAGACCATATGTAACTGAACTGTGCATGTCTATGGCTTCTGCAAGGAAATTTATTGCCAACTTGTACAACAAAGATGCTAATTCAAACTGTTGAGGGAAAGAACGAGAAGGATCGCATGTAGGAAGCATTCTTTGTCTATAAGACCGTTTTTAATCTGGCTTTTTCTATCTAACAGACAACAGAAGCCGTTGTCGCATATGCGATTGAGTAGAACTCAATCTAAGGCAATTTTTAGTTCATCTAAATTTATTCAAGCTATCAAACAGAGATTTTTACTGAAAGTTTCTTTTACATTTACATTTTATTGTCTCGTGGAAATTCCTTGGCACAGAAGAAGTACATCAGTATTAATTTTTAAATAATTTATGTAGTACATATCACGTTACTTAAAAAATTACTTTTTCATTATTATTATAATAGAATTATACTAAATCGCTACCTTTGAGATTTCATTACTTCTTAATATTTTTATTACATCTTAACTTTTATTCGGTCTTATTTCTGTAGAACTTACACTTGTAATTGCGAGAGAAAGTTAAAGTGGCTTAAATGGAATCTGTATACTTTTATATCGATAAATAATATAAACTTATTTTTTACTGAGAAATACTATTACTGAGAAACTTCATAAAGTTATTGCTCTTGTTTTCGTATGTTGTTCTCAGTTAAATAAAATGCTTCGAAGGGGAAAGTAAATTCGAAATTGTCTAAATATCAACAGAGTAAATAATGATCATTTTTGCTCAAATACGTTATATTTCAACATGTACTTGTGACCGAAATAGCGAAGTGATGAAGTATGAATAGGCTTGGATAATCTTGGGCTTTAGCTGTGACTGCATTTTGTTTTTATCATTTAGCACATTTTTGAATTATTTATAAAATTAATATTCCAAATTAGTTGCGAATATATGAAATATATTGAAAATTATTATTTAATTTAATATTTGGTTACAATACAGGACTAAATTCATATACATCATTAATCGACTAAGATCATTATTCTACATAAAAAGTTGAACAACAGTTTTCAGCTACATACAAAAACAACGTAAGAAATTAATAGTTACAATAATTATTCAAATTTAAAAATATAATTACTTGGTTTTATTAATTATTGTTTATTCAATTTTAAATCCTTTCGACAGATATCAATGCTTTAAAGTCTTATGAGCATCTAAGGAAAGAGTGATTTTTATTTTTTTTATTTTTAAATATTAAATTGTTTAATATTTAAACTATTATTTTCTCCTGAATTATCATTCCTGAATTTTAAAAAACTTTTTAAAAAACTTATAAGTAGTATGAAATTATCATCGTTATGTAAAAATTTGTGGAAACAAAGAGATTCTTAACTCGTAAATAAATTTTTGAATAATTAGGCAATAATACTATTCCTGGAAAATACCTTGCTAAAATAAAAGAATCTATTGTTACGAAACGTAGTACATTGAATTTTTTCAATTTGTAGTGAATTATATAAAATGTTTAAAGTTAGTTTTTTAAAATTTACAAAAATTTACAAAAATTTACTAAAGGAAATTCATAAATTAAACTAAGGACTTTAATCCAAAAAGAAACAAAGTTTTAAACAAAATATATAAAAAATGTAAATTAATTTGGTTAAAATTAAATTCAATTTATAATTATTTAATTAATAAAATTAAAATATAATTTAAAATAAGAATGATCACTTTGAAAGTAAATTTAAACCACGCAATATTTAAATTATTTAATTAATATAAAAATAATAAAATATAAATGTAATAAAGTTCAGCATAATTTATTATAATTTTTTTAGAAATACCTTTCTAATTGGAGTCTATTCATTTAATTTTCGTATATTATATAATATTATATTAAAATCTGTATACTTATGTACATAACAACTCTTTCTAAAATTAATAATTCTTAAAACTGCATAATTTCTTAATAACTAAAAAAATTCCTTTTATCCGTTATCTTATTATCTATAAAAAAATTCTATTCGAAGGTAAGTCTTATTGTCGTCATAAAATTGTAAAAAATGCATTTAAAGAGAAGTATTCAACATACTTGCTAGACGATTGATTCAAGTTGTGTTTACTTTATAAAATTCCGTTCGCACTCCAGAACGGGGAGGCAAAGCGAAACTTTCAACGTTTTATAGACTGATGCTGTTGATGCAATTATTAGTATGTACACAACGTGATGAAAATATGTAAGACTCTTTATCACTTTTACTATATTTATTTTCATTTTTTTATTTTCAGATTTTTTATTTACATTTCAAGAAGAAAATTAAAACTGTTTTTAAAATCGAATAATTAGTGCCTCAATAATATTTTATCATTTTAATTCAATTTTGTTTGCTGTTGTAAAATAACATAAATAAATTTAAATAGCTTACTTATTATAAAGTATTTTTAATGTTTTCAGTTTAAATCATATACTTTTATTGAATAAACGATTAATATTATATTGAAGAATGGTAGAAATCTCAGATATTTTTTCTTCATATTTATTAATAAACACATATAAATAAAACAACAATTGTCATTATATATTTACGCAACACCTATAATTCCTATTTTTTTTATGATAGATGTATCTATTCTAAGTATAAATTAGAAATGATGTTCCATTGATTCTGTAAAAGTAATTAGATACTAGATTTTAGAAAGATTCAACAAGCATACATTTAAGTGTATATTTTGTGCAAGCAATTATAATTTCTATATTATATTATTAAAATATTTATGAAAAATTTGACAAAACCAATACTTTATAATTACGGTATAATTGAAGACATACGTAAGGAGCAATATGGCTTTTATCTCTTTCTAAACTTTTTAAAAAGTACAATATATGAAATTACAATTTTTATAAATAATTCTTTTTGTTTAACTTAAAATGATAAAATAACATTTGAAATTAAGAAATATTTATAATAAGGTTTGAAAATATATTTTTTGAAATATTTACTATTATCGACGCATTAGAAGAATTTGTTTAAGAAGCTTATTAGATATAGTAAAATGATTTACTCTTCTTGGAGGATTGAGATCTGCAATATCTGCTAACGATTAAATTTTAAAATCTAAAGAATTAAAACGTATAATATTATTCAATTTAATATACGTTTATTTCATAAATCTTTCTAACTTTATTATATTGCTTCCTATCATCCTAAAAATTCAAATTTTGTAAAGTATATTCAGTCATTTTTAATTTGAATAATTTGATGTTAGACATTAATTTTTACATTATATTATAATATTAACATTATACATTCAGGACAAGAATAGTGAAATATTGTGCTTTTTTTATTATTTGTGCAATAAATTGTAATGCAATTTAAAATACTCAAGAAATTCCGATTTTCAGTAGATTATATAATATAATATTTTTATCAATGCAATTATTTGAGTTGCATGTAAAACGTAATGAGAAATTTTAAGTCATTTATGTCACTAAAGCTTAGAAAGTGTAAGAAATGTATTTAATAGATTCTTTTGAATGATAATATTTCAATACGTACATTACATTTTATTTTATTAAAAATTTTTATTTATTAAGTATTTCATAAATTAGTACTTGCTTTAAAAGACAGATTTTATAGGTAATTAATGCGTAATGTGTGAATTATAAATTTATATTGTAACATCATAGTGTAAAAAAGCCTTTGATATTTATTATTTACGATGCCTGTGATAAAGTTACATTTGACTGCATACGTCTATACGTTATTATATATGTTCATATATAATTATATGTAATCTATTATGAATCTATGATTGTAATTCACCATATATAGCAACGCGTAATCGCATATGATTATACCTGGTTACATGTAATTACATATGATTGCATGTGATTATATGTGGACACATGTAAACCTATATAATTACATAAATTAATACGTGCTTGCATGTGTTCATATATAATAATGTAAGAAACTAAAGATTTAGTTTTCAATCTAAGATATGCTTTCTTTTTATAAAAAAAAAAAAGAATTTTAACCAAAGTTTATACGAACAAATAGGAAATCCCGTATTTTTTAAAAATGTTCGAGCACATGTTTGAGTAAATAAATAATACAAAATGTATGTCAAATTTGTCATAAAAAGATTTATGACATTATGTAAAATAGATTGCACGTACTAATGTAAATTTAATTGTACTATGCGTAGATCCTATAAAAATAATTTATCCCAGTACGTCTACTTAACACTAAATTATTTACAATACATACCTTTCATGCAACAATGTGCAATTGTATACAATAAAATACGGTGACATATTTTAAATTTTAATTATATCGTTATATGCACTTGAATATGAATTAATCATGATTTCATATATGATTACATACATACTTATGTATCGGATGTGAGTCTGAAAGATTATTATTTCATATGCACAGTTAAGACAGATAAATTAATGTCTGCTTTCACGTAGAAATATTATAAACACAAATTATAATGAATTTTTACTTATTTATTTTAACCCATAGGAAAAGTATAATATATTTTCTCAGATTATGCAACTTAAAAAACCACGAATCAATTTTTGTAATTTTCATTTTTCTAAATTATTAAATCATCGATATCTTACTAAAATCATATCGGTAATCTCAAATCAAACCAAAACTTTCGTAATACCGAGTATCTTTATCATCAATCTTACATTGATTGATTTCTCAATCGCATTATTTCTTAGAATAGTATGAAAATTGTTTAATGAACGTTATTTGACTTCTGTTTTATGTCAGTGTAGTTATTTACAATGAATGTGTAGAAGTTCTATTGTTTTCATCAATTACTGCACAATATAATTTGTCAGATAAATTCCTAATCAATTTTTGCTATTTTTCATGTTTAATAATACATTTAGAAATAATAAAAAAGGAATGTATCATTTTGGTATCGTATTATTGAAATTTTGAATCTACATTTTAATCATCTTACTTCTCATCATCATCGCAATCGTGATTCTGATCGGTACCATTATCATTATCATCGTTGTTGTCGTCATGATAATCGTCATTATCATCATTAACATCATTATTAACATCCATGAAAATCATATTTAACATATTTCAATTTAAAATTTGTCACTTTAAAAGTTATAAAAAATTACATTAAGTTATAATGCCTTTTTTTAAAATAACTGAATGCATTTAGAAAGACATTATTAATTAAGTGTTTGTTCAATATAATATTGCTCAATTCTTCTATTTCAGTGGCATTTTTAATTACGAAGTAGTTATCCAAGCGGGATACAAAAATAAGTCTAGTAAGCTAGACAAACACTGATAATTAGTACGAACTTATAAGTAGAAAAAAATGATTTAATTAAACACATAACGAGGGATCATCGGAAAAGTAATAAAGATTTGGAATTTAAAATCAGTTTATAAATATTGATATTATTCAATGTAATTATGTCCTTCATTCATGTATAATAACTTCAAAAGCTGCATAGTCAGTATATGCACGTAACCACTCGTTTCTTACCACTTTTCCCTAATTGAAAAATATGAAAACCTTATATTCGTACACCCTTCGATTTAAATTGGCATCTGTGAACTAACGATCGATTACAACCTCTTCTCGCAATATTTCCATGGTTTTATCATTTAATATTTAAGTATTTTATACTAATTATAGTAGTTTTCCTCGCATAATTCTCCGTATTCAGTGATCTAAAAGCAGGCGCTTCCAAGAAACAGTGGATTATCAAGAACTAATTGCGCGTGCGTTTCCACCACAGTTCGTTTGTTTACAGGTTGGGGATGAATTATGTAGCGGGTAAATAACGCAAAGTTACTGTATTTCTCTTGTAATCACGTACAATTTTTATGTATCATTATTAAATAAAATACTATATTTAAGGATATGAGCCTGTGGTTTCGTAGTTTTAATGATAACTGTTCTACGCATGCGCAACTCGAAACAATGGTGATTTTTTGAAATTTCAACAAATTGTCCTATTTTTAGATGCTTGAGATTTTTTAAAAAATTTTTAAAGATTTCAACTAAACGTTTACTCGATTTCTCGATTTCTCGATTTCTAGTCAGTCAACATATTATATGAACATAGAAATATTTTATTATTTTAATTCAAATTTACATACGTCTTAAGCATTTTCAATAATATAAATCATAATAAAATAAAGATAACCAATTAAAACATCTCATGAAGTTCAGTAATACAAGCATTTGCTTATTATTTTATAATCTTATTAACAAGAATTACGAAAAATACTATAAGCAATGAAATAAATTATAAAAATAAAATTTCTTACCATTATAATTTTAGATATGGTTTTAAATGTGATTTAACTAATAAAAGAGTATTTATATAGTTTTAGATTTTGATAATTAACACACTTTTAAAATAAATGTATACATAAACCTTTTTATTTCTAATTTAATCTATTGATAGGATGTTAATAAATTCTTTTATAATACAAAATCTTAAAACGCATAATGTGTTCTGAACGAGTCTTAAGAAGATAATCTAGAATAGCTTTTGAAAATATGCAGGTTTTTATAATTTTTATAATTTTTCTTTAACGTAAATTAAGTTTAAAATGTTTATTGTAGCGAATTCATAAATGTTTTAAAAAAGATTTTATAACCGTATTGGTTCACAGTATTTAAGTATTTACACTGTCCCAAAAAATATTTTCCTGAAAAAATTTGGTTTAAATAATGGTTCAATTAATTTTTCAAATGACTTCTTCTTATGTAATGATTAAAATTCATATTTAAATTATTTTTAGAAATGTGTTTAATATCTAATAAAAAATAAAATACTCGTAAAATTCAAAGGAATAACAAATTTCAGAGAAAAGTTAATAATAATAATAATTGGGAAAACAAAGTGAAAAAAACATATGTTCTAAATTCCATCTAAGTCCATTATTCAATACCATTATAATATTACAATGGCAATCAACTTTGACAACTTTTCAGTAAAGCTTTAACTCGCAATTTGTAAATAGTGCTTATTTGTAGATGGAAAGTAGTAGGGATTATACACAAAAATGAATTATCGAAAAAAGAAAATATGTTTGCAGAGTTTTCTGTTTTTAAAAGAAATGAAAAACATCTAGAATGAATTATAAAGGATAAAACAATTTAGATAAAATAACGGTATATTAAACAGGTAAAGGGATTTTCGATATCGACTTACAAGAAAATAAGTACATCAATCCTGTGAAGCACAGATTTAATGAGATATAATTATAATACTATGTTATAAAGCCTTGTGGCACTGCGTAATATTTCGTATATTTTACTTAAATAGCAATTATGTCAGAAATCATGGACCATTAGAATGAGTTATGGACTGTATAACTTATTATTTGGCATTAGAAAATAGCGTTCAAAATTTTATTTAAGTTTGTACTGCATATGATTGATATTCTTCTTGTTAGTGATAATCTCGATTTTAAAGAAACATGGACACGAAAACATATTAAAATACCAGAAACAGCAACATTCCTACTCAATGTCTACTGTTGCCATACTGAATTATAGTTTAAACTACAAAATAACCAAGCTGTTACAGTAGTGATCGTGACTTTGTAAGCCATTAATTTCTGTAAAAATGAAATTCAGCTACCAAAGCAGCAACTACTTTTAGGTAAATTGCAACATTTATTTTCTTACACAGGCATTTTCTTTATATGCCTTGAAATTAAAAATCAGTCATTCAATTTGCTTTTGAAGTTTACATTAAATAAAATATGAAGTCTATTGGTGTGAAAAATGTTGTTTTGAAAAATAAATTATTACTGTGATTCAAAAGTAAAATATGTAATTAATTTTTTTACAGTCGAAATTTAAATACTAGAAATACCCGAAAATTGTAATTACACGTAAGTACTTAAATTGGAAACGATTAAATATATGTAACAGTATAATTTTAGTAACGTCAATGATTAATGTTTACGTTTAAAGTATCAGAAGACGTAATCCGAAGGAGCATAAGAAGAAACTCATTTTTATGATCGTCATACTTTAGTTGACCTATTTTGAATTTTATTTACGTATATATGTAATACAAATTGCAGTATGAGTATAGAAGTGAACTCTTAATAGAAAGGAAGTAAATAGAAAAAGAGCAGAAAAGAATGAAGGCAAAGAAAGGAAAAGTAAAGGAAGAAGATATAAGGTTGTGGTTTTGGTCAACTAGTCAGAGGTTTGTTTTGCCCCGCTTTCTTTCTCTCTATCTCACCATCTCTATCTCTATCTCTGCTTCCTTCTCTCTTTTCTTCGCTATCTGACTATCTCTATCTCTACCTTTCTCTCTTTCTGTTTGTCTCTCTCTCTCTCTCTCTCCCTCTCCCTCTCCCGCTCTCTCTCTCTCTCTCTCTCTCTCTCTCTCTCTCTCTCTAGCTCTCTCTTTCTCTCGACCTTGATCACCAACCAACTATCGCGTTGCAAGAACTTGACTTGAAGTTGCAAATGCCTGCGCTCCAAGATGCTCACCGACTTTTTTTTAATCCCAAGTTGCGTTCGACGAATAGTTCCTTCCTAATGCCGCGGAGTTTTACATGCCGGGCTGGCATTTCTTCGCAGAGATAATTTTATTAGAAGCATTGGTAGGATAATAGCGGCTGGTCGCATCGGTAGCGAAGGGAGTGGCAAAGGGAGGAGCGGACAAGCAAAGGTAGCCAAGGGAATATTAAGTACGGTCACAGAAAGTGCAGGAGTGCAAACACTCGAGGAATTCCTCGGTCATTAATTCATTGTGAGATATGAGGGGGCGCTAGGAAGAAGGTCAAGTGGCTGCTTTGCTTTCCATGATTCCCCGGGTTGTAATTGTGCGTCGCCGAGCTCTTTTTTGGCGAGAAAACCGCCGGCCGAGCGGACCCGGTGTGCCCTGGCTCACGGCTTAAAAGAACACTCTTCTAAGAATGCAAAAAGGAGAAAAAGCGAGCATGGCTAAGGGGGACGGAGCTCGGAGTCCGTCGCAAAGACAATGGAACATCCTGAGACTACGAACGATTAATCAAGGTGTGTAACGTAATCGAGGCGAGCACTGGCAGATGCTGGCAGACAAGGGGTCGCCTAGAGACTCGTGGAAAATCCGTATCGTTGATTTTCCACTTAGACACGTGCTGAGAAAAATCACTTGGTTCGATCGATTATTTTGGCTTTGCTAATGCTCCCTTAATGATTTTCGGTATTCACATATTTGGTCTATTTTATCGAGGGCATTATCAGCATAAGAGATTATGGGCGGTAAAGGAATTCACTCGGCGAAATTACCTTACTCGAGGGCTTTGTGAAGCTTATCTTAGTCTTCAATAAACAAATATAACTTGATCAGAGATCAAGGTGCGACAATCAGTATAGGCTTTTATTATTATATTCTTGTTTTAGTAAAAATATTATGAACACGTGTAATACTGGTTCGATTCCAAATTCGAAAATTCCAAAATTGTTTACAGAGAATTACAACTAGCATTATACTATAAAATAATCATTTACATATGAGAAAATATTTGAGAAAATATTTGAGAAAATATTTCACGTTCGATTAACCTGAAGTAACCGATATAAAATGCTGTGCAGAAATCCTTTCAAAAGAGTAACGATGATTCATGCGTTGTAAAATGAACAATAATAAAGCAAAATTATTATTTTCTTATTTTGTACGTGTGACAACTTTAAATTGCATCGAGATATAATATTTTCTTTTACAACTGCTTGTAAAATATTTTTAAAATCTTAAGCATATATTTAACAATTTTTCATATTTCGTAACTGGTTATGACGATTCATATTTCATACTTCTTATATCATCACAATCGGAATGTTCAACCGAACAGGTTATTTTAACAGAAGTATGCGAAGTAGAGCCGAAGACAAGTCTCGCATGCTAGGCTGGAACGCTCGTATTCGTTGTCTCGAGTGCGGTACTTTTAGTCGCACGAGTGCAATATTTAGAATTGCATAATCTCACATCTGGGTGTCAATGTATGTTAAAAAAATATTTCATACCGTTCAATGCTTAACAAACAACATTCAAACTGAACTTGTTTTATCAACGTGAATTTATTTTAATGCGAATATTTAATTAATATTTACTAATATTTACATTTTACGAGCACAAATGCATACGTTTTCTTCCGGGAACCGAAAATAAATTCACAAGGAGCTCTTACAATGCGATTCTAGACTATAAGTTGTGGATGCGAACAATTGCAGCTTGTACTCAGTAGTACCGAGAGACGCGAATAATGCAAAGAGACTCGCATTTTGTGCATCGCTGTCCAAAGCTTACATCATAGACTCTCATAGGCGTGATTAAAGATATCGAGCCCAGGAGAGGGCAAGGAAAATACTCCCGTGTGCCGCCTTGATGCTGTAACCCCCAGGTCGGAGCAGCGTATGCGCCGCCGTTGCTTGGGTGCGCGATATCGACCTTGATCAGCACAAAAACGCAAAATGCGCCGAGATAGACGCTACCGCCACCGCCCTTGATCGAAACAAAAAACCAGTAACCGGGCGCCGTGGATGCTTTTCTTGCAGGAGGCGCCTGCTGGTCGAACGTGAACAGTGCCGGGCGCTGCAAGGAGATCCTGTCGCAGGGCGTGACGCGCGAGCAGTGCTGCAACGGCGCGAACGCGCCCGAGACGAGCGCCTACAGCGAGGAGGACTACGACAACGGTGCCCTCTTCTTTTGGCAGGTTCTCGGCGGTGGCGTCAAGTGTGACTCCTGCCGCGCGAGCTGCGACGGGGTCCGCTGTGCCGAGGGCAGGCGCTGCGTGCTGCGCCGAGGCATGCCGAAGTGCGTCTGTCGGCCGGAGTGTCGGGAGCCCCGGGCTATCGCCGCTGGGCCCGTCTGCGGCACCGACGGCCGTACCTACCGCAGCCTCTGCAAGCTCAAGCGGCGCGTCTGCAGGAAGGGCTTCCACGAGCTCGCGGTCGCCTACGGCGGCCAGTGTCGCAGTGAGTATACGAAGCGATTTCTCACACGTGGCAACTCCAGCCGAGTCTGACCCCGGGCTGACCCGCAGGTTCGTGTGCCGGGGTGCGCTGCCGACACGGGCGTAGCTGCCTGCTGGATCAGAACCTGAGCGCCCACTGCGTCAAGTGCTCGCGCCGGTGCAGCCTGAGTGGGCAGCAGCGGTTGGCGCTGCGGCCGGTCTGCGGCGTCGATGGCAACACCTACAAGAGCGCCTGCCACCTGAGGGCTGCGGCCTGTCGGGCCGGTCGCGCCATCGCCATCGCCTACAGAGGGCCCTGTCGCAGTGAGTTTTCTTGCCTCTCTCTCTCTCTCTCTCTCCCTCTTTCTCCTCTCTCTCAAGTGCGCGCGCGCGATCTCGGAACTCGCACGCGGTCGTCCTTCCCGCGTCCTTCCGGCGTCCTTGCCCTTCGGTCGTTGACCGCGGCGACAGCGACCACACCACCACCATCACCACCACCACCACCTTCGCGCGCTCTTCCAGCGTCGACCCCACTCCGCGTACACAACCGAAAATAGCCCAACGCCCGAGCCTCGGCGTTTTTTACGCGCGCTCCTGCCGTTCGTGCATTTGAGCGAGAAATCGATAATGCATCGATGATGCCTATTTTTTTAAAACGACGCGCTCACTCCGCACCGGGAAGAGCACGTGGACACCGTTGTAAATGGAATGTAAGGCTCGTGGGACGCGATCCGGGCTACCCCCGAGTGCTCGGCGACGACCTTCGGTGTGCTTTTACTCTCTGAGGCGAACTCTGGAAGCGTTTAGCCGAAAGGACTGGAAAATATTTATTCGCAATTACGGCAACTTGACACATTGCCGGGCGTGCGCTGGATCTTATTTTAGTTCTTGTTATTTTCTTTATCTTTTTTTCGCGTCTCGATTGGTATTTGCCTAATGACTCGATTGGAACGAATCTGAAATATGCAACTGCGACTCGTGTTTAAGATTTCGATACATCTTTTATTTAAATTTCCTTAATGTAATTGGAAAGATAAACTACTTTCATAGAGGAATTTTGAATGCCCACTATCTGGAAATTCAATCTAATAAGGCTAATGACATTGTATTTCTGTTTTCGTCTACGACAATAAATTAATAAATAAAAATTAATTACAATCGTCATAAACAGTTTTTTAAGTTATTCAGTCAACGGATAACTTAACGCTACAATATTTTAATTGGATTGATCATAGCATAAAAATAAAAAATGTTACGAGCATCGCAGGTTTATCTTTAGAAATTTCTGGAGAACCTGAGTTTTTATTATAAATCGATAATTTCAGTATGAATAAGCAATTGATAACCATAAACAAAAGATCTGCCCCCAGATTTTTCTATGCAATGGTTCGATTTCGTATATTACATTTCCGTATATTGTTTTTATTTCAAAATAAGTATTATTTTATTCTATGTAGATCTGTTATAATTAAGTATTTTTTCTAATTCCTTTAGATAAAACAAAGCAATACAGAAGACTCGATTCAAATATTACATTGAGCTAGATTTTACGATTTAATCAGTACATTTCTGTTTATTTAATGTATAAAACAAATTCGTATTTTATAATAAATTAATCAATGTGTTTATTCTCATCGTGATATAATAAAAATATCATGTATAATAATCATGTACATTGAAAGAGCAATATTTATTGTTATATACACCTAGAAAGTAATGTTATCTAAGAAAATTAAGAAACATTTCAAGTGATTGTGAAGTTCGGGAAAAATCATAAAATAAATATTTTTCATATGTATTGTGACATGAATAGTTCAAAAAGATTTTTCTTATAAGACTTTCAATAATTCATTCATCAAATTAGTTAATGAAAAGTTTAAATTATAAAATTAACTAATATATTAATGGTATATAATAATAATCAACAAAGTTCATTCAAACGTATTCTGTATGTTCATAATAATCATTTTGTGACGTGTAATTTCATACTACCAAACGTAAAACGTAAACTATCGTCCTTAATAATGTAGTTTACATTTCGAGCGATTTAAAATTTCTGTACATATACTTATTATATAAAGCACTACTTATCTTAAATTTTTTCTGGATTATCTTTCTTTTGCTATATACAAACTTTAACATTTACATGAGTAGTATTATACATTTACGTAAATAAGTATTAACAATTATGTGACACTAATCTGACGATCGGTATTTCAAATTTATTAAATACATTTTTAAAACGTTATTAAAATCAAACTAATGATTGGTTATTTAAATAAAATAGAATTAGTGTTGTTATTTAAAGAAACATATTTCGCGTTTGTAGAAATATTTATCATTGGAAGAAGACAATCATTGGAAATTGGTAACAATTACAAGAATCATATTATAAAAATTATGAGATTTTGTCTCTGCATTTTATTAGCTTTTAATAAAAAAACGTTAAGAATGAAGAAATTACATCTGCTTATATACTAAAATAGAGTAAGCAATTTTAACTAAATTAAGAAATTTATGGCATTAATGACTTGTTTTCCTAAACATGCATTCAAGTTATACTAGAATCTTAGGACTGACTTTGATTTTGTCTTAATAAAAGTATAAAAGTGCGCGCGCGCGTGTATATATATATATATATATATATATATATATATATATATGTATGTATGTATGTATGTATGTATGTGTGTGTATGTATGTATGTATGTATATATACAATAATAAATTCATTCTCTTTTTGTTTTTATTATTGTTTTAACGTGAAATATTGACGTTAAACTTTTAAGTACTTTGATGTTAGATTAAAATAAAAAAAATATATAATAATTATCAAACTGAATTCAATTATTTGTAACCCGTTGTCTTCGATTATCTTAAATTCTATTCTAATTTGAGATAAAAATAGATGAGAAAGATAATATTTACCTAAATATTAACCGACTCTGCCACTGATATTATAAAAAATTTAGCGTAGATATAAGTATTGTAAATATAACGCGGATAAAATTACATGTTTTATCAAATAACAAATTTTCTATAAATAATCTATATAAATATTGAAAAGAGAATATTTATATAATATTTAGAGTACACCTACAAAAATGATATTAAGAAGTATTATTTGCTCTTTCTTAAATAATTTGAGCTTCGTAATCTAATCTGAATTTTAATATTCAAGAATCTATTACATTGTAAAATCTGCGTATAAATTTTTAACAATTCCATACAAAATAATTCCAAAGCTGTACATTTACAGATACATTCTTTATTCAAAAGATTAAAGTAACATTAGTATATAAAAATTTTATTTTACAAATTTTTCAAAATTTAACTAAGATTATTTTATTTCTAATAAATTTTTGCAGTTATATCATTTCCCATCCGCTACGTCTCCCTTTATCTATATCGATTGATTTAAATATTTATAAGAATTTATATTCGTCGTGTATTGTTATTAAATATAAATGAAATCTAATTAAAGATTACTTTCTTGAAAAGTATAAAACTAATTTGTAAAGGAATTACCAATTTGATAATATAATTATTCACAATAGATTATAAATACATGAATTTCTTGTACTGTGTGATTACGTATTTTAGGCGATAACAACTATAAAGTTACAATGTTAAAATTTTAATAAATAGGGGCATGACGCTTATAAATTCTTGAAGAAATTAAAGAATGTTTGAATAATCGATTCTTCATATTATTTTGTCCATTTTAATTTTAGAAAATCTGGTATGAACTTTACGATCCAATCGTCGATTAAAAATTGACAATTAATGATTTTAGTAAAAATGTGAGACATTTTTTATTTCTGCTCCTTAATATTGTAGATCCCGTCTAGAGCATTCAAAATTTCACAACCGATTAAAATTTAACGATACTGAAGTCTTACTGTCTGAATCGCCAGACTACATATATTAAAATGAGGCAAATTCTAATGATTCCTCTAAATAGAAGTTGGCCCATTTACGAAAACATTTTGAAAGCAGTATCTTGCTATTTTTAATGGAATCAATGAATAATTATTAAATATTGGCTTAAACTCGTACAGTAAATCTCCATAATGGATACTGTCGGATGTTTCTATTAATAATTTGATAAATGATTGATATTTTTATTTATTAAATAATAAAACGATACATTACTAAATTTAATTACTTTATTACAATAAATACAAGAGCCACGTGATCTCGAATGTTGCAGAAGATAACGGTGAAACTATTTTTGGACAACATTAGAAGAAGATTCGTGTTACAAATGTTACGGAAATTATCTGTAAAAGAAAATTTCCAAACGTACACGTACATTCAATAGGTACGATACGTTAACAATTAATCTTAAATCTGATAAGACTTTTAATAATTTACGTATGATTATACACAATCATTTACGTATGATCTTAAAATTAAAATAAAAAAATGTCGAACGTACTAGCAAAATTCATTAAACTAATTTTCTTCGCATTTCCGTAGTTTTTTAAGCCTATTATCAATTTCAGATTTGTGCGCTTAAATAACAGGAATCTGTGATATAACGGATTTAAAATAACAATCCTATTATCTTGAAATCACTGTATCACATATACACTATCATCAATATATAAACATAAGATCTCTATTGATTCATATTTACTTGAAGCTTAAGGCTGTCGATTGTAGGATATACTGTATGCTTGGGTAAGACGCCATAGATTTGTTTTACTTAGTTTCATTTAAATGGTAGTATTCTACTCGATATGAATCTCTTTCCGGTCAATATTGTTAAGCTAAATTCAGCTGATCTGATTTATCAATTCCAATCTATTTTAATTGAAGAAATTACGTTAAAATTAGAAGATACGTATTACTAAAACGAGAACTTCATTGGCAAAAGAATTCCCAATGTAGACGTAAAGCTGTCAATTTCAAAATAATCATGTATGCTAATTGAAACTAGTACTCAATCGAATGGCTACAAAAAATAATAATTCATTTTGACCTTTGCATGTATTTCATAATTACATTTTAATCGATTAGGACGTTTTCTTTATTTTGTAAATATTTTCTTTTTAGAAGACAATCTCTTTGACAAGAGCTATAAGAGGAACCTTCGATATAAACATTTTTCTATTACTTTTATTGATATAAAGTTAGAGAAAAAATATCTCATTTTTAAATAGTTTAATATCTAGACCAATTAGCTAAGATTGCTATATAAAAATTAGGCTTTTTAGTACATGCAGAATGTATCATTCACAGCCTAAAATTTGTTATAATCTTCATTTTGAGCAATAACATTAAATTCGCGATAATAACATTAATAATATAGAAAAAAATTAGCGCTCGAGCTGACAATTTTTTTCTTAAGTTGTGTTATTAAGTAACCAGTGTGTGAGCGAAATGAACAAAAATATTTTTCACTTAAATTTTTATTTATTTCTTTAGGGTCTTTATATCCTTAAATATCGATTTAATTCATGTAATTATAATTATCACACACATGTTTTTTTATCTAAAAGAAAATTGTATGAGTTCTTTTGTAAGTAAATTTTGTAAACTTTGTAGCTTATAACATTTGTAAAAGAATCATTAAAAACTAGGTTTGTAAGCTTGAACAACATAATTTTAAAATAAAACATAAATGGCCTGTGACTTTTAATATCATCAATATTTTAAAGGGTAGTATTACGAGTTGTTGAACGGTGAATGAGATTTATTTCAATATGTAATATCTTAATTTTCAATATGTTTGCTATTTCTAAATATCTAATAATTTTTTCGAGTAATTTATATATTATTTATCATTAAAATTGTGCATAATATTTTACCTACTTCGCGTATGTAAATTGATCGGCCTTTACTCGACGAAAGTACACGATGTATTCCGAATGATTTTTGGATATACATTTGCAAGCTTCGACTTGTTCGACATACATCATGTCTTTTATTATTTCAATAATAAACGATGAAGTACGCAGTTTTATCTGTAAATATTACTCGATATGAAATGGAACTCATTATTCTTTCAAATTCTCTTTCTATTTTATGTACCAAATATAAACGTAATTTCTCAGCATTTTATCTTGGCTGTTTTATATATTTATAAAAACAGGCAGCTTAATTATTTTTTCGAAAAGAACCTTCTACGGGGGCTTTTTACTCGGAAATTCTTTACGGTATATTTTCTGAAAATTTTTAAAATATGGAGTAAGCATACGTTGCTAATTCAAATGAGTTGTATAAATCTTTCATAGGTTGCAATGGACCAGTACTACACAGTATTAATAAGTAATTGGTAATTAAGGAATTGTGAAAGCTAGGAAGCTTTCTAATAAAGAGTAGAGCTGTTGACTAAATAGCTCTGGGATGGAATTAGAAGTGAAGTTGTAAGAAGTTCGCGTACACGACTCGGGCTCGTCGCCTCGCGAAAGTCGGACAATCGGTTAGGACTCTCAACAAGGTATAAGCAGCGCGTATCAGCTTTATATAATCGCGAGATCACCAGATAGCGGACAGCGTGTCTACCTTGGCGCGCATTTGTCTCGGGGCGTGTTCGCGCCGCGAAATCTTCTATTCATCTTCAATGCTGATTATCGCTTTCATGTGCAGGACGGCGTTGTCGGAACAAGGGAAAGAAAAGACGCGCGCTCGCAATGAGCGGTTAAATAGAAAAGAAAGTTTCGAAGGAAGTGAGATGGGTGGGCGAAGGCCGCGGGCTGACGGACAGTTAAAGCGAGTGCCAAAGTCAGCTGACTTTTTGCGGGCCACCGTCATTTATCTTGACGGCACTTGCAGCGACTTGCATCCACCCTTGCGCGGAAGTGTAAAAAAAAGCCGGAGGAAGTCACGGCGGTGGCGCGGGCAGGGACGAGGATGAGCAGGAGCAGTGGCAGGAGCAGAGGCAGGAGCAGGAGGCGAAGGAGACACGTATCGATCTCCCAGTCCACAGTCCTGTCCTCGGCCCTGTCAGTCGATTAATCACAATGACCGTCGAATGGTGTTTTAAAGCCGAGCTCCTTGTGCGCCAGCGTCTTCACGTACGTCAGCGATGATGCATCGCGCATTGTGCGGATGCGGCGTCCTCGGTGCCCCGAGCGCGTTGTCTATTCGGGATACCGATCGCGGAGGGTCTCGCGGTAACATCGCTGACAGACTCTGCATTACTCCAAGATATCACCGACGTGGAGACGCGCCTCCTAATGACCCCTTTTCTCGGCCGCACTCGAGTCGCAGCGCCGCGATCCGAGCTCCCGGCCATCCGGGAGCGCGTCACGAGTGTCACGATCCTCGGGCGGATGCACGCGTCGCTCGGGAAATGACGGGGAAATGTAGGATTGGCGACCGCGCGGACGATGGACGGTAGCTTGAGGGAGAGGTGGGGGTGTCGCGGTGCAACGACCCGCGCTTAAGCAGTCGCGCGATAACAACTTGCGACGGCATCGTTGCTTTCAGAGTACACGGATTGCACGAGCGTCCAGTGCCGGCCAGGTCAACTCTGCCTCGTGGAGCCCCACACGGATCGGCCGCGATGCGTGACCTGCCTTTATCGCTGCCCCAGGAACAAAGAACTCATCCGGGAGCGCAACAGGCACCGAAACCGCGACTACCAGGACCCGTCGCCGATCGCGCTCTGCGCTACGAACAACATCACCTACCCGAGCTGGTGCCACATCATGAAGGACGCCTGCCTGACGGGACTCGTCCTCGAGACGCGTCACGCTGGGCCCTGCAGAGCCGACGACCCCGTTCCCTTTCGTAAGTCTCTTTCGTAGCCTCTGCGTGTGCACGCGCAACTGCTCGATCCAACCGCGACTCCTTTTCTTCTTCTTTGCTTTCTCATCCGTCATCCTCTTTCGATGTTTTTTTTTTTCACGCTCCACGCGTCGAGGTGGTCCATACGAACGGTCGAACGCGCACTTTTCCGACCTTTCTTACGAAATTACTACCGAACGTACACGCGCTCGTAATCCAAAACGGTACTTCTACGAATGATCGCGAGAATCGATTGCGCGATCGATACCCAGGAAAAAAATCGAATCATTCTACGCGATTCTGTGAGACAAACGTACGATTAATAGTAGGATCCCAGGGTTTCTGCAGTATTTGCACGGTCCGGTGATAGTCACTTGGTTTGAACCTTATCAGTATTTCAACCTACTAGAGCCGATTGGCGCGTCTCTCTCGTTAAAAACAACGTTGATAAAATCACCCTTGGTAACGCTCGGGACGTTTTCGGATGAAAGCGTCATTGGCAACTTACCTCATGATAAATTCCAATATAAAGAAACGACACATTTTTAAATAATACCGTATACTTCATTTCTTACTTCAAACTGGAATGACAAAATACGTTTTATACGGTTTCCGCGTAACTTTCAGATCTTCGCTTCATTCTGTACGCGCATTTTACTTTTAATAAACCGGAAACTATTACAATGTAGAAGTTTATTGCATCTCTAAATTACATAATCTCGATTTTCATGATTTCCATTTCTAAATTAATGTGAACATACTAGATCAACGAGGGCAAGACTAATTCAAATAAAATATAGAAATAAGATCCTTTCCATATCAATTGGAACAATACAATTTCACTTTCTAATTTATCTTATAAATTGTCATTACAAATAAGAAAACTATCACGATGCCATTAAAATAAAGGTTTAAAAACCGGTTTTAAAGAATTATCGTGTAAATGTAGTTGAACTTTTAGACAATTTTGTTCCTGTTATTGATACTAACATTAAATAAGCTTTACATAAGCTTAATAAACTTCCTTTATTACTTTTCGTAGCTATAAAATATACGCATGTAAAGAAAAACATGAAATTTTGAAAAATAACACATAATATTTTAAAGTAATGTAATCTATTTTGTAAAATTCGTACTCTTTCTTTCGTGTATATTTTCTATTCTAACATATCTATCTCTTATCGTTTACATTGCTTTTGAAGTTAAAAACAAAGCAAATCGTAATGGTTTTACGTAAAATTTAAATTAAAAATTCTTTACCGATAAACGCAATTTTACGTTATAAGAATACGACATCTTTATCGTTTAGAAAAAATATTTCATTATAATTGCAGATATTGCTGTTCGCACATTTATAAAGAATAATATTTATTCTCGCTTCCGAAACTATAATTCGACCGTTAAAACTCGAATAATCATTATAAATTATGGTTAACATTGAATTTCACATCAGTCAAATTTTAAGTTCCAAGGTGTACGAGCGTGTACATATAACACAGATCCGTCAATCAAAACTTCCTCTAGTTGTATATATAGTAGGTTATGTTGCACGCATAGGCTATTACAGTTATTACAATAGTGGCCTATGTCCAGTTTACGAGCTAAAAATACAAACCCATTATATTCACAAGTAAATCATTGCGGAATAACGACTTAATAATTCTATATTATTAAAAAAGAAGAAAGGGAAAAGGAAAAAGAATCATATCTGCTCATGATATAATATATCTTGTTTGTTTCACGCAACAATGCATTTAATGCTTAGAATGGTTAAAGTGACAAGTACATCCTCGAAGAAAATCGTACTATTCCTAATGTCAAATCCCCGTGACGAGTTCCATTGTTTGGACAATATTAATCGTGCATTGTATCACGTAAACAATAATAACAACCATCGAAGCGCGAAAAGCCACATGGAAAAATGTGGCGAGATAATTTCATTATTTTGTATTGTATTCGAAGCAGATAATATCATAAGCGTTTAATTACAGATAATAGCAATAATAGCAGTAGCAGCAACAACAGCAAAAGTGGCGGTGGTGGCGGAGGCGACGACGGCGGAAGCAGCTTAAAGCAATTCAGCTTGAAGAAAGATCTGAGACAGGTGATCGGAAAGAGTCGCTTAGAGGAGAGCAAAAGTAAAGTTTCAAAGGAAAATGCTCCCTCAATGTTGTAACGTTAAAATTGTTCTTCTCGAAGATACGCTTTGACGCGCGCGCGATATTAGGCGTCAGAAGGCGAAAATTCGGGACGATTTGGCGCAGTTTTAGATAGACGAGCAATTTTCGCCGTGACACAGTATTTATTTTACCCTCTGTATTATGCCTTAGCTGCAGCCACATTCGGCTTATTGCTGTCCGCATTCGGGAAGTTCGTCGTATCTTAAACTTTTATTTGGATAGTAATAATTTATTTTGTGTTGTGTAAATATTAGTAATTCTAGAGCGTTGATTTGAAAAATTTTCATTGATCGATAGCGAGATTTGACGCGCATTAAGGAATGTTTCTCTATCGACCTTCTATTTAAAGGATCCATTAAATGCAGAGCGAGATATAAAACGACGTAGGCATAGTATACAGAGGTAAAAGCATTTAGAGCGAAGAAGAGAGTCCCAGCGTATGTAGTATAATCCTCGTACTTAATTTATTTTAGTCTGTATCTTGCTACGTATGCTACCGGTGTTTGTTAATCTGCAAAACCGTATGGGATTCCATTGTACGTGTGAGAAAAGTGAACTTTTTCAAAGATAAACACGAGCAAAAGGTAAAGTGCAAGGCCTAAAGAGTAAAGAGAAGAAGTAGATGGCGTAACAGAAAGGATGAGAGATTCGCGTGGAATTTATGGGTAACGATACTCTTGCTTTCGAGTCACGGGCGACGGCGAGTAGGATAAGGATAAGGAGAAGGATGAAAGGAGGCTGAGGAGAAGTAGGGGCAAGGAGAGAAAAGGCGGCACAGCATCATAGCATGGCGGAATGCAAAGGTTCTCTACATTGCTCGAACGATTAACGTTCCCAAAGGACGCCAAGCTCTTCGTGGAAAAAGAAAGATGTAACGACAGTGGACAACCTACTGCATTAGCCTTTCCTTTGTGCTAATGAAATATTTTAAATTGAACTTTTTTTCTTCGATAAAGCCTTACACAAGGGGAAAAGTAGCAAAGGAATAAAGCCGCATGAATAAAGCGTACATTCTGGTCGAAGCCTATCGAGACATCGTCTTTTTATTGGGCTACGCGCGGAGGAGGTTAATGTGTTTGACTACTATATTTGAGTGTTTGCTCGTAGTATCCCTGTAGCCTAAAGAACATTGCGTCGACTTTAATTTATTAGATGCCTATCGGTTCATCTTCGTTTCACGAGTGACCCCAATTACGCGAAGCGTAACAATATAAAAAAAGGAGTCTACGCTAAAAATACTTTTTCAAAGTTAACCTATATTAATGCCTCCATAATCGGTTATAGAAAATTTCATTTTTTGCAATACATTTGTGTGCGCGTGGGTGCGTGCGTGCGTGCGTGCGTGCGTGCGTGCGTGCGTGCGTGCACGTGTGTAATAAATACAATTTCATCATTATTTGTTTTCGCGTGTACTTACATTAAAATTAAATAATTAATCATTCTTTTGCGTAACTTTCGCCAAGCTTTCGATAACTTTTCCGGTAATAAACTCAAAGTACTAACGGTGTACACGATGTACAGTAATGTAAACTAATGCAAAGTAGCACAAATTCAATTATTAATCAATCTGTATTTCAATAAGACCATTGTACAAATCGATCACTTTTTACTTAAAATCAAGTGTTTCGAAAAATCAATTTTCATCTAGTTTTTTCTTTTATTATCTGAAATTATTGAATTTTTAAATCAAACATTTCCTTTGAAGATATGATACATTATTATTATTAAACGTTCGATTGACAATTTTCATATAAATTTCATAAAAAAAAAAAAATAAAACTCTAATAGACGAGCAACAATCACTCGTCTCTTACCATCTTAAATGTCTATTGAACAATACTTGTACATGCATGTAATCATACATACATAAAATCGATATTCGTTCATCTACTAATTCAGTAAATAATATTTTACAATGTTAACAGATTCAAAAGGCATTCTTAAATATGCGTAAACTAGTAGCGAGTCGAACGCCAACGAAGGCTAAAAAAATAAAAAAAAACCAAATTATTTTAACATGTTTGAAAATTACATTTAGTTTACCGAGCCATTATTTTTTAGCTCTGCCTTAAAGTCAAAATTCTGTAAACTATTTGAATGTTTGGACCTCGAATAGTTAGTCATAAATAATGTCATATATAGTCAAAATAATAGTTCATAAATTAGAAGAAATATTTGTATAATATATACTTGCAAAGTTGTTCTATCAAAATTAATGAAAAATCAACTTTCGACGACTTTTAACCAGAATGTACTCTTCTTACGGAATGCTTATAAAGGTTCTATTCCATTTCATTTAAGCCTTTACTCTTCTTTGTTGCAGTAAGTTGAAGCAAGAAAAGCTTTTCTTATTTACACCAACTTGAGCATTTTAATGCTAGTTGTGTTTTAATATAAAATTCTGTCCTCCTTCTGACACTTTTCATCTTTGTCCTTTGTATTTATATTGCCATCAATTTCAGTCATATAAAAATAAAATTTTCCAACTTACGCAGTTCGTAATACTGTTATAAAAAATGCTATAACGAAAAGCATAGTTTTTTTTATATCTTTTTGAAAATATTTATAAAGAAATTTATATGACATTGATATTGCTTACTACATTTTATATATAAACTTTAATACAGAGTAATATAATAGCAAACATTATGAAAAAATATGTGTTCCTTGTCACATACATACATCCATTCGTACAAACATGCATGCGTAAATGCATACGCACATACATACACACATACATACATGCATGCATCATACATACACACATACATGCATGCATGCATCATACATACATACATACATGCATGCATACATGCATACATACATACATACATGCATCATACATACGAACGGTATCCTAAAAAATGCATATTCATTCGCTGCATAAAATCAAATTCTTTCCCAAAATTTGCATGTAAAAGAATCTATAGATAAGTACGCGTGAAAATGTTGTATGGATTTCAATGTAAATAATTTCAACAAGGTGTTCATTTTAAAAGATTGGCTGACTGCTAAAGGAATTATTTGCGAAAAATGTGATGCTGGAACTGTATACAAGATGATGGAATACTTATACGCGTTTATTATGATTTCAATGAAATTCAATCCAGATTATAATTCATGTTTTAACGTTTTTTTAATAGTTCCAATTGCAGTTACTCTTCTCTTAATATAACATGCATTACGTTGACCTCATGACTCACTATATACTTTATATTGTACATAACAAATAAAAATTTCTAAAATAGTTCTGTCTTACAATTTTAATTTCTGTTACAGTTTTAGGTAGAATTGACATTTATTTGATTTTATATGAATTGTACAGAAAGTTTAACAAATTATTTAATTAAATTGTATTTTAAACAGCACTCTGTAAATGTACCTAGACGGCACAAGATGTAGTTAAAATGTTGTTACAACTGTACTAGCGCTAGTGCCTAATAACCAAGGACAGTTACCGTTGAAGCCATGAACACGTTGTGGTAATGTTATACAAACGTTAAAAATCCCGCAAAAGCCTATTGACAATATAGTAAATATACCGTTCGAATGTTCTACTTTCCTTTAAATGATCTACAAAAATATTTCCAGATCAATTGATTTAATCATTAGCCTACTAAAAATTTTGAACAGCTGAATTTCTGTATAAATGGTATAAAAATCAGAACTTATCGTATATTTTTTAGCCACTGTTTAGTCGTGAAAAATATTTGAAACAACATTTCAGAGCTAAGCGGTGCTATCTGTGTACATGCTGAAACCTTAACAGATTAAAACCTTACTAGTTGATCGAATTTAGATACATTGTAATTATATTAAATATTTAAGTATAAAATATATTCAACTCCACACGATGAAAGTGTATTGTAAGCCAAAAGATCTTCGTCCTGACTTGAATATAAATAATAAAATGCAAATTGTTATATAATTCGATTGTAAGAGGTCATTGTTTCGCACTTCGATTGAGTCATATTAATTCAGTGTTCTGTTTTGTAAATTATTGATTTGACAGAATTTATTTACGAGTCATGGGGTTAAGATTATATGTCTGGGAATCTATTATGATAGAAATGCATTACACGTATGAATTAGCCGAAGCAGACGTGGGTTAACGAAAAATATGCGAGTAGATACGATCATAGTTCCTTTATGATACGGTATAGATATTTAATATAAATTATTCTAGTATTAATATATTACTGATAGAAAATATATTTCATCGTACGAGTATTGTATATCTCAGTGGTATTAAGATGAAATTAGTCGTAAATTACACGTTTTGTACACCTTTCAACTAGCTTTTTGTGTTACAGTTCAATAGCCACTGTCAATTTGGCACGAAATCTCCAATGGATATAAGCATATTATTTGCCCTATCTACGCCAGACAATAAAGCCAGCTGCGTCAGTTAAGAAATCAATGTTTACAAACTGATCATTTGCGAACATATTCGTCTCAACCGTTTTCACGCGTTTTTACCGATGCATTTTTATTTATTCATTATATTGCGAACAATATTTTTACGAGCGTTTGGCAGACCAGCTGCCAGACGAGTATTAAGGCAGACCGAGCGTCAAGTCACTTATAAGATGATCCAAATTCTCCTTGAACTTCTTCCTGAAGCCTTGATGAATATGGCACTGAATTTTGAAATTGATAATTTCAATTCAGGATTGTGTGTTTCGGTTGCAATATACTAAAAAGCAGTATTTACAAGAGGATGGAATAATATATAGATTATCGATGTAGTATGAAAAATGTTCCTCAAAATTTATTGAGTGGCTAGACTTAAAAAAGATGATGTTCGCTAAATGTCTGAAAGAAAAATCATATTAAATGTGATAAAAGTATACGAAATCGCAAGTCTCCCTTACTATTATAAGACGTGCATTGGGTGTATTTTCGGATATTTGACCGAGTCTCAATATTTTAAAACTTTTAATAATTCACAAATTTTAATGTAACTTTCCATTATGTACTGCAAGTTGACAATACTCAACTTGGAGGTGTTATTTCGGTAAGGGCTATTATGGAAATATAGTAAGTGAAAGTCAAATCAGAGTTTATATTGAAGTTTTCATAATTGAATACGCGCAACGTAAGCTCGCTTGAATACGTTCTTTATTTGTTATGGATTCATTCATGTAATACATTAAATGTTGAAGCATTTTTGTATTAAAAAATGTTTTTTGAAAGTTGCATTTCTTTACTGGTACGATGCTCGAACTACCTTATCTGCTTTAATGCAAGCTACTGACATCTAATATATTTGCTCAATTTCAATAAACAAATATTGAAACACATTTTACATCAATTTTAAATGAACTCTTTCTACGCGCATAAGAAATTATAGAGTTTTTATAAAACGGTTTATGCTTTCTTATGAATAATTTTGTAAATACTTCTAAATTATGAAAATTTATGCCAATGTGCAGTAGTGGATCAAAAAGTGATTTGCGAACATATAAACTCTTCGTTTCCAATAATTTTCTTTATTATTATTGTAGTCTATTATTATTTATTGTTTGAAACTATGGATTTCTCATCTATTTGTCACTCACATAAGAAAATGATTTTTTTTTTATCCATCTGGATAGAGGTGAATATAAAGCACTTGATTTCCTAACAATCGATATAGTTTTTATTATAATTTTCCTCTAACTTTTACAATTTTATCGCAATTCATTTTTTGTTACGTTATCCAGTTAAAGATTTACGAAAAAAGGTTCAAATAAGAAAGCTTCGATGAAGACAATGTGATCGCTGAAGCATAAGCTACTTCATAAATCATTTTTTATTTCCTACTGATCAAAAATAATTGAAATATTACATTCTTTTATTTAAGATGATTGATTTCCAAAATGTGAAAACGTACCAATGTTGTTGAACAAGCACGACACCGTTCAAAATAAAAATACTTATATAGCGGATGAATAATTTAATTCGAAATTGGCTCGGAAAATTAATTGATATATTTTTAAAATTTTTAAATGTTTGATTATACTTGTACGTAACTTTATTCCATATTTTAGGTAATCACCTAATGTGCTTAAAATGATCAGCTAGGCAGTATTAACTTCGGGCGAGCCGAATAGATAATAATCAATTTAATGGAGTTAATTCCATTTAATAAGCTACATAAAGGGGAATTGCCCAGTCTATCAAATAAATAACATTGTATTTCTTTCGCTATGTGTAATCGAGCATTGCTTTATTATTGATTAACGTTCTTAATTATATGTCAGTGTATAATATTTGCTTTTCTACTTTATTTCATAATTAAATTGGTATTATTAATGCTCCAAATTAACAATATAGGCCGACTCTTGCAAGAAATGATAAGTACTAACCTTTATATTTAAGCAAATCGTAATAATAAATTTTTTCACGAATATACGATTTATTAATCAATGTTTTTAAACGAACTTTAACTGATCGTCTTCTTCAGCTCTTGCGCAAACTCATTTTAAACCAAATTAATTTTTAATAAAATATCTTTTGCAATTACAAGAAAATATCTAAAGACTGTGATATTTCCCCAGGCTTAGTTTCTATAAATTCCATCGAATATTTTCATGTGAACAAATGGAAATAGGTTACTCATGAATAAAAGCACATTCATAGAAATCATTAACTTGCTATACAAAACTTTTACTTACTTAAAACGATATATGTCGCTAAATTTATTTTAAAGCTTAAAATTTACATAAAACAAAATTAACTTAATTCAAGCTTTAATTATAACGTTCTTAATCACAACTTTATTTAATACAGTATTTAAGACAATGTTACAGTTATTATAACGTTACACCGTTACTTAATTTATCATTAAATATTGCATACCACATATTTGTGCTCAATTTCTAAATTCATGTAGGTTGTGTAATATTTTTATCTACCACTTAATAATTTAGACAGCTATATTTATACGTATAAGAATTATTAATAAAGTAATTATTAATAAATAAATTATTTATTCGATTTGAAATATAATACTACTACAATTCACGTATAAAAAAATTATTTTCAGGGCACTGTGTATATATTTGCTTATTATATATTACTTTATAAAATAGTAAATAACATTAGAGACTGTGCATAAACTAAGTATTTCTTAACTATTTTACATTTAATTAGTCATACAGGTAAGTACGTTAAAACTTATTTAATATTTTAAAGACAAATCTAGTTTCATAATGTCATTTAACGTCTGATTTATAACGTCGTAATATCAAACACTAATACTTAAGAAATATGAAACGTAAAAATGAGATGTATGAGAGATTGTTCGCACAAAGTATAGGCTTGATTATAAGCTTGCTTACAAAGTTGCACAAATAACCCCGTAAAATAAATCACATGCTTTTATTGTACGAGAATCTAAGCGATAAGACCTATAGCATACACGAACCAAACGCTCAAATGAGAGACTTGAAAACCTTCGAGAGAAAGATAGAAGATACATCAAAAGAGTTTGCACACACACACACACACACACACACACACACACTCTCTCTCTCTCTCTCTCTCTCTCTAATAGTGTAGAAGAAAAAGTAAGATGACGGTCCCTTCCACTCATTGTCCGCTGTCTTTTTTTCTCCACGTGGTACATAAAAAGATAGTCATAGTTCATAAGTAAAGATCTTACTCAACAAGTTTTTCAATGTATTCGATCACTGTATGATTATATGTTATTAATTTTATTTCTTATTTACATTGATTCAATTAAAATTAATTAAATTTATACCTACTACTTATTACAAATGTTTGCATATTAATTTAATAAAATGTACTGTATAAGCTTAAATATGTATATTATTAATGAGACATTACGGCTATAATTGATGATGAAAAATTACTATAATAAACATAACAACATAACAACTCCATTTCTATTATCTGAAATCAACAAAAGTAACAGATAACCAGTACGTAATAAATTATTTAATCTCCTATAAATTCATTAATTTATAGCTCTTTTGAAAATTTCTATTTATTTTGTCAGAAAACTGATTGTCAATACTCCAAAAAAAATTCAGAATCTATTTATCATAAGTAAATAGATAAAGTTGTTCATGAATTCTTTGTTTTAATTTCATCATATTTGTTATTTAAATAATATTATACAAAATGAAAATCTTATTTAAAAATACGGGCAGCTGAAGAATTTGCAGGTTTTACACTTTTAAATAATAATTTTTAAATAATAGTTATTTAAATAATATTATACAAAATGAAAATCTTATTTAAAAATACGGGCAGCTGAAGAATTTGCAGGTTTTACACTTTTAAATAATAATTTTTAAATAATAGTTATTTAAATAATATTATACAAAATGAAAATCTTATTTAAAAATACGGGCAGCTGAAGAATTTGCAGGTTTTACACTTTCTCTTCGTATGCATTGCCCTATGTAACCATGAGTCTTATTAGATATTGAAATTTAAAAATTCTTACTACCATCGTATATTATACATAGTTAAATCTTTACAAATATACTTAGTAATTAATTCTAACTATTTTTTAACGCAATGGTTAATCATTCTTTGATACACCGAATAATCCTACATTTCTTATTCAGGACAAGCGCAATTAATATTTTTTTATTCAGGTTTGTTATATTCTAACGTTTAGAGTATAATAGTGATCGTATTTATCATTGATCTTTAATTTTTTTATACAATTATCGTCTAGGTAAATGAATAAATTACAAGTGTTGTCTTAGTACTTTCATTATCCTCGATGATAAGTAAAATATCCTCAGGTGGCTACGTAAAATCCTACATGATCATAATGCAATACGATAGCACATCTAAGTTTGAAATATAACTTTTCAATACACATAAGGTAGGTAATACAGAACTGATTATTTTACTTCTTTGGTAATTTCTGTTATTGTAGTAGTTGAATAAATATAAATAAATTACTAATTAATCGTTAAAAATAACGAAAAGTGAAACTACGTTAAAAAAAAAATAATCGTTTATACAATTTTCTATCTTTAGAGTTACATATTAAAATCCTCATGAAATTTCTTATTAAAACTTGTGATTACTAAGTGTAAAGCAAATGCAAAGTTGGCTTAATACCAAATCATGTTTATAAGTAGGTAAGTAGATACGATAATCTACGTGCATGATACAAATATGTCATAAAGACATACTTGAAAGATATTTTATATCAATATAATAACATATAATAAAATGTCATATGCTTCAAATAATAAAATTCAGTTACATGGTTATTACATTTTATAAATTTCAGAATATTTTATGAAAAGAGAATCACGAATTGTCTATACACATCATAATATTTCCTTTCGTAAAGCGTCCTAAATTGCAATTTCTATCTTCACCAGCTTAGCGTATTATTATAAACATATCTTAATCTTTCTGAATACCTAATATTTAAAAATATATTGTATATCATTAAAAATACGACAATCTTTAATTAAATCTTCAATTAGCCAATATTGTTCTTTTCGTCATATCATGACTATAGTAATTTCTATTCATTCGTAAAATTAAATACAATTTTTACTAAATATATTAAATATTGTTAAATATAATAGTATATTTAACAAAGTATAGATTCTCAAAATATCTTTTAAGATATTTCGGTCATTTGTAAAATATATTAAAACTAATAAATGTTTATAACAAATAAAAGATACGTTCACAAAATTAAATATTTTTGTGTACATTTTTAAGGATACACATTGTAAATTCTTTGGGATTGTAACCTGTACCCTTCTATAAAATATTAATGATAAATAAACGAAAATCAATTCAAGATTACCTGGTAAAGAATTTAGTATTTTATGACTTAGCGAAATTATATTCTAAAAGATTAAATAGAAAAAAACGTTCGTAAATCTATTCTATAAAAATTAATGGTATGAAAAATATTGCTTCATAGAATGTGTACGTAAAGAAAAATAACTTTACACAATTTAGAAATAGTATTAAGCCGAATATAAGTACTACGTAGCTAATTATAAAAATGATATTAAATTTATGAAAGACCAAGATTTCAAGTATTAAGTAAAAATAAACCACGTATCATACGTAAAGTAGAATATGGAGCGCAGAATGACGCAATTTTAGAAATAGTAAACTTAAAAATAAATTATGAAATAGCATTAGAAGAATAATACAAAGCAAGTAGAGACTAAAGGAACATGTGAATCTACAAAGAAGGGTACTTGTCCTACAAAATAACAATATTGAGAATAACTGATCCATAGTGTACTTAGGTATAAACTCAATAATAATAATAGGTTGAAGATCGAAGGTTAAACGAAATTCGAAGGGTAATTTCTAGCAATGGTCTAGTTAGTAAATGGAGAAGCTATGTTGATAAAATATTCAACGTTCGTGAACACCACATTGAAAAATAATAGAACGTAATCCACGCTTCTAAACAAGCTTTTATCGATATTAATGTCTCAAAAAACATTAAAATTTCAACCGTTTATGAACTTATGTATGAATTAGTATTTTTTCCCAAAATGAATTATTATCTATACTATATAAAAAGAACTAATAAGAGAATGGTAAATAAAATTATGAATGTCAATTATCATACATGATCAATACATCATTAATAAATAAATGAAATACTGTAAGAATTATAAATGTTTTACTTTTCTCTAGGAAACATAGCTTTATCTCATTTAAATTGTATTTATAAGATTACTTGCTTGCATAGAACATATTATTTCAAATTATCAATGCAAAACTTTGATAGAATACATTGCTGGAGAAACAAATATTTAGGACTATGCAGATGGCAGAAAAAAATGGAAATTTGATCCAATAGTAACGAAAGAGTTAGCTTTGGACGAGAAAATAAACTGACGGCTATACGATATGACTCAAATATGACTATTAACAAATAATTTAGATTTAGTCAATTATAGTAAAAAATCGCAATTAAAAACTCCGGTTTTTTTATAAATATAATTGTATCTTAAGGATAAGTGTAAGTTAGTAGAAAAAGCATATATGATAATACATGTTAAAATAAATTAAACTGAATCTGTTTTTGTGGAAGAGCATAACATAAAACACATAGAGTGAACACGCAGAATTAATATGAATAGTTGCGATCCTTTGACCATAAACAGTGGTATTAATGATAATTGAATATTCTTTGACCAAGTTATAAAGCGTTAAATATTACGACAATATAACCCTTACATGTTATAAATAAAACATCAATATAAAATATCAATATATGCCACTGCATCTTGCAGAATATTACACAAGGTAATCCGAGCTTGTACTAGCGAAGAAAAATTATGCAAATAAAAAGGCGAAGAACAACTTATGCGTGCTTGAAAAAGAATAGGAACTGTCTGTGCGAAAATCTATCAAACAAATACGAAATAAATGCTACAGTTGATTTTGTTATATATCTTTAATATATAATTATAAATAAACGTAAACTAAGTGTTTCCTAAAAATAAAAGTTATTTCATAAGTAATACGCTAAATCCAGTTTATTGTTTTGTCAGAATTTTTAAAATATTTTCCAGTATAATAATTGTACGTATATTTTGATATATTTTTATGTGTTTCATATTAGAAATTGCTTATTACAAATTATTGATATGCATATCGATACGTTTCATTTATATTTCGTTAGATTGAATTTAAATTAAAAACTATTAGATGTCTTGCATTAAAAATAACTAATAACAATACGTTACGTCGTATAATTTTTTATTCAAATTTCATCTAACGAAATAAGTATTTCTAACTACATAATATACTATTACGTTTTTATAATATTTTTTTGCTGTTATATACTTATTTATAAAAATAACACTCATTTTCTTATTATAGATGATTGCATAAGTATAAGTATTATATTTATTAATTCTACTGCAAATAAATTGCGAATAAAAAGTATATCTCATTATTAGTAAAGTTAGACTGATGAATACATAGGAAACTGCTTTGTGCAGGCTCGATTTGTTGGAGATGAAATCTGTACTGACTACTATACACGCATAGTTACGGTTAGCTCTTGTATATACATGGAATTTGTTTTGGAAAAAATGCGCTAGATTTCGAGATCGAAATTAATTCGCTTTTAATATTTTATGGACGATTTCTCTTATAAAGTTTCATTCAATCACAACTGAGATGAAAATACATTTCTGGTTGTACACATAGAATGTTAAAGTTAAATTTGCATGCGCATGTGTGCATGTTGAGTTTTGCACAAAGAAAGAAAGAAATAATCATAGGCATTGTTTGCATTTGTCGTGCTACGTCAACGGAATTGAATAGATTATTTAATATTACATTTACAAGACTTTTTTCTTATAACTCTGTACAATTTTTCTTTCTAAAAAAGTTTAAATACTTCGATTTTCTTGACAAAAATTATTTTAATAAATTTAAATTATACGCGTGCGCATGTCAAAGTAAGGCGCAATATTTAAAATTATTTCTTTTTATAAAAAAATATATTTTTATAAAAAAATTGTATACTAACAACTTAAAAAAAAGTTGCTTTAATTATCTCTTTTTAAGTACATCATACATTTTAATATTGCGTAGAAATATGTACGAACAGTTTAACATTAATTAATTATTAATTAATTATTTAACAGATGCAAAATAAATTTCTAACTTTTTCATGTAAACACTTTGTTAGTACCTTATGTGTTAGTGAAACATATAATTAATTAGTGTTTATAACATTAAAAGAAATTATTATGAACGAGAATACAGCAATTTTCAAGTAAGCTGTAGTAAATCTAGTTAACTAAACTGCATCGCTATATTTACAAAATTGTTGAAAGTACAATCGGTAATCGCAATTGAATAATTCCTTTTAAATCTAAAAATATTAAATTATCAATTTTGAAAATTTTTATTTTACATGAGTCATTATCTCAAAATACTGTGAAATATTTACTTTTCTATTAATTTTACCACTTTTCTCAGTATACAATTTGTTATTTACATATTTTGATAAATTAAATTTTTACGTATATGTTATGTACAAAAAGGAAGATAATGATTTTTTAAACGATCGATAATTTGTTTTTATAAATTATAGATAAGAGAGTAGTTGATAATACATAAATTAAAATATTTGAAATTGTGTATTAATAAATTTAGTGCATTATGTACATCCAAATCACTAAATATAATTATTGCACACCTATAAGACAAATTTTATAGTGGCGAATAATTAGGGCATAAAATATATTTTTCTAAACAAGATACAAGCATATATGTAACCAACTACGTAGAATACTGATATATGCATATGGCAATTTTATCTCTAGCGATTCAGCTAAATATTCTTCTTACTTAAAACCTTCTTCACATTGGAAAAATAATAATTAATGAAAACCTTATTAATTGTGTGATAAAAGCAAACAATAAAAAATGTATACAAACGAAAGTAAACAGTTTAGCTAAAAGTTTATTTCTTGATAATAAGCTCACTCGACTTTCAAAAATTGTTATCCAAGACGAAAATGAAAGATTAATATTAATAAAGCATTGTAACACAGACTTTAGATCATTATGTTTAATTTTAAACTGTATGACTGTTGACAGTGCTGACATCTAAGAACAGCTGACCGACACGAGTTTAGACACCCCCAGGAGGTAGCAGCTAACTATCATGGCCGCTCCCTGGGCAAAAGAGCCGTCTAATGTGACAATCGCGCGGTAAAGTTCGTAGTTGACTATAATTTTCAGTGCAGCTCCTATAGGACATTACAAGGCAACTATTATAGAAATATCTTTTTTGTTTTATTTTCTATGTTCAGGTGCTTGTCACTCTCGTTCTTAAGCGACAGCTTTTCTAGTAATAGATGTAAATAATTCAAAGTAATTGCAATCTCATATTTGTAAAAGTATTTTATAATTGGACTAGTAAATGCACCAGGACGTTGAACAATGATGCCTTTAAGGGACAACCAGGATGTCGCATGCTTTCTGGTCACCAAACACTCGTGGAAAGGAAAGTAAGTTAGACTCTATGTATATTCTTTACTTTAATAATCAGTCTGGACTGGTTATCTCTTTATTATTATTATTAATATACATTTCAGATACAAACGTATTTTTTCAATTGGATCTGTGGGTATCACCACGTATAATCCAAGTACTCTAGAAGTTACAAACAAGTGGGAGTATGCTGACTTCATTAGTGTTCAACCAACTAATAAAAATCAAATTGGTTCTCATGAATTCAGTATCACTATGCGAAAAGAAAGAAAATTAGAAACAATGAAATTTAGTTCCGAATATAGATCTGATTTACTTACAGAAGCTCTCAGATACAGAAGTCAGTTTGCAGAAAAACCAAAAGAAACTTTGGTAAGTCTTTGTATTCATTTATGCACAATGACTAGTGAAAAAGAAAATACATCTACATGTTGCATAATGATATATAAAGACAAGATATGTTCTGAAATATTTTTTATTATGTTATTACAAATAAATTTGTCATTAAAAATACCATATATATATTTTACTAAATATTAACTTTTTTCAGAGATTTGCAGCTTATAAACATCATTGGTCTGATACAAGATTACCAGTTGTTCTGGAAGTTACTCCATACAGTCTTGATCAATTAGATCCGGCTACAAATATGGTTCTAGCCAGCTATTGTTACAAAGATTTTGAAGGTCTTGTAACTGTAAAAGACTACACAAATGGATTTGTAGTCGTTTGTGGTGGATTTGGACGTTTACATTTATTTGCTTCTCAGTATATAGAGGATATAAAAAGAAAATTAGTAGAATCTGCAATGAACAATTTGGGTATAATTATAAGAGTACCAAAAGAATCTATAAAACTTGATGACTTTTTTGCTCAACGACTCGGAAAGTTTAGTAGTGATGAACATATTACAAGTGTTTCTGAATTTAATGTACACAAAAATTCATCGAGACATTTGGAAGCTCAGCGTAGAACACTTTGTCTTTCAGATACTTGTTTATTAGAAAGAGATCCACAAACTTACAATATTTGTACATTAAGGCCACTTTCCGATATTTTTGCTTTAATTCGTGATAACGACAATCCACAGTTATTTAATATTCAGTACATTAATGGACAAATACGTAGCTACATAGCAACAGATAGAGATTCGTTACTAGCTTCTTTATTAGATGGTGTTCGAGCATCTGGTAATAGAGATGTACATATAAAAATGTATCCTATAGCCCGTGGTAAGAGATTAGGACCTTTGAGTCTACCAGTTGACGAAGAGGTTGAAATATCACATGTAAAATTTCTCCAGCAGCCACCTGGTGGACGCTCATTTGCAGAAATCTTAGAAAGATTCAATGCAAACATTCCTTACAATGGCCTTTTATATTCCATTACACAAGACGTACGTACTAATTTTATATTACATAATTCATACAAGTAGTTTTTTTACACAAAACTGAATAATTATGTTATGTAAACAAAAAATGATAAATATGCTATTGCGTTATAATCATGATATCAATAATATTTCTTATTATTAAAATAATATTGTAGATTTATTTTAATAACAAAATATGTTTGATAATGAAAGTTTTCAAAAATATATATTATCTTTTATTTGAATAGAACATTTTATTCTTCAATTATATAACGATAAACTTGATATTAAAATTGGATACTTATAAATAATTTTTATTTCATTAAATTAATCTACAGAAAACTTAGGATTTTCTTTCATATTTTAGCTTAAATCAAAAACAGGAAACTCTTAATTCCATTCTTATTACTATATAAAATAAAGAGTTAAGTATATTTATTAAAATAGAAAATAGTTTAAATTTTTAAATACCATTCCCGTATTACAAAGATTTATTCATGGTAATGAATCATTCATAGATAAATGTCTCATAGAGAGTACTTTAATTTATAAAAAATCCGAATTGATTAATTGTCTGCAATGTAATAATAATAGATATTATGTGTTATATATATATATCAGTAACGAAAATTAAAAATCGAAATATTAGAAAAGAAAATTTCGATAAATTGGAAAATTATATTTTTTATTAGTTTATTTATAAAAATTCGACACTGGCTAAATGATATAATTTAAATTTATTACGTTTACAGAAAAACTGTCATAATATTTATTTTATTTTTTGTTATATTGAAAGAAAAATTTTCTTTGTCCTTTAAAAAAATTGTTTTTTTGAAAAATAATACTAAAATTTAATATTATAGGTCATTAGAAGTACTTTAAATAATTCAAATAAATAATATATAATATCGAAGCAAATAATAGCGTGTCTTGAAAATTTATATTTTTTTAACGTGTATACAATACAGAACAATTTTTAATTCTAAAGTTTGAAATAATGAAAATATACATAATATAAATTTTTTACATATAAATTTACGCTATTGTCGAAAAAATACTGAAATGTTTGTTGTTTGAATATTAGAAATCTATAAATTCTTTTTCTTGATTTATTAAAAATTGAAATAATTTATATCTAAAAATATAAATATAATATCTTCCCTGCAATATTTTTTATAATATATTATTGAAATTACAAATATTGCATTATTATATAATATTATAAATAAATGTATTTCAAAAGTGAAATTTCTATGAGAATTATTTAGATAAGTTCTAAATTTAATTTTTAAATTATCATTGAAAATGTTTGTAAAAATTCACGGTCCATAAAAGAAATTAGAATTTATTTAAAATTGCAAAGTAATACTAAACGTTTGTATAAAAATTTCTTTTTAAAATATGAAATTAAAAATTTTTTATTTAACGGTACTTATGGTATAAAATTAAAAATAATTCACGGCTAACTTTATAGGAAGAATTTATAAAAAAAAGTTGATAATAAAACGAATTTATCAAAATAAATAAGTAATTATCGCAATGCAAAAATTTATATCATATATTGTATTGTAAATTTTATTCTTTGCGTAATCTCTACCTTCGTAAACTCTAGACATATTTACTTTAATTTTTATTATTTTGTCATTATAATAACTTTGCTTTTTCAAAAAATATAAATATTAAATTGAAGAACCTTTACGAAATTCTCAAAATTATTTCTGCTAAAGCTTATAATTTATATACCCCTTGATACCATTTAATACATAGTTAACTTCTTCCATGATTTTTAAAGTAATTTTTAAAGAAATGTATCATAAACAATGTTACCAATTGTTTATGATACATTATATTAAGCGAATAGTGTTTTTTATTTATAATACAAAAGGCATTATAAATTACGTATCTTTCATAATTTTGACCTTTAAATCACTCTCTAAATATTTGGTTTGCGATTTATCAGTAATTACTACACGATAATAGCTACTGATTAAAAAGCTTAACCGAATATATAAGCAATAATTTTTTTTTTATATTAAGTTTAGAAATATATGCTTTTACAGCAATCCTATTTCTTATATTAAATAAAGAATATCTACAAAGATACTAGATAAAAAAGATATTTATTTTGCCATGTTATCATAATATAATTATTCCACTGTGATATTATAATCACACAAGTTTTAAAATGTTATTTATAAATTATATTTAATTACTATAGATATTATAATAGAATTATTAAATATTAAAAATATCTGCAAAGTAATTCCCGTAATTTCGACGTTCTATCATATTTTCTTTTGATATTAGAACTTTGATATAGCACAAATATGTTTAATATTTTGAAAAAAAAAACTAGTTTATTTAGAAATATTTTTAAAATATTTTTATGAATATTTTGGCAATATTTGTAGAAATATTTGTAAATCATTGTCTAAGATATACGCAATAAAACATTATTTTAAAATTTATAAAATTTTATTAATGTTAAAGATTTTATCATCATAAAGATGAATTATATCTGCATCTTTGTGATAAAATACATATTTTTAATAAGCAAATTTTGAAAAATGACACAATTTATTACTTCCATATTATTTTTAATTGATATAATAGAAAATTCCTTGTTTTATCATATATCTAAAAAGGGTTTTTCTTCAAATTTTAATATTAAAATTGCTTAAAATTCATTGTACGTTCATTTATGGATTAATAAATATTTATAAACACTTAGTTATATTATAAATATCATATCGTGATAGGATTTTTATCACCGAACACCTAAAGTTCTAATAATTAAGAAAAACTCGTAACCCTGTATTGATTTGCTTCCACTCAAAAGAATGTTTAATTACTGAAAAATAACTGTGTTTGTACTGAGAATCTTTTTATTAATTCTTAATATGTCAAAACATATCTTCTACATGAATATTTAACTAAGAATATTTCTTGTAACTACTTTGTGAACTTGATTTATACGTCATTAATCGGAAGATTTCTCCTCGGAGTACTCAAAGTATATTCGATATGTTTTATAAATTTCTAGATGATTTTAATTAAGTAATCTTCTTAATTCTTTTTAGTTATTTGCGACTGTTTCTTTTTATTGTCATACACACCATTAATTTATAAAAGCTGTATCCTCTATTTGCTATTGAAAAACGATAAAGTACTGAAGAAATAATAAAGTCTCATCAATGAGTTTTTTTAAGAACATATTAATTTTAGCATTATGCAGATTGGTAATAACACTTATGAAAAAAAGTTATGAAAATTCAATAAAAGCTTGTTATAATAATATATCGGTGTACACATATTTGATACTAAGAACATAAAATTATTAAGTTAGAATAATTTAATTTTTTAATTTTATTAAAATTTTAATGAACATTAAAAAAATTTTTTAGGGTCTTTTTACTGAAAATAAAGATAAAATTATCCTTGGAGCACTGAATGCTGTAGTCAATAAGGATGTAGATACTGATTGTGAAATTGAAGCGCAGTTTCATGCTTTAAGGAGATTGGTTGCTAGTAAGGTTGGCTTTACAGCTTTTACAAATTTACCCGGTTTTCGTGAAGCTATTGGCAATAAAGTTGTAAAAGCGTTAAAACGGCAAGATTGCGGTGTAACTCAGGCTGCCATTGATTGTATTTGTGCTCTCATGCAGCCGATGCACGATGACTGTGATTTGAGACAAGAACAATTGAATAAGAGTAGTTTACTGAGTAGTAATAAATTTTTAGAGAGTTTACTCGAAATGTGGATTAATCATGTAGTAAGTTTTCATAATTTCATAAAGAATAATGAGCGCTCGTTATTTTATCCTTATCTTATTCTATTATTTATCTCTTAAATTCAGAATCACGGAACAGGAGCCGTTGTTGTCTCTGCGATGCTAGATCTTCTAACTTTTGCATTGTGCGTTCCTTATAGCGAGACGACTGATGGGAAACATTTTGACAATTTGTTGGAAATGGTGGCTACAAGAGGAAGGTCCCTTTTCAAACTCTTTCAGCATCCATCTTTAGCTATTGTTAAAGGCGCCGGTTTAATTATGAGAGCTATCATTGAAGAGGGTGCACAAGAAGTCTCAGCTAAAATGCAAGAGCTGGCTCTTGCCGAAGGCGCGTTACCTAGGCATCTTCTTAATAGTTTGTTTACCGCGGGCTCTGACGGTAGATTATTAACTCACAGGCAACTTTGTCGACATCTTGTTGGGCTTTGGGTCACAGGTCATCCAACGGCAATGGGATTATTAAAAAGAATTATGGTTGGTATCTTTAAATTTCACATTTTTTACTTCATGTTTTCAATTAAAATCGAGATGCTGACATGTTTATTTTTCAATATAAGAAAAACTAGAAAAACGTATTCTTTAAAATATAAAGAATCATTAAAGAATTATTTGCAATAATTAAAAACCTACACGTTATAATTTTTTAACTTGGCAAAACTAGTTAATTCCGTCACTACAAATGCATTATCTGTCTAATCATATAAAAATTGTAAATGTTAAATTGTAAATTTAAAATATCTCAAGTATATTAAAATCTATTTCACGTATTTTCGCTTTAATATTATAATAAAATTATATTATAATAAAATTATAATAAAATTATAATAAAATTATAATAAAATTATAATAAAATTATAATAAAATTATAATAAAATTATAATAAAATAAATGTATTAATGCATTTCATGAATGATAACGAAAGTGATTAGTCTTGCAAGTTTGTTATGAAAACGGTTACTTTGTCATACTTTAAGAATGAGAATGCTTGAAAGTATACCATACTATGACGTGTAAAGTTTTATTTAAGTATAGACTTGAATCCAAATATAAAGGTCAAAATATTTATTTTAACTCTATGCTAATGCTACATACTTTACTTGTTGCATCTTATAATATCTTTTGCAAAAATAAAAATAGTCGTACACACTTGTATAAAATTTATTGGAAGAAATTACTTTACTTTACCTATTATTTATAAATATTTTTTAAATAATAAGTAAAGGTAAAAAATTATTTAAAATTCCTTAAACGACTTTTTGTAGCCTATTGGATTGTTGAACTATTTGGATTCTGATGAATCAGTACCAGAATCATTTCTTGAAGAAGAAAGACTTGATCATCGCGATAATGTAAAGATAGCTATAGATCATGCAGCAAAAAATAAAAAAAGTCCTCAGTGGATAGCAATTGAAAGGCAAATGAGAATTGTAGAGAAACATTTGGAAAATGCTTTAGAACATTGGGGAGCTAGAGTTGGTATCGAGAGAAGGGAAAAAATTAAAGAAAGGCCAATAGTTCTTAGAAAACGTAGAGAAAGAGTGAAATCTGAAGCTAATTGGAAACTTTTTTATTATAAATTTAGTCAAGACCATGCTCTTCCTAATTTGATCTGGAATCATAAAACGCGAGAAGAACTTAGAACGGCCTTAGAAAATGAGATACGGGCATTTTCTTCTGATAAAGACTTATCCGGTGGAACATTAATTGCATGGAATCATCGTGAATTCGAAGTGCAATATCAATGTTTATCGGATGAAGTAAAAATAGGCGATTACTACCTCAGATTGTTACTGGAAAAAGACTCTCCTGATAGTCCTATAAGAAAATCGTAAGTCTTTTAATAATTAAATTAGGGTTTTTTTAACTTTTTGATTTCTCATCTATTTTCGAACATCTTGCAACTTTCAGGTATGAATTTTTCAATGATTTATATCATCGATTTTTATTAACAACAAAAATTGATATGAAGTGCCTTTGTTTACAAGCTATGACCATTGTATATGGAAGATACTATGAAGATATTGGACCTTTCTCTGACACAAAATACATTGTAGGAATGTTAGAACGATGTATTGATAGGACAGAACGGGATCGTCTCGTCATGTTTATTGAGAAACTTATTTTACATAGGAGAAACGTTAAGGATATCATGGATCAAAATGGTGTACGAACTTTGGTAGACTTATTAACTTTGGCGCATTTACATACATCACGAGCTGTAGTTCCAACTCAAACGAACGTCATAGAAGCTGGACCCGATCAACCAATCACCATGGAAAAAGAATGGTATTACAATGACAGTGATAAACGGAAAGGACCTATCAACATCAACGATTTAAAGGACTTATACGTATCAAACAAAATATCTCATAAAACAAAAGTTTGGGCTCAAGGACTAGACAGCTGGAGAGTACTATCTCAAGTACCCCAATTGAAATGGACCCTTGTAGCTAAAGGAAGTTCTGTAATAAACGAGAGTGAATTGGCAACATTAATTTTAAATATTTTAATCAAAATGTGTGCATATTTTCCCAGCAGAGATTCTGATAATGCAATAATAAGGCCTCTACCTCGAGTAAAACGGCTCCTATCTGACCTTCAATGTTTACCACACATTGTTCAATTATTACTTACTTTTGACCCAGTTCTTGTTGAACGAGTTGCAACATTATTATGTGAAACCATGAGAGATAATCCAGATATTTCTAAAGTTTATTTAACGGGTATTTTCTATTTTATTCTTATGTATACAGGCTCTAACGTCTTGCCAATAGCAAGATTTCTCCAGCTGACTCACACAAAGCAAGCCTTTAGGGGCGATGATGTAAGCTTTTTATAAAACTTTTATTTTGCTGCGTTATTAATTCTTCAAAAACTAATTTTAAATCTTATTATATTTACTTATTTATAGAATACCCCTTCTGATATTATGCAAAAAAGCATACTTGGACAACTCTTGCCAGATGCTATGATTAGTTATTTAGAAAATCACGGAGCTGAAAAGTTTGCACAAATCTTTCTAGGAGACTTTGATACACCCGAAGCTATTTGGAATGCGGAAATGCGTAGAATGCTCATTGAAAAGGTTGCTGCTCATATAGCAGATTTTTCACCAAAATTGCGAAGTCATACTATGGCAAGATATCAATACATACCAATTCCTGCTATACGATATCCGCAATTGGAAAAAGAACTATTCTGTCAAATATTTTATTTGCGACATCTTTGTGATACCATCAAGTTTCCTCAGTGGCCTATTACTCAGCCAGTAAGTAATTTCTATTAATATTTATTGTAAAATAAATAAATTAATTTAATTTTGTAATACAAAATTAGGTTAAGCTATTAAAAGATGTTTTGGATGCCTGGAAAAAAGAAGTTGAAAAGAAACCACCTATCATGACTATTGATGAAGCATACAAGGTTCTGGGATTGAAAAGAGGGCAACATCATGATGAAGCAATAGTAAGAAAGTCTTATTACAAATTAGCACAAATGTATCATCCCGATAAAAATCCACAAGGACGGGTAAGCTTTGTTATTCATTAATTTTAGAGAATGCTATTATTTTTACATTATTAATTATTGTTATAATAATGAATTTACCTTTTCAGGACAAATTTGAAGCTGTTAATCAAGCTTATGAATTTCTTTGTAGTAGAAGTTGTTGGTCTTCTGATGGGCCAAATCCAGATAATATTGTTCTCATTCTTAAAACACAAAGTATACTTTTCCACAGATATAAAGAAGAACTTTCACCATATAAATATGCTGGTTATCCACAATTAATAAAAACAGTTAAATTAGAAACAGACGATGAATGTCTATTTTCAAAAGCAGCACCACTTCTTGCCGCTGCAAGTGAGTTAGCATATCATACAGTTCATTGTTCTGCTCTTAATGCTGAAGAATTAAGAAGAGAAGGTGGCTTAGATATTTTATTAGATGCATACACTAGATGCGTTTCTGTCTTAAACAAATCGAGTAAATCTATTGAAGTAGCTGTTCAAGTTTGTATACATATAACTAGATGCTTTGCAGTGGCTGGTGCATTCCGAGGATGCAGAGATAAAATTGTTGAGCTTCCTCGTTTAATTAAAGATCTATGTAGAGTCTTGCATTTTAAGGTAGGTAACTACATACATGTACAATTATATACTCTATTACTATGACTATATATGTATTTATAAATAATATTAAAATTATGTTCTCCTAGCACTTGACGAAATTATGTTCTGTGGCAACAGAATGCATTTCGTCACTAGCTACAGACAGCATTCTTCAAATGCAGCTTTTACAATCAGGTGCTTTATGGTATCTTCTTTTGTTTATGTTTAATTATGATTACACATTAGAAGAAGGTGGTGTAGAAAGAAATCAAGATGAAAATAGACAAGAGATTGCAAACAACCTAGCAAAACAAGCTGTGAGAGCTTGCGCTAAATTAGGGGGTTATATGATAGCTGAAAATGAAACACCTTATAATCCAGTAACAGTAGCAGCTCTAGAAAGTTTACTAACACCATATTTGGCCAGACAACTTGCAAATGATAAACCAGAGGAAATTCTAAAAACTTTAAATTCTAATTGTTCCAATCCTTATTTAATATGGGATAATGGTACAAGAGCTGAATTGACTGAGTACCTTGAAGGTAAACTTCAGGATAAGCTTAGTGGCAATGATAATTTTGAGCATAATTTCAATGACTTCAGTTACACTGCACATAAAGGAGAACTTGTTATTGGGGAAATATTTGTAAAAATTTTCAATGAACAACCCAATTTCCAAATTGAGGTAAAGCATTTTTGAAAAAAAAATATGTTAATGAGTTTATGTGTAACTTTTTTTTTAAAAGAAACTTTTTCTTTTTTTCAGAATCCTAAAGGATTTACAATTGATTTATTGGATTATTTGACAAAATCTGCAGATTATGTTACTTCATTAAATAGTAATATTACCTTAACTAAAAAAGATCATCAACATTTGAAATGCATCGTTATGTCATTAGAAGCCTTAAAAAATATTATCAAAAATAATCCTGGTGTAGAAATACAATGTATTGGACATTTTAAATTATTATTCACATTATCAAGCTGCAATAGCTTTAAGCCTATACAAAAAGCTGCTTTAGAAATTATAAATAATGTAACAAAGAATCAAGAATGTGTTAATGATATAGCAGCTAATGAAGTTATTTTACATTTATTACTATGTTTGAATAGCTTGAAAGATAGTCAACTTTTAATTTTAGAGACTCTTTATGCTCTTATGAGTACAACAAAAATTGTCAAAGATGCATTGAATAAAGGTAAGTAATTATTCTATTACTAATGCTTTCGGTATTTATTAATTACATTTTGTATTGAATTCGCCAAAGGAGCCGTGATTTATATTTTGGATTTGTTTTGTAATTCAACCAACTTACAAATTCGTGAAACTGCAGCAGAATTATTGGCTAAAATGTCTTCTGACAAATTAGCTGGACCAAAAGTTAAGCTAGACTTATCCAAATTTTTACCTCGACTCTTCAGTGAGGCTATTCGTGACGCTCCAAAACAGTGTGTTCAAATGTTTGAAACAAGACAAGAAAATCCTGAATTAATTTGGGACGATGAAACAAAATCTAAGGTATCAAGAATGGTAACCGAATTAAAAGATGAGTAAGTCACAATTTTTCAAAAAAATTCTTTATTATTTTAAATAATTTAATATCTGATAATAATACTAATATTTTACGTATACGATGTTATCAAATATGTAACAAAGCTCTGATATATAGTTTTAAACTCTAATTATAATACGAAAAACTTAGATTATTTCTTTTTATACATTAAAACTACCTATACAAGAATAACAAATAACTGCTACTACTTAGCCCTACAATTTAGTATTGTCTTAAGTATTAAATTAACATTTGAAGAAAAATACTCTTTTTTTAAAAGACCTTTCAGACTTAATAAATCAATAATTGAATTCAGGTCATATATTTTTTTTTAATTCAATAACTATTTCGTTGCTTTACTAATAAAACATACTTCATCATGCTGTATTCAATTACTTACAGATATTACAATCTACAGTGTCAGAATCCTAACACTGTCTTAAGACTTCCTGATACTCAAAACAATGTTGATATTGTAACAAATGAACCAGTGATAGGTGGAGTTTACCTTAGATTATTTATATGCAGTCCAGCATGGGCTCTTAGAAAACCAAAGGAATTTTTGAGTGAATTAATGGACACTATTTTAACTCTGATGTCTAAAGAAAAGACTGATGTAAATAATAATGTATTTTCAAAATATTTACTTATTTTTATTTGAAATTAATGTTGATTCGTCCTTATAGTTGGATATTCTAGAATTATGTACACAAGCTCTTGTATGTTTGTTACAAGTTCAGCCAGCTTTGGCAGATCAAGTACCTTCCTTGGGTCACATTCCAAGACTATGTCGACAGATGGCTATTCAAAACAGTCAACCAGCAGTTTATAAAGCTGCAATTTTGATACTTCATCAACTTGCAACTAGTGAAGTAAGTTTAGACACAAAGGAACTGTTTATGAGTAATATTAATGCTAAATGATATTATTTTTCAAGATTTGCATATCTTCAATCTGCCAAACAGAATGTATTAGTCCACTGAAACATGCAATGCAATCTAGAAAGGATATGATAGCAATAGCATGTGAAACACTAAATAGACTTTTCTCTACAAATGAAGATAGACTTATTAAACAGGTAAGAATTTATTAAATATTTAGCTCTGTATCATACTTATTCAAGAATGTATACATAATACATAATTACTTGATAGGCTTTGGAAGCTGAAATGGTACCCTATCTATTAAATATTCTCGAAGGTCGTTTGGATATTCTTGAAAATCCAGCTACTACAAAAGCTCAAATTGTTAAGGCCTTAAAAGCTATGACTAGAAGTTTCTCACTCGGTGAAAAAATTAGCAATATACTTGAAAAATCTAGCATATGGGCAGAGTACAAAGATCAGAAGCATGATTTGTTTATTTCAAATACATCAATGAGTGGCTATCTTACAGGTATAAAGTTTATAAATAATTTTATTTTATTTAAACAATTTTTTCTTTACTATTTAATTGCTTTATGAAACAATTTAGCTGGAACACCTATTTCGGCTGGTTACTTAACGGCTGGACCCAGTACTTCGATTCCAACTGGACCACCACCTGTTGATAAAGAAGATAGCATTGTAAATAGAAAAGACAGTATCTGATACGGGTAGAAACTAAAAAGTATTTTTAAAAAAGTAAAGTTCTCGTTATCGAGATCTAAAGTTTTATGTCCTGGTGCGTTGAAACTACTTTATCTGTGATTTATATAACTTTTAAAAACTGAACAATGAGTGTTCGTCTAAAATTTCTTCCCAATTTTGAAAATTTTATAAAGACCATAGTATTTTCTTAAACATTTAAGAATCTTTGAAATAAGTTAATTTCAGTAATTTCAATAACAAACATAGCTTTTTATATATTTTACTTACATATTTTTAATTCAAATTAAAAGAAAAGTGATTGGTTTAAATAAGCTTGACTTGACATACTCTGAATAAATTAAAAGAGAAAACAAGAATTGACTTCTGAATGTCGTATTAAAGGCATTTACAAAATTTGCAATAAAATCAAAAATCAATACATCGATAATTAATGACTCGAATAGTCAATAGGATTCATCTCATTCTGTGATAACAGGATTGCAATTTAAGTGAATTGTACGAGAGCATGTAAGCCCTCATATGATACCTGTAAAGATGTAATGCATTTTGAACAAAAAATTATTTTCATTCTACTATTTTTAATGTTTATTTATTTCAATTAGCAATTATAATTTTACAAATAAATATAATAGTTACATTTTTATATTTTCTTACTATTGTAGAATCAAAATCTTTAAAATATATCGGTACTTGAATTAAAATAAAGTTTTAATACAATTTTATAAGAATGTTTCAAATAATTTTTTTTTAATTTTAATAAAAACTAAATGAGAGTAAATAACTCAATTACTATTACTACTATTATTATTATTATTATTATTATTATTATTATTATTATTATTATTATTATTATTATTTCTAATAATAAAGTTATTTCAAAGTAATAGTAATTAAAGTAATTTATAAGCTCACCATTAGGAACCTTAAAGTAATATTAAATGGGATATCTACTACTATTAACTTTAATAAAAATATTATAGCATTTTTTACTGCATTTTTAAGCACTCAATAAAAATTATTTTATACAATTATCAATTCAAGTATAAAAACTCATATTTTATAAGAAGTTAAACGTTTTTTTGCTAAGTATACCCAAAACAGTCGGTAGAATAAAATAAAAATTACGAAAAACCTGTTTTATTGTAATATTTGCAATACTACCTGTTGAAAAAATACGAGATTAAACATTACTTCTATTAATCTTACAATAAATTGTGCATTTTACAAAAGTTTTACTTTTTTATACAAGTTTCTGTTACAATATGCAAAAAGCACTTGAATAAATTTTTCATTTAGCTACTATGCATCCATGTAAATAGCAGGGTATTTATAACAAATTTTTGCAAATATCGTATAAAGTTGTGAATATTATTAAATATATATATAACACATTTTTTTTTGTTAATTAAAATAAGGTTTAATATCTCATAATTGGTCAACAGCAAATTAAACATTTTGTATAGAATACTAGTTTAACAGTCATTTTCTGTGCTCTGACCGATTATTGCATTTTATCTGCAATATTTTTCAAATTCAAATTGCAATTCAAGCAAACAACCATTAAAAATTTGATGTATTATGATTTTTCATGCAAGTGAGAAAACAAATTTCACTGTTTTAAAAGGCTAATAACCAATGACAATAATCTATCTAGTGCACAGTAATTGCTCTCATATACATGCAATTATGTATATATGTACAAATTTGATCAAATCTGTACATTTTTCATATAATATGTCATAAACAATTTCAAATAAAGCAAATTAAAGTAATAATTTACGATATTTTTTTTCTTTAAAGTAAATATTGAGATTTATATATATACTTTAGATAGATATAATAATTTACTGTACACAAAAATGAGAAAATTTAATATAATACATTGAAACCGTATTCAAAAATATTTTAAAAAATATTAATTTTTGTTACATATCTTTATAATTTAAAGTGCAATAGCAGTTATAAAATTACTCTGGTTTGTATAAAATTATGGTAGATATAATTTTAACTGAGTTTTTTTATATAAAAGAGATTTTTGTTGAAAATTGTGGAAATTATGAAAATAGTACTGGAATGAAATATATTTAATTTTATTAACTACATAAATAGAACTTAAGAATAATATTTTATATTCTGAATTCATTATTTACACTACTCATGTATTCAATATAATATGATATAACTAATAGAAAAATATTTTCCTTTTAGCAGAACTTTCATCTTATGTAATTTAACAAGTAACTCTTAATTTCCATATAAAAGTTAATCAATAAACTTTTACAGTAGTATTTATCTAATTAGTTACTTACACGGTATAGCTTTCAATTTAATAAATAAATTGATTGGAAAACTTTTATCAACTATAGCTTGCTTAAAATAGTATAAAAATGAAAATACAACACAGAAATAAATTTAGTATAAAAAGGTAATTTTATTTTAAGTTTATTTTAATTTTACTTCTATTCATTTTTACGAAAGAAATTATTTAACAAATTTCTCATTTTCAAATATTTACCATGCGCGCGCGTTCACACACGCTGTAAAAATTTGAAGGCATATCATCGTTTTATTTAAAAAATAATCGAAAACATAAGAAGAAATATATATTATTATGAAAAAAAATGTACAATTCTATAATAAATTTTTAATGGACAAAATTGTACTTTATACCAATAACTGATATTCGCAGCTACTGTATAATTTCATATTTGTAAATTTTCATTGTTCTTTAGAGTTCAGTAGAGATTTCATTTCCAGCTTACAATCTTATAAAGTAATACACAAGTTGAATAAATTACTGCACTGAAATGAAATAGTAAAAACAATAAAAATTTACATATTCCAATGAGGAATTGATACTTTAATAAGATTTTAAATAATATTTTAGAGCAATTAGTAAAATATTGAACAAAGCTGAATAAATATTTTTTCAGTTCCTTTTAAATTCGAAATACAAAATGAATTAATGCAATTTCATTCTGGAGTAATGGAATAAAACAATGTCTAAATATTACTTTAAAAAATGATACTGACAGCTCTAATTTTTAATTCATAGAAATAAACAATATTTATATAAAAACTGGCAATAACATATGAATGAAAATTTATTAACTTTAGTTTGATAAAAAAATGTTCATTCTTGAAATATTTTGCAAATATTAATTGAAAATACTTAAATTATTTGATTAATTTCTATTTTTAATTATTAGCCAATCATAAGCCTATCATAGCCTATATACATTATTATTTGCAATATTATTTCATCTTTAAAAAAACTTTTTGTAACTAATGTAATTTCTCCTTTGTACCAATATCCTATTGTGCTTATAACTATTGTTTTCTACAGTAAGATTAGTAAATATTTCAGATCATCAAAACTGTTATATATTGCATATTTTGAGTATTCTGTGATTTTAGTTATATGATCAAAAACATTGCTTTTAAAATATAATAATAAAATAGTAACTTGTATACGTACAAAAACTAAATTATGCAATTTCTTTTATAAGATATATCACCGATAAGAAATATTCAAAAAGAAAGCCAAGTTAACTAACATACATATGAAATTAACAGACTAAGAATTGTATTCTACTAGTTATAATAATCAAGGACATCATGGACATATTATAATTAATTAAAATTAAATATTTTATATCAAAATTATTTATTCCATAACTCAAGTATATCTATTTAGTTTTGTTTAAAGTTCATTGATGTCGAATATATGTTTCTCAAGAAGTTTTTTTTTATCTAAAATAGTTAGCATTAATATAATGATACAAGAAAACTAAAAAAAATAAAGTGACTCCCAAAATATTTGAAAAAATTGCCAACTGCACGTCAGTTATCATCTGTAATGAAAATTTTATTTTTAATTATGTATTCAGAAACTTTCTTTGACTCTATTAATTTAAAAAACATTTTGGTTTACCTTGAAATATTAATTATATTATAATATGCTTGTTTATCGGCAACCAAATTTGTATACGTATCAATACTTTAATGACTATAATTCTAACCTTTAAATTACAATGATTAACTAATAGTCTGGAATTATTACAGCTGCGATATTACAACCTTCTGATTTGTCAGTGAATACGAGACAAAATGGCGACTAATAAAATATTTCCACTGTATCAAACTTATTAAATATTGTTTCATATAATATAATGAAAAACAAAAATATGAGAAAACTTCAAATATAAGTTATAAAATATAATAATTATTATAATTATATTAGGAAATTTAAACAATTTAAACTCATTTTAAAAACATTATGCGCGCTCAAATATTGATCAATCCAGTAAACCAGCATTATTCAAATTTAATCGCGCGCAATTTTAAAGGTATTTATAAGAAGTATCATAAATAAATTTAATAAAATCTTCACTTAAGTAATAAAGCAAGAATATCAAGATTTTGTTTGTGAATAAATTATTTAAAAAATCTTGAAATTCAAGTATCAATTTTAATCTCGTCTCCATATTACATCTTTCAGGTTGACTTACATGTATTTAAATCGTTTCCGTAGAATTTAAATATTGCAATGCTTTATTTATATTATTCATATTATTTATGTTTTCAATTAATTAATATTTATAAATTTAAAGAAAATTATAAGTAAAATAGTCTATAAGTTATAAAATATTATTTATTATGAAACTCATTGAAATCATTTTCATACATATTAGAACACAAACAATACATCACATTAAATATTTTTACAATTATATAAATTATTGTTGTCAATATTCTTCTAAGCAAAGTTAATTATTCTTCAATACCTACATCATTTTATTTTCCTCTCTGTTTAACTTCGACTCAAAATGGTGAATACGTATACCATCTATAGTGATCTATTCAAAGTATTTGAGTTATGGGTTAGGTAATCGCATATTAACGTTAATTCTTCAATTAATTATTTGAATTTCGAAGCTATTTTCAACATTTAAAAAAGAAATACTCCATAATGCACATGGATCTAAAGTTTATCATTTTCTTTATAACCTACAGAGGATAGTAGAGTTAATACAAGATGCAATCAAAGGAATCTAGTCATGTCTTTTCACGAGATAAAACAATGTAAAATAATTATAAACATAAACAGTTAACGTAGGTGAACAACTTTTAAGGATATTAAATCGTTGAAAATGATATTAGTATAGGCATCACTTAATATCAGAAATATATTTCATTGTGATATCATTGCAACAAACATTTTCCAATTATTTAGATGCATCTCTATTTTTAGGTTAACTTTGATTAATATTTTACATTACAAATGTCTAATACTAGTAAAAATATAATATAAATATATTTGAATTATTTACCATACTAAGCTTTTTACGTAATAAGAATCGTATGTAAAATAAAAAATGATTACATTAAGGGGAAAACTCAAAAAAGATCCTGATGTATCAAATACTAAGTCTCAAGATATTCCTAGTAAACGAGTATCGATTAGAGACAAATTACTCATAAAAGAGGTAAGTCTTAAATATTACAAATTGATTGGCTTTCATAATTATTTTAATTATTATATGTTATATTTTAGGCTCAAGAAATGGAACAAAATCTTCCTATAACTTGTCAAGTTACATTTAATGATCCGCATTGTCTCTATGAATTCACATTATTGATTGTTCCAGATGAAGGATATTGGTGTGGAGGACGTTTTTATTTTCAAATTAATGTACCAGAAGAATACAATATGATCGTAAGAATTTAAAATTTGTAATACGTTTATTTAAATATAAATTGATTTTTATTTATATTAGCCACCAAAAGTTAAATGTTTAACAAAACTGTGGCATCCTAACATAAACGAAGATGGAGACGTATGTTTATCAATTCTAAGAGAAAATAGTGTTGATGGAATGGGATGGGCACCTACCCGTAAATTAAAAGACATTGTTTGGGGCTTAAGTTCTCTATTTACAGTAAGTAATATGAATTTAGTAATAAATAATTTTAGTAGAATAATTTAAATATCATATCTCTCAATTAAATTGTAAATATGTATGTTGAATAATTTTGATATCATAAAGAGAATTGAAGAAATATAGAATATATTTAAGTATATAAAATATTTAATAAATAAAATAATTTTATTTCAATAAATTTGTAAGGTTAAATGTGGTACTAATTTAAGTAAGATTATACTTAGAAATATTTTTTTGAAATTCTTAACAAGAAATTGCTTCAATTCAAAATATTAAAAAAATGAAATGATTCTTAAAATTTTTTTGTTACTTCTTATGTGCAATTATTTTGTATCGTGAAAAATAAAACTTGTGTATTTTGGTCAGTAGAATTATTATAAATTTTTTAAAATATTTAATATAATATGTGGATTTCAATTCTTTTAAAATTCTCTTATTTCTCATAAATTATCAACATATATTTTTCTTTTTATAAACTTAACATAAAATAAATAATTAAAAATAAAAATATACATTGCATATTTTATTTTAGGATTTATTGAATTTTGATGATCCTTTGAATAGAGAAGCAGCAGATTTATTTTCAAGAGATAAAGAATTATTTGGTATCAAAGTCAAGGAATATTTAATGCAATATGCCAAAAGATGATTGAAACTAGAAAATCTGAAATGTTAAAAAATTGAATTCTTAAGCTCTAGTGTTTTGTGTAAAACCATTGAGATGAACGTGAACAATATTGAAATAATTGTACATTACATTGATTGACAAGGATTGTTTATTTTTATGCAACTAATAATTGCATTACTTACAAACATTCATCATGTGGTTGTATACTTAAATTTACCAATTTTTCAGTAGACTTTCATTCCTTGCTTGTTTATTGTTTTAGACAAATCTTTCCTATCAATAACTTGTAGAAATACGAATATACAAGCATAAATTTTTAAACGGTCATTCTAATTGTAATTCAGGGAGAGATTGATTTGTAAATAAGAAAATTATTTAATATTAAAAGAAAAAGATATAAATAATTTTTAATTGGTTTAATGAAGAGTAAAAATTTTAATACCAGGCTTAACATTCTGTTTTATTAACATATTTCTTCGTGGTCATATGAAAGGTCAAAGTTACATATTTTAAAAACAATAACGAAGGATATACAAAGACTGACTACAAAACATCAAAGTTCAATCAGATGTTTAACAGTGGTGTAATGACAAATTGTAACAAATATATAGATAATAACACGACGAAACAAGAAATATCTCAAGTTGAATTTTTCCATTTCAAATAACTAATTCTTGCCTTTCGCTTTTATGCATTTTCTCTCTTTCTCTCATACACTCTAATTCTTTCTCTTACTTTCTCTCCCACTCTCTCATACAGCTGACTAGATTCGTTCAAATGAAAGTAATGTTGATTTAGTGACCGAGCTCCTAGATGGGACATGTTCAAAACGTCGTAAGCAGCTCATCTTGGATACTGTTTGACCTGGCGAGTTGTCGCGACGAACCTAAAGCCTCTGCCAACGCTTCGCCTTGTGACGCATGCTTACGCTTCTCTGCATGATACTCCTCGTTGTATTCCTTAAGCCTATTGCCTAAGAATACCGATCGCTCACGCTTCTTGATCATATACTCGGAAGGCATTAACCATCTGTGCTCAAGGCATTCTTCGGCTGTTGGCCGTTTGCTGAAACATCGAAAAACAATAAGTTAAAACTTATATGCATATCAGTATATAGATGTTCATCTTATCAATGTTCTTAACGTTGCAACAAAATATTTTAATTCCTTTGAGGTTTTAGCCTCTAAACCTAGATCAAATTTAAAATAAATTATTCCATCAATCGAATTATAAAAGTGAATAATTAAAAAAAATCATCGTTATTCCAAAAATAACGGATTTAGTTCTTAATTATTTTCTAATTTAAATATTGAAAAGATTTCATTCAAATTAAAACGATAATAGACAGTAGAATTCTTGCTATATATTTAAGTGTAAAAATGTTAAAATTATAATTATAATAACAAAACTACAGTAATTCAACAACCATTATAAACATTAAAAGCATTGGCATTTTAACAAAAACAACGTAGAAAGTGTTCCATCAATAAATCTGATTTAAAAAAACTCCCATTGGTAAAACAATAAATTTTTTTATTATTTTCATTATACGACATACAAGTTATATGACAGACGTAAATTGCTATTAGTATGAAATAAGTTATACTTGAAAAATTATTACGATTATTAGAACTTGTTTAACCTGCATCATGCAATACAAAAGCAATTTCTATTTAACTCGTTTATTCTTGTGATATTTATATTAATTATGATTTTTAATTATGTTTAAAAAAATATTAAGTTTTACCAAGGATAAGATGCAAACGAATAATTATTCATAATTATTTCTCGTCAAATTCTATATTAATATGTATTAATAAGCTCTGGCGCATTAGACTTTGTATGGTTTGCGTATTTATTTCGTTCGTCATAAATTTTCATATTTCAGTACGTCACAAATTGAAAAATAATCTTAAATCTTATTGGGATCTCATTTAGTTTCTCATTTCATTTAAAACATCAAGTTAGCGGTATTTCAGAGTAATATTACGTGTTAGAATGAGTAAATCTGATTTTAATAATGTGTACTAACCACGTGTATAATATGTAGTAAATTATTTGAGTCACTTGCGACTTTTATAAAAAGGAAATATTTAATAGATCGATATCAGATTCCGTTTGTTCATCATTACTAATATTAGATAAAGCTATCAGTATGCATTGAAAATATGCTAATTTCTTGATTATTTAAGAAAAAGATACTTGGTAATATAATTATCTGTCTACAAAGAATTTTCAAGATACATTATACATAAAGGAACTATTTTATGATTATAATTGAATAAATAAGTGTAAAAGATTTTACATTAAATTAAAACAAGAGCTCAATGAACACAAAAAAGTTACCAATATTATATTAAAACTAATAAACTAAAGAAAGTATTAAAAATTAGTTTGACATTAACGTTACTCTGTAATTGAACATTAGCCGAAATAAAATGTTATGAAAAGAGAAACAATGTTTTTATTTTAAAAGAAACTTAAGCTCTCATAGATTCTGTACGTGTGCGTATCTATGGTTAAGAAATGTAGATGAACATAACTAACTTTTTCCTTTTTCTTAATGTATACGAATCATTGGCATGAACATGCGCAATCATTTTACCATCAATTTACAAAATATCAATTTACTAAAATTTAAAAATGTCTCAAATAGCGTGCTAATAAAAATGACATATTATCACAAAAATGTTATAAAGATGTAGATAAATTTAGATTTGATATAATTTAAAAGTCGGATTTCGTGCAGCCATTCCACAAGTGGCATTAGTTTATATTAGCCTACCTTGGTGAACGCTTGAAGACCATCATCAAGAATCTTGTGGCCTCCTGGGTGAGCTCTTTATATAGGTATTCGAAGCGATACCTCACAAAAGTGATGTTCTGCCTTGTCTCATTAGGGTCCTCGCCTCGGAAAGGCGATACACCCGAAAGCAAGACGTATGCGAGTACGCCCACCTGCCAAATGTCCGACTGCGCGAAGGCGAGCTCTCCGTTCACGACCTCGGGTGACGCGTATTCCCGATGTCCCAGCTGGGGCACTGTACTGCCCTTCTTTGAGATCCTACGGGCAGAGCCCATATCCACCAACTTGATCTGCACTTCGCGTACCGAGGCCATTACCACGTTGTCTGGCTGAATATCCAAGTGGCAATAGCCACGCCAATGCAGGTACTGCAATGCGTCGAGAAGCTGCGATACGACACTGGCTACACAGTCTTCCGTGTATTCGTGCCGACTGGCCAGGTAGGTAAGCACATCCGCTCCCTGCAACTTCTCCATGATGATGACGGCAACCGGTGAACCAGCCGGTCGGTAAGCTGCCTCCAACTGGGCAATTCGTTCATGTCGTAGCGAGCGTAACGCCTCGAATTCTTCCTCGACGCGTTGTTCCAATTCCGGGCGCAGCTCGAAGATCTTGGCGACGACCACACGCTCGGTTTCGCGCTCCACACCTTTGGCCACTAACGAAAATTGACCTCGGTAAAGCTCCGAAACGAAGCTGTAGCGTTCGGCGATACGGGACTCACAGTTCCAGTCCGGAGGTGCCGTTTCCCCAGAATAATCAGGACGCGTGCGAGGCTCTTCCACGAGCACCTCTCGACCCGACTCCGTCAGTCGCTGGGCGAGGCTCATCGCGCGCGTCACCGTCAACTGGGGCACATCTTCCTGGCGCGAGCGCGTGCGCATTAACCGTGTTGGCACGCCAAACTCGCTCCAGCCGAGACGATTACGCGCCGCCAGCCGGAAGTTATAACTTATTCCGGGCTCGAGATCATGCACAAGAAAGAATTCGTGGTCGATATTGCGTGCGATGTCGATCCATTCGACCGCATCAGCGCGTCGACACTGGAGCGCGTAGCAAACGATAGGAGCGTTTCCGTTGTATTTGGGCTGGCGCCAGCGCAACAGAAGCTCCGTGCAGGAGGCGTCGCTGACCTCGGGAGAGTCGGGTGCACAGGGTAGAGTGGCGCGTATAAGACGCACCCGAGCCGTAGTCTGGCCGATCTTGTTGCGCGCGACTATCTTATAAATACCGAAATCGTGTTCGCGCGCTGGTTCAAGCGTCAGAACGGAACGACCGTCATCGTCCTCGGTTAGATGGACACGACTGCTTTGTTGTACGAGGCAATCGTTCTTGAACCATTGAATGATGGGCCTGGGGTTGCCGATTGCTAAACAGCTCAACTGGACGGTCTCACCCTCTTTCATCGGCTGCGTGCGAGGCTTTTCACGGAAGAACGGCGGCTGCCCTGGCTGTTTGCTCTCGAGAAGGGCCTCAACCTCGGCGTAGCTATCGAGGCGCGTACCGAGTTCATGGCGCAATCGACGTGATGCGGATACGTCCCCGGTGCCATAACCATTGATACGGTTCTTGCGCTCGTCGTCAATTTCCTCATCCATGACATCTGTGAAGCGGCGACGTTCGCGGATCGCCGGCGTCTATAACGGAGAAGCACTTATAAAGCATCAACTCTATGAATTCATTAAATTTAATCGATACTTACCCCCCAGTCATATGTCTCATCGGTGAACATACGTGGGTAACCTATGCCACGATTATGAGCCACCTTCATATATTTACGAAGCCGTATGGGGAAGTCAGTGTCGCGTACTTGTAACAAATAAGTGTCGGGTCCGTTTTGATAACTGTAAATAAAAAAGCCAATTTTTATGAGAATCATTTATTTATTACATTTATTATCAAAATAGTAAATAAAAATAGTATTAATTTGACACTATAGATTGCACATTTTATTACTTATGAAAATGATTCAGTAAAACTATAAAAATCCTTAAAATAAAAGTACAATAAGTATAAATATAATATAAATAAAATATGATATAAAAATTTCAATAGGTATAAAATTAAATATTATCGGTTAATTTTTTTTATTCTACTAACAAAATTATATAGTACATACTGGCTTTCGTTCTTGAATATACCAGTCTCTGTGTCAATAGGTTCTCTAGATGGTATACGATTTTCCCAAGCCTTGGGTGGCGGTCTCTTAATCGGTGTTATATGTCTTTCGGGACTCCTCTCTGGTGTATACCTGTGTCCTGGTGGATAAACCATTTTCGAGGGATGCTCAAAAGCACTGGTTAGGCGGCGCCTGCGATACCATGTTCGGCATGATGCATTCTTATACCAATCTCTGTAAAGAATGTAATAATCTTTGAGATACTCCGAAGGAATCTTGTAGACATCCGTTGGTTCTCTATCGGACATGTTAAGCCATGGATGACGAAGAGCTGTGTCGGCGTCCATTCGCCTCTCAGTTTGATACTCGAGCAACTTTCTGACAAAATCTTTAGCTTCAATGGAGATATATGTCCAACGTTCATCATCAAATGTCCATTTGCCTTCCTTAATTTTTGTCAAAGTTTCACGATCATTGACACCACGGAACGGCGAAATACCGGTGAGCAGAATATAGGTTATAATACCCGTACTCCACATATCCATGCCGTAATCAATACCTTCACCATTTGGTACTTCAGGTGGTACATATTCAGGCATTCCATACAAAAGGGTCATTAATTTGTTACGAATGATTCGTCGAGATAAGCCAAAGTCACCAATTTTCAGGTCATCGCCACCTGGATGAGAGATCAAAAGATCTCCCAACTTACAACAAAAGAAAGGTCAATTATTAGTAACGAATAGAAAATATATTATTTTATATTAAAAGTATCTAATAAATGATATAAAGAACATTTATAAGAATATTCGTCTATTTTTTAAAATATTTTGTTTTGTTTAGCTGATAATTATCATGTTTATATAATGTTAGATATAACTTAAAGTCACTCAAATAAAGATGACAGTAGTAATAATAACGTTTTTTATTACATATAACTAAAGATGTTAATTATCAAAAATATTTTTGTAGTAAAATAATATAAAGTTTAGGACAGAATAATTAATTTACCGGTGAAAAGGATAATATTTAATAGATAATTAGATTATGAGGGATCTTTTTACATAATGCTATATTAGCAGCAAATTATACTATATTATAATTATACTATAATATAGATATTCATTAATTTACTGGAAAACACCAAGAATTAATTGACCCTCCAATTTTTTACCAGGTATAAAGCGTCATTTTTTTAACAGCTAATTTATGTTTTTGTTTTTTAAATTATTGTATATGGTTCTAATTAACATATATAGATGAACTAATTAATTTTCTTTTAATATAAAATAAAAAATAAAATACCGTAAGGCCAAGATGTGCCCATCCAGACTTATGCATGTAATCAAGACCCATAAGCAGTTGTTTGATATATCCAGCAATTTCTCTTTCGGTGTAATAAGGATTCCTTGTAATTGTATCGACTAGCTCTCCACCGCTACCTCTACAGGATTAATCCGTCAAAGATAAGGATATACTGTGAATGGACATTCTAATATATATTACATATACTTAATTTATCATTATATACAAAAGTCTTCTTCTTATTCCACTATGAACGAAGCTAAAGTTTTTGATAGAATATTTATTTAAAAATATTATTTTTTACCACTTTTTTATAAATATTAAATATCGCCAAAGGAAGAATCTCCATTTACGCGTTTATATATTTATCGTGTGACTGGTGTGAAATTTGAAAAACAACTTCACTATCAAAACATACAATTCTAATGACATAGATAATTTATATATAGTCATTTTTAATTAACCTATGTTCATTATTATTTTATTTTATTAATAAATTACGCGATAAAAATTCATTCAATAACAAAATTCAAGGCAAATATTTTTAAAATCAAATTGCTTTTCAATTGTATTTGTAGTGAAAAAAGGATACAGCTCCATGATAAGAGTGAACGATGAATCGATATCGTAAACGTCGTGCAAGCGCAAAAGCTTACGATGGTTAAGATTATTCATAGCATCCATCTCATTTAGCATAAGTGGCCGAACATCGGAACTTCCGTGCATAATTTTAGCAGCGAAATTTCTACCAGTTGATCTTTCAACTGCGTGATACGTGATGCCTTGAGTACCGCGACCGAGCTCGTCACCAAAATCGTAATCATCGCCAAAGAGTTTATGGTGAGGCTTAACTTCTGCCTTTATTGTGTAGTTCTTGTATCGCCAATCGGTCTCGCACTCTTCCACATGAAGCATTGCTGAGCTGGAGGCACATCCAGCAACGTTGCAAGCTGATAACGAATATAAACCTTCGTCCTTTAGGATTACGTCTTCAATTATTAGGATCGACAAGTCTGGCTCGACAAATTGAATCTATGTAAAAAATATTGCGTTTTATGAATTATAAAATTAGGAAAACAAAGTTTACAAACATATGGATTTGTCAATATATATTTGTAAACTATATGTATAAAAATTTTACCTTTCTTTAAACTTCAATATTTGTGAAAGTAAAAAAAATATTGAAGTTTAAAGAAAGGTAAAATTTTTATTTTATATTTCATGTTTAAAATACAGTTTATTAAAATCAGATGAAAAATCATCAAATAAATTTAAAAACTTGTTTTTTTTTTTTAATATTCTCTCATAATAAAAAAATATATTATTCATAAAAAATTTTAAACCGTATCACTAAAAACAGGATTTAGAGTTATTTAGCTTATTACTTTATTATAAGTATTTTTAATTTATTAACTTTATCTTGATACAATATAATATAGTATATAATTAACTAATGATATATCGTATCATACATACTGAGACATCGCAATAATTATTTATAATTAATTGTATGTTTTCTTGTTTAAACAAGTATTTCAACTATAATTTTCAACTTTAACCAAGGGGAACGGTTATTACACCTTCGACAGCATCTGGTTCTTCTCTTTAAAAACTATTACGTATAAACAATATTACATAAGGATATCAAATAAGGAATATAATCGTAAAATCCAAATTGATACTAGATACCATGATTGATAATAAATAAGTAATTTGAAATCTAAATATTTGTCAGAATATTTTTACAATGTTGTAAAAATTATAAAATGTGTTCTTCTAAACATTAGAATACAAAGGTGATATAATTTTTCAAGAATTATCTTAAATTATTCACTATTATACTAAAGAGAACGATAATGCATGATTTTTAAATTCAATCAATTTAGAAACTAATGATTTATATGGAATGTTATAACTATAAAAATAAATGTTGCCAATGGAAACCTTAATTCTTGTAGAGGAAGCCAGTGGTTTCCAATCTTTATACCACTTGAGTTCAGGATACGGTACGCCTATGACTCTAGCCTCAATTTTCACAGTTTTGCGAACCATAGTATACGTTTCGTCTGGTCTCGTGATGAAAGTAGGATACTCGGCAATCTCAAGACGTACTCTCTGCCTTGCCTCACCGTGTTCGTTAGTTGCAACAGCTTCGTACTCTCCTACATCTCGATCAAGCATCCTGTTGGTAAAAAGAGTGGCCTGACCGTTTCTGGTGTAGGTATAGTCGTAGCGGCCACCAGGCTCGATAAGTTCCCCATTAAAGTAGTAGTTCATTTTTGGCTTGGGATAACCATAGACAAACCAGAAGAGCTTTGAATTTTGGTTTTTAACACCATACTGGGTGTCGAATTCCTGACGTAAGAAGCGTGGCGCTTGTGCATACTTATCATGAGGTGGACGTTCTATGTCGAAGTCCTTAGGAAAGTAAGGGCTTGTTTCCGGGCGGAAGTCTATGCCCGGTGGTAAGTAAGGATAGAATTTAGGTGGGTCAGGTTCTAATTTAGCACGATAAGTCTGAGCGAAAGGTGAGGGATCGCTAATACCGTATTTGTTTTCGACTCGGACACGGAATTTATAATCACGGAAGGGTATAAGGTTGCGTATATCGCAAACACATCCACGAATACCACTGCGTGCACTGAACCAATCGCCATCAGGTAATTCACACATTTCAACTTGGTAAGTAACAGGAAGTCGTGGTGATGATGGTATTGACGGTTTCCATGACAGCGTAAGATGCCGATCCATCATGCGACTAATTATAGGTCGATCGGCTAATGGTAATGGAAGTCCAGACTTTCGATATCTGTCATAATCAGCATACTGATCAACTAGTCTCTTCTTTCGTGGTTCAATAGCTAGAATACATATCGTTATCCTTACTTATTTTTTCATCTTTACTTATTCATTTTCAAAACTCTAATTGTAATATTTAACTAAAGTTTGTATTCAATTATAATCACATTTTAATGGTGTTATCATGAAACCAAGAAAGTAACTTTAGAAATATATACATCATATTATTAGAATAAGTTAATAGTATGTAGTTTTTAACTGTGTAGTATTTTTATACTATATTATGTACCAGTTCAAAGTTCGTTGGATAATATTATCTAGTTAAAAAAGCAGAGCAACAGCTTTTATAACAAACGTTAAATTATATTCGATGAAACTGTATTTACATTAATATAAACAAGAATAAAATATATTCTATAAAATTATAATTTTTTTGTATGATAATTTGCAATGATTTCATCATTAGCATAATAAAAATTGTAGACTTGTAATATACCTAATTAATATTTATATAACTATGACATACATGTGTCGAATTCTTTTACATTTTTTCTATACCTTTTAAATATATAAAAAACTCACATTTTACTTAAATCCGAATTTTTGTAACTTTTAAATTTTCAACATAAAAATAAGTACATATATAATATTAACTTTAAAAAATACAAGAATTTTTATTAAAAAAATAATATAATAACATTTATTTTAAGATTACTTTGATAAGCTATTTTGTGATTTATATGCTTACATTCAAAAATCATCTCGCCTGTAGATTTTGCTTCACCATGAGGATTGAAAATTCGTAAAGTATATTTTCCGGCATCATCTTCATCAACATGATAAATGGAAAGTCTGAGAAGTCCAGCGCCTTCATTTTCCATCAATATGCGATCTGTTGGCCAAAGTTTGGTGTCATCTCGATACCATTCAAAATCAGGCTCAGGATATCCAGTTACACAAGCCGTAAATTTAGCCGTCATTCCCTTATAAACTTCACAATCTCCAACTCTTTTTATGAAAGACGGTGGTTCAATTTTTTGCGTCTTATCTCTGAAATCGAGCGGGGAAAAAACACAATAAGAATAAACAAATTTAATGTTAAAATATTAAATGAAATAGTGGCTTACAATTCTTTGACGACGTCGAGAGATGCCTTACAATCAGTTTTTCCTTCACTATTGGTAGCTAAGCACTTGTATTGGCCAGAGTCAGCGGGGGTACAGTCCATAACATAAAGGCAACAAACTTCCCCATCACGTTTTATTTTGTATTTATCATTGTCAGGCCTTATCAGTTTATTATTACAGAACCAACTAATCTCTGGTTGAGGAATGCCACATACACGTGCCAGAAATTTAGCATCATAACCTTCCATCTGTTGAAGATCTGAAAACTTTTGTGTAAATTCGGGCGCTTGATTAACCTTACGCACCGTGGCATTAGCACTGCTCTTATCCGTGCCTAAAGGGCTACGCAATTCGCAAGTATATAAACCGGAGTCCTTAGCATTACTGGGGTTGATTTCCAATCCTACTTTCTTGCCGTCACAACTCATCATAATATGCTCAGAGGTCTGCAATGGCTTGTCATCTTTACTCCAGATAACCTCAGGAATGGGATTTCCAGAAAAGAGGGCCTGTAAACTTAGTGGTTTACCTTCTGTGACGCTTACATCGTGAAGTGGCGACAAGAACTGAGGTTTCTCTTCAGGCTCGGATTCCCGTGATTTTGGTGCTACTTCAAGTCGAGCCTTGCAAGATTCTTCACCTTTGGAATTACTTGCATAGACCTCATACTCGCCTACATCATTTTGTCCAGCCTTGTCGATCAGCAAAAACTGACTACCATCAGGTTGTTCGACGATCTTTATATGCTCACCATCCGGAACGATCTAAGGATAAAATGATATTTATAATCACTTGTATATGCTACTTAAGCTATGAAAGACATACTTCTTTTCCGTTATGTGTCCATTTAAGTAGTGGTGCAGGTTTACCAACTACTTTAACTTCGAGTTTAGCTGGAAAACCTTCAACAACAGTCGTTGGATGAAGTGTTGCTATAAAGGCTGGGCGTTTCTCGGTTTCTTTAACTTCAACTGTTGAAATACCTGTTACTTCTCCTAACTCATTAGAAACAACAAGTGAGTAAATACCAGCATCCTCTGGACGTAATTTATCAATTGTCAATCCTATTAGACCATTCGGTTCATTCGTGAAATATATCTCTTTTGACGGCCTTAACGGCAGACCGTCTTTAAACCACTGAACTTGTGGATTCGGAAAAGCTACTATTTGCGCCTCAAGCTTCATGGGTTCACCAATCAAGGCCTGTACATCTTCCAATCCCTTCTTGAAGTACGGTTTTTTTGATTCGGCTAAGTTATAAAAAGGAAGCAAATAAACAAATTTGCTAAGTTATTTTTGTCTTAAATAATTTATGTTTAAAATCAAAATTTAGTCATAACTTAAATAATTAAATCAAATTGTTTTTACTTCATCTAAGAATTTTAAATAAAATTGAAAATCATCAATTAACTAAGATTTAAATTACACCTTTTTCTCAAAAATTAAAATTTAATGCTGTATGTACAAGAGTTTTTTAAAATCAATAAAGTCTAACTGCTAAATAATTGTGTAAATTTGTGTAAATTTGAAAAAAATTTGTAACATAAAAATGAAATTACGTTTAACAGCAACGGCACATTGTGAAGGGTTATCACCACCCGTGTTTGAAGCAACAACTTTGTAAGCACCCGAATCGGTGGGTTTGACCCGATCGATTGACAGTCGCATAGTACCATCAGGTAAAACATCAATTTTCACACGATCATCAGGAACTATAATTTCTCCATCCTTGTACCAAGCCACCGTTGGTATGGGACTACCGTCGCACTTAGCGAAAAGTTCAAGCGGCTCACCTTGATCAAGATCAAGCGAGGGAGGTAGAGTGCGAAAGAATTTTGGTGGGAAACGGGTAAGTGTGAGTTCACATGCGCTCTTGGCTGTGCCAGCCATATTTGTTGCCTGGCAGATATAATTACCAGCATCTTTTTCTCCAAAACGTTCAATACTCCATTTACTCACTACTTCAGGACCATCTATATTCATAGTGATGGTATTTCGCATATCTTCGTAAATCTCTACGCCATCTTTCAGCCATGAAATTTTTGGTCGTGGATAACCTGTTACACGAATCTCTGCTTCGAAATTATTTTGATCTCGAACAGATTCATAATTACTTAATTCTTTTGTAAATACCGGTTTCTCAGCTGTAATAAAAATTCCTATTTATTGAACCTATCTGTATAATTAATATTTTTTTATATTATATTTAGTAGTGAGCTTACTGTAAGGTTTGAGTTGCGCCTCTTCAGAGGATTCACCCATTTCATTTGATGCAACGATTTTATATCGACCACCGTCGCAAATTTCTAAATCTTTAATTTTAAGCCTGTATTTTTTATTTTTATGATCTTCTTCTGTGGTGAAACGACTGTCTAATGTGACATTACGACCGTCGCATTGCCATATAACCTTGGGTTTTGGATTCGCTTTGATGGTTGCTTCCCATATCACTGTTTCACCCACAGGAGCTGTTAAGTCTTTGAAGTCCTCGAATATTGGTACAATGCGCAGATTTAGATCAGCCTGTAAAAACATATATATTATACAAATCATTTTATAATGCATTAATTTAAATGTTTAAATTTCATCAAAGTCTTACACTACTTGTTGCTTCGCCATACTCATTTTTCACTTGGAGCGTGTAATTTCCAACATCATCAGGATTACTTTTACAAACTTCTAAAGTATACGTACATTCCTTTAATCCATCTTCTATTAATTTACTTTTAACGTTAGTTTTGTGCTTATTTTCATCCTCACTAATTACTTCATTATTTAACATCCTTGAGATCGCATGAAAAAAGATTATATAAATTATAAATATATTCAAGTTTATTAGAAATATAACATAAAAATAAGAAACGTATACCATATAGCATCTGGAATTGGATCACCAGTAACAACTGCTTTGAAAGTGCCAATTTTTCCTTCATCTACATCGACATCTCCAAGAGGTTCAATAATCTTTGGTTTACGGAGTTCTTCAACAGGTTCAACGTTTAAAAACCCTTCAAGAGATTTTTCTCCTAATTTGTTTGTAAGTACAAGAGTATATAATCCAGAATCTGCTTCTAGAGCCTTTGTTACAGTTAATTGGAAAACTTCGCCGATGGTAGTGAATTGAACTCGTTTAGAAATTTTTAAGGGTTCTCCATCTTTATACCACTTAGCTTCAGGTCTAGGTAAACCCGTAGCACGAACTTCGAACATTGTACTCTGTGTTTCATATATATCACGATCTTCCAAGGTTGAACTAATAATAACAGGAGATGCTATAAAAATAGATGATTTCATTCAGAATTATTGATAATAAATAATCGTTAGCGTAATTTTTCAAACTTTTTTAAAAAAGCCTCGTACACAAAAAGCTATAATGTAAAAGATATAATATATCTAACTATACTTACCTTTGCATTTCATAGCACCATTCCTCCTTGTGATTGTTGCTCTTATTGTGTTTTTGTGTTAGCTAAACGCATGCATAATCATGAAAACGTATTTAGCACAAGTGAATGGACACTAAACAATTAATTTTGTATAAAGCAATGCATAAAATACTATTTTATGTTAATAACAGGAAAATAGGAATTAATTGAAGTAAATCAATGATAATAATATTGTCTACATTCACGCTATTATCAAATTTCATTCAATTTTTTAAATTAATATTTTAACTTTTAATTGTTTTCTTATTTATAAAATTCTCAGTCGTTTAATTTACCTTCATTTCCTAGGTCATCTATTTTGTCTTGTTTATCTACATTTTTATTTTCATCTTGTTTTCTTTGTTTGCTTAAAATTTCGTCATCGTTCGTTTTTCCAAATACATCTGCAATTTCATCTTCTTCATTTTCTTGGTTGTCTGAAATTTTATTGTCATCTTGTTTTCCTTGTTTGCTTAAAATTTCTTCGTCGTATTTTTGTCCAGATACATCTGCAATGTCATCTTTTTCTTGTTTGTCTTTAGTTTTATCTTCATCTTGTTTTCCTTGTTTTCCTAATATTTCATCTTCATCTTTTTTTTGAAATACATCTGATATTTCATTATCTTCTTTTTCTTGTTTATCTGAAGTTTCATGCTCATCTTTTTTTCCTTGTTTGTCTAACATTTCATCCTCATCTGTTTTTCCAAATACATCTGACATTTTCTCATACTTCTTTTGTTGTTTATCTGGAGTTTTATTGTTATCTTCATCTTCTTTTTCTTGTTTGCTTAAAATATCTTCCTCTTCTTTTTTGTCAAATATATCTGAAATTTCATGATCTTCTTTTTCTTGTTTGTTTGAAGTTTTATTGACATCTTGTTTTCCTTGTTTGCCTAAAGTTTCATCTCCATCTTGTTTCCCCAATATATCTGAAGTTTCATTATCAATTGCTTCTGTATTTGAAACATTATTGACATCTTGTTTTTCTTGTTTATCTAAAATTTCATCTAAAACGGAGCGCTGCCGTTGACTACGCTCCAGTAGCTTTTTTATGTCTTCATCTTCTTCTCCATCATCTGTTATTATGCCTTTCATTGAACTTTCTCTAGAAATTGACTTAACACTAACCGTTTTACTCTCTACAGAATCAAACCTTTCTATTTTGGAGCTTTGTCTTGATAAGCTTTTGTCTTTTAGAGAATTCTTTCTAGAAAGATCGTCTGACTGAATTTCTCCAACCTTTTGACTTTCCTCAGTAATAGAAAGACCTTTGCTCTCCATTAATTTACTCTCTTCAATTTTAGCATTTTGCTTTTCACCAGATTGAAGATTTGATAAATCTTCTGCAAATTTATTTTCGGAAGAAATCGAGGGTTTTCGTTCGCAATATTCTTCGATAATTTGTCCGCTTGAAGCTTTCGCACTACGTTTATCAGCTTTGTCAACTTCTTCTACGCAAGGCTCTTTAAGGGATTCATCGATAGATCGTTCCTCAATAATAGTTTCATTGTAAAGGCCCTTTTTGTCCGTCATCTCTTCTTTTCCAGTATTTAAATCATTGTGAATTTTAATATTATTATTTACTGTGTTAGATTCATCAGCAAATTCTGAACTTTGCATCTCATCAGCGCTGAGATCTCGAAATATGCCTTTGCCATTTGTATCGTCATCGGATATTGAAACGATAGATACACCTCGATTCATAGATATCTGCTGGACGTTGCTACCTTTTTTACCTTTATTTTCTTTATCCTTAGAATCTTCATTTTCAGAAAACTCTTCGATAAGTACTCCATTCTCCGATTTTGTCGAATTTTCTTCTTCTTGAATTATATAACTATATGAAGCGATCTCCTCCACTTGTGGTCCAACATCAGTACTTGTTATCTCTTGGACTTCAACTTTTGTCGATTTCATTTTGCTGATAGTGTGCTTCTCATCTGGACCTGTAGAAGCTCACTCCAATATAACCATCAAATTGGAAGTAAAATTACTATAAAATACAATATAGCGAAGCGATCGATTTTCCGTGCTGCATTCAATTTCTTTAGTATGTGCATGTACTGCTTTTATGATCAAGCATTAGTAAGATGCTGAAATGCAGCAAACAAAGACAAAATATATAAATATTTTGTCAACAGTAAAAACATTCTTAAAATCAAATGGAAATGTCAAAGTGTTTAATGTTAAATTTAAATATTTCAGTCAGCATTACCAAATGACATAAACGAAATTGTCATTTTCTTAGCCACATTAGAAAATTTTAGTATCTATAAGCGTTAATTTTTCCTGTATTCTAGTTTTGATTTCATATCAAAACTTTTATAATAGTACGATTTGTACGTGCATAAGCAAGACGAATGATTACATCATGATATTCTTTGTTTTAAAAAGTATGTTAGTTTAAGCTTTTTGTTACAAGAATACTTTAATTGCATTTACATAATTTCAATATGCTTAGTATTATGAATAAAATTTGCATAAGTAATAGTGAAATAGATTCTATAATAGTGATGTTCATGAGCTCAGCTGTATTTATTATTGGCTGCTTATTTGTGTAACTGCTAGACGATTGTAACGATACCTGATAAAGTAGCTTCATGTTCCGTAGTTGAAGCCACAGAAATAGTTATTGTTTCACCACCTGAACCTTTAGAAACTTCGACTTTGTGCTTCTCAACTTTGATACGACCTGAATTTATTACAAAATGTTTCTACAACTACATCTATAAAGCATTAAGCTATGCAGAAAATTAGCCTTCTTATCTCTTTATATAAAGTATATAGATTAAACCTATACGCAAAAGGATAGGGCTATAGTTGCAAATATCTATCTGCAATGGATGCTTTGTCAATCATCCTTTGTGAAAATATTGTTGAATATAATTATGGTAAAATTACGCATAAAATATAAAAATATATATATATATATATATATGTAATTATATAGAAACATATGGAAATTTTAATAATATGCAAAATTACTACTAGATTTAAAAATTTATGAAAAAGAGAACTCAGAAAATATAGAAGTGCAGATACTTATTTCATATCATGATTGCTATTTGTCATATATTTAAAATATGTATATATTATGTTTTGTTAAATTTATATTTTTCTATTTTTAATTAAGAATGTCTTATTAATTAATTTTTTATAGACATATCAAAATATTTTCTAATGTGTATATCTTGCTGTACATTATCCAAAAGAAAAAAAATAATTTCTAAAATTTATTAAAAATGAAATTATGTTGTGCATAAAATTTCGAATGAAATTTTCCATAAAAATATTTTTGAAAATATTTTTATAATTAACTCTTTATCAAGATTAAAATGACATGGCTTACAAAAAAATGTTATAAAATAAAACTTCTCTTTATATTTTACCATATTTAATCCTTTTTTAGTATTATTTTTCACAGATATTTTCACTATTTATACTTTTTACCTAAACAACACGTAACGTGCTTAATGCATTTTACTAGTTTTTGAAACTATGCTTCAACAATCATAATGAGCTGGGTTTTAACATTTCTCATACATTGCAACAATTATTGTATTCATTGATATATACATATTGATAATTTCAATAATTATCTTCTTTTAAATTACTAATTTTAATATGAAATTGTTTTTTAAGAAACAACTTTCAATTTTATAATTACCAACAAAATATCCTAACTCTCACATTATTTTCATTATTTAATTGAAAAAAATCAATGCAATGTACTTGATTTTGTCACTGGTAAGATCTAATTGAACAAAGATTTTTTTCACACCTTCAGATTCTCCATTTTCTGCATCCTGTTTTTGAGATACATTTTCTTCTAGAATCATTTTCTCTTCTGCGTCAACATCATCGATTGTTGCTTCAGATTTGGCTATGTATAATAATTTGTAAGTTAAGTTTTATACACATTTGATCTCTACATATCGTTTTATTCATACTAATGAATACGAAAATTAAACAAAAATGGATGTAGGATATTTAAATTATAACAAATACATGAACCAGGATTTACAACTTCACTAACAATAGTTAAGAAAATTAAAAAATACTTACTTATGAAGAATATCCGAGATTTTTAAATTTGCAATTATACTCAAAAATGTAAAATGTATATAATAATTAAGATTATGAAATAAAGAAAACTTACTTAAAACAATTACTTTACTCTTGCTGGATACATATCCCAAGTCATTTTGAGCTCTTACTTCGTAAACACCGCCATCTGTGCCTTTCAAAAGCGTTACTGTTAAATCGTAGTTTTCCAATCTTTGACTATCCCTAGTGATTTTAATTCTAGCATCAGCCGAAACTTCCTGCCCATCTTTGAACCATTTTATTTCGGGTTCTGGTACAGCAGATACCTGAACAGTTAACTTTAATGTATCACCTTCCTTAACTTTTTGATCAGCCAATTTCTTCAATAATTTTGGCCTATGTTGAACTGTCAATGATGCTGAAGTATTGCTTTCACCAACTTCATTCTTGGCTTTACATGTGTATTTTCCAGCACATTCAGGTTTCGCTTGTTTAATTACTAATTTGTAACAGCTACCCTCCTCACTTGTACTGTATTCTTTCTTCGATTCAGTTATACGGGTTTCACCAAAATACCATTGCACTTCAGGCTTTGAAAAACTATCTATTTTAGTAACCAATTCAATGTTTGCATCATTTTCATTTGCTACCACATTATCTAGTTTTTTCTTGAAGAGTGGAGCAGATCGTACCTAAATAAATTAAACATTTTTATAAAGTACAATTATAAATTTTTATAAGTTTAATAGTACCTGAATTTCAGTTTTGTCTGATCCTTTTCCATCTTCATTGGATACTAAGACTTTATAAGATGCTGTATCTGTATCAATTACACTACTGAAATGTAAAGAGTATGTATTGCCGTCTTGAGTAAATTTTATTCGATCATCTTGATGTAAAACTTGTTCATCTTTGATCCATGTGACTGATGGTTGAGAATCAGATTCAACTTCAATATATAATGTCAAACTGTCACCTTCTTCAATAAGTCGTGGTTCACCAAGTTTTTTCGTGATTTTCGGTGGATTTTTAACTGTCAAATCCCAGAATTGCGAAGTTTCATTAATTTCATTCTTTGCGACAATGGAATATGATCCTGAATCCTCTAATCGTGCATCTTCAATAATAAGAGTATAGGTATCGTTTGCTTCTTTTGATATCTTTATACAACTCGATTTTTCTATTAGCTGATTATTTTTGTACCATTTTACTTCAGGAGTGGGTGAACCTTGAATCTGGACAGACATGCTAATAGTTTCTCCAGTTTGTACCGAAAAATCACTCATACGCTTAGTAATTTTTGGCGCAGACTTGACAATTAGCTCGATTTGTGTATTATCTTCTCCAAGATCATTTTTAGCGCGAATCTTATAAATACCGGCATCTTGAGCTGTAACATTTTTAATTACGAGAGAAAGAGATTCTTCATCTTCCCACAAATATTTTATTCTTCCACCAGCGATTATTTCTTCTCCATCTTTAGTCCATTTTATATCTGGTTTCGGATAACCTTTTACCTGTTTCATATCATTCAGTATTTATATAAAATTGTTTTTATATAAAATTGTATAAAACTTAAAAAAAACTTACCTGAAGATCTAACATAGCAGAGCCTCCAGCACTAACTTCAGATGTACGTGACTCTGATTGCAATGCAGGTTTAAGTGGCTCTCGTAACAAATGGTTAACAGTACCCTGAACCGTCAGTTCAGCGCTGCAACTAATGTTTCCAGTACTGGTTTGTGCGACACATGTGTAAAGTCCAGCATCTTCAGGCTTTACGTGCTGGAAAACAAGTGCAAGTGTATCCTCGCTGTCTTTGAATAGTACCTTGAATCTTTCTTCTGGATCGAATGGCATGCCATCCCTTGTCCATATAAATTTCGGTTCCTCTCCAGGTTCAAGCAAACCCTCGGGTAGGCCGGCAAATATCACTTTCTCGTCACATACTGAAACGGTAGCTTCACATGTGGCTTCACCGAAGCGATTTATCGCCGTGCAACTATATTTGCCTGCATCTTTCTTCTGAACATCCGGAATAATTATTTCATAAAATCCACTATCTGCTTTTTCTGATACGATCTTCACTCGTTCATTCCTCGAATCAATCAATATGCCGTCTTTGTAACTAAAGAATTTTAAATGAATAATCCCTTAATAAATGCTGTAACTATAACTACTATGAAATTTCGCAGAATATAATTATACATACAATTTGAGCTCAGGATTAGGGTCGCCCTTGACTTTAATCATGAAGCGTAAATACGTATTCTCAAGAATCTCCGTATCCTTAAGACGTACCAGGAAAATAGGAGAATTAGCATCTGCCCTTGCTTTCCTCTCTTCGGCTGTTACTAAAATCAAATAGAATAATTTTAACTTGTTGCTTTTATTAAGTTATTTCTAATATATATACACAAATATATATATATATATATATATATATATATATATATACATTCTTGAACAACGAGTTGAGCCGTGCAAGTTGCTTGTCCATCTCCATTTGATGCACGAGCAATATAAATTCCAGAATCGGATTCTGATACATTTTGGATTTGTAATTTGAAAGATTTGCCATCACTCGTTGTCTTAACTCGATCAGCGAGTTTGTCATCCATCGGTTTATTGTCTTTTAACCAAATCATTTTTGTTGGTCCATCTGAAGATTTCATAACACACTCGAAAGTTGCAGATTCACCAGCTGAAAATGCATGCGATATATTTGATTAAATTTTTTATAAATAATGTATAAAATCAAGAACACTTTTTAAAAGCATAGGTAAAGAATGAATAAGATCGAATATGACTGATATGAATGAATTACATTTTTATAGATAACACTGCATTACAGGACGGCATACAATTCCTAAAAATAATTAAATGTTGTTCTTCAAGCATTCATTAGATGTATTTTTTATGAATTTGATTATTTACATTGTTATCGAATGTAATGTAATCATTTATTATATGGATATACAGATCTTTACATTTAAGAAACTATCAAAATAATTAATATACTAATAATAAACAGTATATTTACTGTTTATTATTATTATATTTTAAAATTTTAATTGGCGTTTAACATACATATATATAAGGCATGAAAGTACGTCCAAAACATAGAGCTTATGGATGTCGAGTTGAATATGTATGTATAAATAATAAGTGAAAGAAAAGAAACTGTAAAATAGTCTTTAAAATCAGCCAATAAAAGCATCGTCATATATAACATTGAAGCGATAGTATCTTATAAGCATTTATTGTACAATTTAAAAGCCATTATAAAAATTAAATAAGAAATTTTTTTTATAATATACATGAAAGAAAAATATATATTGTACAGAATTCAAAGAAAAGTTAAAGAAAAGAAAATGTGATTGAGAAAAACCATGATTACGTGATATACGCTTCAATTGACTTTACCTATTATGTGTAACATAGCCAAATTTTCTCGAGATGCTAGAACAGGAAAAATCATCTTTACAGACTTAAATAATAAATGATTATTATATCAATTGGCAGTGATTCATTTCTTAAAATAAAACGTCTAACATATTATTGCTGATCATCGGGAATAGAAGACTTTTGTCATTCGTGAAGCTTAGGCGGCATGTACTTTAGATTTCCTAATGCACCGTCAGGTATATACTTCATATTTAACCAAATACGAAAAAGAGTGGGAGAAAAATAAGAATTTAATAGAATATAAGAATACTTACGTTCCACTTGGCATCCTTCGATGGTTTTATGGAATTTTGGTTTTCCACTCTCATCGTTATATAAACCTAATTTTGCAGACCTCATTTTAGAAGTATCAAGAGAAGAATCGCCCCCAGATAAACTTCTTTTCTGATAGGAACTGGAAGATTCAATAACGGAGCCTCCAGTAGTACCTTGCCGACTGCTTGAATTCGAACTTGATTTATAAGAGGAAGAAACTTCACTTGATACACGACTTTTCGAAAGATTCGAATATGATGATTCTAACGATTAAAAACAAAATAAAATTAATTTGACTCAACAGACTTAATGGTATGTGAAATAAGAAATTATCCGTACCTTCGATAAGTTTCGAAGAAGCGCTGTAGCGGCTAGATGAATATCGTCGAGACATGTTGTTTGTTTGTTCTATTGATACTCCTTTATCTATCTCGGCAATATCGGTTAATTGTAAATCGTCGGCGGCGTGCTCAGCGAGAGCTAGGACATCGCTTCCGTGCTGACGAATCTCGGTAAGCCAGGCTGATTTAACTGGATCCTTGTGAGCCGATAATAAAATTGGATAATTTTGTGCTTGACCTGCAGCTGATGATTTCAGGTGTAATTCAAATGTCCGCTGATCCTCCGGGTGATCTTTAACTTCTACTTCTGGTAACTAGTAATTTATTCAATCAATTTACAATACATTATTTAATAATCATAATTGTATAAATTAACAATATTACTCGAATTATATCCTTCAAGACAAACACTGATCTATCATCTGATATTCGTCTAACTTTACAGATGAGTATTCGTGCTTTGAAAAGAAATAAGTATCTTTCTTTACTCTTTCCTTCTTTGTCTGTTACAGTGAACCATTCCTATTTTAAGAGAACGAAAAGTGCAAATATAATTGTAACTCGAGATTGCAAATGATTATATTTTATTTTATTATTATTTTTTTTTTCATCAAATTAACTCATTTATATTATAAATAGACTTATTGAATACTAACGTGAGTAAGCAATCTACCAAGTTTGTGGATATTGCCTTTATAACCTTCGATGCTGCTAATAAATTTATTGTCGTTAGCTCGGTGGGGGATTCCTAACATTAACTCCAAAGCCTTCTGGAGATCATCGCAATCTTCGCCCAAACGAGTCGAATATTTAACTAATTCCTAAAATTTCGATTAAAAAAGTAATTAATTGCGGACAAATAATATAGAGGCTTTAACTTTCATTGAATTGGAGGTATGAAAATCAATGAATTTTAGCTCAATCTATGTACTCTACGTCCTTCAATCTTATTATAATATAAAACTTATTTACAAATGAAATTCTAGAAAAATATCAACTTTGTAATGTTTAATCTATAGATAAAATATTAATGTATAATAATCGCAATGTCATTAAAGATTATTGTTTAAACTATTCAAAGTAATGAAATTTTCATCTATTTGTTCACTCTATAACAAACAATTTTCCATCTTGTTTAGAAATACATTTATTACATTCATTAGGCACCAAGCCCGAATCTTGTTTTTAATAACAGATGGAAGCTTAGAAAACGAAAAGAAAATTCAAAAATACATCAATAATATAGTATTTGATGTTTTTTGTGTAAATTTATAGGAATAGAAACAGAATTTAAACTTGTCCTTTAGAAAATTACATTCATTTGGATATTAATGCCTTAAATATGTATAGATATGTATTTGAACTTGTATTAAGTATATTTTTCAACTTTTTTAATAAGTGACCGTTAATCGAATGAACACATAAATCATAATAATTTTGGCCAAAATAGTAATCATTCATGATATAGTAATACAATACTAAAAAATAGTTTTATTTTTAAACGCTATAAGAAATATACTATCTGTTAATACAAGTTCAACTTAGGTATAATTTCTTTCATGCAGAAAAGCCTAATGCTGTATATCAGAAATTATGTCTCACCACTCGTAATATTGTAACATGATCTAATCTCTTTCGGTAATCGTGATATTGGATGAATTCCAACAAAATAATGCTTATTTACAAAGTACTGGAATTTTATAGACAAATTTACGAAATGACATTGAATTCTTTACGTCAATGGTAATTTCGTAAATAGATAAGGCAATAAAATTTTTTAAATACATTACCTTCAATAAAAGTTGATAGTCATTGATCCGTTGTATTGGTAGTTTAAGATGTTCCGAAACACTTTTATCATCCCCAAGTTTATGGCTCAGCTCCTTTAGAAATAGAAGATGACTTTAAAAGCTTAGTGCCTCTCGTTTTTATACACTTTTTATAAATTCACTCAATATCAATGAAAAAAATAATTTTTTCTCAAATATTATAATCCAAGTCATGGAATTGCTTTTTATATCTGGCATAGTTTCAAAACACACAGAATATGAAAATCTATTTATAATAGGTAGAAATGGTTCGTCATGAAATTGGTATTTTTAGCTATGTGACTTTTGTAACTACAGATTTCAGTTAAAAATACAAAACTTAAGATAAGGTTGCGTATAAATTTTATTTCGTATTGAAAAAAAAATTAATGAAGCTGTTGTAATTGCAGAAGTACACAAACACAAGAGCATCGACGCGTGAAAGTTTGAAAGTGTCGGTGTACGACCGGCAAGGGGTGTCAAATGCAACCGGTGGTGGGTCGACGTGACGAAACACACCTGCGTGCAGTCAATGTAGCTGAAGGGAGTCTCCTAAGCGGAACTAAAACTAAAACAATCCTACTTTTAAAAAAGTGCGGGCAAAGCGGCGGCCGCGTCGCTTCTCGCAGACTGGACCTCCTTCATTCTCATTTCAACATTCGAATATAGTCGGTGGTTAGCAAAATCCCTACTCTCATCCGACTGTGTGGCTACGAACATAAAGAAGAAAGAAGGGGTACACCTCGACCAGAACTACTATTGCACATGAATATTTAAACTTTCCTCCATCGTCAATGATGACCAGTTATTAACTTTAAGAATAAAATTAAAATAAAGATCAAATAGCCAATCAATTGCACTTCCGGGCTCGCCGAGAAAACAAAATAGAAAATAGAGTCAAACTCATAAAAATGAAAAGGGAAGTATTATAGATAGATTAAAATATAGATGCAGATTTGTATATATAAATAAGTAGATGGATAAATAGATAGCCAGATAGGTAGATAGATAAACAAACACGTAGATGAGCAGATAAAGAGATAAATATAAAGACAGAGATGGATAGGTAGTTAGATATATATAAAGAGGAGAGCCAGAGAGATAAAGATGAGAAACGAGAGGGAAATTCGGCCAGGGCTAATCTTGGCCAAAGACTCGATGATCGCGAGGTAGACGAAAACAAATTGCCGAGGCGTGATGTTCCAAAAAGTCGTGGCATGTCATATCGAGGTGCGGCCAGACGTAAGAGAAGATTTAAGCTTACGAATCCACCGCCCCCAATTAATAAATTTCAAGATTTTTTATAGATTTATACTACAAGCTTATAAAGATTTGAAATAAAAATATATTTTTAAATATTACGAGTCCATACAAAAAATATATTAAAATAAAATAAATACATATTAATTCATTTTAAGAGCATAATTATTACGTAAATTATAACAAAATATGCATCTAATATAATACTATTTTTATATAATTAATAAGTATTATAGAATTTGAAGTATGCTCGTTTAAATCAACACATAATAAATAATTTTTATACTGAAAGTATTCATTGATTTTTTGTCATTTTTGTTAACAAAAAAAGCTTGAATCCATTAGTGAATCACATAAAACTTAAAAAAAATACACTAACTATTATTTTATTAAAAAATTTTATTAAGCATACTTATTAATGTACTTTATACAAAATAAGTTTTAAAATAAATATTTATACGGAATATTTTATTATTAATATTTTATTTCCTTTTTTTTTAAAAAAAAAAGGAAATTCCAAAATACAATCAATAGTCCTCATTAAATAGAGATTTTTATTCATTTTTCAGTATAATTTTAATGATAATCATAATATTAATAATAAGAATAACGATAATGAATTTTAATTTGTATAAATTTAAATTAAAAAATATATAATAATCTCCGTTATTTTAAATAGAATTAATTTTTATAAAATTTGTACAATTTCTAAACTATCTGGACTCAAGAATAAATAAAAATGAATGCATGGCGTGCTATTCATTTTTTTAAAAATTCAGCAATCATCGCTGTAGAATATAAAATTTATTTATTGTTTAAAATGACATAAAAATAATAAAATTATTAATCAGAAATATGATAAATGTATGTATCAAATACTTTTTATCAGAATATATAAATTACTACTAGCTTACTTTTTAATGGCTGAACTGTAGCTAAAGCATTTTATACGATGATTTACATTTATATGTTGAGTAAGAACTTTGCCTTTAATAAGTTTTTATTTCAAAGTTTTGTTAATGATAATATGTTACGATCTCTTTAAGACGTAGGAGATAAATATAAATTTGAGGTTGTTGTGTAAAACTATAAATTAATATTCACTCTTATAATGAAATATCTGATTAAGGTTTGAATTATTTGTCCAATCGCAATTTAAAAAAAGTTTTTCTAAATCTTCTTATTCTTCAATAAAGCTTTTATAATACAAGTTAATGGATACATTAAAGAAAAAAGGAACGTTATGCAGCAAAAAAAGTACAAAGAAGAGCGTTCACTGGATTTATCCGCAAAATCTAAATAGCGAAACGATAGCCAAAGTTGTGTGTAGAAAAAAGTCACAAAATGTTCCCATGTTAAAATAAACGAAGTTATTTCGGTTCCTGGGCAGTCGCCCATATGCTCCCGGTCTTATGCAATGTTACATTTTCTCTCTTTTCCATGATGTCTTTGTCGCCACGTTAGCGACCAAGAATTTTATTTTTTTATTATCTCTTTAAATAGATATTGCTTATAACTAGAATAGAACGCAACATTTTCAATGAATAAATAAAACAAACAATATGAATAATTGGTTCTCAAAATGCTTATTTAATATTTCCAAATATAAGTTTTTTAATCTTTTATGAATATAATGTACAATATATTGAAATTTCTTTTATGACTTATCGAGCAACTGCGAGACCGTAAATTTTCATTTTTACGTTTTTACAATTTTTTTTTCTATAATAGAATTTCTTCTGCATCCTAAGTATATTAATTTAAAAAAAAAAATTATAATATGGCTTTTTGAGTATTAAATTCAAATATGTTTTAATGTGAGTCTTTACTTATTATAACAACAATATGCTTTAATTTAAATATTTATTGACTAAAATCATTTTAAGTATTAATAAATATTAATATTTTTTTTTATTTTTAGCTAAAATTTTTTAATTTACTTAAGTATTTACATTCTATCAAGCGTTGAAATTGTATTGTTTTAAAATTTACATTTGTAATCAAAAGTGTAAAACAAGATTGAATATTTATTTTGATACTTTTGCTTTAAAAAAGTCTAGTTTCATAGCAAATAACCATAATTCTTAAATTCTCATCATTTATAAAATTTTGCAATATTTATTAAAGTAATTAATATTTTAGATAAAATTTTAAGTATGATAAAAATTAATAATCGCTAACATTTTCTTTGTAATTATTGAATACTAATATTAATTAAAATTGAATATTTTATTAGAAAAACACAAATAATTAAGAATAAATAATATTTTATTTATTCACCTCTAAATATTTTACTTTAAAAGGATATGAATTTATTCAATTTTGATACAAACATGTATACAGATAGAGAGAAGAGAGAGAGAGAGAATAAAGAAAATAGAAAGGTAATGTGAGAGATATATTTGTCTCTAAGTATAATATAAATCTGAGATTTGGATAAAAGTAAGAAATCTACCTTACCATAATTCACGCACCTTTGATTTTACCAACAAATGATTAAGTAACGTTATTTTTAAGTGGTTAAAGTATCTTACAAATTTGATATTTGAATTATTATTAAAAGTAAAATAAGAAAAATCACATAATAATATTTTATATACATACATTTTATTATGAAGTTTTATAATATCACCGTTGCATTTTTTGTCAAATAAATATAGTAAATTAAAAGATTCTAAATTCAAAATTATTATATAAAAAGTAAATATAAAAGTATATAAAAGTTATATAAAAAGTAAATATTTAAATTATAAACAAAGTATTAAAGAAAATAATTAGAGTTTTAAACATTTAAGTACTTAATTGATTGAGTAATATTTCCGGTATAATAAATGGAATGTAAGTACAATTTTTACGACCGCGCGTTCAATCGTAGTTGAATGATAAAATTGCCATTTCACTTGCAAATCGCAGTTAGTATACCAGCAATGAAGATTTACTTAATTTTTGTTCTTGCGATCAACATTTTATTACTGGTAAGTATAAACATTTAAAATGATAATAGTTAATATTTTAACAAAGAATCTTGGTTTTAGTTAAAAGAAGTTGACTCATCGAGCAGGTCCAACATGTTCCTAAACATGAGAAATTTAACACAACATAATCAAAATCAAACATCGCCCCATAATTCAGATCTAAATATCTATGAATATCTAGGCGAACAAGATTTTAATCGGACAAAACGACAATTTCTGCCTTTCAGCTACAACTTACCCCCAGTTTCATATATGTTGGAAGTTGGTTTTCGAAAATGTGGCTTACATAAATTCAATGTTATAAAGAAAGATCCATCACAGAAAAAGACGATGATAGATTGTATCATTAAATATCGCAAGAATATGAATAAACTTGACAAGAAGATTTTTTTTAAGTTTTTGAGAAATATTATGTCTCAGTTAAATTCTAAAAATCAAAAGGGAAAACATATAAAAAAGCCCCCAAATGATAAAATAAAACCTCAATTATTAAACATAAGCAGTGAAATACAAAGAAAGCTTTATACAAAAGATAATGTAACAAAATTTCCAACTATAAACTTGAGTGATGATGGCTCGGGCAAGGAACAAGAAGGAATAATTTTATACATGAATTTTACAACCAATGATAATAGTCCGTTTTCTATTGTCGAATCCCCTGCAGAACTTAAGAATATTCTAAAAACACTTCCAGAAACAGTAAACTATGTTATGAACGAAATTCGGAAATCCAAGCAGATTCAGTAATATGGAAGGATAACGTTGTATTAACTTCTTACCTCGAAATATTCTCGAACTTGTTCATTCGTTTGAAGAAATTCCTGGGCAGCAGGTTCATCTCTACAGTAAGCAACATGCTTATCGAAATCTCTTTCCTAAAATAAAAGAAACAAAATATCAAAAATATACAAATAACTGTTTATAATTCCCCATTTATGTACAAATTGCTTTATATTAAGTTTGTTTAATAAAATTTTGAAGCGTTTGAACAATGATAAAAATCAAACTCAAAAACCTAATCTGCAAGCATTTTATGATATTCTTTGTAAGAATGGAAACCATTTAATTATAAATTAACCATTTTATAATAATTTTATGATTAAGAGTTAATTTGAATTAACACATGTTCATTTATGCTCATGGAAATATAAATGGAACTGTTTAAATAGATTAAATTTATAAAGACAAATTAGTTGTAAATAAAAAATGTCCGACAATATGTAGAATTTATTATTTCAACTAATTCAACTAATTTGCGAAACCAATAATGAAATAGACTCACCAACCGAAGGAAGGTCTTGCCGAGCATACGTGGTTGATCCGCGTAGTATTTGACACCTTCGATTAAGACCCTGCCGAACGATCTAAGTAAGGTCGGAATTAATGTCATGCCAAGGTCACTCCACACTTACGTGCTAAAACCTTTTTTATTGCTTTTCTCGCCAACTTGACACAAAACATTCGGCACGTATTATATAGAGCCGTTGAACCTAGATTTGTCTACTTTTTTTACCCAAACGCAAACAGACGAGATGAATTTAAGATGATTAAAAATCAACGTACAATTTTCAAAACATGTATTAGAACACAAACTTAAAAATATTAATAACGTACTTCAAAATCCATTTTAATAAATGGTAAATGAAACAAGCTATGCGTAATAATTTTATAAAATAACTCCTGGTCGGGATGCAAATTAGTTAATAAACAAATTCTACTGCAACCATTAATTTATATAAACAAGGAAGAAACACAAAAACTCAAACAATCTCCACTTACGCATTATATAGATCGAAATCTAGGAAAAAAATGTTTTCACTAAAGTGTATTCGTGTGCATGTAAATTTGAAGTATGCGCATATATTTATGAATATTTTTAAAAAAAAGCTAAAAATAAATATATGTTATTTTCATCATTTGTTTACGTGTGTTTTAAATTTGTCAAGTGTCAAGATTTTCAAAATTTATCTATTTTCGCTTTTTGAACTCATGTTTTTAATCTTCCCTCTATTGAATTTCATAGAATAATTCAATACCATAAATGTACATTAGAATTTTATGAACAAACGTAAATACTTCTGAGTCATATAATTCAATAAACATATTTAGTAATTGTTATTCACCTTAATTCTTGAATAATTTTTACCATAAAAACTAGTGAATGAGATAATTCTTAAAATTCCCACGTGTACATTCATCACAAAACCGATGAATTGAAATTGCTTGACGATGAGAATTTTCAGTTACAAATACAAACGTACGAAAAAACTAGAATAGCACAGCGCGATAATAAATCTACGGGAAAAGAAAGGAAACTCGTTACAAAATCTACTCAAAGAAATAAAACATTTTAAAAATATTATTTTATATTTTATATATAATTATTTTATATATTACAAATTTTTTCTTTGATAAGGAAATGTTATAAATTAAACCATTTTAAACATATTGAACTATTAACGGTATAGTTAGCTATTTTAGGTCTTTCAACAAATTCAATAAGTATATATTAATATTCATAATAAAAAGTAATTTTACGTACTAATGTAATAAACTTCTAACCGATATGTAAGATGACATCGATAAGTAGATCAAAGGTTGGCCAAATAAGACTTATTAAGCATAAAATTTAATTCATTTATTTACATTTCCTTCTGGTAAAGGCTTAACTTCTTTTTAATAAAAATATGTTTTTCTTATTTAATAATAACATCGATTATACATATTTATTTTAAAAAATCAAATGTTTTCAATTCAGTTAACATTTATTTAATACATTTTCAACTAGTTATTTTAAATAAAATAACTATAATTAAAAGGAAGATTTTTAATTTTCAAACACAGTTCTCGACAACGTTCTTCTTTAGGTTAATTTAAAAATATTATAAAACTTGTGTAATAATACAACTGTTTAAAATAATTCAGTCAAATGCGCATTGGTATATAAAAATCGAAAAACAAAGTCAAAAGTAAAGTCAACGGAATAAAATTGTACTGAGGGCTTGAAAATAAATTTTATTCAAAAATAATTAAACTCCATTATAAGTTGATTTGGTGATGTGAAAAGATTTCTAAAAGAAGAAAATTTTATTACGTTCATTTTAAACTAAATTAATATTATAATTTTCATGTCACACATGTGTAATATTATACATGAAAAGTTCTTTATTATCTGTTAAAATGAAACATTCGCGTGGATAATACAATATTTTCAATCTTAATATTAGCGTGACAAATCTATCATATTTAATTTTCAGGTATCAGCGAGGTATTGTAATAAGTTTTATTTAAAGAATCATAAAGTGCTTTAATTAATTTTGAATTTAAAACAAGTAGAATATTTAAAATAAAACCTTATTATTATTAAAATGCTATTTATTCGAATTAAATATACGAAGAAAGTATATAAAAATATAAATAATATTATTATTCAAGTAAAAACAATATCTTTTTCAGCAAAGACAAATTTTTATATAATTGAAGCAATAGTTTTTTTTTTATTATCGTATTCTTATCATTTTTATTTTAAATAAAGTGTAGTATTTATATTTCAGTTCATATTTTAATACTTAATACGAATAACTTAATTATCAAATTCTAACTTCTACAGTAATAATTAAACAGGAATTTTTCCCTAACGTAAAATGTAACAGTAACATGATTGGTATTTATATTAATTAATAATTTCTATTACTCCACTTTCTGCATATTAAATACATGCTGTTTTTCACATTTCTTAGAATTTCTTATTATGATTTTACATAATTTTTTTATTTCACCTTTTTATAAAAAAAACTTTCAAACAAGTAAATTACAAAAATCTTTCAATTGTCTCTTTAACTTATAAAATAATTGAAAATAGGTTAGATGGAAGATTAATGATTTGACGAATGCGAAAATAGAAGAAAAAAGGTAAGTGCTCGTGTATGTTTGCGACTTCGTGTATTTTCCTGTAAACTACTTACGTATTGTGAAAGTCAGCAATCTGCTTAAGATTTGAAAAAATTATTTCCTTATTATCGCGCACCGCTCGTGGAACATTAGGATTATCAAGAGGCTTCAGATATCGTTCTACAACCATCTGTAAGTCTCGTCCGAATTCTTCTTCTGTTTCAACTAATTCTTTAATGACAGCTCTAAAAATTTATAATAGACTTAAATGATTAAGAACTAGGAAATAAAAATAAAAAATGAAAAAGAACTTACTCTCGCCTGAAATGAGAATCCTCGGGTCGGCGCTGACTCGTTGAAGTTGAATAATCTTCGCTTAGTGCAGTTTGCATTAAAATTGACATTGGCAGCCATCCCTCTTTACCATCAGCTCTACGTACGTGAACTCTAAATTAAATAATTAAAGAATTAGATGTTTAAAAAAAGGTCTAAAATATTTTTTTCCGTAACGTGATAATATATCTAAAATCGTAGCTTCATTTTTCAAATTCAAAAACGTTGTAATAATTTTCAATTGACAAAATACATTGGATAATGCATTTTAATAAATGTTTCATAAAAATGTTATACTCCTTATTTAACGTAGCATACATTGATTACATATTTAGTGCTATTTCGAAGAAAAGAACAAATTTCATTTAATTCTATGTTATTGAATCAAAACTACTGGATATTTTTAAAGTTCAGAAGTATTACTCTTAAACTTATACAGACAGTTTTTAAAAACATAAAGTTTTTTAAATCTTTTACAATCTAAAATTAAAATTATGACAACTTATACCTCGTTTTTCATTTAATTTTCAATTGCGTCATTATTATTCTTAATTACTTCAAAAGAGAATATATTCAACGAAAATGTATAACTATTTTAATATTAAATTTCACAAAAAATTATCAAATATTATCGATGAAATTAAAAACAATAATTGAATGAATTTTTCTACAACACTTTTCCAACAGATTAAAATGCGTTAGAACGTGCTTTATATTACTGATAATGTACATTATAGACATGACCAAGAAATAAATCATACGATTTCATAAGATAAATTAAAGTGTATAATTACTCAACTCATTTAAGATATACATTTAGGATAAATATTTATTAAAATATAAGTATACCCTTTTTCATTCGAAAAAATAGTCATAACTAAAAGTTTGTTTACATCGAGGCAAAGATGTACAAGCTTCTATCAAAATAACTATATATTTTTACGGCAATAAAATGGATTAATGCAAAAGTATTTAAGCCTCGTAGATGATTCATCGACATGTATACTGTAAATCTATTAAAAAATACTATAATAATAAATGTATTTACATTGGTACTGATATAACAATTAAAATTTCTAATTTAGACTTTAAAAACATGTAATAATGAAAAAAATAATCTAAATTACTAATGAAATAATTTAAATCAAACAAGTGTACTAAAATATAAGATAAATTGTAGACGTTTTTAAGAGTGTATACGTATATGTAATTTGACAGTTTGAAGATTTTTTTAGAAATAGCCCTCTTTATTGATTCTTTAAGTATTGTAATTATAGTATATTTGTATTTACGCATTTTTTCTAATATATATCAAAATAAGGTCTAAGGTTATTAGGTCTTCAATGACGATTTTTAATTCGACGCATGCCTAACAAAAGGCAACTATAATGATTGTTCACGCTATATAACTGTCGTTACCGGTGATCTAATGTATGTAACAATAGAATTCGAGAAACATTTATCCGAGAAAGCGCAATTCTGATTGTACAAGTTTACATAATTAAATGCACAATAAGTTGGTATCAATATATTTTCAAATACAACTAAATATTGCATGAGACTGGTTATTTTACGCAAGATCTTTCTAATATAATAATATAAATGGCCCTTCACAATTATTTATCAACACATATAAGTAGTTACATATAATAATTTTCTAATAGTTTTATACATCTATCTAGAAACTAATTATAAATTTTAATATAAACGTATTTTACATTCAATAGTTATCATACAATATGGCATAATTTAAAATCACAGCTTTCAAATATGTTGTTACTTATTTATTTATTTATTTAATAAAAAAATCTAAATGTCCAATTAGTGAATAAGCACAGATTATAAGCGCGTAAAAAGTATTTAAATTTATCGTTATTTATCGTTACTGTATATCTTGTGATAAATACATAGTGGCTGACTTATAAGGAATGCGTTCCTCATATATTTTAAATCTAATGTTTGCATATGATTTAATACATCTGAAAAATCCTGGCTAACAGCCGAAAACGCGAAAGATATTATTATCTTAGACAAGTTTAATACTTTTATCTTCATTACTGTCATCGTAAATTTTCATGAATTACCAATGAATGATAAAATATTTGTTTTAAACCAATATTAAACACTGACGAGGATTTCGCAAAATGCTTCCTAATAACCTCTTCTTCGGTACGTATTAAGTTACTGCTCATTTTGGTAGAAGAATATATTAATAGTACCATGCTATCAAATTTCGTTATATGTACTTATTGATTCAATTAAATATTTTTAATTAATTAATGACACTCGATGAATAGCTCATTTCGCATATAGATGTAATATGTAGACATTTAATTTAACTCCGAATTTTACTTACTTAAATTAGTTGAAAAATAAGCAAAATATATTTAAAAATTAACATCAAACAAAAAATTAATATCAATAATTTAAAATATAAACTTAATCAAAGAAACGAGGACAAAGTAAGTCATTTTTGGATTTTCATTTTTAGAGTTGACTGTTTTATACCAAAGCAGACTAAAAAATTTTAAGCTATTTTTAGAATGTTTGAAATAATGTATTTCCAATACAAATGACTGATTTTCTAGGCAAAAATATAATTCCGAAAAAATTGAATAAATTTATTTCTTCTTTATTTTTTAGAATTTAATAATTGAATACAAAAAGTGCATATATTAAGAGAAGTTGACTAAGATCCAATGACAGCAATTAAATCCATAAAAGGCACTTTATTTATTTGCTATGTAATTCTTAACAGGATTTTATTTGCATCATTTAAATGCCAACCATTCAAAATGTATAATTAATTTAAAAAATATTATCCGTTACAAAAATTAAACTTTATTAAAGTATATTAATTAAAAATTTAAGAATTATCTTGTTTCAGTATGTAACTAAATTATTTTTAAATTATTAAAATATATTAACATTTGATAAAAAGTAAGAAAATTTTTTTCTTAATTCTTATAAAGTTAGATGATCATTAAAAAATATTCAATCAAATATATTTTTAATGAAATTCTGAATTCTGATGAATTAATTATTTCTCCCATCAATTAATTAATAGTTATACTTAATTTTAATAAAATCTATTAATTCGATAATTGCATACACAATGTTTTAGTTTCTTCGTTATAAGAAAATTGAAGATTAATAAAATGAGTATTCAAATTTTTTGAAGTATTAATTTTCAATACTTGTAATTTTTATAACCTGTATAAAATTCTTTAAAATAGCTATTTTTAAGCTTATATGATCGTAAATATTAAAGATTAATTACTCAATCAATTTATGAATTTATTTTATTTAAATGTTAATTAATTAGTGGAAATTATTTACATGTATTTATTTAATCGTTGTATGTTTTCAATGCTCGATTTTTTAACAATTTACTTTTTTACATTTAGTGAAACCAGTAATGATTATCATTTTTGTGGTATCTTAGAAACATCATTATAATTTAAAAGAAGGTTATAAGTTTGTATTTTAATCTTTCATTCATTTCAGGAAAATACTCCTACGCAAACTAGAAAAAATTAAAATATAAATACTCTTAAATTTCAGTGATTCACCAACAATATCTTCCGTGGACTCTTCAAAATAGAAATTTTCGTTAGACTTTTTTTAGGAATTTACTTCAAAAGTTGATATTTAATTTTAAAGAAATAAAATCTGAAATGTCTTTATAAAAATTATATTAAAACTGAAATTGTCATATAAATTTGCAAAATAAATAAATGTCCATACGATTCGGAAGTATCACTATTGATATAAGATTTTCAATTTGCCGTGCAACGTTTTTTGCAAACATCTGTTTTTGAATCAAACATGTGGAAATATAAATAAAAAAACAAGAATTTAAAATGGATAAATAGTTTTAATACCTCTAGTACTAACTTTTTAAGCGTATTCAGTTTTCGATAGTAAGATACATTAAATAATAATAGAAAATCTATATGTGAATAGATTTTGGGAAGCCATAAATATAAATATTTAAACGCTGTTTAAAAATACTGTGTTCATATTTCAGTGCCTTTAAATAGTACGACGAAAAAGAAATTGTTCAACCCTAATGATTAATTTCTGAAATTAGCACCAGATCAGCCGTGTCGTGTGGGACAAATACAACAAGGCTTCTTCCCATTACTTTGTTATATGATTTCACATACGTAGCTTACAATTGTGCTAATATCCATGAGCGCTCAAAATAATATGCCTCTTGTGAGGATAGGTCAAAGTAAGACAAAGTGAGCACGAGGTCATTGACTTTTGAGATCATCGCTCATTCATTTTACATCACTACATACCCCAGTGGATACGTAGCAACGGTAAATTAATAGATGCATTAAGGTAAGAAAAAGGACTGAGATGAATAATACTATTTGCATAATAAATATAATCGCACGAGACTGAAACTCTCGAGTAGCCAACCCACCTAGAGGAATTGTGAGAAATTACTTGAGCCCGAGAATCCGCATATTTTCGTCGTGAGCTTACGGATAACTTATGCTTCGCTGCGGAATTGTCCAGGAGATCCTCGATATGACCGATGTCGAATGTCTCGTCTACCTTCGATTCCCTGTAACATAACTTTTTACCTAGTATCTGCATACAGGGCATAAGAGTTCTGCAGGAAAATCTAAGCAGTGACAATTAAAAGCAATAGCACCTGTGTTAACGAACTGATACACACACACACACATACACACACACACACACATACACACACACCCCTCTATATATATATATATTATGTTTAAGGCATCTGCTGAAGAGAAACTCGAGCAACTATAGAGCGAGGCGTGCGAAATCTACTAACGACGGTTACTAATCAAAGATATGATTCTTATAGCAGCGAAAATAGATTTACTGGAAAGCCAAGCAGGAATAAATATTAATGAAAGATTGATAATCTAGGCCAATGACGGGTTGATCCTTCCTGAAAATTTTACAGCCCTCTGTAATTACGTGATATTGCAATTACTGGTATATGGCAAGTCTAAGCAAGTCATGCCGCGTACTGAAATCAGGTCATTTAAACCTTAAAGAACATGACTGTAATTTTACACGCGCATAAGACCGTGTGCATGATGCGTTTATTTTAGCAGTGAAATTTTGCGAAAAAGTTGTTGTGTTTAAAAATACATTTGTATAAAAATAAATCACAAGTGCGACGAGGAAAATTCCCCAGAGGGACAAAGATCTTCAACGGCGTTGTTGATGTTAGGTACTGGTTAAAACCTTAAATTGATTTTTCAACTCATCCGCAAATATTATCTCATAAAAATAGATTTTTTATATAAACCAATAGAATTTTACTATGTTTATGCTAATGAAGATTAAAATCATTTTTATAAAAACATGCAATTTTTAGTTGAGAAATATAAGAAAACATGCAATTGTTATTTTCGACAGCACAAGTACACTATGAAAAATATTTATATTAAATAAATGTTATTATAAAGTTATGTAAAAAAATTAATTAGATGCTCACTACTGAGAATTATATTTTTTTATCTTTAATGCGCTATTATCAGAGATATCTACTTGTATCCTCCACTAATAATCATTATCTATTATTTAGAAAGCAACTCTCGTGAAAAATTTAAATATTTGTATGTACGGTCTACGTATAATTAGAAATATCTAAGCTAGAAAAATTAAAATACAGGAGAATAAGAAATTGTCGTTCTGTTTTGCATATGGGAAATATACGATGTTTACGTACAAAAATTATTTACAATTTTAAATCTATAAGTTTTAGACCTCTAAATAATATGAAATGCTTGTATCAAAGCTTTTACGTAATTTTGTATAAAAATGGATTTCCAACTTGACTAAGCAAAAGCGAGCTTTCTCGGAATAAATAACAAAAGTTATACGTGCTCTGCGCACATCTGTTATCAAAGATCATGTTATATGTAATGGATGATCTTTATGTTATACCATACAAGCTAGCTTTCAACTTCTTGCATACGTATATTCAAGAAGCTGGAAATAAGCACGTTACGAAAATAGCAAAGGCACAGAACTTGTGAGTGCCGAGCGATGCTTAAGCGAGCCAGCGAACTTGAATATTTGTTTGTCTTTCATTCGATTTTAATTCATAAAAAAACTAATGTTATCTTACTTTGAATTATCAGCAACATATTCAATGGCCTCGACGATGTCTCCAACTTTGACGCAAAAATCCACATTAGGATCCTCGGCTGTGAAATCTTTCACTACTACATAATTTTCTAGCTTCTGCAATAAGAAAAAAATGAATAAATGCAATAAGCACCTCAAGTGTAGGGCTCTTCTTTAATTCTGAAAAAGATTTAATTTTAAAATAAAAAAACTCATCAATAAAAATATCAAAATCATAGCTAGTTATAATTGTACATTGAAACATTATAACAAAAAGAGTATATTGTGTTGCTTATTATTAATGACAAAAATAGTCGATTTACAAAGGAGAGTTTAATAAAGAAATTTTTCAACATCTGTAGTAAGCATTTAGTAATTGTATTCCAAAAAGAAAATTTAACGACAATTATTCATGACATTTAATATTAAATTATATTTTATATTAGCGTCTGGATTTATTTTATTTATAAAAAGAAGATTTTACATTCCATAAATAATAAATATAATTAGAATTTTACTCTGATTAATGATTGATTATTAAATATAGAAACATTAAAAATTTTTTTAATAGGGCCTATAAGCAAAAAGTAAAAGGAAATTGTCTATAAAGTATATAAGAAATTATATTATAAAACATAAAGTATTCACTGATAATATGGAACTGTTTTTATAATTAGGGTTTATTTCCATAATTTTTACTCTGAAAACCTAATGTATTTATTTTATAACTATATTATGTTAGTAATCTAATGTCATTCTTTTAAGATCATAATATTCTTTATTAATAAATCTAATATTTCTTATTAATGATGAAACGGCAGAGAAAGAATTAATTTATATATTAATAAGCTATCTAAACATTTATTATTTAATTATTATTAGAGTTTTAATTAAATTCTTATTAAGACATCAATAAAAATTGGTATTATGTAAATATATTAATTTAAATATAATTACAAATAACATTCAAAAATTATATTTAATACTAAAGCTCCTATATTTACCTTATCTATAAAATAACCTGTAATTTAATTAAATGATTTAATTTCTCGGAAATTATTTAATTAGATCGAAAGATATTTTCTTATTTTTTTTGTTTAAAAATTATCGGAAATTAATACATAATTATATATAATATTACATGTATCAAAAATGTTATTAATAGATATTTATTATACTTATACATGTATTATTATACAGTAGATAGACATACTGGCCAAAAATTAAAATTTAATACAATTTCTGTTTAATTTAATTGACTCTTCTAGTTTATTATATTACTGTAACAGTCTATTGCCAATGAATAAAATCTTATTATTAAAATTAACCTGATTAATGTCTAAAAAATTTTAATTAAAATTATATAATAATTGTTTTAAACTACAAAGTCAGAAAAAATATTATCGATATAACAATATTTAAATATAAATAGATTTCTAATCCAGCAGAAGCTTTTTCTCTTAATTTTTTTTATCTTGCATATCGAGAAAGCATTATTATGATTTGTCAATTATATGTAATATATGAATATATGTATATTTATAGCTTATATTTTTAATCGAAATAATTGAATAATAATCATATAATGAATTAATATTCAAGAATTTAAATTTATTAGAAATAATGGTATTTATAACTAGGTAAAAAATTTCTAATTTTATATTTGCTTTTAGCTCATGTATTGTGATGGATACGGATCTACTTTCAATAATATTCAGAAAAGGTCACTAAAACGCATTCATTATTTATCGCAAGTACTGAAAAATATTGTTGATGGGGGAGGATAAGCGCGATTATCCTCAAAAAAATAATCGATATTTCTCTCATTAAAAAGAAGAACGCGAATCAGATGACATAAAGGTTTGGTTTGAAATCCAGTATGCAAGTGCTGTTGAGAGCTATCGCATTCCCTTCATATTTATGAATTTAATGATCCCAGGGTAACAAACTTTGTCCGATGAATTAAGGAATAAATAATCAGAAAGACACGAAATTCTTAAGTTCTCAAGACTCGTCATAATGTCTACCTTTCCTGTAGTTTAACTAATAAGTTTAACTAATTAATAATAGTTTAACTAATAATAGTAAAATAATAAGCAAATAGATTTTACCTTCAATTTCCAAGGAATAAGCGTCAATAATAAATCAACGATAAAGATCATTTCCACGTACGATTACAATTCTATTTAATTTATAATATATTGAATACAAGCCTATTACATTTCGTAAATATATCGATTATTGTACCATAAACATAAATACTATAGTTATAAATCCAAAACATGCTTTATTATATTCTAAGAACTTGTCTCTTATTGGTAAATAATTATTATTTATGATAAATTACATTTGAATATGATCTCAATCATAATTATTTAAAGCGATTTCGATAAATCCTTAATTACTCTAAAAATAGCTCTTTCTTGGAATATTGCTGCCTCCGCATTTACTATACATTATAGTGTACATTTTAGCTCTAAGCTAAGCACTAAGAAAAGTACTATTCTTGAAGGAGTTCTGCATTTCAACAAATTTCAGAAGTTCTTTTATTATAAATCTTTGTACTGAAAATCAATCTTTTATAGTTTTAATTAATTTTAAATAATGTACAATTTAAAAAAATAAAGCTAATTTAAAGAATTTATTTAAATTTAAATTTCAAAAATTGTAAATAATTATTTTTCAAATGTAGACAAACTAAAAAGTTTATTATAAATATATTTTTATTATGCATATTCAAAAGTTATGCTTATGTACCATGTATACCTATGATTTTACGAAATTTTACAAAAAAAAGACACAGCGAATCTCGTTTAAAGTGAATTATATTAAATTTATTGTGCACATTTTGGTCCGTGAAATTTTTTAAATTGTCAAAATTCATACACGAAGGTAGTGCTCGAGAAATTGTTAAAGTTTTTTTCAAAAATATTAATCCTGTATAAATAGAAATAAAGTTGTTAAGTTGATATAAATAATAATTATCTGCAATCAGACCTTTTAATAAGTATGTTTAGTGATTATTTACTAATATATAAGAATATGTAATTAAATTTAAAAATAAGAGTGATTATTAATTAATATTAATTAACAGTTTTCTTTTGAAATAATATAATATAAAAATCAGTAAGAATAAAATTGGAAAAAAATCGCCCCGATCGTATCATTTACTGTCTTTAATCCAAATACTTATAAATTTATGCGTAAACTACAGTAAGAGTTATAAAACAATTAAATTTCAAATATGCTAAGCAAGATGAAATGAAATGAATTGAATGCAAGTTTTTCTTTTAATTGAAAGAATTAAAAAAATACAAGCGTAATAATCTCACCCCATTATTATTGTCTTGACACAGGCTGCTGATTCTACGAAAACTTGGTGTGTTTTCTCTGCTAATAGATCGATATTCAAGAGTTTGATCTGATTTTGAAAGATCAACCCCATTACATTCATATGTTTTGCATCTGTCACTGATCGTCGCAGTCTCAATACTACTCGACCATGTTTCATTAAATCCATTATACGTTGATACAAAATCATTCTCTACATAAGCGTCTTCTTCCACAACTTTTACAACTGGGCAGCAGTACATAGAAAATCTATGTGCTGCTAGTTTACTCAAGCGTAAGGCCAAAAATACGTGAAGAGGTTCAAAGTGTTGAATTCCATGTTCATCCAAAACAGTATACGCTGTTTGACCAGTCAAGACTGACCTTGCAGCTTCCCGAGGTACAACGGCTTGTAAACCTTGTTTTAAAATCATAAAGGTAGCTGATGATTTACGACTCCTTCTCATTATAAAATCTTCCATTGCCAAATTGTTATCCGTGTAAAGTAAAGAGGTTGGTATGTCATCGGATGTCTCTAAACTAACTTCTTCCGGAACGACCATTAGTGCTGCACTTTCTCTTACTAAAGTTCTTAAACAGGGATTACTTTTAGCCCTTTCTGAATTCAAACTAAGTTCTCTCAAAGCATTCACTAATTGAGGTTTTTCTTCAGCTAGTTTTCTCATAATTGTTAGTCTTTTTAATATGTCTAATGTAAATTGATCGGCAGCCAAAGCTCTAGTTGATTTTTCGTCATTAATTACGGATAATAAACTACTAGCAGTAGAAAACATACCGAGTGCTCTGGCTAATCCAACAGCTTGAAGCAATAATTCTCGAACGGCAGAACTTTTGTCATTTAATAACTCTTCTAACTGCACTTCACTAAATTCTTGTACAGTTTGAATTATAGCTTTATAGACAACTTCAGCCGCTTCTTTTTCTGTTTTCATACAAGTACTCATTACTTCTTGAGAGACTTTTTGCAAAACTTGAGAAATTAATTTCGAATCATTTTGCGATATACTTCTGAACGCAGAACTTACGATATCATTTCCATTTTCTTCTTCCAGTACTTGAGAAATTCGATCAAGAATAACTTCATCTTTTAATGAATTGCCTACAAGTGTTGATTTTAAAATATCAATTTTATTACCACTCGTATTGAGTATATCTATAATTGCTGATTTACAAATAGAATTTCTTTTCAGTGGCACTAGCAATATTTGCAAAAATTCTTCGACCAAATCATCAAAAGATACATTCTCGTATCTAAGAAGGTCTTTCAATGATTCGCTAATAGTTGAAAAAACAATATCTCGTTTGCTTTCTGCATTAATATGGTTTTTATTATTATTATTGATTCTATCATCATCATCGATATTATTATTGTTAGTTATAAGTTTTTTATCCATAAGCACCATGACGGCTGTTATTAATGTAGATTTAAGGGCATCTTGTACCCAATTATCGTCTACAAAATTAATATCTTGCTTATGCGAATCTGATTTTTTCATCGTTTCCACATTACCATTTACTAAAGAACTGTGTCCATTTTGATACTGGTATCCTTTTTTAAAAATATCTTGAAATTTTTTATGTACCATTTTATCTGCTAAAGTAGCTATTGTAGAAACTATTTGTGCCATTTTAATAGCTGCATTGCCTTGAAACCCTAATTTTTCTGCAATGATAATCGCATGATCAAAATCAACTGATTTAGGATCTACATCTACATCGACATTTGGTATTTCTACTGATATATTTTTTCCAAACGACAAGCCTGCATCTGATAATTGTCTTAACATATTGGCATCGATGCTTACGTCAGTATATCTTGTAGTTGAAGTATTGTTCTGTAAATATTGTGGTCTCAATAACTTAAGTTCCTCAGGTGTTACTTCAAAACCTTGAACTGAAAATTCTTGTTCACCTTCAGGAGTATCCGTTAAATCCGGTGCTACAAATCTTGGACCTTCTTCAGTTTGTACAATTTGACCTGGTACAAAAATTATGCCATGTTCTGTTGATTCTACAACTCTTCCAGGAACAAAACGTGGTCCATCTGGTGTGTTAACTACTTGACCTGGCACAAAACGTGAACCTTCATCTTCAGTTGATATTATTTGTCCAGGAATAAAAGTAGGTCCAACTTTAGTTTCCACAATTTGCCCAGGAATGAACTGGGGTCCATTCGCAGTATTAACTGTTTGACCAGGAACAAATTTTAATCCAGATCTAGTTTCTACCATTTGACCGGGCACAAATTTTGGCCCACTACTTGTATCAATAACTTGACCAGGCACAAATTGCTCTCCTGTTTCCGTATTTACTATTTGGCCTGGTACAAAACCATCATCAGTTATAATACCTGGAACAAAACGATGTCCATCCTTACCTCGTACTAATTGACCTGGAATTAGTTTCTTTCTTTCAGAATATCTTTTGATATTTTCTGGTATAAATTCAAATCCTGTTTCTGTTTGAATAATGTGCCCAAAAATTTCTGTCTGCGCAACTGATAAAGCACTCGCAGTTTTTGGATCAATAGGTAATCCAGACGGTATGGGATCCAAAAAATTAACTTCTTCAAGACATTTAGCAATAGCAAACGTAAATCCATTTTTATCAATTTTTGTAGTGCCAGGTATAAATTTATTACCATCTGGAGTCTTCATGATTTGTCCTTCAACAAATTTTGTACCACGTGGTGTACTCAATGTCATTCCAGTAACAAACTTATCATTATTTTTTGATTGTACTGTAATACCAGGAACAAACTGAAATTCATTTGTTTCTGATATTACACTTTGACCAGGTAAAAATTGAAGCCCATTGGTTGTCAATACAGTTTGTCCAGGAAAAAACTTTTCAATACCATCTTCTGTTTTTAGACTTTGCCCAGGTAAAAATTCCCAATTCTTATTGACTTGATAACTTTGTCCAGGAATGAAAATATGCTGACCTAATTCATCCGTCATGGTTTGTCCAGGTATAAACTGAGGTCCATCTTCCGCCATAACAACCTGTCCTGGTATAAATTTATTTTCATCCAGAACTTGCCCAGCGACAAACTTTGGACCATCTTTCGTTAATACAGTTTGCCCGGTAATGAACTTTGAACCTTCGTTTGTATGAATTGTTTGTCCTTGTACAAACTCTTCGCCTCTGCTCGTAGGCAAAGTTTGTCCTGCTACAAAAACCGGAGACAGTTTACCACATTCCTCTTCAATAGAAATTATTTGTCCTGGAATAAATAACGGTCCATCCGGTGTATGAACTGTAAAACCAGGAACAAATGTATTTCCGTTCTCAGTTTGTAATGTTTGGCCTGGTACAAAAATATCACCACTCGGTGTATTTACGTTTTGACCCGCAATAAACCTCTGAGCTGATTCTATATCAAGTTTTAAGCCTTTTACTTTATGTAATTCAACATTTTCACCAGTTTTCATATTTTCTACTAATTTTGGTATTTCATTGATTCTGGGTAAAATTTGTAATGCTTCTGTACCAGCGGCTGCAAATTTCTTATATACATCACTTGTATCTTGAAGGTAATTAGATGAAATATTCTTAATACTTGCTTGAACTGAACTTTCTGGCTGTGTAGTTAAAGGAAAAAATGGTTCAACAACTGCAATAGCTTCAAAACCACCAGTTTCTTCAGATACTGGTGTATTATAAGATCCAAGTAATGTTTCTTCTAAATTAATTATTTGAGGATCAATTTTAATTGAAATAGGTAATACTTTTACTAAGGTAGTATATTCTGTGCTTGAATTATTTTCATTATTTTTTAAGTCTTCCCAATCAAATGAATTGTTTAAAGGTTTTCTAATATCTGTCCATTCACAAGAATTTGAAACAATTGATCGGCTTGATTTTTCTTGTTTTATACCAACTCGTTTCCAATCTAACAGCTGATCTTCTTGTTTTTCCTCGCAAATACTTCTTAATTTAACATGTTTTATTATTTTAAGTTCCTCTTCTTCTGCTGCTTTCTCCTTGTCTTCAAAAATTTTTTTAGCATAACTAAGGCCCTCTTGTCTCTTTCTTTTCTTATTCTTAGTCTCAACTTCGATTTTTTGACGCTCTTTAAAGATATCCTCACGAGGACCAAAGCCATCATAAAGCTCATTTAATTCACCCAAATCTCGAAATTCAACTGAAACGTTCTTTCCCTTTTTGAGACGTAAGAGTACAGTATCACAGTCTCTCGAGAGCATAACATCTCTCACATCACCATCTCTTACTGCTGCTTCAAGCTGAGCTGGGAATACAAGGCTACATCTACGCTCTGCTACCGTATAAACAAATTTCGAGCCTTCTTCCTCTTCTAACGGCTCTTTTGATTTAAGCAAGTTTCTTAAAGCTACTTGCTGCTCCCCATCGCCATCGAGAATTGGAAAAACGTATCTGTAGTCTTTTAGTACGACGTGTTTCTTCTTTTCTCCTAATATAAGACCGGCTGTATAATGATGCGGTGCCAAGCCGGTAGACTTGGTTGTAATCTTACATTTTTTGTTTTTCTTGCTTTTACTTTGACTATGAAATCCAAGTACCACGGGAATGTAATGATGAGTTGGTAGTCCGTAAGATTTACCAGTAATTCGACAAAAGCGTTTGGCATCAGCAGGACTAATTGGTGGTAACAGCGGAAAATAATTCGGTTTGGGGAGGCCCCGGCTCCTCCCCGTTATCCTACAAAAAGACATCGCTATTCAGCGGTTTGATCTTTACTTCAAACCTTTATTGTATAGTGGAACATGTCACGGTGCTAGGATTGCGCCTTCAAATTATACTTGAATTTGAACTTGAATAACAACTTTAGTCATTCCATTCAAAGGCTTGAATTCATTATAATTAGTCTTTTCTCTATTCTACAAAAATAAGGTACAATTTAAAAGCTGGTAGCGGGCCAATTAGTAAAATTTAGCCTCATCAAGAAATATAATTTGCAAGGAATTCACAGATATCACTTATTTTGGCTTTAGAGCAAAGGCCCACTTCGCATCAAAGATCAACACAAAATTGAAACGTATGAAAAGCTAGTATTAAGACGAATATCGTAATTTACTTAAATTTTTTTTATATCTGTTATCGCTTTTATAACTTAAATTTTGCTATTTTTTTGTTTTTTTTTTTATGTTCGTCGTACTTTTGTAGTCGTTTTCGTCGTTTTTGTTGCCTTTCTACTGCACATGTATCTAAAATATTGATTGATTTATCGAAGGGAGTGAAACAAATCTAAAGATAATATCAACTGATCGCTTGTACTAAACACGCACATTGTATTGCTACTGGTGCTACTGGTACTACTGCTGTTTCTACCGACGCTACCAGCACTACTGGCGTTACTGCCTGAAAATTGTGAGTATTACGATGCGCGGCGACGAACGCCAGACTACTAGTTGTACCAAGTGACTAAGAGACGTTTGCCATTTACCGCATGGCGCTTGCTTGAGCCTCACTCCTCGTGACCAGAAATAGCTGTTCTTCTTACTTCTCCAATACAGTTATAGCGGGTGGACGCGGCAAAACTGTATGGGCTGACATCCTGTTAGCTTCTGATTCAGCACAACGGGAAATTAAGCGATCAACAACCCCCTTGCGTTCGCTCATCTCGAGAACGAAGAAGATCATCGCCCACAAAACTAGTGTCAATGGCCTAAGTACTTTATCGATAATGAGTTTTATGTAAGCGCGCAAATTATTAAAATCTCAGCGAACGGCCAATAAAAGTATTCTCCACGTATCCACGTATTAATAGATACAGATAGTGATTAAGACAACTGCATTAAAATTTATTCGACGCTCGTAACACGGGAAACCAAGTATCCATTTTTCAATAATTTATCAGTCTATTAACGTTTACGAGGACTATTGGCAGCCGGTTTACCAACCATATCAATATTAAAACAAACAAATTGATAAGCTGCCAACACCTGCTCTGAATGTATAGACACGGATAATATATATTTTACGTCATTTTTTTACTCATAAATTACCATTGTTTTACGCTTCATAGCTGTCGCTCGTACACACTCCGGAATTGACACATTTTTACTTTGCGTAAATCTTTTTTCACAAAAATTTAACGTTTGCCAAGGAAAAGCAAATGACTAAGATTCTTTTGAGAAATCAAACAACAAATAGCGAGAATTCATTTAATAATATGAATTCATGAAAATTATCAGTGTAAAGGTTAGCACGTGCCTACCTTGAACTAAATATCTTGGCGAACCACATCTAATTACCTAAACATTTAATCGCTTATCCGTGATAATGAAGTATGATCGAAAGAGAATGAACAATATATCATACCAATTACTTTCTCGAATTAAATTACATGAGCATTTTGTTGCATGCCAAAAAAAACAACTATGAGAGTTGGTGAGAATGCGACTTATAAAAATCGTTAGCGGTGCATAAGAAGAAATTAACAAATTGCAGTGCTCGAATTAGAATCGCTAATTATTTTCAAATCATTTAAATCGCGCACCTCTACAATTGAATAGCACTGCATAAATATTATTTTCATTTGACTGAGAATTGTTTTGACATTCCAAATCCAAGTCATTCTTCTCTTTCGTTCTGCCCATTTCTTTAGTTATTGATAGATTGTTGGTGCGTAAAGAAACTTCCTACTTTATATCGATAAGCTTACTACCTTCTTATAAAAATTTGTGATTACTTGCTTCCTCTATGGTATTATGATTTTTCATCATTTAATATAGTAATATTCTAGTAATATGTGATATTTTCATTAATAACAACACGCCTGCTTAATATTTTTGAAGCTTTAATTGAATAAAACTTGTACTAAAATATTAGAACCACTTGGGTGTTACTAATCAATCACTTTTCCTTAAAAACTATGTTTTTTTTTCTGACATCTATCAAGAATAGTTTTAAATAAATTCTGCAAATCTCGACTAAACGGAAAATGAAAACCTTCTACTCTTTCTCAAATACTTCTTATCACACTATGCAAGTTCTTTTTTTGTACATTACCTATGCGTAATTTAAATTTACTAAAGTAAATACATTTTTAATTCACTGGAATTGCACTAATTTGACGAAAACAATTTTGTATCAATATAAAACTTAAAACGTCGGTAAAAATAAAAAATAATATTTTTTAATTATACTAGTTATAATTAAAACTTATATTATTAATATAAATAATTAAATAATCCTATAACATATAATTATAAAATGTATTGATATAATTATAGTTATTATTGATTATTACGAACCTAATCTCTGCTGCTTTGTATAATAGTTCGTAAACTCTGTAAATGATCAAAAAAATATTTTATTTTAAATTTATGATTAAAAATGATTAGAATACTAATTCAACCTTCCCTCCCATAATTTTTAAAATTATTAATAAAATTTTATTTAATGAAAAGGAATGATGAAGTAACAATCAGTATGTTAACTGAGGTTATTCTTTCTATATTTTTATTGGATTATTAAATTACGTATTGGTATTGCAGCTTATGAATACGAAATGTAATTAATATTTTATTTTAATCGTTACTGAGAGAATGGATACTTGATTATTAAGTAAATTCTATATGCATCGGCTATTTTCTGTGATTATAGTAAAAATTATATTATATTTATAACACTTTTCAAAGGTAAACTATAAAATCAACATTTGTAAAATAAAAATATGTTACTTTTTTATTAAATTTATAAAATAATGGATTATTTCTTAAATCAATAATTTCTTATCAAAGTTTTATATTAAAATTTAAACAAGGTTTTTGGGATATTATATTTTATCTTCTGTATAATAATTTATAAAAATATTTTATTCTACACCATATAGTTGACATGATAAATATATAATTGTTATATTGTTGTAATTCAAAACTACGATTGTATTAATAAAGACACAAATCTATTAAGTAATATGTCAATAATAAAGAATAACTTGAATATAAATATCACAATGATTTACGAAAAAGCTTAAGCAAAGCTCAAAACAAAGTTGTCTTTATAAACGATAGTAAAATATGTCAGGTGTCCTTTTCAATTTTACGGAATATTGATTTATTTAATATTAAATTTAATTATTGCTTGATTTGAAATCGTTTCCATGTATGATTTAGACTATTAAAGATGGCTTCCAACTATGATTTAAACGATCGTAAAATTTATATGCTCATTTTTGAAATTACTCAGTTTTACTTATACCTTATGAAATTTGAATTTGAATTTAATTAAAAGCATGAGTTTTACAAAAACTCAATTTAAAAATATTTGTAATTTGTTTTTTTACACTTACATGTATTAAAATCGGTTTCATTTAAACATTCAAATACTTTATTGTTGTTAAGATTTTAAAGTAAAGTTGAGGCATTACATAAATTTAAAGGAAAATAATCTATTACATAAATATCAATTCATTAATTGGCTTCATTTTCTGTTTATGTTTATACGCTCATTGGAGTTTTTTTAAAAATCTCTTCGCAATATTCAATTTTAGTTGGATTTTTAAAATACGTAGAGATTAAAATTTGAGCTGTTGCTCAGTATTGAGTTTTTAAAATTTACGTACAAAAAATCTACGAGTATAAATAAATATTCTGAATTCATAACTGTAAATGAAAATTATGTCCAATGTAATTAGTCTAAAATTTTATATTATTACTTACTGCTGAAGATAGTAGCGAAGCACGAGTGGTGATCCTTTCTGTGACAGACGCTATATTACCGTCTACACTGCGTCTCACTTCCGAAGAAAATTCTTTAATATAAAAAAACGTTTTCTTCATTATTGACGATTTCATTATCCAGTGTAATAAGTAAGAGACTATAGCTGTGTACTTACCCTGTTTTGAATATTTCCGAGCCGCCATTTTATTGTGTCTTCATTATTCTATGTAAACATTTAAGATACGCATTAAAATTAACATCATGTTGACCAAATTTAATTTATTAATGTTAGTTTATTCGATTTTATTATGCGAAATTTCTTGATTAAGTTAGATTGTCTAATTAAGTTAATACCTTGAAAAGTATTCAGAAAAGTACGATACACCTAATTTCCATTTCACTCTATTTAAATTACTTTTCTCATTATTTAATCTGCAATTCGTAACTACGGTGCTGTAAATGTAATTAATGAAAAGAGTATTGTAAGTACGAAGGGTGTAATAAATGTGACTATTTTAAAAAGCAGTCGTACTTGAAAGAATTAATTTTGAATTTGAGAATTAATGAATGTAACTGTACTGGTGCTGCCATCTCAAAATGATAAGGTAAATAAATAAAGCTGAGCTACTGCAAGCTTTCGTCGTTTTCATCTGCTCGTATTACAATCGAATAAGCGATCCTACAAATTTTGGTGTGCGCATGGTAATTTATCGACTTGTAACATGACATGCATCGATAATAACGACGTTATGCAATTTTGCATCTCTTGAATTCCCTTCAATTAGTCACATTAATTTAATTACAATAAACAAGCAAATAGTATACTATTTGCTTAAGATATACAACGCGTTTGAATTGCACACGCGCCGAGTAGACGTTGCAATGTAAGTAGCTACAGATTTGAAAATTGATTCGGATAGAAAAGTAACGATTATTAAGCAAGAGAGGAAATAAATGCAGAAAACTCGACATCAATCTTTACGAATAGTTTAGCAAAGTCTATTTCGGACGCGTGTAACGTTAGTCGTTTCACGCTAACGTTGGTTCACGAATAGGTCTGCGCCTGCTGGCCGCATTTTTTACTATTTCACCTTTAATTGGGTCACTTCCGGTGTCAATCTTATAATCCTTAATAAATTAAGCAAATTTATCAAATTTACCCTTCACCACTCGTTGGGGGGTGTGTGTGCGCGTGGGTGGGTGGGCATTTCTACTCGTTGACAAAGCGAGAACGACCTCGTAATAGCGCGCTCGAGACTTTTTGCGCGTTTTTTCGCGACTCCCCGAAATACGGCCACTGGCAAGCGATTTCGGTCAACGATCGGCGCTGAAGAAGGATGAAAAAGAATCCAAGCGCGCCGCAAAAACAGGAACGAAACAAAGGAAAATAAGGAACGAGACCCAAGCGAATAACCGGGCGCGTCGACCTTCGCGACGCCAAGGTATCCGCGAAACTGTGTCGTGAAAATGGAGCGTCTATCTCACGATGCGCCTTAGAAAGTCGCGGCGTCGACGGCGTACTTGTTCCTCGTCCCGGTCCCGTGTTGTTTATTATCATTCGCCGGTGGCTGCGGCGACGACGCCGCGAAATCGGAGAGCCGCGAGATCTTTTATCACGCGCGCGGCGCCGTTATTTCGGTACGCGTCACGGGGCTGGACGCGATGATCGATCGCGTTCGCCAATTTCATCGGCAAATCCAAATTTAGATAGGGGCCGCGATTCCCTCTCGAAAAGGGCGCTATTTTTAAATACGCAACGATCGGGGCGCGTCGGACGGGAGCCACGCGCGCTTGTTTAGCTGGTGAGCCTGTTGCTCGTGCAGGGCTTTGGGGGAACGGGGCCCGCGGGGATCCCCGGGCCAGAAGAACGTAAAGCAGGTTACCTTCAGTGGACCCCTGGGGAATCGATGATCGGTGGGATCGCTCTCGCAAGAGCCCAGGCGCGATCGTTCCCGGGCGTTTCGGCCGAACGAATGGAGGCGGCCAGACGACGGCTATCCCGAGACTGCTGCCGATGCCAGGCGCAAGGCGTCGCGGCGCCCTCCGTCGGTGCGTTGTGCCGGTCTTTGTGACAGGCGCCCCGAAGTCACTTGCGTATCCGCGATCGGACGCCGATCGGCTATCGCCTCGCACTTTATATTAGACGCTCCGACACCTTGCACGCTTTCGCGGCCGAATTATGCGGATATGCGAGTCTGCGCTGTACCGTTGGATCCCTCGACGTCAGCTGATCGCGTTTACGGACCGGCGCCCCGCGCCTCTAGCTGGATCTAATAATACGTCGATGGCCTCGCGCCTCTCCAGACGTCGGACCTTGCGACGCCGATACGTGAAATATCGCCGCGGGACTCGAGCGTCCACGCGCCCCCTTTCGCCGATTTTTCCCCACTTGGCGCTCGTTCCGAGAACCGCCGTGAGCTAAGTCGAGCAAAAATACGACTGAAAACGGATATAATATTCCGCTGCATCGTCAATACTTACGCTTGGCCGCCGACCAAAAAAGCGCTCGCTTTAACATTCGCACGTTATCCCTGATCGGATGGATCGCTCTACGAATCCTTTTATAATAGCGAGCGAGCACTTTATTCGCGGTACGTCAGAGATAAATTCAAACACCCGTTTCTACAGCAGACCATTATGTTATTGTATATTTCAAACTTTTTACGCGAAAACACATTGCTGAATAATGAAACTGCAAGCTTTAGCTTTATTACCTTACGCTACATTTCGTATTGCAACTTTATGCGCATTATAAAAGTATTATTTTTATTCCGGTGTTAGTATCGAATTTTTCTAAAAACATAAATTACGTACTCGTATCTAATAACATTGAATGCATTTTGATAAATTTTAATAAATAACATTGAAAATGAATCTATAAAAGTATTTTCACTTGATCAAAAGAATAGCATATATGATTTGTTAATATAATTCGATTAACTTATCTCTTTGTACACAAATAATTTCTGTCATAACTTGACACTTCAACTAATTGGTTCTAATTATTAAATGCTCTCTTTCTCTCGGTCTCTCTCTCTCACTCTCTCTATCACTCACTCACTCACTCGCTTTCATTTATTAAACAATTACACTCGCTATTTACTAACAATTTAACACAAGACAGGAATTCATGTCGTATTTTATTATATGTAAGGGTAATCTTTACGAAAATTGATTGATATTAAATTTAGGTCTAACATTTTACATTTGGTATTTTATTATTATATTCTTTCAATTTTAACTTAACAGATTTAGAAACCATTTAATGTCGTACAAATAATTTATTAAAAAATGTCCAAATAATTTATTCGGCTATGTTTCTGTGATTTAGAATAACCATAAATAATATTTTTAAAATAAAAGTTTGAATAGATTTATTATTATTAATAGAATTTTAAAATTGGTTGGCTTGTTGAAACATCCAAAGTTGGTATTAAAAATCTAAATTAATACACAGACAAATGGCAGTTCAATTTCTAGAAATGAATTCGCTCTTTTAAAACGATAATAATGTGTTCAATAAACTTGATATACCAAGATTTATAATTCTTTAAAACTTAACGTAGAATATTTATGTATCATTTTCAAAAACTAATAGTATTCAATTAAAAATCTGCTTTTTAATGTAACATTGTTTACATTATTTATAAATTATAACAAAAAATGTATATAGATGTACCTAATTAAATAAATTGAGGTTTATTTTATACTTAATCTTTATTTATTGTTTTTTTTGTACATTTAAAACTTATTGTTTTCGTACGTGAAAAGAACGTGAAAAGATCATGTACTTTTTAAAATTAAAATTATTGTTTATATAATTATATAATTATTTTATATGGAAAACAGTAGAATTAAATGGTTAATTATAAACTGTATAGAAATTAGATGTTCTGATTTCACGAAAAATTTGATCAACGCGAAAAATAAAAACAAAACTTTCTTTAGTTCAGAAATAATTATTTCAGGTGAAAATTTAAAAAAAAAAAAAAACTTAAATTAATAATTAAAAGTTAAACTCAAAAAGATATAAAACAATCTATTTTATAAATATGTAGAATTAATAAATCCTACAATTTTTCCAAGTTATTTTTTGGAATCAGTGATAAATCATCGATAAGAAATAAAGTTTAATAAATGATAAAACATCGCAATTTGCTTCTCATGTAATAAATTACTGTTAACAAAAAACTAAGCAGAAAAAGGGGGAAAAATCTATTTTCTTCTAAAAAATAAATATTTAATTAAGGTATCAAAGTTAAAAACAAGAAATGATAATTTAATTTGAAATATATTTCAGGGAATTTAACTTAAAAATATATTTCAGTTTTTTAAAAATACTAAAATTCAGTGTTTTATGTTTTTATTTATAATTCTTTAAATTATCTGAAAAAATTGATTAATTTTATTGCAGTAGTAAAATTAATTTTCTTTTATAAATTATTTTTAAAATTCTGTTATGCTATTCTTTATGAAATATTATATAAAAAGTTTGTCTGAGTACATATTTCAGTACATAGAAAGCATAATCTTATATATAATTTTAATAACTACTGTGTCAGAATACTATACAGAATACTCAAATATATTAGAATCAGCAAATACTCAAAAGTAATAAATTTTGAAAATACATGAATGCATTATTTTGTTATGACTGTGAAATATAAATAAGTATGAACACATTGATTTGAAACTATTTACGCATTTAACATGCGATTATTATATGTAACTTAATATATACTTTTTCAATATTTCGAATTCTACGCATAAAGCTACTTTTGTTCTAAAAATGTGAAGTGAATTTAATGCACTTATTCTTTATAGGATTGTATTTCGCATTATACGATTTCCGTCTGGGGAACAATATAATTTAATAGCCATAAAACAGTTAAAAGCACACTATTATAGATTTAGTAAGTAGCTTCATTAAGTTATCTTTTAAATAACATTACAAAATTTGACAACATTTGACAATAAAATATTCAAATAACAGTTGTAGTTATCTTGTTTTCATTGCATTATATATTTTATAAACATTATCTATGAGTTTTGTATATGATTATTGTTGGTAATAATTAAAATAAATCATTTTGATTTTATAAAAATTGTAATAGAGATAACAAATTTAATGAATATTATTAACTCTAAAGTAGAAAAAATATAAACAAAAACTAAAAGGCTAAGTAATTGTAAATTAGTTCATAAAAGAACCAACGATAATATGATAATTAAGTTTACAATTATATATAAATTATGTCTTGCTATTTGGGTTCGGATTGCCAAAAGCTATTATGAAGTAACATTTATATAAATAAACATTTTTATATATATGAATCTCAGAATACTATTTATTATTTTAATCCGGTTAAATCGAGTTATATCTACTATAAAATGTCTTATAACGACGATATTCTATAAATAGCTTGCTCAAAATCGAAGAATAATAAAACTAATAAAATATATGCTTTTAATAATATGACTAATTAAACATATATCATAATAATGACAATTTTTGTAATTGTAAAATATTTCAGATCTCTGATAATATATGTAAATCTAAATATCGATGTATACTTTTTTTGATTTTTAATAATGTAAAATTAATAATTCATAAACAATATAAGCGATGTTATTAGAAATTTTCAATATAAATTATTAATAAAATTTTGTATAAATGTATTTTAACACTTAGAAGATATTGGTTTTCTATAAAAGAATCGTCGCTAAAATAAGAATTGACTTTTTTAGAAGTAAATAAAAAATTATAATAAGTACTTACTGTATAAAAACTTAATATTTATCGAAATTTTATGACGCTATTAAAACGCGATATTAGAAAATAAATTTTTTATCTTCATTTTTTTCTCAGATTAAAATTATACATGATAATTAGGAATTATCACGGCATCTTCTTTTTATTTTATATTTTTACATGCTTTATATTCTTAAATACTTTCTCGTCATATTAATAGAGTATAATAGTAGTATAGTATAATAGTAGTATAATTGGTAAATAAGATATTTTCAATTAATCATTTTGTATATTTCACAGTCACAAATATAATCTTACAGAATATGAAAGCTTATAATAAAATACAAAGTCAATGAAAAAATTCATAAGATACACATTATTACAAATACATTCATTCATTCAATATATTTTCAGTCCTAAATAGATACTGCACTTGTATAACATATTGTAGAAAAATTTAATAATTTTACTAATATGTTTATTATAACCTAATAACAAAATCGACAATATATGTATCCTTATAACATAAATTTCGAATCAAATTAGTAATCGTATCGAACACATTATTAGGTATTCAAAAACTTTTTCGTAAATTATTGCTAATTATAATCGTAGATAAAATTTGTACTTTTCAATACTTCAAAACGATTATTGAACGACAACAATATTACGTTCATGTTTGGAAGCGCTAATATGATACACCTGTATCTTCATTATACATCTATTTTGAATAGTTGTAATTCTGTAATTAATCCGTTCATTTTACATTTACTAAAGGATTATTCTCTGAAAATGTTATTCGATACAGTACTATTCAAAATCGAATCACGTACACATCTGTTTATTCCAACAAATCAATCTATATATATTTGTTTTTTTAATAACCAATCACATTACTATCTTAATTCGTACCAAGCCTTTCATTAATACTCTAAAAATACAAATGTATAAAATATTTACCGTTTAATATATTTAAAATATAATTTTAAAAATACGCACGAACACCATTCGAAAGCTTAAAAATGCAGAAAGTAATTAATTCGTCAAATGCTAGACAATAATTGTTGATTTATAAGCATTTGTCAAAAGTTTGACTCGCCAAATAACATAGTTTCAAGTTTTGATACTTGTCTCGGAGCTTTAGCAGATAATGTCGCCGTACCAGAATGCCTCATCCTAGTTGCAATCTGCGATTCTAAAGGTGTATTAATTTGTACTTGTTCTAATAATTTTAACATTTCTTCGCGAGATAAAGAATTTCCATTTCGAGGAATTTGCATTTTAGTTCGATCGTACTTTTCAATAAAATCAACAGAAGCTTTATCTTCCAATTTGGCACTATCTAAAAGATTGTCAGTTTGTGTTGTTTCATTTATTAAATGAAATTTGTCACCTGCCTGAATACCTTTTTCGCGTTGATCAGGCTTCCTTGTTTTTACATCATCAGAATTCTTTTTAAAGGTTTCTGCATTGATCTTGAAAGCTTCCTTATTCGTAGTACTTAGCTCTTCAGAACTCGATGCACTGTTTGATTTTTTGTTAATTTTCTTCGTCTGTGTATTACTATGCTTCTCATTTTGCGCCTAGAAAACAAAATTCGGCAGACTAATTTATATAATGTAAAATATGTTTAATATTCTTATTGATGACAGTACTGAGTTAAGATATTTTATTTAAGACTTATACAAGCGAAATATATTTCATAATGTGGATTATGATAAAGTTTGAAGTATGCAATACGTCTAAAATATTGTGAATTTTACATACGCGTTTATACATAATATAAATCAAATATTAGCCAAAAGTTTTTTAATAAAAAATGTATATCGTTCATTTGTTTGCTTAAAACTGACGTGCTAAAATAGTTATTAATTACGAAGTTCTACACTTTATTTGTTAATTATCCATAAGGCGAAAGTAAATTACACACCCACAGGCACACGTATACACAGATATATATATATATATATATATATATATATATATATATATATATATATATATATAATGCAAAATAAAATACATTAAAAATATTTTTAAAAAAGTTACCTAAAATGTTCTTAAAAAATTGATGTAAATGAATTGTTTCATAATAGCCGCATACCAATAAGCGTATAATCATTAAATTTTCTGAAATAAAATATGGAAATATTTCGAATTATCTTCAGCTCAGAACTCTCAACAAATAAAGTCAGTATTAAATACAGCAACTTATTTGTTCAATAAAGTTCAATAAAGTTAATATTCACCATTAGTTTTATTGTCATTAAGTCGATATTTTTTTGCAAATCATGAAGCTTTGCCAAAAGCTGATCGTTCGCCGCTTGAAGGGCAGCCATATTAGCTTTCTCTTTGCTCAGATTATTTTTTAAAACCTGATATTCAGATGCCTGTTCAGCAATTTTCCGCTTGTATTCGGCATTCTCTTTCTCGACTTTGTTGAACTTCGCGCTCAGCTCGACGAGTTCTCGATTATGCTGTTGAAGGATCTCCATCTCCTTGGTCAAGTCCATTATCCTCTCGTTTTTTTCTCGTAAATCAACCTCGGAATCCCTGATTCTCGACATACCATCGTTTAGTTGAGCTGATTGCATCCTCTCAGTCTCTAGCGCAGCAGCCACTTCTACATTATTCCTGTGGACGAGACAGCGTTAAAAGCTATTACGTTAAGCTATTACAGGATTATCGTTCGGCAACAAAATAAGGCAGCCCTACTTCTCGCACTCCTCGAGGCGATTTTTCAGTTGATAAACCTGCTCGTTCAAGATTTCATTGACGGACTGCGTGTCGACGAGCTTTTCGTTCTGACGCTGCATTTTCCGCCATACGCGAATGTACTCGACGTTCTCCGCAACTTTTTCCCGGCGACTACTGGTAGAATAGCTCCCGAGTTCGGTCTCCAAATCGGCGATACGACACAGCATTTCTTTTTTTTCCTTCTCCATTTCCTACACAGCAAATGCTTCTTTCATAGTCACATCTTATGTGTAAATACATTTTTACAAAAAGAAAAAGAAAAAGAAAAAAAGAAAAAATCCCACCCCAGCTGCAATATAAAATCGCGCAAATGCGCGGAATAAAATACCTGAATTTTAAGCGAATAGTTCTGGACGTCATTTTCATCATTTCCGGGCCGCGCGCTGATACACTGACAAGACGGAACTTTCAGCCGACTGCCTTCACTCCGACAAGTACTAAAATAAATCGGCAGTCAACGCTTGATTTTGCCGAAGCCAAATTCAAGGGTTCGAGAGTTCACGAGTGCACTTATGTACGGAGAAACGGGACAATTTTTCATTATTTTCATTATTCAAGATACATGAATTTAATCTACCGAATGCTCAAAACATTTTTTATTTTTTTACTCTACTTACATTGAGTATGCTGAGAATTGACAAAAAAATTGCACAAGAGAGACGCTTAATGTAGCTGTCTAAGAAAATGACTACTGTTTTTGCTTGTATCCAATTAACTAAACAATTTATCCTTAGGTCAAACGTTTTAAGATTTTTTTAATTAATTCAACAAGGAGTACCAAAACGCAATATTAATTTTATTAAGAGTTTTATTTTTAAAACCGAGTAAAGCTTTGCGTTCTTAATACGGTATGAAAACATCATTTAAAAAGTACAGGAATACAATTTAAAAAAAAAAAAAAAAAAAAAAAGGACCTTATTAGTAACTGTATTGGAATATGGCAAACTTCGTCAAATACTTAAAAATAGATACTTATAAATAGAATAATATCAAAAAAAAACCTTACTGATTTCAAAATTGTATAGCGTCCAACTTAATTAGTTTAAAAAACATATGAATTAACTCGAATGATACTAAAATTCGTAATGTTGGCGTCGCATTTCTTTACAATGTACACTCGATGAAAAAAGGAAAATGTGAATTTTGTCTTGTTAAGTCAATTGAAAGAAAAAATATTCTAATTAAAAAAATGTAACGAAACTTGACGTATTCTCCCTTACAGAATTCTTGATAAAATAGAAAATAAAAATGACATACATTAAACCTGAAGTTGATCCAAGTCTGCGACCACGAGGGGGCGACCTTGTAAAAATCTTGTTGTTCACCAGCTGATTTCGAAGTACACACATTTTATTTCTTAGCTAATTTGAAGAAGAAAACAACAAAAACATCTTTTTTAATTAATAATAAGAACGAATGATGCTGGTGTTGCACATGTGCACGTGAACACGCATACGCGTATGCATTTAAAAGTACGCTAACCTTGGAATTTTCGGCTTCCAAAAGTGAAAGTTTTTCACGGTCATTGGTGACGTTTATAGATGCGATGCAGGTCCGTGGATTCGCTCCATACCTCATTAATTTGGTGGCGAGCCTCTTTATCTTATCCTCCTGGTTGTTCGACAATTTCTTGAGCGAATTCACCTCCTCCAATAATCTCAAGTACCTGTCCTCGAGTTCATATCGATCGAGTTTGCACACGATGTGCCGTTCCCTAGGATCTTTCATGATTTTATTTTCTTTAACGCGCTGGCACTTTTAAGATTTTACTTTTGGCTTCAAGTTTAACTTACGCCAATTGCAACACATAACAAAGACGTATCCGAACACAATATAAAATAATTATTACAGTGTGCAATTTATTCTACACGAAGAAGTTGTTGCAAGTTATAAAATTAATCGTATCGCGGTATTTCTTGAATCATCGGTACTTGAATCATAGTAGATACTAGAATTTGCAAACCTATACTGCAAGAGCAGGTGTCGTACGTTGAACCTTCTTTCGCGGGATGAACGTCGCTTTCGAGATGATCAGCCATCACTTCGCATTACGTGTACTTTGATCTGAAAGGTGAATAAAATGTAACATTATCAGAAGATTTACGGATAGAGCCGGAATGAAGCGCAGCTCATCTTGAGTATCCGAAGTACAGGTAATAAATGCTGCAGCTCCATTCCGGTTGGAGTGATTTCGTATTTGGCGGCAGGTCGCGCGCTAATCAGTTAGCCGGCCAAATAAAGGAACCCAGAAAATGCGGGCGGCCCGAACATAGAGGACGAGGACGAGAACTTGGGGAGCTCTCTCGCTCCTCGATATCTGATACATCGGCGGAAAATTATCGGGTACTCGATGGGCGCGCGACGAGTCGGCGGGAACACGGTGTCACGGACTTGCGCAACGGGTGCAAGAGGGCGGGGGGTAGCGAAAGGAGGGGGTGGCACACACTCTGACACATACTGTGCTGCCTGTACCGTATCTCTGGCTCATGGTGGCAGTGGCCACCGAAGGCAAGATGGCGGCGGACGGAGATGTCGTGATTCCCGATCAGGAAAAAGTCCGAATAGTCTCGGACTTTATACTTCATTCGCCCCCGGGCGAATTCAACGAGGTTTTCAACGATGTGCGAATCCTACTCAACAACGACAATCTCCTCAAGGAAGGCGCCTCCGGGGCTTTTGCCCAATACAACAAAGATCAGCTTATGTCTGTTAAGGTAGAGATCGTTCACGCTCGTCTAGATCGTCGACCCAAACGACACGTCCTTGCTACATTTTGACCTTTTTGGATCCTTGTTCTCCTCTTAACTTCCCTCACATATAACATTTTCTCTTTACGGTTTTCTACTCGCGAGTGTTTTACCATCAATAACGTATTTGTATTTTGGTGAATCGTCGTATATAATTATAAGCAACTGCCTTCAGATTAAATATTATTTAACTTTAAGACTTTCGTCTTCTCTTAAGCAATATTGTACGAAAAACTAATTTTAATTATCGTTTCGATGTTTTTATTTTGATTTTTGCAATTTGACATTTCTGCAACAGATCGATGGTAGTGAGTGTCCAGTTCTTATAACAGAGTACAACGACTTGGGAAATCAGAGGTTTTATGACCCACGTACTAAGCAGAGTTTTAAGTATGACCATCTAAGAAAGGAAGCACAAGATTACGAACCCTATGAAACTGATACAACAGCAGAACCATGGAGATTAGCTTTGCAAGAGGAGATATTCGCTTACACGCAGAGTCATTATAGACATGGTTCCTGTTCTGTTTTTGCTAAAAGTCAAGGAGGTAAAGTTCTTCATTATATTTGAATATTTTTCAAAAAAGATTTCACTTTTTCATAAATGTTCTTGTTGCAGAAAACATTATCCTAACGGCCTGCATAGAAGATCATCAATTTCAACCAAAAAATTTTTGGAATGGACGTTGGCGCTCTGTATGGACAGTAAGTTTTAGTATGAGTTCAGGTACTGCAGAATTAAAGGGAAGCTTAAAGGTTCAAGTTCACTACTATGAAGATGGTAATGTTCAGTTAGTTAGTAGCAAAGAGGTAAAAGAAAGTTTAACAATATCATCTGAGAAGCAAACAGCCAAGGAATTAATACGGCTTGTCCAAGAATCGGAAAATGATTATCAGACTGCAATTTCTGAAAATTATCAAACAATGTCTGATACAACTTTCAAGGCATTGCGTAGGCAGTTGCCTGTTATGCGAACAAAAATCGACTGGAATAAAATTGTATCGTACAGTATTGGCAAAGAGCTCAAAAGTCAATAGAACTAGATTTTTTATATATTATTAAGAGAATTCATTATAAAAGCGCAATATGGCTACAAAAGTCTGGAGGTGTTATTGCATGGGAGCAAATGTAATGTTACTGAATGTAATAAAATGTTTGGTCCAAGCTCACTCGTGCACTATTCGACACCTCAGATATGGTTATCCTAGCGATTTTCAAAAATCAAACTGCATAGGATAACTACTCTGTCAAATAGTAGCCAATTTAATTGTATATTTTATATAAAAGAAATACTTTCTTATACCAAGCAAGAATCTTGTTCCAAGTTTCAAAATGCACATTCGGATGAAAGATACATCTTAATCTTGATGATGAACTGTATACCATATGTTACTCAAAAACATTGTGTACATATATATTAGAGGTTTGATCCAAGGAAATATCAGTTATTAATATACTAACATCATTTCATTAAATTTTGAGTGAAATACATTTTTTGTAACTACCCTAAGCATTTTCTCAAATTCGCTTTTACACAGTTTAAACTTTTCTTAATCAATTTCTATTCAAGGTTGCTATTTTTTACTATAACTTTTACAATACTTAATAATTCTGTGCCAAGTAGAGAAATGGCACGTGGTCTCTTTTGGTGCTACTGCTTACCATAGCATTGCACAGCCAGACATAGATGTGGGAAAACAAAGAACAAACTAAGTACATAAACAATTGTACATTGTAGAAGATAGCCTATAACCTGCTGGAGCCTTAATCTGTTCACATTTTGCGTTGAGAGGGTATTGTGTACATATGTTAATGGGATGGATGAATGAACACGCAATAGCGTTCAACTTGACACATTATAGAATTCAATTTGCGTTACATGATATTTAAACTTAGTCGTTAAACGACGTCCAACTTCCAAAGCGCTCAACTTGTTGACCTTATTAATCCCGATTACTTCAGAATAAGGTAGGACACAGCTGTCCCATTCTTTTGTTGGGACTTAGTCTTACTTGTATAAATTATAACAAAACTACAAAAATAAATGTTGCAAATCTTATCAAATACAACACACAATAGTTGCCTACTATAAATGACATTTTAGGATTGTACCTACAATCAAGTGTATCTTGAATCAAGTAACAATTATGTCATGTAAAAATAACACAGAATATGTTTATCGTTTAAATTATGTATTATTGAATGTTATTATTGAGCGAATAAAGTGATCGACATTTTACTGTACCACTATGTTCTTGTGTTCTGTAAAATGTCTTTCTTAAATTTATTATTTTTACAAATTTATTTCAAATACAGTCATATTTCATTTTTTCTCTGTAAATCATATATAATTACAAAGATGCTAAACTATGTTGATTAAAATGTATAATAATTCACAGATGATAATATTATTTCTGGAAATGTTTTGACTAATAAAATTCTATAAAAATTATTTCATTATGATTTCCTTTAAGTGAAAGTCTTTTATATTGGAATTTATTTATATGACCAGTAATAAATTACAAATTATTATTCCTGAATTAATAGTTTTTGTTTGTCATAATGTAACAAAAAATTTGTTCATAAAATAGAACCAAGAATACATATTTTTTTATATAATGAAATAAAATGTGTGCATGTGTATACATGTGTATATTGTTTATTGTTTTTGGTATTTAGAGTACATTCTTTAATCCTATGCTGTTTTTTCATATCAAAAACAAACAAATAAATGCTTAATTAATTGTTAATATTGTTTATTTTTTATTAAAGATAATAAACGTTGATATAAAAAAAAGTAAATTTCTCACCTTGCAAACACAATTTTTGAATAACTCAAGTTTAGAATCCTTAATAAAAAAGGGGGGGCCTTGATATACATTTTTCTTTGTAGAAAATAGATAATGCGATACTCGCTTGAATTTTGATATTCGTAGCCATATTTGTTTACAATTTAATTAGTTACTATGGTAACTATTATTATATGTCAACACACCAGTAATGAAATAAAGGCATTGACATGCGTGCAACTACATTTTATGCGCAATGCTAAAACACACATGGTGAGTAATCATTCTTATTGGAACATTTCTTGATAGAACGAATAAGATATACAGATTGCATGAGCTATCAAACAATTCAACACCTTAGAATAGCAATAAAACACTATCAGATAGGTTAAAATGATAACTAACTTTTTATTATATAAAAAGTTCTTAATATTTCTATCAACCAACATATTTATAGTGAACTTTAAAGTTTTAATTTGTCATAAATTAATAATGCATCTTTTGCGTATTATAAAATATATTTCTAAAATAAAATTATTATAATATAGACGAAAATAAGAATTACTGTTTTTATAAGTCAAATGGGTAATAATATAATGTTACTTTTCCGAACTTAAATTAGCTTTCAGAACATAGGACATGCAGTTTTTGTACACCCATACCTGGATCATCGCGTTTGTCTACATTTGAATAACTTTACATGTACTCCGTTTGTGGCTCTAAATTAAAACCTTTTTGACGATTTAAAATCAATGATATTTAAACAAATAATTTATGATTTGTACATTACAATACTTTAAAACACTATTTCAGAACCTACTAATCACAGAATTCAAACTATATTTTATAAATTCGTTAAGATCATTTCTATCGAGACATAAAAATGCCATGGAACATAAATTAATTGTTATAATAAAAAATAAAATATATGAGTTTTTAAAATATGAAGTTTTCCTTATATTTTCTTCTAATATAAACAAATCCATTTTTTATTAATGTACACAATGTAACTTTGTGCAAAGCCTAATTAAGGCGATGATTTGAATATTTTTGTCATGTCATAACTTAACAAATAATTCTATTATAATATCTATAAATATTATAGTTGTGCAAAATTCAACTTAAACGAGTATTTCATAAATGTATATAAAAATTCCGATCACATAACAGAAAAACTATACAGATATACGTACAAAAAATCTTTTTTAAGTATTACAAAAAAAAATTCAATATTTATTACAGCTCTAAAAATTCAAGAAAAAATTTTGCTAATTGCATACATTTTGATCAAATATAAAACATGATTAATAACTAGTTAACGATCATAAAATTTTTCATTTATCATACAAGCTTTCTCACAAATACCAGTAATATTTTAGAAAAAATATTTAATAATAAATATTTTTTCATTTTCTTAAATAACTTAGTAAAATTCATTTAATTATAAATTTAATAGTTTCAATGATATTTTTAATAAAATAATAATTTATATACGAGATGATACCATTTAAAAAATCACAGTTGAGCTGCAAAAATTATTTTAAAAGATATTATTATTATTATACATGTATTATGATATACATAAAAGTATATACTAAACAAATATATTCGTAGTTAATTTTAGTGATTATAATACTTTTGTTTAAGTGACAAAAATACTTTTATCATATTAGTTTTATATGGATGAAAAAGAAAATGAAGTAAAACAATGCATAATTAATCACGCATAAGATCATGCGAAGAAGTAAAAATATTTAATAATTAATTATGAATTTTCTATTGCCTATAATTTATTTGCTTTGAAACAAAGAATAATAAACAATCGATTGAAATTATTCAAGTGTATTGCATTTAAATTAAGTAAATATAGAAAATAAATTCAAAAAACAGAAAAAATTAATAAAAGTATAAATTATTTAATTAATAATAAAAAATATTTTAATAACTATTCACATGAATAGAAACAAAGAATAATCTAAATAAACCTTATAATAGATTATGAATTGAACAATGTTTAAGATCAAAGAAATATGGTTGAACTAACTATTTCATTAAGGAATTCTACATAAATTATGCCACTTAAATTAAGTTTAATTAAATTTTATGCGTTTTTTTTTATTTTTTTCTTTTGAAATTGTATAAAATATTGATTTCTTTAATTTAAGAAAAATGAAACGATTCAATTTTTAACTTCTTTAATCCAAGAATAAATACTGTAAAATATACGCAACATTATATTACTTATATATTCATTTTTTGAATTAAAATTAAAAATTTTAATTAATAAAAATTGCCATGTAACTTTGAATGTATATATAAATATTAGAACTCAGAGTTTTAAAAATATTTCTTGTAACAATACCTTAAACTTAAATAAAAATTTTTGAAAATAATCTTTTATTTACTGAAGATAAAAATTTAATACTCACTTTCAATTAATATCAAGAGATTAAAAAAAAACATTAAATTCGATACCAAATGCTATTTTTTTTATAGTAAGACCCTTTATAATCTCAGTTATATGTAATTAGTAGAAGTTACAAGTTACAAATCAATTAGCATAAAAAAACTAGAGAAGTATATTTCATAAAATCGTAAGATACGAAAATTTATTTACAAGGAAATTAATAAATATCATAAGTAATATTTATAATAATATTTATTATTGTTATTATTTTTTAAATTAGTTGATACCTATATGATAATATGATCTATTTTGTATTTTGTACGAAGAACTAATTATAATTTAAAATATTTTTAAATTATTATTAAATCAAATATTTGTCACAGCCAATATTGTTCGTCACGATTCCAAAGAAAAAAGAAAAATTCTAAAAATGACATATGTAAAACAACAAATTAAAACTAAATAATTTTTTTAAATATAGTTAATTTATCTTGTTTTCTTTAACAAGTGTTATTTAAAGAATTATAAGTAGGTTCTTACAACTTCTTTTTACACCTTTTTCAATGTTACGTATTCGATACTTTTTCTTTCTAATGTTATTTGAATGTACTATTTTATTTACAGCATTAATATTACTTTTACATTTATTCGTAAAAACGAAGTTTTTTTTCATAAAATAATTGAAAAAAATTAGCCTTCTTTATTTTTTATTTTGTACCTTTATTAGTAGCCATAGAGAATGGTATTTTTAACATATTTATAATAACTGTTAACAATGAATACACTATAATAAACATAATATTAAAAATTAAAAAGTAAAACTCTTCGCCGTCTTATACTAATTAAAACATAAAAAAGTAATTTCATTTTTTAATTCAAAGAACATATGTCTTGTTCGCTATTTTCGATAATGAAATTCTAAATTTTCCACAATTACCATTAATAAACCGACATTTTTCACAAAAAGTAATTTCAAAGTTTAAAATGAAAAATTAATTTAATTTAATAATTCTCTAGTGCCTGTAAATTATTTCTCTGTTGGTGAAACTGACGACGTAGATACTTTCGACAATATAGTCATTTTCATTTTTCATTGACATGCATACATAAATCATAGAAAATAAACATTTAACCTTGCGTATTTTCGCAATACATGTGTTTTGTAATTGACAATATAGTATATTTTGTATTTTTAAGTTCTAACGTCATCGACAAATTTGCTTACGAAATGACAAGTACAATTTTTATATCGTATTCCGACAAAATTGACAGGAACTATAAAAATGTCAGATCATATTTTTAAAATTAATTTCATCATACATTTCAACAAAGAAGATATTGGATAAGAATTTTATATAATTTATAGTCCACTCTGAAGAAACTTCAACCGTGAGAAGAAAGATTTAGGTTACCAAACATGTAATGAAGAAAGTAAAGCAGGAATTTCCTGTTGATTCCGTAATTTCATTTAATTATTATATTTGTGAATAATATTACTTAAAAATTGTACAGTTTTATATAAATGTTTATATGTATATTATTGTGACTTTAGTTCAACACTGAAATAATAAATTTTTTTTTATTTCATAAAATAAATTGTTATTAATGAATTCTTTCAATTCATTCATTTAGAATCCAAACAATACTATAAATTAATCTGTAAGAATAATGAATTGTCAGTTACGTGAATTTTATTTGTATACACATTTATGATAAATAATTTTAAAATTTTAATTTAATATTATAATAATGCATACTATTTCTTTTTTTAATAAAAGGTCCAGTACATAGTATGAAGCCAAGGATTTGTTGGATTCGTGTTTCAGTGTTATTATTATTATTATTATATAACAATTTTGGAATAAGTCACAACTTATTAAAACAACAATTTCTTAATGAAACCAATCATTGTTATAAGACAAATTCTCAATCATGTTTTAACTATAAAATAAATGTTTGTAATTCATCTAATAAAATTGAAGGTGTAAATATTAAATTTTCTTCACAAGTTGTTGATAATGAATATATTGTTACATTCAATGGATATTATAAAAAAGAAACACGTAAAAGTTATATAAAAGCTGCATTTGATTCTATTGGAATAAAAGATTGGAAAATTATATCTAGAGATAATCTTGCTACAAAATATCCAAGTGATTTTGATATAGTACATATTAGAGAAGCTAGTAAAAAAATTGGTATAGATGCTCTAAAAAATCATCCATTAATTCAAAGAATAACTCCTCAAAAAATGGTTCATAGAACATTGAAGTATAATAAAGGTTTCAAGAGAAAAATTAAAAATAATGTAAGACAGCTTTTTTACTGCTATAAGTAATTAATAAATGTTATGTATATTTAATTTTTAAAATGTTCTGTTATAAATTTCAAAAAAAACAGTTTTGGCAGCCATCTAAACATCTATCTAGAAAATTATTTCGTGCAGTTCCTAGACAAATTACAAATATATTACAAGCTGAAGTGCTTTGGAAGTTGGGGGTTACTGGTCAAGGAGTTAAGGTGAACAAAGATGAACAACTTAGGATTAAATATTTATAAATAATATTATAATTTTATTATATATTATTATGTTATTAGGTAGCAATATTTGATACTGGATTAGCTGCAAGTCATCCTCATTTTAAAAAAATAAAAGAACGAACTAACTGGACAAATGAAAAGACTCTTGAAGATGGTCTTGGTCATGGAACTTTTGTAGCGGGTGTTATTGCATCTTCTCAAGAATGTTTAGGTTTTGCTCCTGATGCTGATCTTTATATATTTAGAGTATTCACAAATGCTCAGGTATATAATAATGTTTTATGATAATATTTCATTCTAATAAAATGTATATATGATTTATAGGTTTCATACACTTCATGGTTTCTTGATGCTTTTAATTATGCAATACTTGCAAAGATAACAGTTTTGAATCTTAGCATTGGTGGACCTGATTTTATGGATCATCCATTTGTTGATAAAGTTTGGGAACTTACTGCCAATGGTATTATTATGGTTTCAGCGATTGGTAATGATGGACCTCTTTATGGGTAAATATAAAAAATATTAAACTTGTATGCTAGCAAATACTATAATAATTATTATCATTTATATATAGTACCCTAAATAATCCAGCTGATCAAATGGATGTTATTGGTGTTGGTGGAATTAATTGGGAAGATCAAATAGCAAAGTTTTCATCTCGTGGAATGACAACATGGGAATTGCCTACTGGTTATGGAAGATTAAAACCTGATCTTGTTACTTATGGATCTGGAGTTCGTGGATCAGCTTTGAAAAGTGGTTGTAAATCATTATCTGGAACTTCAGTAGCGAGTCCAGTTGTTGCTGGAGCAGTAGCTTTATTGGCTAGTGGATTCATTAATACCAGTCACTCTCCAGATGTTGAACAAAAGGTAAAGTGTTTCAAATTTTAATATTACAAAGCAATGAAATTGTTGTGCTGTTCAATTAATAAATTGAGTTTTAATTCAAAAATAAATTAAAATTTAGTTAAACTTGTTGATTTGCCTACTTATGAAGCAATTTTGGTTAAAAGAAAATCATGTTTTCTAAACTCATGACAACTCATTTAACAACCAAAGTAAATTTATAAATTATATTTTTTAATTACCATCTTACTATCTACTAAAATTTTCAAAATTAACTATATTTAAAAAGTTAAATTAAATTACCTATGTTTGTTGATTGTTCAGTAATATACTATATTTTCATATCTCATAAAATTAAATTCTAATGCATTTTTCTTTTTCTTTAGATTACTCCTGCTAGTATGAAACAAGCATTATTAGGAACAGCTCAACGTTTGCCTGGTATTGGAATGTTTGAACAAGGAGCAGGTCGCTTAGATCTACTTCGTGCTTTTAATTATTTACATTCATACACTCCAACAGTAACTCTTAGTCCAAGGTATAATATAAATTTTACAAATTTTTTGTTAATGTTTGGTATAAATATTTCTGAAACAATATAAATGCTTATAGTTACATAGATTTAACAGAATGTCAGTATATGTGGCCATATTGTACACAAGCAATATATTACACAGGAATGCCAACTATAATTAATGTAACTATTATAAATGGATTAGGTGTTTCTGGTCGTGTTATGGAATTAACATGGCATCCTTATATTCGTAATAATAATGGCGAACGTATTGATGTATCTTTAACACACTGTGATATTCTTTGGCCTTGGTCTGGTTGGTTAGCAGTAGCAATTAGTGTTCCAGCAGCTTCTAAAGATTGGCAAGGCATTGCGCAAGGTAAATATTTTACACTCATATTTATGTTTAAACTAATTTTAAATATATACATGTGCTTTTTTATGTTATTATAAGGACATATTAGTTTAACCGTACAATCACCTCCAAGTAATGGTGAACAAAAACCTAGACGCTCAACAGTTAAATTACTATTGAAAACCAAAATTATACCCACACCTCCACGTCAGTAAGTTAATAATAATATATAATAAATATATATATTTAAAAACATTTGTAATTCAATATCTCATTACAATCTTATGTAAATGAATAACCTTTTCTGAAACACTAATTTATAAAATAAACAACTTTTTATATATACCATAATAATAAAAATTGATTATTTAATACATTCAAAATTAGTTTCATTTCTTTTATGTTTTAATTAAATTTTAAAAGTATGATAAAACTTATTGTTCTTGATATGCGTACATATATACAATATACATGTACTTAATGTAATAAAAACAATTTATTATAAGTCTTATTGTTAAATAATCCATATCTTTAAATTAATTAGCAAACGAATTTTGTGGGATCAATACCATAACCTAAGGTATCCTCCTGGATATTTTCCTCGTGATAATTTAAAAACCAAAAATGATCCACTTGACTGGAATGGAGATCATATTCATACTAATTTTAAAGATATGTATCAACATCTACGTAATGCAGGTTACTATCTTGAAGTATTGGGAACATCTTTTACATGTTTCAATGCTCGTTATTATGGAACTTTACTTATTGTTGATTCTGAAGAAGAGTTCTTTCCTGATGAGGTAAATAAAAAAAATAGTGTACATAATTTGTACTTGAAAATTCAGTTTTCGATATATAGATATATAGTGAAACTTATATTTTAGGTATTAAAATTAAAGAAGGATGTGGATGAAGGATTGACTTTAGTGATATTTGCGGATTGGTATAATGTAACGGTGATGCGTCAAGTTAAATTTTATGACGATAATACTCAACAATGGTGGATACCAGAGACAGGAGGAGCAAATGTACCTGCTTTAAATGATTTATTATATAAAAATTGGGGTATTGCTTTTGGTGATAGTGTTAGAGATGGTCAATTTATTTTAGGACAACATCCCCCAGTAACTTTTGCATCTGGCACCGTTATAACACGGTAAAAAATTACTTTGTAAAATAAACTAAAAAATTTAGTTAAAAATTAAAGTGATTCTGTAATAGGTTTCCTAGTGAAGGATTTATTATGCATGCCGAATTACGAGATCAAGGCGAAGAACTTCTTTCAAAATCTGAAATAGGAAATTTAGAATTTGTACCAATTCTAGGACTTCTACAAATTAATAATATTAAAAGTAATGAAATTAAAAATATGAAAGAACCTGAACCAAAATTAAGTACTACAGGGAGAATTATAGTATACGGAGATTCAAACTGCATTGATGATAGTCATTCATATAAACGTAATTATTGCACAAACAATAATTAAACTGTTTTTCTAATGTTATTTTTTTGTGATGCAGCTTGTTTTTGGATGTTGGATGCAATTTTGGAATATGCTACAACAGGACGAATACCATCAGTTTTTATAGAAGAAGAGAATCGCGTTAAAGGAAAGAAAAATATTATGTCATTAGGTACAATAGATCTTCCTAAACGTATGGAAGATAGTCATTTAAATCGACATAGTAAAGTTCTTGAACCTCTAGGTTCAGATATACATTACCGTCCTCTTCCTTCATGCCCAGTTTCAAAATTAGCTACACCAGAACCCCTAAATGAAACTGCACCAATGTAAATAAAATATTTATAATATATAAACGTACAATTTCTTATTTACAGAAATATTTCGAATCATTTAAAAATATACATATTTATTTTAGTATTCTATATAAATCTCAAAAACTTTTATCAATTGGAAGCTCTCTAATTTCTGCAGTTCCAATATCACAAGATTCAGATTTTCTGTTGAATCCAAGGCATGGAGATGGAATAAAAATAGATTCATTAGTTACTCATGACAATATTATTCATAAAGAAAAAGAAAATAACAAAGTGAATCATTTACGTTGGATAAAAATTGGACATTTGGGATATATACTAGGATTAGTAGTTTTAACTGGTCTAATTATAGCTTTCAATAGATGGTGCTGCTGTGCAACAAAACGATCTCGTAGGAATAGAGCAGTTGGTAGACTGCAACGAGTAATACAAGCAATTGCTACTCGCAGAGTGCTTACTATATAGTGCTTTTACTACAAAGTACAATTAAATAAGTGTTGATTTTACAGAGATTATCTTGTATCCAGTAATATTTTAAAGAATGTTTTTTTACTTGCATAAATTTGTTTGTCATAAAATATGACTTCCTTGAAGAGAAGAAAATCTTGATTTTCTTGTATAACACCAAATAATTTTAAATAACTTATTTATACTGCACAATTATTCAAATAAAATATTAAAAATTGGTATTTTATGAGAATTACATTTTTTAATTATATTTTTTAAAAGTATTAAAACAACATTTAGTACGATGGTACATTTATTACCATAGTGAAAACAATCATGGTACATATGACAAATATAATAAACTGTATATTATAGAATGCTGAATACATTAATTGGAAATAATAAAATGAAAATTAATAATACAAATAAAATTACAAATGAATCAAAATCTACAATCTTAATTAAGATGTTTTTAAACAATTTAATTATAGCAAAGCCTTTTTTAATATTTCCATTAATAGTCAATAGTGGTTTTAATTTAGTGTAATTTGATATAAAAATTATAAATGTAAATATAATACTTTGTTTAGAACTGACAATAAATTTAATATTTTTATATAATTTTTTAATATTGTTAATGATTTTACTAATTATAGAATGGATTATATGTAACCCAATGAGCTCTAGTTTGTTCTGAAGCAGTTTTATGTGTTGTAAATATACTTTTTAAAACTTCTGATGCATTTGGATCTTGAGCAACACTATAATCTTCTTTAGATTTTTCATATGCTGGATCTTTTGGTTCCTTTTTAGATCTAACTTTAGATGTCTGTAATTTATCTGGTTTTTCCTTTTTAATTTTCTTATTTAATAATTCTTCTTGTACTATATCAATAGAACAACCTGCATCATTTAACTTTCTTTTGGATTTACGTTCAGCCTTACGTAGAATGATATTTTCTTCCATGCTTTTTAAATCATCATCTTGAGCATTTAGTACAATTATATCTATATCAGTGAAGGGCTGCTGGCATTTATGACAAGTCTAAAATAGATATATAAAAATAATATATCAATAGTCAATACAGAATAAATTACAGATTATAAATATCATAAATAAAATATTTAATATTTTTTCAAGATCTTTTTAAGAATTATAAAATTATTTCTGAGAAATCAAAGAATTTCAATTTATAAGAAAGTAAAAGAAATCAACCTTTTAATTGTGATATTCAAAAAATAAAAGAGGCAGAATTTCAACAACTTTCACAGAAAAATATATTTATTTTTTTATAGGAAAGTTATTCATTACTAAATTCTTTTAATTGATATTTCAATATAAAATATTTTATTGATCAAATAATATTAGAACCAGTGTTCAAAAAAATTCATTACTCACATAAGTTTTTATTTCTTTGAGTGCACGTTCACTCATTACACAGCCGCAATTCCATAGAAAGCAAAATTTGTACTTTCCATTCATTTCCAAACCAATAACTGGACAAATAAATGGACTTCTTCCGTCATCTATGTAACCTCCATTTTTTGCTGTATCACCATCAAAAGCAGGATTTGGAGTAAGATTGAGATTTTTCACATCTTTTAAATTCTTAATGTGAATTGCAGATTCTGGAAGCGTAGAACGATCAAGTAATCCTTCAAGTACTGCTTCCTTACTATATAACCGTCCTAAGCCACATGCTACGATAGGCGCTTGTAATGGAAGTTGTCTAATAGCACAATGTCTCCAACGATAAGCCAATTCCGCTTCCTTATCTTTCTATTGAGCATATGCATAAGATTAATGTTAATGTATGCAAGATAAACGATAAAGATATCTTAAAATTGATAAAATATTTGTTAATATTACTAAATGTAAAGCAATCCATTACAAAAGATATCATGATTAATTAAATAATAGTAACAAAAATATAGTTAATTAATAACATAACTTAATAAATAACAAACATATAATTATGAATAATAAAACATTAACTTGTAAATTAATCAAACATAAAATATTAATGTATCAATTTACAATAAACTTATTGTAAATTTTGTTGTTCTTAATAACTCTAAAGAACTTTGGTTGATAAATATTTTTACATCTATTGAATAAAGTATTTTTATACTTAAGCAATTATAGTAAGTGTAGACTTAAAATAATGTCCTCAAGCTCTAAACAAGTAAAATAAAACAAAGTACAGAGACGTAAAATGATAGAAAATAATGTTCATACTTGTTCTGGCTTCTTTTTTATTCTAACAAGTTCATCTCGCCTTGGTATTGTTCCACCGTCACAACCCATTGTTTCCAAATGTTATCCTTAAAAAATATATTAGCAGCCCTCAGAGTAAATATCAATATTGTCCTGCATATAACCTTATCAACTCATAGGCAATTATATATATACATATGTATATCTATGCAGCTAGATAAACTTGCTATAAGTACAACGCATATCACGGTACCATTGTTACGTTATGCCAATGTAAGAAAAACCATAAAGCAGTACTAAATTAAAGTAAAAAGTATTTTGTAACCTTTATCACTAGGAAATAATCCTCATAAAATACGAGCAAATGTCTATGCCGATAGCTGAGTACTATTAATAATGTGAATTATTAGCTATAAGGGGAAAAAAATGAAATAGCTCGAAAATTTATTATTGTAAAGTTGGTATTATAAACGTGTGGCAGTCAGCTGTTTTGGGTTTTGGCCTACCAGTGCCATTAGTTGACGAGTGAGTCGCAAGACTGCAGCACTCTTATCACGTGAGTAAGTGTCGTGTGTGAAGCCTGTGTGAGTAAGAGACAATACAATGGTTTCGGCGAGAAGAGACTAAGTTGAAGCGATTCTACGGATTTTCGTGGAAAGGACGTTGTCGGGTCGTCCTCCCGAGTGCATCGAGTTTGCCAAAATCATCAACATCTCCTCCAGGTATGCAGTGTAGAGTGTAGCGCAACTCCAGAATTAGCGTTAACTATTTCTCAACTGGAATCAGTTGTAAAATTGTAGGAAAGTAAAAGAAATAATCCGTCCTCTCTTTTGCTTCAATTCAACAGGAATCAAAAGTAGTACGTAATTACGCGAAAGCCAAAATCATCGTCGATCAACACTTGTATTGAGCAACGATACCTCGAGTACACGGACGTGATCCTTGCAATGTTCATTCTCGCGAAGCTTAGCGATGGGCATGTTATATAGGGACGATTGATAAAATGGAGTCGCGTTCTCTCGCGCGCGCTCGTTCGTTCGATATTGATTTTCGACGAACTCGAGCATCGAACAGCCAACCCAGACGGAGTCACAGAGGCGCTGACTCAAGGACGCCTCGGTGCCATCATGTCGGCCCCTTTTGCCAAGATCCTCAAAATCTCGATGCTCTGATTCCCGTGAACATTGTTGTCAATTGCCCGACCACAAGTCAAGTCTTGCGCGCGCTCTTCGAGTTGCGGTATTTTCTCGTCTTTCGCAGTCACGTGGAAAACATACATATAGACTTACGTAATGTTTCACGAGGGATCGCAGTATGCCACACCCCCTCAACTCACCTCGCTTCTCTTTTTTCTAAACCGATAATTGGCCCTGAATGGAGTTTCCTTTCCTACAAGAACGCTTTATTTTAAGTTTCAATATCTAATAAAGCTGGCAACCGCATTTATTAGTATGCCATTCATATACTATTTGGGGTTCTTCTTGCAAAACAACTTGGCTATACATCTCTTTGAGCAGGTGGTTGTTTACAATAGTTTCTAGTGTTCAAAGATTAATTTAGATACACGGGAACAGGCAATGATCCTCTCTGCACATAACTGTTCGATTACTTACTTAATTCAATTTGTTGAGTAGAAAATAGTAAAATCTAACGATAGTTAATAGTACATTTTGATTATTAGGTATACATATTCATAAGTATGATAATTTACTTTTATATTTATCATAAAAGGGTTAAATTCAAGAATGATGCATTTGATCTACATAAAAGATTGAAAAAATTATAATACAGTTAAGTGATTCGTGTAAGCCCTTACAACTACAAATTTTAATCTTGTCTGTATAAAAATGAATCATTATAATAATAAGCAAATAGATTATTAATATTTTATTTAAATAAACTATATGTATGTTTATGTATTTATTAAAAATATATATTGCATCACATGTGAAATCTTAGGTGAAACTGTTCCTTTTCGTGAATGATTATATTATAAGAAGTTTAAAAATTAAAATTTGATTTTTTATTATTATTAGTATTAAAATATTTTACTTTTTCAGCTGTAACGACAAGGGATAATTCAATTAAATAAAAATGACTGAGTATTGGCTAATATCTGCACCAGGTGACAAAACTTGCCAACAGACATGGGAAACAATGAACAATCTTACATCAAAACAAAACTCCTTGTCAATAAATTACAAGTTTCACATCCCTGACCTTAAGGTTGGCACCTTAGATCAGTTAGTAGGTCTATCGGATGATCTTGGTAAGCTCGACACATATGTTGAGCAAGTGACTCGTAAGGTGGCCACATATTTAGGAGAGGTCTTGGAAGATCAAAGAGATAAACTGCATGAAAATCTAATGGCCAATAACAGTGAGTATACTCTTTCGTATTATAGCTTTTTTCAAATTAACTTACTTTTTTATCTGTTTGTGTTCGTTTAAAATGCTAAAAAATTAACAGTGTGTTTGAGAAGATTTAAGAAAAATTAATTTTATTAATTTAATAATAATATATTGTATATAGTTAATGGAAATTGAACTCTAATACTATAAAAATATGAAACATATCTCAGCCTTTTGAAGAACTAAATATTTTCTTAAATTTTCTCTTGCAAACGTATCAATTAAAATCTAGTGTATGATGTCCCATAAAATTAACTCTATCGATTGGCAAAAGAGATCGACACCAAAGAATACTTTACACAACACAAAACAAATACACAAATTGAAATTTTTTTACTTTATAAATGTTTGATTGTTTTATTGAAGGTAATGAGTTCAATAATTAGATTATTTATTTCACACATTCTTTTGTTTTTTAGTACTTACATTAAATTTCTTATTAAAAAAAGTTTATCTGTCCCTGATCAGTTTCCCTTACAAAGCCGATAATTGTCTTAATTTAATAAAGTACTTTTTTTTTCATAAAGATAGCTCTACCTTAAAAACATGATAAAAGTTAAAAAAAATTTTCATTATGTTTGTTATTTCTAAATAAATTATTTATAATAAATTGAAATTTTTACCTTCCAATGAAACAATCTTCCACAAAATGTTTAGTTAACTGCTATTCAATATAACTAAAGAGATACTGTTATAGTGAAAATACTGGTGAAAAATAACTTTTGTTAGAAAATAGAGATTCATACCAATTATTCTGCTTTTTCTTAATAGAAAAATACCTTATTGCTTAATAAATTTATCAAAAAAAAAAGTCGTAATAGTTCATACAACATAAATTCAACCGAGTTAGCATAAATAACTTTTAACGTAAAGAGTAATTGTATGAAAGCAATTATATTTTTGCAATATGCTAACAAATATTCCATATTTAGCCTACTGCACTTTTTTATTGCATGCAGGATTACGAAGGCCTTTTCGATACTTGAAGTCTCATGATTTATTTTCTTTCTAATGTCTGATTTTATCTATAAATTCATTCTTTTCATTTTTCTAATTTTTAATTTTCATTTTAGAAACTTTATAAATATAATTGATTATTAAGACATTTAATTAAAACTAAAAATTACAATCATTTAATATATTTTAAATCTTATATTCTACAATTTCGTAAAATGAAAATTAAAAATAATAAGGATTCAGCCTTAAAGCATTTAGAAAATGGTATAAATTAAATACATTAAATACATGAAAAAGACATTAAAATAAGTTTAAAAAATGTTCAAAGGCATTTTGATTAGTAACAATGTAATTTATAAATTTACTTAATAGAAGAAAAATGTAATATATATGTTCGTAAATTATTGGTTTTTACAAATTACAAAGAAGTTCCCTAAACTACATCTATATTTGATACGCATTTCTGTTTCTCGATATATTTTTGACAGCTCATTATTTCACTTTATTAATAATTTGAATTGTCTTGTACATGTTTTTTTTTTTAAATGATTTACTTTATTACTTCATTAGTATCTTTAAAAAATGCTATCTTTATTATGTAATTAATTGACAAATTTTATATTTATGAATGAATTAATCCTATCAAAATCATATTAAAAATTATATATTTATGTATTTACTTAATTTATAAAATGAAATATAATATTGTAAACAAAAGGTCTAAAAACATCAATTACATTAAAATTTTCCTAGTTTATAAGGAATAAAATTAAAAACTGATTATTTAAGTGTAAGCGATATTAAATGAAAATTTCACATTTAATGATATCAAAGAAATCTATTTTATAAAATAAGAAAAAATCAAACTGAACAGATACCTTTTAAGATGATTTTAAATATATTTATATTTCAACGTTTGGATATAGATTAAAAAGTTCATTTCTTCAACCGTTTAAAATTAAAATGTTTATACTTGAATAATTTTTAAATTGATTTTAAAAAACCTTAACTTTTTAAATATTCTTATTAATTATTTGTTTATGTACTTTATTAAATCAACAATATTTTTTTAATTTAAGTTTATCTGTGCTTTTAATCTCTAAAATGTAAATTTTATGGTGCAAAATAAACTATTACATTAAGAATTCCTGAATGAAATTTAAAACATTTTCTGTGTTCAAATAAATGTAAAATTAATAAAGAGGATTAAATATAGTCATATAATTACTTTAATCGTAAAACTGACGAATAAAAGCAAACATTTATTTAAAGTTTATAATATATATTTTTTAAATTAATATAAAAATATTAATAGTACCATAAAGTATTTCATGACTTAGAAAACAATTGAAATATTACGTATAAAGTATTATTTTTTAAATAAAATTAAAGCATTTGTTAATATTTATATGTATGCTGAAGATTCAAATAAATAAATATGTGAATAATTTATGACAAGTATTAAGAAGAGATCGATTTTCATATAACAGGATTTGAAGTATGATATATTATTAAATTTAATTATTTCATACTAATCGAGACTTAAATATACTATAAGCTAGAGGATTTGTAAAGATTAACATAATTAATTAAATAAAAGTGTCTTTGTATACATATGGATTGTGCAATCGCAGGCCAAATTTTATTGGTCAGAAACTTACTGATATTCTAGTTGATTATGTTGGGAAAGTATGTATATAAAAACACAATATAACAAAAATTGAAAATGACGCGTGGTGTATTTTCGTTATACGTAAATAAGTTTGGAGGAATGAAAATGAATTATGAAAAACAAAGAGAAAGAAATCGGTTACTATTACGCCGTGTATAGTACAGAGTTGATGTAACAGTAGTTGGCTTATTATTTTTATTTAAAGATTAATTTCTTAATTTCCTTAAACGTATTTGTGATGTTGCTTTGCTTGCTTCATTTTTATTTCGACCACATTAACCCCTTCTCCCTGTACCTTACTCATTGTTTTGACTAACAAATGCTCATACACGTGCACTGCCTATAACAAATTTTGTACAGAATCTCATGGGATTTCTCAAGGCATATGAGCAATGTGCTACTTAACGAAAATCGAATGAAGTGAACAGTACTTATGGGCACGCGTTACTTCAACTGGAACTTGAGTTCGAAATTAAACTTGACCTTGAACTTGAACATTGAATGCGGAAGACAAAGAGAATTAATGAAACTTTGAGTATGATAAGTGAACAACGCAAGGAGTTGCTTGGGTTACTGTGGTCACCAAGCTCCAATTAGTCACTGCATAGGTTTTGTTTATATTTCTCCTTATTTTTTATTTTAACCACTACCGCCACCCCCTTCCCTTACACCCAATCTTCCTTCACAAGCCTAGTGTCGCAATTTTTTCGCGGCAGCATTTACTTTTGATTTTGTTTTATAACGATGATTATTTTTTTGCATCGTGTATGAACCTATTTTGCAGTCAACTCATACCAACCGTTTCATCTCCACCTACTTCTCCTTATCCTCCTGAAGACTTTTTGTTGACCATCTTCACGTTGTTTTATTCTTTTTCTTTTCTCTTTTTGTTTTTGTTTTATGTTTTTTATTTTTTGTTCAATTAAACATCCTTACGCTTATGTTGGATTTTGTTACTCCCCACGAGATCAGAGTATTTAATTGACTGGTGCCAACTATAAAGAGGCTAAGGACATAGTGCGTCCCTGCGGATTAAATACTCTGAGACGCAGAGACACCCGTTGAGTTACTTTGTTTTCGTTGAGTTTCGTCGGCGTTGTCGTTAGGCTTTTGGCGTAGGACGCAATAAATAGATTGAGCGAGACAGTCGTAAGAATGAGAGAAGTCGCTTTGGAGAATTGGGACTGGGCTGTAATGGATAGGTCAGACGTCAATGGACGGTGAGGCCGAGAGTACCGAAGGGGGTCCGGACACCCCGCCGAACACGCCCGTGACGCCGTCGTACAAGCCGGCGTCGGGCAAGGAGCAGCAGAGGCATTGGAGGGACCCGGACAGGCGGCTCGACATGCCCGACTCGCCCGAAGCAACAACCTGCCTAGGTCAGCATCACCACCAACGTCATCACCATCCTTACCCCCATCAGCATCACCCAGACGAGCAGCACGAGTCCCACCATCACCACCACCACCACCACCATCATCAGCAGAACCCCGGCCAAGGCCAAAGCCAAAGCCATCGGTATCATCAACATCATCATCATCATCAACATCACGAAAAGAAATCATGTTCGGGCTCGCAGGGTGGCTGCGAGGGCCGAGCTTCGAGCGATTCTTCCTCCATGTACTCATGCTACCAGACGCACTGGTGCGCAGCCTCCACCCCTTCGACACCTTCCCCACAACACAGTCCGAGTCCCCGCAGTCCTTCGCTTTCCTGTTCCCCCTCGTCGAGCTGTAGCAGCGACGAGGAGCAAGAACAGGGGCCGAGCAGGTCAAGGCCGAGGCGTCGCCGTCGTCGACAACGTCGTCCCCGACCACCCCGGCCTCGGACCGTCAGCCCGGAATACCCAGAGGGCCTCAATGACGATGACTGCAAAGACGAAGACCAAGACCAAGCCGTCAGCATTCTGCCCAATCCAGGTACCCGTCCCGTCATGACCACCAACCGCGCCACTTAATCCTTTTAACGTATCGTCCACCTCTCGTAGCTGAAAAAACCCTTCTCTCCCTCCTCACTCACCCATTCCGCTCTCTCTCTCTCTTACTCTCTCTCTCTCTCTCTCTCTCTCTCTCTTTTCTCTCTCCCTCTTTTTCTATCGATACCATACTTAAAGTAAAGGTCGCTTTTCTTCCTTTCCTCATTCCCTTTTCAACGGTCAGCGACTTTGTATATATTTTTACCGCAGTGCCTTTATGGTCTCGAACGCGAGACTGAAAACACAAGAGAAACAGTAAAAGCTGTTCGGTGCACCTAAAATATTGAAAAAATCGTGTGAGTGGCACAGTGCACGGTCCCACCCACTCGTCAATCACAACTTAGTGCTTTCGCTTCTTTAGTTTTTCTTTTCTTTGTGTTCTCATCAATCTCAATATGTTATGTATTAAGAGAAAAAAAAAAGAAATTTCATTTCTATACTCTTGTATTCGTTTTCTCATACCTTGGCCTCCACTTATAGAGACACAAGCAATTTTTTGGCGTCACTGCTTACTCTGCCGCAGTCCGCCTCACTGTAATAATGAGAAAAGTCGAAAGTTGAAAAGCCAGTTTAATGAACTATTTTTTCGGAACGTGTATCAGGAAGCGCATTCGATCCCACCACTTACGATCTGGTACTTTTTGTATTTTTTTATTGTTATATTTTGTTCTTTTTGAAGCATTTTTATAATCTACACAGTGTATAATTTTCACAGAATGACTTGATACTGAACATACGCAACACGACACAAACTCGAACATCTTATTTACATGCAATAACAACATTAAGACACTGAAATTCAACGGAGTCGAATAAAGAATGATCATCGATCGGTATGATAACCATGGGACACTGCACATACGGAAATTAATTTATTCGCATGCACCTCGTTTGAAATAAATAAGAAAAAGTGTTCTTTAATCATTTGTATCACATTTCGATACCCTAGAAGTAAAAGTTAATCAGACTACTAAAATTTATAAGTTTAAAAGTTATCCTGTGACCTGAGACTGACAGCTGGCATGAATGAATGCTTTAAGATGTCGCCTGCTTGCGGCTTTGAAGTTTCACGGCATCGCATTAAACTGAAATCATTTTTTCTTTAGCTTAATGAATTTCATGCATAATCTGTACGATCACAATATATATACATATTTATATATAATTATTATATTTCGTATTTTACTTATAACATGCCAATAACGTCCGCTTGAACACGCGAACTCAGAATTATGCATGATCTTAAACATTAATAAAATCATAACACAACACGTTCATGTACTCACTTCTCGTTTAAGATAATATAAGCGCTTTCTGGTCATATGACGACAATACAGTGCTTTGACCAGGAAGATACGTCAAATCTCATATACGGGCGCATGTTGCACTGTGTTACTAATCGTACCTACTATTACCTAATTGAGGCGACGACATTTCGTCGCTTGTATAGCCATCATTCTTATTGTTAAATTTACTAGTATCGTTACACCATGCAACACATGTCTATTGAATGTTTCTCTCTTATAATGTTACAATCTCAATAAAGCATAAAATGAACAACTTAATACTCCGTGAAACTTAACTCTGTGCGGGTGTGCGCGCCTGTGTAGTACATACTATATCACTGAATACAAACTATAATTGTGTACAGTGATAATATTGATGCGTACATACATGCGCATGTAGCCATATATATTTGAAAATGTACATCCACACGCGCTAGCGCGCATCCAAGGCACACAAATGAGACACACACTCCCAGAGAGACACACATACACACGCGTTCACACACACACACACACACACACACGTTCACACACATCACAGAGTAGAAGTTTTGTAGCTGGAGAATCAAATTAATCTAAATTTGATCACACAATATAGTACAGCTCATATAGAATTATTCTTGATACCGCATTTAATAAAACCAGCATGACCTGTCATTCTCTTCTATGCTCGAACGATTCTTATATCCCTTGAACTCGAAACAAAGTTTAATAAAAATCATTAGTACAAGTTTCTCGCCAAACACTATTGAAAAATTCTGTCACACCAGGTGACCTGCCTACATACATAACACGATTCCAATGGGATATGGCCAAGTATCCCATCAAACAGTCTTTAAGAAACATAGCGGACATCATAAGTAAACAAGTGGGTCAAATTGACGCTGATCTTAAAACGAAATCGACTACTTACAACAATCTCAAGGGCAGCCTGCAAAACCTCGAGAAAAAACAAACGTAAACCCACTTATTATGCTTCCATTAAAATTATTTCGCATTAATGCCGTTCTTAACGAATTCTTTTCACACAGAGGAAGCTTACTAACTCGAAATTTAGCGGACCTCGTAAAAAAAGAGCACTTTATCCTCGATAGCGAATATTTGACCACGCTACTCGTGATTGTTCCGAGGTATTGTGTATGCCCACGTATTCGAATTCTTTTGCTTTGCAAACAGTAGCCTCTTAATTATTTGTGCTTTTTTTATTGTAGGGCAAGCTTTCAGGAATGGAACGCTATGTACGAAAAGTTAACCGATATGATTGTACCGCGGAGTTCGCAGCTCATAATTCAAGATCAGGAATATGGATTATTCACGGTAACCCTGTTTAAAAAAGTAATAGAAGAGTTCAAACTGCACGCTCGAGAAAAAAAATTCATTGTACGCGATTTCATATACAACGAAGAAGAACTTGCTGCTGGTGAGCCTTTTTAAAATTATTAATACTATTTATCAAATGCATCATCCTTTGAACAAAGAACAATGATCTTATGTTTCTTTTGTTTTAAGGCAAAAATGAAATGACCAAACTCGTAACTGATAAGAAAAAGCAATTTGGCCCCCTCGTACGGTGGTTAAAAGTCAATTTTAGCGAATGCTTTTGCGCTTGGATTCACGTCAAGGCCTTGCGTGTATTCGTCGAGTCGGTGCTTAGGTATGGATTACCCGTTAATTTTCAAGCAATTTTGCTGCGTCCGCACAAGAAAAGCACTAAACGGTTACGAGATGTTTTGAATCAACTGTACGCCCATTTGGATTCCTCGGCGACTGCTGGCGGTTCTCAGTCCGGCAATCAAGACGTAAGTCTTACGAGAACTATTGCTATTCTACAAACTGCATCATAATGATATTTATAAATATACTTTTTATAGAGCGTTGATATACCTGGACTGGGTTTTGGTCAAAGCGACTACTTTCCCTATGTCTATTATAAAATCAATGTGGACATGGTCGACAATAAAGTTTAGTTTGATTTATGGGATTCATTATACATCTAGCGCACATTTGACATCTTAGCTCATCCGATTGCATATTTGCTACAACTCTAGATACTTGATTTACTGAATACCAATAATCGAAAAAAACGATTCGAAATGTTTCTGAATTAAGTTAGAAGCACTGTTTCGACATTATTCATACCGATGAAACTTTAATTGGTAATCTTCCAAATGTTCGTGCAACTTAAATTCGTAAGCTTCTCCATCAAGCTTTTATGTGCGAGTCTTTGTTAAACATTGAGAATGATATTTTTATAGCAATTTCTGAGGGAAATATTTAATATACTGAATTCTCGCATAATCTGTGATGAATTTTAAGTAATAGATTCATCTGGTGAAAAAATCTCTCAAAAATCGTCATTACAATTTTCTTTGTAAATAAAATTTTGTTTTTTCCTTTGTTTTTGCGAACAATGCAATGTATAGAAATATAAATTTTATCGGTTTTTATTCCTTTTCCTTTTTAAACAAAACAAAAAGAACACGAACGTGCGAGTGTGCATGTATATTTCAATAAATATTGAGATATTTTTTCACTAGTATATATACTGTTCTTGTACATAATTTTAGTACAAATGGACTTGTACATCTTGCCTTAGTTTGATTGTTGTGTACACGTGACCGTCAAAGGCTCCACATATATACCTGATACAAAAAAAGAACAAGCTATAAAAATGTACAATTTGTAACAAATGACAACAAATATTCAAAGGTACTTTAAGTGTGCAAAAAATATAAGTTGTACTTGAAATTAGAAGCTTTAAGAACGTACACTAGAAAACATTATTCGAGAATCGTTGCAACGCCTATCTTTATATTTTATGAAAATATTGCAATGTATAACTCGATTTCTTTTATTTCTGTGTATAAAATTGGAAAACCATGAGAAAAGTTTTGAAGCCTTTTAAGATATTTCGAAAAGTATTCAAATAAGTAGATAAGTTTTCTTTAATTTAAGTGATGTCTTTATGAACCTAAAACATGAATATTGAATATGTGAAATTCTCAAAATAAAAAAAAGTTGAATTTCATGAGCGATATTCAAATTCATTTAAAATTACAGAATCAATTAAATGTTATAAAAAAAAAACGTAAAAGTATTATGCAAAGTAACACGATGTAAAAACGCAAGTTGCTTTTGCAGATTGATTGTTTAATCAAATATAAAATGTTTTTAATTCGCTTATAGCGCTGGTTTTATTATCTTTTACAGTTTTAAATTTTACACAACAAATTTTTAAATAACATAACGATTATTTAAACATTAAGAATTTGGTTAATATCCGCTTCTTATATCTTGTGAATATCGTTATAATTTATGTAAAAAATGAATGAAAGAAGAGAGCTACAAAAGCAAACTGTTGTAATTTGTAGATATATCCAAAAAACGGCCGTGCTGTCGTCCGCCCTCAATAAATATATTATACATTGTATAATTATAAATAAATATCATGTTCCGTTACTATCACTGTTAATAATTGCGTAAACAATTTTTTTATTCATTATAGCTTATTCTAATTGCCCCTTTCCCTGATAAAATTAAATGAAAAGTATAATATAAAAACAATGACTCTATTAATATTATATTTATTATTAAAAATATATTATTAAAAAACACATGTTCCTATTTCTCAATAAAATATTTGATTTTATAAATCGCATCTTTTCTTCATGTTATAGCGATGTAGCGTTACTGCTTTGTACAAGATTCTGTAAAACAAATGTATATTATAAGATTATACTTGCTAAAATAATCAATTTAATCAATTTATGAAATAATAGAATATACTTTTAAATCATCAATATGTTGATCCCAATCTTTTTGACCAATTAGTTCAACAGTTAATATTAGTACGTTTTTAACTTTATCAAGATTTTTTTTAAATGCTTTTAAAACATCAACAGGATTTACGACTTCCTCAACGTCACTCCAACAATCATGATCTGTAACTACTGCTAAAGTAGCATATAATAATCCAGCTTCCTTTGCTAATGCAACCTATAAGTTCAAATTTATAATATTATTTTAATACATCAGTTTATAAAGTGGGGAAATAACTGAGTTAATAATCTTAAAATCCAAATTTCAACAAACTTCTGGACACGTAGTCATGTTAATTAAATGGCCTCCCCATTGACGAAACATATTACTCTCTGCTTTTGATGAAAAACGAGGCCCTTCTATTGCAACAATAGTACCTCCTCTTTTAACAGAGATTCCCAATTTTGTTGCTGCCTCTTCCAATACTCGAGAGGTATGAGGATCAAACGATGGTTCCATTGCAAGGTTACAAACACCTAAAAGATTTAATAGTCTTACGAATCAAAATTTATTTCATATAAGAATAACAAAATTAATCATGTACCTGTGTAATGTTTTGAAGTGCCGTCGTACAAACTTCCTTTTCTATGAACAGTTCTATCTATAAAGCTATCTGGAATAACTAATTGTCCTTTGCTCAACGATTGCACTAAAGAGCCACAAGCTGTAGTTGCTAAAACATGTGTACATCTAGCAACCCGAAAAGCTTCTATATTAGCACGATAATTCACATCAGTTGCTGCTACTTTATAACCAGGCCCATGTCTTGTAATAATTATATTAATGATTCACTTATAACTATAAAGCTCTATATTGTTTCTTACAACGATGCCATTAATTAATGACAATAAAATGCTTTTCTTGTAAGTAAATGTATTTTTCATTATATCTATACCTTTTCAAAATTATTAAATTTGTTAAATTAAATAACTTTACAATCAATGAATATATCAATAATGGTTAACAATTCACTATTATTAACAATCTAATAAGAAATAAATCGACATATATGATCTACGTTTCTCAAACTTTTTATAGAAGAGACATATAATAATAAATACTATTACTTTAATTATATCATTAGATTTCTATTTGAAATTATACCTGGTCATCAGTACAACATCAATTCCAGAAATCATCCCTGTATAAAGATTACTCGATGGTATACCAAAGTCATTTTTTGCTTCTTCTTTCTTGATTTCTACACAAGACTTAAGGCTTTCTTTAAATGAATTATCCAAGCCACAACCCGCGATTATTCCAACCTGTACATATATATATATATATATATATATATATGTATGTATATTTATATATTTACAGTAGATCATAGAAAATGTTATCATTTTACATTAATGTTCTTGAAAATTCAACTTACCTTAATCTTATTTTTCACCATGTTGTTATAATGATATAAAAAGGAACGTTAAATAAATTGGTAATAATTTGCCTCTGTTCAATTGTATCACTTGTCTCTAAGCATCGGTTAGGTCACCTTGAATGTTTCAAAAAGCTTGAGGGGAAAGATCACAGATTTATCTTATCGAACTGACTCGTAAATTCACAGATTCCAACATTCTCTTCGTTTTTATCGTCGCGGTAAAATAACCAAGATTTGTACGAAAAATATTAAATTACACTTTTAAAAAATGTACTCTTAATAGGTAGAGAAAGAAATTGAATGCACGCAATAATCGCTCCACGCATTTTTTTAATACCCTCGAGTTACCCCCACGGTTTCACCAACCGGTACAGAAATTGTTTACATGCGCACTAGACTTTTTAGTTCATTGTCCTTCTTACACTTGCGGTTTATCGAGTGGCAACTAGGAACTTAGGTAAGTAAAATTATTTTCCAAAGACGAATTTACTTGCAATTAAGATTAAAAATAAGTTAAATCAAATTTGCTTACAACGCCTGGCTAATTTGCTATAACAACTGCTCGAAAGCTCAAAGCTCTTGTGCATCCCACGCGCGTCTCGTCGATACAAAGTAAAAGCTCTGACGCAGAGTACAATCCAGAATTCAAATTTCGGATTCTGGATCATAAGTTATGCGACAACCAACCAGGCACGATTTCTCATTTCGAAAACTTCAATCTTCTGCCCTGGAAATGTAGATGAAACTCATGTGATAGCAATGGTGAAATCGACTAAATAGAAGAGCAGATTTTTTTTTTTAAAACAAAATGAACAAAATAAAAGCATAAAGCATTGTAAACAATTTCAATGATTTAAATATGAAATTGGAGGAATTAATAATTTAAATCACAGTATGAAAATAAAAAACACGTAGATTATTCGTGTTGTATGTATACGTAGTCGTTTGTGTTACTATTAAAATGTATAAGAATTATCCACGTATGACCGCAAAATTTTATATCCCCGATTAGAAACGTCGAAACGTTACTTGAAACTATTTTCTACGCCCATTACTCAACCCAGATAAAATTTGTAAGCATCAAATCTCAAGCCTTTTTATATTAAATTTGTAATATTTAGAGTAGCGTTTTATAGATGGCGCACACTACTACTTATTAAGATCGGATCCAGAAACTTAATGCTGTAACACGTTGGATGTTATCAAACAACTTGATTTTCTTTGCTGCCCATTATATTTCTCTGTTGCTCTAACTAGTACAATTTACTCTTTTACCTAAAAATTCTATGATTATCGGATATATTGGAATATCTCTATATGTCATTGTACAATACTTATATATAAAATCTATTATTCTTTACAGAAAATATTGCAATTTTCGACAGCACTATTTATTACCGTAATATGATTGCTATCTCAAGATAGTACGCAAAATAATGGTAATTGATTCGACTTTTTTCTCTTAACGACAACTCGTAATAAAAAATTCACCGAATAAACACGTATATTTAATATTCTTTTAATAACAAATCAATGATTAAATTAGTATAATAAGCGAACGAGTACGGACGCTGCCGCATAAACTATTATAAATTAATGGTCAAGTTGTATAACGTAACAAATGGTATAGAGCATTTTCTATAATTTTCATGAATTATTATGTAATTAAAAGAAACAAAAATCAAAAATATATACCAATTTAAATCTGATTTTCACTATACATTCGAAAGTTACGGTAACATTCGCATATATTTAAAAATAAGATGTTTTGGAAATTATTTGGAAAAGCAGTAGTTTTTTGTTTAGTTCATTAGAGTGTTCTGTCCCCATTACACATGTAATGTAGCGTAGCGGAAAAGTACCGACCAATTAGAGAGATTTCGTTGACAATTAATCGCTGTAATTCGACCTAAGAATGCTCAATGCGCGTAAACGAAAAAGTAACACGTTCGTGTAATTTTAAACGTTACTTAATTACAACGAGCATCACTCGAAGTATATATTGTGTTTTAGAAGCAGTACTTAAAATATTAATATTTTCAATTTCATGTGCAAAGGGGGTCTAACAAAGTAGGCAATATTTTACCGATTGCTCGAAACTTTTCCGCAACGCAACGTTACACTTTATACTTTTGCCGCCCTTGTAATTTTAATTGAACTATTTGTCAATTAATAGATCGAGTCGCTGTGCGTTTTTCCTCCCAACACTTTTTCAAATTGGAAATACGTATTTATAAAATATTAAATTTTTATACTTTTTAAATATTACAATACGTACGAACCTCTTTGTTTTACAAGACGTTTTATGTAAGCTTTTTTCATCATAAATAATATATGAATATTTTTAAAGCATAACCTTAAAACAAAACTTTAAACTACAAAATTTTGTTCGATGATTGTATTTTCTTTCAAATTTTGTATAAAGTTTCGTTCGTATTTAGAGATAATCGAGTGCTCTTATAAGAACTGAGTCTAATTTATTCGAATATTGTTTCTCTTAAGGTTTCCGATTATAGACTAATGTAGCCTACTGAAAGTTTTTACGATATTCTTTATGCATTAACTAAATAACTAAATAACTAATTTTCATAATTGAATACAATTTAAGAAAGTCATAGCTTTCTTAATTCATCGAAGAAATAGAATGCATAAGTGTCTGACAGTGGTAAAGAATCAAAGAATGGGAATCTTATCCGAACTCGAGAATTCATGCTAGATATGAGTGATAATTATTAGAATTATTTAGATTACTCTTTAATTATTTTTATGTTGATGTACGACCGTACATGTGTATGATGTAATAACGATAATGGCAGAGTATTGTAATATGCATTTTTTGTGTTATGCAGAAAATCTACGTATAGCATACGTTTTGTTGTTTACACGAGTTCATACTTTTCGAATTAACTTTATTTATTGTTAAGATTTTTATTCATTGCTACATTAAAATTTTTAGAGCGTACGTTAAAAGTAACGACACTTTATTAAATTACTTTAATTGATATTTTTTGTGAAAATGAGAGAAACTGTTTTATTATAAAGTATCGTGGTTAATAAAGTTTTATGTGGTTATACTTTCAGTCGCCCATACACATTCATCCCGAAAAAAAAAAGATAATCTACATGAAACCTGATATATCTGTTAACTGAAAAATAAAACGAACGCTCATTTCATAGTTGATTTAATGACATTTAAAATGATGCGTACCTCCGACTCGAATCAACTATTTATTCTATTTAGCAATAGTTATAATAAGCTCCAGTTTTTTACTCATTTTAAATAACAGTTATTTAAACATTTTAGAGCCTAAGCAGTAACAATAACAGTGATTATATTCCGAAGAAAATTATAATATTTATAATAAATTCTTGAAAAAATTCTGATACGTGTACTTGTATTTTTCTTTTAACAAAAATCTACACACTAACTTACATAACTTTTTCGAAAACGACTTAAAAAAACTTTTAAAATCTTTTTTTCATCAGTTTACAAACCGTTCGATTGTCATTGATTATATAATTATTTATGAAAATAAAAAAATATTTGAAAGTAATTGGAACAATCTAAACGTTTGAACTTTCTAACTCAATCGTAACAATCGATTACTTCGATTACAGGATACGCACTGTTTAAACGGTAATTGTATTACTATTAAACGAGAACTAATTTAGTTCTTTTATGTATTTTAATGGATATTAAAAACTTTTAAAAGATTTTACGTGGCTTTTAAAGTGAAAGAAAGATATAGGAATGGTATTGTACGTGTGTACTTGAACGTTATGTAAAGCAATGAAGTTTATGCTATATAAAATAGTACTAATGTTTCATGTTTTAAAATGACTAACGTTTCATTTCTAGTTATAATATTACAATGGTCGTAATCCTCATCGAAGAACGCAATTCAGAGAATTATTCTTCTGGTACAAGTAAACACACACAGCGAGTACCGGTTGACAATGCTATGAAATGAACCTCAAAAATTTTAGCTAAATAAATAATTGGGTCATCGCCTCACTATTTGAATATAAAATATCGAAACTCGATAACAAAAGCACAAAGCCTGTCCCGCGTATTTTCTGGTTTCTCCAAACGAAGTTGTTGAAGCTCTTATGCCATTCTCTTAAGGTCACAAGAGCCGCGAATAATGTGTCGCGCAATTGATTAAGACTGCGAATGTTCCTCCCTCTCTCTCTCCCTCTGTCACCAACAAAGTTTAAAGACGTCGCAGACCGCGCGACATCACCGGGAAGATGTCGAGCTCGACACCGATGCGGCGTCAATCGGTCGCGAAGTGTGACGACGACACAAAGGCAATTCAGTGTGCATTGTTATTGCATCGACGCACCCGTGCACACAAGATTCATGTGGCTATTCGGATATCCGAGGCGTTTACGCTGGGGGTCTCGCGCTTTTTCGATCCGCTACCGAAATACCGGGGAGAATCAAACGCGAGCGGATGACAAAGGCATCGGCGATGAGAGAGAACAAGGGCAACGCGAACACCGCTTCTTCATAACGCTCGAGCTTCTTTATATGCAAACGCTTTGAAATCGTTCGGAATCGAAAGTTCGAGCGATAAATACGCGCGGCACAAAGACACGTTGGAGAACAAAGTAGGATTTAACTATTTTGTCAGTATAATGTGCGAGATATAATGCTTGTGCAGGCATTTCTATAATTATGAATGAGTTTTTTCATTAGGCATTGCGTACACATATTGTAAGCGTTATTACGTGCATGTCAGAACATTTTGGTTATTCTTTTAAATTCACAAATGCATACGAAATATTTTTATATACTTGCAGAATTATGCGCGCAGTGCATTTTTAATGAAAAAAACATATTACCCTTATCTGTGAAATTGAAACAGTTCCCTAATTCTGAGAAATACGTAAGTCACAATGTTACGTCTAATAATGGCTTAAATGGTAAATTTAATTGCACTGCTTGCATTATTGATTCAAATCAATATATTGGAAGAATTAAAAGTTTTGGAAGCTTCGTTCGATAAAGCGATAAAATACTCTAGATGGACATCGTGCTCTTGTCGAGAAGTTTTGAAATTTCGTATCCACAGACCTCAGCATCCATTACTTTTAACTAGAATGTTTGAAGATATCGAATGCTAAATAATACACAAAGAATCATGAATTTCTTTTTGTAAAAAATAATGTCCATTGTCTGAACTAACCAATGATAGAGTAATTTCACCAGAGATTACCGAAACTTCAATTTTTTTTTATATCGTTCTTGGCTTTAACTTACATAGCCTATAAAAAACATTTCAAGCAATGAGAATCCTTGTACGGCTTCCGTCGACGAAGCATAAAAGATAGGAGCGATAAATTGTCAAAAGGGTCGTAAAATGGTTATACGGAGGGAATAAAGCGATCCCTACGTTTTCTAAGCACTGAAACTCGAGTCGACGCTCGTCCAATCGACATTAGTGCAATATTCTTATTATCGTCGACGTCTTAGCAGAGCATCTCGTAAGAAACGCGAGGTCGGCGTGATTCGTAAGTGCGAGCGAAGTCCGCCGAACAGGAAAACGAGGCGATGCGTGATCTATGACTAAAACGCAAAATTCGAGCAGAGTCTCGGAGCGCACGCATCGAAAACAATCCGTGGATGTGTCGCGCGATGAGGTCGCTACGCGAGGGGAGGCGAAATAAAGAAAGGCACAAAAAGGAACAGAAAGGAACAGAAAGGAACAGAAAGGAACAGAAAGGAAGAAAGAAAGCCGTGAGAAAAAGACCGGGTCCACGTACGCCAGGAACAAAGAGCAATTCGGCCGCGAGTAAGGATGCGCGCGCGCGCGCGTACGTACAGCGAGGAGCCGGTCGCGCGCGCCCGCAGGATCAATAGGCGAGGAGGGACGCGAGCGCGGTAACCGGAGCGGCGGCCCATTCATCGGGTTGTCTCCCTCTCCCCGGCTCAATCGCCATTATGCAACCCTCCGCGCTCGAGGCCTCTTCTCCCGAGCATAATGCACCTTTGTGCGCGGGCTCTTGGTGTTTTTTACGCGCGCGCGCGCATGCGCCCTCGCTCCAACTGCGACACACGTGCGCGAGGGACGACGGATCCGCTGTACCTGCGCGAGATAAAGGATGCCGAGTCCGGGGGAACGGGAGCGACCGATATCGAGGGCCGCAAGATTCTCGACGGTGGAGATCGAGCGCCGCGCGAAGGGCAGACAAGATTCGTGTGTCTCGCGCGAGCTTAGAATTCACGCGAGGAGGGGCAGGCGTGTATCGATCGAGGGTCGCGGCGACGACGGCCGCCGCAGCCGAAGGCGCGGTTAGTCAACGTCCGAGTACGCGCCGCGACAGACGCCGAGCGCGTATGCTACCGAGTCAGGAGCCGGCGATGCGCCCGGAGGTCGAACCGACAGTCGCTTACCCGGGATCCGTCATCGCGCAGCGCCGCTAACCTCCCGATCGCACGCCGCTCGCACGCCATGGAGGTAAGAGGGAGCGACAAGCCGAGGGAGGGACCGACGTCGTCACTACAGAGGGGGGTTGCACGCCATAACGCGCCGAGCTCTGCCACCCTCGGGGCGACTCCTGCTTGCCACCGCGTGCTCCTCTAACGCCCTCCCCCCTAACCTTCATCGTCGTCCCCAGCGATCTAACCTCGGACCGAGGCAAGCGACGCGTTGGCATCAATTGAGCTTAATTACACGCGATCGCCGCCTCGGTCGTTAGAGTCGTGACTCAGGGGAGCCGCGGCCCGATGGGCTTTCCGTTCACCCGTTCCCAGCGAGTCACGCTCTCGCCTCGCCTTATCTCCTTTTCAAAATATCTTGACTGCGTGCCTCCGTTTCGTCGTAGGTCGCTCGATATTCGTAGGTAGTAGTAATCCATACACCATCGCTGCTCGCAGGGGTTCGAGTCATCAGCGTCGATCCGGAGCCCAAGCTGAGGGTCGAGCTTCCATGGGAATGAGGGCCTCGCGCGAGAGATGAGCTTCGCGCCGGAGATCTTGCTGCTGCTACTGCTGCTGCTGCTACTGTTGCTGAGGCTCGAGGCCGTGACCGTCGTCGATCACCACTCGGACGACGAGTACGTACTCGAGCACCAGGTGTCGTACGAGGGGGCCCTTGCCGAGGCCCGGAACCTCAAACTGTACCTGGGTGAGTGCCACCAGTAAGCCAGTAAGCCAGTAAGTTATCTTCCGAGCCTTTATTCTCCGTCCCGTCCCGACGATGCTGATACGAGGCGATGCCGCAGCTGCGAGCTAAAGCTCGCACGACTCGTTTCGTAACGCGACGACGCGACATTACCGATACGTTGGCTGTCGCTCGCGCGACCAGTAGCTTCGCATCCGGTGAGCTTGAAATCGGTCGCAGGCCGCCACCTCCAAGGCTTCGTGTGTTTTCTCCGAGCCTCGAGCAGCTCTTCTCATCCTCGTTTGCTCTTGTGCAGGTTCAGTACCCGGATGCAAGCCCTGCAGCAGAGACGAGATGATGTACTGCAAGAACGGAAGCGTTCTGGAGGACCACTGCTGCTGCGACGGGGGCTATAACGGTAGGTTTACCCATCCACTTTGGTGATATTCGAGCATAATTAATTTGTATCTCGAACAGCCTGGACCACGTGATTACGTTTTTATCGACGCGGAATGACGAGCGATCGTAGGCCTTCAAATGCGTGCGCGTCCGCAAAAAAGGAAAAAAGAGAAATGCAAAGGTGAACACGAAAACTCCGGCGAGATCGACCGCGCGTGACGCGCTAGATGAAAAAAGCGAGTCCCACCGATTTCCCGATCGCGTTTCACCTACTCCCTCTCCCTCTCTCTCTCTCTCTCTCTCTCTCTCTCGCTCTCGCTCTCCTTTTTTTGTTTTATTCGCACTTTTTGCTCGTGAGTTCTTGCGCGAAGTAGAAACGCGGCGCGAGCTAAATCCCAATGCAGGCAATGCAAATGGCCCCGACCAACCTTACGAACGGAAGGGCACTCACCCATTCGCGGTACTAAGCTGCTTCGCATTCGAAATGCGCGCACACGTGCTCGGGGTCGCAAGGATCGCCAGGTGCTGCTCGTTTAATACTCGTCGTGGATGCGTATAAGCTGCTATTGCGTTGGTTTTTATTAAGGAGTTTACGGCAATCGCTTATCCGTATTTAATGGGCGGTTGCGGGCAGTCTACTCTTCTTCGATCTTCCGAACGTGAATTTTCAATGCCCGATTAAGATTTTTAAGTGGCTTTTATACGATGTTTATTTTTGGGCGATACATGAGCTTATTGAATTCTATCGCAATAACGCCTAAAAAATGTTGTCGGGGAAAAGTTAGAGACTCTATTCGAAATCATCTTGCAGATAAGGTTCAACTCGTAATGGTTATTTTCAGATACGTTTTCTGTTTAAAAATTTTGTTTCAGGCTTTAAATTAGAATGATGTTTTCGTCTATATATATATATATATATATATATATATAATATATATAAGGTGTTTTTAGTAGATGAAAATTCGCAAAACAATATTTAATGATAATGTTACTGCAACAAGTAATAGTGGTATTAGAAAATTACGCGTTTCGAGTAAAGAACGAGTATAAAGAAATAAATGAAAGCAAAAGTTTCAATGACATGCGTCGATACTAAATCAAATTTTTACAATTGAATACCAAAGGTAAAGTTAAAAATTTCAAACACGAAGTATAATGCTGTTATGTAAATTCGTAATACAATGATCCATTTATTATTATGCCCATAAAATGTGTTTACGATATTTTTCATAATATTTTAATAACGTTTTAGTCTTTCATTTTTAGTCTTTAGTGTCCGTTTTTCGCGTTGAATAAAAACTAGACAATTATTTACCTACAAACGAGCTCGAAAGTAAGCACCGAAAGTCGGAATACCATTAGCTTTACAGGATTTGCGTGATTTTTCTAAATTTGCATGCCAGGGAAAGCTTTTAAAATGCTCGTTGTGTACAGCATTCGCACGTGAGGGATTTCACGTGCATCTGAATGTGCATCGTGAAAATGCATCGACGTCAGCGCGTTCATATTTCGAAGCCACGCAACGAATACGAGATAAACTTTTCCTGATTCTTTGGAGTTCTTAAATTAAAATTTAAAAAACACGTTTATAATAAAGTAAAAATTATTTAGATGCGTGATAACGTATATTAATTGCATTAATTTTCCATTATTATTATTCGCATTTTTTGCACGTACTCAAAACGTTTTTCTTTTTTAATATGCTTTAATGTAATTAAGAACGAACGCTTGAAATAGCTAATATCTAGGTCAATTGCAGTCATTAACAGAATATGTACAAAATTATATACGATGTTATAAATTATTTCTAAGTACACGAAAACGTCTCTGCCTGGGTGCTATTCTTCGCGTTTTCCTTGGAAAGCATTTTAGAATGTTAAATTACATAATTCTTCAAAATCATGAGACCAAGATTTGAACGGTCGTTAGTTTCTAGTCAAGAATTATCCTACTTTTAAAATCGTATAACTCTAATGCAAACTTACCCTTTAAATCTCAAGTGTCATTCTTCATAATTCTAATTATGATTAAATTATTAAATGCAGTCCTTTCATTTGTATCCTACTCTTTCGTGTAACACATAGTTTTGAAAATGACGTATTCGAAAAATTATTCTTATAATTAAGACTTACTGACGCAGTAATCAAACTTATTGTCTTTTAAATTTAAGAAACTGCTTATCTTTTGTAAAATCACTGTAATTAATTATCAATTGTACAAACGTAGACCATAAAATATCTGTAACTATTTTGAGCGTCCACATTGGAAAAAATGTATATGTTTTTTGTAACGGATTATCAAAATGACCAACACAACTGAATAAAATTATTATAAAAATAATACTTGTTATTAAAGAAAATCTGAAGTGTATCTATAAAATGCACTGCATTATGCAATATCGGTAAAATTCTCAGTAACGTTGGCTTAAAAATTTATTATTTATATTATTATTTCAAAAATTTAATTCAAAAGTAGCTTAAGAAATAATTCTCATACTGTGGTAAAAGACGATTGAGTGATAAATGTCGTCATTGAAATGAGAAAAACAGAGATTGTACTTATTTATCAGCTTACCAACTACCAAGTACATATAATCGACAATAAAAAAAAAAACGCATTATCGACGACAGGTTTTATTGGTTTTATTGGTTTTATTGGCCACATCAAGTTTGTTTAGCCTTTTAAATTAAAACGCTGAATTTGTACAAAAACGCTTTAAAACTTTACCTGTTCAGAGAAATTTTTTAATCGAAACCACAAAAATCTTTGTAATGCGTTAAAAATAAAGCTCATTTTCGCGATCGCAGGGCATATTTTTCACGCATAAAAGAATTTACGTTACTTTCTAAAATATTTAGAAACGAATTTTCACTTCGCCGCATTCTTGAAAGCAATCCGTGAGTAGTAGAAAAGCCTCAGTTCGATAAGTTCCAAGAGTGATTATTAAAAGCTGTTGAAATATTCGGATGTTCATTAGCTTAAATATGCGCATATCTCTGCCATTATCTAAATGGTTATACGTCCACTTTTGTATTTGGGCCTGGGTTAAAGCTCTTCGAGACGAGCTCATTAAAATCTTTCTGTAAGATTGAATATCTCGTGCACCGCCGCCGTTGTCGAATCGCCGCAGCTCCACTGATTACAAGAATAACATTTCGTAACAGTTGCGACATATCGAAGATATTTTCTTTCATAAATTAACGAACATAAACAACGTAATGCTCGATCCCCTTAATAAATCAAATCCACATACTTATGAATCATACCTCAATTGTATGCGTGCTTAATGTTCTACGATATACGTGAACGCGCATCTGAGCAAATAATACAAACGGACTTCGTTGCACAATCGAGAATCGTCGATTCGCTTACCGATGGCATAACGATTCATCGGAGCGCGTCGACACATGTGTCGGGCTCGAAACTCGGCAAAATGGATTTCGATAAAGTATACGTATTTATCGGCGTATAAGTGTGAGGCACTGATATCCCGAGCCCCCGAGTAAGCCGGAAGTTTTGATAGCACGTTACGAGAATTCGCTGTTGAGTCTGCGCGAAAAGCCGTCACACCGACGTTTCGTTGTCGCAATATTTATTGACTCGTCGTAGCGAGCCAAAAGGAAGAACAAAGTATCTCCGTCGATAGCTACCGAGACGGGACTGCATTGTTACGAGATAAAGAGCAGATTGTAGAGGTTTCTTTATTTTTCTGTCGAATTTATCAGTGCCGCGATACGGGTAACGCAAATACGACACGCTCTTGCGACAAAATTTATTTGCCCGATTCGCAAAAAATTGCGCGCAATCGCAATTGCGCGCTTAAAGTGCGCAAGCGTAAAATATTTATCGGTAAATTTCGAAAGCCGGAACGCCCGTAATTGAACGATAATAAAGATAACTCGTCGCCCATACGGGACAATCCGAGCAAACGGTCTTGATGGTTTTGGCAAGCTCTCATGGGCATCGGCAATTCAGATATTACTCTTACCAACAATAAACAAACATACGAATAACGCGAAGCATCAACATTTCAGAAGTACTTGGTTTCGTGGAGCACACTTGCCGCGTGGGTCCAGAAGCCTGCAAAGTCCGAGCGTCCGACTGCGCGGAATACTCGAGACTGCGCGAGTGCTGCTGCCACTCTTACTTGGCTTCTTTGTGTGAGCGCCACTAACTGTTATTTCCCACATCCGCTGTATTTTACTTGATACGAATTGCTACTCTTTCTCTCCGTTTCTCTTGATTTTCGCAGGGAAGTACTTGGCGGGAGGCGCCGGGAGCACGAGGACGTCCCGTTGGCTGCTGGGTGTCAGCCTCCTGGTGGCACTTCTCGGGGCGCTCCGATGACCTCGCATCAGTCAGTCCGCTGCATGCGGCACACACCAAATACTTTGTACAGAGCTATTCACTTTCGTTAAGTTATTTATGCGGGCGGCGATTCACGTGATCGCTCTCGGAGAGAAAAGAAAACGAGCTCTAGGACCGACTTTGATGCCTAGCTCAGCTCGTCCTGCGACAGATTCCTGCGTTACCGAGCGTCTGCCTGACATTGGTTTTGGTCGTCGTGGTTATACGGGCGAAGGCGATACCCACCGAATGTTACGCAAATCCTTGCTCGCCGCACGCGAGCTATTGTTAATGCAACTTCGTTACCTCGCCTGTGTCGTTCGAGGCTTTGTTTTGCTATTTTATTGGAATTGTTGCTTGTGTCGTTCCTTAAACTTCTGTGGGAACAGCGAGAATCCAAGTATTTGCTTCGATCATGCTGTAAATATATTTTCCTCAAACAGAATTACAAATTATACGCGTATTTTACTTAAAAATCCGTGTTCGCTTATTTATTTTTATCTGCTTGGAAAGTAGAATTATCGCGCGGTAATAATGGTAATAATAATGTGATCAAAAACATTCGATAGTTCGGCGAAAAAAGTTATATTTAAAACTCTTGTCGAGTAAACTCGACAAATGGTTGGGATCATTGGTATCAATGCAACGAATAAATTTCTTTGTATTTGTTGAATGTTCTAGTGATGTAACTGCCGTCTTTCACGGACAGTCAAGTCAATTTATTCAGATTTATGATATTACAAGTAAACATATCTCATGCGTTCTAATTAGATTAACCTCGTAAATGTATATGTAATTACATTAATACATTATTTCGTTGCCTTACACGTTATTTATTAAAAAGACAATGCGATCTTCATTATTTGAAACAATAAGAATATTGATTTATCTTTTATCCAGACATTAAAATTGCAGTCGTATATCTGTTAATTAGCTTGAATAAATCGATAGACTAATAAGCGCAACAATTCCGCTGAAATCGTTAAAAGTTTCACAAATGTTAAAATAACTTTCATCAATTGCGCCCAAAGAATTTTCAGTTGCAAACAAAAATCAAATATAAGCAAAACTGTATTTTATTCCAAAATTGCACTATTGAAATATATTCAATAGATTTTACATTTTAAATTTCAAAGTTTTTATACATACATATATTTTTTTATACAAAATATACGTGTACGCAAAGAAAAAAGAAAATAAACTGATTCAAAGTACAAGACGTAGTCAATCAGAAAAAACACTATTTTTAAAATATACTCTTACTAAAAAATTTTTCAGGCATAAAATTAATAATTAAAATATACCCTCTCTCTGCCAATGTATTGTTCCAGAAAAATGTTATACAATAAGAATTGGATTTTCATACATTATCGGTAACTTACATAATGTTTCTTTATGAGAAGAAAACTAACTTACAAAACCAACTTTCGCTGAAACAAAAAAGTTTTGTTCGAAAGTGCTTGAAATTAATTTTAAAAAAATATATTTAAAATTTCACGTTCACGAAATTAATTTATTCCTTTACAATTAATCTAACGATTAACGTTCTTTGTAAGATAGACAATATGAGCTTTAAAAGATACAAAAATTGAAGCTTTGATAAGCAAACATTGTGTATTTGTTTATGTATGACAAATATAATTTTATCAAATTACAAATATGATAATAAATAATGTATAAGATACGATTTACATTTTAAGAATCTATGCAGTTGCCGATGAGTCCGAAAAACGCTACAAATGTGTTTGCCTAAGGTTGTATTGGAATATAATATGATCAGACCTAAACTGCTATAAACATTTGCTACTGAATTAATATTCTGTAAAAAAAATTACAATATGACTGTCTTAAAATATTTATACATTCACGTATATTTAAATTTATATATTTTTTGTATCCTTGTTAAACTACTCTATTATTAATTATTTGACTTTTAGAACTTTATTTATTTATTTATATTCATGTTTATTTTTAATTATCGTTGAGTACTTTTAATCCAATTGAGAGTGTATATGATTCTAAGTTATCATCAGAATTGAAATAATAAAGGACCGAAATAATCCCTTTACAAGGTGAAGTTACCATTATTTTTTAAATTTTAAGTAATTAATATATATATATATATATATATTAAAATTCCTTTGCATTAATATTTTTTAAAATTGCATTAGCATATTCGTAAAAATTTATAATTACATTTTCTCAAGGAAGTTTTTATAATGACAAATGACATAGTGATAATTCTACAGTTCAAAACTTAAATCTAAGCAATAGTTATATAAACTAAGAAAATATCAAATATATTTTTGAATGTCATGAATATAAATTATATAAATAGGTCGATTGTTGGAATTGATCTTATTATATAAATCTCACAGTTTTGTAAGCTATTTTTATTTAAATTTGCAATATATACATACTTTTATAAAATTGCAAGTAATAACAGAGGTAAGACTTTTCAAAATTATAATCCATATTAACAATAGAAAATAAATTTAATTTAATTTAATAAAATAAAAAAATAAAATTTAACTAAATATTCCATGTTAGAAAATTTGAAGAATTCTAATATGACGATAAAAACTTGCTAATATTACACTTTTACAGTCTAAACAATTAGTAAGATGGGTAGGAATATCCTTACCGATTACTTAGAAAAATGTGTACGTTTTCAAGAAATATTGAAGATTTATAAAAAAAAAGTATGTTTTATTGTTATAATTAATTTTGGTGAATCATAATTTCTAGCAACTTCATACAATATTCACTTGAGCGTAAACATTTCAATATTTATAACATTGGTTTAGATAATAGTAATAATTACAAATAATTTATATATAATTTAAAACTATTTAATACTGTTATAAATAATTAATATAGTATTATATATTATTAGAAAATAAACGGACATTAAATAAGGGATTTAAAATCGGAATTCATAAAATGCCTAATAGTTGTAAATGCTTTACAAGCTTGCATGTAGTAAAGCTCTAGATTAGGAGTTGTAAAATTTAAAACATTTGAACAGAAAATTTTGTTTATTAATACAAATTAATTTTCACTATATAATACATTTGATAAGTTTTGAAAGGAATTATATAAATAAACAATATTTTGTTGATTATCTCCATATATTTTGTTTGGAGCACGTGCGTAAATGCTGTTGCCGCTATTCAGGCGCGTTATAATCTAATGTTCATATCTTTTGACTTTCCTTACATCGTGTTCACGTTTTTCTTCATTAATCTTCAAAATAATAGTAACGCCCATAAACTTTTTACAATCTATGAAAATTGAAATTCTTTGCATTTTAATTTATTTTTTCAATCTTAAAAATTTTTAATATTTAATTAAGACAAATATACTAATTCCTTTGAAGACTAAAACATTGTGTAAATTCTAATAATATTTATTCAATGCGTAATCTATATTATTTCCATTCAAATTTTTTCTATAATTCTTATTGTAATGAATATTTGTTAATACTACTTCACATTTATTTACTTATAAATAACATTTAAATGAGTCTTAAACGCTTAGATTATAATAATCTAGTCTTATATATAACTGATTTGATTAAGTTAAAATCGTACTTCGGCATAGATATCAACTGTATCGTAACATATGTCATAATAAAATTAATTTTATTTTTCTTGAAAAGATATTAAAATTTGTTTTTAATCATTTTACTAAGTAAAAAATAAAAAAATTACCATAGCTTATAAAACTGAAAATGCTTAAAGAGTCAAAATAACAATATTCTTCAAAATTCTTCAAAGCAAATACGTTTAATTGAAAACTTAAAAAAAAAAAAAACATCAAGGTGTTCTAAAAATGTATAAAAATTAGATCTCCTTTTTCTTAAATTTATTTAAAATTACTAATTTCGCCGTAAGAAGAGATATAGTTTGCCAGTATTACTTCACATCTTAACCAACGTGTGAATATGTTTTAGACAAGAATATTGTTTCCGTTGTTGATCAGTTGCTTTATTTCATAATATAATTATTTAACTCCACTTACTTTAAACTTTTCTTAATTTTCTTTATTTTTATTATGTAGTCACGTGTGAATAATCATTCAAAATAAAATAGTACGATTATTCTATCCCTTTGTATATATGTTTCTAATTAAAAATATAACTCTTATCATGAACAGTGATAACGTTCTTTATTCTGCTTTAATTATTATATTTAGTAATTTATGATTTCAATTAGAACTATTAGACTAGAAATTCTTTATTATATATGCATATGAAAACAAAATGATTGTAATGGTTTTATTAATTCAACTTTGGTTTTATCAATATTTATAATCATTTTGGACGACCAACAAAAATAATAAACTTTGAAAGGAAACATATTTTATAATAATCATATTAAAAGATGTAAACCAATGAATATAACGTTTTTACATTTGTTTACGTATATTATATAAATTAAGATACTTTTATTTCATTTATATCTCAACTTATAAGATCCTGTGCATTATAAATATTCATAATTATGTATAGATGTTTAAAAATTCAAGAGATTGAAGAAAATAATGTTTTTTAACGTTTTTAAAAATTTTATGTTTACTTGGCTCTTAATAAGAAACTCTGAGTCAAGTGAAGAAAATCAAATGAAGTATTTGATTAAAAGTGATAAAAAAATAATTTTTTAACACTCTGTCGAATATTAGGCCTTTTGAATCTAATAGTCAACATATTTCGAAACTTTATATTTGCCATTGTTTTACAAGCCTGTTAATATATAAATTAGCATAATATATGTAAATTAGCATAAAAAGTAGGTAAGAATATAGTATGAAAATTATTAATATATAAAGACTTTAAACAAACGATTCATATCTCGCGCCTTTCATTATTTCGCAGAATCGTTTAATGAGCCTGTCACTGCTCAAAATCAAGCAGTTATTTAAAGGAAAGTCAAATCCAAGGTCAGGCACGTGTCACTATAGAACGGAATGTGAACCGATGTTAATGCCTCCATTAGCTCATTTCTCAATTGATTACTCGGCGTTGTGCCTAAGCAGGCATTCGCCCAAATTACATTCAGCCCAAACTCCATTATAATGCTGTTCGCCCCTCGGAAATTCCATGCACTTTTACTCTCGTTACCATTAACAGAGGCCACTTCAACATCACAACTTTCTTTCCCTTCGTGTTTTTGTATATTTCTGGATGATTAGTTGACACGGGGATCTTAACTACTACGCTAGGTTGACTGAATTATTAGGTTTCAGTGAACGCTTAAGGGTGAAATAACAACAACGAGTTAGCTGAATTTTAACCAAAGGTCAATGATATCATCTCTTTTTATGAGCCTCAATTAAACAAATCAGTATTACTTTTTACACATTTGACCGTAGGGAATATGTTTCTTCGAACAAGAAGATATGGTAGAGAAGGTTTTACAATTTTGCAAAGTCAAAACACTTGATAGTCGACAAGCGTACAGCGCATATTCCTTTAGCCTGTGCTCTGCACAATTATTCAAAGAAAGCGACATTCATGCAAAAATGATGATTACCATTTTTTAAGATAACTCGAGTTTCCACGGAATTGCTGAAATGCCGTCGTCTCATATCTTCTTGTGTTTTTTGCTAGTTCTGCGATGATTAACAACATATGATACGTGTTTTACTGACGATTGAATCAAGTAGAAAGTCGGATGAAATAATGGTGTTTACTTGAAAGAACTCTTCATATTGTTCGACCGTAATATTTGTTAAATATAATGATATGCATTCGTTTGATCTTTTAATAAAACTAGTATTTATCAAGTACGCTTTATCGTATAGAGTATTAGAAAAAGTTAAAATGTATTTATAGTCACGTAGCAAATTTTCTATGCAAATTTGTTTATTTAGCCTACAATAAATAGCCTAAAAATTCTAGATAAGGACAATATGTATAAACTTTATTAATTGGAGAAAGAAAGAAAGAAAGAAAGCAAGAAAAGAGAAATGTATTTAAACAATGAGAAAGAGCAAATAAATAAATTTCAATAAATTTATTATTATAAATTTTCCTTCCAGAGTTGTAATTCATAATGAATATCATTATAGTACTGTTTTTTAGAAAGTGCCATATTTAAATAATAAGATAGTATTTCATAATTTTAATTAACTTAAAGAAAGTTATAAAGATTGCATAATTCATTCTAAAGTATTAAATATTATTAAATAATTTTATTGATTAATTGATAGTTAATGTTGAGCGGAAGTAAAAATTCCATCACGAGTGAAAAATATTATATAAATATGTTTTACTGTCTGCAACTGAGACGCTATTGTACCTTACAGATGTATACACTTTGAGATGAAATAATAATTTAGCAGATGTTCAGAGATGATAGTAACGAAGTAGAAAAAACTAATAATAAATGAGTAATTAATTGAATAATGTTAAAAACCGCATCTCCAGTTATAAATTTAGTTAGTTCAATTATAATTCGATGCGATGATTTGCAATCCAGTTGCATAATTATTCATGTTCTACGTGATCGCAATGTACGCTGCCTGAGATGAATCATTGCACGTGCGCTTCAGTAATACTTACGTCTGAGCGATATCGCAGTCGTAAAAATATTTAAAACTCAAACATACTATAATGGGCATCTGAAAAATATTTTTTATATTAGAAACTTTTGCGGTTTAATGCATTCGTGATTTCTGAATCACGTAGTTTGGAATTCTTATCAGTAGCACATTAAGAAACCGTAAATGCGCTGCATTATATTTTTAATATTCAAACTGGTTTCATTCGTTTTAATGATTCATTTTAAACATTCATTGTATTTGTTGTGCATTTGAGTTCCCGAGTGAACATAATTGAACAAATAGTAAATAACAAATATGCATAGGTCCGAGCGTTATCGCATTTTTATAATACGCGAATGTCAAATACCGATCAGCATTTTAGCTATGCAACTTTCATATTAACGAGTACGAGTGGCGATATATTTTTTTTTAGACTTATAAAAAGCGATAGTTTTATAAGACATAAGCAGGATAAATGTGAAGATCTGACATATCAAAGTCGATTTTCAGCTTAAAATAAACGTATACAATAACAGTTTATTGAAAGATACTCAAATGCGACGTGATTATACGTTCATTATTATCATTGTGATTACTACTAAACTTAAGAGATGCGCACGTATCAATTATAAAATTGTGAATGCACTGCCGAACTCATTCACTCTCTATTGGATTATATACTTAATAATAATGTGCATATCAAATAATACAAATCAAATAATCAAAAGTTCAAGTGTTTTGAACGTGTTAGATATTACAGCTCCATTACTGTTGTACTTCTTGATAAGCAAAATTTTAGTTCAGATTTCGGAGGTTCTATTCGAGGAAAATAATTACTCCGTGCAAAATTTACTACCCACTTTAATACCCTCTGTCAATTAAAGATTTCAGAGTATTTATGCATTTATTATCAAATTTTTAAGAAATAGATATTTGTAAAAAAAACAGCTAGTTACTTACACGAGTAATCATTACGACGATGAATTCGCTGAGGTTGCAGAAGGCTTAAGATATTTCTTTGATAATATGCGCTGAAATAAAGTAATATATAATACGCATAATAATTATCTCTGCTAGCAATAAAACTATTTTACTATTTTAAGTTTTACTTTTAGCAGATTTGTGCTTATCAGTTAAAACAATATAACACTTTTAGTACTTTTTAAATTTATACGATCATAAAAATAAAAGACAAAGAACAGAATTGGGATCCTTCTGAATCGCTTGGTTATTGCATCTCAATATGTGAATACCACTTTACCAAATAATAATTCAAATTAACCTACACTTGGAATGACATTTACTTACAACTTCACGAAGTTGTAATTAAAAAGATTAATTATGAAATATTAATTTTTAAGTTTTAACGCTGACAATTGAACAGTCGAATACTATATAAAGATCTAGTTCATGGAATGAATACTTTTAAAATTCGCGTCATTCAAGATATTTGTAATAAAATTTTACGAAGAAATTCGATTTTATGAAACACAAAGTATCTAAAGTGAAAATAATTTCGATATATTTCATGTAATATTAAATTATAAAATATTAATCCTGCTAATTCTTTCAGTTGAGTAAATCAGAGGAACTAAAAATGATTTTCAGTTAGTATGTAAAAAATCAGCACTAAGTATCACCCTCTACTCAATAACTGCTAACATTTCTTATTTTAAAAAGAAACACGTTATTTCGACCGCAACATACTGCCAAACTGAATTAGATTAATTAATCGTTGGTATTTTGATCCGTGATACTAGAATCTGAAAGTAATCGCATGATTCATGCATATTTACGAGTTTCATAAAAAATCATATAAAAGCTATACCATACCAATCAAGAGGAAATTATAATGTGCATTAGACTTAAGATTGTTTGGGCGTGTGAATAATGATCTGCGGTAAAAAAAAACAACAGGCTACTTCTACAATTACGTTGATCAAGGGACCGTAAGACGAAATCAAGCATTTACTAAGAAATCATCGAGTATGGAAACACATGGAGGTGGAAATGATAAAGTGAGATATCGAGACATGAGTGACTACTTAATAATCTGATTAAGAGTGTTTATTAACTTAAAGAACCTTAATAGTGATAATATAGAATACAGTGATAATAGAAATACAAATTCTATTTTAAACACAAATAATGCGAAGAAAGACAACATTTTCATACTGAATGCGTACAAAATTCATAACAAAGTAGTCATAACAAGATCATCCGATAAAGAAACTTCACAAATATTTCAATACAAAGCCTAAGTTCAATACAAACACTAAAAATAGGATTGAATAATGATTTTTAATTGAAATCAGCTATACTTCAAAATTGTTCATATGCATACGATATTTATTAACAACATTTTCCACAATACCTAAATACTCCCAAAAATAATAATAAAGATAGGAAATATTAATAATATTGACTATTTTACAAAAGTACTGACGAACGTATAAGCAGCCTACACAATTGTGCGAACACATATGCATTCAAATAAAAACACTTTACATTGTAATGGTTTGTTGTTATTCTAAAAACGAGAGAAGAGTGACTTACGTATTATAAAAATATCTAATTTATGTAATATTGTGTCTCATCATTGAGGATCCGTATAACTACTAACTTTACAACATTGAGTTCAGCTCTTATGTAAGTTGTAACCCGCAGATCTGCTTTTTTTCAATTAGGCGATACAGTGCAGGGTATCAAGCTCACCAGAATCGCTCAACTGTCAATACTTTATTCTGCCCCAATTTGATTGTTCTTTTATTACAAGGGATGATGCACAATATTCGTTCCACAGAAAGACTGATTCGCTTATATTAAAAAAGTTGACAAGCTAAATATCAATATTTTCACTCGCGCTTCATTATTAAATTATCGATTCATGATACAATGTTATCAAACTTAAAAATTGAACCGACAAATCAAACAGAATTCACACATTTCTAGGAATATTTTTACACGCTTGATATTATTATTATTGATTGATGATATATTATTATATTATATATTATTATTGATGATAATTATTGCTGTATTTTAAGATCTTTAAATATTATATTACTCAAAATATATGTTAAATTAAAATTAAATATACTTAAAATTAAAATAAAGCTCTTTAAATGTTATTAATTATATCTGTTCGAAATCTTACTTACTAACTTAATCGCTAGGTCGAGGTATCTAAATATAACATCAATTTAATAAAATAATCATTACATACATTAAATGAAATTATAAAGACAAATTCTATAGTAAAAATAATAAAAAATCAAAAAAAGGATTGTTGTTTTATTTAAAAAAATATTTAGTGGCAGGGATCGTTATCAATCTTAATGATAAAAAGTGTCATTTTTTATAAATTTCTTTGATAATATGGTCATAATGATTAATGTTCGCTTCAATATGATTGAAATATTCTAAATACAATCACACGTGTGATCGTATCATTAATACTTACTGTACTTACATGCGCACGTACATATTTTATATTTTTATAATGAAAAAGTATTAAGAAAAAGAAAATGTATTATTATTAAAAATAAACGAGCGTACAAAAAGATCGATAGCTACATTAAAATTTCGTGCAACTTGTTATTCTGAAATAAGTTTATTTTAAAATTTGTTGTCGTATAAATTAAATTACATTAATTCAAAGCGTTACAGTTACTAATATCTAATGACAAATTATAGCTATGCTATTTACGAGTAACTATTGTTATTACAAATTGTAATCGAAATAAACAACCACTATTTAAATAATTACAATTAGATTAATTAGAAATTCAGTTTTATGTAGGATTCAGTGCAAAAATTATAGACAACATAGCTTAGGTTTACATCGTTCTTCGAAATATTTTACAGAAAACAAATAATCTTTCAAATTATTATTATTATTATTCTGTTTAATATAGAATCCTAAGAATAGATTAATTTTCAAGATTTTATTTCAAAATAAGCTGTTAATGTAATTTTATTCTATTGGCGGTAATTTAATTTTATTCAATTTTTATTATTATCATTAAAGTAATAGACAATTGTTAAACAATTTTCTCACTGTCTCTGACTTTTACTTTCTCTACTCATATATATTATTGAAAACTTGAAAAATATTTCTATTTGCTCTAATATGTGTTAATTACTTTTTAATGTGCCTTTTAGGTAATTGGAGATAATAACAATTAAATTGTTCAAACTTTAATTAAAACTTTTATCTCTAAAATATCTCAATCCTTATTTCATTTCAGAACATAATACGTAAGTGCCAAGAACCGTAATACATACATGTATTTGAAAGCCTATAAAAACATTCTACGATTACCAAAAGTAAAAAATAATAATAAGATCTAAAAATATAACATTTAAATTATATTTTAATTATATTAAGTTATATTAAGTTTTTAGTATTTAAACTAAATCTTATTGCATTGAATTTGTATATTTAAACGTATTATAACACTAAATTTGGATTCCCGATGCAACTTTATTCATTTTATTTTAGTTTTATGAAACTATTCATCGTTTATATTAATTAATTGCAGCTATTGAAAATATTTTTATTTATAATCTTGTCATCATTTTGTTTGTTTAGAAGTGTAATAATTTAATTAGTAATAAAATTGAATATGAGTGGAAAAGATAAAATATTTCCTTATTTATAAAATACGTCAACATTACTAAAAGATGGATACTGGAAATTTTTAATGCATTATAATAATACGGTAGCTTATAGCTAGTCAAAACTTAATGAAGAACTATGAAAATAAAAATATGTAAAAAGATTAATACGTGATTTTTATTTCGAAATACACAAGAATCCGATACAGACGTACGTTATTGACGTTCAAATAGTAAAGTTTATAAAGTATAATGTACCTTTTATAATTAACCTTACTGAGATGTACAATATACTATAACATTATACAATACAGTACAATGTACCTGTGATTTAAATATGTAATACTTACCGTAAAGTACTAAATTACTAAATTACTAAATTACTAAACTACTAAATTAAAGAAGATATTTGCGTTAAAAGATTTACTGATAAAATGACTATTTTCATTTTGAGGAAACACGTTTTTCCTTTATCACTTCCAAATTCTAATTTTATACAATCCTTAGAATAAATGCACTTATCTGCATTGAATGAATTTTTTGTTTTCTTTAATTTAGAAATTGTTTAGAATTCTTTAATTTAGAAATAGATCTACATGAAAAAAAGATAAGACAGATAAAAATATCCTTTAATAATAAATTTTCTATTAGAACTTATTTTTGATGTGAAATATTATTGTTTTGGTGAAACATCGATAATTATATATAAAAATTAAAAAAATGTACCAATGTTATTAATGTGCTTTCGGATATTTATAGTATTATGGTTAAAAAGAAATGATAGATGCTGTTTTTATCTCATATTCATAAGAAGTTGAATGAGTAAAGTATGTTATTTTAACATTATCTTCCTGATGAATTTACGCATTTAATAATTATCTTCTCGGCTTCTACGATATATATTTTCCACAATAACAGGCAATTCTTCATACTTCTGGCGTGTTAAGAGATGTCATTTTGTCTTTGAAATTTTTAATCATTTTACTAATCTTGAAAGTAATTTGAGTATATGTTTGTACATGATTTTTAAATTTTTAACGCTCTGATTATGTCATAAAATATAAAAATAGAATGTGAAAACTGATTTTAAATTTTTAATTCACTGAAATATCTCATACGGACTAGTATCACATTAGCTTTTTCACAATTTACAAATCGCCAAAGTAAAATGACATATTAGAAGATAATGGTTTAGATTAAGATTTCGCCTATCGGTGTATTTATGCACAGTTCGTTATCTCAATGTAACTACACTTTAATGAATATAAATTTCGATTGTAAATTGTTTATACCTGGAGCTCTTTCAAATATATACAAATAATTAATGGCCTTAACTGTATATCCATAGTTAAAATTTCTATCAAATTACATCAGCCGAGGCACCTGTAGCAAAGAATAGACAGTAAACGATTGGAAAGCATCTTGGAACGAGATGCATGCTTTCTACTTATGAAATTGTAAGTACAACTGCATAAACAACTTTCACTAAAAAGGTAATAAATTTTAGCAGAGGATGTATAGATATGATGCTTTGGCATCCTCGTGCTCAGCAATTCAGCAACAAACAAACAGAAATTTCATGTCGTTCTAAATAAATTTTTCAGCGACATAAAAACCGCTAAAAATGTCAATACAGTTGTAAAAAATTCTTAATTACTTTTAAAGAGAAGCTCCTACTACTCTAAAGAGCTCGTGATCCAAAGTTTTAAGGTTGCGTAAAAACGTTTTATGGAAGATAGTCAATGCATAGAAATGGTACATTTTTAATTCAAAATCGAGAAAAAGATCTATCTTACAAATTTTAAAGCGTATTTAACTGATTGGCAGCAGTTAAACGAATCTACTTAAAAACATCTCTGCTACTTCAAAATACGTGATAAAATTGCGGCGTATTTTTTGATAGTAATAATGAAAGTATGGAAGTGACGTCATTGTAATATACATTACATGTGTCACAAAGAGAGCCATTACAACATGGGGTGTTTCTCCTGGTTTTTCCAACGGAATCACTACTATTTAATCAGTAAAATCGTGAATAAAATTTTTCTATGGAGCTTGTCCATTTAAGATGTAGCAACGGGTTTGCTATCGAATCTAAATATTTTAATAATTTTAATAATTTTCGGATCTAAATATTAAAGTATATGGCATAAATATAAATGCGAGACTTATAGACTGTAATAAATCATTTCGCAATCTCAATTTATTTTGGTTTTTCAATTTTTTTAAATGTTTCCAATCTAATTTTTGTAGCCTGCGAAAGAATTTTATAAGATTACACATAAATAATTAAGCTCCATTCGATAAGACGAATAACTTTTCTTTTGAATAAAATGGAGAGAATTATTAAAATTATTAAAAATGTACTGGATTTGTTAAAGATATACTCATTTCTGGATGTAAATGATTGCGTACAGTACAAACACTATAAGCACCTAGAAACATTATTAGATGAGTGGACATAAAAGTACAATTTTGAAATTTTATTTGAAATTTTATTTGAAGTCACCTTTATTAATTCGTTGATATATTTTAGTGCCTTTCAAGAAATAAATTATTTAAAGAAAAAAAAATCATTCTGAGACAATATTGATGATATATAATCAATTTTTTCTGCATGAAAAATTATGACAATAAACTTATCAAAATATAAATGAACAATCGCAGAGTAATCTATTGATAATATGAAAATTTATTACTTAATTAATTTCGATCAGCTTTATGAAATTGACGACTGTCGAGTTATTTTATTTTTATAATTGCATTTTCTATATTTACGATCGGAAAAACAATTCTTCAAACTTGCTTCATTATGCATTAAATGGGTTTCAATGCATTTTCTTAAAATATCATATGCAGTTGGTGCATAGGCGGTCGCTGGATTCTGATTTTCGTTCCTTTACTACGACATTTCATAAAAATTCATAAATAAATTCCCGTGTACGTCCCTATAGAAAAGATATTACCTAGTATATTTTTGTTATGAAAAGACGCACCGATTTTGTGCGTAAACAGAACTACTATGTCGAAATAGAAAAAGAAAACGGAAAGAAAATATGAACGTGGTGGAAGTTCCAGGACAATAATCGTAAATTTACTTTAAACTCCTTCGACTCTCGAAACTTACACTGTCAGTGTCACGAGAACATCTACGATAACCGCCTACGTGGCCATCTATTAAAAAGTGTCGAAACGTTTCATAAAAAAATTATAAAACCAAGGGAAAATAGGTGTCTACGTGAGATGTCCGGCAGAAAATTCCAACAAATGAATCATTCTGCGTTGCAACGCGAACGAGCGCTTAATCAAGAACGGGAGACAACATCGAGAGAACCGTCGTGATCCCGTAGCTCACCAATTAACGCAACCTTGAAGGCCAGACGGAAACGTGCACGTATTTAGGCGTCCCAGGGCGACAACCCTTCCCCCGTTTGTCCGGACTCCTATCCTGATGAGCAAATCGCAGAATCGTGTGCGTCTGCCCCACATGGCGGCTCTACTTCTTTTTTGCCACTCACTTGTTTATTATTTCATTGGTTTCTATTGCTTCCATCTGTCGTCCCGAATAACAATTTATTCTTCCACCTTTTCAGCGACACTTGACCGAGAAGCGAATTAACGCTAATTTTTTTGTCCGCTGACAGAGATTTCTAAAGGGCCGTTTGCGGAGAAATAGTATACAGTACGTTACGCGCGGCTACTATGTCCATGTCCTTATAAATTGCGCATAACTATAACTACACAAATGTTTGTTTTTCGTTTATAACAATCTCAAGCTACTGTCACTGCCCAAACTGTGAAACTCGTTTTAGATATTTTACTTATACATTTAGAAATAATTTATTTTCAAGATTAAATTGTAAATAATCATTGTCTTTACATAGTATTGATGCAGGTCATTATGGTAATTCATCTTTTACGATAAAGCGATTCGGCAAATCAATAAATATAAGTATTTCTTAATATTCACATTTATTTTGGCACAGAAGCGAATGTGACGTCACACCTGCGCAGTCACGTAATACCATTATAACAAAGTAATAAATGAAGTTAGATTAAGGCTTATTTATCTCCATACAGCTGCTTATATCCGTATATAAATACGAATAATTATTTGAATTCCTTTTGTACTAAATGTATTTTTAAAAAATAGTAACGTAATGCTGTATCATTATTCGTTTAAGTGCTAAGAGCTAATAAATGTAAGAATATATATTTAGCTGTTATTCGGAAAGATGGCTTTTATATATTTCCGTTTGTAAGAACGCAGTTCTCATATACAAGGAACAACAATTTAACTTTTAAAAAACTTACCATTTTCAAAGGAATTCAAGAGGCTAATGTAGTCAGTATTTAATAGATGCGCCGTAATAAAAGCATAGATTTGCAGTTATAAAGTAAACCTTTTATGGAGACTATATCAGTACTAAAATCTTCCTTTCTAAATAAGATGAATTTCTAAAAGAAGTAGTGAAGTGTGAATAATTGGAAATGAAAAATTATAAATCAGAAAAAAGACCTTTAACACCGACAAAATTCAAAACGAGTCCATCTTACAATGAGAGTACATCTTACAATGTTTTACACAACGCTGTGTCTCGTGCACAGTTTTTCTTTTTATTGTTACGAAATTTATAAAAAATTAGACGTAATATAATTGTATTTTGACTAATTCGCTATTTACATAGTAATATTTACATAAATGACATAGAGCACAATGAATTTAACTTATAACATTCCGATTACAATTGATCACGAAACATACATACTCTTCTTGTGAAAATGAATATTTATTTTTAGTTACATAAATAAAGAATAAAAATATATTTTTGGTGGATTCAACGACCACGTGTTACAAATTCTTTAACTTTTTGTAATTTTTCTGTATTTTATTGTCCCACTCGCTGTTTCTGAGAATATCATAATAAGTTTTCCCAAAGCTAGGCTATGAAAATATTTAATTAAATGAAGAAGATCAAATAAATATTTTAATAATGGATGTTCATTTGGTGTTAATTTATTTCGCCTAAAAAGTCGTGTACATAATGTTCACTACGAGTTCGATACAAAAAGTTGATTAGTTTATATTTTTGTTTTGCAAGCAGCACGAGTGACACGAATCAAAACCTTTCACAACTAAATAATATCTTTCTTGTATAAAATACTTTCAAAAATATATCACAATTAATACAATGTGTGATTAAGTAATTTAATCAACAAAGATAAAAATTTTTAGTATGTAATTAATCATTATAGGCTTACACGGCATCAAGACTTTCTAAAACACACGAGTTTTTTTCTATTACACGTGGCCACCGATGATCCATCTTTTTATATCTAATCGTGCACGATAATTCACAGTTATATCTGAAAAATAAGGTAGATTTATATATAATTATAATTTCATATATATAATATATAAGATTTGTACACCACGAAAATAGACATACTCGTTACATACTGTTATTTAAAAAGTGATACTTAATATTCAAAGATAATTAAGCAAAATGGTGTAAATGCTGCTAATAGTAACGATAATAATAATGATAATAATAGTAACCATGATAAATGGAAAGCTTCTGTGATAAGACGTGCTTCTACGTATGTGCGATGAATAATATATTAGGCCTGGCATACCGCAGTCTAATTGTTAAGAAAGAAAGAAAATGTACAGATATACCAAATAGTAATTTGGTCTCAAAAACTATTTCTTTCCTGTTTAAAAATAAAATAAGTCGCACGGGTTTTTTCCACTCGGATCAGTTTTTATAATTAACACAGTGAGATTTTAATTAAGATATCGAAGTACTTTTTCATTTAGTCAGTTAATTATGAATTCTTAGATATATCATATTTTTTCACCTTATCGTCTTTCATAATGAATTTACTAACAAAAAAAATTATATTGTTTTAACTGAGCGATTTTTTAAATTATCTGAGACATTTGCTGAAATATTTCCACTTAGAATGGACGATATATCATAGATTAACCGACTTAGCGCAGACATTGTTGACCTACATTCTCGATGGAGATATTCCAATAAATGGCAAAGATCAATTTTCGATTAATTTCATATTCAGTTAGGAATAAAACAGTTTAAATTTAAGGCGAACTAAACCGAGCGGTAAACGAAGCAGAAAAAATAACTCGCAGAACATCGGAGGTCCGAGATCATCTGTTGTGGAGTCACTCTCAGCACGTGTCGAAACGCTGAAATGTGCATCCAGCTTGAGCGGTCGTTGACGTTAACTGGCGCATCAACCAAATAATTTGCCCAGTCCCCAACTCTGACGATACCACGAAATATGCTACAGCCAACTTTTATTATCCTTCAAGAATTCTTTGCGCCCATTGCTTCTTCTCGATTCGTGCGTGCTGCGTCTCCCACAAACAACTTTCTACTACGCTATTACAAGTGCTCGGTTATTTTTACTTTTTGGCTACGTGAACAATCCGTCGCTCCTCGAAATTATTACGAGAACAATTTGACAATGAGACGATTATCCGTTGGGCTTGCCGCAGCTTTCTACTTCCAAATTATTGTCGTACTCTTTATTTTTCGATGCATTGTTATTCGAGTATTTTTTTTAGCGAATAGCACGAGGTGTCGGTTTACGAAACTTGCAGAAACGTCCCACATTCTTTTAAAAGACCCAAAAAGCTTATTCAAAGCTCGTATTTCAATTTCCTTCAAAATTGTTTCCTTGAAACGCGCGTTGGATCGGCGCTCGTAATCAAATTACCAAAAGAATGGTTTGACATAGAATTAGTCTATTCGAACGCGTACTTTTTCTCTTTCTTTTTAAGAGCCTCCAGAAGGTACAAAAATGAATATTCGAATGCGGTTGCCCGTTCCTCTGCAACTTGGACGCAACTTAAAGCTACGCCTAATACTAACCTATAAATAATAATAACAGAGCGAAATGATATCAGACTCCTCGTTATCTCACATTTGCCACATCGAATTAAATATATCGATTCATTAGCGAAGGATCTTTCGCAGAATATGTACAGGGAATTATCGATCAGCGAATCATTCACTCATTAATCCAAGATACGCTCAGTTTACCGATAAAGATTCCACGAATGAACTCACGGGTGCCTCGGCATTAACAGTACTTTTCACTCGGCAATTCAAATTTTAAAAATAAAATCGAGTACCATGTTACATTCCGAACATTGGGAAAAAAGAAAAGAAAACTTGAAAAGTGGGTCACCTCGTTGTTATCGAGCGAGGTAACGTAGAGGCTCGAGTCACTCCTCCTCTGCCAAGAAATTCCAGCCTCCCCGAAGCAGATGGATGCACAATACCGCTTATCGCACTTCCTCGCGCACACAGTTACCGTTGTCTCACTGACCATTGAATTTTTAATAATTCTTTTTTTTCTCTCGACTTATTGCCTCGCTCATGTCAAGCTTAACTCTGTGCATCAATGCGCGATTATGATCCAAGGCCTAAAAATAATACTGAATCTTCTTTGCGTACGCTGAAGGAAGGAACACTTACTTATTTTATTTACTCCTTTTCGTCGCGTTCGGAATCGACAATAAAGCGAAGATCAGTTACATTCGGAAGAAACATAATACGAGATACGATATGTAGCTATGATAAATACAAGGAATAAGACATTGCAGAATTATTTTAATTAATTTAATTTCTCATTGGTTTTCGAAAGATCGAGCCCTGAATTTTCGAATGTCAGAGGCGAAACGAGTAGAAAAATAAGCAAACTTTCGGATTGTATATTGTATATCAACCCACGCGCAATAATTTACTATTATATGATTATTTCTATACGCGTTCTGTACTACTCGCCACGTTATGATATTTCATTTCATGCATGTACTACTAATCGTCACTAAAAACGACATTATAATGTTTAGAACTGCGATGTGTTAATTTCGGAACAAACTTTGGTTATTATTCACGTAGATCAAAGGACTGGAATTGAATTTATAATTAAAAAGAAAGTTTCTAAATTCTTCGCCTGATCTTCATCGGCGCTCCATACGACATACCATTTTTCTTTGATCTAGACACGAATGAGGTTTTAAAAGAAGCATAATCGGTCTCGATAACAATTAGCAAACGTTAAATTCGTTAAACGAATATGACGGCAGTGAGATGTGCGAGTTAGTTTCGGGAACCGAGGTATTATTTTTTGCTTGCATTATCGCCATACAAAAGAAAACATTGAAAAAATTGCAAAAAACCATTTCAACTTATGAATAAGTGCACGTGGCGCACGTTCAACGGATTCGTTCATCTTATTGTTCATGAATCAAACGAAGTTTAACAACGTATCACGGTACGTCGTCTCTCAATAATCTGTTCAAGCTGCGATAAACTCATTTAGCATCGAGAGCGAGAAATAAAAGTTTCTTATTGCGGGAGCGTGTAGTTGTTGGCACCGGTAATGGATTATCCGGCACCTAACCGCGGTAATTAGCGGCGGCATTTCAACTTGCGCAATATGCAAGAGAAGAGAGAGAGAGAGAGAGAGAGAGAGAGAGAGTGTGTGTGTGTGTGTGTGTGTGTGTGTGTGTGTGTGTGTGAGGGAGAGGGAGGGAGGAAGTCTGCTAATTCTGGAGAACGGAGAGCAACGAGCGGGAAAGCAGGGGAGAAAAATTTCGTTGAAATACCAGATGTTGGATGAAAGTCGTCCGTGAAACACTTTCGTTCGTTCGAATTAACGGGATCTCGAGCGATTTCGAGGCCACGCTGAACGAGATTTGCCAACAAACACATTGCCATTATTTCGATTTCCATGTTAAAAAATATCTCTTTTTTTAACCCTTTCCGGCACCTTGAACCTTGTTTTTCCCTTTTTTTCTTTTTAAATTTAAACATGCAACTCTGCACGAAGCAAAAAGATCTCAAGAAAGCAAAAAACAAACGAAACTTATAATCAATATAACAAGAATAAAACATATTATCAATTTTAAATTATTATCTGTTTTATTGTTTTTTTTTTTTAAATTTGAGGGTCATAAATATGCCAGTTATAAAATTTCGAAATTCGTCGAAATAAGGGGGAAAGGCAAAAAGGTTTTCCGTGGAGAAAATTTTTCTTCTCTCTTTCTTTCTTCAATAAGGAAAATTTTAAAGGATCTGAAATCGACACCTAGGCCTGGAATATCAGCGTAAGAGGTCATAACCCTGACACGTTTATCACTGCGCTTGCATTTTTGAGCAATCAGAGGCCTACACACACGCGCGCACGTACATCAATACCTTCAATTGCGCGCCTGCACCCGCAAGCGGCCGACCGCCATACACGTACACATACGCACACAACGCACCTTCAATTGCGGGCTTGTACCTTCGCAGATGCACGCCCACACACACACTTCAAGTGCGCAATTGCGTTAAACAAACAAAATTATATTTTTCTATATATTATTTTTTGTTTTATTATATAACTAATTAAAAAACAATAAATAATAAGAAAAGAAAAAAAATATAATTATATAATTGTATATGTAATAAATTACTAAAACATAATTATAAAACAAATCTAATATTTGGTAATAACATTAATAAACTAAGCAAAATTGAATTTCTTTAATCATTATTAAGCGCATATAAGCAATATTACAAGTCTGAACGAAACGCCGCAATCATTATCATTTTTTTGACAGATTGTTTTTCCTATATTTACATAAAATTATAATAAAAAGAGAAATATATAAGAAAAAAGAGAAAAAAGAAAAAATGAAGTAAATAAATAATTTTAACAGTAAAAACAAATATTAATAACGTTTTGATACGATTGAAGGAAATTAATAATAACAAATAAAGAAAATAATAATAATAATAATAATAATAATAATAATAATAATAATATTAGTAATATTAACATATAAAATAATGATAATCATTATAACAAAATAATAGCTTCAAAACTTGAAGAAAAATTAAATTTAACAACGAATTATTATTAATTTAACTAATATTAATAAAAACAGGCTAAATATTAACAAATTTATAAAACAAAACCTGTACAATTGCGAAAAAGGAAATTGCGAAACATATTTCTTAAACAGTTAAGTAATTAATTAAGTATAAATGCTAATTATTTAGTAAAATTGAAAATTGTATAGAGGCGGTATAGACTTTTCCGGAAAAAGCCATAAAAATCCCCTCTTTGCATCTTTGCATATACCGCCTGTGCGGATAAATATTGCATAAAAGGATGCATTTCGCCATGCAAAAAAAAAGTTCGACTTCAGATCTCGTACCTACAAGTTGACCTAATGACCTGTATAAAAAAGTGAGGAAATAAATACCTTTTAAATTTTCATTATGTAGTTGTAGTTTTCTTTTGGGGGGATTGTCCCCGACCTTTCCCTTTTCTCACTCCTTGAAATCCTTCTCTATACCATGCCTTGCTCCACCCTAATCTAAGTAATTGTTCTCATAATAAATAATGCAACATAATTGTGAGCGAGACAAAGGTCTGGCCGCGATTTTATGTTTCTAATTTAATTTTTCTACACAATTGCGGGCGAGACGAAATGTTCGGCCGTGTTTTTGTGTTGCTATTCTAATAATACAACATAATTGCGGGCGAGACAAGTCTGACAGAGTTTTAAATGTAATTGCGTATTTCACATATAACCTCATGCATTTTTCTAATTCTAATATACTTATAAATAGATGTGGATACATTGAGATAGTTCAGGACCGTAGCCCATGCCTGGCAACTATCCTTGATTGTATAGGCCAAAAAAAGGCATTCGCGTCCTGGACGTAACAATATATATGGAACAAGGAAAACAACAATTATCAAAATAATGTGATATTACTTTTATCTTAAGTACTAATTTAAATGATAAGCACCGATACACATTAATTAGTGCATCATAC